>OX326960.1:37320841-38690841 GCA_946800325.1 Luzula sylvatica | reverse complement strand
TGCCGGGATTTTTTGAGTTTACATCATTTTTTTCTAATATGTATACTTTTCTACATCAAGATATGATTTAGTTCAGATTTAAATAATTGTACAATAGATGTTAGTTGCATGATACATAATACAATAAATATGACAACTTAAGAACAAAACATCATATAATATGACATAATTCTTAATGATAGTACAACATAAAATGTACGAACATAACATACAAATTATGAATATTTTACAACAAAACAACATGTATAATTACATAATTTTTAGTAACACTGCAAATATAAGAATTAAAACAATATCAAACATGATTAATTTAATTATTAATAAACAACACAATCAAATGCAGCCAATCAACAAATGCTTTCATTGAAGCATACAATATCTCAGTATGATTTGTTTTGCCTCAGCAAATTATTACTTTTATAAATTTCACAACAATAACCATATGAATTGTTCGAGAGCCGGCTATCTTGAACAATTCAAACGGTTATTGCTGTAAAATTTATATATTTTTTATGCATCATCGGCACAATCAAAAGAATGAAATAGTGATGATGATGATGATGATGATGAAGATGATGGTAAAGATGATAATAGTGACGGTGATGATGATGATGATGATGATGATGTTGATGATGATAATGATAATGATGCTTCATTGTTCGGACTTTCATATTTTGTCTGTAACATTTACGTTTATGATTTTCAAGTTTAAAATATGTAAGCACGACCTGTTGACCTAAGTAAATCATGATTTTCGTGAATTTTAAAGCGAGAATCGTTTGAATTGTTTATGATCCGTATTTCTTGAACAATCCAAATAGTAGTTGCTTACAAATTAATTTATTCTTTCATGGAACATCGGTAGAATGAGAGAAATAATATTTGTACTTGTTTTTGTATTTGTAGTACTTTTTGTATTCATTTCAGATTATTGATCGCACTTATACTCATATTCATATTTTACGTTCTGTTTTTCGTCTTTTCTATTTTAGCATTTCGAATTTTGGATATGTATTTCGTTGAAGATGACAACATTACTTTTTTTGTACTATCATGTTTTTTTTTTAAATCTTGCATGAAGTAGTTACTTTTTTCGGTGGAAAATGAATTTGTATTTCAAAATTTTAAGCATATTGTTTTGTCGAAATGTTTATTTTTTGTTGCACAAAATACTGTTTGCAAAAATATTGAAAACAAAATTTGTATTTTAAAATTTTATTTATCCATTATTGTGATCCGTTATACAATTTACTACAAAGATTGATGCAACAGAAAATCAAAGTATTTAATTTTTTCTCGTTACTCTGTTGGCTACAAAAGTGATGGAGCATATAATCTTTTTCATTACTGTGACTCGTTATACGGTTGACTACATAATTGATACAACATAAAATCCAAAACAGACCACGTGTCACTCATTCCTCTTCCCATGAACTTTAAAATAAGTTAATAAAATCCATAAACAAGTCACGTGTCACTCATTCCTCTTTTCATGAACTTTAAAATAAGTAATAATAATAATAATAATAATTTGCAAGCAAAAAAAATCCTGTACCAAGGCCCTTTATTAAAAATCAGTATGAATATAAATCCGCTACCAAGGCCCTTAATTAATATATAATATATATTTAATACAAAAAAAATCATATGCAAAAACATACTAAGATTTTACTGTTTTCTGTATCATAATTATTATATAATTGTGTATTTTTTAACAATTAATATGATATACCCAAATAATAAGTAATTGCAAAGCAAACGTTTGAATGAATGTCTGGTTTCTAAACGTCTATAGCCAGCGCCGTCGTACTCGAGGATAGGAAACTATGAAAGAAATACAGTTTCGGATCAACCGTAAAAGTGTACACAAGGATAAACGAATGTAGTCGTACATTCGTGGCCATAACTTTCAGTGGGAAAATCCAATTAGAATGGTTCAAATTGGGTTAGATAGATATTGAGATTATCTACAACCTTCATATAGAAATATATTTCATATGAACGAAGTATAAGTGTCGTTTCTGTGAAATACCGAAAGGGTGCAACAGTATGACATACAGTTAGTAAAACAGTCATAACTTTTGCATACGAACTCCAATTGGGCTGGGCCAAATTGGGTTGTGTAGATAATAAGATTATCTACAACTTTCGTGTTGGTTGATTTTCTGTCAGAGAAATTTATCAATTTCGTCTGGACAGAATACTGAACAGGTTCATACAGTTTTCTGTGTGAAAGGGTGTATATTGGATATACATGCCTTTTGGCTAATCCTTATCCTATTAGGTATAAATAGGATTTTCTCTCTCATCTTCACTAAGGAATTCAGAAGTAATTCAAAGCAATATTCTGCCCAAGACACAAGAAAAGAGCAAATTCAGATTTGATCTTTTGTGAGTGAAAAGGCACGAAGAGAGATTAATAGAGAATCGATCGAGATCAAGCAAGTGCACCGATACATCGTCTAGGCAGGTGTATCCGTGTCCGGCGTCTTCCGACTCAAGGTGGATACGTGTGGAGGAGCAACACTTGGGGCTCTCCGTTGTGATCGAACCGAAGGATCGAAGAACGGGAACGAACGGTGAAGGACGCACGGTGTGGGACGCGCGTAAAGTCACCAACGTGACCGGAGGAATAGGAGGCAGCGATCAACCCTTCGTGTTCCATCAATTTGGAACTGGTATGGATCTAACCTTCTATTTGCATCGTACCCTCGAAGTCGTGGCGTGATCTCGGGAATCGGGGAATCGGACCGGGCCTACATATCCGCTGCGCGGGCCCGGGGCCGGGGATATTCCCCTTCAGTGGTATCAGAGCGATCGCCATCGATTCGAGGGTCGAATCATAGTCGTATATTAGATATACGCACGGGTTATCAAAGTTCGTACCCGTTTGCATGATGTTACATATTTAGAATGTCAAATTCCATTAAAATCACAAGTGAAATTCGCTAGAGATCGATCAATAGTTGATTGAGAGTATCTAGGAATAATCGTGAAAAGATTTCATGATTGATCGTTTTGGAAACGAGCGAAAACAGCAGTTCAAAAATCGCATAGTCCGTTATAACGGACTGCTCAGTCCGTCGCAACGGACACTGTAGCAGATACAGGAAATTGAGAATTTTTCGAAAAAACACATATTCCGTTATAACGGACTTGGTGTCCGTTGTAACGGACCCTGTATAGGATGCGGGGGTGTGAAGAGAACTGTGAAAAACGCATATTCCGTTGCAACGGACTTGGAGTCCGTTGTAACGGAACCTGTATCAGATACGAGGTTGCGGGGATGCCAATGGTGTCTATTGGAGTCCGTGGTAACGGACTGGGTCCGTTATAACGGATGTCTACGCAGTTTTGTCCGTTGCAACGGACTATATGTTGCGTTGTAACGGACATGTTTCTGGAAATTTGGACAAAGGTTTGCAGAAAATAGCGTTGTAACGGACCAAGGTTGCGTTGCAACGGACATGTTTCTGGCAATTTTGGCCAAACTCCGGAATAAATAGCGTTGTAACGGACTGGACTTCCGTTGTAACGGAGTGCCAAGTATACTGGAGGTCCGTTGTAACGGACTATGTTGCGTTACAACGGACTGGTTTCTGGTTGCTGATTTTGTTTTCGTGATAACTTTGGCTACACAACTTGGAATTTTGAGTTCTTTATATCGATTTGATCGGCATCAATCATACTAGCATATAATTAGATAATTATTTAGAATAATTAGACTCTCAAATAAATACATATGCATTTATGAAAATCTTGTGATAGTGATATAATTGGATTATGTCACGGATTTAGAAACTTGCAATGGCATGATCCCTCATAATATTTAAGTCATGGAAATGCCTTCCATATTCACAACCACTATGATCGGTACTACGTCTCACATGGGTTAAGGCCAAAGCCGACATGGGTTATTGTAGTCATCGACGGGGTGGCAAGCGTTAAATAGGGACTGATAAGGGTTAAGGCCAAAGCCGACTTATTAGTAGTTTATTTGAACGATACGATGAGTATGGTTGTGACTTAACCGTTCTAGCCAGTAAGGGTTGAGGCCAAAGCCGACTTGATTGGAAGTTCGGGGCAAAGATAGGATGCACACACGGAACTGGGATTGTATTGGATACGATCCATCACCGAAATCCTATAAAGGTTCAAGAGTCGCATTGGATGTGATTGGATATAATCCTACCTAAATAGCGAGATCCCATTCGTCTGCCAAAGCAACTTGTGGGAGGATCGTAAAATATGGGTCTTGAGTGTTATGGACTTGGAGTCCCGTATCGGTATGAGGGTTATCGATTCGATAAAATAACACTATCATATAATCATCATATAAGCCCTATAAGATAAGTACGCAACGTTAGTAATCAATCTTTTATTTCATTTGTAGAATATGTCTTCTAGTAACACCAACACCATGTCGATTAGATCGACTTTAGAAAAGGATAAGCTAGTGGGTCGGAACTACTTTGACTGGCACCGAAACCTGAGAATAGTTCTCAGGCAAGAGGGCAAGAGTCACGTATTGGATACGGAACTAGTGGAACCGGGCCCCGATGCTACGGCCGAAGAAAAGGCCGCGTTTGAGAAACTTAAGAAGGACTCAAATGATGTTACGTGCCTCATGTTGGCATGTATGGACGCTAGTCTTCAAAAGCAGTTTGAGGACTCGGATGCGCACATCATAGACGTTGTGCTCAAGGAAATGTTCCAAGAGCAGGAGCGTATTGAACGGTTCAGTACGCTCAAAGAGTTGGTAAACTGCAAGATGCCTTCGGGGTCTTCGGTTAGCTCTCACGTTTTGAAGGTGCAAGCTCTCATAGACCGTCTTGAGAAGCTAGGAGAGAAATTGTCGAAGATTATGCAACAAGATTTGATCTTGTGTGCACTTCCTCCAATGTTTTCTCCGTTCGTGACTAACTATCACATGCATTCGATGGATAAGACGATCCCTGAGCTTCACGGAATGCTCAAGAATTTTGAATCGGAGACGTTAAAGTCGTCCGGAGAGAACAGGGCAAGAGTTGCCGGAAATGTTCTCACAATTCAGAATAAGGATCGTAAGAGATCAAAGTCCAAGGGCAGTTCGGCTAAGAAACGTTCGAAGCCGAATAAAAGGGGAAAGGAGAAATCCAAGGATGAGACGTGCTTTCATTGTCACAAGGCTGGACATTGGAAGCGCGATTGCAAGTCTTACCTCGAGGAGGTGAAGAAGGGCAAGGCGGTTTCAGCGACCGGCCTCTCAGGTATTAACGTTATTGAAGTTAATATTTCAACTATGACTAATTGGGTATTGGATACCGGTTGTGGGACTCATATTTGTCGAAATATGCAGGTTCTTCAAAATAGTCGAAGGTTGGAAAAGGGTGAAGTCGATCTACGCGTCGGGAATGGAGCAAGAGTTGCTGCGTTTGCCGTAGGAGTAGTTAATTTGACTTTAACTAGTGGACTTATTTTAGTACTAAATAATTGTTATTATGTACCGACATTATGTAAGAACATAATAAGTGTGTCGAAACTGGCCAATGATGGCTATGAATTCGTTATTAGGAATAATGAGTTTTCGATATGTAAGGATTCTATTATCTATGGAAATGTTCTGTTAGAAAATGGTCTTTATGTGTTGGATTTCGATTACGGAAATAATAAGTCTATATATAACGTTAATGCAAAAAGGATTAAACCTAAAGTTGATAATCGGACTTTCTTTTGGCATTGTCGTCTCGGTCATGTGAATGAGAAACGCATTGCTAGACTCCATAAAGATGGAATGCTAGACTCATTTGAATTGGATTCATTTGGGAATTGTGAATCTTGTTTGCTTGGCAAGATGACTAAGGCGCCGTTCTCCAAGGTCGGAGAACGGTCCAACGATCTATTGGAACTCATACATTCCGATGTGTGTGGACCGATGAGCATCGAGGCAAGAGGAGGCTATCGATACTTTGTTACGTTTACGGACGATCATAGTAGATATGGATATATTTATTTGATGCGTACGAAAGCGGAGACCTTTGAAAAGTTCAAAGAGTTTCAAAACGAAGTTGAAAATCAGCTTGGCAAGAAAATTAAAGCCATTCGATCGGATCGAGGTGGCGAATAGTTGAGCTATGAGTTTGAAGATCATCTAAAAGATTGTGGAATAGTTCCACAATGGACTCCGGCAGGAACGCCACAATGGAATGGCGTGTCCGAGAGGAGGAATCGAACCTTGTTGGACATGGTTCGATCCATGATGAGTCAAACTTCCCTTCCAAAATCGTTTTGGGGATATGCCCTAGAGACAGCGGCTTACTTATTAAACCGCATACCTTCTAAATCGGTACCTAAGACACCATATGAGATATGGACCGGAAAAGTTCCGAAATTGTCTTACGTTAAGATTTGGGGATGTGAAGCTTATGTCCGCAGATTAATCGCGGATAAACTCGATCCCAAATCTGAAAAATGTTTATTTGTAGGTTATCCCAAGGAAACAAAGGGATATTATTTCTATCATCCATACGAGAACAAAGTGTTTGTTGCTCGTGGAGGTACCTTCTTAGAGGAGGAATTTATATCTAAAAGAATGGATGGATATGAAATAGATCTCGAAGAAATTCGAGAACCGCAAACAAACGTTGAACCGATGAACGTTGATCCGGTTTCCTCAAATGTTGAGGATCCGGAGTCAAGTGCACAAGGCGCAATTCGTAGATCGGGTAGGATTCGTCAAGAGCCTATACGATATGGTTTTATCGTGGCAAATGACGATGAAGTCGAATTCATAGATGATGAACCGACATCTTATCGCGAGGCTATGAAAAGCGAGGATTCCGATAAGTGGCAAACTACCATGAAATCCGAGATTCAATCCATGTACGATAATCAAGTTTGGAACTTGATTGATCCACCTCCCGGGGTTAAACCAGTGGGATGTAAGTGGGTTTTCAAGAAGAAGACCGACATGGATGGGAATGTGAACACTTATAAAGCACGGCTTGTGGCGAAAGGTTTCAAACAAATTCATGGTGTCGACTATGAAGAAACGTTTTCACCAGTAGCTATGCTTAAATCCATACGGATCTTACTTGCTATCTCTGCGTATTATGACTACGAGATTTGGCAAATGGATGTCAAAACCGCATTCCTTAACGGGAACTTAGAAGAGGATGTGTACATGACACAGCCCGAGGGTTTTGTCGATTCGAAGAGTCCGAATAAAGTGTGCAAGTTGCAACGATCCATTTATGGATTGAAGCAAGCTTCTCGGAGTTGGAACATACGTTTCGATGAAGTTATAAGAGAATATAATTTCGTGAAAAACGTAGAAGAACCTTGTGTATACAAGAAGGTTAGTGGGAGCCGCGTAGTATTTCTTGTACTATATGTAGACGACATCTTGATCATAGGAAACGACATTCCGATGCTTACGGATGTTAAGAAGTATTTAAATACTCGTTTCGCTATGAAATATTTGGGCGAGGCCGCCTATATATTAGGCGTGAGGATTTATAGAGATAGATCCAAGAAGTTACTCGGCTTGAGTCAAAGCACGTACATCGACAAAGTGTTGAAACGGTTTTCAATGCAAAATTCGAAGAAAGGACTTCTTCCAATGTCGAGTGGCATATCGTATTCTAAAGCTCAATGTCCGACATCGAGCGAAGATAAGAATGCGATGAGTATTGTTCCATACGCTTCGGCGGTTGGATCAATTATGTATGCCATGATTTGTACGCGCCCCGATGTGTCGTATGCATTGAGCGTCGTTTCGCGTTACCAATCTAATCCAGGGGATATGCATTGGATCGCGGTAAAGAACATCCTTAAGTACTTACGAAGAACTAAGGATCAATTTCTAATTTATGGTGGAAAGACATCCGGGTTGGTCATCAATGGATATACCGACGCCAGTTTCCAAACATGTGTCGATGACTTTCGATCACAAAGCGGATACGTGTTTTGTCTAAATGGTGGAGCGGTAGTTTGGAAAAGTTCCAAACAACCCACGATAGCAGACTCTACAACTGAATCGGAGTATATTGCGGCTTCCGAAGCGGCAAAGGAGGCGGTTTGGATCAAGAAGTTTGTGTCGGAGCTTGGTGTAGTCCCGAGCATCTCGGAACCTGTAGTTGTGTATTGCGACAATACGGGCGCAATAGCACAGTCCAAGGAACCGAGGGCACATCACCGCTCCAAGCACATACTCAGAAAATTTCACTTGATCCGTGAGATTTTGCAAAGGAAGGATGTGATCATTGAGAAGATTGATACTGACAGGAATGTTGCGGACCCGTTTACTAAGCCACTCTCGCAAGCTAAGCACGATTATCATGCGAAAGCTATAGGTTTGAGATACCTAGAGGAGGAAGAGAGTAGTTAGTTATCTAAAACGATAGTTTCGTAGGACGAGATTAGTCTAATAGATTAGTAAACGTTGTATCACCCCAAACTTATCTTATAGTAATGCAATTTCAGAATTTTAAAATTTTTCATTTTTGCATCTATCTTATATGAAAACTGTGTGCTAGGTTGTGTAATATGATTGTTACATGAACCTTGATTTGAACTTGTGTGGACGTCGACATGGTTGAGGACCATGTGCAGCGAAACCGTCACACTTAAAGTGTCATTTCTAAACATCCCTAGTCGCGAATCAGCTTGCTTAAGAGAGAAGCATTTCTATTATTGGATAATAGACTGAATGCGTACACTAGTACGTTTGCCGAGGAGATGATTATGTTTTGCTAATCATGGGACAAAGGTGTTTGTCGAATCGGGAACGTAGATATATGTTAGGTTACATATATTGGATATGACCGAAGCCGCGAGACCATGACATGGTTTAGTCATTATAGATGGACTTGCGACGGATGGGGTTTTAGATTCTTCATACTTGAGGGGATCATTGATTGCGTTACGTGCGTAACACAATGCTTTGATATGATCTTACGCTCACCGTAACAGGGAGTTAAAAGGGTCATCATTGGGTATTGTCCGAAACACGGAATTCAATGTGAGTCTCCAAGATAGGAATTGTTTATTCCGAAAGGAAGAGATATCTCTTAGGCGCCGCTCGATGAGTCGATTAACGAAAACTGTGGCCACAGTCAATGATGTTAATGGTTAATATCGATTGAAATTTGTTAACTCAACTCGGAATCGGGGAATAAGTATAGTTAATCAAATTATAAGGATGACTATTACCGTGCCTTTTGATTAACGGATATCGTAAACAAGAGAACTAGTAACCGCTATTCGAGATAGGCACAATGATCACAATCATTTTTCGTTTAACATGGGTAGCTATGATGGAGTGACTAGATCCCGCTCATGAGCTTGTAGGCATTGGAAACAACCTACTGCCATCGTTAAGTCGAACCTACATGGTCACACAACGAGTCGTACTAAGTCGGGCTTGATCATAAAATCGGCACATTGGATGTGCATAGCTTGGTATTTGATACGCGAGCTATATTCTCTAAAATCGTGCGTATTGGATATGCATGAGTACCTTTTAGGTAGATCTGAAATTGAGTGGGAGACTGAAAGAAATACAGTTTCGGATCAACCGTAAAAGTGTACACAAGGATAAACGAATGTAGTCGTACATTCGTGGCCATAACTTTCAGTGGGAAAATCCAATTAGAATGGTTCAAATTGGGTTAGATAGATATTGAGATTATCTACAAGCTTCATATAGAAATATATTTCATATGAACGAAGTATAAGTGTCGTTTCTGTGAAATACCGAAAGGGTGCAACAGTATGACATACAGTTAGTAAAACAGTCATAACTTTTGCATACGAACTCCAATTGGGCTGGGCCAAATTGGGTTGTGTAGATAATAAGATTATCTACAACTTTCGTGTTGGTTGATTTTCTGTCAGAGAAATTTATCAATTTCGTCTGGACAGAATACTGAACAGGTTCATACAGTTTTCTGTGTGAAAGGGTGTATATTGGATATACATGCCTTTTGGCTAATCCTTATCCTATTAGGTATAAATAGGATTTTCTCTCTCATCTTCACTAAGGAATTCAGAAGTAATTCAAAGCAATATTCTGCCCAAGACACAAGAAAAGAGCAAATTCAGATTTGATCTTTTGTGAGTGAAAAGGCACGAAGAGAGATTAATAGAGAATCGATCGAGATCAAGCAAGTGCACCGATACATCGTCTAGGCAGGTGTATCCGTGTCCGGCGTCTTCCGACTCAAGGTGGATACGTGTGGAGGAGCAACACTTGGGGCTCTCCGTTGTGATCGAACCGAAGGATCGAAGAACGGGAACGAACGGTGAAGGACGCACGGTGTGGGACGCGCGTAAAGTCACCAACGTGACCGGAGGAATAGGAGGCAGCGATCAACCCTTCGTGTTCCATCAATTTGGAACTGGTATGGATCTAACCTTCTATTTGCATCGTACCCTCGAAGTCGTGGCGTGATCTCGGGAATCGGGGAATCGGACCGGGCCTACATATCCGCTGCGCGGGCCCGGGGCCGGGGATATTCCCCTTCAAACTAGTCTTTGCTTGCTCGGCGACCGAGAGAGAAAGAGAGATCGCCGGAGAGATCGCGTCGAGAGAGAAAGAGAAGTAGCACGTCTCTAGAGAGAACAATGAGAAAGAGGGATGGGGTATGGGGTGAGATTCGTGAGAATAATTATAAAAAGAATCCTCAGTTATTTTCATTTTAACAAAAGTTTGTAAAATTACGAAGAGTTCCTTCCGTCTCTACATATATTTATCTTTGGTCCTTGGATTATTTTTTTGAATTATTTTTGTGAATTCTAATTAGCATCTCTCTCTCTCTCTCTCTCTCTCTCTCTCTCTCTCTCTATATATATATATATATATATATATATATATATATATATATATATATATAAGAACATATGAATTTCATGTTTCGTATATCGAATTGAAATGTAAGGTTTTCTGAAGGCATATGATCAATGATTTTGGAGAGACACATAAAGGAGACGTGATATAGAAAATGAAATGATGTGAGTTTGTTGAGAATGTAAACTGATAGTCCAGTTAATTAATATAGTAGGTTAATTTGTTTACAATTGAGTAGGGCTATTCAAAACATTATTGTAGCACAATTAATAGCAAAATACGGAGTTGACATAGATATTATGAAATTTCTTCCAATCACATTACGTCACGTGAAGAACATACAAGACGAACAAAATATCATTTTTCTATCATATTGTGAAAACATGTTATGTATATTTATTTTTTACAATTAATGTTATTCTATCCAAAATGTAATGGAATTAAATACGTACGAGTACATTAGGAAATTATGATCAATAAATTATGAGCATTATAAATTTGTTATATATAAGTTTCATGAGATTAACATGCTTTCATGCAACGGGCATGAGTATGTTGTCTATATAATGTTTCTACCAAGTAAAGTCACTACCAAATTAATGTATTTGAGTCATGTCATGTCATCTTTCATTATATTGTATATAAGTAAATAACTAAGATATTAGAGAAAACTCAAATTTTGCTGAAGAAAAATGTAGAAAACTCAATTTTTTAGTGAGCGCGTGATAAAAGAAATGAACCCAAAAAAAATAAAAGGCACCAAAAACTAAATCTAGGACGGTGTATTTTCAACAAAATGTGGTGTATTTTCAACAAAATGTCTTATTGGCAGTAAAAATGTGAATTTATTAATGAACTATCTCACCTATAATTCTGCAAAGTGATCTTCTATACCCAAATCACCACAAATTATTTAATTTAAAAGATTTTTGTTACATTGTTTTTAAGTAACTAAGCAGATTTAACAATAATTATTTCAATTTTTGGCAATCCTGTGAACATAATTTAGTAAATAACTAAATATATCATCTTACATGAACAATCGTGAAATTATATCTTTGACTTGCCTATACAAGGAACCAAAATAGGAAAATAAATAATCAATAAACAAAAAAAGAACTTTGATAAAAAAATTAGTTATGCCAAAATAAACAATTAATAAACACACAAAATATTCACCTCCTCCAAAATCTTAAAACCATAAAATGAAGCAAATAAGAAAAAAGATAATGTTGGACATATCCCCATCTCCCTTCAAAAAAACTTAATAACATGAATATAATTTAACATCTTAAGAAATTAATATTTTTTTTAATAATAAATGGAGAAGACACATATATCCTCCATCCATTGATATTAATGGAGGTTAAATCATTAAACCCACAACCCTCACAAAATATGATTTTTTTTTCTCTCACTCAACAAACTGAGATATATACCAATTAAAAGATTAATATCTTAATTTGTAGTTTGACATTTTAATTGAATGCCCAATTATAAATTAAGATAACTCGAACTATAAAATAAAATATTGAATTATATATTTATGTATTAATTTTTAATGTGTTAAATCATATTTATGTCATGAATTTTTTTTGAGAAGAATTCTCGAAGGTGTACGTCAATACTTCAAAAAATAGGACACATCCTTCACTCGAGTCTGAACTAATTATCCCACGAACCATACACAACCAAAAATATTGCTAAAAAGTGAAGTCTCATTAATAAATAAAGAGTTTTTCTTCCATACACCAAAAAACTGTGAGCCGTTCATTTCCTCAAATATATGGCTCAGATTAAATGGTAAAACCGGGATAACCTTATTCAGCCCGTAAAAATTTGGATTCAGCATGTTAGCAACACGTTAAACAAGGGTACAAAAGTAAATTACATACCTATTCAACATGCTTTATTTCCTTATTGTAGATTGTAGTGCACATTTCATTTACTTTGTAGTTGTGGGACCTATTTTTTTTGTCCCTACTTAGAATATGCAGTGAAGAACATGTATCAAATAAATCATATTATATATCCATTTAATGTCCTTTTACGTCCATCTCTATTTTTCTAAATGACTATATATCATTTTTTATGTTTAGTATAATCTTTTTAAGAGAAACTTTTTGGATATTACAAAAAATCTTTTTCTCTTCTAATATTCCAAATAACATCCTTTAATAAAAAAAATTATTTTCAAATACCTTCTATTAAATTTAACTTTAGATGGCGTTAGAGATTTTTTTTACCAAATTGTCCTCCTATTTTCATATTTGATAATTTTTACAAATATCCCCTGTTACTTTTTTACTAGTTTTACAAAAAATCATAATATATTTTTCGTATAATAATTTCAAAAAATACTTATTATATGTTATATCTATATATTTTAATATTCATTAATTATGTTTTCACCAAAAACTAACATTAAATAATTATAATAATAATAATAAACTAACTGTTAAAAACGATATTTTTCAATCAAAACCTAAAATTATTTTATTCACCACATCTTTTATATCCTCATTAACACACTTAACATTGTAATGAACAAAGAACCCACAATTATTAATTAATTAATATTAATTAAAAATTATTAATTCAAATGGATGTTAATTATATATTAGTTAATTGTACTTATTTGGCGTGTCCATAAATAGTTTATATGTGTGTGTGTGTGTGTGTGCGCGCGCGCGTGTGCGTGTGCGTGTGCGCGCGCGTTATAATATTTGTATATTCTTATGTGTAAGGAATTTAGGGTTTTTGTAATTAGAAAATATTTTCTCTAGTAATTTGATTTGTCTAAATAGGTTATTATTACTTAATAATTATTACTATTATATATAATTATGATGTTATTATTGTTATCATTATTATTACTTATTTATATTATTATATATTTTGGTTTTTTTATTTTTAGTATATTTATTATTTACTATTATTATTATTACTTTCAGAAAATACTATTAATATAATCTTTTTCTGATTGTTATTATTATATTATATTATTATGTTATTATTATTGTATTATAATGTAACTACAATAATTTTCACATTCTATTCAGAAAATAATTTTCAGAAAATAATAATTATTAATTATTTCATTCATACATTGTAATAAATTTATTGATTATATTATAACATTATTTCATAAATATATAAATTTCAGAAAATTATTTTATTATTATTATTATTATTATTGTTATTGTTATTGTTGTTATTATTATTATTATTATTATTATTATTATTATTATTATTATTATTATTATTATTATTATTATTATTATTATTATCATCTTTGTGCTAATTTATGTTACTCGTGCTGGTGTCAATGAATCATTTTTTATTATCGATATTGTTTTTAATACCTTTATATCACTTTTAGTTTCTAGATAAATTTTTATGGGAATAGGTTATTTTTCATATATATAATCGGATACAGAACCTATTCGGATATTATACGAATGCAAATATTATTGTGGATATTGTCGATTATAACTACTAACTAATTTTGGATACTCAAATGCTTATTATATGCTCATTTTATCGTTTACTAAAAAATATTTCCACTACAAATAAATTTAAATCTCATAAAAAATATTATATTTTATCATAAATATCAGTACTCTATAAAACAATTTAATATATAAAAATAATATCGTGTTAACCATTACATATATTAATTATTTTTCTTATTTGAGATATTCAAGTATCAATAATAATATTATAAAAATACGAAGAAGTTGAAAAAACAAAAAAATATTAATAAAAATTTATGATATAAAATAAATTATAATTTATACAAACTTAAGAAAATGAATTATTGGCATAATTCATATTATGTTTATAAAAAATTTAAATAAATATTATAAAATATTTTATAATTTTATAAGATTTTTATATCAATTTTTAATATTTTAATATGAACATATTAAAAGATGAAAATAGGATGGGTCGTTTGGTTTTCACCGATTTTCAAAAATCAAACTGAAACGAACGAACAGTACAGTATCCTTTTTCAACTAAACCGAACCCAATAAACTGCACAAAACCATTTTTCAACCAAACCGAACCATAAAAATCGATTTCGAACGGTTCTACCTAAATAAACTAAATTGTTTTGAACACCCCTATCCGAATCTGTCAATATAAGTACTCGAATATTGGACTATATATTCGTATTCGGATACGGACATTATGTGTATCTATATCCATGAAAAAAATATATTCGGATGTGAATATTTTTCATATACATATACTCTTAGATACATATATTGTTCGGTTGTACTATAACATCCGACCTGTAGACCCTTGTTTCATATTGATTTCAACAAACACCCTCAATATTCTAATTCTAATCAACATAGCAATTAACACGTCCCAAAAATAATGAAACATGTGATATATAATTAACATTATTTGTTCAAGTGGATGTTAATTACCTTGTACATGTAAATTAACTATGGGTCAATTGTTCATTATCATGTTAATTAGAATATAAGGATGTTGTGTTGAAATTAAATTTTCCTTTTTTAAGAAGTTGAACGGCTTGAAGGTCTCACTTTCATGTTCTAATTGAAATTTTTAAATAATGTGATATTTTTTCAATATATTTTTTTCGTTGTTATAGAACAATTTTAATCTTAAAAGTACTATTTTCAATACAATATATTAATTCAGTGTTAATATGTGTTCAATTTTATATATTATTTTTAACAAATCATTCATAACTCCAACAACTTTACAAAATATGTGAACCCTTGAACTAATATTAAAAAGTGAGACCATGTATTAATTATCTTGGATTCCATTCACCCAAATTCCAACACAAAACAATTAATTCTTTTTTACTTTCTCGGTGTTAGATCTTTTTGTTTAGACAATGTCATGATTAATGGAGAAAAAATTGTATTGGATGAGGAGAAAAAACATTAAAGTGACATAGGGAAAGAAAAATTAACCTGGTGAAATAACTATTCCAATAATACCCTTTTGTTAATCAAGGGTTGAGATTAGATCAATCAAAAAAAGAAAGAAAATATTTGGTGTATGGAAGAAGAGCTCATAAATAAAACAATTTAAATATAAAGAACTTTGTCTTCTAAACAAAACAATCAGAGGGCTTGGAACCAAAAGAAGTATTCATTAAATTTCTGAGCTAATAATAAGTTCTGCCAATTACCCAGAGTCGATGAATTGGCGTATCGAAAATGCCGTCCATTCGAGGATCAATTAGATCACCATGCTATGCTTCGTTGGAGGATCAATTAGATCACCATGATCATGCTCGTTCTATCAAAAAGAAGACAAAAAGATGGATTACAAATATGAAAAATAGAATATTAACTAGTTAAAAAAAATTAAAGTGGATAAACAGACTGAGGGAGAGAGAGAGAGAGAGACTAGGACGTCTTGGGTACCGAGACCCGAGTTCTCAGCTAGCGTTTAGGAGAGAGACACAAAGAGAGAGTTTTACTCGGGTTCTCTTAACATTGTCTAAAAGGAGAGCGGTTCTTGTCCAAAATGACTTTGGACAAGATTCTGTCCAAACCATTTCACAACCATGCGATTGTTAATCCAAAGAGGATAATTGTTGCAACATAATTTTACCTTAAAACATTTTGAACTTTTTAAAATTACAAAAAATCATTAATGTCCAAAAAAATTATATTAATTGTTCAATTTTTTTTGTGAAAATTTGATAACTCATATAATTTTATCTTATGTCATCAAATATAAAAAAATTAATTAAAATTATATTAAAATTTTATAATTTTGAAAGACTTTGGACGAAATTTTGTCCAAAACCCTTTGGGCAAGATCCGGTCCCGTCTAAAAGATGCTTCATAGCTGCAATCTCAAAAGTCCCAGCACCTCACAACTCACAAGTACAAAATTAACATTATTACTTGCGAAACTCCCGTGTAATTGCGCAATATGTTTTTAAATTGGGTAATTTCACTATGCCCTCACAATTTCTCACCACATTCTCTATGTTTTTATTAACACACTTAATTAACACGATGATTAACAATGAATACACGATTAACAATGAATTAATATTGATTAAAAATTGTTAATTCATATATACTTGGATTATATATTAGTTAATTATTAATCATATGTTTATTGTTAATTAACATGTTAATTAAGTGTGTTAATCATGATATAAAATATGCGATGAGAAATTATGGGGACACAGTAAATGGCTCTTTTATATTTCTGTATGGATTTTGTCGGGTACCTTATCCTATTTGAACATCTATTTTAATATTTAATTGATATTTAGGCTATATAACCGTATAAATTAAATTAAATGTAAATGCATATAAAAAAGGGCCAAACTAAGTCATGATTCTTCCTCGTTCTTTGAATTGGTGCCGTCTGAACATGTCGTGATGGTCCACTCGGACAAAGTGTCGATTCGTGGGTGACGAACTAAACTGATATGGACGTCAAAGAAAAAGGAAGAGAAGCGAAAGCACCGCACAAAAAACACACCCATGATGAAAGAGATATGACGGGCGAGCAGTGTTTTTTTCCGAGCTAATACCTTGTATTCACTCAATCGTCCGCCTCTCGTCCCATCAACCACTCCGCTTGTCCAAGTACGGACAAACATGTCACCGCTCACTGCAAGATATGCCGAATCCATTTAATAAGTCACTTTTTGCGAGTGGAAAGCCAAGGCTAAAAAATGAAAGAACTCAATGAATGAGCACCTTCACGATTTTTAGAACCATTAATGTTACAATTTAGTCATGTTGTGTGAATACTTCAAAAATTAAGTCTTCGATAATGATATCCGTACGATACTCGTCAAATACATATTGAATACTTCACGCGACATATTCAATTTTTTTTTTAAAATTTCGATTGAATGAAAATTTGGTCTCATTTCAGAAATCCCATTAGTTGTAGAATCTTCTTGGCCCAGTTCTAGCTTATTTTTTTCTCAGAATCTCCTAGAATCTGAGATCCGGCCCCTCACAGAAATAGAGCGGTTGCCAGCTCACAAGTCACGAGCCAGTAGGGATGTCAATGGGGTGGGGAATCCCCGTCTCCGTGGGGACCCGACCCGAATGAGACGGGAATCCCAGATTACTTGTCCCGCTGGGTGGGGATGGGTTGAGGAATTTGTGCTGGATGCGGGGATGGGGTGGGTACGGGGATAGGTAGCCCCGTCCCACGGGTATGGGAAGGATTTGCCCCGGTCCCGACCCGCCCCATTGACATCCCTACGAGCCAGCACAATATTCATTTACGTCCTTACGCTGTTACGAAATTAGAGATACATTCTTTTATTGTGAAAATTTTCTATTCTTTTAAGTCCTTACGTATCAGATATAACAATACTGTATTTTGACATATAATTTATGATACGAGACGACACAAATAAAATCGGTTTTTGGACGTAGCAAGGCTTAACTAATTATAAACAATTGAGGTTCTAATTTGCAAACTTCCCCACACAGTCACGGCCGCCATTCCAGCGGTTCTCAGGTATTTCTTAACTCCGAAGCATTGCATTAAAAAATTAAAATAACTCCATTTAGAACATAAAACAAGAAGAATAAGAGAATTAAAGAAAGAACACAAGAAAATAAAAACCGAGATCACTGAGCTGCCTCCAATGACGAAAGAATTCACCGTCCGACCAGTACTCTTCCCGTCCGGCAAGTCTTCCGCGCCGAATAACCGCTTTCCGACGGTCACACCTCCAACTCCAGTCTTCAATCCGACACTTCTTCCATTCTTGTCATTGGACGTCCCTTCCACCTCTTCGGTTCCTCCTGTCTTCTCCGGCAACATCTCTTCACCTTACGGCACGTCCTTCGAGGACGAGCCGCCTCTTTTGGAAGAACTCGGGATCAACACGCGCCAGATCTGGAAGAAGACGGTATGCATATTGAATCCATTTCGTGCAAACATGAGCTTGTATGAAGAAGGCGATCTCTCTGGCCCATTTCTGTTTCTCCTCTCCTTTGCTCTTTTTCAGTTGCTCGCTGGCAGGTTCTATTTTGGCATCATACTAGGTAAAGTTGATAAATCCAAAGCTTTCATCAACATTTCTTTCGAAATCTTTAAATCAATTACAAGATAAATTGCATGCTAATTTCGATTCTTTTCAAAAAATTGCAGGATGGGTTACCATTGCCTCCCTTTTTCTCTACTTCACCTTCAACATGATAGCTGGACGAAATGGGAGGCTCGATCTGTACAGTTGTCTGAGCTTGGTGGGTTACTGCATGATACCGATGGTGATTTTCTCTTTCATTTCGATTTTCTTGACACGTGGCGGTACCGTGATTTTCGGTACCGGTATGCTGTTTGTCATCTGGTCTTCTAGGGTTTGTACCAATCTCTTGCTACAGTTGGCCTTTTGCGGGCACGAGCACAAGGGCCTTGTTGGGTATTCGTGTTGGCTCGTCTACATGCTTTTCTCACTTCTCGTAATTTTCTAGTTTCTCGAGGGGTTTTCCGCTATTTTTGTGATTGTTTTTGTGCATATTAGAGGCCATTTATTTGTTGATTTGTACAAAGTTTTGAGCTTAGTCTATCTCGGTCTGTGCATACTACATAGTAAGATTGGGGTTTAGGCAAAGGTATGAAAATATTTCATTTTCTTTTATAGTTTGCATTGTGGGAGTTGGCCACAATGAATGATAATAATACATTTGTTTCCTTGTTATTTTCCTTAAATGACACAAGATAATATTGCTAGTTAATTGTAAGAAGCATTTACTTGCTTTATTTTGTTTAATTGTTTAATTGTTTGGGCTGTTTATAAGTTCTCTTTGGAATATTATTTGGGCTCAAGTTGATTTGGATATATAAACTGAATTAGAGTATTCAAAGTGGCCTGCATAGGCCTTTTAGTGTGGGGGTGGGTATCCAATAAAGTAAAGCCTCGTGGCGTGGATGTAAGCGCGCGTAGGAGGAACCAGCAAATTGCCGTTACTGACAGGTATCAGTCGACTTGTCGTGTCATTAAGAGATGGTTAAATCCAAATCTTTGATATAAATCTTCTGAGATGAATTAAGTTTTTCCTATAAAAGTTACATTTCAATTGCTTCACAAATCAGAGAGAGGTTTGTGCGAATTCGGTCCCTTTCTTCTACTTTTTTCCCTTTCTTGAGTATCCAGATCAACTCTGGCTGTGAAGTTATTTGTGAATTGGTTTTAACTTCAATTGATCTGCCGGTTCCAATTTTGTGTGCTCGATCTACGTCTATGCCGTGAATTAGGTTGATTGATCAGAAGTGAAGTTTTTGGTATGTTTTTGTTACTATTTTTCATCGAGGTTTCACTTCGTAGATTAAGATGAAATTACAATCAATTTTGTCCTTAATTTGGCCGATGAGGTAGGATGGGGAATTTGGCCATTCCGTGTAGAAAGAAAAGAAGAAAGAACAATTTAATTCCTTTTCATATGAATTTTTTTGCAGAAATTGTTTATATAAATGTTTTCCTACGATAGTATCTGAAACATCGAATATAATTGATTACCTATGGTTGCTATACAGAGCCTTGAAGAAAGATCAGAGGCCAAAGATTCGTGAAAATTCAATTTTGTACAATAAAATATGAGAAATTATACAATGGGTCAATTCAAAATAAGAGTGACCATTTATATTCTGAGTGTTATTTTTCAGTCATCAAAGCTGCAAGTAACGTTACGCATACGCCAGACCTTAAAAGAGAACTATAGCAATATATTAGTAGAAGAAATAAATTATTGATTACAACTTTATCTCAGGATTATAGATGGCTCGGCGCAATTTATCGCCCAACTCCCAGAACGATCAACCACCACCAAGGATCGTCAGAAACAGAGCAAGTTTTAGGTCTCGAGGCGAACCAGGTGAAGGTACAATTTTTGTCGATTGTAGTTCAAGTTTTATATTTACTCACGTTCGTGAAAAAAGAGTACTTACATATTATTGCAAAAATAAATATAGCTGCGAGAGTTGAGGTAATTAGACTCGAACACCAGCAGTTAGTTGCCAAGAGTAGCTTTACCTGTGAGGTGTGCGGACAGCATTTCAATAGAAAGCCTAATCTAGTTCTTCACTTGCACTCTCACTCTATCAAAGTGAGCATGAGGGACAAAGGAGGACGAGGCGAGGTGGTGTATACATGTCCAATTCCTGATTGTATTCACCACGACGCTAATAATGCTTTGGGAGACATAACGGGTATAAAGAAGCATTATGCGAGGAAGCACTGCGAGAAGGTATTACCGTGTCGAAAGAACTGTGGTAAGAAGTATGCGCTGGAATTGGACCTCAGAGCGCACGAGAAGCGGTGTAACACACCCATCAGGTGAATTTTTGATATATCTTGTTGTGTATTGCGTTAATATGATACAACTAAAATGATGTTATTTTGATGAAATTTTTATTACAATGTAGGGAAAATGAAAATGAACCTCGTTATAATGAGGATTATCATGGGTCTACTAGTGCCGGCCAAATAGACCTGTATAATTTGACATTCGTGCAATTGCTTTCTTGTACAAATTTGACAACGCAAGACCTTGAAGTTTTGAACGATATTGAGTCCGCCAAGCTTCAGGACACCAATCCGACCATTGAAAGTATAAATGACGAGTCGTTTGCAAATTGGATTGATCTTATTTAGGGCATGTAGTAATAGGAACAACATAGGAAATTGTACTCCTTGGATATGGAGTCCCCGCAATTACAATTCGATTTTGTTTGTTTGGATGGAAAACATTATAATTAGTGCAATTTCAACATTCATGTTTGGACTAATGTGTTGTGGACATGTAAATAAGTCATTAATAACAAGAAAATAATACAAGTAAACAAGTCACTAATAACAAGAAAATGACATTACTGCATATAATAAATTGGTCATCCATAATTACAATCTGACTACAATAAGCCTATAGGCCCTAATGACATATTCTAATATTATCAGCAAAAAAAGTAGTAATTATCACAAAAAACACAACTATCAGTGATTACCAATTAATACGTAAATAAAACAATTACCAATTAATACAAAATTATTCAGAAATAATAATAGGAAAACTAAAAATCTTAGTAGTTTTAGTCAGCTCAATTCACTACCGATTTCATGAAATATCAGAGCAATACATAAACTTTTTCGTTTAATTAAAAGATATTACAACTATAAGTAATGAATTAGAAATAACATCGAACCCTAGAATAATATGAGTTGTAAATGGAGGACCAAAACAATCTAATATAATTGTCAGTTAAACACAAATCACGAGAGGCACTAACCAAAAATTGCAGTTAAACTTGAATTATAAATTGGAATAGAAAATCCAAAAAAAAAGGCAACAAGAGCTAGAAAAATTTGACACCAAATCATTGAGAGATGAGAGACGGGGCTGCAGATAAGCGGCGAAGTAGAAGATTGAGAACAAAATTAAAGAGAGAAAGAAAGAGAAAGAGGTGAGCCCAAGATACTAATACTAAAAATGATGGGAGAGTGGTAGAGCCCACAAGAGAAGACATCGTGAGAACTCAGAGAAGAGAGCTATTGCTGCCAAACTTTCCCCGCATCTTGGCGTTCCAAGAATTTTAGGAGTTGAACTTTGCGGGTAAAAGAGCAAAAAATATTTACCCGCATATGATAATTCCACCCAATAATGTACTCCAAACAAGGAATTTTGGTTTGCGGGCTTATAAAACCCAATTATATCTCAAATTCCGCATGGCCAAACAGCCCCTTAGGGAAGATGGATTAGCAGTAATGTCAATGAATACCACAAACCAAACAAGTTAATTAGTCTAATTGCAGTAATTCGTATTACTAACCGTCCTAATTGCACTCATCCAAACATGCCCTTAGTTATATTCATTTCCCTACTGATCACGGTTAATGTAATATGTTAATCTGATGACCATATTAGTTATTTGAGGACCATATTGATCAATATATGGATCTGGCCCAACAGACTGATTTGATCCGAGTCCAGGATATCAATTCATAATTTTTGAAAAGTGACATGTACCAGAAAGCCTTACAATAAGGTCTTTACGAACAAACGACTTTTTTTTCACTCCGTTACAAAAAATAAAGAGCTTTTCCTTGCTCCTGTTACAAAAAGCTTTAAAAACGTGGCTATGGAATAATTTCATCTCTATCTATGGTCGAGATTTCCTATAGCACTTTCAGTATCGCAATTATGTAACTAATAGTTACAACAAATATCACAACAGATAAGATGACATGGTTATAACAAATCAGAATTAAGATAAGAAATGCCACTAAAAATGTCACACGAGATCACAAATATTTAATGATAAATATAGACGAACTAATGCAATGAATCAAAGATTAAATGCTAATTATATACTGAAAAATACAATGAACCTGTTTTTTTCTTCTCCAAAATGAATTTCTAAGCTAGGTAGTACCTAAAATTAAACTCGGGACCCACTTGCCAGTGACATGAGGCGTAAGATGAACCAAGTTCATGCATTGGCACATACTGGGTATTAAAGCTTGTCCCTTGAGGGTTCAATACATCTGTGAAGAATTTTCTTTCGTAAATCAAAATTTGATTTGATTTGAAGAGAAGAAAGGTATTTTTATCAACTCATTTTGTCCTTCTGGATCATTGTTTCTGAATATATGGTCAATGAATACCTGATTTTTGTTCGTTATAGTCTTGTTTGGGATAATTTTGTCGCGATTCTTTTTCACTTAATCTCTAGGACCTCTCGTTATTTATTTAGGCTTCTATTTATTTTTTATTTTAATTAGTAATGGTTGATTGCAGATCTAATTCAAACTTGTCAAAGATGCTTTGTTTTTGGTTGGATCAAATTAGATATACATTATAATCATATTTATTTATTTCATTTCTTAAATTTTCTTTTTGTTTATGGTAACAAGACCTTAGTATTTAAATCTAGTTATTTACTGCAATAATTTCACATTTCATTCTCTATACTGAAGAAAAATAATAATTTAAATGCATATTCAGAATTTGCAAGTTATTATTTCGCTAACATACTTTGCGAAAAGTGTAAACACATTCAATTTAAGGAAATAAACATAACGTGGATATTTCAGTGTTGTTGTTGTTGTTGTCACTTAATTTGATTATAAAGCAAATGTAACTGAAACATTATATACAGTGCACATAATGCGGTGACTTTCTTATGAAGTCTAGCGAGAACAGACGTGCTTCGTTAATTCAGAGTGGGTGGTCTAGGAAAGGAATAATGCATGTATCTCCTTCCACAAGTATGCTAACTCTATGAATAATAATTCAGATAAATGTTAATTACCTTCTTAATTAAGTGGATTTAAACTTTAATATGAGGATGTTTCGTTGAAATCTGATGACACCATATATGCCCTCGTTTTGGTAATATTTAAGATCAAACCCGGATACTAATATATTTGGTTTCTTATACTTGAGTCTTATTATTTGGGCTTCGTTAATTCCTGATTGTATTCACCACGACGCCAATAATGCTTTAGGAGACATAACGGATATAAAGAAGCATTATGCGAGGAAGCATTGCGAGAAGGTATTACCGTGTCGAAAGAACTGTGGTAAGAAGTACGCGCTGGAATTGGAGCTCAGAGCGCACGAGATGTGGTGTAACACACCCATCAGGTGAATTTTGATATATCTTGTTGTGTATTGCGTTAATATGACACAACTAAAATGATGTTATTTTGATGAAATTTTTATTACAATGTAGGGAAAATGCAAAAGAACCTCGTCATAATGAGGATTATCATGGGTCTACTAGTGCCGGCCAAATAGACCTGTATAATTTGACATTCGTGCAATTGCTTTCTTGCACAAATTTGACAGCTCAAGACCTTGAAGTCTTGAACGATATTGAGTCCGCCAAGCTTCAGGACACCAATCCGACCGTTGAAAGTATAAATGACGAGTCGTTTGCAAATTGGATTGATCTTATTTAGTTATATTCATTTTCCTACTGATCAGGGTTAATGTAATATGTTAATTTGATGACCATATTAGTTATTTGAGGACCATATTGATCAATATATGGATCTGGCCCAACAGACTTATTTGATCCCAGTCCAAGATTTCAATTCATAATTTTTGAAAAAGTGACATGTACCAGAAAGCCTTACAATAATGTCGTTACGAAAAAACGACTTTTTTTTCAATCCGATACAAAATGCCGTTACAAAAAATAATGAGCTTTTCCTTGCTCCCGTTACAAAAAGCTTTAAAAAAGTGGCTATGGAATAATTTCATCTCTATCTATGGTCGAGATTTCCTATAGCACTTTTAGTATCGCAATTATGTAACTAATAGTTACGACAAATATCACAACAAATAAGATGACATGGTTATAACAAATAAGAATTAAGATAAGAAATGCCACTAAAAATGCCACACGAGATCACAAATATTTAATGATAAATATATACTAACAAATGCAATGAATCAAAGATTAAAAGCTAATTATATACTAACAAATACAATGAACATGTTTTATTCCTCCAAAATGAATTTCTAAGATAGGTAGTACCTAAAATTAAACCCGGGACCCACTTGCCAGTGACATGAGGCGTAAGATGAACCATGTTCATGCATTGGCATATGATGGCTATTAAAGCTTGTCCCTTGAGGGTTCAATACATCTGTGAAGAATTTTCTTTGGTAAATCAAAATTTGATTTGATTTGATTTGAAGAGAAGAAAGGTATTTTTATCAACTCATTTTGTCCTTTTAGATCATTTTCTCTGAATGTATGGTCAAAGCATAGCTGATTTTTGTTCGTTATAGACATGTTTGGGATAATTTTGTCGCGATTCTTTTTCACTTAATCTCTAGGACCTCTCGTTATTTATTTAGGCTTCTATTTATTTTTTATTTTAATTAGTAATGGTTGAATGCAGATCTAATTCAAACTTGTCAAAGATGCTTTGTTTTTGGTTGGATCAAATTATATATACATTATAATCAAATTTATTTATTTTATTTCTTAAATTTTCTTTTTGTTTATGGCAACAAGACCTTAGTAATTAAATCTAGTTATGTACTGCAATAATTTCACATTTCATTCTCTATACTCAAGAAAAATAATAATTTAAATGCATATTCAGAATTTGCAAGTTATTATTTCGCAAACATACTTTGCGAAAAGTGTAAACACATTTAATTTTTAAGGAAATAAACATAACGTGAATTTTTCAGTGTTGTTGTTGTTGTTGTCACTAAATTTGATTATAAAGCAAATGTAACTGAAACGTTATATACAGTGCACATAATGCGGTGACTTTCTTATGAAGTCTAGCGAGAACAGACGTGCTTCGTTACTTCAGAGTGGGTGGTCTTGGAAAGGAATAATGCATGTATCTCCTTCCACAAGTATGCTAACTCTATGAATATTTATTCAGACAAATGTTAATTACCTTCTTAATTAAGTGGATTTAAACTTTAATATGAGGATGTTTCGTTGAAATCTGATGACACCATATATGCGCTCGTTTCGGAAATATTTAAGATCAAACCCGGATACTAATATATTTGGTTTCTTATACTTGAGTCTTATTATTTGGGCTTCGTTAATTCCTGATTGTATTCACCACGACGCCAATAATGCTTTAGGAGACATAACAGGTATAAAGAAGCATTATGCGAGGAAGCATTGCGAAAAGGTATTACCGTGTCGAAAGAACTGTGGTAAGAAGTACGCGCTGGAATTGGACCTCAGAGCGCACGAGAAGCGGTGTAACACACCCATCAGGTGAATTTTTGATATATCTTGTTGTGTATTGCGTTAATATGATACAACTAAAATGATGTTATTTTGAAGAAATATATATTACAATGTAGGGAAAATGCAAAATAACCTCGTTGTAATGAGGACTATCATGGGTGTACTAGTGCCGGCCAAATAGACCTGTATAATTTGACATTCGTGCAATTGCTTTCTTGCACAAATTTGACAGCGCAAGACCTTGAAGTCTTGAACGATATTGAGTCTGCCATGCTTCAGGACACCAATCCGACCATTGAAAGTATAAATGACGAGTCGTTTGCAAACTGGATTGATCTCATTTAGTTATATTCACTTCCCTACTGATCAGGGTTAATGTAATATGTTAATTTGATGACCATATTAGTTATTTGAGGACCATATTGATCCGAGTCCAAGATTTCAATTCACAATTTTTGAAAAAGTGACATGTACCAGAAAGCCTTATAATAATGTCGTTACGAAAAAACGATTTTTTTTCACTCCACTACAAAATGCCGTTACAAAAAATAACGATATTTTCCTTGCTCCCGTTACCAAAAGCTTTAAAAAGATGGCTATGGAATAATTTCATCTCTATCTATGGTCGAGATTTCCTATAGCACTTTTAGTATCGCAATTATGTAACTAATAGTTACGACAAATATCACAACAGATAAGATGACATGGTTATAACAAATAAGAATTAAGATAAGAAATGCCACTAAAAATGTCACACGAGATTACAAATATTTAATGATAAATATATACTAACAAATGCAATGAATCAAAGATTAAATGCTAATTATATACCGACAAATACAATGAACCTGTTTTTTCCCTCCAAAATGAATTTCTAAGCTAGGTAGTACTTAAAATTAAACCCGGGACCCACTTGCCAGTGACATGAGGTGTAAGATGAACCAAGTTCATGCATTGGCACATGATGGCTATTAAAGCTCGTCCCTTGAGGGTTCAATACATCTGTGAAGAATTTTCTTTCGTAAATCAAAATCTGATTTGATTTGAAGAGAAGAAAGGTATTTTTTTCAACTCATTTTGTTCTTTTAGATCATTTTTTCTGAATATATGGTCAAATGATAGCTGATTTTTGTTCGTTATAGACATTTTTTGGATAATTTTGTCGCGAATCTTTTTCACCTAATCTCTAGGACCTCTCGTCATTTATTTAGGCTTCTATTTATTTTTTATTTTAATTAGTAATGGTTGATTGCAGATCTAATTCAAACTTGTCAAAGATGCTTTCTTTTTTGTTGGATCAAATTATATATACATTATAATCATATTTATTTATTTTATTTCTTAAATTTTCTTTTTGTTTATGGCAACAAGACCTTAGTAATTAAATCTAGTTATTTACTGCAATAATTTCACATTTCATTCTCTATACTGAAGAAAAATAATAATTTAAATGCATATTCAGAATTTGCAAGTTATTATTTCGCTAACATACTTTGCGAAAATTGTAAACACATTTAATTTTTAAGGAAATAAACATAACGTGAATTTTTCAGTGTTGTTGTTGTTGTTGTTGTCACTTAATTTGATTATAAAGCAAATGTAACTGAAACGTTATGTACAGTGCAAATAATTCGGAGACTTTCTTATGAAGTCTAGCGAGAACAGACGTGCTTCGTTAATTCAGAGTGGGTGGTCTAGGAAAGGAATAATGCATGTATCTCCTTCCACAAGTATGCTAACTCTATGAATATTAATTCAGACAAATGTTAATTACCTTCTTAATTAAGTGGATTTAAACTTTAATATGAGGATGTTTCGTTGAAATCTGATGACACCATATATGCCCTCGTTTCGGAAATATTTAAGATCAAACCCGGATATTAATATATTTGGTTTCTTATACTTGAGTCTTATTATTTGGGCTTCGTTAATTCCAGATTGTATTCACCACGACGCCAATAATGCTTTAGGAGACATAACGGGTATAAAGAAGCATTATGCAAGGAAGCATTGCGAGAAGGTATTACCGTGTCGAAAGAACTGTGGTAAGAACTACGCGCTGGAATTGGACCTCAGACCGCACGAGAAGCGGTGTAACACACCCTTCAGGTGAATTTTTGATATATCTTGTTGTGTATTGCGTTAATATGATACAACTAAAATGATGTTATTTTGATGAAATTTATATTACATTGTAGGGAAAATACAAAAGAACCTCGTTATAATGAGGATTATCATGGGTGTACTAGTGCCGGCCAAATATACCTGTATAATTTGACGTTCGTGCAATTACTTTCTTGCACAAATTTGACAGCGCAAGACCTTAAAGTCTTGAACGATATTGAGTCTGCCAAGCTTCAGGACACCAATCCGACCATTGAAAGTATAAATGACGAGTCGTTTGCAAATTGGATTGATCTTATTTAGTTATATTCACTTCCCTACTGATCAGGGTTAATGCAATATGTTAATTTGATGACCATATTAGTTATTTCAGGACCATATTGATCAATATATGGATCTGGCCCAACAGACTTATTTGATCCGAGTTCAAGATTTCAATTCATAATTTTTTAAAAAGTGACATCTACCAGAAAGCCTTATAATAATGTCGTTACGAAAAAACGACTTTTTTTTCACTCCGCTAAAAAATGCCGTTACAAAAAATAACGAGCTTTTCAATGCTCCCGTTACCAAAAGCTTTAAAAAAGGTGGCTATGGAATAATTTCATCTCTATCTATGGTCGAGATTTCCTATAGCACTTTTAGTATCACAATTATGTAACTAACAGTTACGACAAATATCACAACAGATAAGGTGAAATGGTTATAACAAATAAGAATTAAGATAAGAAATGCCACTAAAAATGTCATACGAGATCACAAATATTTAATGATAAATATATACTAATAAATGCAATGAATCAAAGATTAAATGCTAATTATATACCGACAAATACAATGAACCTGTTTTTTTCCTCCAAAATGAATTTCTAAGCTAGGTAGTACTTAAAATTAAACCCGGGACCCACTTGCCAGTGACATGAGGCGTAAGATGAACCAAGTTCATGCATTGGCACATGATGGCTATTAAAGCTTGTCCCTTGAGGGTTCAATACATCTGTGAAGAATTTTCTTTCGTAAATCAAAATTTGATTTGATTTGAAGAGGAGAAAGGTATTTTTATCAACTCATTTTGTCCTTTTTGATCATTTTTTCTGAATATATGGTCAAATCATAGCGGATTTTTGTTCGTTATAGACATTTTTGGGATAATTTTGTCGCGAATCTTTTTCACTTAATCTCTAGGACCTCTCGTTATTTATTTAGGCTTCTATTTATTTTTTATTTTAATTAGTAATGGTTGATTGCAGATCTAATTCAAACTTGTCAAAGATGCTTTGTTTTTTGTTGGATCAAATTATATATACATTATAATCATATTTATTTATTTTATTTCTTAAATTTTCTTTTTGTTTATGGCAACAAGACCTTAGTAATTAAATCTAGTTATTTACTTCAATAATTTCACATTTCATTCTCTATACTGAAGAAAAATAATAATTTAAATGCATATTCAGAATTTGCAAGTTATTATTTCGCTAACATACATTGCGAAAATTGTAAACACAATTAATTTTTATGGAAATAAAAATAACGTGAATTTTTCAGTATTGTTGTTGTTGTTGTCACTTAATTTGATTATAAAGCAAATGTAACTGAAACGTTATGTACATTGAACATAATTCGGTGACTTTCTTATGAAGACTAGCGAGAACAGACGTGCTTCGTTAATTCAGAGTGGGTGGTCTAGGAAAGGAATAATGCATGTATCTCCTTCCACAAGTATGCTAACTCTATGAATATTAATTCAGACAAATGTTAATTACCTTCTTGATTAAGTGGATTTAAACTTTAATATGAGGATGTTTCGTTGAAATCTGATGACACCATATATGCGCTCGTTTCGGAAATATTTAAGATTAAACCCGGATACTAATATATTTGGTTTCTTATACTTGAGTCTTATTATTTGGGCTTCGTTAATTCCTGATTGTATTCACCACGACGCCAATAATGCTTTAGGAGACATAACGGGTATAAAGAAGCATTATGCGAGGAAGCATTGCGAAAAGGTATTACCGTGTCGAAAGAACTATGGTAAGAAGTACGCGCTGGAATTGGACCTCAGAGCGCACGAGAAGCGGTGTAACACACCCTTCAGGTGAATTTTTGATATATCTTGTTGTGTATTGCGTTAATATGATACAACTAAAATGATGTTATTTTGATGAAATTTATATTACAATGTAGGGAAAATGCAAAAGAACCTCGTTATAGTGAGGATTATCATGGGTGTACTAGTGCCGGCCAAATAGACCTGTATAATTTGACATTCGTGCAATTGCTTTCTTGCACAAATTTGACAGCGCAAGACCTTGAAGTCTTGAACGATATTGAGTCTGCCAAGCTTCAGGACACCAATCCGACCATTTAAAGTATAAATGACGAGTCGTTTGCAAATTGGATTGATCATATTTAGTTATATTCATTTCCCTACTGATCAGGGTCAATGTAATATGTTAATTTGATGACCATATTAGTTATTTGAGGACCATATTGATCAATATATGGATCAGGCCCAACAGACTTATTTGATCCGAGTCCAACATTTCAATTCATAATTTTTGAAAAAGTGACTTTGTGCCAGAAAGCCTTACAATAATGTCCTTACGAAAAAACGACTTTTTTTTCACTCCGCTACAAAATGCCGTTTCAAAAAATAACGAGCTTTTCCTTGCTCCCGTTACCAAAAGCTTTAAAAAGGTGGCTATGGAATAATTTCATCTCTATCTATGGTTGAGATTTCCTATATCACTTTTAGTATCGCAATTATGTAACTAATAGTTACGACAAATATCACAACAGATAAGATGACATGGTTATAACAAATAAGAATTAAGGTAAGAAATGCCACTAGAAATGTCACACGAGATTACAAATATTTAATGATCAATATATACTAACAAATGCAATTTATCAAAGATTAAATGCTAATTATATTCCAACAAATACAATGAACCTGTTTTTTCCCTCCAAAATGAATTTCTAAGCTAGGTAGTACTTAAAATTAAACCCGGGACCAACTTGCCAGTGACATGAGGCGTAAGATGAACCAAGTTCATGCATTGGCACATGATGGCTATTAAAACTCATCCCTTGAGGGTTCAATACATCTGTGAAGAATTTTCTTTCGTAAATCAAAATTTGATTTGATTTGAAGAGAAGAAAGGTATTTTTTTCAACTCATTTTGTCCTTTTAGATCATTTTTTCTGAATATATGGTCAAATCATAGCTGATTTTTGTTCGTTATAGACATTTTTTGGATAATGTTGTCGCGAATCTTTTTCACTTAATCTCTAGGACCTCTCGTCATTTATTTAGGCTTCTATTTATTTTTTATTTTAATTAGTAATGGTTGATTGCAGATCTAATTCAAACTTGTCAAAGATGCTTTGTTTTTTGTTGGATCAAATTATATATACATTATAATCATATTTATTTATTTTATTTCTTAAATTTTCTTTTTGTTTATGGCAACAAGACCTTAGTAATTAAATCTAGTTATTTACTGCAATAATTTCACATTTCATTCTCTATACTGAAGAAAAATAATAATTTAAATGCATATTCAGAATTTGCAAGTTATTATTTCGCTAACATACTTTGCGAAAATTGTAAACACATTTAATTTTTAAGGAAATAAACATAACGTGAATTTTTCAGTGTTGTTGTTGTTGTTGTCACTTAATTTGATTATAAAGCAAATGTAACTGAAACGTTATGTACAATGCAAATAATTCGGAGACTTTCTTATGAAGTCTAGGGAGAACAGACGTGCTTCGTTAATTCAGAGTGGGTGGTCTAGGAAAGGAATAATGCATGTATCACCTTCCACAAGTATGCTAACTCTATGAATATTAATTCAGACAAATGTTAATTACCTTCTTAATTAAGTGGATTTAAACTTTAATATGAGGATGTTTCGTTGAAATCTGATGACACCATATATGCCCTAGTTTCGGTAATTTTTAAGATCAAACCCGGATATTAATATATTTGGTTTCTTATACTTGAGTCTTATTATTTGGGCTTCGTTAATTCCTGATTGTATTCACCACGACGCCAATAATGCTTTAGGAGACATAACGGGTATAAAGAAGCATTATGCAAGGAAGCATTGCGAGAAGGTATTACCGTGTCGAAAGAACTGTGGTAAGAACTACGCGCTGGAATTGGACCTCAGAGCGCACGAGAAGCGGTGTAACACACCCTTCAGGTGAATTTTTGATATATCTTGTTGTGTATTGCGCTAATATGATACAACTAATATGATGTTATTTTGATGAAATTTATATTACAATGTAGGGAAAATACAAAAGAACCTCGTTATAATGAGGATTATCATGGGTGTACTAGTGCCGGCCAAATAGACCAGTATAATTTGACGTTCGTGCAATTGCTTTCTTGCACAAATTTGACAGCGCAAGACCTTGAAGTCTTGAACGATATTGAGTCTGCCAAGCTTCAGGACACCAATCCGACCATTGAAAGTATAAATGACGACTCGTTTGCAAATTGGATTGATCTTATTTAGTTATATTCACTTCCCTACTGATCAGGGTTAATGTAATATGTTAATTTGATGACCATATTAGTTATTTCAGGACCATATTGATCAATATATGGATCTGGCCCAACAGACTTATTTGATCCGAGTCCAAGATTTCAATTCATAATTTTTGAAAAAGTGACATCTACCAGAAAGCCTTATAATAATGTCGTTACGAAAAAACGACTTTTTTTTCACTCCGCTAAAAAATGCCGTTACAAAAAATAACGAGCTTTTCATTGCTCCCGTTACCAAAAGCTTTAAAAAAGGTGGCTATGGAATAATTTCATCTCTATCTATGGTCGAGATTTCCTATAGCACTTTTAGTGTCACAATTATGTAACTAATAGTTACGACAAATATCACAACAGATAAGGTGAAATGGTTATAACAAATAAGAATTAAGATCAGAAATGCCACTAAAAATGTCACACGAGATCACAAATATTTAATGATAAATATATACTAACAAATGCAATGAATCAAAGATTAAATGCTAATTATATACTGACAAATACAATGAACCTGTTGTTTTCCTCCAAAATGAATTTCTAAGCTAGGTAGTACTTAAAATTAAACCCGGGACCCACTTGCCAGTGACATGAGGCGTAAGATGAACCAAGTTCATGCATTGGCACATGATGGCTATTAAAGCTTGTCCCTTGAGGGTTCAATACATCTGTGAAGAATTTTCTTTCGTAAATCAAAATTTGATTTGATTTGAAGAGGAGAAAGGTATTTTTATCAACTCATTTTGTCCTTTTAGATCATTTTTTCTGAATATATGGTCAAATCATAGCTGATTTTTATTCGTTATAGACATTTTTGGGATAATTTTGTCGCGAATCTTTTTCACTTAATCTCTAGGACTTCTCGTTATTTATTTAGGCTTCTATTTATTTTTTATTTTAATTAGTAATGGTTGATTGCAAATCTAATTCAAACTTGTCAAAGATGCTTTGTTTTTTGTTGGATCAAATTATATATACATTATAATCATATTTATTTATTTTATTTCTTAAATTTTCTTTTTGTTTATGGCAACAAGACCTTAGTAATTAAATCGAGTTATTTACTGCAATAATTTCACATTTCATTCTCTATACTGAAGAAAAATAATAATTTAAATGCATATTCAGAATTTGCAAGTTATTATTTCGCTAACATACTTTGCGAAAATTGTAAACACATTTAATTTTTAAGGAAATAAACATAACGTGAATTTTTCAGTATTGTTGTTGTTGTTGTCACATCATTTGATTATAAAGCAAATGTAACTGAAACGTTATGTACAGTGCACATAATTCGGTGACTTTCTTATGAAGACTAGCGAGAACAGACGTGCTTCGTTAATTCAGAGTGGGTGGTCTAGGAAAGGAATAATGCATGCATCTCCTTCCACAAGTATGCTAACTCTATGAATATTAATTCAGACAAATGTTAATTACCTTCTTGATTAAGTGGATTTAAACTTTAATATGAGGATGTTTCGTTGAAATCTGATGACACCATATATGCCCTCGTTTCGGTAATATTTAAGATCAAACCCGGATATTAATATATTTGGTTTCTTATACTTGAGTCTTATTATTTGGGCTTCGTTAATTCCTGATTGTATTCACCACGACGCCAATAATGCTTTAGGAGACATAACGGGTATAAAGAAGCATTATGCGAGGAAGCATTGCGAAAAGGTATTACCGTGTCGAAAGAACTATGGTAAGAAGTACGCGCTGGAATTGGACCTCAGAGCGCACGAGAAGCGGTGTAACACACCCTTCAGGTGAATTTTTGATATATCTTGTTGTGTATTGCGTTAATATGATACAACTAAAATGATGTTATTTTGATGAAATTGATATTGCAATGTAGGGAAAATGCAAAAGAACCTCGTTATAGTGAGGATTCTCATGGGTGTACTAGTGCCGGCCAAATAGACCTGTATAATTTGACGTTCGTGCAATTGCTTTCTTGCACAAATTTGACAGCGCAAGACCTTGAAGTCTTGAACGATATTGAGTCTGCCAAGCTTCAGGACACCAATCCGACCATTGAAAGTATAAATGACGACTCGTTTGCAAATTGGATTGATCTTATTTAGTTATATTCACTTCCCTACTGATCAGGGTCAATGTAATTTGTTAATTTGAGGACCATATTAGTTATTTGAGGACCATATTGATCAATATATGGATCTGGCACAACAGACTTATTTGATCCGAGTCCAAGATTTCAATTCATAATTTTTGAAAAAGTGACATTGTACCAGAAAGCCTTACAATAATGTCCTTACGAAAAAACGACTTTTTTTTCACTGCGCTACAAAATGCCGTTTCAAAAAATAACGAGCTTTTCCTTGCTCCCGTTGCCAAAAGCTTTAAAAAGGTGGCTATGGAATAATTTCATCTCTATCTATGGTTGAGATTTCCTATAGCACTTTTAGTATCGCAATTATGTAACTAATAGATACGACAAATATCACAACAGATAAGATGACATGGTTATAACAAATAAGAATTAGGGTAAGAAATGCCACTAAAAATGTCACACGAGATCACAAATATTTAATGATAAATCTATACTAACAAATGCAATGAATCAAAGATGAAATGCTAATTATATACCAACAAATACAATGAACCTGTTTTTTTTCCTCCAAAATGAATTTCTAAGCTAGGTAGTACTTAAAATTAAACCCGGGACCCACTTGCCAGTGACATGAGGCGTAAGATGAACCAAGTTCATTCATTGGCACATGATGGCTATTAAAGCTCGTCCCTTGAGGGTTCAATACATCTGTGAAGAATTTTCTTTCGTAAATCAAAATTTGATTTGATTTGAAGAGAAGAAAGGTATTTTTATCAACTCATTTTGTCCTTTTAGATCATTTTTTCTGAATATATGGTCAAATCATAGATGATTTTTGTTCGTTATAGACATTTTTTGGATAATTTTGTCGCGAATCTTTTTCACTTAATCTCTGGGACCTCTCGTTATTTATTTAGGCTTCTATTTATTTTTTATTTTAATTAGTAATGGTTGATTGCAGATCTAATTCAAACTTGTCAAAGATGCTTTGTTTTTGGTTGGATCAAATTATATATACATTATAATCATATTTATTTATTTTATTTCTTAAATTTTCTTTTTTGTTTATGGCAACAAGACCTTAGTAATTAAATCTAGTTATTTACTGCAATAATTTCACATTTCATTCTCTATACTGAAGAAAAATAATAATTTAAATGCATATTCAAAATTTGCAAGTTATTATTTTGCTAACATACTTTGCGAAAATTGTAAACACATTTAATTTTTAAGGAAATAAACATAACGTGAATTTTTCAGTGTTGTTGTTGTTGTCACTTCATTTGATTATAAAGCAAATGTAACTGAAACGTTATGTACAGTGCAAATAATTCGGAGACTTTCTTATGAAGTCTAGCGAGAACAGACGTGCTTCGTTAATTCAGAGTGGGTGGTCTAGGAAAGGAATAATGCATGTATCTCCTTCCACAAGTATGCTAACTCTATGAATATTAATTCAGACAAATGTTAATTACCTTCTTAATTAAGTGGATTTAAGCTTTAATATGAGGATGTTTCGTTGAAATCTGATGACACCATATATGCCCTCGTTTCGGTAATATTTAAGATCAAACCCGGATATTAATATATTTGGTTTCTTATACTTGAGTCTTATTATTTGGGCTTCGTTAATTCCTGATTGTATTCACCACGACGCCAATAATGCTTTAGGAGACATAACGGGTATAAAGAAGCATTATGCAAGGAAGCATTGCGAGAAGGTATTACCGTGTCGAAAGAACTGTGGTAAGAACTACGCGCTGGAATTGGACCTCAGAGCGCACGAGAAGCGGTGTAACACACCCTTCAGGTGAATTTTTGATATATCTTGTTGTGTATTGCGCTAATATGATACAACTAATATGATGTTATTTTGATGAAATTTATATTACAATGTAGGGAAAATACAAAAGAACCTCGTTATAATGAGGATTATCATGGGTGTACTAGTGCCGGCCAAATAGACCAGTATAATTTGACGTTCGTGCAATTGCTTTCTTGCACAAATTTGACAGCGCAAGACCTTGAAGTCTTGAACGATATTGAGTCTGCCAAGCTTCAGGACACCAATCCGACCATTGAAAGTATAAATGACGACTCGTTTGCAAATTGGATTGATCTTATTTAGTTATATTCACTTCCCTACTGATCAGGGTTAATGTAATATGTTAATTTGATGACCATATTAGTTATTTCAGGACCATATTGATCAATATATGGATCTGGCCCAACAGACTTATTTGATCCGAGTCCAAGATTTCAATTCATAATTTTTGAAAAAGTGACATCTACCAGAAAGCCTTATAATAATGTCGTTACGAAAAAACGACTTTTTTTTCACTCCGCTAAAAAATGCCGTTACAAAAAATAACGAGCTTTTCATTGCTCCCGTTACCAAAAGCTTTAAAAAAGGTGGCTATGGAATAATTTCATCTCTATCTATGGTCGAGATTTCCTATAGCACTTTTAGTGTCACAATTATGTAACTAATAGTTACGACAAATATCACAACAGATAAGGTGAAATGGTTATAACAAATAAGAATTAAGATCAGAAATGCCACTAAAAATGTCACACGAGATCACAAATATTTAATGATAAATATATACTAACAAATGCAATGAATCAAAGATTAAATGCTAATTATATACTGACAAATACAATGAACCTGTTGTTTTCCTCCAAAATGAATTTCTAAGCTAGGTAGTACTTAAAATTAAACCCGGGACCCACTTGCCAGTGACATGAGGCGTAAGATGAACCAAGTTCATGCATTGGCACATGATGGCTATTAAAGCTTGTCCCTTGAGGGTTCAATACATCTGTGAAGAATTTTCTTTCGTAAATCAAAATTTGATTTGATTTGAAGAGGAGAAAGGTATTTTTATCAACTCATTTTGTCCTTTTAGATCATTTTTTCTGAATATATGGTCAAATCATAGCTGATTTTTATTCGTTATAGACATTTTTGGGATAATTTTGTCGCGAATCTTTTTCACTTAATCTCTAGGACTTCTCGTTATTTATTTAGGCTTCTATTTATTTTTTATTTTAATTAGTAATGGTTGATTGCAAATCTAATTCAAACTTGTCAAAGATGCTTTGTTTTTTGTTGGATCAAATTATATATACATTATAATCATATTTATTTATTTTATTTCTTAAATTTTCTTTTTGTTTATGGCAACAAGACCTTAGTAATTAAATCGAGTTATTTACTGCAATAATTTCACATTTCATTCTCTATACTGAAGAAAAATAATAATTTAAATGCATATTCAGAATTTGCAAGTTATTATTTCGCTAACATACTTTGCGAAAATTGTAAACACATTTAATTTTTAAGGAAATAAACATAACGTGAATTTTTCAGTATTGTTGTTGTTGTTGTCACATCATTTGATTATAAAGCAAATGTAACTGAAACGTTATGTACAGTGCACATAATTCGGTGACTTTCTTATGAAGACTAGCGAGAACAGACGTGCTTCGTTAATTCAGAGTGGGTGGTCTAGGAAAGGAATAATGCATGCATCTCCTTCCACAAGTATGCTAACTCTATGAATATTAATTCAGACAAATGTTAATTACCTTCTTGATTAAGTGGATTTAAACTTTAATATGAGGATGTTTCGTTGAAATCTGATGACACCATATATGCCCTCGTTTCGGTAATATTTAAGATCAAACCCGGATATTAATATATTTGGTTTCTTATACTTGAGTCTTATTATTTGGGCTTCGTTAATTCCTGATTGTATTCACCACGACGCCAATAATGCTTTAGGAGACATAACGGGTATAAAGAAGCATTATGCGAGGAAGCATTGCGAAAAGGTATTACCGTGTCGAAAGAACTATGGTAAGAAGTACGCGCTGGAATTGGACCTCAGAGCGCACGAGAAGCGGTGTAACACACCCTTCAGGTGAATTTTTGATATATCTTGTTGTGTATTGCGTTAATATGATACAACTAAAATGATGTTATTTTGATGAAATTGATATTGCAATGTAGGGAAAATGCAAAAGAACCTCGTTATAGTGAGGATTCTCATGGGTGTACTAGTGCCGGCCAAATAGACCTGTATAATTTGACGTTCGTGCAATTGCTTTCTTGCACAAATTTGACAGCGCAAGACCTTGAAGTCTTGAACGATATTGAGTCTGCCAAGCTTCAGGACACCAATCCGACCATTGAAAGTATAAATGACGACTCGTTTGCAAATTGGATTGATCTTATTTAGTTATATTCACTTCCCTACTGATCAGGGTCAATGTAATTTGTTAATTTGAGGACCATATTAGTTATTTGAGGACCATATTGATCAATATATGGATCTGGCACAACAGACTTATTTGATCCGAGTCCAAGATTTCAATTCATAATTTTTGAAAAAGTGACATTGTACCAGAAAGCCTTACAATAATGTCCTTACGAAAAAACGACTTTTTTTTCACTGCGCTACAAAATGCCGTTTCAAAAAATAACGAGCTTTTCCTTGCTCCCGTTGCCAAAAGCTTTAAAAAGGTGGCTATGGAATAATTTCATCTCTATCTATGGTTGAGATTTCCTATAGCACTTTTAGTATCGCAATTATGTAACTAATAGATACGACAAATATCACAACAGATAAGATGACATGGTTATAACAAATAAGAATTAGGGTAAGAAATGCCACTAAAAATGTCACACGAGATCACAAATATTTAATGATAAATCTATACTAACAAATGCAATGAATCAAAGATGAAATGCTAATTATATACCAACAAATACAATGAACCTGTTTTTTTTCCTCCAAAATGAATTTCTAAGCTAGGTAGTACTTAAAATTAAACCCGGGACCCACTTGCCAGTGACATGAGGCGTAAGATGAACCAAGTTCATTCATTGGCACATGATGGCTATTAAAGCTCGTCCCTTGAGGGTTCAATACATCTGTGAAGAATTTTCTTTCGTAAATCAAAATTTGATTTGATTTGAAGAGAAGAAAGGTATTTTTATCAACTCATTTTGTCCTTTTAGATCATTTTTTCTGAATATATGGTCAAATCATAGATGATTTTTGTTCGTTATAGACATTTTTTGGATAATTTTGTCGCGAATCTTTTTCACTTAATCTCTGGGACCTCTCGTTATTTATTTAGGCTTCTATTTATTTTTTATTTTAATTAGTAATGGTTGATTGCAGATCTAATTCAAACTTGTCAAAGATGCTTTGTTTTTGGTTGGATCAAATTATATATACATTATAATCATATTTATTTATTTTATTTCTTAAATTTTCTTTTTTGTTTATGGCAACAAGACCTTAGTAATTAAATCTAGTTATTTACTGCAATAATTTCACATTTCATTCTCTATACTGAAGAAAAATAATAATTTAAATGCATATTCAAAATTTGCAAGTTATTATTTTGCTAACATACTTTGCGAAAATTGTAAACACATTTAATTTTTAAGGAAATAAACATAACGTGAATTTTTCAGTGTTGTTGTTGTTGTCACTTCATTTGATTATAAAGCAAATGTAACTGAAACGTTATGTACAGTGCAAATAATTCGGAGACTTTCTTATGAAGTCTAGCGAGAACAGACGTGCTTCGTTAATTCAGAGTGGGTGGTCTAGGAAAGGAATAATGCATGTATCTCCTTCCACAAGTATGCTAACTCTATGAATATTAATTCAGACAAATGTTAATTACCTTCTTAATTAAGTGGATTTAAGCTTTAATATGAGGATGTTTCGTTGAAATCTGATGACACCATATATGCCCTCGTTTCGGTAATATTTAAGATCAAACCCGGATATTAATATATTTGGTTTCTTATACTTGAGTCTTATTATTTGGGCTTCGTTAATTCCTGATTGTATTCACCACGACGCCAATAATGCTTTAGGAGACATAACGGGTATAAAGAAGCATTATGCAAGGAAGCATTGCGAGAAGGTATTACTGTGTCGAAAGAACTGTGGTAAGAACTACGCGCTGGAATTGGACCTCAGAGCGCACGAGAAGCGGTGTAACACACCCTTCAGGTGAATTTTTGATATATCTTGTTGTGTATTGCGTTAATATGATACAACTAAAATGATGTTATTTTGATGAAATTTATATTACAATGTAGGCAAAATGCAAAAGAACCTCGTTATAATGAGGATTATCATGGGTGTACTAGTGCCGGCAAATAGACCTGTATAATTTGACGTTCGTGCAATTGCTTTCTTGCACAAATTTGACAGCGCAAGACCTTGAAGTCTTGAACGATATTGAGTCTGCCAAGCTTCAGGACACCAATCCGACCATTGAAAGTATAAATGACGAGTCGTTTACAAATTGGATTGATCTTATTTAGTTATATTCACTTCCCTACTGATCAGGGTTAATGTAATATGTTAATTTGATGACCATATTAGTTATTTGAGGACCATATTGATCAATATATGGATCTGGCACAACAGACTTATTTGATCCGAGTCAAAGATTTCAATTCATAATTTTTGAAAAAGTGACATTGTACCAGAAAGCCTTACAATAATGTCAATACGAAAAAACGACTTTTTTTCACTCCGCTACAAATGCCGTTACAAAAAATAACGAGCTTTTCCTTGCTCCCGTTACCAAAAGCTTTAAAAAGGTGGCTATGGAATAATTTCATCTCTATCTATGGTTGAGATTTCCTATAGCACTTTTAGTATCGCAATTATGTAACTAATAGTTACGACAAATATCACAACAGATAAGATGACATGGTTATAACAAATAAGAATTAAGATAAGAAATGCCACTAAAAATGTCACACGAGATCACAAATATTTAATGATAAATATGTACTAACAAATGCAATGAATCAAAGATTAAATGATAATTATATACCGACAAATACAATGAACCTGTTTTTTTCCTCCAAAATGAATTTCTAAGCTAGGTAGTACTTAAAATTAAACCCGGGACCCACTTGCCAGTGACATGAGGCGTAAGATGAACCAAGTTCATGCATTGGAACATGATGTCTATTAAAGCTCGTCCCTTGAGGGTTCAATACATCCGTGAAGAATTTTCTTTCGTAAATCAAAATTTGATTTGATTTGAAGAGAAGAAAGGTATTTTTATCAACTTATTTTGTCCTTTTAGATCATTTTTTCTGAATATATGGTCAAATAATAGCTGATTTTTGTTCGTTATAAACATGTTTGGGATAATTTTGTCGCTATTCTTTTTCACGTAATCTCAAGGACCTCTCGTTATTTATTTAGGCTTCTATTTATTTTTTATTTTAATTTGTAATGGTTGATTGCAGATCTCATTGAAACTTGTCAAAGATGCTTTGTTTTTGGTTGGATCAAATTATATATACATTATAATCATATTTATTTATTTTATTTCTTAAATTTTCTTTTTGTTTATGGCAACAAGACCTTAGTAATTAAATCTAGTTATTTACTGCAATAATTCCACATTTCATCCTCTATACTCAAGAAAAATAATAATTTAAATGCATATTCAGAATTTGCAAGTCATTATTTCGCTAACATACTATGCGAAAAGTGTAAACACATTTAATTTTTAAGGAAATAAACATAACGTGAATTTTTCAGTGTTGTTGTTGTTGTTGTTGTTACTTAATTTGATTATAAAGCAAAGGTAACTGAAACGTTATGTACAGTGCACATAATTCGGTGACTTTCTTATCAAGTCTAGCGAGAACAAGCGTGCTTCGCTAATTCAGAGTGGGTGGTCTAGGAAAGGAATAAAGCATGTATCTCCTTCCACAAGTACGCTAACTCTATGAATATTAATTCAGATAAATGTTAATTACCTTCTTGATTAAGTGGATTTAAACTTTAATATGAGGATGTTTCGTTGAAATCTGATGACACCATATATGCCCTCGTTTCGGTAATATTTAAGATATAACCCGGATACTAATATATTTGGTTTCTTATACTTGAGCCTTATTATTATGGCTTCGTTAATTCCTGATTGTATTCACCACGACGCCAATAATTATTTAGGAGACATAACGGGTATAAAGAAGCATTATGCGAGGAAGCATTGCGAGAAGGTATTACCGTGTCGAAAGAATTGTGGTAAGAAGTACGCGCTGGAATTGGAGCTCAGAGCGCACGAGATGCGGTGTAACACACCCATCGGGTGAATTTTTGATATATCTTGTTGTGTATTGCGTTAATATGATACAACTAAAATGATGTTATTTTGATGAAAATTTTATTACAATGTAGGGAAAATGCAAAAGAACCTCGTAATAATGAGGATTATCATGGGTCTACTAGTGCCGGCCAAATAGACCTGTATAATTTGACATTCGTGCAATTGCTTTCTTGCACAAATTTGACAGCGCAAAACCTTGAAGTCTTGAACGATATTGAGTCCGCCAAGCTTCAGGACACCAATCCGACCGTTGAAAGTATAAATGTCGAGTCGTTTGCTAATTGGATTGATCTTATTTAGTTATATTCATTTCCCTACTGATCAGGGTTAATGTAATATGTTAATTTGATGACCATATTAGTTATTTGAGAACCATTTTGATCAATATATGGATCTGGCCCAACAGACTTATTTGATCCCAGTCCAAGATTTCAATTCATAATTTTTGAAAAAGTGACATGTACCAGAAAGCCTTACAATAATGTCGTTACGAAAAAACGACTTTTTTTTCAATCCGATACAAAATGCCGTTACAAAAAATAAAGAGCTTTTCCTTGCTCCCGTTACAAAAAGCTTTAAAAAAGTGGCTATGGAATAATTTCATCTCTATCTATGGTCGAGATTTCGTATATCACTTTTAGTATCGCAATTTTGTAACTAACAGTTACGACAAATATCACAACAAATAAGATGACATGGTTATAACAAATAAGAATTAAGATAAGAAATGCCACTAAAAATGCCACACGAGATCACAAATATTTAATGATAAATATATACTAACAAATGCAATGAATCAAAGATTAAAAGCTAATTATATACTAACAAATACAATGAACATGTTTTATTCCTCCAAAATGAATTCCTAAGATAGGTAGTACCTAAAATTAAACCCGGGACCCACTTGCCAGTGACATGAGGCGTAAGATGAACCAAGTTCATGCATTGGCACATGATGTCTATTAAAGCTCGTCCCTTGAGGGTTGAATACATCTGTGAAGAATTTTCTTTCGTAAATCAAAATTTGATTTGATTTGAAGAGAAGAAAGGTATTTTTATCATCTCATTTTGTCCTTTTAGATAATTTTTTCTGAATATATGGTCAAATCATAGCTGATTTTTGTTCGTTATAGACATGTTTGGGATGATTTTGTCGCGATTCTTTTTCACGTAATCTCTAGGTCCTCTGGTTATTTATTTAGGCTTCTATTTATTTTTTATTTTAATTAGTAATGGTTGATTGCAGATCTAATTCAAACTTGTCAAAGATGCTTTGTTTTTGGTTGGATAAAATTAGATATACATTATAATCATATTTATTTATTTTATTAGTTAAATTTTCTTTTTTTTATGGCAACAAGACCTTAGTAATTAAATCTAGTTATTTACTGCAATAATTTCACATTTCATTCTCTATACTCAAGAAAAATAAAAATTTAAATGCATATTCAGAATTTGCAAGTTATTATTTCGCTAACATACTTTTGCGAAAAGTGTAAACACATTTAATTTTTAAAGAAATAAACATAACGTGAATTTTTCAGTGTTTGTTGTTGTTGTCACTTAATTTTATTATAGTAAATGTAACTGAAACGTTATTGTCTTATATACAGTACAATAATGCGGTGACTTTCTTATGAAGTCTAGCGAGAATAGTCGTGCTTCGTTAATTCAGAGTGGGTGTTCTAGGAAAAGAATAATGCATGTATCTCCTTCCATATATGTAGGTATTTCATTTTTTCTTGACACAGAGTATTAATTATTATTGATAGTTCTGTAGCAAAAAAGAAAAAAAAACACTCAAGTTTGTGGTAATTCATTAATGGCCTAAAAGAATGAACTTAGTTTCACAAGTCATGCTGGCATGTACGGTGCCACCGTATAATTTTTCTAAGAGGGGAGAGTAACACCTCGTGGTTGCTGGTATGCAGTTAGATATTGTCGTTGTTATTTGAAATATGTCATGCCGGTACTCGTAGTTTTTGAACAGAGAACGGTCATGTGGCCAATGGCCTCGCTACTTATAATTTGCGAGTGATAGAATAAAATGATACAACTTATTAGTACTAGTTAATTGTATAAAATATTTACTTAATTTATTTTGTTTAATTGTTGTGGTGCATATGAAAGAACTAGTTTTCGGTAATATTTAAGATAAAACTCAGATACCTTAATATTCGGTTTCTTATACTTTGAGTTTTATTATTTGGGTTGTTTGTAATTTTTTTTTTACTTATTTAAACTATGTATAATTATTATATGAACTGAAATTGGATAGTTTGACTTCTATTGATTTGGTCAATGAAAGAAACGTCTCATGGCGTGGGTTAGGCGTGTTCGGACCAGTCGCCGTGTAATTATTATTTGGGCTTAAGTTTGCTTTGGACTTTTAAGCAGTGTATAATTATTATTTAGGCCTTTCAATGTGGGCGCGGGTATCGAATAAATTAACGCCTCGTGGCGGGGATGTAGGTGCGTAGGAACCAGCAAATTGCCGTTACTGACAGGTGTCAGTCGACTTGTCGTGTAATTATGAGATGGTTACGTGAATATATCATACATTTTATGATTTATTAATTCTTGAATTATGTTTGTATTGGTTTGTTATATAAAAATGCAAGATGAAGAGGGAACCGAGACGGTTTCAGAATCTCCCGCCAAATTTTCTATCTTCTGTCTTTCCAAACCATGTTGTTTTGATGAGGTACAGAACTGCTGCAATGAGGGACTCTAAGGAAATAGCAATTACAATTATGTTACCAATTACATCATACCAAACATTGAGAATTGAGCTATTGCAGTAATTACAACTACTAACTGCCCTATCTACTTCAATCCAAACAGCCCCTAAATGCAAATCTCTGATATAAATCTTCTTGAATTTAGTTTTTCCAACAAAAAAATTTCGAAGTGACTTGCAGTTGCATCACTTGGTCGGAAAGAGGTTCGTGCAAATCTGATTCTTGGTTTCTCCTCCTTCTATTTCTTCTAGTCTTTTCTTTTCAGAATCCGATGTCAATTACTATTACTTCCATGATTCCTGTTGCCAAATTATTCGTGAATTTGTTTTGCTTAATTTGTTCTACTTAATTATTTTGGGAAGGACTGGAAATGAAATAGAGAGAGAGTTACCTTCACCATAAGAGACTTAGGTTGGTTTAAAAGTAAAATTTGGTATATGTTATGAATATATTAAAGGGTGATTCTATGGTAGGATTTTTTTCAAAAGGGTATTTTGAGAATTAGTAATTATTTTGAAAATGTGACAATTAAATTAGTTTCTTATTCAAGCATTGCATTAATTATTATTTAAACTAAAAGATTAAAAATGACCAAAATACCCTTGTTAATTTGTATAAGAATTTGAAAAAATTATCCTACCATAGAATTGCCTTATATTAAAATATAGATGTTATTTTGTAACTGCAAATTAATTATTAAAGGAATAATTATAGAAATTTATTATATCTTTTATTGTATTAATCTGTGTATCGTATAATTCTATTTAATCTTGTATTCACTCTCTACTATATATATAGAGGGTAGTGATTATTGTAATTTATTCACCCATTCGAATAAATGTTTATCTCTCCCAATTCTATCTTTCTATTGTTATTGTTATTGTTATTTTACAACACGTTATCATCACGATATTAAACAACGAGTATTTCAAAATTTAGAGCACAAAATTAAAATTTCGCATCAAAAGGTACAATTTATAATTACTAATATTTTTGTATAATTATTGTTTTGTTGTTTGAATTTTTATTTGTAAATCATTATTTGTAACTGGTTATTGTATCGGATGTTGCCAAATATTTTTGTTGTGATTTTTTTAAGGTAAAGAAAGTCAATTTTTCTTGTAAATTATTCATTGTTTAATATTGAACAATCATGTTCAATTGGTGATCTCGTTGACTTTTAAATTATTGTTGAAAGCTTACTGTATGGTCAACAGTGATTAATTTCATTGTTTTATTGAGGTTCAAAGATTAATGTTGAAAGCCAGGCCCGGCCCCAACTTTTGGAGGACCCGAAACCCATTTCGGTAAAGGATCCCTCGACGAGTCTCTGTGTATATCATAAAACAGATCGAGCCTGACAAATTTTCGAAAGGTATGAAAGAATAGAGACAAAAAAAACTAAACAAAATGAGCTAATTCATTATAAATACAATTTCATTACAAGAGATCAAATTGGGACGCAATTTTTGCTAAATTGTGCATAAATCTCAAAAACTGAAACAAAATTATCCAAATTAAATCTCAGTTGACTATGAGTGTCCATTTAAGTCTCAATTTGATTAAAATTTCGTTAATTAGCACAAAATTGATCATACAAAATCTGTTTAGTACCTCAATTAACCCATAGTAATTAAACGAAAGAAAGAAAGATACGTAATTAGATCAAATTAGGGTTTACTTAGCATGTGACTATTGTTTTCGAGAAACAGTTATGAAATCTTTGGACCTTGACCGACATAATTGTGCTTTGATTGTCCAGAGAGAGAGAGAACCCAACTCTTCAAATAATGTGATTCGCCTGAGCCATCTTCATCAACACATCGTCTACCTCATCTTCGTTGAGACAGCCATCGAATGCAGCAAAATTTGTGATCTCCGTCAGAGTCGCCCCTTCTGAGTCGTCGCCCTCGCGTCACAGTCAAGTTCATTAACGAGATAGTATGTTACGAAACATGACTCAACATCCTTTCTATCTCTCTTGCGAGCTAGAGAAAGATCTAAGTCGGGGAGGGAAGGTTTTAGTAGAGAGAGAGAGAAAGAGAAGGCTGAGCGGGGATTGTGAGAGAAAGAGGAAAGGCTGAGTGGGCTTCTCCCGATTTTGGACTACTAAAAATATCTTATATATGTCCGCTAGGAAGAAATTATATTATTGGACCCCTTCCCAGCTCTGGATCCCGAAGCCCAGGCTTCTTGGGCCAATAGCTGGGGCCGGGCCTGTTGAAAGCTTTGTTGTGAATTTATTCTCGTTGTTTTATTGATGTTGATTTTTAAATCAGTAAATTTGCTTTCAACAGTGATTAATTTCATTGAGAGTTCAAGTTCAAATTCACCATTGAAATTATGGTCATTAATTATGAATTACGTAAAATTTGATATTTATTGTTACAGCTATCAAAATTGCAAGGATCTAATTTAATTTAGCCTCTTTTTATATAGCTTCGACATGTTCATTTTTTATAAGGGAATTCTTTAAAAACGTCCCAACTTTTCTGTAAATTATGAAAAAATCTTGTTTTTTTAGAAAATTCTCTATATTTTTTAGATTCCCTCAAAACCCCCCTATATTTATTTCTTCTTCCAAAAGCCCCTAACATTTCTATATTCCCTCAAAAATTTCCTATCCTTTTGTTATGTTTTTTAAAAATGACCATTATACCCTCATAATTTTATTTTATATATTTCTATAATTTAATAAATAATAAATACATATTAAACTATTATAAAAAAATATAAAATGTTAAAAATAAATAATACATGATATTAAAATATTATAATAAATAATACATAAATATTAAAATATTATAATAAATAATATATTGATATTAAAATATCATTTTCAACAATTATTAATATTTTAATACCTAGATATTAAAATATATATGTATATCTATAAAATATAATAAAAAGTAATACATAGATAATAAATAATATTATAAGCAATACATAGATATTAAAATGTTATAATAAATAATACATAGGTATTAAAATATAAATTGTTGAAAATGATATTTTAATATCAATATATTATTTATTATAATATTTCAATATCATTATATTATTTATTATAATATTATAATATTTATGTATTATTTATTGTAATATTTTAATATCATGTATTATTTATTTTTAACATTTTTTATTTTTTTATAATAGTTTAATATGTATTTATTATTTATTAAATTATAGAGATTTATAAAATAAAACTATGGGGGTATAATGGTCATTTAAAAAATTCCCTAACAAAAGGATAGGGGATTTTTGAGGTAATTTAAAAATGTTAGGGGGTTTTGGAAGAAGAAACAAATATAGGGGGTTTTCTAAAAAGTCCGGGAGTTTTTCATAATTTACAGAAAAGTTAGGGGGGTTTTGAAGAATTTCTCATTTTTATATAGCGAGACATTTTCTTATACTAAATATATAGAATGTGTAATTTGTGAATGAGTATCATTTTCCATTTGAATGTATGACGTGGAGGAACCAGAAGAGAGCATTGTCTTCCACAACAATGTATAGGATTTAAATTTTAAAATTTAAATTAAATTTTTTTTTTTTTACTTTAGGGCCCGTTTGGCAAGCGGAATTAGTGGAGTGGAATTGGATTATAAGGTGGAGGAGTAAAAAGTTCTGGAATTAATAATTCCACAGTTTGTTTGGATGTCCAAATTATAAGATGCTGGAAAATATAATTCTTTGTTTGGTTGTTTATAAAATTTTGGAATTTTGTTATTGAAAATGTAGAGAAAATATTTCATTTAAATTGATAAAAAATTAGATATATAATATTAAATTGTCATTATTATCTACAATATGTAAAACTTTGCAATTAAATATATCGTTACGATATTATTATAATATTTTTATTTATTCATATAATAATAGTATTGTATATATATATATATATATATATATATATATATATATATATATATATATATATATATATATATATATATATATATATATATATATATATGTGATTATTTTAATAATATTGACATAATAATTATAATATAATAATGTTGCGTTCTTATAATAATATATAGTATTATATTCATTCAATTAAAAATTGGTATTATATCTATATTATGTAAAAATTGGTAAAAAATTAAAAATTGTTATTAAATGTAATGTTCTATTATTATCATATTACATTATTTCCATGTATTATTATTATTATTATTATTATTATTATAATAATAATATATTATGTTTGTATTATTAGAACAATATATATAATATCATTTTAATTATAAAGATATAATATTTTTATGTTATTGTAATAATATATATAATATTATTTAATTGTATGAATATAATAATAATAATATTTTTCTTATACTAAATATATTATATCTTATTATAATGATATACATATTATTAAATTAATTATGTGAATATAATAATACAATTGCTTTATTATCACAAAAAATATAACTATCAGTGATTACCAATTAGTACGTAAATAAAACAATTACCAATTAATACAAAATTATTCAGAAATAAAAATAATAGGAAAACTAAAAATCTTAGTAGTTTTAGTCAGCTCAATTCACTACCGATTTCATGAAATATTAGAGCAATACATAAACTTTTTCGTTTAATTAAAAGATATTACAACTATAAGTAATGAATTAGAAATAACATCGAACCCTAGAATAATATGAGTTGTAAATGGAGGACCAAAATAATCTAATGTAAGTGTCAGTTAAACACAAATCACGAGAGGCACTAACCAAAAATTACGGTTAAACTTGAATTACAAATTGGAATAGAAAATCCAAAAGAAAGAGGCAGCAAGAGTTAGAAAAATTGGACACCAAATCATTGAGAGATGAGAGACGGGGCTGCAGATAAGAGGCGAAGTAGAAGATTGAGAACAAAATTAAAGAGAGAAAGAAAGAGAAAGAGGTGAGCCCAAGATTATAATACTAAAAATGATAGGAGAGTGGTAGAGCCCACAAGAGAACCAAACTTTCCCCGCATCTTGGCGTTTCAGGAATTTTAGGAGTTGAACTTTGCGGGTAAAAGAGCAAAAAGTATTTACCTGCATGTGATAATTCCACCCAATAATTTACTCCAAACAAGGAATTTTGGTTTGCGGGCTTATAAAACCCAATTCTATCCCAAATTCCGCATGGCCAAACAGCCCCTAAGAGTATTGTTGAGACTTCTGTAGCAAAAAAAAAAAAACACCCAAATTCGTGATACTTTAAGAATCCATATTCCCTTTGGGACTGAAATTAAGGTTCCGAATTGGATTTGGAAATTTTTGATGGAACACAGAGATCAAACAGGAGAATAAAGTTATGGAAGAAATAGAGGAGACTGAGAAGATTGGAATAGATAAATTGGATGTAGAATTAGAAGTGCAGATAGAAGAAGAAAGAAGAACTTGAGAGATGAATTAGACAAACAAAACAAAAAAAATAGATCATTTCATTACAGTACTTAATTCTTACAAAATGACTCGAGATGTTTATAGAAGAGGCTTTCTACCATGTCTTCCCATTTCCCCACACTTTCATGATGACATCGTTATTCATAATTAATTCACTAATTATCTCTCTCAATTAACCATTAATAATTTTTTAATATTTCTAATTAATTTTAATTGATGGAGACTTTAATTACATACTATTTTTTTATTAATCATGAATTAATTGGTAATTCATTTTTTTAAATATGGGATTAATTAGTATGGGGAAAATGTGAGAGAAATGAGGGGGCAAGGTATAATTTTCCTTTATAGAATAATTATTCTAGAAATGTTCTATGTTAAACTTATCTTTCTATGATAGATTTCTTTTTTCAAACAATATTTAAAAATATTTTAGGTATTTATCAATTAATTATACAGAATTTTCATTTTGCATAGTATTAAATGATAAATATACACTTGAATCTTACCAAAAAAATATTAATTGACAATTATTCAAAATTATTTTTTGAAAAAAAAATCTATCATGAAAAAATGAATCTATCATAAAACTTCTCATTATTCTAACCTAAAAACAAAAACATGTATTTGTAATAATTTTTTAAGCATTAACTAATCACTATTTCACTCGATTTTATTAATCTTTTTCTTTAACTAATCTCACACCTCTTACTACTACTATTATTATTATTTTTTAAAAATTCATTTGTACCACAAAACCTTGAAATAGTATCATTACGGAAAACTACTTTGTCATAACGAGACTTTGAATTTCTTGAACGATATTGAGTTCGCGAAGCTTCGGGACATCAATCAGAGCATTCAAAGTCTATATGACGAATTGGTAGCAAATTAGATCAATCTTATTTAATTATATTCGTTAACCTATTGATTAGGGCTAGTGTAACCAGGTCCGACCCTGGACTTTGGTCCAGTTGGTCCGGGTCACAGATCTCCCTTTTTTACATATAAATCAATTATATCTATTATCAATCTGACCCATTAACTCTTATATGCACCGGACCCGCTTGTGCAAGGATCCGGATCCGCTACTCTTATATGAAGCTGCACGCTCCTAGGACAACGAAACCCTAATTCCGTCATTCCGTGCTCTGCGACTTCTGTGCTCTGCGACTGAAGCGACGCTGCGACGCGACTAAAGGGACCTGCAACCAACACGCACGCGAGGCGACCATGACAGGAGCCCAGCTGCCCAGGAGACTACTTTCCTCTTTGAGTTCATCCGCTTGATTCAGCTCCTCTTCATTTCTTCGTCATTTTTTCACATTGGCAGGGATTTTTCGTCAATTTCGTGTTATTTCGTCAATCTTCGATGCGTGTGGCACTCTCCTCTTCGAATTGCTCTTCAATTTCGTGTAATTTCTCTTTAATTTCTGTTTGGCTTTTGTAATTTTGCTGCGACAGAGAATTTCTATAAATTGTGATTGATGTATCTTCAGTTTGTAACTTCAGTTTTGTTCTTGTACTAATTCTGTTTGGCTCTTGTAATTTTTGTAATATATGCTCTGTAAATTATAATTACAAGAGAATTTCGAGTATGTGACTGAAATTATAATTACAAGTAATTTGCAACAGTATGTGACTGAATTTTTTCAAGTAAATTATAATTACAAGTAATTTATGTTGGGATTTTTTCGAGTATGTGACTGAATTTCGAGCATGCTCTATAAATTTTTTTTTTTTGCATTTTCGAGTACATTCTTGTAGCTTGCTTTCTATGACTGCAATTTGTAGTAATTTTGTGCTCAATTCAATTAAGATAATATGTTGCAATTTTTTATGATAATTTTTTTATAATTATAGGTATAATCATTAGAAAAAACAAAGAAATACGTGAATCTTTTATTCGATCTCAAAGAGGTGTCATGGATAGATTTGTTATGTCTAATACATCGACCGAACGTTCAAGTTACGAGGAAATGAGGATGAAAATGATAATTTGATTAACGAGGAGGAAAACGATAATTTGGTAAACGAGGAGGAAATGAATAGGCTAATTATGTGTTTTGTAATAGTTTGAACTCGCTTTATTATTATGTATTTTGTTTTACATTAAGAATTTTTTTTAAAAATGATATAATTTGGTAATTATGGATTATCGTAACATCATGTCACAGGTGTAGGATTACGCATACGATTATTAGAGTATGCAGCGGAATTATTCACGCATGCGTAACCTAATTCTACCCTGGATCACACTCGAAAAACATCGAAAAAGGAAGAGTTATTCAGAATTTTACCTCGTACAAGTTAGTACGTGAAGCCTACTTATCCAGATTTCGTGAACCTTCTCCAAGGATTGCTCTTGCACTCCCTCTACTCTTGTCCACCGTGATTTCGTCTGATCGAAACCGCCAACACCGTTCTAGTCGGTGTCACGATTATTCCTCTCAAGAACTTGCTCAGAAACTCTACTCAAAAACTCTCCAGATCTCAATCTCGGTTTTGTGTGAAAGAGAGAAAATTCGGCAGCCGAATTAGGTCAGAAAATTAGAGAAAGAAGAGAGAGAAAAATGAAATTCTGAATATATATAGGCAATTTTAGGTTAAATCCGAAATTAGGTTAAGAAACCCTAATTTCAGAATTATAAGCCCAAAACTAAATAAAATCAGAATAAGCCCAAATTCAGATTAAAATCTAATTATTAGAAATTAGATTAAAACCCTAAATTCTGAGCGGGCCCAGATTATGAACTGGCCCAATTCTAATTGCATATTTGCCTATTTATATAAATTCTTCCAAGTTAATTCTTAAGCCATATTTTCTTTCAAACTCCCTCTTGGATCAAGACTTAATCAACTTGGCCATATGTCCAACATATGTCGTGAGATCTAATCACACGTGATTTCATTTTGGTTGTCCAACAAACGTATTGGTGAGCATTATCTTGAGAATCCGATATGTTACGAAATCTTGGTGTGACCGTTGTAGGTTCGTCTAAGACTGGCAGTGAATATGGTAGCAATCCACAAGGTATTGCGAGCACTAGACTGCCGTTAATACCTATCCATAATTAGCACGAAAAAGGTGGAGAACACCTTTACGAAGATGCAGTACATCTTCATATCTAGCTCAGATAAGTGTTACTAGTCCTCTTGTTCGCGATATCTTCTGATCAAAGGAGTCACGGTGAAGCTTAAAACTTCAAGTCATCATCTTTTATTTTGATCAGATATACTCTTTTCTCGATAAGAATTAGATTGATAATAACAATGCGAACTCTATTGAGTTCCATCGAGCTTGGCCAAGCATTTCATCAATCTCAATTCAATCGAGGGGCCCGAGAGATATCTCCCTCTATCCTTTTTCAAGGCTAGAAAGGAACAATTCCTATCTTGCAACCTCACATCCTTTGCCTATGCTAAAAACAATACTCAATAATAATCTCTGCTACACAGTTACGCGTAGGGTTAATTACATCAAAGCATTGTCTTTTCACATACTAGGTATCCGTGAGATCACTCAAGTATGAAGCACTAAAACGCACTATCTGGATATGAGTTTGTCTCCAATGACTCTAACCATGTCACAAACTCAAATAGTGGTCAGTCCAATATACGACACCGCGTATATCCATATTCTAGAATCGACGCTACCGTCTCAGATCAGTAAAACCTGATCATCTCATCTACGAATATGCCGGTGTATGTAAAAGTCTCCATTCAGTGAATGGACTACCTTGTTCAAATCTATGAACAACTTTATACACGAGGGACGTTTTAGAATTATATTCATCCCGTTTAGTGGTTTTACTATCATTCAATTGACGAATCAATATGCCAGACTAAGGCCATGCAACATATTATTCTCAACTGACTCGATGCACTAAACTAGAATAAAATTCAAGGTCTATTCGATTATTATAATCGAATAACCTCTCACACACTTTCTTGTTATTTAAAATTTTGAAATATGAAGGTTTAGGTCATATGATGAATAATAATATAAATATCTGTCTCATAAACAAATACAATCCCAATAACACGCCTAGGGCATAATAAATGTTCTCCCACTTGCACTAGGCAGATCAAATCCCCTTATACAATAAGAAACATAAATAAAACACCCAAACTAACACTGCGATAGATATCCCAATCCTATCGCCCTAGCATGCTGCTCATGCTTGGCACGTGATAGTGGCTTCGTAAATGGATCGGCCACGTTATCCTCAGTAGGTATCTTCATTATTTTCACGTCACCTCTCTTCGTAATCTCACGAATCAAGTGGTAACGCCGGAGTACATGTTTGGACCGATGATGCGCTCGCGGTTCCTTAGATTGTGCTATTGCTCCGTTATTGTCACAATAGACATCCATGGGACCCGAGATACTTGGCAGAACGCCAAGTTCCATCACAAACTGTCGTAGCCAGACACAGCCTCCTTTGCTGCTTCCGAAGCCGCGATGTATTCCGCTTCAGTTGTAGAATCAGCCACCGTCTTCTGTTTGGAGCTTTTCCAAACAACAGCTCCACCATTGAGCGTAAAGACGTAACCACTTTGAGATTGGAAATCGTCCGGGCAAGTTTGGAAACTAGCATCTGTATATCCTTGGATAATCAGATCTCCTTCCGAACCACCATAGACAAGAAACATATCTTTAGTATTCCTGAGATACTTAAGAACGCTCTTGACTGCGGACCAGTGAGCTTCCCCGGGATCAGACTGATAGCGGGAAGTCACACTCAACGCATATGCGACATCTGGTCTAGTACATATCATGGCATACATGATCGATCCTATAGCCGAAGCGTATGGGATCCGACTCATTCGGTCACGTTCAGCGTCCGTCGAAGGACACTGAGCCTTAGTGAGAGTGATGCCATGTGACATTGGCAGAAATCCTTTCTTGGATTGCTCCATGTGAAACCTAGTTATCACTTTGTCAATATATGTACTTTGACTTAGTCCGAGAAGTCTCCTCGATCTATCTCTATAGATCTTCACACCTAAAATATAGGCAGCTTCTCCTAAGTCCTTCATTGCGAATTGACTACCCAAATATGCCTTAACCTGGTTAAGCATCGGGATGTCATTTCCAATGAGTAAGATGTCGTCCACGTACAAGATGAGGAATACAACCGAACTCCCACTGAATTTCTTGTATACACAAGGTTCCTCGATATTTTGAATGAAACCATACTTTGCGATAACTTAATCGAATCGTATGTTCCACGCACGAGATGCTTGTTTTAATCCACAAATGGATCTCATAAGCTTGCACACTTTATTCGTATTCTTTGGATCGACAAAACCCTCGGGTTGTGTCATATACACATCCTCGGTAAGGTTCCCATTAAGGAAAACGGTTTTGACATCCATCTGCCATATCTCATAATCGTGATATGCAGCTATTGCTAAAAGAATGCGAATACTTTTAAACATGGCTACTGGAGAAAACGTTTCATCATAGTCTATACCATGAATTTGCTTGAAACCTTTCGCCACCAGTCTTGCTTTAAAAGTGTGTACATTACCATCCATGTCGGTTTTCTTCTTGAAAACCCATTTGCACCCAACGGTCTTAGCACCATTAGGTAGATCAATAAGATTCCAAACCTTATTATCATACATGGACTGGATCTCGATTTTCATGGCGTCATGCCATTTCGAGGAATCCAAGCTAGACATAGCACCTTTGTAGGAGGTTGGCTCATCATCTAGAGTCAACTCATCATCGTCATTACTAATGAGAAATCCATATCTCTCAGGTTCTTGACGAATCCTACCAAATCTACGTAGAGTTTGTGTATTAGATTCTGGTTCACCATCCAATGGTAACTCAGAATCTTGTTCCAAATCAACCTGTTCACGTTGTGGTTCTCGAATTTCTTCGAGATCAATTTTACTCCCACTGGCTTGACGATCTAGGAATTCCTTCTCTAAGAAGTGTCCACGTCGAGCCACGAAAACCTTGTTTTCGCTCGGCAAGTAAAAGTAGTATCCTCTTGTTTCTTGAGGATACCCCACAAATAAACACTTGTCTGATCTTGGCTCAAGTTTTTCCGTCAATAACCTTTTGACGTATGCCTCGCAACCCCAAATCTTAAGATAAGACAATGATGGCACCTTGCCATGCCATAATTCATATGGTGTCTTTTCAACCGATTTGGATGGAACTCTATTCAGTATATGAGCGGCCGTTTGAAGCGCGAAACCCCAAAATGACTTTGGCAAATCTGTTCGACTCATCATCGAGCGAACCATGTCTAACAAAGTCCGATTCCTCCTCTCGGACACTCCATTCCATTGGGGTGTACCGGGTGGAGTCCATTGTGATACTATACCACAATCTCGAAGATAGTCCTCAAACTCATAGCTCAAGTATTCGCCACCTCGATCCGATCGAATGGCTTTTACTTTCTTGCCCAGTTGAAGTTCTACCTCGTGTTGAAACTCTTTGAATTTCTCAAAAGTTTCACTTTTGTGACGCATTAAGTATAGATATCCATATCTACTATAATCGTCAGTAAAAGTCACGAAGTAGCGATACCCATTTCTAGCCTCGACACTCATCGGTCCACATACATCAGAATGTATGAGGGCCAATACATCTTTCGATCTTTCTCCTTTCTTGGAAAAAGGTGTCTTTGTCATCTTACCCATCAAACAAGATTCGCAATTTTCTATTGACTTTAAATCAAAAGAATCTAGTACTCCATCCTTTTGGAGTCTAGCAATGCGTTTCTCGTTTATGTGTCCGAGACGACAATGCCATGAGTATGTTTCATTTGTTTGAGTGGTATTTATGTTATAAATGGACTGATTATTGTTGTTATTTTCTAAATCCAAGACATATAAACCATTTTCAACTAGAACATTACTAAAGAAAATGTCATTCTTGCGAATAAAACAATCATTAGTACCAATAACTAATTCATATCCATCCGCAATAAGTCTCGAAACAGAAATAATATTCCTACTCAAAGTAGGTACATAACAACAATTATTCAAAACTAAAATAAGTCCATTTGGCAAAGTTAAATCATACGTCCCTTCGGCTAATGCTGCTACTCGAGCTCCATTCCCGACGCGTAAATCAACTTCGCCACGAATCAACGATCTTCTACTTCTTAGGCCCTGCACATTATTACAAATATGAGTCCCACATCCAGTGTCCAACACCCATGATGATAAAGTAAAGAAATATGAATCGATAACGGAAATACCTGATGCCGGTGTGTCCGAGGAAGCGGTCTTTTGCTTGCTCTCCCTCAGGAAGATCTCGCAATCACGCTTCCAATGCCCCTCCTTGAGACAGTGGAAACACTTCTTGTCATCCTTGGCTTTCTTGCTCACGGGCTTAGGCGCAACCTTGTTGCCCTTTGCCTTCCTCTTCTTGTTCTTGTTCCCATTGTTTGGACTCTTCCCTTGAACCACCAATACCTCCGAAGTCCTAGACTTCATGTACCGCGGTTTCTGGTCGCTTTCGAATGTTCTGAGCATGCCGAAAAGCTGGGGAATGGTCCTTTGCATGTCTGACATGTGAAAATGCGAAATGAACGAATCATAACTCGATGGCAGTGACAACATGATCAAATCAGTTTGTAACTCTGCCTCGAATTTGATGCCAAGCCTCTCAAGATGATCGAAATATCCTTTCATCGTAAGAAGGTGCGAGCTAACAGGCGTACCCTCTTGCATCTTGCATTGCGTCGCATTGCCAAGAGCTTGATACTTCTCCACCCTTGCTTGAACCTGAAACATCTCCCTGAGCTGTTTCATAATCTCGAATGCATCCTGTTTCTCAAACTGGATTTGATATTCAGGAGTCATAGTAGCCAACATGAGGCATGTTACATCATTCGAATCATCCATCATGGCCTGATATTCGAATATGGCATCCCCAGTTGCGTCATCCCCTGGCACAGGAGGAATAGGCGTCTCCAAGACGTGTGCCTTTCCTTCCTGTTTCAGAACGAATCCCAGATTCCTCTGCCAGTCGAGAAAGTTCTTTCCGTTCATTCGTTCCCTTTCCAAAATGGGACGCAAACTAAAACGGTTATTACTTGGTAAAGCCATTAAATCTACAATTTTAGAAAAATAATGTAATTAATAACGTGATCTTTCATATATTAAATTCATTTTTAAACAACTTGAAATATCCATTATTTTATCATTTCAAATAGCCCCCACTATTGAAATGGAGACTCGATACCTGAAATCTCATAATGGACAAGATCCCTATTTAACGTATTTCTAAGGTGACTTTGGCCAACAACTCAGAAAATATGTCACGTCGGGTAGGACGAAGTCCAATCATCTCTAAGACGATTCTTGCTTTATTCGCGAGGTCCGGTATTGAGTCCAACTCAAAACCAGAGTATGTGTTCCTCACTCCTTGCCCCAAATACTAGCCTAGCTAGTTAATTGGTCAAGTCCAAACCACAAATGGAGTATCATTCAATTAGCGAATTGACATGCCAGACTAAAGCCATGCAACACGTCAACTCCTAACCAATGCATGCCTTCAATGCTACGTATGTGAGAATCTGTGTCAGACTATGGCCATGCAACACAAATAAACAATAACTAGTTTCGAAGGTTCCATTTAGGGAGGCAAGTTACTTGATAATTACGTGGGAGGATTTTCTTTTCTTAAAATCATTTATTTAACTTTTATTTTATTCATGCATAAAAACAAAAATTGTACGGTATAGCATATAGGCCTTAGTTTTATGAGCAATCATAAAACCCTAAATTCCCAACCCTAAAACCCAAGATGATCTTGTGCTGTTATTGAAGATCCAATCTTCGTGTTGTGTCGTCTTTTCTTGGAGATCCAATCTTCGTGTTGTGTCGTCTTTTCTTGAAGATCCAATCTTCGTGTTGTCTTGTAGGTTCCTTTTTCAAAACTAAACATATTCTACTACAACTTGGAAGACTCACCGATCCCCATATTAAAATAGTTTACAATTTGAAAAGCTCACTGGCCCCCACACAATATACATACAAACAATCACAACACACATACAAACAATCACAACACACATACAAACAATCACAAACAATCATCCCCGTTTTAGGCTATATGTTATACCGAATTGAATTTATAAATTGAAAATTTTAAATTAATGGGCATTTTTGACAGAAAAAAAAATTTGTTGTCCAGAATTTTGTTCATACGATTGCAACTCCAAGTTCGATCGAGAAACGACAGAAAAAAAAATTTCAACTTTTGTCCAGAATATATATATATATATATATATATATATATTTTTTTTTTTTTTTGAAAATCTGTATTTATTAAAATATATTTAACAGATCCAAATTTTTATAACAAATCCAATCTGTATTTATTACCATATATTGTGAAAATCTAATTTTCTGAAAATCCAATTTTCAACAGATCTAATCTGTACAAAATATATTCTGAAAATCTAATTTTTCTGAATTTCCATTTTTATTCTGAAAACCGAATTTTTTCTGAAAATACAATTTTAACCAGATCTAATCTGTAATAATTACAATATATTCTGAAAATCTAATTTTCTGAAAATCCAATTTTCAACAGAATTTATATTATGTAATTTTGCAATTTAGCCCAAAATTTCTCAAATTTCTCAAATTATAAAATTCTAATCTACAATTCTGAAAATCTAATTTTCGATGGTTTTAACGAGCGTTTGCTCTGATACCACTGTAGGATTACGCATACGATTATTAGAGTATGCAGCGGAATTATTCACGCATGCGTAACCTAATTCTACCCTGGATCACACTCGAAAAACATCGAAAAAGGAAGAGTTATTCAGAATTTTACCTCGTACAAGTTAGTACGTGAAGCCTACTTATCCAGATTTCGTGAACCTTCTCCAAGGATTGCTCTTGCACTCCCTCTACTCTTGTCCACCGTGATTTCGTCTGATCGAAACCGCCAACACCGTTCTAGTCGGTGTCACGATTATTCCTCTCAAGAACTTGCTCAGAAACTCTACTCAAAAACTCTCCAGATCTCAATCTCGGTTTTGTGTGAAAGAGAGAAAATTCGGCAGCCGAATTAGGTCAGAAAATTAGAGAGAGAAGAGAGAGAAAAATGAAATTCTGAATATATATATAGGCAATTTTAGGTTAAATCCGAAATTAGGTTAAGAAACCCTAATTTCAGAATTATAAGCCCAAAACTAAATAAAATCAGAATAAGCCCAAATTCAGATTAAAATCTAATTATTAGAAATTAGATTAAAATCCTAAATTCTGAGCGGGCCCAGATTATGAACTGGCCCAATTCTAATTGCATATTTGCCTATTTATATAAATTCTTCCAAGTTAATTCTTAAGCCATATTTTCTTTCAACAGGCCTCCGAAAACTCAGGACCGAGCCTGAATGTAACATGTTAATTCGAGGACCATATTAGTTTGAGGGACCGTTTGATTAACTAATACGTTTCATGAATATATACTTCAAATGCACACCATTAATAAAAACGCAATACGTGACAATATGTACTCTCCTCTCCGTACATAAAATTTGATCAAAATTAAAAAAAATTCGAGTATCACATATCGTTCATTTATTAATAACGTGCACATATGATTGCATATCAATGAAGTTCCCAATTTTTTTCTTAATTTAATTCGAGAAGCATATGGATCAATAGATTGATTTGGCCCATCAGAGTGATTTGATCCGAGTCCTAGAGTTCAACTCATAATGTTTAAAGTCACATGTACTGGAGTAGAAAGCCTTACAATAACGTCGTTACCCAAAATAACGACTTTCTCTTCACTCTGTTACGAATTGAAGTGAGATTTTATGTAGCACTTTCAGTATGACAATTATGTAAATGTAGTTAATAACAAATAAGAATGAGATAAGAAATGCGACTAAAAATGTCACACGGGATCAGAAAGATTTAATGATAAATATATACTAACAGATGCAATGAATCAAAGATTTAATGCTAATTATACACTGACAAATACAATGAACCTGTTTTTTTCTCCAAAATATTTGGCTACGCTAGGTAGTACCTAAAAATAAACTCGGGACCCACTCGCCAGTGACATGAGGCATAAGATGAACCGAGTTCAAGCATTGGGCACATACTGTCTATTAAAGCTTGTCCCTCGAGGGTTCAATACATCTGTCAAGTTTTTTCAATCAGAATTTGATTTGAAGTGAAGAAAGGTATTATCAAACTCATTTTGTCCTTTCAGATCATTTTTTTTTCTTAATATATATGATCTAAGAATAGCTGATTTTTGTTCGTTATAGACTTTTTTTTATAATTTCGTCTGGATTCTTTTTCACTTGATTTCCAGGACCTCACATTATTTACTTAGGTTTATGTTTTTTTTGGATTTAATTAGCAATGATAGATTGTAGATCTATGTCAAATAAGCTTTGTTTTTGGTTGGATCAAATTAGATATAATCATATTTATTAATTTAATTTATCAATTTTTCTTTTTATTTATGCAACAAGATCTTAGTATTTAAGTCTAGATTTCTTCCGCAATAATTTCACATGTCGTTCTCTATACTCAAGGAGAGACCATAATTTAAGTGCATATTCATAATTTGCAATTTATTATTTCGCTAACATAATTTGCGAAAAAGCCTAAACTCGTTTAATTTTAAAAGGAAAGAAACATAACGTGAATTTTTCATTTTTGTTGTCACTTAATTTAATTATAAAGTGAATGTAATCGAAATGTTGTTGTCTATATACAGTGCACATAATGTGGTGCCGTTCTTATGAAGGCTGACGAGAACGATCGTGCTTCATTAATTCAGAATGGGTGGTCTAGGAAAAGAATAACGCATGCATCTCCTTCCATATATGTACGTATTTTTTATTTTGCTTGACTTTAAGAGTATTATTGATTATTGATAGCTCTGTAGCAAAAAAGAAAAAAGAAAAAAAACTCAAGTTTGTGGTAATTTGAGAATCCATATTCATTTCATGTCACAAGGTATTAGTACTAGTTAATTATAAGAAACATTTACTTCATTTATTTGTTTTAATTGTTGTGGTCTTTAGAAAAAACTAGTTTGGTAATATTTAAGATAAAACTCAGATAATTAAAAATTTGGTTTCTCATATTTGAGAAATGAGACTTGTTATTTGGGCTGTTTGTCAGTTTTTTTTTTTACTTTTTTAAACTGTGTATAGTTATTATATGAACTGAAATTAACAGTTGGGCTTCTATTTATTAGGACAATGAAAGAAACGCATCATGGCGTGGTTTAGGAGTGTACGAACCAGCGAGTTTTCCTGTTCTGCCATTATTTAGAACGCCTCGTGGCATGGATGTAGGTGCGTAGGAACCAGCAAATTGCCGTTACAGACATGTGTCAGTCGACTTGCCATGTAATTATGAGATCCTTAAATGCAAATCTCAGATAGAAATCTTCTGTGATGAATTTAGTTTTTCCTATAAAAGTTACTTTGCAATTGCATCACCGGTCAGAAGAGGTTCGTGCGAATTCGGTTCCATTTCTTCTAGTTTTCCTTTCGCGAGTATCAAGATCAACTCTGGCTGTCAAGTTATTTTGTGAATTGGGTTTTAACTTCAATTTATGTGCCAGTTCCAATTGTGTGTGCTCAAACCAAGCAAAGCCTAAAAGTTTTTCGAAGTGACATGCGATTGCATCATTTGGTTCTTCTAGTTTTTCTGCTCGAGGATGACGGCGGTTCATTAAGAATGGGTGGTCTAGGAAAAGAATGGCTTATGTATCTCCTTCCATATATGTAGAAATTTTAATTTTTTGACATTAGAGTATTGATTATTGTGGATAACTCTGTAGCAACAAAAGACCACTCAAATTTGTGGTAATTTAAAAATCCATATTCATTCCATGTATTTTTTAAGTTAGTAGGTATTTACTACTGCAGATTTTCAGTGAAAATTTAAAAGAATATTACATCGATTGTCATGAATGAGAAACGATGTTACAATTCACAAAAAAAAAAAAAAAAAAAACTGGAATCATCAAACGTGCGCATGTGACTCGCCACAACATTGTCGTTCAATTGTTTGGAGCAATTGTTCGGAGCCATGACTTAGCCGTTCATCTTGAGGAGGAAGAAGACAATACCGTTGGGGAAAGAATCGTCAAAAGAATTAAATTCACCATAAAAGACCACCAAAGTGTATCACTTTGTGAAGAGCGACCAACAAACTACAAAGAGAGATGAGTTGAGCTGTCATCTTCAAGATCTGCAAAGAGGAGTCGTGGATCATAATGAAAGAGCCGAAGTAAGGGCATCATTGTAATTCCGACCCAAAAAGATAAGTTAAAGAGAAAACGACTATGATCGCTGGAGGAGGGGGGTGGGTCGGTGCGGATAATGGACCATTAGAAAGGGATGTTGGGGCGGCGGCAACGATCCGGCACCGCCCCGTAAGTAAATTAAATAAATTTGCCCGTACAAACGGACCGTAATAACTATGTGAATTCAACCGAATAATCTTAATCAAAACCGTACCTTAACCGCATGCGGAAGCGTATGTAATCCGTCCGAATTGATACCGCGCCATCACCGTTGTTGCCTTAACCGTGTGCGGAAGGGTATGAAATCCGTCCGAATTGATGTCGCGCCATCACCGTTGTTGCGTTCATGAAGCCTTAATTGCAAGAATGGATTCCAATTACTTTATGATGTCCAATTTAGAGTCATTTTGATTTTCTCTAATGGATCTCTCTCTAATCTTAATGGGGCAGATTTAAGAATGGAATAATATCTCATCATCATATGTACTTGGGACCAAATTGTTTTTATAGCCACAAGACATCTTTTCACAAAAGACATGTCTTTTGAGCTTCCTAATGTGGATCTTCTAATTCAGCCCATCATAGAAAATAGAATCACCACCACAATATTCTACACATAAAAGACTCACAACTTAATTGACACATTTAATGCTTAATTTTATAACTAAAATTGATCACTATGTTATAAACATTTAAATGACAATATTACAGCACATGATATTTTACATATAAGTCCAATGTCAATTATTAAATGCTCACACATAATATTACAACACTTTAATATTTCTTTACTTACTCCCACATAACCAACGGTATATTTAATAAGGGGGCTTCTATCATGCATACACCCCTTTCCTTATCATACATCCATTTTCAAGGGCATTTGGAGTAGTTATCCATTTATGAATATTTAAGGTAAGATATCAAATATATTTATCAATTAATATTTAACTAAATTGGAATTTTTTGTTATTCATTTAAACAAAAATCTCCATAAAAGATAAATTTTATGATACACCCTTTTACAAATATAATTAATTACTAAAATACCCAAAATACCCTTGTAAAAGGGTGTATGATAGAACTCCCCATTTAATAATTAACAAAATTCTTCTCAAAATCAAACAAGATGATTTCGTTATAAAACCAAAATATATATACCAATGTTAATGTTCTTGATATGTCTAAGTTTGTCTTTTTCGGATAAACAAAAATTATAGCCGTATTCCCCCCCCCCCCCCCCCCCCCACTACAACAGAAATGTGTATCAGCGACGGCAAAAACCGTCGCTAAAGGTATTTTCGACGGCTAACCGTCGCTAATTGTCCGTCGCTGAAAGCTGCGTCGCTGATGCTACTTTCCAATTGGGTTGGGTAGATAATAATATTATCTACAACTTTCGTGTCGATTGATTATATGTAAGAGGAATTTACCAATTTCGTATGGACAGAATACTGAACAGGTTCATGCAGTTTTCTGTGTGAAATGATGTATATTGAATATACATGCATTTTGGCCCATCCTTATCCTATGAGATATAAATATGATAATTCTCTCTCATCTCTAATGGTTTTCATTCAGTTGAATCATTCGTATTATTCCGAATATACCGAAATATAGAGAGACATCTTTCAAGAAAGTGAAAGTGTGCAAAGAGAGAGAACCGAGAAAAGGAGTTTTCCAGTATAGAGAATCAATCGATCAAGCAAGTTCGCCGGTGCATCGTCTAGGCAGTTGCACCTGCGACCGACGAACTCCGACTCACGGTGGATACAAGTAGAGGAGCGACACTTGTGGCTCTCCAATTGTGATCGAACCGGAGGAACGAAAGGATGTGGAAGCGTGTGGACGTGGGACGCACAAAGACAACCGGAGATGTGTCAAGACGGTGGGAGACGTGTGGTATGGGACGCACGGGCTAGTCACCAACGTGACACCGGAGAAGGAAAGGATGCGAGCGATCAACCCGTCGTGCGTGATCAATTTCACGCTGGTAATCGTCTATTCTTCTATTGCATCGTACCCTCGAAGTTATGGCGTGATCTTGGGTTTTGGGAACCGGACCGGGCCTTCATATCCGCTGCGCCGGTCCGGGGTCGGGATGAATTCCCAACATTTCCTTCACTAGGATTTTTGTCCCATTGAGTTTTACCTAGTAAGGTTTTAACGAGACAGATATTTATGATATAAATATCCAAAGTGAAATTCCGTAACAAATTCTCCATTCACGGAGACTAAAAACAAAAGGAAGCAATTCAATCAGAATTAAATTTTTGAAAAACGTGAAGATTTTGAACCTGTAGTCCAAACAACTATTGTATGCAATCTACGAGCTACAAGTAGGTTTGTATAAGAAAGTGCAATGAAAAAATAAAACCACGTTCAGATATTTGATTAGCTTGGTAGTGTCTGTAGGACTCCAGTTGTGTCTCGTGGATGTTATAACAACATCTCTGCATGGATCACTTGATAAACTTTTGTACACGAAAATAATCCTGAAAGATTAAAGTTAGATGAAACATGCAACAAAATACATCAATAGACTTGTATTTTATAAAATTGAAAGAATGTATGGGATGAAAGAATTTAGAAGAATATGTTCAATCCCTTGTTATAAAGTATGTTTTTCGTCCTAAAGAAGATAAGGAGAAATTTTGTTGGTCTAGAAATATCACATTTGAATATAATTGATTATTTAATGAAGAACCTCACACATTATAAAGTTCCAACACTCCATGGAACATGCAGTACTTCATGGAACCAATTGTGATATATAAAGATAAGCATATCATTAATTCTTGGTATATGAATGTCATAATTATATATGGTATTTAGTATATCATTAATTCTTGGTATTGTAAGTTTTGGCTTGACCTAACCATATTCTCTATTATATAAAGAGGATAGTGACCTTGTGCGAGACTATCTATTTTGAATAGAATTTTTCTCTTCCTTCTATTTTTTCATTTTGTTTGTGTTTTATTTTATAACAAACAAAAAAATGTACTTTCTCCAAAAAGTTAATAATAATGGCAAACCTAGAGAAAGAAAATTTAGCCGAGAGCCCAGCCCAGGCCATATAATCAGAGCAACAAAAACAGGTGGCAGTTAATGATTGGCTCCATGACGTGTATAATAGTCATTGCGAAGTTCGTCCAAACTGAAATAAAATAATAAATCCAAATACGAAAACTAGATAAAAAGAATAAAAATAAAACCTTCGCATCTTCCAATTCTGAATCTACTTCTAAGTGGAATAAATCAAACGAGAAATCAGCTAAAAAATAATCGAATTAGATATATAAGGCTGAGAAATTTGTGTTTGAATTCTTCTATTGTGATTGTGAAGCTGGAAGGTTCGCCATGGCGATCCGTTTCTCAGCGCTAGTTCTGCCTCTCTTCTTCTGCCATTGGTTCTCTTCTGATATCAATCCTCTCGTTTTCGCCTTAGGTATGTCAATTTCACAGTTCTGTTTAAGAACTACGAAATGGTTGAATTATACATAAAAGGTTGATTTGATTAGATTCGAGCTCAAATGTGAATCGAAATGGATAAACTGTACTGATTGACTCTTTTCTAAGGAGAAGTATAGTGTTAGAATCTTTGTATTTCACTGATTAAGTATAAATTGTACTTAATCGAAACCTTTCCTTTTTGTTTTCTGGTAGAAAACGATCAAGATGATCCTTCAGCTCTATCTAAAAAGGCCTCTGAAATGATAAATCTGAAACACTATGACGAAGCATTAGGAGTTCTTAATGCAGCTTTAGAAATTGATCCCAATCATTCTGAATCCCACAAACAGCGAGCATTCGTTCTTCGCCATAAATGCAGGTTTAATTCAATTCAATCACATCAAATTAAATCACTATTTTACCATACTTATATTCAATAGTTTTCTAATTACTAAAATCTATTTCTATTTTCAGATACGATGAATCTGAGAAAGACTACAAAATATACCTTGATTCAAACCCTAAATCTTCTTCGGTGGAGAAGGAATATTCCCAACTAACACAAGCAAAAAAAGCTCTCGAATCAGCTCATTCCAATTTCGACTCTGCAGATTTTCCAAAAGTTCTCGAGTACATTGACAAAATAGTTCTCGTATTCTCTCCCAGTTGCTTAAAGGTCCTTCCTTAAATTCCCCTCAACCAATTCAACATCAATTATATACCAATTCTAACAAAAGAATTATTTTTACACACAGGCAAAGCTTCTGAAAGTGAGGGCATTAATGGAATTAAAAGAATATTCGAGGGTAATTTCGGAAACAGGGAGTATTCTAAAACAAGATGAAGATAATTTACAGGCATTATTACTTCGAGGCCGTGCTTATTATTATCTCTCAGATCACGATGTTGCCAATAGGTTCCTCTCTCTCTCTTTCTCTCTCTCATTTTCTTTTGCAAATTTTCAATTAAACCCATAATTTCTTAATTGTCACTTTTTCAGGCATTTTCAAAAAGGGCTCAGACTAGACCCGGAGCATACTGAACTAAAAAAAGCTTATTTCGGCTTAAAAAATCTCCTCAAGAAAACCAAGAGTGTAATTATCAATTTATTAAAATCTTATATTCATGACAAATTAATGAGAAATAATTTTATATAGGCCGAAGATAATGCGAACAAAGGAAAACTAAGAGTCGCCGTGGAGGATTACAAATCGGCCCTTGCAATGGATCCAAATCACACTTCATTCAATGTTAATCTTTACTTAGGCTTATGCAAAACTTTAATTAAACTCGGGAGAGGCAAAGAAGCCATTACTACCTGCGACGATGCGCTTCAAATCGACAACGACCTTCTAGAAGCTTTATCTCAGGTCCGTTGCAATTTTTTGATATATACCCCTGGAAAATGTTAAAATATCATATTTGTAAACAGAGAGGGGAAGCTAAACTTTTGGTGGAAGATTTCGAGGGAGCGGTACAGGATTTAAGAGAGGCGGCACAAAAATCGCCGCAAGACATGAGTATCAGAGAAGCGTTGATGAAGGCCGAAAAGGCGCTTAAATTGAGCAAGCGAAAAGACTGGTACAAAATCCTCGGCGTACCGAAAACCTCTTCGGTTTCGGAAATTAAAAAGGCGTATAAGAAATTAGCATTACAATGGCATCCCGACAAAAACCAGGATAATCCTGAAGAAGCCGAAAATAAATTTCGAGAAATCGCCGCAGCTTATGAGGTAAAATGTTAAAAATATCAAATTTGCCCTTTTGGTGTAATTTACCGTTTGAATTTTGAAGGTGCTTGGAGATGACGATAAGAGAGTGAGATATGATAGAGGAGAGGATTTGGAGGAAATGGCAGGAGGAGGAGGTGGTGGTGGAGGATTTCATAATCCTTTTGGAGGAGGAGGTGGACAGCAGCAATATACATTCCATTTTGAGGGTGGTTTTCCGGGAGGTGGGTTTCCGGGAGGCGGGTTTCATGGAAACGGTTTCAACTTCTGATTCTTTTTTTGTTTTGGTTTCGTTCTTTTTTGTTGTTTGTTTGGGTTGTAGGAGGAACGCAGACACTGTGCGGGGTTTTGTTTAATTTGAGGGAGCCCTCCTCGCAGATTTAATTATGGGTTGAGAGGCGTGATTTGAGTCGAGGATTTGTAAGTTAGAAGAGCTGCATGAAAGATAGTTTTTAGGGGAAAATAATTCATTCTTACTGGTGTTTTGTTTTGTATGATTCGGAAGAAACTTGTAGGATTCAAAAAAAGGAGTTCGAAACTTCAAACCCAATTTTAAAAAGCTTTAAAATGAAATGAATCAGAAAAATGATAGAATGTTTTTTCTGATTAAAATTTCAAGCAAAAAGACGAGTGTGCTGCTACCTGGAGTTAAAAGTCATTTCTTATTGTTTTACATAAAGGAAAAGTCAAAGCACTTTAAACAAGCACTTAATAGTTAATTCACATGATTTTCTTAATGTTTTAAAACATGAAGACTAATTATGTTATTATAAACGAGATTCAAACTAAATTAACTTCATTTGACTGAATTCATTTACAAGGATTAAATATAGGAAAAATAAAAAATAAAATCCCCGACTTATTCTAACGAGTAACGAGAACTGCATACATGACTTCATTATGTCATGTAATCAACTATTTGAGCTAAAACAAATTGGTTACCTCCTTAATTTTTTTTATTTCCTGAAAGATCCTTATATTTTTTGCCTTCAAAATCCCCTAACTTTTCTGATTATTGGCAAAATCTTCCTTAATCTTTTGTTATATTTTAAGACGATGACAAATTTGCCCCCATAATTTAATTTTCAAAACCCAACAATTTTAAGAATAATATATAAATATTAACAATATTACAAAAAAATATATATAATAATTGTTGAATTAATATAATTTTTTTTTTTTTTTAAAAACATACATTAATTTTGATCATTGTTTTTATTTTTTCAATACATCTATACACAATAGATTTGAAAACAATATATAGTAATTGTTATTTAAATAATTTCTTTCCCAGCATTTATTCAAAAAATTATATTACAAATCAAAATCATGATTTTAGATATAATATATAGATTTAACAATATTATATAAAAGTATAAAAAAAAGCATATAAAATTGTTTAAATAGTTTTCGTTTTCACCATTTATTAAAAAAGTATAGTACAAGTTAAATTTCTGGGGGCAAAATTATCATCTTTAAAAACTTTAATAAAATGTCAAGATCTTTTTGCTAATATTCAAAATAGTTAAGGGGTTTCTGAAGGAGGTAAAAACTAAAAAGTATAGGCAACTTTTTAGGAATAAAAAAAACAAGGTGATTTTACCATATTCAAAAAAGTTAGGAGAATTTTCAAAAAATGCCTTTACATAAATTCCTTAATCGAAGTCAGCCCCATCAAGTGAATTGCAAGATTAGACAAGGCACGGATCATGTGACGAGGGGCGTAAACGGAACCGTATCCGTATCGAAATAAAAATATATGTATTCGTACGGATATCATATATGGATAATTTTTTCATATACTGATACGGTAAAAAAAATTTGTTTGCGGATACGGATTCAGATATCCGGATACGGGTAGAGATATCATATTCAAATATTAATATATTATATTCGGATACTACTATTATTTATATATGTATCATCATATTTTGTTTTTTATTTTTTTTGTGATCTTTTATAGTTGTTTTAATTATTGACACTTGAATATCTTGAATAAAAAAAAAATATTACTATATTTTTTATATATTAATAATGTAATAAATATCAAAAATAGGATTTTTGACATTTGTCATAGATTTTGAAAATTTATATTTATGTTAAAAATTTAGAAGTTTGTAAATATTGAAACTTTGAGGGTTATTTTAGGTATCTGTTCTAAACATATCATATAATTATGAATATTTTGTAAATATATAACCTTTAGGGTTATATATAAAACTATAAATACTTTCACATTTCTGATTGGGCCTAGTATTTTAGCGGTGATGTAAGTATGGGCATTATAATTCTGTTATTAAAGTTTATGTTGGGGTCATATTTGAAAAATTATAACATCATTTTCTGTTCATTGGGCCGCCCTTATCCTATTCCTTGAGCGGCATAAACCCTTGTTATTATATGTACTCATTTTCGTTATATACTCTCTCTCCATAACCATTTATCCATCATATACCACGAACAGAAGAAAGAGAGGAAATAATAAAAGTTAACAAATGAGATACATTGAAGAAATTAGTGAAGGTCAATATGCAGGATTGGTCAAGTGGCTCCACATGACTTCATCAAAGTTCCGATTTCACAAGTTCTTTTGTATTCCGTATTCTGTTTAGATTTCAGATCTGGTCAAGCGGGTCATGTTTTGATGTCGATCGAGTCATCGCAAGTTCGCAACTACGTGAGTATAATTCTCACTCTTCTCTAATTAAAATAGTATATTATAGTTATTTTAGTAATTTTCGTTAAAAACGGATTTTGTTCCAAATTTTTTTTTTAATTACGAAAACCTATATTATTTAGTTTATGATACGTTATATATTTGGAACTGATTTTAAGTAACAGGTACGACGATTTATGATTTTAAATGATTTGTGAAATAATGATTTTGAATTTGGATATTCATTCAAATATAGAAAGTATATTTCGAATTTATTTTCAGAAATGATTTGCGTTAAAAAGCATTTTTGTTTTAATAAAGATATTTAGTAAATAATATAGTTATAATATTATATTATGAGAAGGATTTTAAAGAGACTATATATATATGTAGAATTTTATTTGGATAAAACGTAAGCCGGACTTACGATTTTAGTGAGGGTCTCTGGGAGGCTCTCTATATGTATGATTTGAATTAGTCTAAAACGTAAGCTGAGATTTGCGATTTTAGAAAGGGTCTCTGGGAGAATCTCTTGAGGGAAATGCATAGCTAACTTGATGTAATGCAAAGTCCCGACCCATGAGGGGTCTGGCTATGGCGCATGGATATCCAGTCGTCGGGTGGATGTGCTCCTCTTATGTTTGGTTCCAGCCCAATTGTGATTCACTATCAGCTCGGGTTGACACTTTAGTCGAGAGTAATTAGCGCCCTCATCCCGGTAAAAGTATTAGTATGTATATGATTATATATGAAGGTAATCGATTTGATTTCGATTTCGAGTTTGAAAAATCGGGAAAAGTATTTTGAGATATATTTAGAAAACTTACGATTTGAAGTTATACGAGATTGTTTTATGAATTCATTTGAAAAGTAATTATTTTTATTATAACTATTTTTAACGAGATTTCACTCACTTAGTCACTTCCGTGACTAATCTTTTCGATTTACATATTTTTAGTACTTGTATCTAAGGTCAAATATCGGAAGTTGTGAGTACCTCGAGAGTAGGAACGCCAACGACATATGAGTTTCGTATGAATATATTTTATGCTCCCGCAATATTTTTGTATTATTATTTTAATTCCGTAATGTATGTATATGTGTTGTTGTTGTTGTTGTTGTTGTTGTTGTTGTTGTTGTTTTCGAATCCTTTTAGTATCTTGTTTTGTGATGTTTTCATATGAGAGTCTGTGGTATACGAGTTGTATACTGGTGGGTTGCCGCATTCTTTTCCATTTTTATTTTTGAGGTGTGCAAATAATATTTATAATTTAATAAAATATTATTTATGATAAAATTTAATATTTTCAATTATATTTTTATCCGAAATTAATTTGTATTCGATAATATTCGTTCGTAATAACTGGATCGAATCTGTATCCGATTCATATTTTTATTCGTATTCGTATCCGTAAAAATAGAACGGATGCGGATTTAATTTGTCCGTCCTGTCGCGTATAGTATAATATGTATTTAAGATTTTTACAAGGGTACACTTCAAATTTTACTCAATTGGTCTGGATTTCATAAATGGAACGGGCTGAAAGAAAATTTATATCCAGAAAGCCCTAAGAATTATTTTAGTATAAATGTATGGGAAATACTTGTACCCCTGGTTTCACCACAAACATCTTCATATTAACAATAAACATACTTAATTAATATGATAACTAACAAGGGATACCGAATTAACACTTAAAGAATATTAATTAGGAAATATGAATTTGGATGGATGTTAATTCGAAATTGTTAGTTCAAATGAGAGTTAATTACACGTTAATTAAGTTCTTATTTAGCAAAGAATGACGTCATCGAGGAAGTTTTGGTGAAATGAAGGGTACAGATATATGCCCTCTGAATGTATCCCATAAAACCTAGAGCACAATAACATTCTCATTCTCCTGCTTTCATTAAGTTTGCTCATACAATTCATCTTGGTATCATGAAAAAAGGAACCATAAATAAACCCCAATTCACTCCATTCTTTTTTTGAAAAAACCAATTCACTCCATTCTTATTCCATCAACATCTACAAAAACCTATGCATCCTTTAATTAGTTACGATATGATGTTAATGTTAGTTAGTTGCCATGATTACATCTCTTCTTAATTATCCAAACTAAAAAGAGACTAAAAGAGCTATCAATAACTAAATCAATGTACACATACAAATTATTTTGCTGTATTAGGTTTCGATACCGACCTGCATCGAACGAACCATCAGAGTGGCTCAAGAAGGTTTTCAAGGAATATGCACGAAAAGATCAAGTTATGAGTTTCGACCAATTGGAACAGTTTATGCTAGAGGTCCAAAATGAGGAGGATCCACGTGGCGCTGCACAGGCAGTTTTCGACAGTATAAACGAGTTCAGATTGATCAAGAAGAAGAGTTTATCACTCGATGCATTTTTTGCTTACCTCTTTCGCAATGAAAACTCTCCTTTATTATCTGTTGGAGTAAGTCTTTTTTTTTCTTGTTTTTTGCACATTATTAGTCATTTAATTTTGGTGTTAAAAACTATTAGGTTCATCAAGATACGAAGGCGTCATTATCGCACTATTTCATATATACGGGTCACAATTCGTATCTTACGGGGAACCAACCAACGAGCGAGTGTAGCGTCGAGCCGATTAGAAAGGCATTACTAAGAGGAGTGAGAGGAATTGAGTTGGATTTGTGGCCTAATGATACTTACGACGATATTAATGTCCTTCATGGAAGGTAAATTATATGCGTTGTCCATTTAATGATAGTACAAGATAATTTAATGTTGGAAATATCATTTGTTTATTTTCATTTAGAACACTAACGACGCCGATTAAGCTAATAGAATGCTTGAAAACCATTGAGCAACATGCTTTTGTTGCATCTCCATATCCAGTCATTATAACACTAGATGACCATCTAATTCCTGATCTTCGTGCAAAATTAACTAAGGTTCATAAATATATCATAGAATTTGAAATTTGAAATATTTCACCACGCAAATAGTATATCCTCCTTCGGTAATGCAGATGATGAATGAAATATTTGGAGCACTGCTATATGTTCCGAAGAAAGAATCGCAAGAGAACTTTCCTTCACCGGATGATTTAAAGATGAGGATCCTTGTATCCACAAAACCCCCAAAAGAGTATCTCGAGGAAAAAAATAATGAAATATCGACAGGAATAGAAGATCAGGATGGTTGGGGTGTAGAGATTTCGGACTTCAAACCCAAACTCGATGTTGAGGTATCGGTTTCGTCAGATTTACAATTATGTCTCGACTAATCCTCAATTTTGTTAAACTCTAAATTTATTCCGTATCGGTTAATCCTCAATTTTGTTAAACTCTCAATTTATTCCTCAATTAACCATTTATTATTTCAATTTACGCAATCTAACCTTTAATTATGCAATTAATAAAAATATATAAAGTGATAAATGTGATTGAACAGGTAAAGAACCTTCTGCTACGGTACATAAATTAGTATGAAATTTTTTGAAGTTTCATAATAAAGGTCAATTATCCTTTTTTAATAAAAATATTTTAAGTTAGACTGAGATTGAACAAGACGATGACTACCAAGAAGAATCACGACTTGGACCAAGGTGGTTTATCAACAAAAAAGAGGCCGTCGACTATATGCATTTGATCGCAATTCCAACAAAAGAGAAAAACGGTGGTTTATCAAATGCATTAAAAACTGAGCCTAATCAAGTATCTCGATTAAGCTTAAGCGAGCAAGTGTTTGACAAAGCCACGAATCACCATGGAAGCGAATTCATAAGGTCGAAATAAATCCAATTTTCTTTCTGTCAAATGAATACAAATACAATTGAGTTCATTATAATCAAATACATGTTAATTATAATTTTGCTAGATTTACTCAGAAGAATTTACTGAGGATTTACCCAAAAGGAACACGGTTTTCCTCCTCGAATTATAATCCTATGCATGGTTGGATGTACGGAGCACAAATGGTTGCATTTAACATGCAGGTAATTATTATTTATGTATATTCTCAATCTGATTTACATCCAAAATTCGGTGAATAATTAATTTGTATTATATAAATTGATATTTGATTTCGTATTTTAGGGTTACGGAAGATCGCTTTGGGTGATGCAGGGCATGTTCAAAGCAAATGGAGGTTGCGGTTACGTCAAAAAACCGAACTTTCTTTTGCAAACCGAAGAGGGGAATATATTTAATCCTAAATCTGAATTACCAGTTAAAACAACACTGAAGGTAATAATTCAAAATTCAAAATCTATTTTAATTTCTTAATTATTAAATTTCATCATGCTTTAATTTATTTTTTTCAATTTGAAGGTGAAAGTGTTTATGGGAGATGGATGGCAATTCGATTTTTCGAAAAGACATTTCGACCGATACTCACCACCCTATTTCTACACACGAGTAAATACCTCCACCCAAAAAAAAAAAAAAAAAAAATTTCGCATAAATACAAGAAAACAATTCATGATTTGACTAATTTTCTCGAAATTTTACAGGTCGGGATAGCAGGAATACCAGCGGATACGCGAATGGAGAACACGAATGTAATCAAAGACAATTCGACGCCAATGTGGGACAAAGAATATGAATTCAAACTGAGAGTTCCTGAATTAGCTATTCTTCGTATTGAGGTGCACGAGTACGACATGTCCGACAAGGACGACTTTGCTGGCCAAACGTGTCTCCCGGTTTGGGAACTTAGACCCGGTATCAGATCAGTTCGATTATGTGACCGAAAAGGCGATTTGTTACCTTCCGTTAAACTCTTGATGCAATTTCAATTCATATAATCTAAATAATTGTTGATGCAATAAACTTTTTAAGTTTGGAATATATAATGTTAATAAATAAACTTTTTAAGTTTGGAATATATAATGTTAATAAATAAACTTTTTAAGTTTGGAATAAACTTCTGGTAATTACTTGACTTGGCCAACCATAGACAAGTAAGAGTTCACTTAAGAATATTTTGGTCTTGCATTAAACCCCAAATAAATTCTCATAATTATAATCATCTCATTTCATATCATAAACTGGAGACGGCAATTATTTATTTTAGTTTGACGGTATGTATTAATATATCACATGATTTTCATGATATACACAGTATTTAAAATTAAATTTTAAAAGTTTAAACGGTTTCTAATTACTTTCAAAATTTAAAAACTGATTATTGCGGCTCAAAGAAGTTTAGACTCAGTCATAATGGTTAAATCTATTGTCCGTGTTTACACGTGTCGTTCATCGGTTAAATCTTCGCGTGAGCGCGTTTGGTTATTCTTCTCCTATATTCTCTCCCCCAAATTCGCTGCTTTTCTTCAAAACTACTGATTTTCTCACTTCTCTCTCTTCTTCCTTCTACTCAAGTTCTTTCGAATGAAAGTTGATCATACCCAGGGCCGGCCCGTCGATTTTGGAGGCCTTTGTCAAATGATAAGCGTGATTAACTAAAAAATAATCTTCTATTGACACAACATAAAATATCAATTAAATTTAATTCAAAATATATTCAAAATACTAAACAATTACAATTATAATCACTAACCTAAAATTTAGAAATTAGAGTCGATGTCTAGGCAAATTTGAGTTGAATAGCCAAATAAAAATCCAATTGAAGTTCAATTGCGCACAATTACTAAAATTAGAGAGAAATTGAAAACAAATTGGGATGAATGAGTATCAATCGATTGGTCCCTCCAACGTTTCAGACCCAAACCTGTTGAATTAGGCTACACACCAGTCGCTGCAATTGTCCTTCGGCGTCGATCAGACCCAACCTCTCCTCGGCGTCACCTCACCCCTCGGCGTCGATCGGATCCGGGGCAGCAGCGAAATCGACGCAACTAGTGGGGGCCACACAGGAAATGGGGGCAGCAGCGTCGATCGGATGTGGGGGCCACACAGGGAATGATTCGGATATTTTCTCTTTTGCTGATAGGTCCTTTTTTTGTTTTATTTGTTTGGGCCAAACTAAGAGTTGGATTTATTTTTATACCCTATATATATATAAAAAAAAATGTGGCCTCACCAATTTTTGGGCCTTAGACAAATGCCTCTCTTGCCATAACAAAGGGCCGCCCCTGATCATACCAACTACCCAATTTTAGCTTCTTTGATGAAATGAGCTTGGGAAGAAAGTTCTGGACTGTGCTTGGTTTGTTAAACGTATTGTTTGTCGTCTCCGGCGCGGTGGGTTCTGCCGGTACGCTAGCCATAAGCCGAGGAACTACGGTTTGCGGTGTATCATCTGGTACATTGAATATCGTTTACTGTGCTAACATTTCTGGGTCGGCCTCGGCCTCGCCGTACCAGATTTTGTCTACGGTACCGTTTGATTCTGTTTCTGGTGGTACCAACTTCTTTTGTGGTCTCAAATCCGGTGGTGCCGCATTTTTTTGTTGGAATGGGTCAGGTGGTGTGAAGCGACTTTATAACGGGTCAGGCGTGCTTTCTGAGCTTAACGTTGGCGACACCCAAATCTCCGCCGTCAATCTCGCCGGCAACCAAATTCTGTGGTGGAGGGGCGATCAGAATTTCCCATTATCCAGTTCTGGGAGATACAATTTCGTCACTTCAGGAAGGAATTTCACATGAGGGATCACCACCAACCACACTGTTAAATGCTGGGGCCCACAAGGAAGCGTCTGTTGAATAATTAAACTTAATTAGTAGTAATAGAAATTAATTAGTAGTAATAGAGTAATTAGAGTGACAAGTGTCCACATGCATGTAATTTGGGTCAATGAGTCAAAGTCATGACATGTGTTAGTATGCATGAAAGATAGTGGACAAGTGTTAGATGCATGCAAAAGAGTGGACAAGTGTTATTAGGATAGTGACAAGTGTTAGTATGCATGTGAGTTGTGTATGCTATACAAGCCCATGAAGAACGCATGAACAAGAAGAAGGAAGAACCGGCCGAGCAAGTCTTCGCTGCAAAGCTCTCTTTAAGGGAGAAAGAAGGAGCTCGCGAAACAAGCCAACATGGCAGAGGACGAGGACTCGGAGGCCGAGGGCGAGGAAGTGGAAGGAGCGAACAAAAGCAAACTTCCAATAATGAAGGTAAATCCTTTCGAGGTCGCGGTAGAGGAAGCTACCCGAGACAAAAGTTCGAGTGCTATAATTGTCACAAGCCTGGACATTATGCTCGAGATTGTTGGAATACACCAAACGATGGTAAAGAAAAGGCTAATTTTGCTGAAAATGAAGAAGTCGATGCCACTTTATTGGTAGCTTACCATGAAGGAGAAGGAAAGAAGGATTTGTGGTGTCTCGACAATGGAGCGAGTAACCATATGTGTGGAGACAAAAGTAAATTCGTCGAGCTTGATAATTCGGTAATGGGTCACGTTACTTTTGGAGACCACTCAAAAGTGCAAATCGAAGGAAAAGGAACGATTTTGATTCGTACGAAGAATGACGGTCACGAATACATGAGTAACGTGTATTACATACCGAACATGAAGACCAACATTTTGAGTTTGGGACAACTCCTCGAGAAGAACTATGAAGTTCACATGAAGAATCGTGCTCTCGTCCTTCAAGATGATCGAGGAAAGGTAATTGCGAAGGTACCCATGACGAAGAACAGGATGTTCTACCTCGAAATTCAAACCGATGTAGCGAAGTGTCTCAAGGCATGCGTGAAAGAAACTTCTTGGATTTGGCACTTGAGACTTGGACACGCAAATTTTGGAGGCTTGAAGTTGATGGCACAAAAGAAAATGTTAAAGGGGTTACCGGCTATCGAAGAGCCGAATCAAATTTGCGAAGGATGTCTCATGGGAAAGCAATCCCGCAAGAGTTTTCCAAAGGAAGCCACTTCAAGAGCATGCGGACCACTTGATCTCATTCACACCGACGTGTGCGGTCCGATCAAGCCATCTTCATTTGGTAAAAATCGATACTTTCTACTCTTTATCGACGATTTTAGTAGAAAGACTTGGGTCTATTTTTTGAAAGAAAAATCGGAAGCGTTTAATTCTTTCAAGAACTTCAAGGCCCTCGTGGAAAATGAAAGTGGATGTCATATTAAGTCGTTGAGAACCGATAGAGGTGGCGAGTTTTGCTCCAACGAGTTTAACAAGTTTTGTGAAGAAAAAGGCATCAAACGATTCTTGACCGTTCCGAGGTCTCCTCAACAAAATGGCGTAGTGGAAAGGAAGAATCGAAGCATTCTCAACATGGCGAGAAGCATGTTGAAGACGAAGAACATGCCAAAAGAGTTTTGGGCCGAAGCAGTCACTTGCGCGGTGTATCTTTCGAATCGATGTTCGACGAAGAGTTTAGTCGAGCAAACTCCTCAAGAAGCTTGGAATGGAATAAAGCCGAATGTTTCGCATTTGAGAGTGTTTGGGTGCATCGGATATGTCCATGTACCGGATCAAGAACGATCGAAACTCGACTACAAGAGCAAGAAGCACATATTTGTTGGGTACTCTCAATGCTCGAAAGGATACAAGCTCTACAATCCAAATAACGGTAAAGTGATTGTTAGTCGAGATGTGGAGTTTGATGAAGAAGATCAGTGGAGGTGGAGTAATGAAGACAAAGAGAAGTATGATTTTCTACCATTTCAAGGCGATGATGAGGAAAGAGATGAAGTTCCTCAAGAACCGGTCACGCCTCCTCATTCTCCAATTAATCCGAATATACCTTCATCATCATCTTCAAGTGATAGTTCGAGCGAAATTCCACAAAAGACGAGAAGTATCCAGGAACTTTATGACGTGATGCGCGATTTAAATGAAGACATGAATCTTTATTGTCATTTCACAGATTGTGGTGTCATACTCTTTGAAGAAGCCGTGAAAGACGAAAGATGGAGGAAAGCTATGGACGAAGAAATGAAGTCCATCGAGAAGAATAATACTTGGGAGTTGGCGACTATACCCCAAGGAAAGAGACCTATCGGTGTGAAGTGGGTCTTTAAAGAAAAGAAGAATGCGAAAGGAGAAGTCGAGAGATACAAAGCTAGATTGGTAGCAAAAGGATATAGTCAACGAGCTGGGATAGACTATGACGAAGTCTTTGCCCCTGTTGTTCGACTCGAGACGATACGAATGATAATTGCGTTGGCGGCACAAAACAAGTGGAGCATTCACCAATTAGATGTCAAGTCAGCTTTCTTGAATGGAACAATTGAAGAAGAGGTGTTCATTGAACAACCTCGTGGATACGCGATCAAAGGTCATGAAGATAAGGTGTTGAAATTGAAGAAATCGTTGTATGGCTTGAAGCAAGCACCTAGAGCATGGAATAGTCGAATCGACAAATATTTTTTGAAGAATGGGTTTGAAAAATGCCCACATGAACATGCTCTCTATGTGAAGACAAACAAAGAAGGAGATATTTTGATTGTTTGTCTCTATGTGGATGATTTGATCTTTACAGGTAACAATCACCGCATGTTTGAAGAATTCAAGGGAGCAATGGCTAGAGAATTTGAGATGACCGATATTGGTCTCATGTCATACTATCTCGGGATCGAAGTCAAGCAAACGGAAGAAGGGATATTTGTTGGGAAATATCCTCGACCCCGGGCCCGCGCAGCGGAATGAAGGCCCGGTCCGATTCCCCGATTCCCGAGATCACGCCACGACTTCGAGGGTACGATGCGAATAGAAGGACAGATTCATACCAGTGCCAAATTGATGGCACACGAAGGGTTGATCGCCGCCTTCTATTTCCTTCGGTGTCACGTTGGTGACTAGCCCGTACGTCCCATACCGCACGTCTCCCACCGTTTCGACACGCCTCGGGTTGTCTTCGTGCGTTCCATGCCCGCATGATTCCACAGCCCGTTACTCGATTACTTCTCCGGTTTGATCACAACGAAGAGCCACATGTGTCGCTCCTCTACCCGTATCCACCGTGAGTCGTAGCACCTCGGTCGCGGATGCACCTGCCTAGACGATGCACCGGCGAACTTGCATGATTGCGTTTCGATTCTCTAGACGGAGAAAATTCTTTTCTCCTTCTCTCTCAATCTCTTCGCACTCTTTCATCAAGTGATTAGAGTCTCTTAATTTCTGGATTAATTCTAAATTAACTCCATTAATTTTCTGGTTGAACTAATCTAATTATTCAACTGGTTGGACTGATGAGAGAGAGAGAAACATCCTATATATATTCCATAGGATAAGGATGGGCCAAAAGGTATGTATATCTTCTATACACCTTTTCAAACAGAAAACTGCATACAACCTTTCAGTAATCTGTCAGAACGAAAATATTAAATCGTTCCAACCGACTTTGCACATTTACGAAAGTTGTAGATAATCTAATTATCTTTCCAACCCAATTTGGCCCAGCCCAATTAGAGTTCGGACCCGAAAGTTACGGCCGTTTTACTGACTGTATGTCAAACTGTCGCACCCTTTCGGTATTTCATTAGAACGATACTGATACTTCGCTCACATGAAATATATTACAACATGAAAGTTCTAGATAATCTCATTATCTAACTAACCCAATTTGAACCATTCAAATCGGAGTTTCCTACTGAAAGTTATACCAGTTTTACTAATCTGTTTCGTATGCCCACGAACGCGTACGTTCGTTTGTCCTACGTACCATTTTAGCGATGATCCAAAACTGTATTTCCTTCAGTCTCCCACTCAGTTTCAGATTTACCTAAAAGGTACTCATGTATATCACATATACACTATATCAGAGAATCTGGCCCGCGTATCAAATACGCTAAAGCCATGCACATCCAATGTGCAAAAACTTGCAATCAAGCCCGACATAGTACGACTCGTTGTGTGACCGTGTAGGTTCGTTTAACGATGGCAGTAGGCCGTTTCCATGGCACTACAAGCCCATGAGCAGGATCTAGTCACTCCATCATGGCTACCCATGTTAAAACGAAAAATGATTGTGATCATTGTGCCTATCTCGAATAGCGGTTACTAGTTCTCTTGTTTGCGATATCCGTTAATCAAAAGGCATGGTAATAGTCATCCTTATAATTTGATTAACTATACATATTCCCCGATTCCGAGTTGATTTAACAAATTTCAATCGATATTAACCATTAATATCATTGACTCTGGCCAGAGATTTCGTTAATCGACTCTTCGAGCGGCGCCTAAGAGATATCTCTTCCTTTCGGAATAAACAATTCCTATCTTGGAGACTCACATTGAATTCCGTGTTTCGGACAATACCCAATGATGACCCTTTTAACTCCCTGTTACGGTGAGCGTAAGATCATATCAAAGCATTGTGTTACGCACGTAACGCAATCAATGATCCCCTCAAGTATGAAGAATCTAAAACCCCATCCGTCACAAGTCCATCTATAATGACTAAACCATGTCATGGACTCGCGGCTTTGGTCATATCCAATACATGTAACCTAACATATATCTACGTTCCCGATTCGACAAGCACCTTGTCCCATGATTAGCAAAACATAATCATCTCCTCGGCAAACGTACTAGTGTACGCGTTCAGTCTATCCAATAATAGAAATGCTTCTCTCTTAAGCAAGCTGATCCGCGACTAGGGATGTTTAGAAATGACAGTTTAAGTGTGACGGTTTCGCTGCACATGGTCCTCAACCATGTCGACGTCCACACAAGTTCAAATCAAGGTTCATGTAACAATCATATTACACAACCCGCACACTGTTTTCATATAAGGTGAATGCATATTTAATTTAAGTAAACAAAAATTTTAAAAGGAATGCATTCATATGGACTAAGTATTTGGGTGATACAACGTTTACCTATGGGTATCTCCATACCCATAACCTGCGAGGACTATCGTATTAGATAACTACACTCTACTCTCTTCTTCCTCCTCTAGGTATCTCCATACCCATAGTCATCGCATGACAGTCACGCGCGACTAGAGAGAGCGGTTTTGTAAACGGGTCCGCACGTTCCCGCTAGTGTTAATCATCATCAGGATTGGAACATTTCCAATACCTACAATCACATCTTTTCATAAAATTTCATGGATCAAATGAAATTTTCTGAGTATTGGCTAGAAGTGGTTGTGACCTCGGCATTTTTGGCTTGTACTATTGTGTCTCACACAATAAACAACCATAAATCCGATAACTCGTGACTACTAGAGTTTGGTCATGTATCCTTGATCCATACCACTTCCTTTTGCGATTAATAACCGCAATATACTCGCCTCCGTAAATAAAATCATAAACTATTGGTCTTGTGGAACCTTTCCACATAACCGTGTTTTCATTTAAGCAAAACATGTACACACTTTGTGATCGAAAGTCGTGCTACATATTTGGACGTGCTTAATCTTTGGAAACTGTTGTTTGTTATAATTCTTTATAACCAACACGTCCTCCACACCATTATAGATAAAAAATCTTGAATTCTTTCGCAAAGTATTCAAGGATAAACTTCACCTCTATCAATACAAATCCCGATGGGTTTAAATATACATAACCATTATGTATATATTTGTATAACCATTATACATTCACAAGAGTTAGTCTCATGTAATCAAATTACATTCAAACTCATGTGATTCCCATGAATTTTATTGACGGTGAATTAGACGCTTTATTTGTACGACAAATAGCCACATACATATCATGACAGATATAATAGATCCTAACATCAAAATGTAAGGCATCATATTATTACTTTTCGCGCTGCTTGATGTCTCACATCGAGCCGTTGAAAATTTCTGTCATTCGACATTTCGATTTAACTCCTCCAAGGAATTTACATGTTGAAAACCATTTTCAACAATATGTCGATATATGTGCTATAATATAGAACGAGGAACTTCTTAGATCTATCCTATAGATCTTCACGCTTAATTCATAAGCAGTCTCGTCTAAATCCTTTGTCGTTACAAGAAATATAACGCAGCTCCCACTAACCTTCATGTATACACAAAGATTCCATTCGTTTCGACAATTTTATAACAGTTTATAATTTCGTCAAAACGAATATTCCAATTCCGAGAAGCTTTCTCTAATCCATCATATGGATCGTTAAAGCGTGCATATCTTATCCCCGATTCTTATGAATCGACAAAACCGTAAGGTTGTGTCAAGTACACATCCTTTCATAAAATTTCTGTCAAGAAATTCGGTATTGACATCCATTTTGCCACATCACATAGTCGTAATATGCGACTATGGCAAGCAGAATTTCGAGAATGTGAAAGTATGGCAACATGCGAAAACGTTTCTTCATAGTCCGACTATGAATTGCATGAAACTCTTCGCAAAAAGCCTCGCTTTACATATATGCGTATTCCTATCCATGTCGGTTCGTCATCTTGAAAAACCCACTCACATTTCACGGGTCTAACCCAGAAAGTAATGAAATCAAGTTCTGAACTTGATAATTAACATGGATCGAATCTCAGATTTCATGACACCATGTCATGTGGAATCAACTTTTCATAGCATCCTTGTAGGATATCGAATCATCATATGATTTCGATCTATCATCATTAGCCTCGATAAATCCGTATTTACCGGCTTATGATATACCCTACTTGATCTACGAAAAATTCCTTTGTGTGTTCGACTTGCGTTCATCAACTCTTGATGAAGCCATGTCAACTTTCATCGGTACAATGTTCATTTTCAAATCACGAACTCTTTTGAGATTTTTTCTACTCCCACTAGCCCGCATAGAGATAAATGACACCAAGTTCCAAACTTGTGCGCATCTAGTCCTCCTCCAAGAAGGCATCTCTTCGAGCCACGAAAATCTAATTTTCGTCGGGACGTTAGAACTAATACCCATTAGTTACCTTAAGGATACACGAACAATTTCCAGATTTGGGAGTGAGTTTAACCGAAACAAATTTCGAAATACACTCACTTCCTCAAATATGTACAAGTGACAACTTCGGAACCATTCCGATCCATATCTCATATGGCGTCTTTTGTACCGATTAGAAGGTTTATGGTCCATATCTTAATGCAACCATTCATTAGTGCCGCTGTCTCAAGGGCGTATCCCCAAAATATTTTTGGGAGATCCTATTGACTTATCATTTATCGAACCATGTCCAACATGCGTTCATTTCCTCTTTTCGGACACATCTCAATGTTCCGAATAAAGGCAATCGTGAAACGATTCCACAATCATAAATGATCATCAATATTCATAACTCAAATATCACCTCTTCGATCCTATCGAAAGATTTAGCTCAAATACTCGCCTTCTCGATCCTATCGAAAAGCTTTGATTTTCTTGCTTAGTTGATTTCGTATTTCGTTTTTGAAACTCTTTGAACCTTTCAAAAGTCTCCGTTTCGGCACGCATTAAATAGATATTTCCATATCTATTTTAACCGTCCATAAACATAACAAAATACTGATAGCCTCCTCTTGCCTCGGAACCTATCGGATCATCTACATGTGAATGTAAGTTCCAATAATTCGTTGGATCTTTCTCCAACCATTGGAGAATGATGCCCTTTGTCGTCTTGCCTAATAAATAAGTATCGCATTAATCAATCGAATCTAATTCGAATGATTCTAGCAATCCATCATATGGAATCTAAATACGCGAATCTCGTTTATATGGCCAAGACGGCAATGCCAAAAGAAGCAATCAACTACTAGGTATAATCCTCCTCGGATTTCACCATTTTTTGAGTCATTAGTTTGGACAACTCTTTGTCCGAACTTTCTGTTTGGAAAACATTTTCCCAAAATACCCTTAGACATACATTTCTTTCGATCCCTTCTTTGAATTACAAGGACATCCACGCATCTATATACATTGGATTCCTCGGATACTCCGAGCATCTCCAATTCAATTTTAAATCACATCTCATGCAATTTCGGGATCGACTTATCTATCGAATGCATATGATATTCGGTCACGACGATCAAATCTCGTACCATCAACACACGAGTGTTAATCAAAGACCCATAAGGCGTCTCAAAATTAACCTACTCTTTGAGCCGCATCGAACCATTCAACGCGCTCTAGCTCTTGAAACTATTTCATGAGCGTTGTGTTTTACTTTCATATACACCCGAATTCTCAAAACAATTTTTGAGAAATTTGCGTCTATACATGCCACAACAAGGCACGTAATATCGTTCGATTCCTTCTTAAAGTTTATCGAACCCGGCTTTCTCTAAAGCCATAGCATTGAGCCCCGAATCTACCATTTCCGTGTCCAACACGTTCCTTTAAGTCAAAGAACTATTCTTTGACTATCAAGGTTAATAACGGTAATTCCGGCCCAAAAGCCATCTATCATATCGATCTCATCGATATATTTGGTGTTGCTTGAAAACATAATTCGAAACGGATGATGAAGATTAACTCCTAACCGTGCGTACTTAATCTATATGCTTATATGAAGAATATATGATAGTGTTATTTTATCGAATCGATAACCCTCATACCGATACGGGACTCCAAGTCCATAACACTCAAGACCCATATTTTACGATCCTCCCATAAGTGACTATGGCCGACAAATGAGATCTCGATATTTTAGGTAGGATTAAATCCAATCGTATCCAATACGACTCTCGTTCCTTTATAGAATTTCGGTGACGAATCGTATCCAATACAATCCATGTTCCGTGTGTGCATTCTATCTATGCCCCGAACTCCAATCGGATTGGCTTGGACGGTTAAGTCATAACCATATCCATCGTATCGTTCAATTGAACTACTCACGTGCCCGACTATGGCCTGAAACCACGTGAGTCCCCAATTAACGCTTACCACCCGCACCAATATATACAATAGTACGTGCCCGACTATGGCCTGAAACCACGCACTATGTCATATCAATCTCGATGGTTGTGGATATGGAAGGCATTTCCATGACTTAAATATTATGAGGGATCATGCCATTGCATGTTTCTAAATTCGTGACATAATCATATTATATCACTATCACAAGATTTTCAATATGCATATGATTTTATTTGGGAGTCTAATTATTCTAAATAATTATCTAATTATATGCTAGTATGATTGATGCCGATCAAATCGATATAAAGAACTCAAAATTCCGAGCTTCGTAGCCAAAGTTATCGCGAAAACAAAAACAGCATCCAGAGAAGGGTCCGTTATAACGGACTGCCCCATCCGTTGTAACGCAGGGGCCGTGGGGCGCGAGAAAAGCTCGCCCGGGACGCGTCCGGGGCGCCAAAAACTGCCCCCGGGGCGGCAGAAAAACTGTTTTTCTGCCCCCTTTCGTTATTTCATTAGAACGACACTAATACTTCGCTCAAATAAAATATATTACAACATGAAAGTTCTAGATAATTTAATTATCTAACTAAAACAATTTGAACCATTCAAATCGGAATTTTCTATTGAAAGTTATACCTGTTTTAGTAAAATACGAACAAACGAAAAGGTAAGTATATCCAATATACACCTTTTCAACCAGAAAACTACAGACACCTTTTCAGTATTCTGTTGAAACAAAAATATTAAATTGTTCCAACCGACTTTGAACGTGAACGAAAGTTCTAGATAATCTTATTATCTAATTAACACAATTGGATTGGACTCAATTGGAGTTTCGATGCGACATATACGGACGTTTTAGTCTCTGTATGTCAAACAGTCGCACCCTTTCAGTATTCCATAAAAACGATACTGATAATTCGTTCAAATGGAAAAACTTTATGTATCAAAGTCATAGATAATCTCATTATCTAACTACGCCAATTTGATCCAATCAATTTGGAGTTTTCCACTGAAAATTATCTTAGTTTTACTCACTGTTTCGTATTCTAACTTTCTGCAGATTTTGCCGTTTCGTCCGTTTTCGCTCGTTTCCAAAACGATAAATCATGAAACCTTTTCACGATAATTCCTAGATACTCTCAATCAACTTTTGATCGATCTCAAGCGAATTCCACTTGTGATTTTAACGGAATTTGACTTTCTCTATATTTAACATCATGCAAACGGGTACGAACTTTGATAACCCGTGCGTATATCTAATATACGACTATGATTCGACCCTCGAATCGATGGCGATCGCTCTGATACCACTGTTGGGAAATATCCTCGACCCCGGGTCCGCGCAGCGGAATGAAGGCCCGGTCCGATTCCCCGATTCCCGAGATCACGCCACGACTTCGAGGGTACGATGCGAATAGAAGGACAGATTCATACCAGTGCCAAATTGATGGCACACGAAGGGTTGATCGCCGCCTTCTATTTCCTTCGGTGTCACGTTGGTGACTAGCCCGTACGTCCCATACCGCACGTCTCCCACCGTTTCGACACGCCTCGGGTTGTCTTCGTGCGTTCCATGCCCGCATGATTCCACAGCCCGTTACTCGATTACTTCTCCGGTTTGATCACAACGAAGAGCCACATGTGTCGCTCCTCTACCCGTATCCACCGTGAGTCGTAGCACCTCGGTCGCGGATGCACCTGCCTAGACGATGCACCGGCGAACTTGCATGATTGCGTTTCGATTCTCTAGACGGAGAAAATTCTTTTTTCTCCTTCTCTCTCAATCTCTTCGCACTCTTTCATCAAGTGATTAGAGTCTCTTAATTTCTGGATTAATTCTAAATTAACTCCATTAATTTTCTGGTTGAACTAATCTAATTATTCAACTGGTTGGACTGATGAGAGAGAGAGAAACATCCTATATATATTCCATAGGATAAGGATGGGCCAAAAGGTATGTATATCTTCTATACACCTTTTCAAACAGAAAACTGCATACAACCTTTCAGTAATCTGTCAGAACGAAAATATTAAATCGTTCCAACCGACTTTGAACATTTACGAAAGTTGTAGATAATCTAATTATCTTTCCAACCCAATTTGGCCCAGCCCAATTAGAGTTCGGACCCGAAAGTTACGGCCGTTTTACTGACTGTATGTCAAACTGTCGCACCCTTTCGGTATTTCATTAGAACGATACTGATACTTCGCTCACATGAAATATATTACAACATGAAAGTTCTAGATAATCTCATTATCTAACTAACCCAATTTGAACCATTCAAATCGGAGTTTCCTACTGAAAGTTATACCAGTTTTACTAATCTGTTTCGTATGCCCACGAACGCGTACGTTCGTTTGTCCTACGTACCATTTTAGCGATGATCCAAAACTGTATTTCCTTCAATATTCATCTCTCAAGAAGGATTTGCTAAAGAAATTCTTAAGAAATTCAAGATGGACAATTGCCAATCGGTGGCTACTCCGGTCGAAACCGGATTAAAATTGTCCAAGCACGAAGAAGGAGATCTTGTGGACCCATCTACCTACAAAAGCACAGTTGGTAGCTTGAGGTACTTAACTTGTACGAGACCGGATTTTCTTTTTGGAGTCGGTCTTGTAAGCCGATTCATGGAGAAACCAACCGAGACGCATTTCAAGGCAGTGAAACGAATTTTTCGTTACATCAAGGGTACAAGTGATTATGGATTACATTATTCTTCTTCGAATGAATTCAAGCTTGTGGGATATAGCGATAGCGATTGGGCAGGCGATATGGATGACCGAAAAAGCACAACCGGTTTTGTTTTCTTTATGGGAGATACTGCATTCACATGGAGATCGAAGAAACAGTCAATCGTGACACTTTCGACGTGTGAAGCCGAGTACGTCGCTGCCGCATCATGTGTCTGCCATGCCATATGGCTTAAAGATTTATTGAAGGAGTTGAAGATCAAGCAAGATGAAGCTACGGAGATTTATGTTGACAACATGTCAGCTATTGCACTTGCGAAAAATCCGGTGTTTCATGATCGAAGCAAACACATCGATACGAGGTATCATTTTATTCGAGATTGTGTTGCAAATGACGAAGTCAAGGTGAAATATGTGAAGACTCAAGATCAAGCTGCAGATATCTTCACAAAGGCGCTCAAGCATGATGTTTTTATCAAGTTGCGGATGATGCTTGGAGTCGCAAGGAATTAAGTTTAAGAAGGGGTGTTGAATAATTAAACTTAATTAGTAGTAATAGAAATTAATTAGTAGTAATAGAGTAATTAGAGTGACAAGTGTCTACATGCATGTAATTTGGGTCAATGAGTCAAAGTCATGACATGTGTTAGTATGCATGAAAGAGAGTGGACAAGTGTTAGATGCATGCAAAAGAGTGGACAAGTGTTATTAGGATAGTGACAACTGACAAGTGTTAGTATGCATGTGAGTTGTGTATGCTATATGAACACCTCCATGGTGTTCATTATTGTATCATTCAAGTTAGTAAGCAAGTGAGAGAAATAAGAAAGAAAAGCTTTTAAGGTATCTCTTCCTCTTCTTCCTCTTCCTTCTTCTCCATAGAAATATAGCCATTATTATCCAACAGCGTCATGCAAGACGATTTCGCGAACCAGTCTGTGAGTACTATCATTTCCGGTGACTCCCATGTTTGTGGACTGGACACCTCCGGTTTTCTGGTGTGCAAAGGAAGTAACACCTCTGGCCAATCTTCGGTACCAACCGGTACTGCATTCGAGTACACCAGCCTCGCATTGGGCTCGAGCCACACATGCGCCCTTAAACAACCAAACAATACAACTTGTTGGGGCGGTACGGATGGGTCCCCTGCCGGTACTGGTACATACACCCCTGCAAACAATACCGAATTCGAGTTATTGGTTGCAAGTGGTAATCTCACTTGTGGATTGACAACTGCTAATTGCACCACTTTGTGTTGGGACTCAAATTGGCGGAACGTTTCGGTTTTAAAGGTTCGCCATGGCGATCCGTTTCTCAGCGCTAGTGCTGCCTCTCTTCTTCTGCCATTGGTTCTCTTCTGATATCAATCCTCTCGTTTTCGCCTTAGGTATGTCAATTTCACAGTTCTGTTTAAGAACTACGAAATGGTTGAATTATACATAAAAGGTTGATTTGATTAGATTCAAGCTCAAATGTGAATCGAAATGGATAAACTGTACTGATTGACTCTTTTCTAAGGAGAAGTATAGTGTTAGAATCTTTGTATTACACTCAGCGAATAGTCCTCGTATTCTGCAGATTTTCGACTCTGCAGATTTTCCAATAGTTCTCGAGTACATTGACAAAATAGTCCTCGTATTCTCTCCCAGTTGCTTAAAGGTCCTTCCTTAAATTCCCCTCAACCAATTCAACATCAATTATATACCAATTCTAACAAAAGAATTATTTTTACACACAGGCAAAGCTTCTGAAAGTGAGGGCATTAATGGAATTAAAAGAATATTCGAGGGTAATTTCGGAAACGGGGAGTATTCTAAAACAAGATGAAGATAATTTACAGGCATTATTACTTCGAGGCCGTGCTTATTATTATCTCTCAGATCACGATGTTGCCAATAGGTTCCTCTCTCTCTCTCTCTCATTTTCTTTTGCAAATTTTCAATTAAACCCATAATTTCTTAATCGTCAACTTTTCAGGCATTTTCAAAAAGGGCTCAGACTAGACCCGGAGCATACCGAACTAAAAAAAGCTTATTTCGGCTTAAAAAATCTCCTCAAGAAAACCAAGAGTGTAATTATCAATTTAATAAAATCTTATATTCATGACAAATTAATGAGAAATAATTTTATATAGGCCGAAGATAATGCGAACAAAGGAAAACTAAGAGTCGCCGTGGAGGATTACAAATCGGCCCTTGCAATGGATCCAAATCACACTTCATTCAATGTTAATCTTTACTTAGGCTTATGCAAAACTTTAATTAAACTCGGTAGAGGTAAAGAAGCCATTACTACCTGCGACGATGCGCTTCAAATCGACAACGACCTTCTAGAAGCTTTATCTCAGGTCCGTTGCAATTTTTTGATATATACCCCTGGAAAATGTTAAAATATCATATTTGTAAACAGAGAGGGGAAGCTAAACTTTTGGTGGAAGATTTCGAGGGAGCGGTACAGGATTTAAGAGAGGCGGCACAAAAATCGCCGCAAGACATGAGTATCAGAGAAGCGTTGATGAAGGCCGAAAAGGCGCTTAAATTGAGCAAGCGAAAAGACTGGTACAAAATCCTCGGCGTACCGAAAACCTCTTCGGTTTCGGAAATTAAAAAGGCGTATAAGAAATTAGCATTACAATGGCATCCCGACAAAAACCAGGATAATCCTGAAGAAGCCGAAAATAAATTTCGAGAATTTTGAATTTTGAATTTTGAGGTAAAATATCAAATTTGCCCTTTTTGGTGTAATTTACTGTTTGAATTTTGAAGGTGCTTGGAGATGACGATAAGAGAGTGAGATATGATAGAGGAGAGGATTTGGAGGAAATGGGAGGAGGAGGAGGTGGTGGTGGTGGAGGATTTCATAATCCTTTTGGAGGAGGAGGTGGACAGCAGCAATATACATTCCATTTTGAGGGCGGTTTTCCGGGAGGTGGGTTTCCGGGAGGCGGGTTTCATGGAAACGGTTTCAACTTCTGATTCTTTTTTTGTTTTGGTTTCGTTCTTTTTTGTTGTTTGTTTGGGTTGTAGGAGGAACGCAGACACTGCGCGGGGTTTTGTTTAATTTGAGGGAGCCCTCGCAGATTTAATTATGGGTTGAGATGCGTGATTTGAGTCGAGGATTTGTAAGTTAGAAGAGCAGCATGAAAGATAGTTTTTAGGGGAAAATAATTCATTCTTACTGGGGTTTTGTTTTGTATGATTCGGAAGAAACTTATAGTTATCGAATAGAGTATGCTCAAATTCAAATCCATTGATTCAAAAAAAAGGAGTTCGAAACTTCAAATCCAACTTTGAAAAGCTTTAAAATGAAATGAATCAGAAAAATGATAGATTGCTTTTTCTGATTAAAATTTCAAGCAAAAAGACGAGTTAAAACTTAAAAAGTCATTTCTTATTGTTTTAAAACAAGCACTTAATTCACATGATTTTCTTAATGTTTTAAAACATGAAGACTAATTATGTTATTATAAACGAGATTCAAACTAAATTAACTTCATTTGACTGAATTCATTTACAAGGATTAAGTATAGGAAAAATAAAAAATAAAATCCCCGACTTATTCTAACGAGTAACGAGAACTGAATACATGACTTCATTATGTCATGTAATCAACTATTTGAGCTAAAACAAATTGGTTACCTCCTTAATTTTTTTTATTTCCTGAAAGATCCTTATATTTTTTGCCTTAAAAAATCCCCTAACTTTTCTGATTATTAGCAAAATCTTCCTTAATCTTTTGTTATATTTTAAGACGATGACAAATTTGCCCCCATAATTTAATTTTCAAAACCCAACAAATTTGCCCCCATAAAAATATATATAATAATTGTTGAATTAATATAATATTATTTTTTTAAAACCATACATTAATTTTGATCATTGTTTTTTATTTTTTCAATATATCTATACACAATAGATTTGAAAACAATATATAGTAATTGTTATTTAAATAATTTATTTCCCAGCATTTATTCAAAAAATTATATTACAAATCAAAATCATGATTTTAGATATAATATATAGATTTAACAATATTATATAAAAGTATAAAAAAAACATATAATAATTGTTTAAATAGTTTTCATTTTCACCATTTATTAAAAAAATATAGTACAAGTTAAATTTCTGGGGGCAAAATTATCATCTTTAAAAACTTAACAGGTCTTTTTGCTAATATTCAAAATAGGTAAGGGGTTTTTGAAGGAGGTAAAAAGTATAGGCAACTTTTTAGGAATAAAAAAAATAAGGTGATTTTACAATATTAAAAAAAGTTAGGAGATTTTTAAAAAAATGCCCTTACATAAATTCCTTAATCGAAGTCAGCCCCATCAAGTGAATTGCAAGATTAGACAAGGCACGGATCGTGATCATGTGACAAAGGGTGTATCCGTATCCGAATAAAAATATACGTATTCGTACGGATATCATATATGGATAATTTTTTCATATACTGATACGGTAAAAAAAATTATTTGCGGATACGAATTCAGATATTCGGATACGGGTAGAGATATCAGATTCGAATATTAATATATTAGATTCGGACATTACTATTATTTATATATGTATCATCATATTTTATTTTTTATTTTTTTTGTCATTTTTTATAGTTGTTTTTATTATTGACACTTGAATATTTTGAATAAGAAAAATATTACTATATTTTTATATATTAATAATATTTATGTTTTAATAAAATATTATTTATGATAAAATTCAATATTTTCAATTATATATTTTATCCTAAATTAATTTGTATTCGATAATATTCGTTCGTATAATAACTGAATCAAATATGTATCTGATTCATATTTCTATTCGTATTCGTATCCGTAAAAATAAAAACGGATACGGATTTAATTTGTCCGTCCTGTCGCGTATAGTATAATATATATTTAAGATTTTTACAAGGGTACGCTTCAAATTTTACTCAATTGGTCTGGATTTCATAAATGGACTGGGCTGAAAGAAAATTTATATCCAGAATTATTTTTGTATAAATGTATGGGAAATACTTGTAACCCTGGTTTCACCACAAACATCTTCATATTAACAATAAACATACTTAATTAACATGATAACTAACAAGGGATACCGAATTAACACTTAAAGAATATTAATTCGGAAATATGAATTTGGATGGATGTTAATTCGAAATTGTTAGTTCAAATGAGAGTTAATTACACGTTAATTAAGTTCTTATTTAGCAAAGAATGACGTCATCGAGGAAGTTTTGGTGAAACGAGGGGTACAGATATATGCCCTCTGAATGTATCCCATAAAACCTATGCATTAAGCTTTGCACAATAACATTCTCATTCTCCTGCTTTCATTAAGCTTTGCTCATACAATTCATCTTGGTATCATGAAAAAAGGAACCATAAATAAACCCCAATTCACTCCATTCTTATTCCATCAACATCTATAAAAACCAATGCATCCTTTAATTAGTTACGATGTTAATGTTAATTAGTTGCCATGATTACATCTCTTCTTAATTATCCAAACTAAAAAGAGACTAAAAGAGCTATCAATAACTAAATCAATGTACACATACAAATTATTTTACTGTATTAGGTTTCGATACCGAGCTGCATCGAACGAACCATCAGAGTGGCTGAAGAAGGTTTTCAAGGAATATGCACGGAAAGAGCAAGTTATGAGTTTCGACCAATTGGAACAGTTTATGCTAGAGGTCCAAAATGAGGAGGATCCACGTGGCGCTGCACAGGCAGTTTTCGACAGTATAAACGAGTTCAGATTGGTCAAGAAGAAGAGTTTATCACTCGATGCATTTTTTGCTTACCTCTCTAGCAATGAGAACTCTCCTTTATTATCTGTTGGAGTAAGTCTTTTTTTTCTTGTTTTTTGCTCATTATTAGTCATTTAATTTTGGTGTTAAAAACTATTAGGTTCATCAAGATATGAAGGCGCCCTTATCGCACTATTTCATATGTACGGGTCACAATTCGTATCTTACAGGGAACCAACTAACGAGCGAGTGTAGCGTCGAGCCGATTAGAAAGGCATTGCTAAGAGGAGTGAGAGGAATTGAGTTGGATTTGTGGCCTAATGATACTCACGACGATATAAATGTCCTTCATGGAAGGTAAATTATATATGCGTTATCCATTTAATGATAGTATAAGATAATTTAATGTTGGAAATATCATTTGTTTATTTTCATTTAGAACACTAACGACGCCGATTAAGCTAATAGAATGTTTGAAAGCCATTGAGCAACATGCTTTTGTTGCATCTCCATATCCAGTCATTATAACACTAGAAGACCATCTAAATCCAGATCTTCGCGCAAAATTAACTAAGGTTCATAAATATATCTTAGAATTTGAAATTTGAAATATTTCACCACGCAAATATATCCTCCTTCGGTAATGTAGATGATGAATGAAATATTTGGAGCACTACTATATATTCCGAAGAAAGAATTGCAAGAGAACTTTCCTTCACCGGGTGATTTAAAGATGAGGATTCTTGTATCCACAAAACCCCCAAAAGAGTATCTCGAGGAAAAAAATCAAGAAATATCGACAGGAATAGAAGATCAGGAAGGTTGGGGTGTAGAGATTTCGGACTTCAAAACCGAACTCGATGTTGAGGTATCGGTTTCGTCAGATTTACAATTATGTCTCGATTAATCCTCAATTTTGTTAAACTCTAAATTTGTTCCGTATCGATTAATCCTCAATTTTGTTAAACTCTCAATTTATTCCTCAATTAACCATTTATTATTTCAATTTACGCAATCTAGCCTTTAATTATGCAATTAAAAAAATATATAAAGTTATAAATGTGGTCGAACGGGTAAAGAACCTTCTGCTACGGTACCTAAATTAGTATGAAATTTTTTGAAGTTTCATAATAAAGGTCAATTATCCTTTTTTAATAAAAAATATTTTAAGTTAGATTGAGATTGAACAAGACGATCACTACCAAGAAGAAGTACAACATGAACATCATGACTACGAGGCTGTCGACTATATGCATTTGATCGCAATTCCAACAAAAAAGAAAAAAGGTGGTTTATCAAATGCATTAAAAACTGAGCCTAACCAAGTATCTCGATTAAGCTTAAGCGAGCAAGTGTTTGACAAAGCCATGAATCACCATGGAAGCGAATTCATAAGGTCGAAATAAATCCAATTTTTCTTTCTGTCAAATGAATACAAATACAATTGAGTTCATTATAATCAAATACATGTTAATTATAATTTTGCTAGATTTACTCAGAAGAATTTACTGAGGATTTACCCGAAAGGAACACGGTTTTCCTCCTCGAATTATAATCCTATGCATGGTTGGATGTACGGAGCACAAATGGTTGCACTTAACATGCAGGTAATTATTATTAATTTATTTATATATATTCTCAATCTGATTTACATCCAAAATTCGGTAAATAATTAATTTGTATTATATAAATTGATATTTGATTTCGTATTTTAGGGTTACGGAAGATCGCTTTGGGTGATGCAGGGCATGTTCAAAGCAAATGGAGGTTGCGGTTACGTCAAAAAACCAAACTTTCTTTTGCAAATGGAGGTTGACTAATTTTCTCGAAATTTTACAGGTCGGGATAGCAGGAATACCAGCGGATACGCGAATGGAGAACACGAACGTAATCGAAGACGATTGGACGCCAATGTGGGACAAAGAATACGAATTCAAACTGAGAGTTCCTGAATTAGCTATTCTTCGTATCGAGGTGCACGAGTACGACATGTCCGACAAGGACGACTTTGCAGGCCAAACGTGTTACCCGGTTTGGGAACTTAGACCCGGTATCAGATCAGTTCGATTATGTGACCGAAAAGGCGATTTGTTACCTTCGGTTAAACTCTTGATGCAATTTCAATTCATATAATCTAAATAATTGGGGATAATTGTTGATGCAATAAACTTTTTAAATTTGGAATATATAATATTAATTAATATATTGTTGTAATTAACTTCTGGAAAAAACTTGACTGGGCCAACCATAGACAAGTAAGAGTCCACTTAAGAATATTTTGGTCTTGCATTGAACCCCAAATAAATTCTCATAATTATAATCATCTCAATTCATATCATAACTGGAGACGACAATTATTTATTTTAGTTTGACGGTATATATTAATATATCACATGATTTTCATGATACAGTATTTAAAATTAAATTTTAAAATTTTAAACGGTTTCTAATTACTTTCAAAATTTAAAAAGTGATTATTGCGGCTAAAAGAAGTTTAGACTGTCATAATGATTAAATCCACCGTCCGTGTTTACACGCGTCGTTCATCGGTTAAATCTTCACGTGAGCGCGTTTGGTTGTCGTTCCTATATTCTCTCCCCCAAATTCGCTGTTTTTCTTCAAAACTACTGATTTTCTCACTTCTTTCTCTTCTTCCTTCTACTCAGTTCTTTTGGAATGAAAGTTGATCATCCCAACTACCCAATTTTAGCTTCTTTGATGAGATGAGCTTCGAAAACAAGTTCTTGAAGGTGCTTGGTTTGTTAAACGTGTTGTTTGTCGTCTCCGGCGCGGTGGGTTCTGCTGGTACGCTAGCCATAAGCCGAGGAACTACGGTTTGCGGTGTATCGTCTGATACATTGAATACCATTTACTGTGCTGACATATCTGGGTCGGCCTCGGCCTCGCCGTACCAGATTTTGTCTACGGTACAGTTTGATTCGGTTTCTGGCGGTAACAACTTGTTTTGTGGTCTCAAATCCGGTGGTGCCGCATTTTTTTGTTGGAATGGGTCTGGTGGTGTGAAGCGACTTTATAACGGGCCAGGCGTGCTTTCTGAGCTTAACGTTGGCGAGACCCAAATCTCCGCCGTCAATCTCGCCGGCAACCAAATTCTGTGGTGGAGGGGCGATCAGAATTTCCCATTATCCCGTTCTGGGAGATACAATTCCGTCACTTCAGGAAAGAATTTCACATGCGGGATCAACACCAACCACACTGTTAAATGTTGGGGCCTACAAGGAAGCGTCATGCAAGACGATTTCGCGAACCACTCTATGAGTACTATCATTTCCGGTGACTCCCATGTTTGTGGACTGGACACCTCCGGTTTTCTGGTGTGCAAAGGAAGTAACACCTCTGGCCAATCTTCGGTACCAACCGGTACTGCATTCGAGTACACCAGCCTCGCATTGGGCTCGAGCCACACATGTGCCCTTAAACAACCAAACAATACAGTTACTTGTTGGGGCGGTACAGATGGGTCCCCTGCCGGTACTGGTACATACACCCCTGCAAACAATACCGAATTCGAATTATTGGTTGCAAGTGGTAATCTCACTTGTGGATTGAGAACTGATAATTACACCACTTTGTGTTGGGACTCAAATTGGCGAAATATTTCGACTTTCAAACCTTCTTTACCACCAATTCTACCCGGAATTTGTGTGAAAAACGATAGTAGCTGTACCTGCGGAACTCAACCTGGTTCAGCGAGCCTATGTTCCGGTACCAGAGTGATTTGCCAGGTTTGCACTTCCGATACGACTGGTACGGCACCTCCCCCACCTACCGCACTGCCTCCTTCAAGTACTTCTAAGAAAAAAGACAATATTGGATGGAAAATATTCGCTATAATCGGTACGGTTGGTACGTTCTTCGGTTTATGCGCGATTATATACTGTTTATACGCAATTTTGCGAAGAAAAAAGGTACACAACTCGGTTCTTCCTCAAATCACTCCCGGAACCGGTACCGACATCAACAACAATAAAAGTAACAGCAGCCCAAATGGACTGTCCATTTCGAGAGGAAATGGAGGGACTAAATTCTCTCGCTCATCCTCAGTCCCTCGAGTATTCATTCGTCAGCGGTCCCACACTCTAAATCGTCAGAGAAGCGGACCTTCCTCATTCAAAGACCGAGCCGAAGAATTCACCTTCGAGCAATTAGAAAAGGCCACAAACTTCTTCTCACTAGATGCCAAACTCGGTGCGGGCAGTTTCGGTACCGTGTACCGTGCCCGCCTGTCAGATGGTCGTGAGGTGGCGATAAAAAGAGGTGACTCGAGTCCGAAAAATCGAAAGAAACAAGAGAAAGAAAGCGCGTTTCAATCAGAATTAGGGTTTCTATCCCGTTTACACCACAAACATTTAGTAAGTCTAGTTGGTTTTTGCGTCGAAAAAGACGAGCGATTATTAGTCTACGAGTACATGAAAAACGGTGCGCTTTACGATCATTTACACCCAAAAAACCCTAATTTCGACTCCCCTGTTTTATCCTCGTGGAAAATGCGGATCAAATTATTACTAGATGCGTCGAGAGGGATAGAATATCTACACAACTACGCGGTTCCTCCAATAATACACAGAGACATTAAGTCGTCGAATATTTTACTAGACGCGAATTGGGTCGCGAGAGTTTCGGATTTCGGGTTGTCGTTAATGGGACCCGAAACCCAAGAAGGATTCGTGTCGATGAAAGCCGCGGGCACGGTTGGTTACATGGATCCCGAGTATTACGGCATGCAACATTTAACCGTCAAAAGTGACGTGTATAGTTTTGGAGTCGTCATGTTAGAAGTTATCACGGGCAAAAAAGCGATATTTAGAGGGGAGGATGAACCGGTTAGTATAGTTGAATACGCGGTGCCGAGAATCGAGATGGGGGAGATTAGTTTGATTTTGGATGGGAGAGTTAGGGTGGTGGAGAGTAGTGAGATGGAAGCGGTTGAGTTGGTGGGGTACGTAGCGATGCATTGCGTGAAAGAAGGGAGAGAGAGACCGGTGATGGCCGATGTGGTCGCGAATTTGGAAACCGCTCTTGCGCTTTTTGAAGGGAGTCGGTTTAGCGGGTCGAGTAAGAGTCTTAATTCGGTTGGGTCCCTCGATGCGAGGGAATGAATGGAGAGATTTTTTATTCGTGATTTTTTTCTCGTAATGAGAGATTCTTTTTTTGTTATTAGATTTTTTTGGTTTTTGTTGGTTAGTTTTTTTTTAGTGTTTATTGGTCATAATTGATGCTTGTAGATATGAGATCTTTTTTGTTGGATCAAGTGCAAAGTTATTTTTAAATGCCAATAATATTTTTGATGAATAGTTTGCAATGTTGTTTTCATGTGTAGCTCGTGGGGTGTTTAATTAGGAAAATAGGATGGAAATTAAGAGAGCAGTCATAGTGTTCAAACCTCCTTTGTTGAATATTTTCCAAGTTAGACTAGAAAATAATATGAAATGGTCTTTGGTCTAAGTATACCAACTTGGTCATGTCCTGTTCGAGAAGTGGAAAAAAAAATCATGGTTTTGATAGTATATTCAAGTGCTTTTCTCATGTTTGAATGTTCTGTGTATAAATAATTCAGAAGAAAATAAAGTAGAAGTCAAATATTTAAAAAGAATTATCCATCATAATTCATAAAATAAAGAAAACCAATTATTTCATATTTGGGGAGTTCTATGGTACATCATTTTGCTTATGATACATCCATTTTCAAGAGTATTTTGTATAATTATCAATTAATGAGTATTTAAAGTAATTTTTCAAATGTATTTATTAATAAATGATATGCTAAATAGGAAATTTGAATTGTTCATGAAAAAAAAAATATCTATAAAAAATAAATTTGTGATACACCCTTCTAAATATCCAAAATATCATTTTGAGAACTCCCCTTCATATTTTTCATGACACTTATAATAATATTATATTATATTTTGAATATAATACGAATAATAAAATAAAAAACTGTTAAAAAAGATATACAAATACGCTAATTCATAAAATTGGCATGAATTTCTTTCTAGTTTCTAAACTATGCGAGATTTACGAAACAAGAAAGTTTTGCTAGAATCAGGTAATAATTGTCAAACGTGGAAGGATTGAATCCAACAATTATATTCCATCAATTTAAATGAAAAAGTAATGTGAAATGATACTTGAAGATCCTACCCTACAAACCTATGAAAATATGATGGTAATGTTTTGTTATGTGACCTAATCAATGATTATTATCCACTATTGTTGGTTAGGTGAAGACAATTTTATAAAACATAAATGAGGCAGCCATTTCGAAGCCGCCACAGAACCGTCCAGTTTTTTTAATTGACTTTGATGAAAACTCACACATCCTATATTCATATCTGTTTCAAGAAATAAAATATTTTCGCAACCAAAATCTTAATTATTATCATATAAACATAGAACAAAACAACGAAAAGGTAATACTGGCACAAAAGAATGTGAGTACTATTAGAAGCAACTTCATATATATATGTCTTTCTGATCCTTAATTTTGATCTCTTCAAAACTTTCCCCTTTCCTTCACATTTCTGATCCTTAATTCATGGATTTTAAATATCTAATTTTGAAACAGTATAATTAAATATTTAGTACAAATAATGTAATTCTAAAAACAATTTATATTCATATTTGTATAATATCCGGACCGTACAAATACGACATAACCGTTATCCATTTGTATCCGCTCCGTTTACATCCCAGATCAACTCTATATATTAGATTAACGATGATAATCAATCAATTAGGCCGATGATGATTAACATCCCTCTAATAAAATAAGATGTGTTTAAATTCTTCACATAGCCGCTATAGTCTAGATCAGTGTATTCTTGAAATTCAGGACAACTTTATTGGCATGGTATCTTACTTTTCCTTTCACAACTTAACATGTTAATATTAAATTGATAACAATTAATATAATTGTTATTGATAAATGAAAGATTCAATCTTCTTTTAAATTAAGTCAATAAAACTATATGGGCAGTTTTGTATAGTTATAGAAAACTACTAGTTGCAGGAAACTAATATATGAATATCAGAAAACTATGATAGCAGGATTATGCAAAAAACTATAAGGGCGTGTTTGCTAAGGCAGTTTTGTATAGTTGCAGGAAACCAATATATGAATATCAGGAAACTATAATAGCAGGAATATGCAAAAACTACGAGGGTAGGATGGTTAAAAGGTGTTTGATAAAAATCATAGGATTAGATGTTGCAAATAAATAAATATTCTAGAATTGTATTATTTCTTATGAAATTATATAACTATCATATTTATTTCTTAATCATATTAAAATATAATCATTATGTCACATTAATAAATCGTACCAATAATTTAATTCTAATAATAATAATTATTATTATTATTATCTAAATACAATTTTCATCATTTACTAATTTTTTTATTTTATTATTATTATCTAAATACACTTTTAATCATTTACTAATTTTTTTTAATTTATTATTATTATTATTATTATTATTATGGGTGTTTATTTGGTCGATTCGGTACAAACCGAACCGAATAAGACCAATCCAATTTAAAAATCGAACAGAACCGAATAAATCAAACAACATCATTTTTCAACCGACCGGATCAAATGAACCGAAATCCGAATCGGATAGTGCGAATTCGTCCGGTTCGGTTCGGATCTCGAATAAACCGAAAAAAATGATCAAAAACAGAACGGAATAAAACATAATCCGACTTGTTCGGTTCAGATTCCGAATAAACCGAATCGTTCGAAGAGCCCTACTTAAATCATATTATCAATAAAGTTATGTGTTGATTTTTTATTTCTAAATAATTCTTAAGCACAAAAAGTAAATTATTATGAAAATAATATAAAAAATAAATTTTATATTAAGAACACATAAATTAGCACACAAATTATATTTTGAAATAAAAAATTAATTAAAAAGTATTGTTAAAGAATATAATATTCCAATTAAATTCATATAATCAAAATTCTAATAGTAATGAAATAATAATAAAAATGAAGAGATGAAAAAAAACAAGTACAAACTCACGGTTTCTCTTTCCAAAAATAAACTTTGACATTAGTTTTTAAATCCATGAATTTGGTGTTGGATGTTTAAAAAATGTTTGATGAAAACCATATGATTAGATGTAGCAAATGAATACAATATTCTATAATTGTATTATTTCTTATGAAATTTAACTATCATATTTATTTCTTAATCATATTAAATATTATAATTACGTGACATAAATAAATCATACTAATAATTTAAAATTAGTATATTTTAAATAATACAAATGAAAGAAAAATAATTTTAGAATTTTTTTTAATACCATTAATTTTAGAGAATATTATTTTTTAATACAACTAATTTGTAGAAAATATTATTTTTTATTACTAATACTTTTTAGAGAATATTATTTTTAATACAACTAAATTTTAGAGAATATTTTTTTTAATACAATTATTCTTTGGATGATAAGTTCAAAAAACTAGCAAATATTTTTTATACGGTATCCGATATCCGATTTGGGATACGAATACGGATACGAATACGCTATCCGATATCCGATACTGATACAAATACAAATATTGTTTACGCTATTCGATTTCGAATACGAATTCAAATATGGTATCCAATACGAATACGATATACGGTATCCAATAGCCGATTTAGAATACGAATACGAATACAATATCCGATATGAATACGCATACGAATACGGTATCCAATATGAATACGGATACGAATACGACATACGATATTCGATATCCGATTTCGATTACGAATTGAAATATGACAGGGAAAATGAATATAGGTAAAAAGTTATAAAATATGATGGTGTTATTAATTACATGTAATTATAAAACAATTATATAAATACAATAATAAAATATTTTTACTAGAACCGATAATTATTGTACGGTGTGTATAGTAAGTAAGCGATGATCTTACAATTTGGATAATTACAATTTACAACATAAATATTAATTTTTTTTATTTTGCATCTTGTATAAAATACTAATTTTCAGTTAACTACATTATCATGAACAAACAAATCTTTCATTGTTTAATTTAGAATGACTTATAAAAATATAATAATTTAATTATTCTATACTTTGCAGTTTTTATTAAATTGTTGAATACCATGGGCGTGTTTGCTAGCACAGTTTTATATAGTTGCAGGAAACCAATATATGATATCAGGATACTACAATAGCAGGAATATAGAAAAGCTATGATTGTAGGATGTTTAAAAGGTGTTTGATGAAAATCATAGGATTAGATGTAGGAAGTGAATAAAATATTTTATAAAATTCTGTGATTATTATTAATAATAATTTGGTAATATATTTTCAATTATGTATTAAGATCTTATGTATTAATATCTATCGATTTAATTAAGCACACGAACTTCCATACACTTTTAAATGATACATTTCAAAGCAAAATTAAAATCTACAAAAGATAATCAAGTACTAAATAATGATAACATATCTATAAAATCCTCGACCAAAATACATGTTTAAACCTAACTAGTTTCAAATACATGTGATAATTATATGACCAAAATACATGTGTAAACCTAACTAGTTTCAAAATAGATCCATGTGATAATTATATGAGAAATACAAGTTAACTAATATCAAGTATCATCGATCTTCTTCCTAATCCAAAGTGTTCTTCTAACGGAGTCGAATGTAAGAAAAGCCTCTCGAAAATCAACATTTGACATGAAAAGAGTCGTTGCTTTATCATAGTCATCAAATGTGAATCCCTCTAAATCCTTGAAAGCTTTCATTGCCGCACTCATTCCATTTCCTAAAAATTTCATTTCCTAAAAATTTCCTAAAAATTTCATTCCAAGCTCTATTGTTCCATCCATTATCGGTCCGAAATTCTTTTCCTCCAAATTGGACTAACAAAGATACCAAATACGCCCTTTGAATTTCGGTCCATTCGGCTCTAACGGTATCTTTTTCTTTTCCTAAATAGAAACAAAATTGACTTTATAAAAAATCATATCCTTGTGAATAAAAGACATTCAAAAGGGGCGTCCATTTACAGTAACATTCAATAACAGTACTCACTTAGTACATATTCAGAATAAAAGACATTCAAAAGACAATGAAATTGTTGGTAATGAAAATGAAATTTAGTATGCAATGTAGTACCAATAACAGCACCCATTCAATAATGGTACACATGCAATGTAGTATCAATTTAGTATGCAATGTAGTACTCACTTAGTACACAAATTAGATCCAAAATTGAACAATTCATGAAATGAAAAATTTAATTCAACTCAAATTAGACCCAAAATTAAAGACAAAATCACCATTAGATAATTTAAAAACTAAACAAAGCATGATTATAGGTGGGAAAAACCCTAGTTCTGAGTGTGAGAGTGAGAGAGAGAGAGAGAGAGAGAGAGAGAGAGAGAGAAAACATACCTTTCTTGGTCTTGTTTGGAGCTCCACAAAAAGGGGCGTCGGAAAACACTTCAAGAGAATTTTTGTTCATCTTACACTGCTCCTCCACTTTGGAGCTTCTTGAGAGATGAAAAGAAAAAATGAAGAACGAAAAGTAAGGGACATAAGTCGTGAGGGACGAGTAACGATAATGACACAATTACCAACCACAAATATGACACAAATGCCTAAGTTTGTGTTTGATTTATGATTCATATATGCATAATTAGCATTACAAACTTAGTTATTTGTGACACATTTGTGGTTGATATTTGTGACCCTATCGTTACTCCGTGAGGGACAGAGGTGTGTTGATTATTTTATTTTTTATTCACTTCTTTCCTAAGCAAAAATCTAGTCTGAGTAGATTTTCTCAAAGCCACCAAAACAAGCCACTTCCATAAATCCTATACCCTTCCGTACTTGCATCCTAGAAATTATTTTTGTTGTCCGAACACCACTTTTGAGAAAACGTAGGAATCTTAAAATCCTAGGCAAAACCAAGATGAAAACATGGTGTCCGAACAGGGTACAAGTATTTTCAATCCTACCAAACCGTGCAAAAACTCATTCACAGTAGAGTTTTATTTTGGCTAAAAAATTGCCAGTGTTTGCAGTTTGGGATTGAAATTCACAGGTTCCTAATTGGTGTTCAAACACCTTCAAAATTATTTCCTCCAAAACAATACTATCAAATCCCCAAACTAAACCACCTGAACAGGGCCAAGGGAAGCATGCAATGATAGATCTAATCATGGCATGTAAATATACTACCCAAAAGATACTAGCTACAATCTTAATTGATTAGGATAACTAAATGATAAATAAAAAAAATAGAAAATCACAATTTAATAGTATACTTTCTTAACTTAAAAATAGATATAAATTTTTTATTCCAAAAGTATTAACCAATACATTCAATTAAACAAATATCCGCTTTATCCTTTATATCTATAAAATATATATTAATCAATTCGGTCGGCTCTTCCTGTCCTTTATATTCTCCCAATAATAATAAGCACTTAATCTTGCTGCCGCCCTCAAAATTATTTCTGCACCCTACCTTTAATTCATCGGCGCCGTCTTAAAGGTTAAAATATCCCCACCATTACTATTTTCGCACTAAACTGGTCCAGCCCATAAAAACCCATTGAAGCCCAAAATTAGAAAAAACGAGCCTTAAGTTTTTATTTATAATTAATAGTGTATTAGGCTTAGGCCCATATATATTATCCTGATCCGCGGAGTTTCGGACCACTATACATACACTTAAACTCCCCTCCAAAAACCCTAGCCGCCGGTCTATTCATATACCTCTCGAGCACCTCCATTTCTAGAGAGAGAGAGAGAGAGAAGGCGAGAGAGAGGAGGAGGCTAACAACAATGGTGTCAGGATCGGGGATTTGCGCTAAGCGCATCGTCGTAGATGCAAGGCAACACATGCTAGGGCGTCTGGCTTCGATTGTCGCCAAGGAGCTTCTCAACGGACAGAAAGTGGTGGTGGTCCGATGCGAGGAGATCTGTATGTCCGGCGGCCTCGTCAGGCAGAAGATGAAGTATCTTCGTTTCCTCCGCAAGAGGATGAACACCAAGCCTTCTCACGGCCCCATTCACTTCCGCGCCCCTGCTAAGATCTTCTGGCGCACAGTCCGCGGGTAATTTTTCTCATTCTTCCCTCTTATTTTGCATAAATCTGAATCAAAGTACTTAAATGAAACGAACATTATTATTATTCTAGGATGATTCCACACAAAACCAAGAGGGGTGCTGCTGCATTAGCGAACTTGAAGGCTTACGAGGGAGTTCCACCTCCCTATGACAAGAAGAAACGCATGGTCGTTCCTGATGCCCTCAAGTAATATTTCACACTCCTACTTCTACTAATTCAATTCTTTTGATAACATGAATGTAATGCAAATTCAGGGTTTTGAGGCTCCAACCTGGCCACAAGTACTGCTTACTTGGCCGTCTCTCCCACGAAGTTGGCTGGGGATACTATGACACCATCAAGGTCGAATTTCAGTTCATCCTAATGTTATTAATTTACTTGAAATACATATTATTTGACTTGTTGAAATGTGTGTGAATATAGGAGTTGGAAGAGAAGAGGAAGGAGAAGGCCAAGGTGGCTTACGAGAGGAGGAAGCAGCTTGCGAGGTTCAGGTCTAAGGCTGAGGAAGCCGCTGATAGTAAGCTCGGTTCACAGCTCGAAATTCTCCAGCCGATTAAGTACTGAGAAAAGATAGGGTTTTGGGGTTTTATTGCTTGAATCTGAACTTGCGGGGTTGTGAGTTTTTTTGTTAGTGTTTTGGGTTTGTAAGACTTATTATATCTTTTGTTGCGTCGTGACATTGATTAGTTTTGCTTTGTGATTGAATGATGAGGCATTCTTTCAGTTTTGTTGTTTATTTTATCTTTTATGCAATAGTTTATATCAAAAAATACCACTGCACTTTTATAACCGGATTACTAACAAATAGGAAACGTACTTTACATTAGAAGTCTGGTAAGTAAAAAGAAAGTATGGAATTATAAAATTCTCGTGGTAATTTTTTATATAAAACCGTTGAATTAATTTAATTAGTAATATAAATATATTGGATATTGGATTTTTAAAGTTTGGTTTGAGTTAATTTTAGAATATTTCTCAAAAATGGATTATTTTTTTTTATTTTTACAGTTAGAAGAGATGACAGGTAGAAATGCTCTGCGTAAATATGATTTTTAAACCCTCCAACAATCCTAAAAAGATTATAATCCGAGAATTAAAAGGTAGGTTTTATAACCTAAGGTTGATCAGTGTATTTCCAAGATTTGGATTTTGTATAACTCGAGATTTGAATTCCCGGTTCTCCTAAACGAGCGATTTGGAAGTCTGAAATTTGTCTGGCCTACAAAATCCATCCGTTTGTTTCCTATATTCTTATCGGATTGGGGTATATATTGAGATGCAGTGAAAACAACCCGATAATCACCGACTCTCTCTTTCTACTCCCTCTCACGCTCTGCTCACTGCTCTCTCCATCTCCATTGCAGGTGAGCTAGAGAACTAGTTTGAGAGAGAAATGGGGATCGATTACTACAAGCTTCTCGAAGTCGATCGTAGCGTATCAGAGGAGGACTTGAGGAAGTCGTATCGTAGGCTGGCTATGAAATGGCATCCCGACAGGAACCCTTCCAACAAGGCGTACGCCGAATCAGCGTTCAAACAGATCACCGAGGCTTACGATGTGAGTAATTTCCTCAAATTGAATTCGTATAGTTATTTCCGATTTTCTGATTCACGAAACTCGTTCTACATTTTACTATGTTTTTTTCTTCTTGGAATTTCAGAACAGTTTCGTTATCTTTTCTCGATCCTTACTTGTTCCTTCAATTTTGATGTGTTAAGTAAGCATTTATTGCTTCGATCCTCACTAAATCTTGATGTTCCTTATGATTTATGTTTCATTATTATGCTTGACTAGAGCACTGAATTTTCAACAGTGCATGTTGTAATTATCAGATTCAGAAGCGAATCCACACTACTAATCACCTCTTATCCTCGAAAATTTCTTAAATAGGTTCTCAGCGATCCTGAAAAGCGAGGCATATATGATCAATTTGGAGAAGAAGGACTGAAAGGGCAAATGCCCCCTCCTCCTTCCTCCTCCCCCTCCTCGTCCTCAACGGGTTCGAGATTCAACCATAAAAGTGCCGAAGAATTCTTGTCCGAAGTACTCGGCTACTCAGGTCCCAGATATTCTAACCCTAACCCTAACCCTGACCGTCCCAATCACCCTCACACTATCCTTCACCACCCTCACCCTAGAGCGGATGCATTTTTCAGTGACCGAACTTTAAGAAAGGCTCCTCTAATAGAAAAAACTCTTGTTTGCACCTTAGAAGAACTCTACAAAGGCGGCTCCAAGAAAATGAAAATCTCCCGCGATGTTCTCGATTCTAATGGGTCAGCCGGGTCATCACTTTTATTTCATCTTCACTTATTTATTCTATTCTATTCTATTTATTTATTTAGTTGATTTTTAATTAAAGGAAGCCGGTGGTAGAGGAGGAGGTATTGACGGTAGACATAAAACCGGGATGGAAAAAGGGAACGAAAATCACGTTTGCAGAGAAAGGAAACGATCTCAGGACTTCAATTCCTGCAGATTTGGTTTTCACAATCGACGAGAGGCCGCACCGGTTTTTCAAAAGGGAAGGAAATGATTTGATCTACACTCAGAAATTGACTCTTCTAGAAGCTCTGACAGGATACACAGTCAATCTCACCACTTTAGACGGCCGAGATTTATCCGTGCCGATCAGATCGGTCATCAGTCCGAATTACGAAGAAGTCGTGCAGGGAGAAGGGATGCCGATTTCTAAAGAGCTTAATAAGAAAGGGAATCTGTGGATTAGGTTTCAGATTCTGTTTCCCGATTCTCTTAATGAGGAACAGAAGGCTGGGATCCGGGAATTATTCTCCTGAGTGGAGTATAGGGTTTTCAAAGTAGGAATTTGAATCATGGTTTTCTATTCCTTCCTTCTATTTTGGGTGATGAACCCTTTTTTAATGTGATTTTTCTGCTGTTGGATTTTGTTACTATATAGGTAACGAACAAATGTTGCGGTTTGTTAGACATTGATTTTAGGTAATGTGTAATAATGGTAGCTTATAGAAACTTATAACCTTGATTAGCTTTTCAGATAGATATCGATATCGATATCGATTTTTTTTTTTTTTTTTTTTTTTTTTGAATTGTAGTTTTCAAATTGGCCCTTCGAGATGAGAAACAATACATGTATTTGTGTAGGCAAAGGAGGAACAACAATGTTGAGCTATTGTCACATCAAGTAGATGAAGAGAATCTAAAAACATGTAAAATGGGAATCCATGCTTTGGATCTAATAGAGGAAACTAGAACTCTAACAACGCCGGAATTCCAATTGAGAATTGATTTAAAAACAAAAGCACAAGAATGGGCAATTCAATCCGAAGAGAGATGGCAACAAAGATGCTCGGAAAAATGGATAAAACTCGGGGATCACAACAATGCATACTTTCATGCATTGGCAACTTCGAGAAGAAATAGAAATTTTGTCTCCTCAATCACAACACAAGATATACAAATAAATAACCCGATACAAATATTGAATACATTCTATGAACATTTCAAAAATTCAATTGGAGCCACATCGCCTTTATTGGAAAGTAACTTGACAACATTATATAACATTCCACCAAACGCATCCGAAATGGAATCGCTTGCGGATCCTATTTCGGAAATTGAAATTAGCAAAATCTTAGCACTAATTAAGAAAAGAAAATCATGTGGACCGGATGGGTTACCGGCCGAATACATGCAACTCTTTTGGAATGAAATAAAAGGAGACTTCCATTTGCTAATAAATGCATTCCAAGAAAACAAACTTGATTTATGGAGAATAAATCAAGCCAACATTACGCTAATCCCAAAAAAAGAAGGAGCTTCAAAGATTGAGGATTATAGACCTATAAGCGTAATTAATGCGCCGATTAAGATAATAACGAAAATTATGGCGTCAAGACTACAACCTCTAATGCCTGCACTACTTCATAAGAATCAATTGGCCTTCATTAAAGGAAGATCCACGATGGACTCATTCATAGTAGCTAGAGAATACGTCAACTACTACAAAACTTGTAGAATTCCCGCAATAATGCTAAAAATCGATATAAAGAAGGCTTTCGACAATGTGTCGTGGCCATTCCTTCTAAATCTCCTAAGAGTTCGAGGATTTCCAAATACTTGGATCGCATGGGTTAAAAACCTATTGATATCATCTTCATCCGCCGTTAAGATCAATGGTGAGATATCTCCATATTTTTTCCATCAAAGAGGTCTACGCCAAGGCGATCCCCTCTCACCACTACTATTTGATATAGTGGTAGACACCCTACAACAAATAGTACTTAAAGTAAGGCCGTTACTTCTAAACTCATCCATCATACAAACGGAAGTTCTTCAGTATGCGGATGACACGATCCTATTTGTAGAAGCACATTCGGAGAATTTGAAAATTATATCGTATGGAATAGATATATTCTCAAAAATAACGGGTCTCGAGGTCAATTGGGAAAAATCAAGCTTTTCAACGATAAACATAACAAATGATCTAAACTCGACTTTGTCTAATATCTTAAGATGTAGAAAACAAGATCTCCCAACCCAATACCTCGGAACACCTCTCTCATTGAAAAAACCGAAAAAGATTATTTTTCTACCACTAATTAAGAAACTCCAAGACAAAGTGGCGTCATGGAAGGGGAAGCTCCTATCAATAGGAGGAAGGCTAACATTGATTCAAGCAACGTTAGCTTCCATACCGACCTTTTGGATGCAAACTCTAGAAATCCCGATATGGGTAATAAATGAATTAAATAGAATAATGCGGGCCTTCCTATGGAAAGGGACCGACAAATGCAATCCGGGAAATTGCCTAATTAAATGGGAAAGAGTATGCATGCCGAGAAAGAATGGTGGTTTTGCAAATCCAAACTTACACATAAAGAATAAAGCGTTGCTAATCAAACATCTTTGGAATCTAGATAACAAAAAAAATGACATATGGGCATTAACGATAAATAAACTTTACGGTATAGCTAACTCAAACGAACTTGAGAATTTTCCCCCAAACTCCCTATCTTTTTTTCTAAGAACCTTGGTCAAGCTTCTACCCATATACCGAGCATCTACAATAACCGCACCCAACGCCACCATATGGAAATGGGAGCCTAACGGGGAATATTCAGCTAAAAGCACCTACTCCTTCCTAATTGATCCGGGGATCCGATCAAAATGGCAAGAATATATATGGAAACTAAAAATACCTCCAAAGATCAAGATATTCTTATGGTTAGCAATGGAGGGCCGATTGAACACTAATGACGTCCTACAAAAGAAAAATTGGCCCAATGCCGGAGCATGTCGCTTGTGCGTGCGAGACCAAGAAACAGTGATCCACCTCCTAGCATGGTGTCCATTCACGATATCGGTCTGGAGAATCATACAATCCAAAACAAGGCAACCGGCGAGATTCGAACCCCAAGCAGATCTATACATAACTTGGCAATTACACAGGGAAAAAATATCCAAAGAGGAAAGAATGGATTGGGACCTCATTTGGGCAGCGACGAGTTGGGAAGTTTGGAAAGAACGAAACGCGAGGATATTCACAATGAAAACAAGGTGCCCGCTACAAATAGCTGTGAAAGCTCTGGATGAAGCAACTCTATGGAGAAGGATAAACCCTCTGAAATTAAGGACTTAGTATTTCTTAGGGGAGCACATCAATCCAGGAGCGCCTCCAGCCTCCCCACTACTTTATGATCATTTTTGGTATTTTATTTTTCTTTTTTCTTTTTTCAAAAAGATATCTTACTTGTAAATAATTACCTTATTTATAAAAGATATGAATACCTTTGGTATTCTTTCAAAAAAAAATAAAATGTAAAGGGGGATATCCAGTATTGATTCTTATAGCACAGTTTGGCAAATCGATAAGCTAATTCCTGTAGGTGTTTATTTATTGGGTTGCCCTTCCAAATAAGAGGCTATTATAGATGCTATAACAAAAAGTCTGCAGTGCCGCAAGTCAGAAGTCGGCACTCGGAACATTCGTAGTTGCAAATCACGTAGTTAGTTTTTCGCTAGCGAATCAGTACTTATATAGAGTAGAGAGCCTCAAGACTCAGAGCACAACGACGACGTGATCCCCCTCCCCAGGTCTGAAGGTGCAGGCTGCTCCGGTTGATATATTAGAAAACTAGGGCGGCGATTCAGGTGAGATCCCAGTGTCGATCTAACTTCCCTCCTAATTCACTCCGTTAGAAGCCTTTCCTTTTCGGAGGTCTTTTCATCATACCCAACCATCATTTCCAATGGACTTGAATGCCCCCTTTTTTTTGGCAGGCCCCATCAAGCTTTCAAAAAGCGCCGCTATGCGGCCCATAGGCGCGAGATGTACCTTGTGGGGGGCGGCGGTCCCCTGGACATAGTCCTTTCTTTCAGGCAGTGGCCGCTTAGTCCATGGTCCGTTGGATGGTCGGTGCAAGGACAGAAATTGAAACACATTGAATCCGCTCCTTCCTTTCCTTCGCTTCAGGGCCTGTCCCTCGGTGCTGATATTCCGATATCTAACCCGCCTGAGTTTCATTCAAGGAGAGCAGAAGGCTCCATGAAGTAGAGCTTCTTCCGAAGATGGGGACAGGTGCAAGAGTTTCAGCGACCGCTTCTTTTGATTTATAGCTATTTAGTGAGAAAATGTTTGACGTTGAGTCAACAGGCTTTGAACTGAGACAAATAATGGGCAAAGAGATGCGAAGCTACGATCGCTCATGTTGGAAAAGGATTCCTCAATCCAGTTCGTCTCAACGGAGAAAAAGAAAGAATTGAGCCGGTTACTTCATTGGTCATGCAAGTTTCTTATATTATTGAAGATGCAGCGGGGGCACCAGCGACTTCTATACCAAGTATATGACCATATTGCTCAGAATACGATAATATGCACTGCCCAAGAGACCGTTGTGCGCCCCTCCATTAGTCTTTCATTCTCTCCAGACCACTGCCTGACTCACTGGGATAACTAGGCTAGAGCGGGACATTTTCTCAACCTTGACTTGCTTGTACGAGAGCAAGATTCTATGTGACTTGCTAGATCAAATACGTAGGTAGTTTCTTCTGAATTGCTGCCATCTACAGTGAAAGAAAGGAGTCAAGCTAGGCCTTCGTCAAAGGTCTCACATCTCTCCTAAAAGATGAGTGATAACCAAATTGGTTTTCCCTCTTATAGACATACGGTTTCTTAGTTTCATTTTCCAATTAATATTGATTTCTCCTTTACATAAAAAAACGAGAAGAATCCATCACAAGTTTGAAACCCAGTTACACTAATCTAGCGGGCCACCGTTATTGGATCAAGAGAAGAAAGTAAACACCAACAATGAGGCTTAGACCTTTTGTTTCTATCATGATAGCTGCTAGGCAAAACACCAAGAACGTTCCTTCCAGACGAAACATCACCTCTGTCAATGTGATGCAACCAAGACCCCACAACCACAGTACACCTCTGGTCATTCAGCTCCCGGACAACAACCACACTTAGAACCAACTGAACAAGACCCTCCTACAAAGAATGAGGTCAAAAGAAGACTCAATTTGCACCCCTTTAACGACAACCTGAACTGGGAAGGGTTATGCACACGGTGCTTACAAGCCGACCACCCCACGGAGACTTGCACTGACCGACGAGCCTGCGTCAAATGTCGCCTCCAAGAACACCTATCGGATCCAAATCAGGTAATGATCTCCAACCCTCTTGAGCTTCGGGATCAACTAGAAGATGGATTCATGCCCCCAAACAAACCAGTCAACTCGGTGATATACATTAGACAAACTAAACGCTAGTCCAATGAAATCAATCGCCTTGGACATTATAATGCCTTCGCGATCGATGTAAGCCGTATAGGCTACGGCTGAGAGCCCCAACTTCTCCAAGGCCTCGTTATTTATACTACGTTATATTAGGTTTTGGGTTAATGATTATTTGTTTTGTCAAAAATGAATCATACATACCACACATTTTCATTCCTTCTATGGACATTTCAGTCAAAATATTTTCGGCAGTTTCCTTGATTGCCATGCCTAAAGTTTTTTGATTGCCATGCCAAATTTGGAAACATCCCAAATTCTAAGTATTTTATGCACCCATAATTACTCATTATTTAGGCATACCAATATTGACATTCAATTATTTTTTTATTTTTTTAAGTCTCCATTAAATTTTATTTTTGATTTACCAATAATATAATATCAAGAGTGGCATTTCTTTCGAATTAAATTTCTTATTGTATTTGATATGTTTCTTTTTTTCTTTTTTTTTCCAATTTGATTTTGTATTGGGTTTCAATTCAATTCTTCTTGGTTTCTAATTTAAACCTGGCGAATTTTGCTCTTCTTGAATCCCAATTTTGTTTTTGTTTTTTCTATTCGATTTAACACTTGGATTTATGGATATTTGATATTCTGGGTAATTCAAGTTCTTTCCATTTGAGTTTGTTCGAATTGAACAATTTCTGGTATTAATCAATTTCAGATTTACAAATTAAGTTAATTAAATTTTTATTTATGTAGTTTTGATTGATATTATGCAATTTCTGATGCAAATCAATGTTGGGCTCTGGAAGGCAATTTGATAATTATGCACAAATTCAAGGCAAGACAAGAATTACTTTTCATTTCATTAATAAAATTTCATACTAATGATATCATAATTTTAATTTTGTTTCTTTGTGTGAATTTGTAGGTTTTGAGCCGTTTGCGGTTTGCGACTGTTTAATGGCTTTTCTTGACTCGATTTGGATATTTTGATTGGGACCTCTCTACATTCAAGGTGTTTTTGCTCCAATTAATATGAATTGATTTAATCGTTTTAATTAAAATTTCAAGCACTAGAAATTATTCATGTGGATACGGCAAACTTAAAAAGAAAAGAAAGATAGAAAATTGAGTTGAATCTCAAAAAAGGAGCTAGTTAAATTTTCAGATAGTCTTTTTGAATATTTATGTTGGTTTATAAGATTTTTATTTAGTATATTTAATGGTATCAAAGGAAACCCTAGATTTCGGGGCGATTTCGGGGTGGAGGCAAACCCTAGCCGCCGCCTCCACCCCCTCATCTCTCACGCTCTCGGCGACGAACGCTGGATGGCTGCGATAGCGATGGGCTAGGGCGACGGGCGACTGGCGACTTCGGGGGACGAACATTGCGGCTGGCTGGCGAAGAACGAACGCTTTCGGCGACGAGGGCTGGCTGGCTGCGAGGGCGACGGGCGAGGGCGACGGGCGACTGGCGACTACGAAGGGCAAACGCTGCGGCTGGCTGGCGACGGGCGATGGCGGGGGCGAAGGGCGACTGGACGAACGCTGGAAAGGGGCGATTTCGTGGCGAGGGGCGATTTCGGCGAGGGCTGTGATAGGGAGGACTGTGCTAGCGAGGGGCGACAGCTAGCGAGGGACTGTGCTAGCGAGGGGCGACAGCTAGCGAGGGACTGTGCTAGCGAGGGCTGTGCTAGAGAGGGGCGACAGCTAGCGAGGACGGCGAGGCGAGGCCGACAGCTCTGAGAGCAACGAGCGACAGCCCCTGACGGACATCCGAGGCTGAGACCCGACATCCGACGGCGACAGCGACGACGACGGCGACCGCGACAGCGAGGGCGAGGCGGAGATCCGACAACGAGGCGGAGATCCGACAGCGAGGCGGAGATCCGACAACGGAGATCCGGCAGCGACAGCGACATCGAGGCGGAGATCCGACGGCGACAACGACAGCGGCAGCCAGGCGGAGATCAGACGTCGACAGCGACGGGCGAGTCGGGTGAGTCTGGGGGCAGTGAAAGGAAAAAGCGGGAAAGGAAAAAGGAAAATCGCGAGTCTGGTGCCGCGACAGCGACGGTGAGGGCTTCGACGACAATCTGAGCTCGCGTGGAGACGAACCGTTCGTCTAAGGATGGCCGAAAGCATCATTTCTCGGCTTGTATCTTATTTTTGCAATTGTAATTTACTTTTGCGTTAAACTACTTTTTTACATTTATCATGTAAAGTCGCACCAATGTATTAAACTTTGCTTTAATATATTAAAAGAGGCTTCGCCTCTTTAGTTTTTCAAAAAAAAAAAAATATTGATTATGTTAGATTGTATACATTAAAAAAAAGGCATTTTAATTTTTTTGCCGAGAGCCTCCGAAAAGTTTGAGCCGGCCCTGCCACCACTCTTAGTACGTAGTGAATATGATTATCTTTCGTTGTTAACCGTGGCTACACCTTTTCAAATCATTTATTGGGGTAAATTACGTTATCTGGCTAACCTCCTTATCACTGCTAGTTGAGATGAGTTTTTACGTGATAAAATTGTTCTGCTCTGTCGTGTCTCCTTTATCAGCTACCCTCTGTTGGTTCAAATTTCCTGATAGTTTGATTATTTCAAAACACTGTCAGTACTAATGTATACATCCAGAAAAGTGCAGGATAACATAGGTACGATACGAAGATGAAGGAGGACTTGTGAAGGAAGACTTCATTGGATTACATCAAGAATCAGGACATGAAGTTTCAACATAAACAAGAAAAGAAGAACACAAGGAAGACCATTGGAATACATCAAGACTCGAGATGTTGAAGCCTTCCGTGAGTGGGATACGCCACAAATAAACCATAGGTACAAACCTAGTAGAACTCAAGTAAAATCATGTTCAAAATAACAAAGAGTTCAGTCAAGCAGGAAGTGCGTTCTGAACGAACTCAAAGTCCGTTCTGAACGGACTTGCTAAATATCAAAACTTTAAAGCTTGATTAGAACCAAACGTGTCCCAGGGATGTGTGCGTTCGAACGAACAATCATGTACGTTCGAACGGACAATTAGAATCCGTTCACACACCTTCCGAGTGCGTTGAACGGACAATCTTTCCTGTGAACGAAAATATGTCACAGGGATATGTGCGTTCGAACGAACACACATGTGCGTTCGAACGGACAACCTGGAATCCGTTCACCCACTTTTCAGTGCGTTGAACGGACTCTTGTTCCTGTGAACGCAAAATGCTATGTATAATTGAGTCCGTTACGAACGGACATTGTCCGTTCGAACGGACCCAAGATGTACTTGCACGTTATTTTGAAACGGCTAGTGCAAACTTCAAGTGCGTTCTGAACGGACTGTATGCGTTCGAACGCACTGCAAGTTTTCTGAAGGATTTCTATAGAGAGTATAAATAGAATCCTTCATGGGTCTCTCTCTCCCACTTCCTCAATTTCAAACTTTCAAACATAAAAAGAGAGAAACCCTAAGCTGTGATTTTCTATATCCATTGATAGCTTGAGAAACCTCTTTAGATCGTTGATCTACTTTCGATATTCTCCACTAATCGTATCCCACTCACGTGACCGATCACGTTGTAGCTCGATTAGTGAAAAAGTGTAATAGGCTAGTGCAACAAAGTGTAAAGAGCCTAAGCTATAGATCGATAGAAGCGTGTAAATCGATCTAGGCAAATCCTTGTAATCGAGTTGAGTTGGAATTCAATCGAAAGCCAAAAAGAGGCACAATGCATTCCCGGAGACGTAGGTACTCGCAAATAATTGAGTCGGTCAATTAAGCGAGTAAAGGGTGAGTTAAAGCTACAAAGCAACCACCTACCGAACTTCGTAAACAAACATCTTGTGTCAAAGTGTTTGTACGGTATCATCTTTATCATCTAAATTATTATTTATTCCGCACCGTAAATTAGGTTTAAATCTAAACTAAGTGTAAGTTAGATTGCCAAATTTACCCCCCTCTAGGTTAGAATTAACCAACAATTGGTATCAGAGCAAGGTACTAACCATCTCTTTGAGTATTAGGGATAACTTGTACTTAACGATCAAATGACCGAAATTAATCCTATTGTACAAAACTCATCGATAAATCCGATAAATACCGTACCCAAATCAAATATATCAAACTCACGTGAATTAGATGGAACCAATTGGAGTTCTTGGAAGAAATGCATGCTAAATGCATTCGCTCTCCAAGGACTTGACAAAGTAGTGTTACGAGGCTTTGTCTTGGCCCAAGAGGTTGACACGGACGGAAATGTAACCTACCCCGATCAAACTAGGGAAGATAGAACTAATGACATTTACGCTCAAAACTTAATACTGAACAACGTAATTAGTTCTATCGGATCGCTAGTTGATCATTGTGAAAACTCATATGAAATGTGGCGTATGCTCAATGAGAGATACGAGGGTACATCTCAAATGAGAAGAACTAATATCATCGGACTTGAACAAGAATTCAACAATCTCCGAATGATTGAGGGAGAGTCCGTTGATAAAATCTGGGCAAAAATTAATGTATTAAAAACCCGATATGCTACCCAACATGCACCTCTTACCGATGATAGAATTATTGCTAGATTACTTCAAGCCATGCCCCGGAGTTGGGAATCTTTACGTGTAGCTTTAGGTACGGCGGTCGCATCACAAGATCTCACTCCCGAAGAATTGGTAAGTCAATTCCGGAACTTCGAGATTCGACTCAAGCAACTCGATGAAGAACAAGGAATCTTCACTACAACTCCTCGATCTAAAGCCATAGCCTTGCCCGCCGTGAATGCGAGCAACGAGGACAATGAGATGGACGACCTCACTTTGCGACTCCTAGAATGGCAAAGGGATGAAAAGCGATTTAACGAGAATCGAAAACAAAAGGGACTAAAACCTCATTGCTTTTGGTGCAAGAAGTTTGGACATATGATGGAGTCGTGTTGGACGCTCCATCCTGAAAATTCTCGGTGGAATAAAAAGGATGACGATCACAAGGATCGAGATAGACGAGAACCTCGATATGAAAGAAGATATGAGGACAAGGGCCGAGATGATCGCCAAAAATACAAAGGTAAAGATTATAAAAAGAAAAAAGCATATAAAGCTCATGTAAATTCCAGGTGGGGAGAAACGGATGGATCAAGCACATCAGCTGAATCGGATGGTCCATCAAACCGACACCCCGCAAACCTTGCACTTATGGGATCGTCTCTCCACAAATGAGCGCAGTGGAAGCTGCAATCAGATCTCTTCGAATTGAACGAGGGTTAACCACTACACCTCGCACTCCCACACGTATAGACGAAGAACCATCTACTCCTACTCCAAGCTCAACACATGACCAAGGTCATGAGGTACGTATCAACTCTATAACTAACGTAGAATCATTACATCATCCTGAGTATTCTCTCGCATTCAAATTAGAACTCGAGTCGTGTGACGAGTTTCTAAAAGATGAAGGAAACTTTCAACAAATAGAGAGTAAACTTGAGAGCTCAACACAAACTCTCAAGGATAAGGTAGCTTCTCTTGAACTATCTATTTTGGCATATAAATCTCAACTAAAAGAATTTAAAGGGTTTTCAAAATGTGAGTGTCAAACCCTTAAAGGTGAGATGTCTCATTTAAAAGTCGAACTTCAAAATTGTAAAGTTGAAAATGAGTCTTTGAAGAAGGCTTGTGCCACTATTGCATTAAGTCCTCCTTCATTGGATGATATCTTGAAATCGTCATTAATGGGACAAAAGCCCAATGACAAATCCGGTTTAGGATACAAGAAGAATAACGGTAATAAACCCGATTTTTCCATATCTAAAAATCAAAAATCCAAATGGGAGAACAATAAAATGGGTAGTCACGGAAATGCTTTCATACATCGTGACTACGACAAAGGTAAAAATGTGAAAACGGAACAAGCTAAACGTGTTAATCATAAATATAGGAACAATCATTTCACACAAAATTCACCACCTAGACATAACAATTTGGGAAGAACCGATTGTTTATTCAAAAGGGGACCAAATGGGTATTTCTACGAAGTGACCAACTACACCGACGCTTCATATCAAAAAGGGTCTCCCAAACATTACACAAACACACAAAAACAATTTCAACAAAATCGAATTAAACCAAGCAAATTTCAATCCAACAACATTCATCATATGCCAAAATCGATAACTTCTCAGAAAAGTAAACCAACTCATCTCTCTAATTATTTTGTGAAAAGTTCCATATCCACAAATAAGCCCACCATAGCATTTTGTAACTATTGTTGCAAAATTGGTCATATCTCAAACGGTTGTGATCTTCGCAATCCAAAATTAAAATCAAACTCAACATGGATGCGTAAAGATCGTCACTCGATGGGCACCTCTACGTCTTTCGGCATAGGACCTCCTAGGGTTTAAGCCCTAACTTGAAACACTATACTCCTTAGTATCCCACACCTTAAAACAAATATGTAAGGGGAGTATAGGAAATGGGCTAAATTAAATTCTAGCCAAATTGTTCGAGTCTTATGTAGATACATCTCAAGTGTTAATAGAGGAGTACATTAGAACACTTGTCTCGATAAATAAATCACGATTTCAGTCCAGTGATCACATCTCAGGAACCAGTCCGTTCGAATGAAAAACATGTGCGTTCGGAACGGACAAATGAAGTCACCAAATACCCTATTAACAGCCTCAAGTCCGGTCGAACGGACTAAAATGCGTTCGAAACGAACAACTGGACTATACGATCCAAAGTCGCAGTTAAATTATGGCGCCATCTAATCTTCCTACCAGGATCAAGTGCGTTCGAACGTACAACTGAATGCGTTCCGAACGGAAAAATGAATTACAGGATTATGGCGCCGGTTCATACTTTGGCGCCGACTCTTAGTGTCACCAGTGTTCAGTGCGTTCGAACGAATAATTAATGCGTTTGAACGCACATGCCTCATTCAGCGAACCTACTTCAAACACTTATACTCGCGCCGTTTCACATTCTGGCGCCTCTTCTCAGTTGTGTGTGCGTTCGAACGCACATAGGCGTTCGTTCGAACGGACTTAACAACTTCCCAGATACAACTTAAAATCCCAAAATAGCGCCTTTTCTCAGACATGAGTGCATTCCAACGCACATGTTAGTCCGTTCGAACGGACTCATCGTATTTTCTGCCCATCAGCATGCAACCGACCCTAATCAATGGATACGATGGTTTAGATCTCCGTACGAAAAGACTTGAAGGGACACGATCTCATCTTACCTCAATCTCTTCTTCGTTCTCTTCCTAAAAACCTATTTTCTAACTCTATCTCTCACCAAAATCCTTACTCTCCTTCTCCATAAAGGATCATCACCATGAATGCCGCTAAGATCTTGTTTGCTAGGGGGAATTCGAAGGGAAAGAAGAAGGAAGGGGAGAGCTCCAACACTCAACCAAGGCTGAGAGCTCCACCTCAACAGAAGAAGGCGGCTAAGAAGCCTAGGAGGGAAGAAATCTTGAAAGCAGACTACGATTTCAAAAATATACACAATGAATATCTCTTTCGAAATCCGGAGGCCGGAACTCTCTTCAACGACGTGGTGGCAAGGAGATCCATCGCGAAATGCTACTACTACGAGTTTCCACCAAATATTCCTCATCTTTTCGACAAGATCGAGGCAATCGAGAGAAGATGGGGATTCGCAAATTTTGCGTGTCTTAAAGAGCCGTTCTACGAAGTCATCACTCGATTGTTCTATGCAAACGCCGTATTCAACCATGCTCTAGAGAAGATATCCTCCTATATCCTCGGTGAACAAGTTGAGATCTCGGTCGAAAATCTATGCGAGTTGTTGGGTCTCAAGGATGATGGAGAGAAGATCTACAACGCACGCAAGGGAAGACTCGAAGCCGCCATTATCGAACCAATGAAGAAGGTGGTTACAAATCGATACCAGTCACAAGAATCGGCATCGCACTTGGCAGCTCCTGAGAAATTCGTTTGGGAAATCGGTAATAATATTCTTACTCCTGTCGCGAAATTGAAGGCAAATTTAGAAAATAGAAATATTATGCTATTGTATCGTATGTGGTACAATGATCAACTACCCGTCCATGTGCCTTATCTCATACTAAGTCACATGGAAAGCGTCCTGAGCCAAAGAAATGCCTCGTTACCTTACGGAACGTTGATTGCCCGGATGTTGGAACTCCAAGGAGTTTCAATCCCGGAGAACGAGTGGGACTTCCGATCGGAATAGCCAACAAATCTCGCATCTAAAGCAAACCTCCAACGTCTTGGATATCGGTATTCATCGAACGTACAAGGTTGGGTTATCAGTCCCTCTAAAGATGCGGAAGCGTTCCACCTTCCTCGCAATCCTACCCGGTGGCTGGAGGGTGACACCCAAACCGAGGAAGAGGCAAACGCCGACCCCGCCTATACTGACCAAAGCGGTGAAGCACCGGATCGAAAACGTAAGAAGAAGGAGCATGCAGAAAGTTCTAACACCCCTTCAGAACACGACGAAAGGAGGTTTGCTTATATGAAGGCGTTATTCGAGGAGATGGATGAGCGGGTTGAACAACATGGACGAATAATGCGAGACGCATTTCGTGAGGACCTGCATGCTTCCGAGACCAGGATGATCGAGAACGTGGGTCGTCAATTTTCAGATCTCTATGTTCACCTTGGAAATCGATTCGGGCCGTACACGGCACCCCAAGACCGAGTCCCGCGTACCTCTCCTCATCATACCACCGAGCATCCGTCAGACTCCAACTCGGGACAATTCAATACCGACGTCTTCTTCGCTGCTGATCCGAGCGCCCAACCCGAACAGAACCCTTACACCGGCCCCAATGAGATGTGATCGCCGGAGATGTCAAAAGTTTAATGTGTGTGTGTTATAATTTAGGTGTTATGTCGTGAGTCTTGTTTGTGAACAATTGATGTGTTTATTGTTATGTGTGTGTTTGTATCGGCATGTGTCATGCCTTGAACTGAGTAGATTTGATTTAGTGTCAGTCTGAGTATTAGCAACTGATGCATTCATTTTATTATCCTATTTTGGTTTAGTGTCATACACTCATCAGTATAAATTCTGCGAAATTTTTGTCAGTCCAGATGCTAGTGCGTTCGAACGCACCACTTTTTCCGTTCGGAACGCACACACAAAACTGTTTTTAACTAAATGGTGAAACTCTCCAAACCGACAGTGTTTTGAAATTAATCAAAAGGGGGAGTTTGTTGGTTCAAATTTCCTGATAGTTTGATTATTTCAAAACACTGTCAGTACTAATGTATACATCCAGAAAAGTGCAGGATAACATAGGTACGATACGAAGATGAAGGAGGACTTGTGAAGGAAGACTTCATTGGATTACATCAAGAATCAGGACATGAAGTTTCAACATAAACAAGAAAAGAAGAACACAAGGAAGGCCATTGGAATACATCAAGACTCGAGATGTTGAAGCCTTCCGTGAGTGGGATACGCCACAAATAAACCATAGGTACAAACCTAGTAGAACTCAAGTAAAATCATGTTCAAAATAACAAAGAGTTCAGTCAAGCAGGAAGTGCGTTCTGAACGAACTCAAAGTCCGTTCTGAACGGACTTGCTAAATATCAAAACTTTAAAGCTTGATTAGAACCAAACGTGTCCCAGGGATGTGTGCGTTCGAACGAACAATCATGTACGTTCGAACGGACAATTAGAATCCGTTCACACACCTTCCGAGTGCGTTGAACGGACAATCTTTCCTGTGAACGAAAATATGTCACAGGGATATGTGCGTTCGAACGAACACACATGTGCGTTCGAACGGACAACCTGGAATCCGTTCACCCACTTTTCAGTGCGTTGAACGGACTCTTGTTCCTGTGAACGCAAAATGCTATGTATAATTGAGTCCGTTACGAACGGACATTGTCCGTTCGAACGGACCCAAGATGTACTTGCACGTTATTTTGAAACGGCTAGTGCAAACTTCAAGTGCGTTCTGAACGGACTGTATGCGTTCGAACGCACTGCAAGTTTTCTGAAGGATTTCTATAGAGAGTATAAATAGAATCCTTCATGGGTCTCTCTCTCCCACTTCCTCAATTTCAAACTTTCAAACCTAAAAAGAGAGAAACCCTAAGCTGTGATTTTCTATATCCATTGATAGCTTGAGAAACCTCTTTAGATCGTTGATCTACTTTCGATATTCTCCACTAATCGTATCCCACTCACGTGACCGATCACGTTGTAGCTCGATTAGTGAAAAAGTGTAATAGGCTAGTGCAACAAAGTGTAAAGAGCCTAAGCTATAGATCGATAGAAGCGTGTAAATCGATCTAGGCAAATCCTTGTAATCGAGTTGAGTTGGAATTCAATCGAAAGCCAAAAAGAGGCACAAGGCATTCCCGGAGACGTAGGTACTCGCAAATAATTGAGTCGGTCAATTAAGCGAGTAAAGGGTGAGTTAAAGCTACAAAGCAACCACCTACCAAACTTCGTAAACAAACATATTGTGTCAAAGTGTTTGTACGGTATCATCTTTATCATCTAAATTATTATTTATTCCGCACCGTAAATTAGGTTTAAATCTAAACTAAGTGTAAGTTAGATTGCCAAATTTACCCCCCTCTAGGTTAGAATTAACCAACAATTGGTATCAGAGCAAGGTACTAACCATCTCTTTGAGTATTAGGGATAACTTGTACTTAACGATCAAATGACCGAAATTAATCCTATTGTACAAAACTCATCGATAAATCCGATAAATACCGTACCCAAATCAAATTATCAAACTCACGTGAATTAGATGGAACCAATTGGAGTTCTTGGAAGAAATGCATGCTAAATGCATTCGCTCTCCAAGGACTTGACAAGGTAGTATTACGAGGCTTTGTCTTGGCCCAAGAGGTTGACACGGACGGAAATGTAACCTACCCCGATCAAACTAGGGAAGATAGAACTAATGACATGTACGCTCAAAACTTAATACTGAACAACGTAATTAGTTCTATCGGATCGCTAGTTGATCATTGTGAAAACTCATATGAAATGTGGCGTATGCTCAATGAGAGATACGAGGGTACATCTCAAATGAGAAGAACTAATATCATCGGACTTGAACAAGAATTCAACAATCTCCGAATGATTGAGGGAGAGTCCGTTGATAAAATCTGGGCAAAAATTAATGTATTAAAAACCCGATATGCTACCCAACATGCACCTCTTACCGATGATAGAATTATTGCTAGATTACTTCAAGCCATGCCCCGGAGTTGGGAATCTTTACGTGTAGCTTTAGGTACGGCGGTCGCATCACAAGATCTCACTCCCGAAGAATTGGTAAGTCAATTCCGGAACTTCGAGATTCGACTCAAGCAACTCGATGAAGAACAAGGAATCTTCACTACAACTCCTCGATCTAAAGCCATAGCCTTGCCCGCCGTGAATGCGAGCAACGAGGACAATGAGATGGACGACCTCACTTTGCGACTCCTAGAATGGCAAAGGGATGAAAAGCGATTTAACGAGAATCGAAAACAAAATTTTCATATATGTCTGACCCAAATATATCTTCTACATAAATGGACACGAGACCATTCCTTTTCAACATCAAGTGCATACATTACTTTAATAGATCCGGGACAACGTATTTCACGGAGCAATATGCTATGGAAATCTAAAGTACCTATGAACGCCAAAATTTTCATGTAGCTTATCTTAAATGGTCGTATCCTAACGCGAGATATGTTAAATCGTAAGGGGTGGATATGACCTTTTAGGTGTCCACTATGTAAGAATAACGCGGAATTTGCCGAATACATATTCATACATTGTGAGTATGCAAGAGAAATATGAAAATTAATACTTGGTAATACAAACACTGTGATGATCCTAAATCGAGAACATACACTGCTACAATTATGACGGAGCATCAAGAATAAGTTCGGAAAGACCGAAATAAGAGTGTGGGACATCATTCTCATTACAACCACGTGGACGATCTAGTTAGAACGAAATGGATGAATTTTCCGAGGAAAAACAAAAAACATCGTCACAGATTGCAACAAAATCAATTGAAACGGCGCTGATCTTGTCAAGACATTGTTGACACAATATTTAATGATTATCGGGACAGGATAGTTCTATTTTTATTTTATTTACAATATATAACGGAATGTAAGTGATTTTTGTCATGTAAAAACATAAGATACCGTTAACGACAAGCGATTGTTTGTCGGATTCCCATTCAAAAAAGAATATATCTTCTACATTTTGATGTCAAGATATATTCAATCAAGTATATATTATTGGTCCGTAAATTTTATTTTATGTGTAAATTCTGTGACGAGGACAACAACAAAAAAACACAAATCTTAGGTTAAAATCCCACTGATAAAATAAATTTTTTATTTCTAAAAATACAAAGCTCGATGGATCGTCAAAATAGTCAAACAAACTACCTAATTTTAGATTCGCGTGATGAACAGTGATATGCATCCAATTTCTTGGCAACAAATTAAACGAAGGAGGCACTCTTTTGTTCAAAGTTTATATTCATCATGTGTGACTCCCCTGGTATTAAATTAGAACACGGAAAGCACCACAAAATTGGGTACAGAGATTCAACAGATTCTAATTATAGAGAGATTTGAGACTCGTTTACCGAGCTGTTTATGAACCGCCAAATAGTGCCTCTATATATAATCAATGAGAAGTCTACAATACAATCTACAATACAAAATTTTAACTAACCAGCTGAATCTCTGTGTTCTTGTTTCGGAAAGATGAATACATTTTCTTCATGCTTGAGTTCTTGTTTCGCAAACCGGGAAACCGGGCGAGAGGAGGAGGGTGGTGCTCACCACCGGCGAGATCGGCTGAGGCGATGCCGAAGATTCTTCACCAAATTAACTAAAAGGGTACGAATTTGTTTTTTAATACTATATAATGAGGGATTCTTTTATGTTATGGCCTTTTTCTGTAAGACTGTAACTCACATTATGAATTACATAGCTCATTCAAATTAGAGGATCATTGGATAAATATTGCATAAATATGTTAAATGTTAATTATACCTCTTACTCTGGGAGTCAACAACTAGTGATTGTACCCTTGAGAACTACACGAATTATCATCTTACTTTGAATGGTTCATATTTAGGAAAATTATACGATATATATCCCTTTTTTTAGTTACCTTTGATGATTTAAATGTAGATGATTAATTAAATTATCATTCTATGTTGAATGATTTAAACTTAGTCTATCATGAGGAATTAAACAAAAAGTTTTACAACATAATTCCTGTTATACTAAACTCATTATAGAAGTTAGAAAAACACCATCTACAATTGGTTTCTTATAAATTATATCTCGAGACTCAATTTTTAAAATTTGAGTTACATTTGTACTAGGGAAGGAGAAATAAAATGAATCAAGAACTCGTGGAGCAATCGGACGCGAATGACACCGGACATGAAGTAGAGCCCTCGATTCAGGTAGTCATTTTCTATGTTAATTCTTTTATTTGTATTTCATTGTTTACGCCGATATGTTAAGTTGAATTTGAATTTGAATTTGAATTTCGTTTTATAGTTATATCTACAATAGTATATTTAGCATTGCTATGATCTTAATTCATGAAATAGTATGTGTGTATATATATTGTACCTTAGTTTTTTTGTAAATTGAATTTAGACAAACGTGTTAATAATTAGTTTATTTCTTATATAGGAGGAGATCGCCGAAGTAAACGGAACGAATCCTATCGACTTGGAAAAAACAACATCAGTTAATGCGAATCATTGTTCCACAAATGAGGAAATTGAAGAAGAGGAGGAAGAAGAAGAAGGATATGCAGAATTTGAACCAGACACCGCGTCTTACCGAGAGCGCGAGTCCAGTAACACACATCTTCCTACACATCATCCTATCAGAATATCAATGAAAGTAAAATTCATGGTATTCTTATGTTTCTTTTCGATGTGTTACTACTATCAACAAAATGTGTCGGTACATGAGTTTGTACCGCCAATTGAGGAGAGTACGTCTTTGCAAACGACGATACCGAATTTGTATATTGCCGTCAACACGACGTCCTCACTTGATGTTATTTCGCAAGCTTCGATTTCTAATTTAGCTAGTTGTGAACCGTCCATTGAAAATAAATGGTCGTGCATAAAATATATTATGATGTTGTTAGGTCTGGGAGGCTTATATTTTGTTTGGGATAGTATATACGGGGCATTTGTGCTTGCTTGTTGTATTTTGAGTGGATTTGGAGTGAGAGATGAGTTAAGAGTGTCCACGTGGATTAATTGGGTGAATATTAGATGGAGAGAGTTAGAGGAAGAGGGAGAGAGATCAGCGAGTGATATCATGAATTTGCTAGAAAACTTGGTGTAGTTTTGGTTTACAAATGTTGTTTAAATTGAAATGTAAGATATAGAATTAATTGATTATGTGCTGATATATAATTTATTTATTTTACTGTCATTTGTAATTTGTATGAGGATATATGATTTAGATGCTAGTTATTAGATCTGTTTGCTCATGAACAACATAAATAAATCAATCTAAGAAACCACTAATATAAAATAGTAAAAGTTATTGAATGGAAAATATTATAAACTTTAAGTAATTAAGATTTAAGGAATTCTTCTTAAAAAAAAATTAAGATATATTAAACAAAAATAGTAAACAGCCCGTCATTCAGTAATAACGGTTAATTATGAGACTAATTAAGTTTGAATATAATCTTATATAAATATTAATAATATAATGTACTATTGATATATATGACGAGCTAGATATTTGAGAGAACATATTCTCTATTTTTTTCAATTAAATTTTATCTTATTTAACCAACACAAAAACTCTAGCCAAGAAGACTAGCCTCCAAATCACCCGTTTTCTTCTTCACTAGCCTCGTCAAATTCTTAACACTCTCAACTTAGACTTCCCAATCTGTACAAAAATATTTCATACATCATAAAACAATCACAAGATGCTTGGACTACCACAAGGCCCGTTAAAAGCCCAACAAATCTCAATTTTGAATATGAACCAACAAAGAAGAGAAACGGGAAGCCCGGTAAGATAAAAAAATGACGAAATGTATGCGGGTCCCGATGCTCGACTTTGCACTCCCTCGAACGCCGCCGAAATCGACAGTCTAAGAACTATTAGTCAATTCACAAATACCATTGATTGACAATGCCACTGCGATCGAGTGTAAAATGTTTGGATCTTTGCTGAACATTCTTCCTCACACGACTTTAGTCGACATTGTGAGAATGCAAGAGAAAATATCGCAAACCATTGCGATTGAAATAAGACGAAGTAAATGAGATGTTCGCTCATTGATTGCGTGCACCAAGCGGTTATGTTTAGCATCACAAGTTCTGAAATTGGACGTAATTAAATATCTGCTTTTGGATTGTAAATTAAAGTCATTGATCTTCGCTCTTTGATCGTATTCACCATCATTCGACTTTCCACGCTTTTATATACGACATTACTTAACATATGTAAATAATTTAAACTTATATTGAGTAAATTTAAAATGGAGATGAGTAATATTTGCTTAAAATCATGTGGATGCAATTTGATCTCTCGAGTTTGAATTCCATTACCAGTTTTATGTGTTTTAATAAAGTAGGCGTCAATAAGCCCATGCAACAAAAAGGAGGTCTTTATACAGATGAATGTGAATTAAATCAATTTTACATAGGTATATCATATGTCGTGTATGGATAGTCAAAACCGAATTTTTGTAAAAATAAAGAAATAATTTTTCATTTCGGATAAATGAATTCCAAATGCACTCTGATTCTTTTGATGCTTCTCATTTTGTTTTGCTATCTCGCAATTTAAGAGTATCTCGTCAACATTTCCTCTCGGCATTCTTCACCGCTCATCTCGGTCACGCTTGCTCTTCGCACTGGTCACGACCCTCTCTTCTCGGTCTTCCCGAGTCGATATCTGGAGAGAGAAGAACACAACCTGCATCTCGGAGCTCTCTTCTCTAACTTCATCAATTTTTTACCTCTCCAAATTTTAAGATCTCCGAATTCTATCTCATCACCATGGAACTCGTCATCAAGTTTTCTTGTTTATCTTAATTTAGAAATTTTCAACGTCAATTTGAAGATAAAACATCGCAAGAATTTAATGAAGGAAACAAATCCCTAAGCTAAACTGTTTAGATTGTATGTGAATGATTATATCCGTTATAATTTATGTTGGTTGATATATATATATATATATATATATATATATATATATATATATATATATATATATATATATATATATATATATATATATATATATATATATATCATGCTTATCGTCATGAGCTTAGTTTGTTACCTTTGCTTGGTACTTGTGAGATTGTTTTTTATTGGGTTGGGATATCCGATTTTTCATAACGACTTATGTAAACAATGTAATATAATTGCCAGTTGGTGTTCCAATACACATATTTTTTTGTAATGGTATTCGAAAAACGATCGATTTCGTAACTGATATATTTTTTTTGGATGCAAATGGAGATCGAACCCACAACCTCTCAAAACATGTGATTTTTTCGCGTCACACTCAACCAATTATGTTATGCGCTCTTTGAGAACATATTGAATTAACATTAACAGACTAAGTAAGAGGAAGACATTTTTTTTAATTATCAATTCTTTCTAAGACGTACTTCAAATGGCTCATGTGTTCAGTGCATTGGTCTGAGCAGTTTGTCATTTCATAAACATATTGGCATCCATGATAATACTTACAAGTTACAACTACATTAATATTAAATTTATTTTTCTCAATTTTGTATTATATAATTTTTTAATAGTTAACATCTCGTTACGTGATAAAATTATTCTGCTTTGGCGGGTCTCCTTCATCAGCTACCCTCTCAATCTTACAAAAACGTAGAGTGATGTGTTTGTAATTTTTTTTTGCGAAAATAGTCTATTTTGATAATTGTTGTTTCACAGATCTATTTACTAAAATTTTCATATATGTCTGACCCAAATATATCTTCTACATAAATGGACACGAGACCATTCCTTTTCAACATCAAGTGCATACATAAGTTTAATAGATCCGGAGAAACGTATTTCACGGAACAATATGCTATGAAAATCTAAAGCACCTATGAAGGCCAAAATTGTCATGTGGCTTACCTTAAATGGTCGCATCCTAACGAGAGATATGTTAAATCGTAAGGGGTGGATATGACCTTTTAGGTGTCCACCATGTAAGAATAACGCGGAATTTTCCGAACACATAATCATACATTGTGAGTATGCAAGAGAAATATGAAAATTAATACTTGATCATACAAACACTGTGATGATCCTAAATCGAGAACATACCCCGCTACAATTATGGCGGAGCATAAAGAATAAGTCCGTAAAGACCGAAATAAGAGTGTGGGACATTATTCTCATTGCAACCACGTGGACGATCTGGTTAGAACGAAATGGACGAAATTTTCAAGGAAAAACAAAAAACATCGTCACAGATTGCAACCAAATCAATTGAAACGGCGCTGATCTTGTCAAGACATTATTGGCGCAATATTTAATGATTATCAGGATAGGATAGTTCTATTTTTATTTTATTTTGTTTTTATTTACAATATATAATGGAATGTAAGTGATTTTTGTTATGTAAAAACATAAGATACCGTTAACGACAAGCGATTGCTTGTCGGATTCCCATTCAAAAATGAATATATCTTCTACATTTTGATGTCAAGATATATTCAATCAAGTATATATTATTGGTCTGTAAATTTTATTTTATGTGTAAATTCTGTGACGAGTACAACAACAACAAAAAAAAACTCACAAATCTTAGGTTAAAATCCCACTGATAAAATCGACTTTTTATTTCTAAAAGAGTCGTGATGTATGTACACAAGAACTCTCCCCCCCAACTTGTGATGCGCTGTAAAGGTGGCCTGTCAAAGCATAAAGGCCGAAAATTCGCGGGCCTATTAAGGAGCGGGGGGGAAAATGGGCCTAACATTGAACAGTTGCCGATTATAATTCCTTGGTTGAACACCTTACATGATCTGGGCTCTACGGTTGAACATAGCCGGCCTTTTCAGCCCGAAAAGTACAGCAGGGGATTTTAATGCGTGAAATGATGGGCCTGTACAGTGCAGCAGAAGCATTAATTGTCGTGTACAGTGCAACAGAGCGGGGATTACCGTTGACAACCCGGGGAGGGAAAAAAACTTTGATTTGAATTTCGAATGGCAATTACCTTACCCATAAATAGAACAATATTTGGTAGTAATTTTCATTTTGTTGTAATTTTGTGGTTCCCTTCCAATATTGAATTCTTGATCGGCCATTAAGTTGGTATAAGGTGGAAATACCTTCCTATCCCAAATCGTTCTTAGTTTTGAACAGTTGTTTGTGTTTTCTTTCTGAATCCCGTGATTGTTTTATCAGTAAACAGTTTTTTGGGAAAATGATTATGATTTGAACCCTTGATATTTCAAATACCTGTCTTGAATTGTTAATTTGGAAAATCCTGATTTTTTGAATCTTATATTTAACAGTATTCCCTGAAATGATTTTGTATTTGACAGTATTCCATGAAATGATGTTGTATTTGACAGTATTTCTCTAGATGGTTGTGTGGTTTACAGCGTTCCTATTTAACAGTTTTCCCTAAAACGAGTTGCTATTTAACAGTATTCTCCGGAATGAGTTTATATTTGACAGTATTTATAGTTAACAGTTTGTGCTGAGACGATTTTGTATTTAACATTATTTCCTGAAACGATTTTGTATTTAAAAGTATTTCCTGCGATGGTTTTCTAGTTAACATTAAATTACCGAAATGATTTTGTATTTAACAGTATTATGTGAAATGAGTTTATATTTAGCAGTATTTGTAGTTAACAGTTTTTACTGAGACGATTTTGTATTTAACATTATTTCCTGAAATGAGTTTCCATTTAACAGTGTTACCTAGATGCGTTTTTATTTAACATTATTTATAGTTACCAGTGTGTGCTGAGACGATTTTGTATTTAACAGTATTTCCTGAGATGATTTTGTATTTAACAGTATTTCTATTAAACAGTTTTCCCTGAAATGGGTTTACATTTAACAGTATTTCTATTAAACAGTTTTCCCTGAAATGAGTTTCCATTTAACAATATTTCTATTTTAACAGTATTTCTATTTAACAGTGCTTCTATTTAACAGTATTTCTATTGAATTACCGAAACGATTTTGTATTGTCTGAAATGAGTTTATATTTGATTTTGTATTTAACAGTATTTATATTTAACAGTATTGTCTGAAATGAGTTTGTATTTGACAGTATTTCCTGAGATGATTTTCTATTTAACATTAAATTACCTGTTTTGAATTTCAAGTCAGCGGAATTTAAAAAAAGATTGAAGATTTAACAACTTTTGTTTTGTTGAACATTACACTGTTTTTTATTACCTATTTTGATTTCCCAGTTAACAGTTATTTCCTTCAAACACGATTTTAGATTTAAAAATAGATTACAATTTTAAATTGTAGAGCTTAGATTTAACACAGTTTTTGATTTTAAAATGGGATGATTGAATTCTATTTTTTATTTAGCTTTAAGTTGAACTACATTAAATTGCATTTTTGATTTAAAAGTAGATTACAATTTTAAATTATAGAGCTTAGATTTAACACAAATTTTGATTTTAAAATGGGATGATTTTGTTTAATCCTAGAGATTTTGAAGCGTTGCTGATTTGAAAGTTCATCGGTTTGGAAGCGTCATGATTAAATTGAATCTTTGATTTAACTACTTTAAATTAAAGTTTTGATTTTGCGCCTTTGTTTATTAAATTCCTTATGCTTGTTTAATCATCGTGATTTGGAAGCGTTCATCTTTTATCAAACCTTTGTTTATTAAATTACTTATGAAAGTTCATTAAATGGTTTGACATACTTCAGAAATACACAACACAATAATAGTTCATAAATAGTCAGATCCCCTTGGACATAGATAATACATAGTTTGACATACTTCAGGGTTTGACACAACAACATAAATTATTACAACACAAACATAGTTCGACGACGCAGACATACATAACCATTGTTTAAAAGTCAGACTTTGTTCCTCACAAAACACTCCATTTATTGCTAAATAAATAACTAAAACGCCCAACACTCAGGTTTTGCATTTCTTAGTGAAACTGGGAAGGCAAATCAAGTTGTATGCACCTGTACCTCTTTCCATGTCAATGTCTTGCTGATTGAAGACCATTGGCATCTGCTTCACAATGCATTCCACAAACTTCACCAAGTAAAGGGCGCTATCTTCTGCATTCTGTCCCCTGGGACATCGACCATAACGTTCGACCCAATCTCCAATAGCTGCACAATCCATAGTTTCCTTCAAGTACTCCTTCCAGTCCTTCACGAAAGTATTAACCCTCGCTGCGAAAGTGTCCACCTTGCCAACCGAATTGTAAATCGTAACCTCACTTTTTTCAAAATCGAAGACAACCAAAATCCAGTTGCGTCCAACGTTGAAAGGAAGGAATAGCCAACGGTTTGCGCCAAGTTCAGTCATAGATAATGCTTTGGCAGTGTCGACATCAAACTCTTCAGGAAGCATGCTAGGCACTAACACCTGATTAAAGATATAAAAAGTGTTGGTCAAGCCTAAATGTTCTTGCAATGTTTAGTAGTATTTTATATGTTTGAACAGATTACCGAACATGTCGGGCTGACATAACTCCACCGATTATACGGATCCATGCAGCATAGACGCGTCATGTCCAGTAAGACATTGAGTAGCTGTAAAGATGTCGAATTGTTACATATATGAATGAAAACTATATATGTATAGGAGTAAAAATGTTGTTACCTTGCTCGTAATCTGCTTGCCTTGACACAGAAGTTCTATGTCCATCTTGGTGAACTTCTCCATTGGTTCAACCTTAAAACAGTCTGTGATGTAAGAATAAATAACGCTCTTCATGAAATTTGGTATTAGCTTGAATGGTGGATAGAGATTTTCCAAGTCTTCAGAGCAATAGGCGTCATTGCTGACTACGTTGTAATCACTGCCAGACTTCAACAGTTCGACTGCTTCGAAGGGGCTCTTGATTGAATTGTCTTCCGCGTCAAATCCTGGATTCGAATAGGAAATTATATATTGTACTTATGGACATTGATAAAAATAAATAAATACCTAAGTCGAATGTAGGATTCGCACCAAATGGATTGTCAACCTTCCCCTTGGACTTGGTGTTGTCTGTTGTACTAGTCTGACCGGTAAACTGTTTCGCATAGCGTTGACCTAATTTCCTTTGGAGATCGTCAGTCTGGCATACCGGGTGTGAAGGGACATTGGATCCTTTTGCAACCGAATAATTTTCATTCTGGGGCGTTTGGTTGGACTTGTTATACACGCTGGTATCTGGTGTGTTTGTTACATTCCCCGAAGATCCTGCTCCTGATTGTCTCGACGGTGTTGACTTGATGGCAACTGGTTGACTCACTGTATAAAAATGGACAGTGTGAAATTGAGTTCGTCAGAATTATGGTTTAATAAATAGTTACCAGCGATAGCAGGGTCGGAATTTGCCTTCCTTATCGGAGGTCGCTGAAATGAGCTCGAACCACCAACCTTCAATCCCCCATAGTTCTTGACTGGCGACTGGTTAAACGAAGGGGTCGAACCACCGACCTTCAATCCACCATAGTTCTTGACTGGCGACTGGTTAAACGAATGGATCGAACTACCTCTCTCGCCGGAGACGGAATTTGCTTTGTGTTCGGCTACTATCTTCTCCACATCCGGCAACTCGTGATCTTCAATGTAGGCTGGGTCCTGCTCGTCAACCATAGCCGTCATCTCGAGCACTGTTTACGAGAATAAAGGGAACTGATTAATAAAATCTTTTATTATCATTGAACAGCCGGCAATAGGCATGTCATACCTACGATTAGGTTAACGTAAGATTGAACAGTTTTAAATTTGACAAAAATGTATACCTTACTTGTTTGTTAAATAAGTGGTGTCAAATGTTATAACATCTCCATAAAACTGGTAAGCAGCGCGGCTACGACCATCTGCCCAGAAAACATTGCGCAATCTCCCGTCATCGTCAATTTCACACAGGTAAAAGAAATTGGGGCATTTGTTTTGACGGTCTCTGAAGTATTTCACCAAAGCGTTCGCATCTCCTGCTGCCAGTTTCAAGGACCTACGAGTTTGAACATGATTGCGCAAATCCCGGTCAGTGAACATGCAATTCTCGTGCCCCCCAGCTTGGTTGAACATAGCGTTGAAAGAGCGGTGCTGCGGGATCCCTGATATAGGTAATTAAATGTGGTTTAACAGTCAGTTAAACCAAAAATGAGTACACAATATCGAACATAATGGGGGTTTGACAGTTCATCAAAAATGCTGGGATCCCAGATATGGAAAGTTAAAAAAATGGTTTAACAGTAGTCTGTTGAACGAAAACTGAGTACACACTATCGAACATAATGGGGGTTTAACAGTTCATCAAAAATGCTGGGATCCCTGATATGGAAAGTTAAAAAAGTGGTTTAACAGTAGTCTGTTCAACGAAAACTGAGTACACACTATCGAACATAATGGGGGTTTAACAGTTCATCAAAAATGCTGTTTAAACTTAACCTGAATCGTCGTTTATTTCTATCTGTTTCTTTACGAATTCAGGAATGTTACGGTGACACCTCATGTAACGAACAGCATCAGGGCGTAAATCATCGTTATGATCCAGTTCGATATGAGAGATGGTCCACAACCCATTCAAAAGGTAGTCCTTGACAATGATTTTTGCAGGACAAGCCGTTCCTTGGTAGCTATTCCTCCTTTTTCCGTATCCGTCTAACTTGGGACGTGTAAGGGGTTTCTTCTCCTTATTGCAAGCAAACGTGGAATCAGAAGTTTGCCCGTAAAAATTGTGCTTGGAACGTTTTACAATGCCAAAGCCTTTGATGCAGGAGTACTTCAAATAGAAAAGATATGCATCTTCGCGTGATTCGAATCGCATCCCAACGGAAGGGTCTGGCAAAGTGTGTTCTTGAGTAGCTAAATTAGGGGGGGGGGGGGGGGAGGGGTAAAATCATGGTGATCGCTGAAAACATCGTTGTACAAATTCTCCATTGTTGAACGCTGGAAGGGGGGGAGTGATGGAAAATGAGAGAAGGAAAAGAAGGAAAGAGATAAACAGGAGGGAAAAGGTAAATGATGAAGAAAGTACCGTTTTTCGAAAAAAAGCAACGTGGGATGGACGTCCGTGCCAGGAAACGTTGAAAAATGGGAACAAGTACGCCGTGTGTAAGGTTGAACAGTGATGTGATTTTTGTGCAGTGAGCTGTAAACCACTGAAATGGTGCTCTTGGTTTACCACCTATGCTTTGGTTTAACACGTTGTGCCAGCGCATCAACGGAGCGGGGGGAGGATAGGGGGTCATACAACATTTTCCTTTCTAAAAATACAAAGCTCGATGGATCGTCAAAATAGACAAACAAACTACCTAACTTTAGATTCGCGTGAGGAACAGTGATATGCATCCAATTTCTTGGCAACAAATTAAACGAAGGAGGCACTCTTTTGTTCAAAGTTTATATTCATCATGTGTGACTCCCCTGGTATTAAATTAGAACACGGAAAGCACCACAAAATTGGGCACAGAGATTCAACAGATTCTAATTATAGAGAGATTTGAGACTCGTTTACCGAGCTGTTTATGAACCGCCAAATAGTGCCTCTATATATAATCAATGAGAAGTCTACAATACAATCTACAATACAAAATTTTAACTGACCAGCTGAATCTCTGTGTTCTTGTTTCGGAAAGATGAATACATTTTCTTCATGCTTGAGTTCTTGTTTCGCAAACCGGGAAACCGGGCGAGAGGAGGAGGGTGGTGCTCACCACCGGCGAGATCGGCTGAGGCGATGCCGAAAATTCTTCACCAAATTAACTAAAAGGGTACGAATTTGTTTTTTAATACTATATAATGAGGGATTCTTTTATGTTATGGCCTTTTTCTGTAAGACTGTAACTCACATTATGAATTACATAGCTCATTCAAATTAGAGGATCATTGGATAAATATTGCATAAATATGTTAAATGTTAATTATACCTCTTACTCTGGGAGTCAACAACTAGTGATTGTACCCTTGAGAACTACACGAATTATCATCTTACTTTGAATGGTTCATATTTAGGAAAATTATACGATATATATCCCTTTTTTTAGTTACCTTTGATGATTTAAATGTAGATGATTAATTAAATTATCATTCTATGTTGAATGATTTAAACTTAGTCTATCATGAGGAATTAAACAAAAAGTTTTACAACATAATTCCTGTTATACTAAACTCATTATAGAAGTTAGAAAAACACCATCTACAATTGGTTTCTTATAAATTATATCTCGAGACTCAATTTTTAAAATTTGAGTTACATTTGTTCTAGGGAAGGAGAAATAAAATGAATCAAGAACTCGTGGAGCAATCGGACGCGAATGACACCGGACATGAAGTAGAGCCCTCGATTCAGGTAGTCATTTTCTATGTTAATTCTTTTATTTGTATTTCATTGTTTATGCCGATATGTTAAGTTGAATTTGAATTTGAATTTGAATTTCGTTTTATAGTTATATCTACAATAGTATATTTAGCATTGCTATGATCTTAATTCATGAAATAGTATGTGTATATATATATTGTACCTTAGTTTTTTTGTAAATCGAATTTAGACAAACGTGTTAATAATTAGTTTATTTCTTATATAGGAGGAGATCGCCGAAGTAAACGGAACGAATCCTATCGACTTGGAAAAAACAACATCAGTTAATGCGAATCATTGTTCCACAAATGAGGAAATTGAAGAAGAGGAGGAAGAAGAAGAAGGATATGCAGAATTTGAACCAGACACCGCGTCTTACCGAGAGCGCGAGTCCAGTAACACACATCTTCCTACACATCATCCTATCAGAATATCAATGAAAGTAAAATTCATGGTATTCTTATGTTTCTTTTCGATGTGTTACTACTATCAACAAAATGTGTCGGTACATGAGTTTGTACCGCCAATTGAGGAGAGTACGTCTTTGCAAACGACGATACCGAATTTGTATATTGCCGTCAACACGACGTCCTCACTTGATGTTATTTCGCAAGCTTCGATTTCTAATTTAGCTAGTTGTGAACCGTCCATTGAAAATAAATGGTCGTGCATAAAATATATTATGATGTTGTTAGGTCTGGGAGGCTTATATTTTGTTTGGGATAGTATATACGGGGCATTTGTGCTTGCTTGTTGTATTTTGAGTGGATTTGGAGTGAGAGATGAGTTAAGAGTGTCCACGTGGATTAATTGGGTGAATATTAGATGGAGAGAGTTAGAGGAAGAGGGAGAGAGATCAGCGAGTGATATCATGAATTTGCTAGAAAACTTGGTGTAGTTTTGGTTTACAAATGTTGTTTAAATTGAAATGTAAGATATAGAATTAATTGATTATGTGCTGATATATAATTTATTTATTTTACTGTCATTTGTAATTTGTATGAGGATATATGATTTAGATGCTAGTTATTAGATCTGTTTGCTCATGAACAACATAAATAAATCAATCTAAGAAACCACTAATATAAAATAGTAAAAGTTATTGAATGGAAAATATTATAAACTTTAAGTAATTAAGATTTAAGGAATTCTTCTTAAAAAAAAATTAAGATATATTAAACAAAAATAGTAAACAGCCCGTCATTCAGTAATAACGGTTAATTATGAGACTAATTAAGTTTGAATATAATCTTATATAAATATTAATAATATAATGTACTATTGATATATATGACGAGCTAGATATTTGAGAGAACATATTCTCTATTTTTTTCAATTAAATTTTATCTTATTTAACCAACACACAAACTCTAGCCAAGAAGACTAGCCTCCAAATCACCCGTTTTCTTCTTCACTAGCCTCGTCAAATTCTTAACACTCTCAACTTAGACTTCCCAATCTGTACAAAAATATTTCATACATCATAAAACAATCACAAGATGCTTGGACTACCACAAGGCCCGTTAAAAGCCCAACAAATCTCAATTTTGAATATGAACCAACAAAGAAGAGAAACGGGAAACCCGGTAAGATAAAAAAATGACGAAATGTATGCGGGTCCCGATGCTCGACTTTGCACTCCCTCGAACGCCGCCGAAATCGACAGTCTAAGAACTATTAGTCAATTCACAAATACCATTGATTGACAATGCCACTGCGATCGAGTGTAAAATGTTTGGATCTTTGATGAACATTCTTCCTCACACGACTTTAGTCGACATTGTGAGAATGCAAGAGAAAATATCGCAAACCATTGCGATTGAAATAAGACGAAGTAAATGAGATGTTCGCTCATTGATTGCGTGCACCAAGCGGTTATGTTTAGCATCACAAGTTCTGAAATTGGACGTAATTAAATATCTGCTTTTGGATTGTAAATTAAAGTCATTGATCTTCGCTCTTTGATCGTATTCACCATCATTCGACTTTCCACGCTTTTATATACGACATTACTTAACATATGTAAATAATTTAAACTTATATTGAGTAAATTTAAAATGGAGATGAGTAATATTTGCTTAAAATCATGTGGATGCAATTTGATCTCTCGAGTTTGAATTCCATTACCAGTTTTATGTGTTTTAATAAAGTAGGCGTCAATAAGCCCACGCAACAAAAAGGAGGTCTTTATACAGATGAATGTGAATTAAATCAATTTTACATAGGTATATCATATGTCGTGTATGGATAGTCAAAACCGAATTTTTGTAAAAATAAAGAAATAATTTTTCATTTCGGATAAATGAATTCCAAATGCACTCTGATTCTTTTGATGCTTCTCATTTTGTTTTGCTATCTCGCAATTTAAGAGTATCTCGTCAACATTTCCTCTCGGCATTCTTCACTGCTCATCTCGGTCACGCTTGCTCTTCGCACTGGTCACGACCCTCTCTTCTCGGTCTTCCCGAGTCGATATCTGGAGAGAGAAGAACACAACCTGCATCTCGGGGCTCTCTTCTCTAACTTCATCAATTTTTTACCTCTCCAAATTTTAAGATCTCCGAATTCTATCTCATCACCATGAAACTCGTCATCAAGTTTTCTTGTTTATCTTAATTTAGAAATTTTCAACGTCAATTTGAAGATAAAACATCGCAAGAATTTAATGAAGGAAACAAATCCCTAAGCTAAACTGTTTAGATTGTATGTGAATGATTATATCCGTTATAATTTATGTTGGTTGATATATATATATATATATATATATATATATATATATATATATATATATATATATATATATATATATATATATATATATATATCATGCTTATCGTCATGAGCTTAGTTTGTTACCTTTGCTTGGTACTTGTGAGATTGTTCTTTATTGGGTTGGGATATCCGATTTTTCATAACGACTTATGTAAACAATGTAATATAAATGCCAGTTGGTGTTCCAATACACATATTTTTTTGTAATGGTATTCGAAAAACGATCGATTTCGTAACTGATATATTTTTTTTGGATGCAAATGGAGATCGAACCCACAACCTCTCAAAACATGTGATTTTTTCGCGTCACACTCAACCAACTATGTTATGCGCTCTTTGAGAACATATTGAATTAACATTAACAGACTAAGTAAGAGGAAGACATTTTTTTTAATTATCAATTCTTTCTAAGACGTACTTCAAATGGCTCATGTGTTCAGTGCATTGGTCTGAGCAGTTTGTCATTTCATAAACATATTGGCATCCATGATAATACTTACAAGTTACAACTACATTAATATTAAATTTATTTTTCTCAATTTTGTATTATATAATTTTTTAATAGTTAACATCTCGTTGTGCATTCTAGTATGTAAGACTCATCTATGTTTTAAGTTTTCTTATTTGATGCTCCTTGTTCTTTTGCGAGCACGCTAGTATTATCACGTTTTTTCTGTTTGTAGACGAGGGACAATTGTCAATTCAGATTATGTGTGTTGTCAAATACTTTTTTTAAGAGATTGCATTGTGAGTTCAAATGTCCAAACCTAATTACGTAACACAGTTGAGCCATCCATTGATCATGAACGAAATTGTCGATATGATTGTTTGTGTTTAGTAGTCGCATGCATGTTTGTGTGATATGCCTCGTGAAGTGGTGGTGTTATGAAATATTAAGAGTTATGACTTTGATTTGAGACTTTGGTCGGTGTACATTTCTTACTGAGTATATTGTGAATTTGAATTCGCGTTTTAATTGAGAGTGAACTTCTCCTTATCGGTATTATCACTTAACAAATTTGGAGATCCAGTTCCATGCATGTAATTTTGTTGAGTGATAGATTGTAATCATCAATGAACTTATCAGTATGAATATGTAATACTCGTTTGTATGTTTGTGTTTAATATATAGGAAATGCCTATAAACCTTCTCCTACATCACTTGCAGGCATATCGATCTAAGGGCACCCCCTTCTCTCCTACCCACACAACTACACTTAGAGGCCAACTTTCCAGCTTTAGAACAAAATCCCCCCCTCCCCCCCCCCCCCCCCCCCCCCCCAGCAACACCCCTTCCCTGAAAATGCACCAGTGAACCCTACGAGCAACCAAAATGAACAATCGGTCAAACGAAAAGAGAAAAATGAGCCGTTAATGTATCAAGAAAGAGAGTAAACACCAACAATTAGGTTCAAACTTTCTTGTTTCTATCATGATACCTGCTAGACAAAACACCAAGAACGTTCCTTCGAGACAAAACACCACCTCGGTAAATGTGATGCAGCCAAGACCCGACAACCACTGTACACCTCTGGTCATTCACTCTCGGACAACAACTTCAATTAGAACCAACTGAGCAAGACCCTCCTACATAGCAACAATTTCAAGAGTAAGAAACGAAGCACATGCATCTCACGCAATGAGGTCAAAAGAGGACACAGTTCGCCCCCCTCTAACCAAAACCTAAATTGGGAAGGGTTATGCACACGGTGCTTACAAGCCGACCACCCCACGGAGACCTGCATTACCGACGAGCCTGCGTCAAATGCCACCTCCAAGAACACCTATCGGTTCCAAATCCGATAATCATCCCAACCCTCTTGAGCTTCGGGGTCAACTAGAAGATGGATTCATGCCCCAAAACAGACCAGTCAACTCGGTGATTTACGTTAGGCAAATTAAACGCTAGTCCAATGAAATCAATCGTCTTCGACATAATGCCTTCGTGATCAATGCGAGGTTGGTGGACCACCACTCTTAGTACATAGTGAATATGATTATCTCTCGTTGTTAACCGTGGCTAAACCTTTTCAAATCATTTATTGGGATAAATTACGTTATCTGGCTATCCTCCTTGTCACTGCTAGTCGAGATGAGTTTTTACGTGATAAAATTATTCTGCTTTGGCGGGTCTCCTTCATCAGCTACCCTCTCAATCTTACAAAAACGTAGAGTGATGTGTTTGTAATTTTTTTTGCGAAAATAGTCTATTTTGATAATTGTTGTTTCACAGATCTATTTACTAAAATTTTCATATATGTCTGACCCAAATATATCTTCTACATAAATGGACACGAGACCATTCCTTTTCAACATCAAGTGCATACATAAGTTTAATAGATCCGGAGAAACGTATTTCACGGAACAATATGCTATGAAAATCTAAAGCACCTATGAAGGTCAAAATTGTCATGTGGCTTACCTTAAATGGTCGCATCCTAACGAGAGATATGTTAAATCGTAAGGGGTGGATATGACCTTTTAGGTGTCCACCATGTAAGAATAACGCGGAATTTTCCGAACACATAATCATACATTGTGAGTATGCGAGAGAAATATGAAAATTAATACTTGATCATACAAACACTGTGATGATCCTAAATCGAGAACATACACCGCTACAATTATGGCAGAGCATAAAGAATAAGTCCGTAAAGACCGAAATAAGAGTGTGGGACATTATTCTCATTGCAACCACGTGGACGATCTGGTTAGAACGAAATGGACGAAATTTTCAAGGAAAAACAAAAAACATCGTCACAGATTGCAACCAAATCAATTGAAACGGCGCTGATCTTGTCAAGACATTATTGGCACAATATTTAATGATTATCAGGATAGGATAGTTCTATTTTTATTTTATTTTGTTTTTATTTACAATATATAATGGAATGTAAGTGATTTTTGTTATGTAAAAACATAAGATACCGTTAACGACAAGCGATTGCTTGTCGGATTCCCATTCAAAAATGAATATATCTTCTACATTTTGATGTCAAGATATATTCAATCAAGTATATATTATTGGTCCGTAAATTTTATTTTATGTGTAAATTCTGTGACGAGTACAACAACAACAAAAAAAAACTCACAAATCTTAGGTTAAAATCCCACTGATAAAATCGACTTTTTATTTCTAAAAATACAAAGCTCGATGGATCGTCAAAATAGTCAAACAAACTACCTAATTTTAGATTCGCGTGATGAACAGTGATATGCATCCAATTTCTTGGCAACAAATTAAACGAAGGAGGCACTCTTTTGTTCAAAGTTTATATTCATCATGTGTGACTCCCCTGGTATTAAATTAGAACACGGAAAGCACCACAAAATTGGGCACAGAGATTCAACAGATTCTAATTATAGAGAGATTTGAGACTCGTTTACCGAGCTGTTTATGAACCGCCAAATAGTGCCTCTATATATAATCAATGAGAAGTCTACAATACAATCTACAATACAAAATTTTAACTAACCAGCTGAATCTCTGTGTTCTTGTTTCGGAAAGATGAATACATTTTCTTCATGCTTGAGTTCTTGTTTCGCAAACCGGGAAACCGGGCGAGAGGAGGAGGGTGGTGCTCACCACCGGCGAGATCGGCTGAGGCGATGCCGAAGATTCTTCACCAAATTAACTAAAAGGGTACGAATTTGTTTTTTAATACTATATAATGAGGGATTCTTTTATGTTATGGCCTTTTTCTGTAAGACTGTAACTCACATTATGAATTACATAGCTCATTCAAATTAGAGGATCATTGGATAAATATTGCATAAATATGTTAAATGTTAATTATACCTCTTACTCTGGGAGTCAACAACTAGTGATTGTACCCTTGAGAACTACACGAATTATCATCTTACTTTGAATGGTTCATATTTAGGAAAATTATACGATATATATCCCTTTTTTTAGTTACCTTTGATGATTTAAATGTAGATGATTAATTAAATTATCATTCTATGTTGAATGATTTAAACTTAGTCTATCATGAGGAATTAAACAAAAAGTTTTACAACATAATTCCTGTTATACTAAACTCATTATAGAAGTTAGAAAAACACCATCTACAATTGGTTTCTTATAAATTATATCTCGAGACTCAATTTTTAAAATTTGAGTTACATTTGTTCTAGGGAAGGAGAAATAAAATGAATCAAGAACTCGTGGAGCAATCGGACGCGAATGACACCGGACATGAAGTAGAGCCCTCGATTCAGGTAGTCATTTTCTATGTTAATTCTTTTATTTGTATTTCATTGTTTACGCCGATATGTTAAGTTGAATTTGAATTTGAATTTGAATTTCGTTTTATAGTTATATCTACAATAGTATATTTAGCATTGCTATGATCTTAATTCATGAAATAGTATGTGTATATATATATTGTACCTTAGTTTTTTGTAAATTGAATTTAGACAAACGTGTTAATAATTAGTTTATTTCTTATATAGGAGGAGATCGCCGAAGTAAACGGAACGAATCCTATCGACTTGGAAAAAACAACATCAGTTAATGCGAATCATTGTTCCACAAATGAGGAAATTGAAGAAGAGGAGGAAGAAGAAGAAGGATATGCAGAATTTGAACCAGACACCGCGTCTTACCGAGAGCGCGAGTCCAGTAACACACATCTTCCTACACATCATCCTATCAGAATATCAATGAAAGTAAAATTCATGGTATTCTTATGTTTCTTTTCGATGTGTTACTACTATCAACAAAATGTGTCGGTACATGAGTTTGTACCGCCAATTGAGGAGAGTACGTCTTTGCAAACGACGATACCGAATTTGTATATTGCCGTCAACACGACGTCCTCACTTGATGTTATTTCGCAAGCTTCGATTTCTAATTTAGCTAGTTGTGAACCGTCCATTGAAAATAAATGGTCGTGCATAAAATATATTATGATGTTGTTAGGTCTGGGAGGCTTATATTTTGTTTGGGATAGTATATACGGGGCATTTGTGCTTGCTTGTTGTATTTTGAGTGGATTTGGAGTGAGAGATGCGTTAAGAGTGTCCACGTGGATTAATTGGGTGAATATTAGATGGAGAGAGTTAGAGGAAGAGGGAGAGAGATCAGCGAGTGATATCATGAATTTGCTAGAAAACTTGGTGTAGTTTTGGTTTACAAATGTTGTTTAAATTGAAATGTAAGATATAGAATTAATTGATTATGTGCTGATATATAATTTATTTATTTTACTGTCATTTGTAATTTGTATGAGGATATATGATTTAGATGCTAGTTATTAGATCTGTTTGCTCATGAACAACATAAATAAATCAATCTAAGAAACCACTAATATAAAATAGTAAAAGTTATTGAATGGAAAATATTATAAACTTTAAGTAATTAAGATTTAAGGAATTCTTCTTAAAAAAAAATTAAGATATATTAAACAAAAATAGTAAACAGCCCGTCATTCAGTAATAACGGTTAATTATGAGACTAATTAAGTTTGAATATAATCTTATATAAATATTAATAATATAATGTACTATTGATATATATGACGAGCTAGATATTTGAGAGAACATATTCTCTATTTTTTTTCAATTAAATTTTATCTTATTTAACCAACACACAAACTCTAGCCAAGAAGACTAGCCTCCAAATCACCCGTTTTCTTCTTCACTAGCCTCGTCAAATTCTTAACACTCTCAACTTAGACTTCCCAATCTGTACAAAAATATTTCATACATCATAAAACAATCACAAGATGCTTGGACTACCACAAGGCCCGTTAAAAGCCCAACAAATCTCAATTTTGAATATGAACCAACAAAGAAGAGAAACGGGAAGCCCGGTAAGATAAAAAAATGACGAAATGTATGCGGGTCCCGATGCTCGACTTTGCACTCCCTCGAACGCCGCCGAAATCGACAGTCTAAGAACTATTAGTCAATTCACAAATACCATTGATTGACAATGCCACTGCGATCGAGTGTAAAATGTTTGGATCTTTGCTGAACATCCTTCCTCACACGACTTTAGTCGACATTGTGAGAATGCAAGAGAAAATATCGCAAACCATTGCGACTGAAATAAGACGAAGTAAATGAGATGTTCGCTCATTGATTGCGTGCACCAAGCGGTTATGTTTAGCATCACAAGTTCTGAAATTGGACGTAATTAAATATCTGCTTTTGGATTGTAAATTAAAGTCATTGATCTTCGCTCTTTGATCGTATTCACCATCATTCGACTTTCCACGCTTTTATATACGACATTACTTAACATATGTAAATAATTTAAACTTATATTGAGTAAATTTAAAATGGAGATGAGTAATATTTGCTTAAAATCATGTGGATGCAATTTGATCTCTCGAGTTTGAATTCCATTACCAGTTTTATGTGTTTTAATAAAGTAGGCGTCAATAAGCCCACGCAACAAAAAGGAGGTCTTTATACAGATGAATGTGAATTAAATCAATTTTACATAGGTATATCATATGTCGTGTATGGATAGTCAAAACCGAATTTTTGTAAAAATAAAGAAATAATTTTTCATTTCGGATAAATGAATTCCAAATGCACTCTGATTCTTTTGATGCTTCTCATTTTGTTTTGCTATCTCGCAATTTAAGAGTATCTCGTCAACATTTCCTCTCGGCATTCTTCACCGCTCATCTCGGTCACGCTTGCTCTTCGCACTGGTCACGACCCTCTCTTCTCGGCCTTCCCAAGTCGATATCTGGAGAGAGAAGAACACAACCTGCATCTCGGGGCTCTCTTCTCTAACTTCATCAATTTTTTACCTCTCCAAATTTTAAGATCTCCGAATTCTATCTCATCACCATGGAACTCGTCATCAAGTTTTCTTGTTTATCTTAATTTAGAAATTTTCAACGTCAATTTGAAGATAAAACATCGCAAGATTTTAATGAAGGAAACAAATCCCTAAGCTAAACTGTTTAGATTGTATGTAAATGATTATATCCGTTATAATTTATGTTGGTTGATCTAATATATATATATATATATATATATATATATATATATATATATATTGAAGGAAATACAGTTTCAGGATCGACCGTAAAAGTGTACACAAGGATAAACGATTGTAGTCGTACATTCGTGGCCATAACTGTCAGTGGAAAAATCCGATTTGAATGGTTCAAATTGGGTTAGATAGATAATTAGATTATCTATAACCTTCATGTAGAAATATATTTCATATGAACGAAGTATCAGTGTCGTTTATGTGAAATACCGAAAGGGTGCAACAGTATGACATACAGTTAGTAAAACAGTCATAACTTTTGCATACGAACTCCAATTGGGCTGGGCCAAATTGGGTTATGTAGATAATGAGATTAGCTACAACTTTCATGTTGGGTGTTTTTCTGTCAGAGAAATTTATCAATTTCGTCTGGACAGAATATTGAACAGGTTCATGCACTTTTCTGTGTGAAAGGATATATATTGGATATACATGCCTTTTGGCTAATCCTAATCCTATTAGATATAAATAGGATACTTTCTCTCTCATCCAGATCAGACTATTGAGATTATCATTCTGCCCAATACACAAGAAAAAGAGAAAATTCAGATTTGATCTTTCGTGAGTGAAAAGGTGCAAAGAGAGAGAGAGAAATAGAGAATCGATTAGATCGAGCAAGTTCGCCGGTGCATCGTCTAGGCAGGTGCATCCGCGACCGACGTCTTACGAATCAACGTGGATACAAGTAGAGGAACGACGTTTGTGGTTCTTGGATTGTGATCGACTCGAGTGAGAAAGACGGTGGAAACGCTTGGACGCACGAAGACGAAGTCGAGTGAACCGGCGTAGTTAACGAGTGGTGAAGGACGCGTGGTATGGGACGCGCGGATTGTCACCAACGTGACAGGAGGAATAGAAGGCGGCGATCAACCCTTCGTGTGCCATCAATTTGGCACTGGTATAGATCTATCCTTCTATTTGCATCGTACCCTCGAAGTCATGGCGTGATCTTGGATTTAGGGAACCGGACCGGGCCTTCATTCCGCTGCGCGGGCCCGGGGTCGGGGTGAATTCCCAAGAGTGGTATTAGAGCGATCGCCATCGATTCGAGGGTCGAATCATAGTCGTATATTAGATATACGCACGGGTTATCAAAGTTCGTACCCGTTTGCATGATGTTACATATAGAGAAAGTCAAATTCCGTTAAAATCACAAGTGGAATTCGCTAGAGATCGATCAAAAGTTGATTGAGAGTATCTAGGAATGATCGTGAAAAAGTTTCATGATTTATCGTTTTGGAAACGAGCGAAAACAGACGAAACGGCAAAATCTGCAGAAAATTAGAATACGAAACAGTGAGTAAAACTAAGATAAGTTTCAGTGGAAAACTCCAAATTGATTGGATCAAATTGGCGTAGATAGATAATGGGATTATCTATGACTTTGATACAGAAAGTTGTTTCATTTGAACGAATTATCAGTGTCGTTTTTATGGAATACTGAAAGGGTGCGACTGTTTGACATACAGAGACTTAAACGTCCGTATATGTCGCATCGAAACACCAATTGAGTCCAATCCAATTGGGTTAGTTATATAATAAGATTATCTAGAACTTTCGTTCACGTTCAAAGTCGGTTGGAACAATTTAATATTTTCGTTTCGACATAATACTGAAAAGGTGTCTGTAGTTTTCTGGTTGAAAATGTGTGTATTGGATATACTTACCTTTTCGTTTGTTCGTATTTTACTAAAACTGGTATAACTTTCAGTAGGAAATTCCGATTTGAATGGTTCAAATTGTGTTAGTTAGATAATGAGATTATCTAGAACTTTCATGTTGTAATCTATTTCATTTGAGCGAAGTATTAGTGTCGTTCTAATGAAATATCGAAAAGGTGCAGAAAAACAGTTTTTCTGCCGCCCGGGGGCAGTTTTTGGCGCTCCGGACGCGTCCCGGGCGAGGTTTTCTCGCGCCCGTTGGGCCCCTGCGTTACAACGGATGGGGCAGTCCGTTATAACGGATCCCCTTCTGGATGCTGATTTTGTTTTCGCGATAACTTTTGCTCCGAAACTCGGAATTTTGAGTTCTTTATATCGATACGATCGGCATCAATCATTCTAGCATGTTAGATAATTAATTATTTAGAATAATTAGTCTCCCTAATAAAATCATATGCATATTGAAAATCTTGTGATAGTGATATAATATGATTATGTCACAAATTTAGAAACATGCAATGGCATGATCCCTCATAATATTTAAGTCATGGAAATGCCTTCCATATTCACAACCACTATGATCGGTACTACGTCTCACATGGGTTAAGGCCAAAGCCGACATGGGTTATTGTAGTCATCGACGGGGTGGCAAGCGTTAAATAGGGACTGATAAGGGTTAAGGCCAAAGCCGACTTATTAGTAGTTTATTTGAACGATACGCTGAGTATGGTTGTGACTTAACCGTTCAAGCCAGTAAGGGTTGAGGCCAAAGCCGACTTGATTGGAAGTTCGGGGCATAGATAGGATGCACACACGGAACTGGGATTGTATTGGATACGATTCATCACCGAAATCCTATAAAGGTTCAAGAGTCGCATTGGATGCGATTGGATATAATCCTACCTAAATAGCGAGATCATATTCGTCTGCCAAAGCAACTTATGGGAGGATCGTGATATATGGGTCTTGAGTGTTATGGACTTGGAGTCCCGTATCGGTATGAGGGTTATCGATTCGATAAAATAACATTATCATATATTCATCATATAAGCATATAGATTAAGTACGCACGGTTAGGAGTTAATCTTCATCATCCGTTTAGAATTATGTTTTCCAGCAACACCAAATATATCGATGAGATCGATATGATAGATAGATTTTGGGCCGGAATTACCATTATTAACCTTGATAGTCAAAGAATAGTTCTTAGACTTAAATGAACGTGTTGGACACGGAAATGGTAAATTCGGGGCTCGAGGCATTGGTTTTAGAGAAAGCAGGGTTCGATAAACTTTAAGAAGGAATCGAACGATATTACGTGCCTTGTGATGGCATGTATAGACGCAAATTTCTCAAAATTGTTTTGAGAGTTCGGGTGTATATGAAAGTAAAACACAGCGCTCATGAAATAGTTTCAAGAGCTAGAGCGCGTTGAATGATTCAATGCGGCTCAAAGAGTAGGTTAATTTTGAGACGCCTTATGGGTCTTGGATTAACACTCGTGTGTTGATGGTACGAGATTTGATCTTCGTGACCGAATATCATATGCATTCGATAGATAAGTCGATCCCGAAATTGCATATGATGCGATGTAAATTTGAATAGGAGATGCTTGGAGTGTCCGGGGAATCCAAAGCATAGAGATGCATGGATGTCCTTGTAATTCAAAAGCGGGATCGAAAGAAATGTATGTCTAAGGGTATTTTGGAAAAATGTTTTCCAAAACGGAGAGTTCGTACAAGGAGTTGTCCAAACTAGTGACTCAAAGAATGGTGAAATCCGAGGAGGATTAAACCTAGAAGTTGATTGCTTCTTTTGGCATTGCCGTCTTGGCCATATAAACGAGATTCGTGTATCTAGATTCCATATGATGGATTGCTAGAATCATTCGAATTAGATTCGATTGATTAATGCGATACTTATTTATTAGGCAAGACGACAAAGGGCATCATTCTCCAAAGGTTGGAGAAAGATCCAACGAATTATTGGAACTTACATTAACATGTAGATGATCCGATAAGTTTCTAGGCAAGAGGAGGCTATCAGTATTTTGTTATGTTTATGGACGGTTAAAGTAGATATGGAAATATCTATTTAATGCGTGCCGAAACGGAGACTTTTGAAAGGTTCAAAGAGTTTCAAAAACGAAATACGAAATCAACTAAGCAAGAAAATCAATGCTTTTCGATAGGATCGATAAGGCGAGTATTTGAGCTAAACTTTTCGATAGGATCGAAGAGGCGATATTTGAGTTATGAATATTGATGATCATTTATGATTGTGGAATCGTTTCACGATGGCCTTTATTCGGAACATTGAGACGTGTCCGAAAAGAGGAAATGAACGCATGTTGGACATGGTTCGATAAATGATAAATCAATAGGATCTCCCAAAAATATTTTGGGGATACGCCCTTGAGACAGTGGCACTAATGAATGGTTGCGTATGAGATATGGACCATAATCCTTCTAATCGGTACAAAAGACGCCATATGAGATATGGATCGGAATGGTTCCGAAGTTGTCACTTGTACAGATTTGAGGATGTGAGTGTATTTCGAAATTTGTTTCGGTTAAACTCAATCCCAAATTTGGAAATTGTTCGTTTATCCTTAAGGAAACTAAAGGGTATTAGTTCTAACGTCCCGACGAAAATAAGATTTTTGTGGCTCGAAGAGATGCCTTCTTGGAGGACTCGATGCGCACAAGTTTGAAACTTGATGATGCTAATCTCTGTGCGGGCTAGTGGGAGTAGAATAAATCTCGAAAGAGTTCGAGATCTGAAAATGAACATTGTACCGATGAATGTTGACACGACTTCATCAAGAGTTGATGAATACGAGTCGAACACACAAATGAATTATTTGTAGATCAAGTAGGCTATATCATAAGCCGGTAAATACGGATTTACCATTGCTAATGATGATAGATCGAAATCATATGATGATTCGATATCCTACTGGGATGCTATGAAAGGTTGATTCCACATGACATGATGTCATGAATTCTGAGATTCGATCCGTGTAAAATTATCAAGTTTAGAACTTGATTTCATTACTTTCCGGGTTAGACCCGTGAAAAGACAATGAGTTTTCAAGATGAGAACCGACACGGATAGGAATACGCATATATGCAAAGCGAGGCTCGTAGCGAAGAGTTTCAAGAATTTCATAGTCGGACTATGAAGAAACGTTTTCGCATGTTGCCATGCTTTCACATTCTCGAAATTCTGCTTGACATGGTCGCGTATTATGACTATGTGATGTGAGGCAAATAAAGCACAAATTTAATGCTTAATTTGGGGATTTTAGCCCTTGTGAAGAACAATTCTATATACTTTATTAATCATATTTGAGATAACATGAATATTTCTTCACTAAGTGTGTTTTATTGCTTAATCACAGGAATTAGAAGGAATTTCTAGGAATTTGGAGAGTGTAGTTGTCTCCAACACGTCAAGAGGAGTGAAAACGATATATTACACCGATATATTCGGTACATGAATGAGACGGGAGGCAAACAATTATCATGATAGAAACTTACACAAAAGTCTACACGAAAACCACTCAATCCTTAGCCCTTATCCTGCCCACCTACCTTTGGTGGGAATTACCTCCTTACCCCCAATCCTCTCCACCAACTCGTGGCCAATAAGAAGACTCCATGAGTGCTATAAATATGACCACAAGGGCCACGAGTCTGGCACGCTCTTTTACGCCCATTCTCTCTCTCTCTCTCTCTCTCTCTCTCTCTCTCTCTCTCTCTCTCTCTCTCTCTCTCTCTCTCTCTCTCTCTCTCCCTCTTAAGAAAGTCCAAGAACTTTCAAGAACACGCAAGAATTGCAACTACGAACGATAATATTCTAAAATCGATCACCGAATAGAAGCTCACTTCATTCGGTGAATCGGTTTACACTTCGACGAAGATCGAGTTGCGAGGATTGAGGTGAAGCTTTCTTCATCCGAATCCACGCAAGCAAGGAGTCGAGCATTCTATATTCCACTCGGAAGCTTTCTTCCAATTGGACTTCTTGCAATCTCGAGTTCACTCAACCGGTACGAAGCTCTCTTCTATTGGCGGGTGAATTGGTACGAAAGGAACGTGTTGTGCGAGTTGTCTAGCTCACTAGCATCTCAAAACAACAAGGAAGGCATCCAAGACGAGACTCGGAGCTCACTTCATCTCTCTAGGTGTTTTCTTTCCTTTCTTGTAATTCTTGTAGTTTAAATTCGAATTGGATTTGTGTAAAGAATTCTCGGTTTAATGAATCTTTAGTTCTTGTTTACTTGAATCAAATCTTTGTTAGTGTTTTTACTTGATCTCTTACTTTTAATTACTGCCTTGAACTTAGTCTAAATCTCCCTTGGTTTAATCTCAAAACAAACCCTCAATTCAATCCTAAATTCAAATTACAATTTCGAAATCCAGAACTACTTCCGTTGTAACGGAACCTAATTTGCGTTGTAACGGACCATTCGGTTTGTACCTGACTTTCAGTCTGTTGGTACTCCGTTGTAACGCACTTTACTTCCGTTGTAACGGACCAGCAAGGAAAAGCATTCAATAACACTCATACTAGTTCGTTGTAACGGACATAAGAGTCCGTTGTAACGGATCAACCAATCCGTTATAACGCTACTCCTATCCGTTATAACGGACTATCTCGTTCCGTTATAACGGAATTTTCTCCGTTGTAACGGACGTTCATATCAATCTCTACGCTAGACATAACCCTAATGTCCGTTGTAACGGAACTTAATTCCGTTGTAACGGACTATCTTCTGTGAATTTTCTTTGTTATTTCTAGTCCATCCATTTTGATCCAAATTTTGACGCAATTGCTCCCCGTGGAACGAATCTATACATTTGCCACTGTACAAACTTAGATTACAAATTTTGTTGATTGTTCGGGGTTTTAACACAACGACATAAAACACGCCAAAATCCCGCTCATCAAATGGCGCCGCTGCCGGGGAGCGGTGTTTAAGTCAATATTTTAGATCAAAATTTGAAATTTAAATTCATAAATTTGTTTACTCACTTCTTTGTTTCTTTTGTGACAATCTAGGTGAAGGAAGAAAGCTTTATGCACAACACAAGATCACGAAAAGGAGAATTGCTTCCGTTTGTCAAGGAGATCGAAAGAAGGAACAAGAGCTCTAAGAAGAGCAAGGAACCGACACAAGAAGATCAAGACGAACCTCAACTTCAAACTCAAACTTTTTCTTCTCTCTCTACTCATTTAAATTCAAACATGGGTGATGAAACAAGAGCTCCAAGGCCAAAAACATTGAGAAAATTAGTAGCACCTAGAAATGTTGAGGATAATTATAATTTTATTCGGCCCAATATACCAAATTTCAAAGCGGATCCGAGCATTATAGGCTCATTGCCTATTTTTCACGGGAAAGCCACGGAAAACCCTCATAAACACTTAAAGGATTTCAAGATTCAACTAAACATATATTCGAATTATGAAGCTTTTAGTGACATTCTTCTTCTTCTTTTTCCTTACTCATTAGGTGAAGGACCCAAGGATTGGTTCTACACACTTAGAGGTCCTCTCGCATTCAACGAAGTAGCGAACCTCTTCAAGGAGAGGTACTATTCGGCCTCTCGATTGGCGGCTATAAGGCGAGAACTTTTGGCAATGACGCAAAAACCGAACGTAGCATTCCACGAATACTACGATCGTTTCATGCGCTTGAAGGAAGAATGCCCAAGCCATAGTGTGGAACCGCAATACCTCTACGAACAATTCATTAACGGTCTCGGCTACTCGGAAAGTCAATTCCTCAACGCATCCGCGGGGGGAAGTATCTCCAACAAGGATCTCGAAGAAATTAAGAAGTTGGTAGAGCTCATGGCGACCAATTCGCAATCGAGGAAGAACGTGGAATACCGAGTTAATGCATGTATCGACCTCAATGTCGACGTGCTTAACGACAAACTCGAGATCATAATGAAAGCTTTGGGCAAGGAAGAAACCAAGAAATGTGGGGTTTGTAATGCTAGTGCTCACTACACGGACGAGTGCCCGAGTTTAGTCGAAGATGTAAACGCCGCGTACAAGAAGTTCGAGCCCTCCAATTCGTACAATCCCAACCTTCGCAATCACCCGAACTTCTCATGGTCAAACACGAACAACGCTCAACCCGATCCGTATCGCCAACCGTTTACAAAGCCGGCCACATACCAACAACCGAACGCTTCACAATCGATACCGAAACCGGTACAAGGACAAGAGTTCGATATGAAGGCGATGATGGACGGTATAACCTCTATAATCAAGCAAGAAATCGGAGGGGTAAATAAAAACATGGAAACGATGAAGCAAGAATTGAAGCAAGAATTTAAGAGCGAAATTGCGAACACGAATCGCCATGTGGGGAACTTGGAGACTCAAATGAATCAAATGGCTACTCGACTCAATGTTCTCGAGACCCAAGGTACATCTCGACTCCAATCTCAATCGTTGGCTCCTTCCGAGCAAAGGCATGTGAACGCAATATCGCTCCGAAGCGGTAAAGAGGTGGGCGAAAGTTCGAAGAGCAAGGAGGTACAAGAAGAAAAGGAGCTCGAGGTACCGGTACCGAAAGAGAGTCCGACTCAAGCCACGAAGATACCAACTCGAGAACTAGAACCCGAATCGACTCAAGTCAAGCCACCTTTCCCGAGTCGTCTCCCAAAGCCAATCGAATCGAACAACGACGTGCTTGCCATCTTAAAGAAAGTGGAGGTAAACATTCCTCTACTCGTGATAAGCAGCTAATGGTGATAATGTATTTCTCCATATGGAGAGAGAGATGCAAGAGAGTCTTCTCTGAAGAAAATAAATCAAGCTCGAGATTGAGCGATGAGATATGGCTCGAATGGGACGAATACAAGAGAGTTACGGACAAGAGACTTAAATCTGGTAGCAGGGAGGCTAGATTACGAGAGGAGAAGAGGAGAGAGGAAGAGATCGAAGAAGGGTGAGCAGCAGAGAAGAAACGAAAAGAGATGCTAAGAAGCCGCCATGGATAAGAGAGCAAGAAGCTCAACTGTTTTATGTGAGAAGAGGAGTGAGGGTGGCAATGAGACCGAGGTAGAAAGATAAAGCGGTCAGTAGGGAAAAAAAAATAATGGGCCAGCTCGATGGGCTGCCGTGAAACCGACTATAAACACTTTCTTTATTCCTTGTTGGTAATTTATGAGATGTAAAAGAATGATGTGGATGTTTAATATAATTTACCTAGAATGTGAGATAATAAAGCTCACTTCAGGTTTTTATCAAAAAAAACATTCCTCTACTCGAAGCAATCAAAGAAGTGCCTCGTTTGGCAAAATACCTCAAGGCATTGTGCACGAATAAAAGAAAGACAAAAGGAGATGAGTTGATTAGTGTGGGGGAGAGTGTTTCGGCGATCTTGAGACTCCCCCAAAAGCACAAAGATCCGGGGATGTTCGCTATTCCTTGCAAAATCGGTCAACATGAATTGCCGAAATGCATGCTTGATTTGGGCGCTTCAATAAATGTGATGCCATACTCGATATTCAAGACTCTCGATCTAGGCCCCCTTGATGATACCCAAGTTGTAATCCAATTGGCCGATCGGTCCACGACTCGACCGGTTGGGGTAATTGAGGACGTGATAGTAACCGTTAATGGGTTGCTATTTCCCGCGGACTTCTACGTGTTGGACATGAATGAGGGGAGTAGCGATTCAACCCCGATTCTCCTTGGACGGCCATTTTTGAAGACGGCGCGCACAAAGATCGATGTACACGTGGGAGAGCTCACAATGGAGTTCGATGATGAGGTAATCAAATTCAATATTTTTGACAAACTAAAGGAACCCATTGTAGGTACACTCAACTTAAGTGCTATGGACGTGATCGACGATTGTGTACAAGAAGCTATGGATAGCTCATTCGAAAACCTAAAATGGAGCTCGAACCCACTATTCGAGGAATTTGAAGGATATGACAATCCTACATTCGAGATCGAGCCGGATTTGGAAGAAGAACAAAGCATAGATCAAGCACTCTTTCTAAGAGACCTCGAAATCCCGATGCAAAGAGCTCCACCTTCAATCGAACAAGCTCCAAGGTTAGAATTAAAAAAATTACCTATTGGACTAAAGTATGCTTTTCTCGATGAAGCGGAAACTTTGCCGGTGATAATCGCCTCGAACCTCGCAAAGGAGCAAGAAGAAAAACTCATCGAAGTGCTAAAAAGGAATAAGAAGGCTTTCGGGTGGACACTCTCCGACATTCCGGACATTTCCCCCTCCATGTGCACACACCGAATCCTTCTCGAGGACGAAGCAAAACCATCGCGCGAACCTCAAAGGCGGCTCAATCCGCCTATGATGGAAGTGGTAAAAAAGGAGGTGATCAAGTTGTTGGATGCGGGGATCATTTACCCCATCGCCGACTCGAAATGGGTCTCGCCCATACACGTAGTACCGAAGAAAACGGGGATTACAATTGTTGAGAACGATGAAGGCAATCAAGTACCGACTCGAGTTCAAAACGGGTGGCGAGTTTGCATCGATTACCAAAAGCTCAATAAGGCGACGAAAAAGGATCACTTCCCGCTTCCATTCATCGATCAAATGTTAGAAAGACTCACGGGAAATCCATTCTATTGCTTCCTCGATGGATTTTCGGGCTATTTCCAAATATCGGTCGCACCCGAAGATCAAGAGAAGACCACATTCACGTGTCCGTTTGGTACCTTCGCGTACCGCCGAATGCCCTTTGGCCTTTGCAACGCACCGGGAACTTTTCAAAGGTGTATGCTTTCGATTTTTAGTGATTACATTTCGAAATTTATTGAGGTCTGTATGGACGACTTCTCGGTATTTGGGGACTCATTCGACTCGTGTCTAGATCACTTGTCCCAAATACCCGAGAAGTGCATTGAATCTAACCTTGTCTTAAATTTTGAGAAATGCCACTTCATGGTGAGCAATGGAATTGTATTAGGTCATTTGATCTCGGAGAAAGGAATGGAAGTCGACAAGGCGAAAATCGATGTAATCAAGACGCTTCCGTATCCAAAGACGGTAAAAGACGTGCGATCCTTTCTCGGCCATGCGGGATTCTATAGGCACTTCATCAAAGACTTCTCGAAAATTTCGCAACCGATGTGACAACTTCTCCAAAAAGATGTAAAGTTCGAATTTGATGCAAAGTGCAAGGATGCTTTCGACAATCTCAAGGAAAAGCTTTGCTCCGCGCCAATCATCAAGTCGCCAAATTGGAAGCTACCGTTCGAAATCATGTGTGACGCAAGCGACACAAGTGTGGGGGCGGTACTTGGCCAAAGAGAAGGAAAGGACCCGCATGTGATTCCCTATGCCTCGAAAACTCTCGACAATGCCCAACGAAACTACACCACCACCGAGAAGGAACTCCTCGCAATTGTGTTTGCATTGGAGAAATTTCGCTCTTATCTTTTAGGTACGAAGGTGATAGTCTTCTCGGACCACGGCGCTTTGAGACATTTGATGAAGAAAAAGGAGTGCAAACCGAGATTGCTCCGATGGATCCTTTTGCTTCAAGAATTCGACCTCGAGACCAAAGACAAAAAGGGATGCGAGAATCTCGTGGCGGATCATTTGAGTCGGCTCCCATTGAAGATTGAAGATCTCGTTCCGATTCCCGAGGAATTTCCCGAGGAACACGTTCTCGCGGCCCAAGTCGAAGCGCCATGGTACGCCGACCTAGCCAACTACATCGTCACGAAGAATTTTCCCCCGAGCTTCTCCAAGGCACAACGCGATAAGATGAAAAGCAACGCTCGATTCTACGTTTGGGAAGACCCGATCTTATTTCGAATTTGCACCGACCAAGTAATTCGAAAATGTGTCCACCAAAATGAGGTACAATCTATCCTTTCTTTTTGTCATACATTACAATGTGGTGGACATTTCGGTATTGCACGTACCACACACAAGGTACAAGAATGTGGATTTTATTGGCCAACCTTGCATAAAGACGTTGCGAACTTTGTGAAAGGTTGTGGAAATTGCCAAAAGACGGGGAACTTGAGCCGTAGAAATCAAATGCCCCTCAATTCAATCTATGTGTGTGAACCATTCGATGTTTGGGGCATTGATTTCATGGGCCCGTTTCCATCGTCTTTTGGCTATACTTACATCTTGTTGTGTGTAGATTATGTTACCAAATGGGTGGAGGCAATACCAACAAGGCACGCGGATTCGAAAGCGGTGGTGGACTTTTTGAAGAAGAATATCTTTCAACGATTCGGCATACCAAGAGTTCTTATAAGCGATCGAGGATCCCATTTTTGCAATCGATATCTCCAAAACCTCCTCGAGAAATACCATGTGAGCCATCGAACCTCAACCGCGTATCATCCTCAAACGAACGGCCAAGCGGAGGTTTCGAACCGTGAAATCAATTCCATTTTGGAAAAAGTTGTGAACCCGACACGTAAAGATTGGAGTGCTCGACTAGGCGACGCACTTTGGGCGTACCGTACCGCTTTCAAAACGCCAATAGGTATGACTCCTTTCAAGCTCGTGTACGGAAAGGCGTGCCATTTACCGGTCGAGTTAGAGCACAAGGCCTTTTGGGCGATCAAGCAATTTGCCCTCGACTACTCGAAGGACGCATCGGCGCGTAAGCTTCAATTACTCGAGCTAGACGAATTCCGGCAAGAGGCCTACGATAATTCGAGCTCGTGCAAGGCAAAAGCAAAGAGGTTTCATGACCGAATGATTCAAAAGAAAGAATTCCAAGTAGGGGAAAGAGTGTTGTTATTCAACTCTCGTCTCAAACTTTTCCCCGGGAAACTTCGGTCCCGATGGATCGGCCCTTTTGTGGTCACCAATGTGACTACATTTGGGGTTGTCGAAATTCGAAGCGAAGAAACGAGCAAAACATTCAAAAATGAACGGCCATCGACTCAAGCACTACCACGCAAACTTCGAAACAGGGTGGATGGAGGAGCAAGCTCTAGAGCCCAACGACACCTCACAATGATGAGCTCGGCCAAGTCGAGCTCAAGACGTTAAACAAGAGCGCTAGCGAGGGAGGCACGCCCACGCATCAAAGGTTGTATCTCTCTATTATCCCTCTTTTTGGAATTTTTGATTTTTTATACTTGAGGACAAGTAATCTCTAAGTGTGTGTGTGTGGGGGGGGGGGGGGGGGGGGGGGGGTGGGGTAACATACAATCTTTGACCTGTATGAGCCACATTAAAAATTTTAAAAATCAGGGAAAATTGAAATTTTTTGATCTGGCCAGCAACTCCGTTGTAACGGACCTCAATGTCCGTTATAACGGACTATACAGAAATTTAAAATTTTGACTGGCGCCAAGAGTTCCGTTGTAACGGACCTCAATGTCCGTTATAACGGAGTGAAAATACCGTTGCAACGGACATGAAAAACACAGGAAATTGCGTTGCAACGGTAAATTCCCAAAATTTTCCAGAACTATGTGCGTTGTAACGGACCTCAATGTCCGTTACAACGGACTTACTCAGAATTTTTCAACATAAGCTACGGATAGTTCTCCGTTATAACGCAGTTCGTACGTTGTAACGGACCTCCATGTCCGTTGTAACGGACTGTGATTGCGTTATAACGAAATAGTTTCTAGCAAGTTTTTTCTTTTAATTAAAATTTTCGAATATTTAACATTATTTTTGAACCCTGAGCATCAATGATAAATAAGTCAAGCAATAAATGCATAAAAAAAAATTTCTCCACTTCATTGAATTAAAATTGTTGGTTTTTAAACGAATTTTCACCGAACCACCATTTCTACTCTCAAAATTCTAATTTTACATAATATTTGAAGAATTGTGGTTGAAATCTTTAAGAGATTCTTTCGGGGATTCAAGCCCTAATCAATATTTTCACAAATTAATGAGTTTTTGACAATTTGATCGATCCTCGTTTTACATGACACACCATTTTCAATAAATAAACCCATTTTGAACTTGGAATTTCTAAAAAGCTTTGTTTGAACCAATGTAGTAAGTTTTGTTTGAATCTAAAATTTGACCAATTGCACTTAAAGAGCTCGACCGTTCATGGGGATTCGAAATTACACTAACGGGAACCAATTTGCGCTTAAAGCTTGATTCGATGAGCTCATGCACCTTGATTAAGTAATGAGTGGTGTGAGTCATGACCACTTGTTGGCTAAAGGGGTGCATGAGTCGTAGTAAACCAAAGTAACCGGTTCTTGGTGTGAGTCATGACCAAGAGTCGATGCGAAAAAGTTTTCTACAATCACGGATTAAAGCGCTTTCGATTGTCGAGTCCGTGCGATTGATTAAGTAATGAGTGGTGTGAGTCATGACCACTTGTTGGCTAAAGATTGCACGGATCCATGGGGTTTTACAAAGTAATGAGTGGTGTGAGTCATGACCACTTGTTATCCCAAAGGACACACATGGGGACCATCGAAAGCAATAACGAACAAAAGAAAAGAAATAAAAAGAATAAAAGAAAAGAAGAAAAATAAAAAGAATAAAAAGGAAAGAAAAGGAGTTCAAAATTCGAGCGCAAGTTCGGAAAATTTAGTAGAAATCGAAGATGAACCAAGTACTAACGTACCGAACGGTTTAAAAGTGACAAATTACATTTAAGAAATGATTTTTTTTGCAAAACGGAAAAATTGGTTTTCACTAATGCTTTTTGATGATAATCCTTGTGAATAGTGGAGTGAAAAGAGTTGAATGATGGTGTTTAATCATCTTTTTCGGTTGAGATCATTTGCTTTATTAAACTCTTCGAACTTGTGAAATTTATTGAAATAGATTCTAAATTTGATCAAACTATACTTCTCTCAAATATTAGTAATCATGATGAAATGAGAGTACCCCAATTTGCTTTGTGAAATTAGTTTTTAAACCAACAATATAACTTTAACAAAATCTTATGCAATTCTCTCTTATGTTTGACTTTTATACTCTAATTGATCGAGGACGATCAAGGATTTAAGTGTGGGGGTATTTGATGTGAGGCAAATAAGACAAAAATTTAATGCTTAATTTGGGGATTTTAGCCCTTGTGAAGAACAATTCTATATACTTTATTAATCATATTTGAGATAACATGAATATTTCTTCACTAAGTGTGTTTTATTGCTTAATCACAGGAATTAGAAGGAATTTCTAGGAATTTGGAGAGTGTAGTTGTCTCCAACACGTCAAGAGGAGTGAAAACGATATATTACACCGATATATTCGGTACATGAATGAGACGGGAGGCAAACAATTATCATGATAGAAACTTACACAAAAGTCTACACGAAAACCACTCAATCCTTAGCCCTTATCCTGCCCACCTACCTTTGGTGGGAATTACCTCCTTACCCCCAATCCTCTCCACCAACTTGTGGCCAATAAGAAGACTCCATGAGTGCTATAAATATGACCACAAGGGCCACGAGTTTGGCACGCTCTTTTACGCCCATTCTCTCTCTCTCTCTCTCTCTCTCTCTCTCTCTCTCTCTCTCTCTCTCTCTCCCTCTTAAGAAAGTCCAAGAACTTTCAAGAACACGCAAGAATTGCAACTACGAACGATAATATTCTAAAATCGATCACCGAATAGAAGCTCACTTCATTCGGTGAATCGGTTTACACTTCGACGAAGATCGAGTTGTGAGGATTGAGGTGAAGCTTTCTTCATCCGAATCCACACAAGCAAGGAGTCGAGCATTCTATATTCCACTCGGAAGCTTTCTTCCGATTGGACTTCTTGCAATCTCGAGTTCACTCAACCGGTACGAAGCTCTCTTCTATTGGCGGGTGAATTGGTACGAAAGGAACGTGTTGTGCGAGTTGTCTAGCTCACTAGCATCTCAAAACAACAAGGAAGGCATCCAAGACGAGACTCGGAGCTCACTTCATCTCTCTAGGTGTTTTCTTTCCTTTCTTGTAATTCTTGTAGTTTAAATTCGAATTGGATTTGTGTAAAGAATTCTCGGTTTAATGAATCTTTAGTTCTTGTTTACTTGAATCAAATCTTTGTTAGTGTTTTTACTTGATCTCTTACTTTTAATTACTGCCTTGAACTTAGTCTAAATCTCCCTTGGTTTAATCTCAAAACAAACCCTCAATTCAATCCTAAATTCAAATTACAATTTCGAAATCCAGAACTACTTCCGTTGTAACGGAACCTAATTTGCGTTGTAACGGACCATTCGGTTTGTACCTGACTTTCAGTCTGTTGGTACTCCGTTGTAACGCACTTTACTTCCGTTGTAACGGACCAGCAAGGAAAAGCATTCAATAACACTCATACTAGTGCGTTGTAACGGACATAAGAGTTCGTTGTAACCGATCAACCAATCCGTTATAACGCTACTCCTATCCGTTATAACGGACTATCTCTTTCCGTTATAACGGAATTTTCTCCGTTGTAACGAACGTTCATATCAATCTCTACGCTAGACATAACCCTAATGTCCGTTGTAACGGAACATAATTCCGTTGTAACAGACTATCTTCTGTGAATTTTCTTTGTTATTTCTAGTCCATTTTGATCCAAATTTTGACGCAATTGCTCCCCGTGGAACGAATCTATACATTTGCCACTGTACAAACTTAGATTACAAATTTTGTTGATTGTTCGGGATTTTAACACAACGACATAAAACACACCAAAATCCCGCTCATCACTATGTGATGTGGCAAAATGGATGTCAAAACCGAATTTCTTGAAAGAAATTTTATGAAAGGATGTGTACTTGACACAACCTTACGGTTTTGTCGATTCATTAGAATCGGGGATAAGATATGCACGCTTTAATGATCCATATGATGGATTAGAGAAAGCTTCTCGGAATTGGAATATTCGTTTTGACGAAGTTATAAACTGTTATAAAATTGTCGAAACGAATGAAAACTTTGTGTACACATGAAGGTTAGTGGGAGCTGCATTAGATTTCTTGTAACGACAAAGGATTTAGACGAGACCGCTTATGAATTAAGCATGAAAATCTATAGGATAGATCTAAGAAGTTCCTCGTTCTATGTTTTAGCACATATATCGACATATTGTTGAAAATGGTTTTCAACATGTAACCTCCTTGGAGGAGTTAAATCGAAATGTCGAATGGCAGAAATTTTCAACGGCTCGATGTGAGACATCAATCAGCGCGAAAAGTAGTAATATGATGCCTTACATTTGATGTTAGGATCTATTATATCTGTCATGATATGTATGTGGCTATCTGTCATACAAATAAAGCGTCTAGTTCACCGTCAATACAATTCATGGGAATCACATGAGTTTGAATGTAATTCGATTACATGAGACTAACTCTTGTGACTGCATAATGGTTATACAAATATATACATAACGGTTATGTATATTTAGACCCATCGGAATTTGTATTGATAGAGGTGAAGTTTATCCTTGAATACTTTACGAAAGAATTCAGGATTTTTTTATCTATAATGGTGTGGTGGACGTGTTGGTTATAAAGAGTTATAACAACAACAGTTTCCAAAGATTAAGCACGTCCAAATATGTAGCACGACTTTCGATCACAAAGTGTGTACATGTTTTGCTTAAATGAAAACACGGTTATGTGGAAAGGTTCCACAAAACCAATAGTTTATGATTCTATTTACGGTGGCGAGTATATTGCGGTTATTAATCGCAAAAGGAAGTGGTATGGATCAAGGATACATGACCAAACTCTAGTAGTCACGAGTTATCGGATTTATGGTTGTTTATTGCGTGAGACGCAATAGTACAAGCCAAAAATGCCGAGGTCACAACCACTTCTAGCCAATACTCAGAAAATTTCATCTGATCCATGAAATTTTGTGAAAAGATGTGATCGTAGGTATTGGAAATGTTCCAATCCTGATGATGATTAACACTAGCGGGAACGTGCGGACCCGTTTACAAAACCGCTCTCTCTAGTCGCGCGTGACTGTCATGCGATGACTATGGGTATGGAGATACCTAGAGGAGGAAGAAGAGAGTAGAGTGTAGTTATCTAATACGATAGTCCTCGCTGGTTATGGGTATGGAGATATCCATAGGTAAACGTTGTATCACCCAAATACTTAATTAGTCCATATAAATGCATCCCTTTTAAAAAAATTTTGTTTACTTAAATTAATATGCATTCACCTTATATGAAAACTGTGTGCGGGTTGTGTAATATGATTATTACATGAACCTTGATTTGAACTTGTGTGGACGTCGACATGGTTGAGGACCATGTGCAGCAAAACCGTCACACTTAAAGTGTCATTTCTAAACATCCCTAGTCGCGGATCAGCTTGCTTAAGAGAGAAGCATTTCTATTATTAGAAAATAGACTGAACGCGTACACTAGTACGTTTGCCGAGGAGATGATTACGTTTTGTTAATCATGGGACAAGGTGCTTGTCGAATCGGGAACGTAGATATATGTTAGGATACATGTATTTGATATGACCGAAGCCGCGAGACCATGACATGGTTTAGTCATTATAGATGGACTTGCGACGGATGGGGTTTTAGGTTCTTCAAACTTGAGGGGATCATTGATTGAGTTATGTGCGTAACACAATGCTTTGATATGATCTTACGCTCACTGTAACAGGGAGTTAAAAGGGTCATCATTGGGTATTGTCCGAAACACGGAATTCAATGTGAGTCTCCAAGATAGGAATTGTTTATTCCGAAAGGAAGAGATATCTCTTAGGCGCCGCTCGATGAGTCGATTAACGAAAACTGTGGCCACAGTCAATGATATTAATGGTTAATATCGATTGAAATTTGTTAACTCAACTCGGAATCGGGGAATAAGTGTAGTTAATCAAATTATAAGGATAACTATTACCATGCCTTTTTATTAACGGATATCGCAAACAAGAGAACTAGTAACCGCTATTCGAGATAGGCACAATGATCACAATCATTATTCGTTTAACATGGGTAGCTATGATGGAGTGACTAGATCCCGCTCATGAGCTTGTAGGTATTGGAAACAACCTACTGCCATCGTTAAGTCGAACCTACATGGTCACACAACGAGTCGTACTAAGTCGGGCTTGATCATAAAATTGGTGCAATGGATGTGCATAGCTTGGTATTTGATACGCGAGCTATATTCTCTAAAATCGTGCGTATTGGATATGCATGAGTACCTTTTATGTAGATCTGAAATTGAGTGGGAGACTGAAGGAAATACAGTTTCAGGATCAACCGTAAAAGTGTACACAAGGATAAACGATTGTAGTCGTACATTCGTGGCCATAACTGTCAGTGGGAAAATCCGATTTGAATGGTTCAAATTGGGTTAGATAGATAATTAGATTATCTATAACCTTCATGTAGAAATATATTTCATATGAACGAAGTATCAGTGTCGTTTATGTGAAATACCGAAAGGGTGCAACAGTATGACATACAGTTAGTAAAACAGCCATAACTTTTGCATACGAACTCCAATTGGGCTGGGCCAAATTGGGTTGTGTAGATAATGAGATTATCTACAACTTTCATGTTGGGTGATTTTCTGGCAGAGAAATTAATCAATTTCGTCTGGACAGAATACTGAACAGGTTCATGCACTTTTCTGTGTGAAAGGATGTATATTGGATATACATGCCTTTTGGCTAATCCTAATCCTATTAGATATAAATAGGATACTTTCTCTCTCATCCAGATCAGACTATTGAGATTATCATTCTGCCCAATACACAAGAAAAAGAGAAAATTCAGATTTGATCTTTCGTGAGTGAAAAGCTGCAAAGAGAGAGAGAAATAGAGAATCGATTAGATCGAGCAAGTTCGCCGGTGCATCGTCTAGGCAGGTGCATCCGCGACCGACGTCTTACGAATCAACGTGGATACAAGTAGAGGAACGACGTTTGTGGTTCTTTGATTGTGATCGACTCGAGTGAGAAAGACGGTGGAAACGCTTGGACGCACGAAGACGAAGTCGAGTGAACCGGCGTAGTTAACGAGTGGTGAAGGACGCGTGGTATGGGACGCGCGGATTGTCACCAACGTGACAGGAGGAATAGAAGACGGCGATCAACCCTTCGTGTGCCATCAATTTGGCACTGGTATGGATCTATCCTTCTATTTGCATCGTACCCTCGAAGTCATGGCGTGATCTTGGATTTAGGGAACCGGACCGGGCCTTCATTCCGCTGCGCGGGCCCGGGGTCGGGGTGAATTCCCAAGATATATATATATATATATATATATATATATCATGCTTATCGTCATGAGCTTAGTTTGTTACCTTTGCTTGGTACTTGTGAGATTGTTTTTTATTGGGTCGGGATATCAGATTTTTCATAACGACTTATGTAAACAATGTAATATAAATGCCAGTTGGTGTTCCAATACACATATTTTTTTGTAATGGTATTCGAAAAATGATCGATTTCGTAATTGATATATTTTTTTTTGATGCAAATGGAGATCGAACCCACAACCTCTCAAAATATGTGATTTTTTCGCGTCACACTCAACCAACTATGTTTTGAGCTCTTTGAGAACATATTGAATTAACATTAACAGACTAAGTAAGAGGAAGACTTTTTTTTAATTATCAATTCTTTCTAAGACGTACATCAAATGGCTCATGTGTTCAGTGCATTGGTCTGAGCAGTTTGTCATTTCATAAACATATTGGCATCCATGATATTACTTACAAGTTACAACTACATTAATATTAAATTTATTTTTCTCAATTTTGTATTATATAATTTTTTAATACTTAACATCTCGTTGTGCATTCTAGTATGTAAGACTCATCTATGTTTTAAGTTTTCTTATTTGATGCTCCTTGTTCTTTTGCGAGCATGCTAGTATTATCACGTTTTTTCTGTTTGTAGACGAGGGACAATTTTCAATTCAGATTATGTGTGTTGTCAAATACTTTTTTTAAGAGATTGCATTGTGAGTTCAAATGTCCAAACCTAATTACGTAACATAGTCGAGCCATCCATTGTTATCATGAACGAAATTGTCGATATGATTGTTTGTGTTTAGTAGTCGCATGCATGTTTGTGTGATATGCCTCGTGAAGTGGTGGTGTTATGAAATATTAAGAATTATGACTTTGATTTGAGACTTTGGTTGGTGTACATTTCTTACTGAGTATATTGTGAATTTGAATTCGCGTTTTAATTGAGAGTGAACTTCTCCTTATCGGTATTATCACTTAACAAATTTGGAGATCCAGTTCCATGCATGTAATTTTGTTGAGTGATAGATTGTAATCATCAATGAACTTATCAGTATGAATATGTAATACTCATTTGTAAGTTTGTGTTTCATATATAGGAAATGCCTATAAACCTTCTCCTACATCACTTGCAGGCATATCGATCTAAGGGCACCCCCTTCTCTCCTACCCACACAACTACACTTATAGGCCAACTTTCCAGCTTTAGAACAAAATCCCCCCCCCCCTCCAGCAACACCCCTTCCCTAAAAATGCACCAGTGAACCCTACGAGCAACCAAAATGAACAATCGGTCAAACGAAAAGAGAAAAATGAACCGTTAATGTATCAAGAAAGAGAGTAAACACCAACAATTAGGCTCAAACTTTCTTGTTTCTATCATGATACCTGCTAGACAAAACACCAAGAACGTTCCTTCGAGACAAAACACCACCTCGGTAAATGTGATGCAGCCAAGACCCGACAACCACTGTACACCTCTGGTCATTCAGCTCCCGGACAACAACTTCAATTAGAACCAACTGAGCAAGACCCTCCTACATAGCAACAATTTCAAGAGTAAGAAACGAAGCACATGCATCTCACGCAATGAGGTCAAAAGAGGACAAAGTTCGCCCCCCTCTAACGAAAACCTAAATTGGGAAGAGTTATGCACACGGTGCTTACAAGCCGACCACCCCACGGAGACCTGAATTACCGACGAGCCTGCGTCAAATGCCACCTCCAAGAACACCTATCGGTTCCAAATTCGGTGATCATCCCAACCCTCTTGAGCTTCGGGGTCAACTAGAAGATGGATTCATGCCCCAAAACAGACTAGTCAACTCGGTGATTTACGTTAGGCAAATTAAACGCTAGTCCAATGAAATCAATCGTCTTCGACAGAATGCCTTCGTGATCAATGCGAGGTTGGTGGACCACCACTCTTAGTACATAGTGATTATGATTATCTCTCGTTGTTAACCGTGGCTAAACCTTTTCAAATCGTTTATTGGGATAAATTACGTTATCTGGCTATCCTCCTTGTCACTGCTAGTCGAGATGAGTTTTTACGTGATAAAATTATTCTGCTTTGGCGGGTCTCCTTCATCAGCTACCCTCTGAATCTTACAAAAACGTAGAGTGATGTGTTTGTAAATTTTTTTGCGAAAATAGTCTATTTTGATAATTGTTGTTTCACAGATCTATTTACTAAAATTTTCATATATGTCTGACCCAAATATATCTTCTACATAAATGGACACGGGACCATTCCTTTTTAACATCAAGTGCATACATAACTTTAATAGATCCGGAGAAACGTATTTCACGGAACAATATGCTATGAAAATCTAAAGCACCTATGTAGGCCAAAATTGTCATGTGGCTTATCTTAAATGGTCGCATCCAAGCGAGAGATATGTTAAATCGTAAGGGGTGGATATGACCTTTTAGGTGTCCACTATGTAAGAATAACGCGGAATTTTCCGAACACATATTCATACATTGTGAGTATGCAAGAGAAATATGAAAATTAATACTTCATAATACAAACACTGTCATGATCCTAAATCGAGAACATACACCGCTACAATTATGGCGGAGCATAAAGAATAGGTTCGTAAAGACCGAAATAAGAGTGTGGGACATCATTCTCATAGCATCCACGTGGACGATCTGGTTAGAACGAAATGGACGAAATTTTCGAGGAAAAACAAAAAACATCGTCATTGCAACCAAATCAATTGAAACGGCGCTGATCTTGTCAAGACATTATTGGCACAATATTTAATGATTATCGGGATAGGATAGTTCTATTTTTATTTTATTTTGTTTTTATTTACAATATATAATGGAATGTAAGTGATTTTTGTCATGTGAAAACATAAGATACCGTTAACGAGTATATATTATTGGTCCGTAAATTTTCTACATTTTGATGTCAAGATATCTTCTACATTTTGATGTCAAGATATATTCAATCAAGTATATATTATTGGTCCGTAAATTTTATTTTATGTGTAAATTATGTGACGAGTACAACAACAACACAAAAACTCACAAATCTTAGGTTAAAATCCCAGTGATAAAATCAACTTTTTATTTCTAAAAATACAAAGCTCGATGGATCGTCAAAATAGTCAAACAAACTACCTAATTTTAGATTCGCATGATGAACAGTGATATGCATCCAATTTCTTGGCAACAAATTAAACCAAGGAGGCACTCTTTTGTTCAAAGTTTATATTCATCATGTGTGACTCCCCTGGTATTAAATTAGAACACGAAAAGCACCACAAAATTGGGCACAGAGATTCAACAGATTCTAATTATAGAGAGATTTGAGACTCGTTTACCGAGCTGTTTATGAACCGCCAAATAGTGCCTCTATATATAATCAATGAGAAGTCTACAATACAATCTACAATACAAAATTTTAACTAACCAGCTGAATCTCTGTGTTCTTGTTTCTGAAAGATGAATACATTTTCTTCATGCTTGAGTTCTTGTTTCGCAAACCGGGAAACCGGGCGAGAGGAGGAGGGTTGTGCTCACCACCGGCGAGATCGGCTGAGGCGATGCCGAAGATTCTTCACCAAATTAACTAAAAGGGTACGAATTTGTTTTTTAATACTATATAATGAGGGATTCTTTTATGTTATGGCCTTTTTCTGTAAGACTGTAACTCACATTATGAATTACATAGCTCATTCAAATTAGAGGATCATTGGATAAATATTGCATAAATATGTTAAATGTTAATTATACCTCTTACTCTGGGAGTCAACAACTAGTGATTGTACCCTTGAGAACTACACGAATTATCATCTTACTTTGAATGGTTCATATTTAGGAAAATTATACGATATATATCCCTTTTTTTAGTTACCTTTGATGATTTAAATGTAGATGATTAATTAAATTATCATTCTATGTTGAATGATTTAAACTTAGTCTATCATGAGGAATTAAACAAAAAGTTTTACAACATAATTCCTGTTATACTAAACTCATTATAGAAGTTAGAAAAACACCATCTACAATTGGTTTCTTATAAATTATATCTCGAGACTCAATTTTTAAAATTTGAGTTACATTTGTTCTAGGGAAGGAGAAATAAAATGAATCAAGAACTCGTGGAGCAATCGGACGCGAATGACACCGGACATGAAGTAGAGCCCTCGATTCAGGTAGTCATTTTCTATGTTAATTCTTTTATTTGTATTTCATTGTTTACGCCGATATGTTAAGTTGAATTTGAATTTGAATTTGAATTTCGTTTTATAGTTATATCTACAATAGTATATTTAGCATTGCTATGATCTTAATTCATGAAATAGTATGTGTATATATATATTGTACCTTAGTTTTTTTGTAAATTGAATTTAGACAAACGTGTTAATAATTAGTTTATTTCTTATATAGGAGGAGATCGCCGAAGTAAACGGAACGAATCCTATCGACTTGGAAAAAACAACATCAGTTAATGCGAATCATTGTTCCACAAATGAGGAAATTGAAGAAGAGGAGGAAGAAGAAGAAGGATATGCAGAATTTGAACCAGACACCGCGTCTTACCGAGAGCGCGAGTCCAGTAACACACATCTTCCTACACATCATCCTATCAGAATATCAATGAAAGTAAAATTCATGGTATTCTTATGCTTCTTTTCGATGTGTTACTACTATCAACAAAATGTGTCGGTACATGAGTTTGTACCGCCAATTGAGGAGAGTACGTCTTTGCAAACGACGATACCGAATTTGTATATTGCCGTGAACACGACGTCCTCACTTGATGTTATTTCGCAAGCTTCGATTTCTAATTTAGCTAGTTGTGAACCGTCCATTGAAAATAAATGGTCGTGCATAAAATATATTATGATGTTGTTAGGTCTGGGAGGCTTATATTTTGTTTGGGATAGTATATACGGGGCATTTGTGCTTGCTTGTTGTATTTTGAGTGGATTTGGAGTGAGAGATGAGTTAAGAGTGTCCACGTGGATTAATTGGGTGAATATTAGATGGAGAGAGTTAGAGGAAGAGGGAGAGAGATCAGCGAGTGATATCATGAATTTGCTAGAAAACTTGGTGTAGTTTTGGTTTACAAATGTTGTTTAAATTGAAATGTAAGATATAGAATTAATTGATTATGTGCTGATATATAATTTATTTATTTTACTGTCATTTGTAATTTGTATGAGGATATATGATTTAGATGCTAGTTATTAGATCTGTTTGCTCATGAACAACATAAATAAATCAATCTAAGAAACCACTAATATAAAATAGTAAAAGTTATTGAATGGAAAATATTATAAACTTTAAGTAATTAAGATTTAAGGAATTCTTCTTAAAAAAAAATTAAGATATATTAAACAAAAATAGTAAACAGCCCGTCATTCAGTAATAACGGTTAATTATGAGACTAATTAAGTTTGAATATAATCTTATATAAATATTAATAATATAATGTACTATTGATATATATGACGAGCTAGATATTTGAGAGAACATATTCTCTATTTTTTTCAATTAAATTTTATCTTATTTAACCAACACACAAACTCTAGCCAAGAAGACTAGCCTCCAAATCACCCGTTTTCTTCTTCACTAGCCTCGTCAAATTCTTAACACTCTCAACTTAGACTTCCCAATCTGTACAAAAATATTTCATACATCATAAAACAATCACAAGATGCTTGGACTACCACAAGGCCCGTTAAAAGCCCAACAAATCTCAATTTTGAATATGAACCAACAAAGAAGAGAAACGGGAAGCCCGGTAAGATAAAAAAATGACGAAATGTATGCGGGTCCCGATGCTCGACTTTGCACTCCCTCGAACGCCGCCGAAATCGACAGTCTAAGAACTATTAGTCAATTCACAAATACCATTGATTGACAATGCCATTGCGATCGAGTGTAAAATGTTTGGATCTTTGCTGAACATTCTTCCTCACACGACTTTAGTCGACATTGTGAGAATGCAAGAGAAAATATCGCAAACCATTGCGACTGAAATAAGACGAAGTAAATGGGATGTTCGCTCATTGATTGCGTGCACCAAGCGGTTATGTTTAGCATCACAAGTTCTGAAATTGGACGTAATTAAATATCTGCTTTTGGATTGTAAATTAAAGTCATTGATCTTCGCTCTTTGATCGTGTTCACCATCGTTCGACTTTCCACGCTTTTATATACGACATTACTTGGCATATGTAAATAATTTAAACTTATATTGAGTAAATTTAAAATGGAGATGAGTAATATTTGCTTAAAATCATGTGGATGCAATTTGATCTCTCGAGTTTGAATTCCATTACCAGTTTTATGTGTTTTAATAAAGTAGGCGTCAATAAGCCCATGCAACAAAAAGGAGGTCTTTATACAGATGAATGTGAATTAAATCAATTTTACGTAGGTATATCATATGTCGTGTATGGATAGTCAAAACCGAATTTTTGTAAAAATAAAGAAATAATTTTTCATTTCGGATAAATGAATTCCAAATGCACTCTGATTCTTTTGATGCTTCTCATTTTGTTTTGCTATCTCGCAATTTAAGAGTATCTCGTCAACATTTCCTCTCGGCATTCTTCACCGCTCATCTCGGTCACGCTTGCTCTTCGCACTGGTCACGACCCTCTCTTCTCGGCCTTCCCGAGTCGATATCTGGAGAGAGAAGAACACAACATGCATCTCGGGGCTCTCTTCTCTAACTTCATCAATTTTTTACCTCTCCAAATTTTAAGATCTCCGAATTCTATCTCATCACCATGGAACTCGTCATCAAGTTTTCTTGTTTATCTTAATTTAGAAATTTTCAACGTCAATTTGAAGATAAAACATCGCAAGAATTTAATGAAGGAAACAAATCCCTAAGCTAAATTGTTTAGATTGTATGTGAATGATTATATCCGTTATAATTTATGTTGGTTGATATATATATATATATATATATATATATATATATATATATATATATATATATATATATATATATATATATATATATATATATATATATATATATATATATATATATATATATATATATATATATATATATATATCATGCTTATCGTCATGAGCTTAGTTTGTTACCTTTGCTTGGTACTTGTGAGATTGTTTTTTATTGGGTTGGGATATCAGATTTTTCATAACGACTTATGTAAACAATGTAATATAAATGCCAGTTGGTGTTCCAATACACATATTTTTTTGTAATGGTATTCGAAAAATGATCGATTTCGTAACTGATATATTTTTTTTGGATGCAAATGGAGATCGAACCCACAACCTCTCAAAACATGTGATTTTTTCGCGTCACACTCAACCAACTATGTTATGCGCTCTTCGAGAACATATTGAATTAACATTAACAGGCTAAGTAAGAGGAAGACATTTTTTTTAATTATCAATTCTTTCTAAGACGTACTTCAAATGGCTCATGTGTTCAGTGCATTGGTCTGAGCAGTTTGTCATTTCATAAACATATTGGCATCCATGATAATACTTACAAGTTACAACTACATTAATATTAAATTTATTTTTCTCAATTTTGTATTATATAATTTTTTAATAGTTAACATCTCGTTGTGCATTCTAGTATGTAAGACTCATCTATGTTTTAAGTTTTCTTATTTGATGCTCCTTGTTCTTTTGCGAGCACGCTAGTATTATCACGTTTTTTCTGTTTGTAGACGAGGGACAATTTTCAATTCAGATTATGTGTGTTGTCAAATACTTTTTTTAAGAGATTGCATTGTGAGTTCAAATGTCCAAACCTAATTACGTAACACAGTCGAGCCATCCATTGATCATGAACGAAATTGTCGATATGATTGTTTGTGTTTAGTAGTCGCATGCATGTTTGTGTGATATGCCTCGTGAAGTGGTGGTGTTATGAAATATTAAGAGTTATGACTTTGATTTGAGACTTTGGTCGGTGTACATTTCTTACTGAGTATATTGTGAATTTGAATTCGCGTTTTAATTGAGAGTGAACTTCTCCTTATCGGTATTATCACTTAACAAATTTGGAGATCCAGTTCCATGCATGTAATTTTGTTGAGTGATAGATTGTAATCATCAATGAACTTATCAGTATGAATATGTAATACTCGTTTGTATGTTTGTGTTTCATATATAGGAAATGCCTATAAACCTTCTCCTACATCACTTGCAGGCATATCGATCTAAGGGCACCCCCTTCTCTCCTACCCACACAACTACACTTATAGGCCAACTTTCCAGCTTTAGAACAAAATCCCCCCCTCCCCCCAGCAACACCCCTTCCCTGAAAATGCACCAGTGAACCCTACGAGCAACCAAAATGAACAATCGGTCAAACGAAAAGAGAAAAATGAACCGTTAATGTATCAAGAAAGAGAGTAAACACCAACAATTAGGCTCAAACTTTCTTGTTTCTATCATGATACCTGCTAGACAAAACACCAAGAACGTTCCTTCGAGACAAAACACCACCTCGGTAAATGTGATGCAGCCAAGACCCGACAACCACTGTACACCTCTGGTCATTCACTCTCGGACAACAACTTCAATTAGAACCAACTGAGCAAGACCCTCCTACATAGCAACAATTTCAAGAGTAAGAAACGAAGCACATGCATCTCACGTAATGAGGTCAAAAGAGGACACAGTTCGTCCCCCTCTAACGAAAACCTAAATTGGGAAGGGTTATGCACACGGTGCTTACAAGCCCACCACCCCACGGAGACCTGCATTACCGATGAGCCTGCGTCAAATGCCACCTCCAAGAACACCTATCGGTTCCAAATCCGGTAATCATCCCAACCCTCTTGAGCTTCGGGGTCAACTAGAAGATGGATTCATGCCCCAAAACAGACCAGTCAACTCGGTGATTTACGTTAGGCAAATTAAACGCTAGTCCAATGAAATCAATCGTCTTCGACATAATGCCTTCGTGATCAATGCGAGGTTGGTGGACCACCACTCTTAGTACATAGTGAATATGATTATCTCTCGTTGTTAACCGTGGCTAAACCTTTTCAAATCATTTATTGGGATAAATTACGTTATCTGGCTATCCTCCTTGTCACTGCTAGTCGAGATGAGTTTTTACGTGATAAAATTATTCTGCTTTGGCGGGTCTCCTTCATCAGCTACCCTCTGAATCTTACAAAAACGTAGAGTGATGTGTTTGTAATTTTTTTTGCGAAAATAGTCTATTTTGATAATTGTTGTTTCACATATCTATTTACTAAAATTTTCATATATGTCTGACCCAAATATATCTTCTACATAAATGGACACGAGACCATTCCTTTTCAACATCAAGTGCATACATAAGTTTAATAGATCCGGAGAAACGTATTTCACGGAACAATATGCTATGAAAATCTAAAGCACCTATGAAGGCCAAAATTGTCATGTGGCTTACCTTAAATGGTCGCATCCTAACGAGAGATATGTTAAATCGTAAGGGGTGGATATGACCTTTTAGGTGTCCACCATGTAAGAATAACGCGGAATATTCCGAACACATAATCATACATTGTGAGTATGCAAGAGAAATATGAAAATTAATACTTGATCATACAAACACTGTGATGATCCTAAATCGAGAACATACACCGCTACAATTATGGCGGAGCATAAAGAATAAGTTCGTAAAGACCGAAATAAGAGTGTGGGACATAATTCTCATTGCAACCACGTGGACGATATGGTTAGAACGAAATGGACGAAATTTTCAAGGAAAAACAAAAAACATCGTCACAGATTGCAACCAAATCAATTGAAACGGCGCTGATCTTGTCAAGACATTATTGGCACAATATTTAATGATTATCAGGATATGATAGTTCTATTTTTATTTTATTTTGTTTTTATTTACAATATATAATGGAATGTAAGTGATTTTTGTTATGTAAAAACATAAGATACCGTTAACGACAAGCGATTGCTTGTCGGATTTCCATTCAAAAATGAATATATCTTCTACATTTTGATGTCAAGATATATTCAATCAAGTATATATTATTGGTCCGTAAATTTTATTTTATGTGTAAATTCTGTGACGAGTACAACAACAACAAAAAAAAACTCACAAATCTTAGGTTAAAATCCCACTGATAAAATCAACTTTTTATTTCTAAAAATACAAAGCTCGATGGATCGTCAAAATAGTCAAACAAATTACCTAATTTTAGATTCGCGTGATGAACAGTGATATGCATCCAATTTCTTGGCAACAAATTAAACGAAGGAGGCACTCTTTTGTTCAAAGTTTATATTCATCATGTGTGACTCCCCTGGTATTAAATAAGAACACGGAAAGCACCACAAAATTGGGCACAGAGATTCAACAGATTCTAATTATAGAGAGATTTGAGACTCGTTTACCGAGCTGTTTATGAACCGCCAAATAGTGCCTCTATATATAATCAATGAGAAGTCTACAATACAATCTACAATACAAAATTTTAACTAACCAGCTGAATCTCTGTGTTCTTGTTTCGGAAAGATGAATACATTTTCTTCATGCTTGAGTTCTTGTTTCGCAAACCGGGAAACCGGGCGAGAGGAGGAGGGTGGTGCTCACCACCGGCGAGATCGGCTGAGGCGATGCCGAAGATTCTTCACCAAATTAACTAAAAGGGTACGAATTTGTTTTTTAATACTATATAATGAGGGATTCTTTTATGTTATGGCCTTTTTCTGTAAGACTGTAACTCACATTATGAATTACATAGCTCATTCAAATTAGAGGATCATTGGATAAATATTGCATAAATATGTTAAATGTTAATTATACCTCTTACTCTGGGAGTCAACAACTAGTGATTGTACCCTTGAGAACTACACGAATTATCATCTTACTTTGAATGGTTCATATTTAGGAAAATTATACGATATATATCCCTTTTTTTAGTTACCTTTGATGATTTAAATGTAGATGATTAATTAAATTATCATTCTATGTTGAATGATTTAAACTTAGTCTATCATGAGGAATTAAACAAAAAGTTTTACAACATAATTCCTGTTATACTAAACTCATTATAGAAGTTAGAAAAACACCATCTACAATTGGTTTCTTATAAATTATATCTCGAGACTCAATTTTTAAAATTTGAGTTACATTTGTACTAGGGAAGGAGAAATAAAATGAATCAAGAACTCGTGGAGCAATCGGACGCGAATGACACCGGACATGAAGTAGAGCCCTCGATTCAGGTAGTCATTTTCTATGTTAATTCTTTTATTTGTATTTCATTGTTTACGCCGATATGTTAAGTTGAATTTGAATTTGAATTTGAATTTCGTTTTATAGTTATATCTACAATAGTATATTTAGCATTGCTATGATCTTAATTCATGAAATAGTATGTGTGTATATATATTGTACCTTAGTTTTTTTGTAAATTGAATTTAGACAAACGTGTTAATAATTAGTTTATTTCTTATATAGGAGGAGATCGCCGAAGTAAACGGAACGAATCCTATCGACTTGGAAAAAACAACATCAGTTAATGCGAATCATTGTTCCACAAATGAGGAAATTGAAGAAGAGGAGGAAGAAGAAGAAGGATATGCAGAATTTGAACCAGACACCGCGTCTTACCGAGAGCGCGAGTCCAGTAACACACATCTTCCTACACATCATCCTATCAGAATATCAATGAAAGTAAAATTCATGGTATTCTTATGTTTCTTTTCGATGTGTTACTACTATCAACAAAATGTGTCGGTACATGAGTTTGTACCGCCAATTGAGGAGAGTACGTCTTTGCAAACGACGATACCGAATTTGTATATTGCCGTCAACACGACGTCCTCACTTGATGTTATTTCGCAAGCTTCGATTTCTAATTTAGCTAGTTGTGAACCGTCCATTGAAAATAAATGGTCGTGCATAAAATATATTATGATGTTGTTAGGTCTGGGAGGCTTATATTTTGTTTGGGATAGTATATACGGGGCATTTGTGCTTGCTTGTTGTATTTTGAGTGGATTTGGAGTGAGAGATGAGTTAAGAGTGTCCACGTGGATTAATTGGGTGAATATTAGATGGAGAGAGTTAGAGGAAGAGGGAGAGAGATCAGCGAGTGATATCATGAATTTGCTAGAAAACTTGGTGTAGTTTTGGTTTACAAATGTTGTTTAAATTGAAATGTAAGATATAGAATTAATTGATTATGTGCTGATATATAATTTATTTATTTTACTGTCATTTGTAATTTGTATGAGGATATATGATTTAGATGCTAGTTATTAGATCTGTTTGCTCATGAACAACATAAATAAATCAATCTAAGAAACCACTAATATAAAATAGTAAAAGTTATTGAATGGAAAATATTATAAACTTTAAGTAATTAAGATTTAAGGAATTCTTCTTAAAAAAAAATTAAGATATATTAAACAAAAATAGTAAACAGCCCGTCATTCAGTAATAACGGTTAATTATGAGACTAATTAAGTTTGAATATAATCTTATATAAATATTAATAATATAATGTACTATTGATATATATGACGAGCTAGATATTTGAGAGAACATATTCTCTATTTTTTTCAATTAAATTTTATCTTATTTAACCAACACACAAACTCTAGCCAAGAAGACTAGCCTCCAAATCACCCGTTTTCTTCTTCACTAGCCTCGTCAAATTCTTAACACTCTCAACTTAGACTTCCCAATCTGTACAAAAATATTTCATACATCATAAAACAATCACAAGATGCTTGGACTACCACAAGGCCCGTTAAAAGCCCAACAAATCTCAATTTTGAATATGAACCAACAAAGAAGAGAAACGGGAAGCCCGGTAAGATAAAAAAATGACGAAATGTATGCGGGTCCCGATGCTCGACTTTGCACTCCCTCGAACGCCGCCGAAATCGACAGTCTAAGAACTATTAGTCAATTCACAAATACCATTGATTGACAATGCCATTGCGATCGAGTGTAAAATGTTTGGATCTTTGCTGAACATTCTTCCTCACACGACTTTAGTCGACATTGTGAGAATGCAAGAGAAAATATCGCAAACCATTGCGACTGAAATAAGACGAAGTAAATGGGATGTTCGCTCATTGATTGCGTGCACCAAGCGGTTATGTTTAGCATCACAAGTTCTGAAATTGGACGTAATTAAATATCTGCTTTTGGATTGTAAATTAAAGTCATTGATCTTCGCTCTTTGATCGTGTTCACCATCGTTCGACTTTCCACGCTTTTATATACGACATTACTTGGCATATGTAAATAATTTAAACTTATATTGAGTAAATTTAAAATGGAGATGAGTAATATTTGCTTAAAATCATGTGGATGCAATTTGATCTCTCGAGTTTGAATTCCATTACCAGTTTTATGTGTTTTAATAAAGTAGGCGTCAATAAGCCCATGCAACAAAAAGGAGGTCTTTATACAGATGAATGTGAATTAAATCAATTTTACATAGGTATATCATATGTCGTGTATGGATAGTCAAAACCGAATTTTTGTAAAAATAAAGAAATAATTTTTCATTTCGGATAAATGAATTCCAAATGCACTCTGATTCTTTTGATGCTTCTCATTTTGTTTTGCTATCTCGCAATTTAAGAGTATCTCGTCAACATTTCCTCTCGGCATTCTTCACCGCTCATCTCGGTCACGCTTGCTCTTCGCACTGGTCACGACCCTCTCTTCTCGGCCTTCCCGAGTCGATATCTGGAGAGAGAAGAACACAACCTGCATCTCGGGGCTCTCTTCTCTAACTTCATCAATTTTTTACCTCTCCAAATTTTAAGATCTCCGAATTCTATCTCATCACCATGGAACTCGTCATCAAGTTTTCTTGTTTATCTTAATTTAGAAATTTTCAACGTCAATTTGAAGATAAAACATCGCAAGAATTTAATGAAGGAAACAAATCCCTAAGCTAAACTGTTTAGATTGTATGTAAATGATTATATCCGTTATAATTTATGTTGGTTGATCTAATATATATATATATATATATATATATATATATATATATATATATATATATATATATATATATATTGAAGGAAATACAGTTTCAGGATCAACCGTAAAAGTGTACACAAGGATAAACGATTGTAGTCGTACATTCGTGGCCATAACTGTCAGTGGGAAAATCCGATTTGAATGGTTCAAATTGGGTTAGATAGATAATTAGATTATCTATAACCTTCATGTAGAAATATATTTCATATGAACGAAGTATCAGTGTCGTTTATGTGAAATACCGAAAGGGTGCAACAGTATGACATACAGTTAGTAAAACAGTCATAACTTTTGCATACGAACTTCAATTGGGCTGGGTCAAATTGGGTTGTGTAGATAATGAGATTAGATACAACTTTGATGTTGGGTGATTTTCTGTCAGAGAAATTTATCAATTTCGTCTGGACATAATATTGAACAGGTTCATGCACTTTTCTGTGTGAAAGGATATATATTGGATATACATGCCTTTTGGCTAATCCTAATCCTATTAGATATAAATAGGATACTTTCTCTCTCATCCAGATAAGACTATTGAGATTATCATTCTGCCCAATACACAAGAAAAAGAGAAAATTCAGATTTGATCTTTCGTGAGTGAAAAGGTGCAAAGAGAGAGAGAAATAGAGAATCGATTAGATCGAGCAAGTTCGCCGGTGCATCGTCTAGGCAGGTGCATCCGGGACCGACGTCTTACGAATCAACGTGGATACAAGTAGAGGAACGACGTTTGTGGTTCTTTGATTGTGATCGACTCGAGTGAGAAAGACGGTGGAAACGCTTGGACGCACGAAGACGAAGTCGAGTGAACCGGCGTAGTTAACGAGTGGTGAAGGATGCGTGGTATGGGACGCGCGGATTGTCACCAACGTGACAGGAGGAATAGAAGGCGGCGATCAACCCTTCGTGTGCCATCAATTTGGCACTGGTATAGATCTATCCTTCTATTTGCATCGTACCCTCGAAGTCATGGCGTGATCTTGGATTTAGGGAACCGGACCGGGCCTTCATTCCGCTGCGCGGGCCCGGGGTCGGGGTGAATTCCCAAGAGTGGTATCAGAGCGATCGCCATCGATTCGAGGGTCGAATCATAGTCGTATATTAGATATACGCACGGGTTATCAAAGTTCGTACCCGTTTGCATGATGTTACATATAGAGAAAGTCAAATTCCGTTAAAATCACCAGTGGAATTCGCTAGAGATCGATGAAAAGTTGATTGAGAGTATCTAGGAATGATCATGAAAAAGTTTCATGATTTATCGTTTTGGAAACGAGCGAAAACAGACGAAACGGCAAAATCTGCAGAAAATTAGAATACGAAACAGTGAGTAAAACTAAGATAAGTTTCAGTGGAAAACTCCAAATTGATTGGATCAAATTGACGTAGATAGATAATGGGATTATCTATGACTTTGATACAGAAAGTTTTTTCATTTCAACGAATTATCAGTGTCGTTTTTATGGAATACTGAAAGGGTGCGACTGTTTGACATACAGAGACTTAAACGTCCGTATATGTCGCATCGAAACACCAATTGAGTCCAATCCAATTGGGTTAGTTAGATAATAAGATTATCTAGAACTTTTGTTCACGTTAAAAGTCGGTTGGAACAATTTAATATTTTTGTTTCAACAGAATACTGAAAAGGTGTCTATAGTTTTCTGGTTGAAAAGGTGTGTATTGGATATACTTACCTTTTCGTTTGCTCGTATTTTACTAAAACTGGTATATCTTTCAGTAGTAAATTCCGATTTGAATGGTTCAAATTGTGTTAGTTAGATAATGAGATTATCTAGAACTTTCATGTTGTAATCTATTTCATTTGAGCGAAATATTAGTGTCGTTCTATTGAAATATCGAAAGGGTGCAGAAAAACAGTTTTTCTGCCGCCCGGAGGCAGTTTTTGGCGCCCCGGACGCGTCCCGGGCGAGGTTTTCTCGCGCCCGTTGGGCCCCTGCGTTACAACGGATGGGGCAGTCCGTTATAACGGATCCCCTTCTGGATGCTGATTTTGTTTTCGCGATAACTTTTGCTACGAAGCTCGGAATTTTGAGTTCTTTATATCGATACGATCGGCATCAATCATTCTAGCATGTTAGATAATTAATTATTTAGAATAATTAGTCTCCCTAATAAAATCATATGCATATTGAAAATCTTGTGATAGTGATATAATATGATTATGTCACGAATTTAGAAACATGCAATGGCATGATCCCTCATTATATTTAAGTCACGGAAATGCCTTCCATATTCACAACCACTATGATCGGTACTACGTCTCACATGGGTTAAGGCCAAAGCCGACATGGGTTATTGTAGTCATCGACGGGGTGGCAAGCGTTAAATAGGGACTGATAAGGGTTAAGGCCAAAGCCGACTTATTAGTAGTTTATTTGAACGATACGCTGAGTATGGTTGTGACTTAACCGTTCAAGCCAGTAAGGGTTGAGGCCAAAGCCGACTTGATTGGAAGTTCGGGGCATAGATAGGATGCACACACGGAACTGGGATTGTATTGGATACGATTCATCACCGAAATCCTATAAAGGTTCAAGAGTCGCATTGGATGCGATTGGATATAATCCTACCTAAATAGCGAGATCCTATTCGTCTGCCAAAGCAACTTATGGGAGGATCGTGATATATGGGTCTTGAGTGTTATGGACTTGGAGTCCCATATCGGTATGAGGGTTATCGATTCGATAAAATAACATTATCATATATTCATCATATAAGCATATAGATTAAGTACGCACGGTTAGGAGTTAATCTTCATCATCCGTTTAGAATTATGTTTTCAAGCAACACCAAATATATCGATGAGATCGATATGATAGATAGATTTTGGGCCGGAATTACCATTATTAACCTTGATAGTCAAAGAATAGTTCTTAGACTTAAAGGAACGTGTTGGACACGGAAATGGTAGATTCGGTAAACTTTAAGAAGGAATCGAACGATATTACGTGCCTTGTGGTGGCATGTATAGACGCAAATTTCTCAAAATTGTTTTGAGAGTTCGGGTGTATATGAAAGTAAAACACAGCGCTCATGAAATAGTTTCAAGAGCTAGAGCGCGTTGAATGATTCAATGCGGCTCAAAGAGTAGGTTAATTTTGAGACGCCTTATGGGTCTTGGATTAACACTCGTGTGTTGATGGTACGAGATTTGATCTTCGTGACCGAATATCATATGCATTCGATAGATAAGTCGATCCCGAAATTGCATATGATGCGATGTAAATTTGAATAGGAGATGCTTGGAGTGTCCGGGGAATCCAAAGCATAGAGATGCATGGATGTCCTTGTAATTCAAAAGCGGGATCGAAAGAAATGTATGTCTAAGGGTATTTTGGAAAAATGTTTTCCAAATCGGAGAGTTCGTACAAGGAGTTGTCCAAACTAGTGACTCAAAGAATGGTGAAATCCGAGGAGGATTAAACCTAGAAGTTGATTGCTTCTTTTGGCATTGCCGTCTTGGCCATATAAACGAGATTCGTGTATCTAGATTCCATATGATGGATTGCTAGAATCATTCGAATTAGATTCGATTGATTAATGCGATACTTATTTATTAGGCAAGACGACAAAGGGCATCATTCTCCAAAGGTTGGAGAAAGATCCAACGAATTATTGGAACTTACATTAACATGTAGATGATCCGATAAGTTTCGAGGCAAGAGGAGGCTATCAGTATTTTGTTATGTTTATGGACGGTTAAAGTAGATATGGAAATATCTATTTAATGCGTGCCGAAACGGAGACTTTTGAAAGGTTCAAAGAGTTTCAAAAACGAAATACGAAATCAACTAAGCAAGAAAATCAATGCTTTTCGATAGGATCGATAAGGCGAGTATTTGAGCTAAACTTTTCGATAGGATCGAAGAGGCGATATTTGAGTTATGAATATTGATGATCATTTATGATTGTGGAATCGTTTCACGATGGCCTTTATTCGGAACATTGAGACGTGTCCGAAAAGAGGAAATGAACGCATGTTGGACATGGTTCGATAAATGATAAATCAATAGGATCTCCCAAAAATATTTTGGGGATACGCCCTTGAGACAGTGGCACTAATGAATGGTTGCGTATGAGATATGGACCATAATCCTTCTAATCGGTACAAAAGACGCCATATGAGATATGGATCGGAATGGTTCCGAAGTTGTCCTTGTACAGATTTGAGGATGTGAGTGTATTTCGAAATTTGTTTCGGTTAAACTCAATCCCAAATTTGGAAATTGTTCGTTCATCCTTAAGGAAACTAAAGGGTATTAGTTCTAACGTCCCGACGAAAATAAGATTTTTGTGGCTCGAAGAGAAGCCTTCTTGGAGGACTCGATGCGCACAAGTTTGAAACTTGATGATGCTAATCTCTATGCGGGCTAGTGGGAGTAGAATAAATCTCGTAGCGAAGAGTTTCAAGAATTTCATAGTCGGACTATGAAGAAACGTTTTCGCATGTTGCCATGCTTTCACATTCTCGAAATTCTGCTTGACATGGTCGCGTATTATGACTATGTGATGTGAGGCAAATAAAGCACAAATTTAATGCTTAATTTGGGGATTTTAGCCCTTGTGAAGAACAATTATATATACTTTATTAATCATATTTCAGATAACATGAATATTTCTTCACTAAGTGTGTTTTATTGCTTAATCACAGGAATTACAAGGAATATCTAGGAATTTGGAGAGTGTAGTTGTCTCCAACACGTCAAGAGGAGTGAAAACGATATATTACACCGATATATTCGGTACATGAATGAGACGGGAGGCAAACAATTATCATGATAGAAACTTACACAAAAGTCTACACGAAAACCACTCAATCCTTAGCCCTTATCCTGCCCACCTACCTTTGGTGGGAATTACCTCCTTACCCCCAATCCTCTCCACCAACTCGTGGCCAATAAGATGACTCCATGAGTGCTATAAATATGACCACAAGGGCCACGAGTCTGGCACGCTCTTTTACGCCCATTCTCTCTCTCTCTCTCTCTCTCTCTCTCTCTCTCTCTCTCTCTCTCTCTCTCCCTCTTAAGAAAGTCCAAGAACTTTCAAGAACACGCAAGAATTGCAACTACGAACGATAATATTCTGAAATCGATCACCGAATAGAAGCTCACTTCATTCGGTGAATCGGTTTACACTTCGACGAAGATCGAGTTGCGAGGATTGAGGTGAAGCTTTCTTCATCCGAATCCACGCAAGCAAGGAGTCGAGCATTCTATATTCCACTCGGAAGCTTTCTTCCAATTGGACTTCTTGCAATCTCGAGTTCACTCAACCGGTACGAAGCTCTCTTCTATTGGCAGGTGAATTGGTACGAAAGGAACGTGTTGTGCGAGTTGTCTAGCTCACTAGCATCTCAAAACAACAAGGAAGGCATCCAAGACGAGACTCGGAGCTCACTTCATCTCTCTAGGTGTTTTCTTTCCTTTCTTGTAATTCTTGTAGTTTAAATTCGAATTGGATTTGTGTAAAGAATTCTCGGTTTAATGAATCTTTAGTTCTTGTTTACTTGAATCAAATCTTTGTTAGTGTTTTTACTTGATCTCTTACTTTTAATTACTGCCTTGAACTTAGTCTAAATCTCCCTTGGTTTAATCTCAAAACAAACCCTCAATTCAATCCTAAATTCAAATTACAATTTCGAAATCCAGAACTACTTCCGTTGTAACGTAACATAATTTGCGTTGTAACGGACCATTCGGTTTGTACCTGACTTTCAGTCTGTTGGTACTCTGTTGTAACGCACTTTACTTCCGTTGTAACAGACCAGCAAGGAAAAGCATTCAATAACACTCATACTAGTGCGTTGTAACGGACATAAGAGTCGGTTGTAACGGATCAACCAATCCGTTATAACGCTACTCCTATCCGTTATAACGGACTATCTCGTTCCGTTATAACGGAATTTTCTCCGTTGTAACGGACGTTCATATCAATCTCTACGCTAGACATAACCCTAATGTCCGTTGTAACGGAACTTAATTCCGTTGTAACGGACTATCTTCTGTGAATTTTCTTTGTTATTTCTAGTCCATTTTGATCCAAATTTTGACGCAATTGCTCCCCGTGGAACGAATCTATACATTTGCCACTGTGCAAACTTAGATTACAAATTTTGTTGATTGTTCGGGGTTTTAACACAACGACATAAAACACGCCAAAATCCCGCTCCTCAAATGGCGCCGCTGCCGGGGAGCGGTGTTTAAGTCAATATTTTAGATCAAAATTTGAAATTTAAATTCATAAATTTGTTTACTCACTTCTTTGTTTCTTTTGTGACAATCTAGGTGAAGGAAGAAAGCTTTATGCACAACACAAGATCACGAAAAGGAGAATTGCTTCCGTTTGTCAAGGAGATCGAAAGAAGGAACAAGAGCTCTAAGAAGAGCAAGGAACCGACACAAGAAGATCAAGACGAACCTCAACTTCAAACTCAAACTTTTTCTTCTCTCTCTACTCATTTAAATTCAAACATGGGTGATGAAACAAGAGCTCCAAGGCCAAAAACCTTGAGAGAATTAGTAGCACCTAGAAATGTTGAGGATAATTATAATTTTATTAGGCCCAATATACCAAATTTCAAAGCGGATCAGAGCTTTATAGGCTCATTGCCTATTTTTCACGGTAAAGCCACGGAAAACCCTCATAAACACTTAAAGGATTTCAAGATTCAACTAAACATATATTCGAATTATGAAGCTTTTAGTGACATTCTTCTTCTTCTTTTTCCTTACTCATTAGGTGAAGGACCCAAGGATTGGTTCTACACACTTAGAGGTCCTCTCGCATTCAACGAAGTAGCGAACCTCTTCAAGGAGAGGTACTATTCGGCCTCTCGATTGGCGGCTATAAGGCGAGAACTTTTGGCAATGACGCAAAAACCGAACGAAGCATTCCACGAATACTACGATCGTTTCATGCGCTTGAAGGAAGAATGCCCAAGCCATAGTGTGGAACCGCAATACCTCTACGAACAATTCATTAACGGTCTCGGCTACTCGGAAAGTCAATTCCTCAACGCATCCGCGGGGGGAAGTATCTCCAACAAGGATCTCGAAGAAATTAAGAAGTTGGTAGAGCTCATGGCGACCAATTCGCAATCGAGGAAGAACGTGGAATACCGAGTTAATGCATGTATCGACCTCAATGTCGACGTGCTTAACGACAAACTCGAGATCATAATGAAAGCTTTGGGCAAGGAAGAAACCAAGAAATGTGGGGTTTGTAATGCTAGTGCTCACTACACGGACGAGTGCCCGAGTTTAGTCGAAGATGTAAACGCCGCGTACAAGAAGTTCGAGCCCTCCAATTCGTACAATCCCAACCTTCGCAATCACCCGAACTTCTCATGGTCAAACACGAACAACGCTCAACCCGATCCGTATCGCCAACCGTTTACAAAGCCGGCCACATACCAACAACCGAACGCTTCACAATCGATACCGAAACCGGTACAAGGACAAGAGTTCGATATGAAGGCGATGATGGACGGTATAACCTCTATAATCAAGCAAGAAATCGGAGGGGTAAATAAAAACATGGAAACGATGAAGCAAGAATTGAAGCAAGAATTTAAGAGCGAAATTGCGAACACGAATCGCCATGTGGGGAACTTGGAGACTCAAATGAATCAAATGGCTACTCGACTCAATGTTCTCGAGACCCAAGGTACATCTCGACTCCAATCTCAATCGTTGGCTCCTTCCGAGCAAAGGCATGTGAACGCAATATCGCTCCGAAGCGGTAAAGAGGTGGGCGAAAGTTCGAAGAGCAAGGAGGTACAAGAAGAAAAGGAGCTCGAGGTACCGGTACCGAAAGAGAGTCCGACTCAAGCCACGAAGATACCAACTCGAGAACTAGAACCCGAATCGACTCAAGTCAAGCCACCTTTCCCGAGTCGTCTCCCAAAGCCAATCGAATCGAACAACGACGTGCTTGCCATCTTAAAGAAAGTGGAGGTAAACATTCCTCTACTCGTGATAAGCAGCTAATGGTGATAATGTATTTCTCCATATGGAGAGAGAGATGCAAGAGAGTCTTCTCTGAAGAAAATAAATCAAGCTCGAGATTGAGCGATGAGATCTGGCTCGAATGGGACGAATACAAGAGAGTTACGGACAAGAGACTTAAATCTGGTAGCAGGGAGGCTAGATTACGAGAGGAGAAGAGGAGAGAGGAAGAGATCGAAGAAGGGTGAGCAGCAGAGAAGAAACGAAAAGAGATGCTAAGAAGCCGCCATGGATAAGAGAGCAAGAAGCTCAACTGTTTTATGTGAGAAGAGGAGTGAGGGTGGCAATGAGACCGAGGTAGAAAGATAAAGCGGTCAGTAGGGAAAAAAAAAATAATGGGCCAGCTCGATGGGCTGCCGTGAAACCGACTATAAACACTTTCTTTATTCCTTGTTGGTAATTTATGAGATGTAAAAGAATGATGTTGATGTTTAATATAATTTACCTAGAATGTGAGATAATAAAGCTCACTTCAGGTTTTTATCAAAAAAAACATTCCTCTACTCGAAGCAATCAAAGAAGTGCCTCGTTTGGCAAAATACCTCAAGGCATTGTGCACGAATAAAAGAAAGACAAAAGGAGATGAGTTGATTAGTGTGGGGGAGAGTGTTTCGGCGATCTTGAGACTCCCCCAAAAGCACAAAGATCCGGGGATGTTCGCTATTCCTTGCAAAATCGGTCAACATGAATTGCCGAAATGCATGCTTGATTTGGGCGCTTCAATAAATGTGATGCCATACTCGATATTCAAGACTCTCGATCTAGGCCCCCTTGATGATACCCAAGTTGTAATCCAATTGGCCGATCGGTCCACGACTCGACCGGTTGGGGTAATTGAGGACGTGATAGTAACCGTTAATGGGTTGCTATTTCCCGCGGACTTCTACGTGTTGGACATGAATGAGGGGAGTAGCGATTCAACCCCGATTCTCCTTGGACGGCCATTTTTGAAGACGGCGCGCACAAAGATCGATGTACACGTGGGAGAGCTCACAATGGAGTTCGATGATGAGGTAATCAAATTCAATATTTTTGACAAACTAAAGGAACCCATTGTAGGTACACTCAACTTAAGTGCTATGGACGTGATCGACGATTGTGTACAAGAAGCTATGGATAGCTCATTCGAAAACCTAAAATGGAGCTCGAACCCACTATTCGAGGAATTTGAAGGATATGACAATCCTACATTCGAGATCGAGCCGGATTTGGAAGAAGAACAAAGCATAGATCAAGCACTCTTTCTAAGAGACCTCGAAATCCCGATGCAAAGAGCTCCACCTTCAATCGAACAAGCTCCAAGGTTAGAATTAAAAAAATTACCTATTGGACTAAAGTATGCTTTTCTCGATGAAGCGGAAACTTTGCCGGTGATAATCGCCTCGAACCTCGCAAAGGAGCAAGAAGAAAAACTCATCGAAGTGCTAAAAAGGAATAAGAAGGCTTTCGGGTGGACACTCTCCGACATTCCGGACATTTCCCCCTCCATGTGCACACACCGAATCCTTCTCGAGGACGAAGCAAAACCATCGCGCGAACCTCAAAGGCGGCTCAATCCGCCTATGATGGAAGTGGTAAAAAAGGAGGTGATCAAGTTGTTGGATGCGGGGATCATTTACCCCATCGCCGACTCGAAATGGGTCTCGCCCATACACGTAGTACCGAAGAAAACGGGGATTACAATTGTTGAGAACGATGAAGGCGATCAAGTACCGACTCGAGTTCAAAACGGGTGGCGAGTTTGCATCGATTACCGAAAGCTCAATAAGGCGACGAAAAAGGATCACTTCCCGCTTCCATTCATCGATCAAATGTTAGAAAGACTCACGGGAAATCCATTTTATTGCTTCCTCGATGGATTTTCGGGCTATTTCCAAATATCGGTCGCACCCGAAGATCAAGAGAAGACCACATTCACGTGTCCGTTTGGTACCTTCGCGTACCGCCGAATGCCCTTTGGCCTTTGCAACGCACCGGGAACTTTTCAAAGGTGTATGCTTTCGATTTTTAGTGATTACATTTCGAAATTTATTGAGGTCTGTATGGACGACTTCTCGGTATTTGGGGACTCATTCGACTCGTGTCTAGATCACTTGTCCCAAATACTCGAGAAGTGCATTGAATCTAACCTTGTCTTAAATTTTGAGAAATGCCACTTCATGGTGAGCAATGGAATTGTATTAGGTCATTTGATCTCGGAGAAAGGAATGGAAGTCGACAAGGCGAAAATCGATGTAATCAAGACGCTTCCGTATCCAAAGACGGTAAAAGACGTGCGATCCTTTCTCGGCCATGCGGGATTCTATAGGCGCTTCATCAAAGACTTCTCGAAAATTTCGCAACCGATGTGACAACTTCTCCAAAAAGATGTAAAGTTCGAATTTGATGCAAAGTGCAAGGATGCTTTCGACAATCTCAAGGAAAAGCTTTGCTCCGCGCCAATCATCAAGTCGCCAAATTGGGAGCTACCGTTCGAAATCATGTGTGACGCAAGCGACACAAGTGTGGGGGCGGTACTTGGCCAAAGAGAAGGAAAGGACCCGCATGTGATTGCCTATGCCTCGAAAACTCTCGACAATGCCCAACGAAACTACACCACCACCGAGAAGGAACTCCTCGCAATTGTGTTTCCATTGGAGAAATTTCGCTCTTATCTTTTAGGTACGAAGGTGATAGTCTTCTCGGACCACGGCGCTTTGAGACATTTGATGAAGAAAAAGGAGTGCAAACCGAGATTGCTCCGATGGATCCTTTTGCTTCAAGAATTCGACCTCGAGACCAAAGACAAAAAGGGATGCGAGAATCTCGTGGCGGATCATTTGAGTCGGCTCCCATTGAAGATTGAAGATCTCGTTCCGATTCGCGAGGAATTTCCCGAGGAACACGTTCTCGCGGCCCAAGTCGAAGCGCCATGGTACGCCGACCTAGCCAACTACACCGTCACGAAGAATTTTCCCCCGAGCTTCTCCAAGGCACAACGCGATAAGATGAAAAGCAACGCTCGATTCTACGTTTGGGAAGACCCGATCTTATTTCGAATTTGCACCGACCAAGTAATTCGAAAATGTGTCCACCAAAATGAGGTACAATCTATCCTTTCTTTTTGTCATACATTACAATGTGGTGGACATTTCGGTATTGCACGTACCACACACAAGGTACAAGAATGTGGATTTTATTGGCCAACCTTGCATAAAGACGTTGCGAACTTTGTGAAAGGTTGTGGAAATTGCCAAAAGACGGGGAACTTGAGCCGTAGAAATCAAATGCCCCTCAATTCAATCTATGTGTGTGAACCATTCGATGTTTGGGGCATTGATTTCATGGGCCCGTTTCCATCGTCTTTTGGCTATACTTACATCTTGTTGTGTGTAGATTATGTTACCAAATGGGTCGAGGCAATACCAACAAGGCACGCAGATTCGAAAGCGGTGGTGGACTTTTTGAAGAAGAATATCTTTCAACGATTCGGCATACCAAGAGTTCTTATAAGCGATCGAGGATCCCATTTTTGCAATCGATATCTCCAAAACCTCCTCGAGAAATACCATGTGAGCCATCGAACCTCAACCGCGTATCATCCTCAAACGAACGGCCAAGCGGAGGTTTCGAACCGTGAAATCAAGTCCATTTTGGAAAAAGTTGTGAACCCGACACGTAAAGATTGGAGTGCTCGACTAGGCGACGCACTTTGGGCGTACCGTACCGCTTTCAAAACGCCAATAGGTATGACTCCTTTCAAGCTCGTGTACGGAAAGGCGTGTCATTTACCGGTCGAGTTAGAGCACAAGGCCTTTTGGGCGATCAAGCAATTTGCCCTCGACTACCCGAAGGACGCATCGGCGCGTAAGCTTCAATTACTCGAGCTAGACGAATTCCGGCAAGAGGCCTACGATAATTCGAGCTCGTGCAAGGCAAAAGCAAAGAGGTTTCATGACCGAATGATTCAAAAGAAAGAATTCCAAGTAGGGGAAAGAGTGTTGTTATTCAACTCTCGTCTCAAACTTTTCCCCGGGAAACTTCGGTCCCGATGGATCGGCCCTTTTGTGGTCACCAATGTGACTACATTTGGGGTTGTCGAAATTCGAAGCGAAAAAACGAGCAAAACATTCAAAAATGAACGGCCATCGACTCAAGCACTACCACGCAAACTTCGAAACAGGGTGGATGGAGGAGCAAGCTCTAGAGCCCAACGACACCTCACAATGATGAGCTCGGCCAAGTCGAGCTCAAGACGTTAAACAAGAGTGCTAGCGAGGGAGGCACGCCCACGCATCAAAGGTTGTATCTCTCTATTATCCCTTTTTTTGGAATTTTTGATTTTTTATACTTGAGGACAAGTAATCTCTAAGTGAGTGTGTGTGTGTGTGTGGGGGGGGGGGGGGGGGGGGGGGGGGGGGGTAACATACAATCTTTGACCTGTATGAGCCACATTAAAAATTTTAAAAATCAGGGAAAATTGAAATTTTTTGATCTGGCCAGCAACTCCGTTGTAACGGACCTCAATGTCCGTTATAACGGACTATACAGAAATTTAAAAATTTGACTGGCGCCAAGAGTTCCATTGTAACGGACCTCATTGTCCGTTATAACGGAGTGAAAATACCGTTGCAACGGACATGAAAAACACAGGAAATTGCGTTGCAACGGTAAATTCCCAAAATTTTCCAGAACTATGTGCGTTGTAACGGACCTCAATGTCCGTTACAACGGACTTACTCAGAATTTTTCAACATAAGCTACGGATAGTTCTCCGTTATAACGCAGTTCGTACGTTGTAACGGACCTCCATGTCCGTTGTAACGGACTGTGATTGCGTTATAACGGAATAGTTTCTGGCAAGTTTTTTCTTTTAATTAAAATGTTCGAATATTTAACATTATTTTTGAACCCTGAGCATCAATGATAAATAAGTCAAGCAATAAATGCATAAAAAGATTTTTCTCCACTTCATTGAATTAAAATTGTTGGTTTTTAAACGAATTTTCACCGAACCACCATTTCTACTCTCAAAATTCTAATTTTACATAATATTTGAAGAATTGTGGTTGAAATCTTTAAGAGATTCTTTCGGGGATTCAAGCCCTAATCAATAAATAAACCCATTTTGAACTTGGAATTTCTAAAAAGCTTTGTTTGAACCAATGTAGTAAGTTTTGTTTGAATCTAAAATTTGACCAATTGCACTTAAAGAGCTCGACCGTTCATGGGGATTCGAAATTACACTAACGGAAACCAATTTGCGCTTAAAGCTTGATTCGATGAGCTCATGCACCTTGAAAAGTAATGAGTGGTGTGAGTCATGACCACTTGTTGGCTAAAGGGGTGCATGAGTCGTAGTAAACCAAAGTAGCCGGTTCTTGGTGTGAGTCATGACCAAGAGTCGATGCGAAAAAGTTTTCTACAATCATTAAAGCGCTTTCGATTGTCGAGTCCGTGCGATTGATTAAGTAATGAGTGGTGTGAGTCATCACCACTTGTTGGCAAAAGATTGCACGGATCCATGGGGTTTTACAAAGTAATGAGTGGTGTGAGTCATGACCACTTGTTATCCCAAAGGACACACATGAGGACCATCGAAAGCAATAACGAACAAAAGAAAAGAAATAAAAAGAATAAAAGAAAAGAAGAAAAATAAAAAGAATAAAAAGGAAAGAAAATGAGTTCAAAATTCGAGCGCAAGTTGGGAAAATTTAGTAGAAATCGAAGATGAACCAAGTACTAACGTACCGAACGGTTTAAAAGTGACAAATTACATTTAAGAAATGATTTTTTTTGCAAAACGGAAAAATTGGTTTTCACTAATGCTTTTTGATGATAATCCTTGTGAATAGTGGAGTGAAAAGAGTTGAATGATGGTGTTTAATCATCTTTTTCGGTTGAGATCATTTGCTTTATTAAACTCTTCGAACTTGTGAAATTTATTGAAATAGATTCTAAATTTGATCAAACTATACTTCTCTCAAATATTAGTAATCATGATGAAATGAGAGTACCCCAATTTGCTTTGTGAAATTAGTTTTTGAACCAACAATATAACTTTAACAAAATCTTATGCAATTCTCTCTTATGTTTGACTTTTATACTCTAATTGATCGAGGACGATCAAGGATTTAAGTGTGGGGGTATTTGATGTGAGGCAAATAAGGCACAAATTTAATGCTTAATTTGGGGATTTTAGCCCTTGTGAAGAACAATTCTATATACTTTATTAATCATATTTCAGATAACATGAATATTTCTTCACTAAGTGTGTTTTATTGCTTAATCACAGGAATTTGAAGGAATTTCAAGGAATTTGGAGAGTGTAGTTGTCTCCAACACGTCAAGAGGAGTGAAAATGATATATTACACCGATATATTCGGTACATGAATGAGACGGGAGGCAAACAATTATCATGATAGAAACTTGCACAAAAGTCTACACGAAAACCACTCAATCCTTAGCCCTTATCCTGCCCACCTACCTTTGGTGGGAATTACCTCCTTACCCCCAATCCTCTCCACCAACTCGTGGCCAATAAGAAGACTCCATGAGTGCTATAAATATGACCACAAGGGCCACGAGTCTGGCACGCTCTTTTACGCCCATTCTCTCTCTCTCTCTCTCTCTCTCTCTCTCTCTCTCTTAAGAAAGTCCAAGAGCTTTCAAGAACACGCAAGAATTGCAACTACGAACGATAATATTCTAAAATCGATCACCGAATAGAAGCTCACTTCATTCGGTGAATCGGTTTACACTTCGACGAAGATCGAGTTGCGAGGATTGAGGTGAAGCTTTCTTCATCCGAATCCACGCAAGCAAGGAGTCGAGCATTCTATATTCCACTCAGAAGCTTTCTTCCAATTGGACTTCTTGCAATCTCGAGTTCACTCAACCGGTACGAAGCTCTCTTCTATTGGCAGGTGAATTGGTACGAAAGGAACGTGTTGTGCGAGTTGTCTAGCTCACTAGCATCTCAAAACAACAAGGAAGGCATCCAAGACGAGACTCGGAGCTCACTTCATCTCTCTAGGTGTTTTCTTTCCTTTCTTGTAATTCTTGTAGTTTAAATTCGAATTGGATTTGTGTAAAGAATTCTCGGTTTAATGAATCTTTAGTTCTTGTTTACTTGAATCAAATCTTTGTTAGTGTTTTTACTTGATCTCTTACTTTTAATTACTGCCTTGAACTTAGTCTAAATCTTCCTTGGTTTAATCTCAAAACAAACCCTCAATTCAATCCTAAATTCAAATTACAATTTCGAAATCCAGAACTACTTCCGTTGTAACGGAACCTAATTTGCATTGTAACGGACCATTCGGTTTGTACCAGAGCAAACGCTCGTTAAAACCATCGAAAATTAGATTTTCAGATTTGTAGATTAGAATTTTATAATTTGAGAAATTTTAGAATTTTTGGGCTAAATTGAAAAAATTACATAATTAAAATTCTGTTGAAAATTGGATTTTCAGAAAATTAGATTTTCAGAATATATTGTAATTGATACATATTAGATCTGTTTAAAATTGTATTTTCAGAAAAATTAGATTTTCAGAATAAAATTGGAAATTCAGAAAAATTAGATTTTCAGAATATATTTTGTATTTAAAACAGATTAGATCTGTTGAAAATTGGATTTTTAGAATATATTGTAATAAAGACATATTGGATATGTTGAAAAATGAATCTGTTAAAAAGTTGAAATTTTTTTTTCTGACGTTTCTCGATCGAACTTGGAGTTGCGATCGTACGAACAAAATTCTGGATAACAAAAAAAAAATTCTGTCAAAAATGCCCAATAATTTAAAATTTTCAATTTATAAATTCAATTCGGTATAGCATATAGCCTAAAACGGGGATGAATGTTTGTATGTGTGTTGTGATTGTTTGTATGTGTGTTGTGATTGTTTGTATGTATGTTGTGTGGGGGCCAGTGAGCTTTCCAAATTGTAAACTATTTTAATATGGGGATCGGTGAGTCTTCCAAGTTGTAGTAGAATAGGTTTATTTTTGAAAAAGGAACCTTCAAAACAAGACAACACGAAGATTGGATCTTCAAGAAAAGACGACACAACACGAAGATTGGATCTCCAAGAAAAGACAACACAACACGAAGATTGGATCTTCAATAACAGCACAAGATCATCTTGGGTTTTAGGATTGGGAATTTAGGGTTTTATGATTGCTCATAAAACTAAAAGGCCTATATGCTATACCGTACAAATTTTGTTTTGTTTTGTTTTGTTTTTATGCATGAATAAAATAAAAGTTAAATAAATGATTTTAAGAAAAGAAAATCCTCCCACGTAATTATCAAGTAACTTGCCTCCCTAAATGGAACCTTCGAAACTAGTTATTGTTTATTTGTGTTGCATGGCCATAGTCTGACACAGATTCTCACATACGTAGCATTGAAGGCATGCATTGGTTAGGAGTGGACGTGTTGTATGGCTTTAGTCTGGCATGTCAATTCGCTAATTGAATGATACTCCATTTGTGGTTTGGACTTGACCAATTAACTAGCTAGGCTAGTATTTGGGGCAAGGAGTGAGGAACACATACTCTGGTTTTGAGTTGGACTCAATACCGGACCTCGCGAATAAAGCAAGAATCGTCTTAGAGATGATTGGACTTCGTCCTACCCGACGTGACATATTTTTTGAGTTGTTGGCCAAAGTCACCATAGAAATACGTTAAATAGGGATCTTGTCCATTATGAGATTTCAGGTATCGAATCTCCGTTTCAATAGTGGGGGCTATTTGAAATGATAAAATAATGGGTATTTCAAGTTGTTTTAAAATGAATTTAATATATGAAAGATCTGGTTATTAAATACATTATTTTTCCAAAATTGTAGATTTAATGGCTTTACCAAGTAATAACCGCTTTAGTTTGCGTCCCATTTTGGAAAGGGAACGAATGAACGGAAAGAACTTTCTCGACTGGCAGAGGAATCTGGGATTCGTTCTGAAACAGGAAGGAAAGGCACACGTCTTGGAGACGCCTATCCCTCCTGTGCCAGGGGATGACGCAACTGGGGATGCCATATTCGAATATCAGGCCATGATGGATGATTCGAATGATGTAACATGCCTCATGTTGGCTACTATGACTCCTGAATATCAAATCCAGTTTGAGAAACAGGATGCATTCGAGATTATGAAACAGCTCAGGGAGATGTTTCAGGTTCAAGCAAGGGTGGAGAAGTATCAAGCTCTTGGCAATGCGACGCAATGCAAGATGCAAGAGGGTACGCCTGTTAGCTCGCACCTTCTTAAGATGAAAGGATATTTCGATCATCTTGAGAGGCTTGGCATCAAATTCGAGGCAGAGTTACAAACTGATTTGATCATGTTGTCACTGCCATCGAGTTATGATTCGTTTATTTCGCATTTCCACATGTCAGACATGCAAAGGACCATTCCCCAGCTCTTCGGCATGCTCAGAACATTCGAAAGCGACCAGAAACCGCGGTACATGAAGTCTAGGACTTCGGAGGTATTGGTGGTTCAAGGGAAGAGTCAAAACAATGGGAACAAGAACAAGAAGAGGAAGGCAAAGGGAAACAAGGTTGCGCCTAAGCCCGTGAGCAAGAAAGCCAAGGATGACAAGAAGTGTTTCCACTGTCTCAAGGAGGGGCATTGGAAGCGTGATTGCGAGATCTTCCTGAGGGAGAGCAAGCAAAAGACCGCTTCCTCGGACACACCGGCATCAGGTATTTCCGTTATCGATTCATATTTTTTTACTTTATCATCATGGGTGTTGGACACTGGATGTGGGACTCATATTTGTAATAATATGCAGGGCCTAAGAAGTAGAAGATCGTTGATTCGTGGCGAAGTTGATTTACGCGTCGGGAATGGAGCTCGAGTAGCAGCATTAGCCGAAGGGACGTATGATTTAACTTTGCCAAATGGACTTATTTTAGTTTTGAATAATTGTTGTTATGTACCTACTTTGAGTAGGAATATTATTTCTGTTTCGAGACTTATTGCGGATGGATATGAATTAGTTATTGGTACTAATGATTGTTTTATTCGCAAGAATGACATTTTCTTTAGTAATGTTCTAGTTGAAAATGGTTTATATGTCTTGGATTTAGAAAATAACAACAATAATCAGTCCATTTATAACATAAATACCACTCAAACAAATGAAACATACACATGGCATTGTCGTCTCGGACACATAAACGAGAAACGCATTGCTAGACTCCAAAAGGATGGAGTACTAGATTCTTTTGATTTAAAGTCAATAGAAAATTGCGAATCTTGTTTGATGGGTAAGATGACAAAGACACCTTTTTCCAAGAAAGGAGAAAGATCGAAAGATGTGTTGGTCCTCATACATTCCGATGTATGTGGACCGATGAGTGTCGAGGCTAGAAATGGGTATCGCTACTTCGTGACTTTTACTGACGATTATAGTAGATATGGATATCTCTACTTAATGCGTCACAAAAGTGAAACTTCTGATAAATTCAAAGAGTTTCAACACGAGGTAGAACTTCACCTGGGCAAGAAAGTAAAAGCCATTCGATCGGATCGAGGTGGCGAATACTTGAGCTATGAGTTTGAGGACTATCTTCGAGATTGTGGTATAGTATCACAATGGACTCCACCCGGTACACCCCAATGGAATGGAGTGTCCGAGAGGAGGAATCGGACTTTGTTAGACATGGTTCGCTCGATGATGAGTCGAACAGATTTGCCAAAGTCATTTTGGGGTTTCGCGCTTCAAACGGCCGCTCATATACTGAATAGAGTTCCGTCCAAATCGGTTGACAAGACGCCATATGAGTTATGGCATGGCAAGGTGCCATCATTGTCTTATCTTAAGATTTGGGGTTGCGAGGCATACGTCAAAAGGTTATTGACGGAAAAACTCGAGCCAAGATCAGACAAGTGTTTATTTGTGGGGTATCCTCAAGAAACAAGAGGATACTACTTTTACTTGCCGAGCGAAAACAAGGTTTTCGTGGCTCGACGTGGACACTTCTTAGAGAAGGAATTCCTAGATCGTCAAGCCAGTGGGAGTAAAATTGATCTCGAAGAAATTCGAGAACCACAAAATGAACAGGTTGATTTGGAACAAGATTCTGAGTTACCATTGGATGGTGAACCAGAATCTAATACACAAGCTCCACGTAGATCTGGTAGGATTCGTCAAGAACCTGAGAGATATGGATTTCTCATTAGTAATGACGATGATGAGTTGACTCTAGATGATGAGCCAACCTCCTACAAAGGTGCTATGTCTAGTTTGGATTCCTCGAAATGGCATGACGCCATGAAAACCGAGATCCAGTCCATGTATGATAATAAGGTTTGGAATCTTATTGATCTACCTAATGGTGTTAAGACCGTTGGGTGCAAATGGGTTTTCAAGAAGAAAACCGACATGGATGGTAATGTACACACTTTTAAAGCAAGACTGGTGGCGAAAGGTTTCAAGCAAATTCATGGTATAGACTATGATGAAACGTTTTCTCCAGTAGCCATGTTTAAAAGTATTCGCATTCTTTTAGCGATAGCTGCATATCACGATTATGAGATATGGCAGATGGATGTCAAAACCGCTTTCCTTAACGGGAACCTTACCGAGGATGTGTATATGACACAACCCGAGGGTTTTGTCTATCCAAAGAATACGAATAAAGTGTGCAAGCTTATGAGATCCATTTATGGATTAAAACAAGCATCTCGTGCGTGGAACATACGATTCGATGAGGTTATCGCAAAGTATGGTTTCATTCAAAATATCGAGGAACCTTGTGTATACAAGAAATTCAGTGGGAGTTCGGTTGTATTCCTCATCTTGTACGTGGACGACATCTTACTCATTGGAAATGACATCCCGATGCTTAACCAGGTTAAGGCATATTTGGGTAGTCAATTCGCAATGAAGGACTTAGGAGAAGCTGCCTATATTTTAGGTGTGAAGATCTATAGAGATAGATCGAGGAGACTTCTCGGACTAAGTCAAAGTACAAATATTGACAAATTGATAACTAGGTTTCACATGGAGCAATCCAAGAAAGGATTTCTGCCAATGTCACATGGCATCACTCTCACTAAGGCTCAGTGTCCTTCAACGGACGCTGAACGTGAGCGAATGAGTCGGATCCCATACGCTTCAGCTATAGGATTGATCATATATGCCATGATATTTACTAGACCAGATGTCGCATATGCGTTGAGTGTGACTTCCCGCTATCAGTCTGATCCCGGGGAAGCTCACTGGTCCGCAGTCAAGAGCGTTCTTAAGCATCTCAGGAATACTAAAGATATGTTTCTTGTCTATGGTGGTTCGGAAGGAGATCTGATTATCCAAGGATATACAGATGCTAGTTTCCAAACTTGCCCGGACGATTTCCAATCTCAAAGTGGTTACGTCTTTACGCTCAATGGCGGAGCTGTTGTTTGGAAAAGCTCCAAACAGAAGACGGTGGCTGATTCTACAACTGAAGCGGAATACATCGCGGCTTCGGAAGCAGCAAAGGAGGCTGTCTGGCTACGACAGTTCGTGATGGAACTTGGGGTTATGCCAAGTATCTCGGGTCCCATGGATGTCAATTGTGACAATAACGGAGCAATAGCACAATCTAAGGAACCGCGAGCGCATCATCGGTCCAAACATGTACTCCGGCGTTACCACTTGATTCGTGAGATTACGAAGAGAGGTGACGTGAAAATAATGAAGATACCTACTGAGGATAACGTGGCCGATCCATTTACGAAGCCACTATCACGTGCCAAGCATGAGCAGCATGCTAGGGCGATAGGATTGGGATATCTATCGCAGTGTTAGATTGGGTGTTTTATTTATGTTTCTTATTGTATAAGGGGATTTGATCTGCCTAGTGCAAGTGGGAGAACATTTATTATGCCCTAGGCGTGTTATTGGGATTGTATTTGTTTATGAGACAGATATTTATATTATTATTCATCATATGACCTAAACCTTCATATTTCAAAAATTTTAAATAACAAGAAAGTGTGTGAGAGGTTATTCGATTATAATAATCGGATAGACCTTGAATTTTATTCTAGTTTAGTTCATCGAGTCAGTTGAGAATAATATGTTGCATGGCTTTAGTCTGGCATATTGATTCGTCAATTGAATGATAGTAAAACCACTAAACGGGATGAATATAATTCTAAAACGTCCCTCGTGTATAAAGTTGTTCATAGATTTGAACCAGGTAGTCCATTCACTGAATGGAGACTTTTACATACACCGGCATATTCGTAGATGAGATGATCAGGTTTTACTGATCTGAGACGGTAGCGTCGATTCTAGAATATGGATATACGCGGTGTCGTATATTGGACTGACCACTATATGAGTTTGTGACATGGTTAGAGTCATTGGAGACAAACTCATATCCAGATAGTGCATTTTAGTGCTTCATACTTGAGTGATCTCACAGATACCTAGTATGTGAAAAGACAATGCTTTGATGTAATTAACCCTACGCGTAACTGTGTAGCAGAGATTATAATTGAGTATTGTTTTTAGCATAGGCAAAGGATGTGAGGTTGCAAGATAGGAATTGTTCCTTTCTAGCCTTGAAAAAGGATAGAGGGAGATATCTCTCGGGCCCCTCGATTGAATTGAGATTGATGAAATGCTTGGCCAAGCTCGATGGAACTCAATAGAGTTCGTATTGTTATTATCAATCTAATTCTTATCGAGAAAAGAGTATATCTGATCAAAAGAAAAGAGGATGACTTGAAGTTTTAGGCTTCACCGTGACTCTTTTGATCGGAAGATATCGCGAACAAGAGGACTAGTAACACTTATCTGAGCCAGGTATGAAGATGTACTGCATCTTCATAAAGGTGTTCTCCACCTTTTTCGTTCTAATTCTGGGTAGGTATTAACGGCAGTCTAGTGCTCGCAATACCTTGTGGATTGCTGCCATATCCACTGCCAGTCTTATACGAACCTACAACGGTCACACCAAGATTTCGTAACATATCGGATTCTCAAGATAATGCTCACCAATACGTTTGTTGGACAAACAAAATGAAATCACGTGTGATTAGATCTCACGACATATGTTGGACATGTGGCCAAGTTGATTAAGTCTTAATCCAAGAGGGAGTTTGAAAGAAAATATGGCTTAAGAATTAACTTGGAAGAATTTATATTATGTAGGCAAATCTGCAGTCAGAATTGGGCCGTTAATATTATTAGGGATTTAACCTAATTTCTGATAATTAGGATTTAATCTAATTTCGGGCCCATTCAGACCATTCAGATAATTAGAGTTTTAAACTAATTTCGGCCCAATCCGAAAGCTAAGGTTTGAACCTAATTTTGCCTATAAATATAATTCTGATTTCGAGTTTCTCTCTCCTAAGGGCTGCCGAATTTCTGACCTAATTCACCCGAAATTTCTTCTTTCTCCCACAGAGTTTCAAAGTGAGATCTAGAGAAAAATAGAAGAGAGATCTGAGTAATTTATTGAGAGATATAATCGCAACACTGACTAGAACGACGTTGGCGATTCCGATCAGACGAAATCGAGGTGGACACGAGTAGAGGGATTGCACGAGCACTCCTTGGAGAAGGTTCACTGATTTGGAGTAGAAGGCATCACGTACTAACTTGTACGAGGTAAAATTCTGATTACTCTTCCTTTTTCGGTGTTTTTCGAGTGTGATCCAGGGTAGAATTAGGTTATACATACGATATAATTCCGCTGCAAACCTCTAAATTCGTGTGTATAATCCTACACTCCGTTGTAACGCACTTTACTTCCGTTGTAACGGACCAGCAAGGAAAAGCATTCAATAACACTCATACTAGTGCGTTGTAACGGACATAAGAGTTCATTGTAACGGATCAACCAATCCGTTATAACGCTACTCCTATCCGTTATAACGGACTATCTCTTTCCGTTATAACGGAATTTTCTCCGTTGTAACGGACGTTCATATCAATCTCTATGCTAGACATAACCCTAATGTCCGTTGTAACGGAACTTAATTCCGTTGTAACAGACTATCTTCTGTGAATTTTCTTTGTTATTTCTAGTCCATTTTGATCCAAATTTTGACGCAATTGCTCCCCGTGGAACGAATCTATACATTTGCCACTGTACAAACTTAGATTACAAATTTTGTTGATTGTTCGGGGTTTTAACACAACGACATAAAACACGCCAAAATCCCGCTCATCACTATGTGATGTGGCAAAATGGATGTCAAAACCGAATTTCTTGAAAGAAATTTTATGAAAGGATGTGTACTTGACACAACCTTACGGTTTTGTCGATTCATTAGGATCGGGGATAAGATATGCACGCTTTAATGATCCATATGATGGATTAGAGAAAGCTTCTCGGAATTGGAATATTCGTTTTGACGAAGTTATAAACTGTTATAAAATTGTCGAAACGAATGAAAACTTTGTGTACACATGAAGGTTAGTGGGAGCTGCATTAGATTTCTTGTAACGACAAAGGATTTAGACGAGACCGCTTATGAATTAAGCATGAAAATCTATAGGATAGATCTAAGAAGTTCCTCGTTCTATGTTTTAGCACATATATCGACATATTGTTGAAAATGGTTTTCAACATGTAACCTCCTTGGAGGAGTTAAATCGAAATGTCGAATGGCAGAAATTTTCAACGGCTCGATGTGAGACATCAAGCAGCGCGAAAAGTAGTAATATGATGCCTTACATTTGATGTTAGGATCTATTATATCTGTCATGATATGTATGTGGCTATCTGTCATACAAATAAAGCGTCTAGTTCACCATCAATACAATTCATGGGAATCACATGAGTTTGAATGTAATTCGATTACATGAGACTAACTCTTGTGACTGTATAATGGTTATACAAATATATACATAACGGTTATGTATATTTAGACCCATCGGAATTTGTATTGATAGAGGTGAAGTTTATCCTTGAATACTTTACGAAAGAATTCAGGATTTTTTTATCTATAATGGTGTGGAGGACGTGTTGGTTATAAAGAGTTATAACAACAACAGTTTCCAAAGATTAAGCACGTCCAAATATGTAGCACGACTTTCGATCACAAAGTGTGTACATGTTTTGCTTAAATGAAAACACGGTTATGTGGAAAGGTTCCACAAAACCAATAGTTTATGATTCTATTTACGGTGGCGAGTATATTGCGGTTATTAATCGCAAAAGGAAGTGGTATGGATCAAGGATACATGACCAAACTCTAGTAGTCACGAGTTATCGGATTTATGGTTGTTTATTGCGTGAGACGCAATAGTACAAGCCAAAAATGCCGAGGTCACAACCACTTCTAGCCAATACTCAGAAAATTTCATTTGATCCATGAAATTTTGTGAAAAGATGTGATCGTAGGTATTGGAAATGTTCCAATCCTGATGATGATTAACACTAGCGGGAACGTGCGGACACGTTTACAAAACCGCTCTCTCTAGTCGCGCGTGACTGTCATGCGATGACTATGGGTATGGAGATACCTAGAGGAGGAAGAAGAGAGTAGAGTGTAGTTATCTAATACGATAGTCCTCGCTGGTTATGGGTATGGAGATATTCATAGGTAAACGTTGTATCACCCAAATACTTAGTCCATATAAATGCATCCCTTTTAAAAATTTTTGTTTACTTAAATTAATATGCATTCACCTTATATGAAAACTGTGTGCTGGGTTGTGTAATATGATTGTTACATGAACCTTGATTTGAACTTGTGTGGACGTCGACATGGTTGAGGACCATGTGCAGCAAAACCGTCACACTTAAAGTGTCATTTCTAAACATCCCTAGTCGCGGATCAGCTTGCTTAAGAGAGAAGCATTTCTATTATTAGATAATAGACTGAACGCGTACACTAGTACGTTTGCCGAGGAGATGATTATGTTTTTCTAATCATGGGACAAAGGAGTTTGTCGAATCGGGAACGTAGATATATGTTAGGTTACATATATTGGATATGACCGAAGCCGCGAGACCATGACATGGTTTAGTCATTATAGATGGACTTGCGACGGATGGGGTTTTAGATTCTTCATACTTGAGGGGATCATTGATTGCGTTACGTGCGTAACACAATGCTTTGATATGATCTTACGCTCACCGTAACAGGGAGTTAAAAGGGTCATCATTGGGTATTGTCCGAAACACGGAATTCAATGTGAGTCTCCAAGATAGGAATTGTTTATTCCGAAAGGAAGAGATATCTCTTAGGCGCCGCTCGATGAGTCGATTAACGAAAACTGTGGCCACAGTCAATGATATTAATGGTTAATATCGATTGAAATTTGTTAACTCAACTCGGAATCGGGGAATAAGTATAGTTAATCAAATTATAAGGATGACTATTACCGTGCCTTTTTATTAACGGATATCGTAAACAAGAGAACTAGTAACCGCTATTCGAGATAGGCACAATGATCACAATCATTTTTCGTTTAGCATGGGTAGCTATGATGGAGTGACTAGATCCCACTCATGAGCTTGTAGGCATTGGAAACAACCTACTGCCATCGTTAAGTCGAACCTACATGGTCACACAACGAGTCGTACTAAGTCGGGCTTGATAATAAAATCGGCACATTGATGTGCATAGCTTGGTATTTGATACGCGAGCTATATTGTCTAAAATCGTGCGTATTGGATATGCATGAGTACCTTTTAGGTAGATCTGAAATTGAGTGGGAGACTGAAAGAAATACAGTTTCGGATCAACCGTAAAAGTGTACACAAGGATAAACGAATGTAGTCGTACATTCGTGGCCATAACTTTCAGTGGGAAAATCCAATTAGAATGGTTCAAATTGGGTTAGATAGATAATGAGATTATCTACAACCTTCATATAGAAATATATTTCATATGAACGAAGTATAAGTGTCGTTTCTGTGAAATACCGAAAGGGTGCAACAGTATGACATACAGTTAGTAAAACAGTCATAACTTTTGCATACGAACTCCAATTGGACTGGGCCAAATTGGGTTGAGTAGATAATAAGATTATCTACAACTTTCGTGTTGGTTGATTTTCTGTCAGAGAAATTTATCAATTTCGTCTGGACAGAATACTGAACAGGTTCATACAGTTTTCTGTGTGAAAGGGTGTATATTGGATATACATGCCTTTTGGCTAATCCTTATCCTATTAGGTATAAATAGGATTTTCTCTCTCATCTTCAAAAAGAAATTCAGAAGTAATTCAAAGCAATATTCTGCCCAAGACACAAGAAAAGAGCAAATTCAGATTTGATCTTTTGTGAGTGAAAAGGCACGAAGAGAGATTAATAGAGAATCGATCGAGATCAAGCAAGTGCACCGATACATCGTCTAGGCAGGTGTATCCGTGTCCGGCGTCTTCCGACTCAAGGTGGATACGTGTGGAGGAGCAACACTTGGGGCTCTCCGTTGTGATCGAACCGAAGGATCGAAGAAAGGAAACGAACGGTGAAGGACGCACGGTGTGGGACGCGCGTAAAGTCACCAACGTGACCGGAGGAATAGGAGGCAGCGATCAACCCTTCGTGTTCCATCAATTTGGAACTGGTATGGATCTAACCTTCTATTTGCATCGTACCCTCGAAGTCGTGGCGTGATCTCGGGAATCGGGGAATCGGACCGGGCCTACATATCCGCTGCGCGGGCCCGGGGCCGGGGATATTCCCCAACAGTCGTGAGATCTAATCTCACGTGATTCCATTTTGTTTGTCCAACAAACGTATTGGTGAGCATTATCTTGAGAATCCGATATGTTACGAAATCTTGGTGTGACCGTTTAGGTTCGTCTAAGACTGGCAGTGGATATGACAGCAATCCACAAGGTATTGCGAGCACTAGACTGCCGTTAATACCTACCCAGAATTAGCACGAAAAAGATGGAGAACACCTTTATGAAGATGCAGTACATCTTCATACCTAACTCAGATAAGTGTTACTAGTCCTCTTGTTCGCGATATCTTCCGATCAAAAGAGTCACTGTGAAGCCTAAGACTTCAAGTCATCCTCTTTTCTTTTTGATCAGATATACTCTTTCTCGATAAGAATTAGATTAATAATGACAATGCGAACTCTATTGAGTTCCATCGAGCTTGGCCAAGCATTTCATCAATCTCAATTCAATCGAGGGGCCCAAGAGATATCTCCCTCTATCCTTTTTCAAGGTTAGAAAGGAACAATTCCTATCTTGCAACCTCACATCCTTTGCCTATGCTAAAAACAATACCCAATAGTAATCTCTGCTACACAGTTACGCATAGGGTTAATTATATCAAAGCATTATCTTTTCACATACTAGGTATCCGTGAGATCACTCAAGTATGAAGAACTAAAACGCACTATCTGGATATGAGTTCGTCTCCAATGACTCTGACCATGTCACAAACTCATATAGTGGTCAGTCCAATATACGACGCCGCGTATATCCATATTCTAGAATCGACGCTACCGTCCCAGATCAGTAAAACCTGATCATCTCATCTACGAATATGCCAGTGTATGTAAAAGTCTCCATTCAGTGAATGGACTACCTGGTTCAAACTTATGAACAACTTTATACACCAGGGACGTTTTAGAATTATATTCATTCCGTTTAGTGGTTTTACTATCATTCAATTGACGAATCAATATGCCAGACTATGGCCATGCAACATATTATTCTCAACTGACTCGATGCACTAAACTAGAATAAAATTCAAGGTCTATCTGATTATTATAATCGAATAACCTCTCACACACTTTCTTGTTATTTAAATTTTTTGAAATATGAAGGTTTAGGTCATATGAAGAATAATAATATAAATATCTGTCTCATAAACAAATACAATCCAAATAACACGCCTAGGGCATAATAAATGTTCTCCCACTTGCACTAGGTAGATCGAATCCCCTTATGCAATAAGAAACATAAATAAAACACCCAATCTAACACTGCGATAGATATCCCAATCCTATCGTCCTAGCATGCTGCTCATGCTTGGCACGTGATAGTGGCTTCGTAAATGGATCGGCCACGTTATCATCAGTAGGTATCTTCATTATTCTCACGTCACCTCTCTTCGTAATCTCACGAATTAAGTGGTAACGCCGGTGTACATGCTTGGACCTGTGATGCGCTCGTGGTTCCTTGGATTGTGCTATCGCTCCGTTATTGTCACAATATACATCCATGGGACCCGAGATGCTTGGCACAACGCCAAGTTCCATCACGAACTGTCGTAGCCAGACAGCCTCCTTTGCGGCTTCCGAAGCCGCGATGTATTCCGCTTTAGTTGTAGAATCAGCCACCGTCTTCTGTTTGGAGCTTTTCCAAACAACAGCTCCGCCATTGAGCGTGAAGACGTAACCACTTTGAGATTGGAAATCGTCCGGGCAAGTTTGGAAACTAGCATCTGTATATCCTTGGATAATCAGATCTCCGTCCGAACCTCCATAGACAAGAAACATATCTTTAGTATTCCTGAGATACTTAAGAATGCTCTTGACTGCGGACCAGTGAACTTCCCCGGGATCAGACTGATAGCGGGAAGTCACACTCAACGCATATGCGACATCTGGTCTAGTACATATCATGGCATACATGATCGATCTTATAGCCGAAGCGTATGGGATCCGACTCATTCGCTCACGTTCAGCGTCTGTTGAAGGACACTGATCCTTTGTGAGAGAAATGCCATGTGACATTGGCAGAAATCCTTTCTTGGATTGCTCCATGTGAAACCTAGTTATCACTTTGTCAATATATGTACTTTGACTTAGTCCGAGAAGTCTCCTCGATCTATCTCTATAGATCTTCACGCCTAAAATATAGGCGGCTTCTCCTAAGTCCTTCATTGCGAATTGACTACCCAAATATGCCTTAATCTGGTTAAGCATTGGGATGTCATTTCCAATGAGTAAGATGTCGTCCACGTACAAGATGAGGAATACGACCGAACTCCCACTGAATTTCTTGTATACACAAGGTTCCTCGATATTTTGAATGAAACCATACTTAGCGATGACCTCATCGAATCGTATGTTCGACGCACGAGATGCTTGCTTTAATCCATAAATGGATCTCACAAGCTTGCACACTTTATTCGTATTCTTTGGATCGACAAAACCCTCGGGTTGTGTCATATACACATCCTCGGTAAGGTTCCCGTTAAGGAAAGCGGTTTTGACATCCATCTGCCATATCTCATAATCGTGATATGCAGCTATCGCTAGAAGAATGCGAATACTTTTAAACATGGCTACTGGAGAAAACGTTTCATCATAGTCTATACCATGAATTTGCTTGAAACCTTTCGCCACTAGTCTTGCTTTAAAAGTGTGTACATTACCATCCATGTCGGTTTTCTTCTTGAAAACCCATTTGCACCCAACGGTCTTAGCACCATTAGGTAGATCAATAAGATTCCAAACCTTATTATCATACATGGACTGGATCTCGGTTTTCATGGCGTCATGCCATTTCGAGGAATCCAGGCTAGACATAGCACCTTTGTAGGAGGTTGGCTCGTCATCTAGAGTCAACTCATCATCGTCATTACTAATGAGAAATCCATATCTCTCGGGTTCTTGACGATTCCTACTAGATCTACGTATAGCTTGTGTACTAGATTCTGGTTCACCATCCAATGGTAACTCAGAATCTTGTTCCAGATCAACTTGTTCACTTTGTGGTTCTCGAATTTCTTCGAGATCAATTTTACTCCCACTGGCTTGACGATCTAGGAATTCCTTCTCTAAGAAGTGTCCTCGTCGAGCCACGAAAACCTTGTTTTCGCTAGGCAAGTAAAAGTAGTATCCTTTTGTTTCTGGAGGATACCCCACAAATAAACACTTGTCTGATCTTGGCTCGAGTTTTTCCGTCAATAACCTTTTGACGTATGTCTCGCAACCCCAAATCTTTAGATAAGACAATGATGGCACCATGCCATGCCATAATTCATATGGTGTCTTTTCAACAGATTTGGACGGAACTCTATTCAGTATATGAGCGGCCGTTTGAAGCGCGAAACCCCAAAATGACTTTGGCAAATCCGTTCGACTCATCATCGAGCGAACCATGTCTAACAAGGTCCGATTCCTCCTCTCGGACACTCCATTCCATTGGGGTGTACCAGGTGGAGTCCAATGTGATACTATACCACAATCTCGAAGATAGTCCTCAAACTCATAGCTCAAGTATTCACCACCTCGATCCGATCGAATAGCTTTTACTTTCTTGCCCAGTTGAAGTTCTACTTCGTGTTGAAACTCTTTGAATTTCTCAAAAGTTTCACTTTTGTGACGCATTAAGTATAGATATCCATATCTACTATAATCGTCAGTAAAAGTCACGAAGTAGCGATACCCATTTCTAGCCTCGACACTCATCGGTCCACATACATCGGAATGTATGAGGGCCAACACATCTTTCGATCTTTCTCCTTTCTTGGAGAAAGGTGTCTTTGTCATCTTACCCATCAAACAAGATTCGCAATTTTCTATTGACTCTAAGTCAAAAGAATCTAGCACTCCATCCTTTTGGAGTCTAGCAATGCGTTTCTCGTTTATGTGTCCGAGACGACAATGCCATGAGTATGTTTCATTAGTTTGAGTAGTATTTATGTTATAAATGGACTGATTATTGTTGTTATTATCTAAATCCAAGACATATAGACCATTTTCAACTAGAACATTACTAAAGAAAATGTCATTCTTGTGAATAAAACAATCATTAGTACCAATAACTAATTCATATCCATCCGCAATAAGTCTAGAAACAGAAATAATACTCCTACTCAAAGTAGGTACATAACAACAATTATCCAAAACTAAAATAAGTCCATTTGGCAAAGTTAAATCGTACGTCCCTTCGGCTAATGCTGCTACTCGAGCTCCATTCCCGACGCGTAAATCAACTTCGCCACGAATCAACGATCTTCTACTTCTTAGGCCCTGCATATTATTACAAATATGAGTCCCACATCCAGTGTCCTACACCCATGATGTTGAAGTAAAGAAATAAGATTCGATAACAAAAATACCTGATGCCGGTGTGTCCAAGGAAGCGGTCTTTTGCTTGCTCTCCCTCAGGAAGATCTCGCAATCACGCTTCCAATGCCCCTCCTTGAGGCAGTGGAAACACTTCTTGTCATCCTTGGCTTTCTTGCCCACAGGCTTAGGCGCAACCTTGTTGCCCTTTGCCTTCCTCTTCTTGTTCTTGTTCCCATTGCTTGGACTCTTCCCTTCAACCACCAATACCTCCGAAGTCCTAGACTTCATGTACCGCGGTTTCATGTCACTTTCGAATGTTCTGAGCATTCCGAAAAGCTGGGGAATGGTCCTTTTCATGTCTGACATGTGGAAATGCGAGATGAACGAATCGAAACTCGGTGGCAGTGACAACATGATCAAATCAGTTTGTAACTCCACCTCGAATTTCATGCCAAGCCTCTCAAGATGATCGAAATATCCTTTCATCTTGAGAAGGTGCGAGCTAACAGGCGTACCATCTTGCATCTTGCATTGCGTCGCATTGCCAAGAGCTTGATACTTCTCCACCCTTGCTTGAACCTGAAACATCTCCCTGAGCTGTTTCATAATCTCGTATGCTTCCTGTTTCTCAAACTGGATTTAATATTCAGGAATCATAGTAGCCAACATGAGGCATGTGACATCATTCGAACTTTCCATAATGGTCGTATGTTCGAATACATCATCTTCAGTTGCGTCATCACCTGGCACAGGAGGGAGAGGCGTGTCCAAGACATGTGCCTTTCCTTCCTGTTTCAGAACGAATCCCAGATTCCTCTGCCAGTCGAGAAAGTTCTTTCCGTTCATTTGTTCCCTTTCCAAAATAGAACGCAAACTAAAGCGGTTACTTGTTGGTAAAGCCATGAATTCTACAATTTTTGAAAAATAATGTAATTAATAACGTGGTCTTTCATATATTAAAATTCATTTTTAAATAACTTGAAATACCCATTATTTTATCATTTCAAATAGCCCCCACTATTGAAACGGAGATTCGATACCTTAAATCTCATAATGGACAAGATCCCTATTTAACGTATTTCTAAGGTGACTATGGCCAACCACTCAGAAAATACGTCACGTCGGGTAGGACGGTGTCCAATCATCTCCAAGACGATTCTTTCTTTATTCGTGAGGTCCGGTATTGAGTCCAACTCAAAACCAGAGTGTGTGTACCTCACTCCTTGCCCCAAATCGTAGCCTAGCTAGTGAATTGGTCAAGCCCAAACCACAAATGGAGTATCATTCAATCAGCGAATTGACATGCCAGACTATGGCCATGCAACACGTCAATTCCTAATCAATGCATGCCTTCCTTGCTACGTACGTGTAAATCTGTGCCAGACTATGGCCATGCAACACAGATAAACAAACACTAGTCTAGAAGGTTCCATTTAGGGAGGCATAAGACTTGATAATTACGTGGGAGGATTTTACTTTTTATTAAAATCATTTTATTTTATTTATTAACCAAAACAAATAAAATAATAAGGTATAGCATATTGGCCTTTTAGTTTTATGAGCAATCATAAAACCCTAAAATTCCCAACCCTAAAACCCAAGATGACTCCGTGCTTTGAAGATCCAATCTCCGTGACGTGTCGTGTCGTCTTGCCTTGAAGTTCCCTCTTCAAAACTAAACCTATTTTATTTTAATACAACTTTGGAAGACTCACTGGTCCCCACATATTTAAATAAAATACAATTTGGAAAGCTCACTGGCCCCCACACAACACACATACAAGCAGTCACAGACAATCATCCCCGTTTTAGGCTATATGCTATACCGTATCGAATTTATAAATTGGAAATTTGAAAATAATTGGGCATTTTTGACAGAAAAAAAAATTGGTTGTCCAGAAAATTGTTCGTTCGAACGCAACTCCAAGTTCGTTCGAACGAACGTCACAAAAAAAATAAAATTTCAACTTTTTACTTTTTTTTTTTTTTTTTTTTTTTTTTTTGAACCACAAATAGGTCCGTTCGAACGCAACTCCAAGTTCGTTCGAACAGATCAGTCCGTTCGAACCGAACACTAGGTTCGTTCGAACAGACCAGTTCGTTTGAACGCAACTCCAAGTTCGTTCGAACGAACCCTATTCTGCCAACTTTTCAAATTTCTGAAATTCAGCCCAAAAAATTCTAAAATTTCCTAAATTCGAATTAAATCATCGATTTTCGATGGTTTTAACGAGCGATTGCTCTGATACCACTGTAGGGTTACGCACACGATTATCATAGTGTGCAGCGGAAATTAGTTCACGTGCGTAACCTAATTCTACCGGGATCACGCCCTAAAACCAACGAAAAAGGAAGAGTTGGAAATAATTACCTCGTACAAGTTAGTACGTGTTGATTACTTCTCCAAATCCGTGAACCTTCTCCAAGAATCGCTCGTGCAATCCCTCTACTCGTGTCCACCTCGATTTCGACCAATCGGAAATCGCTAACGCCGTTCTAGTCGCCGTCACGATCAATCTCTCAAGATCCTTGCTCGAATCTCCCTCTCAATCTCACCAGATCTGATCTGGAATTCTGTGGAAGAGGAAAGAGAAACGACGGCTCAAAAACCCTAAAAAACTTAGGTCAAAATCCGGAATCAGAACTTTATATATATAGGAAACAGGTCAGTTCGAACGCACTTAACATAGTTCGTTCGAACGAACCCAGTTCGTTCGAACGCACCTAAATGTTCGTTCGAACGAACCTACTTCTGTTTATCACGAATAAGTCTGTTCGAACGCACTGATATAGTTAGTTCGAACGAACCTTATTCTGACTGCAGAATTGCCTATTTATATAAATTCTTCCAAGTTAATTCTTAAGCCATATTTTCTTTCATTTTATTGGGTCGGGATATCAGATTTTTCATAACGACTTATGTAAACAATGTAATATAAATGCCAGTTGGTGTTCCAATACACATATTTTTTTGTAATGGTATTCGAAAAACGATCGATTTCGTAACTGATATATATTTTTTTGATGCAAATGGAGATCGAACCCACAACCTCTCAAAACATGTGATTTTTTCGCGTCACACTCAACCAACTATGTTTTGAGCTCTTTGAGAACATATTGAATTAACATTAACAGACTAAGTAAGAGGAAGACATTTTTTTAATTATCAATTCTTTCTAAGACGTACTTCAAATGGCTCATGTGTTCAGTGCATTGGTCTGAGCAGTTTGTCATTTCATAAACATATTGGCATCCATGATATTACTTACAAGTTACAACTACATTAATATTAAATTTATTTTTCTCAACTTTGTATTATATAATTTTTTAATACTTAACATCTCGTTGTGCATTCTAGTATGTAAGACTCATCTATGTTTTAAGTTTTCTTATTTGATGCTCCTTGTTCTTTTGCGAGCACGCTAGTATTATCACGTTTTTTCTGTTTGTAAACGAGGGACAATTTTCAATTCAGATTATGTGTGTTGTCAAATACTTTTTTTAAGAGATTGCATTGTGAGTTCAAATGTCCAAACCTAATTACGTAACACAGTCGAGCCATCCATTGTTATCATGAACGAAATTGTCTATATGATTGTTTGTGTTTAGTAGTCGCATGCATGTTTGTGTGATATGCATTACCGACGAGCCTGCGTCAAATGCCACCTCCAAGAAGTGTGATATGCCGACCACCCCACGGAGACCTGCATTACCGACGAGCCTGCGTCAAATGCCACCTCCAAGAACACCTATCGGTTCCAAATTCGGTGATCATCCCAACCCTCTTGAGCTTCGGGGTCAACTAGAAGATGGATTCATGCCCCAAAACAGACCAGTCAACTCGGTGATTTACGTTAGGCAAATTAAACGCTAGTCCAATGAAATCAATCGTCTTCGACAGAATGCCTTCGTGATCAATGCGAGGTTGGTGGACCACCACTCTTAGTACATAGTGAATATGATTATCTCTCGTTGTTAACCGTGGCTAAACCTTTTCAAATCGTTTATTGGGATAAATTACGTTATCTGGCTATCCTCCTTGTCACTGCTAGTCGAGATGAGTTTTTACGTGATAAAATTATTCTGCTTTGGCGGGTCTCCTTCATCAGCTACCCTCTGAATCTTACAAAAACGTAGAGTGATGTGTTTGTAAATTTTTTTGCGAAAATAGTCTATTTTGATAATTGTTGTTTCACAGATCTATTTACTAAAATTTTCATATTTGTCTGACCCAAATATATCTTCTACATAAATGGACACGGGACCATTCCTTTTTAACATCAAGTGCATACATAACTTTAATAGATCCGGAGAAACGTATTTCACGGAACAATATGCTATGAAAATCTAAAGCACCTATGAAGGCCAAAAAAGTCATGTGGCTTACCTTAAATGGTCGCATCCTAGCGAGAGATATGTTAAATCGTAAAGGGTGGATATGACCTTTTAGGTGTCCACTATGTAAGAATAACGCGGAATTTTCCGAACACATATTCATACATTGTGAGTATGCAAGAGAAATATGAAAATTAATACTTGATAATACAAACACTGTGATGATCCTAAATCGAGAACATACACCGCTACAATTATGGCGGAGCATAAAGAGTAAGTTCGTAAAGACCGAAATAAGAGTGTGGGACATCATTCTCATCGCATCCACGTGGACGATCTGGTTAGAACGAAATGGACGAAATTTTCGAGGAAAAACAAAAAATATCGTCACAGATTGCAACCAAATCAATTGAAACGGCGCTGATCTTGTCAAGACATTATTGGCACAATATTTAATGATTATCGGGATAGGATAGTTCTATTTTTATTTTATTTTGTTTTTATTTACAATATATAATGGAATGTAAGTGATTTTTGTCATGTGAAAACATAAGATATCGTTAACGAGTATATATTATTGGTCCGTAAATTTTCTACATTATGATGTCAAGATATCTTCTACATTTTGATGTCAAGATATATTCAATCAAGTATATATTATTGGTCCGTAAATTTTATTTTATGTGTAAATTCTGTGACGAGTACAACAACAACAAAAAAACTCACAAATCTTAGGTTAAAATCCCACTGATAAAATCAACTTTTTATTTCTAAAAATACAAAGCTCGATGGATCGTCAAAATAGTCAAACAAACTACCTAATTTTAGATTCGCATGATGAACAGTGATATGCATCCAATTTCTTGGCAACAAATTAAACGAAGGAGGCACTCTTTTGTTCAAAGTTTATATTCATCATGTGTGACTCCCCTGGTATTAAATTAGAACACGAAAAGCACCACAAAATTGGGCACAGAGATTCAACAGATTCTAATTTACCCACCCCCTTATTTTTCACCTATCTTTGAGTCTCCTCATGAATCCACATCACCATGGTTATTCATGATTATTGACCATTAGATTTTGTGATATTGATTCATCCTATAGACTTTTTAGTGATGTGTTTTGATCTAAACCATTGATTTATTTTTTAGATTTTTTGAAGATCATATTTTGTGTAGTCATTTATGTGTCATTATTTTACACCATGTTTTAAGCGTCCTTGGAAAGCCACATCATCATACATCAATGACGTGGACTAATATTATTGGCTAGGTTCGCACTAGATTAAGTCTATTCAATTGTTATCATTTCACACAAAATTACACGATCAAATGTGAATACAATAGAAGATGAAAAGTTTATATATGAAATACTAATAACTTAATATGTAATATTATAAACATACAACATATAGTAGTATTAATTTTAGAATTTTAATTTAAAAAATTCATCAAATATATTCGTTTTAATTTTCTCTTTATTTTGACATCCATATTAGCATAATTCGTACATACCATTTTCGATAATTTGAATTTGTAAACATATTATGTAAAAAATACAATGCAAAAAGTGCATTTTTAGAAAATAAAGTTTTAATTATTTTACTTACATAATAGAAAATGGAAGATGAAAAGTTTATATATGAAATACTAATAACTTAATATGTAATATTATAAACATACAACACATAGTAGTATTAATTTTAGAATTTTAATTTTAAAAATTCATGAAATATATTCATTTTAACTTTCTCTTTATTTTGAAATTCATATTAGCATAATTCGTACATACCATTTTTCATAATTTAAATTTGTAAACATATTATGTAAAATACAATGCAAAAAGTGCATTTTTACAAAATAAAATTTTAATTATTTTAGTTACATAATAAAATTTTTAAATATTAATATTTATTTTTAAAAAATTATAACTATACTACTAATACCATATAATACAAAGTTTATTATATTTGTGTTTTCTATCAAACAAATTTAATATTAATTTTTTCAAAAATAATAGAAATAAAAAAAAAGTTCATCCATCGAAATAATTTCTTAAATTTATAAACACTTATAAAATAAAAATGTCATTTTTAAAACTATAAAATTAAAAAAAACAAAATCATACGCTATAAAATAATTTATATTTATGTTTATGCTAAATTAATTTTTTATATTATTTATTAAATCACTTGCAATATTAAGTTTGGCATTATTTATAATTTTCATTGCATTTTGAATCAATAACAAATTATTAGTAATATATAATTAATAATATGTTATTACGTATGTTGTATGATTCATTATTTTTATATTTGATATTGTATGAAATATTGTGAATAAAAATGATATAATATTTGTTGTTATGTTTTTTTGATGTTGTATGATTCATTATTTTTATATTTGATGTTGTATGATTCATTATTTTTATATTTGTAAAATCATGTTATAACTCATATTATTATTATTATGCAATGACATTAATACAAGTGCTATTATTTAAGAAAATGAAATTTTTTGTCTTCATTATGTAAAGTAATTGTAAATCATGGACAAATTAGTTCAAATAATTATATTATGAAATGATATTATCATTATTATCATATTTATATGTACTTTGTATTACAATGAAAAACATAATATTTAACATTCTCGCCGCGTAGCGCGAGTATTCTCCTAGTTATAGAGAGATTTGAGACTCGTTTACCGAGCTGTTTATGAACCGCCAAATAGTGCCTCTATATATAATCAATGAGAAGTCTACAATACAATCTACAATACAAAATTTTAACTAACCAGCTGAATCTCTGTGTTCTTGTTTCGGAAAGATGAATACATTTTCTTCATGCTTGAGTTCTTGTTTCGCAAACCGGGAAACCGGGCGAGAGGAGGAGGGTGGTGCTCACCACCGGCGAGATCGGCTGAGGCGATGCCGAAGATTCTTCACCAAATTAACTAAAAGGGTACGAATTTGTTTTTTAATACTATATAATGAGGGATTCTTTTATGTTATGGCCTTTTTCTGTAAGACTGTAACTCACATTATGAATTACATAGCTCATTCAAATTAGAGGATCATTGGATAAATATTGCATAAATATGTTAAATGTTAATTATACCTCTTACTCTGGGAGTCAACAACTAGTGATTGTACCCTTGAGAACTACACGAATTATCATCTTACTTTGAATGGTTCATATTTAGGAAAATTATATGATATATATCCCTTTTTTTAGTTACCTTTGATGATTTAAATGTAGATGATTAATTAAATTATCATTCTATGTTGAATGATTTAAACTTAGTCTATCATGAGGAATTAAACAAAAAGCTTTACAATATAGTTCCTGTTATACTAAACTCATTATAGAAGTTAGAAAAACACCATCTACAATTGGTTTCTTATAAATTATATCTCGAGATTCAATTTTTAAAATTTGAGTTACATTTGTTCTAGGGAAGGAGAAATAAAACGAATCAAGAACACGTGGAGCAATCGGAAGCGAATGACACCGGACATGAAGTAGAGCCATCGATTCAGGTAATCATTTTCTATATTAATTCTTTTATTTGTATTTCATTGTTTACACCGATATGTTAAGTTGAATCTGAATTTGAATTTCGTCTTATAGTTATATCTACAATAGTATATTTAGCATTGCTATGATCTTAATTCTTGAAATAGTATGTGTATATATATTGTCCCTTAGTTTTTTGTAAATTGAATTTAGACAAACGTGTTAATAATTAGTTTATTTATTATATAGGAGGAGATCGCCGAAGTTAACGGAACGAATGCTATCGACTTGGAAAAAACAGCATCAGAAAATGCGAATCATTGTTCCACAAATGAGGAAATTGAAGAAGAGGAGGAAGAAGAAGAAGGATATGCAGAATTTGTACCAGACACCGCGTCGTACCGAGAGCGCGAGTCCAGTAACACACATCTTCCTACACATCATCCTATCAGAATATCAATGAAAGTAAAATTCATGGTATTCTTATGTTTCTTTTCGATGTGCTACTACAATCAACGAAATGTGTCGGTACATGAGTTGGTACCGCCAATTGAGGAGAGTACGTCTTTGCAAACGACGATACCGAATTCGTATATTGCCGTCAACACGAGGTCCTCACTTGATGTTATTTCGCAAGCTTCGATTTCTAATTTAGCTAGTTGTGAACCGTCCATTGAAAATAAATGGTCGTGCATAAAATATATTATGATGTTGTTAGGTCTTGGAGGCTTATATTTTGTTTGGGATAGTATATACGGGGCATTTATGCTTGCGTGTTGTATTTTGAGTGGATTTGGAGTGAGAGATGAGTTCAGAGTGTCCACGTGGATTAATTGGGTGATTATTAGATGGAGAGAGTTAGAGGAAGAGGGAGAGAGATCAGCGAGTGATATCATGAATTTGCTAGAAAACTTGGTGTAGTTTAGGTTTACAAATGTTGTTTAAACTGACATGTAAGATATAGAAATAATTGATTATGTGCTGATATATAATTTATTTATTTTACTGTTATTTGTTATTTGTATGTGGATATTTGATTTGTATGCTAGTTATTAGATCTGTTTTCTCATGAACAACATAAATAAATCAATCTATGAAACCACTAATATAAAATAGTAAACGTTATTGAATGGAAAAGATAATAAACTTTAAGTTAAGATCTAAAAAAATAGTAAACGGCTCATCACGATCAGTAATAACAGCTAATTAGGAAGCTAATTAACTTTGAATATAATCTTTAACAAATATTAATAATAAAATGCACTATCGGTATATATAACAAACTAGATACTTGAGAGGACATCATCTCATTTTTTCAATTAATTTTTTTGTTATTTAACCAACACACAAACTCTAGCCAAGAAGACTAGTCTCCAAATTACCATTTTCTCCTTCTCTGGCCTCCGTCAAATTCTCAGCTCGTTCAGCTTGGACTTCCCAATCTATACGAAATATTTCATACATCATAAAACAAGCACATGATGCTTGGGCCGCCACAAGACCCATCAAAAGCCCGACAAATCCCAATTTGAATATAAATCCACAAAGAAGAGAAACTGGAAGCCCGATAAGATAAAATGCGACGAAATTTATGTGGGCCCCAATGGTCGGCTTTGCGCTCCCTCGTAGAACGCCGCAACCGACAGTCTGAGGACTATTACCCAACTCGCAAATACCAATTATTGGCAATGCCACTGCGGTCAAGTGTAAAATTCCCGGTTCTTTGCTGAACATTTTTCCCCACACGTCTTTAACCGATATTGTGAGAATGCAAGAGAAAATGCCGCCAACCATTGAAACTATTACACCCACAATTGTGGCTAGTCTGGCTTGACTCGGACGGCCTGCTCCTAACTCATGGCCTACACGAGTCGAAAGGCCCATGCTAAGAGAAGATGGAAACACATACATGAGTGATGTCATTTGGATCAAGATACCAAACGAGGCGAGACTCGATTTCGGGTCTGAAAGCCAACCACAAATTACTATCATAACCTCGTACCACCACCATTCGAGACAGACTGCCGCACAACTAGGTATCGCCAATCTGACAAGTCGAATCCAACCTTTGAGTCCCGGCACCAAAGAAGTTCCCCATGGTTTTATACATGTTTCAGAAAAAAACATGTATCCGAATAGACCCAAGTTGATGTTGATTGTATTCCATGCCGAAGCTAAAGCCACTCCTTTAACCCCAAACCCCATGGAGATCACCAAAAAGTAGCTTATGGGTAAGTGTAAAATAAGGCCCATTGTAGCACAAACAAATATGGGTCTAGTGATGTTTTGGGTCCTTAGAAATATCCTCGTTGGGTGGAGAAACGCTTGGGCCAATAGATCAGGAAGTGAGAACAAAATATACTCTTTAGCCGGTGAGAGGATTTCAGGCTTTTGGTAGAAGAAAAGAAGAATGGGCTCCATGTAAATCCAAAGAAGAGAAATAGGGATTGTTGTTATGAGTAAGAGAACAATGGTCTTTTGAAATGTTTGGCTGAGAATCGACCACCTTTTGGCCCCGAAAGCCTGGCCACAAATGGGCTCCATACCGGTCGAAAGGCCCTTCAGAACCGAGTAACCGGTTATGTTGGCGAATGCAATTGCGATCGAACCACCCGCCAATTGAGTCGCCCCGAGATGGCCTAAGAATATCATTGATATTTGATTCCTCGAGTATAACAAGAACCCTGTTACTATGACTGGCCAGACTATATGCGTAAGTGCCAGTAATTCGTCGTAAACCTGAAATTATACGGTAAAAAGTAAAAAAAAAAATAATGTTAGTAGTGTCAAAAGATCAATGTTAAGGTTGAAAATTATATTGAGATTTATCATTCATGTGCACAGACTACTAGATATTCAGAAGCCATGTTCAATTTCCCACAAGGAAGAATGACCAATAAATGAACTTTGAGATAATTTCACAGAGAAAACATAACACAATTTCCCATTGACAATAAATGTACTTGACAGATTCAAACTTTTTTCGCTGATTAAGATCTTGTGGTGAAAATCAATTCATAGGCTCTCGTTTTCAATAAAAAGATATGGAGGCATAACTTATGTAAGGTCCCAATGAAATGAAATGAAATGAAAGAGTTTTGAGTAATGACACTTCACTATGCCAAAAGAAGAACAACCATATAAAGCATATGGCACAATCTCCCCCTTTCAAGGGGTTTATTACCCCCCTTCTATTTTCAATGCCAAATTGTAGAATCAATTAAAAGACAAAGCAACGTGGCATGAAAACAATGCACAGTTCACGTGCAAGCTAAATTGGGAGGTAACAAGAGTTGCGTGCAATTTATATGACATGAATGAATGGCTCAATCTAAGAAATTGACTTGACAAAACAGATGCAAGTTAACTGATAGAAAAGAAAGAAAGATGACTACACCAACAACTGGAGATGTCCAGTTATGATATTCTAATCCTCTACAGTGATTATAAATGGAGATGTCCGGTGAGTTTTAATTTGGAATGTGCCTGGTGCATGCACCGATTAGGGCATTGGATATAGTGTCATAAGATTTTATGTGGCTTGTTAACTTCTCCATTCTTAAAAACTATTTGGGTATAGGTTTATTTAATATATGTTTATTTAATAATAAATTTATACAAATTTATACAAATGGGACACTATAATAATAAATTGATACAAATTTTAGTACATATGTTTATTTAATATAAGTTTAGCGTAGTGTATATAATTATTATTTTCTATTAAATTATATATGCATCGGTTTCTTGTATAATTAGACGTGTGATGATTTATATCTACTAATTAACACCAACAAAAATAATATAATTTTATTTTCAACGAGTGATAATTATAGAGGAACTGATGTGCATAGTTGGAGATAATGACTTCTATCGAGAATCGTCATTAAATCTAACAAGATAATATTAATTTCCTATTTGAAAATAGTAACATAGATACGCTTGCTATTATTATTATTATTATTATTATTATTATATAGTAAGTATTCTCTAAAATAACTAAATCATATTTTTTAGATGATCAATAAGTGAAATAATTGTTTTTACCATAATTGATAACATAGTAACAAATTACAAAAAATAAATAAGAGAATTAATTATTCTTAAATAATATTTAAGAGTATTTGTACGAACATAGACAAATAAATAATATATATTTATAAATTACTTTTATTTAGTATGATTCATTGTATATTGTAATACTCGTTATGCGTCATATAAATTTTCATTAATTATATTTATATTATAAAACTCAATAAAGTTAATGAGTAAAACCGTCCAGTCAAATATAAATTAATACGAGAAACGCATAATTCGAAAGTCAGTAAATGAGTGCATTACATATTTCAGTACTCTATTGGATACACGTACTTCCTTTTAAAACAGCGCGTCGCCAAAAGCTAAAAATTAGCGTGTACCATATAATTTAAAGTTTATTTTGAGAAAAACCGTCAGCTATAAATATGGTAAATATTATTGTACACGTGAAGCTACAAGATTAGTCATTACACAATATGCATTACAGTTCATATTGTCGTTATATAAATTTTAATTCGTCTTGACTTATAAATATGATTGCGCACGTGAAAAGATCTACAAAATTAAATTGCACCGTGCAATTCAAAAACGACACCCGTCAAAAAACATCAGTTAAAAAGTTTGTAATAATTCCGTACACATTAAGTCAAACTTTTTATAAATATATCAGTATATTCAAACTTACTAAATTTTTATTGCGTTATTTTTACAAAACATTAAAAATAACTTCTATTTATCTCAAATTCATATGAATTATTAGTAAAAAATAATATCGTAAAAACATAAAATCAACTATTTTTTTTTCGTAAAGATAACCTTGAATTTAGTCTAATACTCTAGAACGAGTGCCACACCAATGTGCTAAAAACTATTGGCACACATGATTCATAGAAGGCACAGCAAAGGTATACTGTGCCACACAGAGGAAAGAGCCAAGCCCACGTGAGATGGCCTCTCCAGCTATTGTCCTTTCTACCCTCTCTCCGTTCCCTAAACTGGAGAACTCCATTGCACCACAATCCAATAGAAAATACAAAAAGAAATCCATAACCGTCTCCAGCTTTAATAATCTGTGGGATTCTGATGACAGAACTGGGGTTTCTCCAGTTTTGAACGAATGGAGACGAAAGACACGAGATCAGCCGTGAGAGCACCATCTCCATTTCCACCCATGCGTAACAAAGATGCAATATTGTGTATCGAAGCCCATACTTGGGGTTATACAAAGATACAAGAAACCTCGTCACACAAGAGTGATTGATCGGTTTGAAGGGGAATCAATCACGTTTGAAATTTGAGAAGCCTCGCATGGCGAGGGGATACATTGCACAAAATCGAATGCATGATGAAGAATTATTGCGCGAGATGAAAAGAGATAGAGAAGAGAACTTACGGCATGTGTGTCTCTCATCCCTGATTTGCACGTGTATGTGAAACGCTTGATCCTGCCTCTTATGCTGCTCCTTTGTTCATCATCTCCGTTTTCTTCTCTTCTCGCCATGATACGTTCGAGGTGTGGTGATGGTGATGGTGGTGGTTGATTTTGCTTCGTGTTTTGATCCATGATGAAAAAGAGAAGAGAGTGAGTGAGAGAGGGAGAGAGAGAGAGAGATTGGATGAGAGACTGAGACGAGGGGCTTATGTGGGGAATTGGTCGGTAAAAATTAATGGGAAATTTACAAATAACCCGGTATCTTTTCTTGAATTTACAAAAAAAACACCTAACTTTTGAGAAACTCCAAAAAACCCCCTACATACAAAGTTTTCTTTTCAATTACCCCATAAATGGTATTTCATGGTATTGCAAATTTTTTTGGACCAAAATACCCCTCTATTTTTCATCTTTAAATTTAATAAACATATTTTTGTGTTATTATATTAATTTAAAATCACTATAAATATTTTTTAACATATACTAATTTTAAAAAACTATATGTCATATACATAATTTTAATTTTTAATTTATTATATATTTTATCATAAAAAACTAAAATTAAATAAAAATATGATATAAAAAATATTCCTGTTAATATCTTGACAAATTAATATTATTCTAGTATCTAATTCTAAACCAACATTTATAGCTGGAATCCCCCTCCTCTTTTTGAACTTTCTTTCGCCAGGAGGGTTTATTTAATAAAAAAAAGTATATCCACGTAGAAGAACAAGTTTGCCATCTCGTTGGTACGTTATTTTCTTTTTTTGCTTCTTGAAAATACTTGTTAATTTGAATACGATTTAGGATCAATTTAGTTACGAAATATGAATCTAGTCAATTGGGTTTATTTAATGTTTAGTTTTGGCTAAAATAGTTACATTAATTTCGTTTTTTGTTGGTTTAAAAAATTTCGATTTTTTATTATTGTACAATCATGTCTAATTGGATTGAGGAGCCAAACTATTCTCCGGATTTATAAGTAGATAATGATACAAAAATAATATGCACGTTAAGTACACCATGTTCGTTATGGAATGCGGATATTGCTTTGGAGTTGATAAATTTCATTGAATGCGTTGTAAAATTTTTTTATGTCTAATCGAATATGAGGAAGCAAACAAAAAAGGGGCGAAAATGGTTCTGGACTACAGTAAAATGTCGAGGAGACAAAGAAAAAAGAGGAGGCAAAGGAAAAAGAGAAGGAGGAGAAAAAGGAGGATGATGTTGTTTGATTATGTTTGATTTTGTTGTTTCGCAAGAGATCTCAAACATTAATTATGATAATTTGAAAGAAACATTAATTTTAATAACTTGAAATGAAAAAAGATACATGAATTATAATATGTTAGAACTCGAAAGTACTGCAAAAGATACATTAATTCTAATTAATTAAAATTAAAATAATTCAGCGATTACTTCTCAATCCTTGACCGAAATCCGACGAAATTTATGGTCTTCGTATTCGGGATTTCATTTCTATCTTCATCCAGCTGAGGCAAGATATCGAACCAAGTGGGATCTCAGATATATCAATCGTTTGCATGCTGGTGTAGTCCATATTTCCTCAATCCATTTGGAATAAGTATATTCTCGGTTTTCATTTTGAAGAAACGAATTCTCTCAATTGGCATTTCTATCACGTAATGTATGCATAGTCTTGTCATTAGACTTTCATACGATTAAATGTCACATGTTCGTGTCAACGCTATTCATGTGTTGGATTATCATGTATGGAATGTTGATTTGTTTATTTAAATGTCATATGTGGAGTAGCAAATGATCATTTAGAAGGCTTATTTTGTAATGTCTCTGCGGAACCGCAATACAGTGAATTATGTCGAACATAACCCGAATGCTTGGGTAAAAATAGTTTGGTTGCATCGTGTAATGTTCCGTTACATGCTTCAATATTTTGGACCTTTGTTCAAAGCAAATTGGAGGAAGCATTTCACCCACATTCACATATTCCTCTTCTCCTAAATCTACTAATTGGAACAAATCCTCTAGTAAATTTTGGGACGCGACGATTTCGTGTCCAAAGAGATATGAGGTGTAATTTCCATGAACATATATTTGACTGTTGGCATAGAATAATCGTACTATGGTTTCATAGTACATATTATTCACTGCTACTGAGTCATTCGGATTCCGATGATTGGGACATTGTTCCAATTTTGCAATGATAAAATTGACGTTTGGATTTGGTGATACTTGTGCATTAAAATAGAAACACTGGCTTACGAGACAATCCTTGAACTCGGAATGATATATATTTGATGCTGTGGAATTACGAAAGAAATATTGATTTGTCACGTCATCCATATTAAAAAAATGAATTCCATGACATGATTGAGTGGAGTGCGGCCATAATGAGGAGGATTCAATGGATTCATTTTCCAATTTTACTGGAAGAAGAAAAACAAGAACAAGAACAAAAAGAATAAGAACAAATTTTTTTTTTATAAACTTGTAATGTGATGGCAACACTTTAATATATGGAATGGAGTGTGCACGTTAGTACCTTATTTACCGAAACTCAGTACTCTATTTACTGAACCCTAGTATCCAATTTACTGAATCCTAGTATTCTATTTATTGAATTATTCCAAAGATTTGTGAATAATTTTGAATTTTCAAATTGAAGTCTTTTTGGGTGTTTACGTATCTTACTTCATTGTAGACTAAATTTCATATCAAAAATTACATGACGATTTAATAAAATTATAAACTACATACAAAATTCAAAATCCACATATATAATATCACGTCAAAAATGACATGACATCTATAATCGCGACATCAAAATTGAAATCACCAACATAATTAAAAGGGGCAATTTCATGCATGTCCCTCTAAAAATATAAATACAAATTTAACCTTCAAAAGGGGCAATTTCCCACAACAGAGAAAGTAACGATTGGACAAATTTAATACACTTCATTTTAGCAAGGACAAATTTGATATTTATATTTTTGTAAGGACAAATATGATATTTAGAACTTTTGAAAGGGACATACATGAAATTTCTCCTAATTAAAATACTACAATGTTGTTTAATTTTATGTCGTTTGCATTGATAATTTTTTTTCATCCTTCAATAAACACTAACTCGTCATCCATTTTCAAACCTCTTACTTCCCATTTGCTATCATCGGGGACTGCAGTTCTATTTTAAGAATTTCCAGTGTCCAATTGAGAAAGAAACACATTGGTAAACGTTGTTTCAAAACAAACAAATTAAAAGATATACATGAAAACAAATTTGAAAAAAAAATTGAAATGTGATGCTTGAAATTTTTTAAATCTTGTCATATAACCCATCTCATACAAATTCATTTCTTTGGAGAATATATGGATGTCCATACTTGAAATTGAGACAAGAAATTAAACTTGAGATCGGAAATAAAAGAATGAGAAAAAAAATCTAGGAAGCACAACAACAACAAAAAAAGAGAAAAAAAAATCTAGGAAGCACAAAAAAAAAAAAAAAGAGAACAAAAGAAGAAAGATGAAGAAGTTCATCATATGCCTGAAATATAATCTTTTTCGCCAGAGGTCTGGCGAAAGAGAAGGAGAGTTAATATCAAATTTTCGGAACTCAATTAAAAGTTGGCAAGCAGCATGCATGTCTTTTTTCTTCGGACCCACTTGCGAAAGAGATCAAATTCAGTATTTCTAATCATTGATTGTGTTACATGACAATTAACCATTCTTTACCGTGCAAATTCATTTCTAATTTCTTTCGCCATCTCTTCTGACGAAAGGACATTATTTTTTGCCAAACTGTCTAACGTAAGCATTATTTTTACAATTTAGACAAAACTACTGTCTTTCTTACAAATTGGGCTTTCTTTTGAAAATGCTAGGTGTCAAAAGAAAATCGTAATAACCAGGGGATATAATATGTGGTTTGTATCATCACAAGCATTGTTCTAAAAGTCGGTCTAGGCGGCAGCCGACCAAACGCCCAGGTTTAACCTAGTCGTTTTTGTCTAGGCGGAATTCCGCCTAGGCCCGCCTAGATACCGTCTAGGCGCCGAATAATTCCGCCTAGGCCCGCCCAACCCACTTAATTTTTTTTTTTTTTTAAGACATGCACACTTCTCTTTTTCTTCTTTCTATTTTTTGTAACTTTATTTTGTAGTTTATTTGGATTTGTGTTAAATTCTATGTCGTGCGGATACTCCGAAAAATCAAAATCTACCCGTATCCGATACGCGTATCGTATCCTAAATCATATGTTAAAATGTCGTATCGTCGTATCCGATACGCGTAACGGTATCGCCGTATCGGCGTATCCGAGCAACAACACTATTATTGTTATGTTGTAGATTTCATGTTATAATTTGTTTGGACGTTGTCTTAAATAAAATTCATATACACTATTTTTATTATAAAAAGTTGTATCACAAATTATAATATATAAAAATTAAAAAATATGACAAAAACTATGTAAAATTACAAATCCGCCTAGATCCGATTAATCCCCAATTAATCCCTCTATGCGCTAGACGGTGCCCGTCCGCCCGACTAGCGCCTAGCGATTTCTGTAACATTGATCACAAGTGACCACTCACAAAAACTTTATAATTATTTTACTACAAGTAACTTAAATTTAACCATTCATCACTTCAAATCAAGTCGACATGGACAATCCCCATGAACTGACTTTTAAAATTGAAAATCTGATTTGATTTGCTCAAATTTAAAATTTAGGGACATCTAAAATTAAAATAATTATTTCACCAAACTTAAAAAAAGCAATTATGTGAATCATTAACAAATTTAACAATTAAGCATTGGACAATACAATAAAAAAATGTCCAATTCACTATATTTTTTATTATATATACCTTTTTACCAAGGGTAAAAGAGTAATTATTGTGGTGTTGGGCCGGGCCAATCAAAAAGGACCAAAAATAGTAATCGATTGGTTTGATTAAATTCATTTGTTGAATTGGACTTTTTAGTTATTTTTTCATTTTTGGAAAAGTTTAATTAGCTCGGTCTATATACATGTCTTGCCAGTAATTAAGCAAGATATTCAATGACATCACTAAGGGAATCATGTATTATAATTCTTAGAAATGAATTACATCAATAATTAAGTCCCATTTCATTTTAGGAAGAGAATATTTTAGGCTTATTTAGAATTATTTTATGGACTCCATTTGAAGGGCCCAAGAAAAAAAGATAAGGTTACAAAATTGGCTATCCTCTAAACCCTAGCACACTACAGGGAATCAAACATAATAAGACCTTAGTTAGGTTTAGGATATTTTATCTAATTTGTGATAATATAAATAAATTTGGGCGGTTTCATGTGCTTGTTAGGTGTGAACTACATCATAACATATATTTTCTTTACTTTTAACCCAAGATTAGTCTAGTTTATGATTTTATAGAATATACATTACAATATATGGATTATATCAATATGAGATATATATAATTTTAATTTGATTTGTACAATTTTATACTGCATTATAGAATTTCGTTTTGACAAATTTGAACTACATTGTGCAGATAATTGGCCAATGTGTGTTATGTTGTCGGAAAAATGAATAAATATTTGTTTTAGTCGGGTTGTTTCGTCCACTCGAACTAAATATTTTGCAAATAATTGGCGAATCAATGAGTACGAATTTAATAGCGTTTGTCCATTTGAAGTAGGGCTATCAATGGAAGGTAAATTCAATCATAATTGATACTCGTCCGAATCGAGCCGATAAAAATCCGTTAAATACTCGCGATGCTGGTAATATCTGGAAAAAAAAACTGTTATGAACGGATTGAAATAGGGAATAGAAGTGATGTTACCGTCTTGCCTGTAACCCATAACAGTGCTCGAAATTATAATTGCATATTTTTTCTTAATATTTGTGACATTTTTATTTGTATGTTTTATAGCAATTTGAACATTTTGAAATTTTAATGTATTATGGATAATCGGACTTACTCGCGGTTTACCCATTCCTCCGCGGATTCGGGTATGAAAGGCCCGTTATCATTTAATATTCGTGTATGGGTAATACCCGAAACAAAAAAAAATACGAGCAAGGGAAAAACATGCTCGTATCCGACACGTTAGTTGACAATCCATAAATTTGAAGTACATGAGGAAATAAGATGATCGTCAATTGTTATGGATAAATATATATTGTACATATTTGGTACGTACAAAAATAAAATAACTAATACGTTAGAAAACATATATCTGTAAACACCATGTCACAAAAAAAATCCTCGATGACGTCATTTTTTGATAATTAGCAACTTTATTAACGTGTAAGTAACTCTCATTTGAATTAACAATTTCGAATTAACATCCATCCAAATTAACGTTTCCTAATTAATATTCTTTAAATGTTTAATCGATGTTTCTTGTTAATTATCATGTTAACCGGCCCCTACTAAAATTCGTCTAAAATCTGCCCCCGATCATATAAATAAAGCTACATGGATCAAGTCTCTAAATAAAATTTCTCCAAACAAAATTCTCCCAACTAACGCACCCTCAACTAATGTCTTCAAGTAAATACCGCCATAATTAGTCAAATGAATGATTAAATGAGGTGAACAAAATATTCCAGTTGTTAAGTGTATACTAACTAATACATTTTATGCAACATGAAGCTAGATTTAGCCACGCACAAAATATCATTCTTGTATTCGTCATATAATGTAATGATTTCGTTAAATTGTATCTTTTGTTTCAAAACACGTAGGCATATTAATATTAGGGGATTTACATATTTATTCTTTCTTAAATTTAAAATTACATATTTACCTTTTTTAAAATTAAAATATCATATTTATTCTTTCATAAATCTAAAATATCATATTTGTCCAAAAATTAAAAACTATCCAATTTCTCCGCTAAAATTAACGATCAACTATTTTACCGTTTACATATTTACCTTTTTAAAAAACCAAAATATCATATTTACCTTTTTAAAAATAAAAATGTCATGTTTACCCAAAGAGTATAACAATATAAACACAAAAAATGCATCAATATCATTTCAAAAAATAATCATTCTATCAATCTCAAATAACAAAAACAAAAATATAAAAAAATATAGCTTAATTGCAAAAATATAACCATAACTAAAAATATTATTAAATTGTAGGACATGATTTCTTCTTGTCGAGTGATTAAGGGTAAGTATGTTATTTTTATTATTGAGAGGGTAAATATGATATTTTTCTTTAAAGGGGTAAATATGATATTTTGGATTTTTAGAAGGGTAAATATGCAAAGGGTAAAATAACGGAGAAATTAGATGGTTTTTAATTTATGGGCAAATATGATATTTCATATTTATGAAAGAATAAATATGATATTTTAATTTTTAGAAGGATAAATATGTAATTTTAGGCTTAACAAAGGATAAATATGTAAATCCCCCTTAATATTAAGAAAACATTTTTTTTAATCAGTTTCATTCAAAGTTCAATCAAATTCATAACGTTCAATTTAATAAATCAAGTCTCTTATGATATGTTGTTCGAATACTTCAAAAATCAAGTCGTATCGTGTAGGATACCGATACGTATCGGATAATTCGCATGGCGTATCCGAATATTTTATTTCAAAATAATAACTGATATTTCTCGGATATTTTTGAATACTTGTCGGATATTTTTAACGTATAAATAAATGTACTTAAAAATAAAAAATAAATATTGAAATCGAAATAAATGAGTAATACATGTAAATAAATAATTAAATATATGAATATGTTGATAATAAACGAAATGTATTGACGACATTACCATATTATATTAATATGTCGACGTATTAATATGAATTTATTAAATCATGTATTTTATAAAAAATAATACAATAATTTATATGCCACATCATTAATATGTTATTTTCTTTTAAAATCTTCATCAATCGATTTCAATAAGACTTGAATTTACAATCTCTCACAACATATGATTTTTTGTGTTAAATACTTAATTTAATGTGATATGAGTCCATTGACCGAAATATATTACTTTATAAGTTATTCCGTCATAATTTAAAAAGTTCGGTCATCAATGAAATAATCTAATTATCCTAAATTAAAGAGGCGTTATGAACTGGCTTGACTCTTCGATGAAAGATAAGCTAAAGAAATACACTTCGATTTTACTTAATAAATAAATAAAAACTTTCTATCCTTTGAAGCCTTTTAAACTCGGCCCAAAGAGTTAATTCTACTTTGGGCCTTAATTTCACCTAAAAAGCTCTTGACCCATACTAACTCGCTACGCATAAAGTTACATATCAATTAGTCACAGATAGCCAAACTTCTTCTCTACAAAGCAGATGGGGCTTCGTCTTCGCTCCTCAATCTTCTCGAATCTTCTCTTGTCATGGCGTTCCGATCCCTAATCTCGAAGAAAACCCTTGCCAAAACCCTAGTTTCTTCATTTGGGCAATTTAGGGGCTTGGCTACCTTCACTCTTCCCGACCTTTCGTACGACTATGGCGCCCTCGAACCCGCGATTAGCGGAGAAATCATGAAAATACACCATCAGAAGCATCATCAGACCTATGTGACCAATTACAACAAGGCCCTCGAGCAGCTCGAGTCCGCCATGGCCAAGGGAGATGCCTCTGCCGTCGTGCAACTCCAGAGCGCTCTCAAGTTCAACGGCGGAGGTAAATGCGTTATTATAATTGGGTTTTCAGCTGATAAATATCTCAGTTTTCACCAATTTAGAGATAAGAGTTCGTACTGTTCACCAATTTAGTTCATAGAATTGTGCAAATTTGCTCAAATTAATTCTCAACCATTCCTTAAACCCAATTATCAGAATTTAATGAATTTTCTCTTTTTGATAGGCCACGTGAACCATTCAATCTTTTGGAAGAATCTCAAGCCTACCAGTGTAAGCATCCATTTCAACCCTACACGCTTATTCGATTTATTCAATTTGGTCCTAAATAAATTATCAATTTACAGGAGGGCGGTGGTGAGCCTCCTCACGGTGCACTTGGATGGGCCATTGATAAAGATTTCGGTTCTTTAGATGTCCTTATTAAGAAAATTAATTCTGAAGGTGCTGCTTTGCAAGGATCTGGATGGGTGGTAAGTTTTCAAAATCCAAAATATCATATTTACCCTCTCATAATGTCAAGTGTAACACCAGGTTTACAATTTGGATATTTATGATATTTTGTAAGTTCTGAAAGGGTAAATGTGATATTTTTATTTACAAAGTGAACAATGTAATTAACTTACAATCGACTATTGTCTTGTATAGTGGTTGGCACTGGATAAGGAACAGAAAAATTTGAAAGTCGAAACTACCCCTAATCAGGTAAATTTTATTATAATCCATAAATTACACATTATTGCACTTATTTATATTATTATTATTTTTATTTTAAATAGGATCCTTTAGTGACGAAAGGAGCGAACTTGGTCCCATTGTTAGGTATTGATGTATGGGAGCATGCATACTATCTTCAGGTAAAAAATTATATATTACTCGAACTAAATATATTATTTGTAGAATTTAGTTTATTTAATTATTGTTTAATTGCAGTATAAGAACGTGAGGCCAGATTATCTTACGAATGTATGGAAGGTGATAAACTGGAAATACGCAAGCGATGTTTACGTAGAAGAAATTGGCTCGTAATTTTATCGTGTTTTGTTTTATAAAGAGAGATATTTGTACGAAATAAATTTCGACCTTTCGAGGATCTGAGCTTTTGAATTTGATTTTCATTTCACATATGTTTGTAATTTTCGACTCGAAACTAGTGTTCTAGTTGGGTCTGTACAAGTACAATCCAAAATTTCGACTCGTCGATTTTGTTCCAATGTTGACACATCAAATTTGATTTTTTCTGAAGAGATCGATACAAGAGGCAATAGGGCAATTCGTCTTGATTACGTTGGATTTTATATGCGATCTAGAAGCTGCGTAACCTTCCTGAAAATAAGAAAAATATATGAAAATGTTAATCAAGTATATATATTTTCCATTATTGATAATGTCATAGAATTTGAAGAGCAAAAAATTGTTACCAATTTTAAAGTTTTGATGATGGTACTAAGTGGAGGTAGATTAGTCTTTGCTCTCTTAGCAATCTGCATAATATTTCCATGTCATTTAAACACACATAAATATAAATAGAGAAATTAAGAAAGGACCTGATCTAATTTGATATATCCAGGTGGAAGTAAGGGATCACATTCATCAATCATTAAGCTAAGAAGTTTATTCAAATCATCACATTTATCATTATTATTATTTGCCCATCCATATTCTCTAGCAAACTCCAACATTTCACCTAAAAAGTCTGCATTGTGAAGTGGCCCAGTCCAAAGAGGTCCTGATACAGTAACCTGTTTAAAACATTACAAATCTCAATTATCAAGCCAACAGTATATTATAAATCACAATTATGTAATTAAATTAGTAATTACATTGCCATGTCCACAAATACATGAAATTTGACCAAGTTCATCCCAAGAAAATGTTTGTGAATGCCCACAGTTGTTACAATACGATACGAAACAATACTGACTGCACAAAAAAAAGGATACGATTTAGGGTTTAGGATCTAGCGCGTTTCGATGAAAAGAGAGTGATTATATGAGTTAACCTGATATCTTGATCCTTGCCTCGATCGAGTCGAAGCATGACTCTGAAAATGGGTCCATGATACGAATAGTAAGAGAACATTGGTGATATACGAAACCCTAATGCAGAAGCCTCGCGTATAGCTCCTCCAATGAGCACGCGCAGACCAATCTCGTTCGAAAATGGCATTGGACGAACATAAGCTCCGTACGAGGCCAACGAACTAGTCGATAAGAAATGTACATTGATATCAAATTTTCAGAGTTTTACTTGGTTTGTTTTTTCAATTGGGCTACCGAGTAGGTCGATGACCGCCGGCGGAACGGCCGTCAGTGGAGGTGAGGTACAACAAACCACCAATGTTAACCACACAAAGAGCCGATCTTAGAAAGGACGACTCGCCCCCAAACGAATCGATGTCCACGAGATCAAAGAGCTCATTTTGGAGATAGCACTGGCTAAAGAGCCTATTAGCATGGAGATGCGTGACGACCCATTTCCTCTCCCCTTCGCAATCAAATCGCGGTGAGACAGAAGAGAGATTGGACGAGATGATAGGGCGACACCCTTCGAATGCGTCGTTAGCCCATACAAAAGAAGCCCCTCCTTGCGATAAGTATCTCGCTGGCCTGACCCCACAACCACACATCGCGTCGATCACTCGAATTCCTCTTCCAATCCGCCGGTTGAGTATGGCGGAAGACAGAACGGCGAGGTCTCGAGCAGTGGAGCTCTCCCGGCGGTAGAAGAGACCACCAGTGTTGAACTCAATTCCTCGTTCTGATTCAATGGTGGAGCTTGATTGCGCCTGGGATTGCACGGCTTTGGAATGGGTAGAAATGTTGATAGAGGAGGGAACTGTCGCCATGGCGCGAGGAGGAAGAGGGGATAAGAGAGAAGACGGTACAGTTTTTACGGGGGTTTTTCTCACAAATCCAAGAATGTAAATCGGATATTTCAATTCTCGATTTTGTTGAAATACGGAAACTAAAATCCCGGATAATAGGACCTGAATTTAACGCACCAGGTCCAGCAATCATCTAATATAATGCCATGTCCAATAATTAAGGGCACTATGAAACCTTTTTATATATCATCATAATTAAAGGTTAATTAGACGTTAAAATATTCAAAGTCATAGTTGGATTGTAGCACACTTTCCCCATTTTTATTATGAATCATAACCGAATTGAATTAAAATCATGTTGGCACAATTTTATTTTAATCAGTCTCCCTTCTTTAATAATGTTCTCCTTTATCCATTTTGCACAGCATAACCTTTAATTATTCCGGCATAGAATGATCTAAAATGTATAGATAATATAAAATAATACTGTGATACTTTAATAAGTATTTGAATTTAAATTTGAATTATGGCACTAAAAACCTTTTAAATTTTTATGTGATTTTGATATACATACTAGTGCTATTACAATAGTTAGACACACACTAATTTGAGAAATTCTTAAATAATTATTTCAATATGAGAAATTCTTAACAATGTGAGAAATTTTTAAATTCTTAACACTAATTTGAGAAATTTTTATGTGATTTTATCATGGCACTAAAAACCTTTTAAATTTGTTCGTCTTACACACTAAAATATTTATTTCAATATGAGAAATTCTTAAATAATCCCTTAATTTTTCTGGGAACTTTGAAAAAAAATCCACACTTCCTGTATTCCAAAAAACCTCTCAACAATGTTTCATTTTATATATCTTCATAAAAATTAAACTTAACATTTGATGAGGCTACATTTTTTATACCAATACATTCCTCGATTTTTCAAATTTAATTTTACTAAACTACTCTCAACATTTATTATTATAAAGTTTCAAAAAATAATTTAAATTATGATAATAAGCTGCTTATGTTTAGTATTTTATTCAAACATATAATTCATACAATCAGTAACATGTAATAAATATATAATTTAAAATAAATTAATTTATTATTTTGTTGACTATGTATTAGTTCATATATTTATTACGTTTGAACACAAATTTTAACAGAACTACATCAAATTTACACATTGTTTGATATATATAATTACGGGAATTCTATGATACATCATTTTAAAAAAATATTTTGGATATTTAACAATTAATTAGATTTTAAAAAAACTGTATCATAAAACTTATCTTTTATGAAGATTTTTTTTTCCTTTAAATGAAGAATACATATTTTCTATTTAACTTACCATTAATTGATAAATACACTTAAAATCTTACCATAAATACTCCTTAATTAATAATTACTCAATATAAAAAAATATATGGTAAAAAAAATGATGCATCATAGAACTCCCAATATATATATATTAACACAATAACTAACAATAAATTAACAAAATATCCGAATACCACTCATAATTATATATATATTCTCCTTTGCTTTTGATAGTAATATATTCTCCATTATTTGTATATATTGTCCTTGCTGCAATTTCTCCATTGCATGCAATTTCTCCATCTTCATTATAGTTTTGAGAGAGAGAGAGAGAGAGAGAGAGAGAGAGAGAGAGAGAGAGAGAATTTGATATAAACTCTGTGACAAATGGGAAAACATAGATTCAGGCTTTCAGACCTGACGCCTAACTCATGGTTCTACAAACTAAAAGACATGAGCAAATCCAATACAAGCCATACTACCTCCATGAATAAATGGAATTACAACACCCAAGCAATTTCGGTCACGCCCAAGCCAATTCCATCACAACCATATCTCCCAAACATTGTATCATATTATTTATCAACGAACGATAAACCGAATAAACTCCCAATTAAAACCAATCCAAAAGCAATCGATATCCCTTTCCCTATCGACCCGCCAAAGAAAATCAATCCAAATTCCGTTAAGAAACCCGCAAAATCCTCTTTTTCCTCCATGCCGAAAACTCCCCCTTATGATCGAGATATCTATACCGAAGAAGATATGAGCAACAATTCAGAAATAAAACTTAGACCGATAAGAACAAAAGGTTTGGAAAGAGAGAATCTTGATGATCAACCGTGCTCGCCGAGGCTGAGAAGTAGACGGTTACGTGTTTATAAGACCCGAAACCCGGCATTGAGGGGATTTGCAGTGGTCAAAGCTTCTTTCGATCCGCAAAGAGATTTCAGAGAAAGTATGATGGAGATGATAACAGAGAATGGAATTCGAAATCCGAAGGATTTGGAGGAGCTTTTGACTTGTTATTTGATGCTCAATTCCATGGAATATCATGGTATAATTGTTAAGGTTTTTGAAAATATTTGGATCGAACTTGATTGTTAAGAGATAATAATCAGGATTTTATTTAATGTGTGCTGTTTTATATATTTTTTAATAATTTTCTGCTGAATTATATTATTATTGTTATTATTTTGAAATAATATAGAATTTATAAGAGAAGCAAGCACGATTCGTGCTCGGTCTGTTCTATACTTAGACGAATGAAACGGATTTACATCGAATTAATTTACCAAAAAACCCGACAGAAATCAAATAACCACAAAAGGTTGCTTATCGGAACCTATCATCAGATTCTAAGAATATTTCAACCATTTAGAAATGGGAGATCCTTGTAGGTGCCTCTAACAATATATCCGATTGTGGAATATTATTGTGTTTTTTTCGGTCCAAAATTTAAAATAGTCGCAAACCAAAATACATCCGATTGTGGAATTTCCGAAGAATTCGTAAAATTACCTTCATATAGTAAGTTGTTGATCGTTTCTTGTTGTCTCGAGCAAAGAACGCAATGAGATTCTCCGAGTCGATTTCTTTTTTCCAAATTACTGTTACTGGCCGTTAATATCCTTTAATTTCATGCATTAGAGGGAGGGTGCTTTCTTCTGTGAGGGAAAGCAGAGGGGGTATTTTAGTCATTATTTTTGACATAATTATACCAATGATGGATTTTATTATTAATATTTGTCCAACATTATAATAGAAGTTAATCAGTCTTCTAATTAACTAATTGACTGTTATTACTAACTATAATGAGTCATTTATTATTTTTCTGAATCTTAACTTCACATTTACTAACAATAAAATTTTGACATTTACCATTTTTCTATTTTATTTTTACTGTTCTTTTAGATTGATTTGCGGACCTTGTTTTGAAAAAAGATATCTAATAAATAGCAAACAAATAATATAATTTTTTTTTGTATTAACACATCATCAATTAATTACATATTAAATAGTCAATTAAATCACATTTCTTCACAAAATTAAACTAAGCCTACTACTAGCAAATTGATAACATAATCAATCAATTAGTCTCTCTAACTCTATCTCTATGTCTCTCCATATGGTACTCACCCCATAAATCCACGTGGATAACCTAAACTCATCTCTCACCCCAAATCCACTCAACAAACACCATGCAAGCATCAAAGCCCCGTATATACTATCCCAAATCAAATACAAACCCACAACGGTTACAAACCCTAATAAAACAAGAGTATACTTTATTATACTCGAACATCCATTTTCAATAGATGAACTCAGATCTGAAGCTGGTGAAATAACACAGGAACTCGTGTTGACTGCAATAGATGAATTCGGCGGTACCATCGTGTTCAAACCCGAATTTTCTTCCATGGACGGTACCGAATCATGTACCGATACCTCTTGTTGGATGTTATAACACATCAAAAAGAAAAAGAAGAAGATGACGAGTTGAACTCGAAGAGATATCCTGATACGATGCTGTGCGAAGACAGGCTCATGGTCACGAAACGATGCAGTGCGATGCGTAAATGTGGGAGATTCCTCATTTGGGAAATCGATAGGACTTGCATTGTTAATTTGTCCTTTCTCTTCCTGTATAAACAATAAACAAACTGTATAAAAATTCATATTCGACTTCATTTTAACACAAACAATGAATGTGAAAATAATATAATTGATGTAGGAAATAATAAATATTTACCTGAATTAAGGGATCTGCGTCATGTCTGATTTCATTCGTTTCCTGTTGTTCGACGTGTTCTTGATTCCTTTGATCTCTCCTTCCTTGATCAATCTCCTCGAAATGTCGGGACGATGTTGCGTTCGTTCCACTTCTGATCTCCTCCTGCAATTAAAAAACTTCAATCAATAAAGACTCGAGTATATCAACTATATGGATACATGAATTTGATCTATATTTGTCAAAAAAAAAAAAAAATGAATTTGATCTATTTGTCCAATATTTTATCTTTTTTCTCAATTTTAAATTGAAACAGAAGGACACGTAACATTCAAGAATTCAAATAAAAAACCTCGATTCAATTCCAAACTGAAAACATACAAATCTGATTAAAGAAGAACACCTAACATTCAAGAATTCAAATAAAAAACCCTGATTTAGTTCTTCCAGTTTCAAGATGAGTTAATTTTAAAATTCAATTCCAAAGTGAAAACACACAAATCTAATTAAGGAAGTTCGAATCACAAAATTTGAATTAGAAGTGACACAGAAAATTAACTCTGTTTCGTTTCTCTATTGTGTTATTTTTTCTTTTCTTTTTAAAATCCATTTCGAAAATGAAAAGCTCAAATCTTGAAATCCGAATCAGAAAATTTCGAATAAACACAGATAAAGAACCATTACCTGAGTGGGATGCTCCAAATTTGAGTGATGGTCGTTCATCACGAAATCTTGCTCAACTCGTTCTTGGTCTCGATCTCTTCCATTTTTCCTCCCCTGTAAACAAGAACAAACCAAAAGGATTTCAAAAATTTGATCTGAATGATTTAATTGACAAATTTACATACCCTACGCATCAATATGGGTAGAAAGCTGCCAGAACGCCTCCAGCGAAGCCCTCTGTGACTGCCACGATCACCTCTTGCCGGCTCAGGCAATGCTGCAGTTCCGCGATCCCCAAAACAAGGGCAGAAACAGCCTAAAGAGCTCATCTTTGCTATTTCGAAGCTCAAATTCAGATTGAAATTACTCAAAATCTTGTTTTTGGCGCAAGATTTGTGAGTTTTGAATCGAATTGATTTTTCCATCGCTCTGGTCGCTTTAAATAGGAGCGTAGAAGACAAGTGATAATTCACAGCGCAGTAGTTTATAAAGACAGGGCTATGTGTGGCATGTGTGTGTGCAGATAATTTAGCAGTCAATATAACATTTATACCTGTGATTAGTGCTGAAGGAGTTCATTTATTAACATTTCTCTGTGGCGATTTACATGTGTTTAAATATGAACTGCTATATACTTGGTTGTAGAGAAATTGATACATATAATTAGTTTCATAACTCTGCATATGTGTGATCATTTTTGGATTAATTAGATTCGAATATTTCATTTAACGATTTTGTTTTAGTTTGGACGGTTAAGATCTCATCATGCTTAACTAGTTTCTTTTTGTTATTTTTGGGAAAATATAGCTTTGCAAATCTATAAATAAAACATCTACTTTTTTTTTGGGATTTTCTATTTTGTTGCTAAGAAATGCTTGCCAACCGGCCGCGGGATCAACCAGGTGATGCTACGTGATATATTTTTTCAATGTAATGAACATTGTTACTTACAATATCGTAGAGTACGTGATATATTTTTTGAATGTCACGTTCCTAGTCATGATTATGATACTTATGTAACAAGTATATATATAATATACGATAATAAACTAATGTGTACACTAGTATATTCGTCGAGGTGATGATTATGTTTTGCTAATTATATGAAAAAAAGTTTGTCTAATTGGGAATATGTATATGTATTAAGTTATACATATTGTGACTTGACCAAAAGTGCGATATCATGACATAATTTAGTAATTGCAGATATAATCGTAATCACTACTAGAAATCTGGATTTTAGTGACGGTCGAATAATCATTTGTGACGAACCGTCATAATTTCTTTACTTTCTGTGACGGTCCGAACATCTGGTCACAGATGATTACTATTAAGTGACGGTATATTTTAACAGTCACTAAAAGTATATTTTCAGTGACGATATGCTTAAAAATGGTCCCTAATAGGTTCAGTTTTTTGTGACGGGAGAAATCTACTGTCACAGAAAATAAGTCATCCTTATTTTCACCTGTAACTCATGACTTGGCTGAATCATTACTCTTAAGCCCTTGATTAGTTCTTGCTTCACGACTAGAGAGAGTACTTGAGGTTATTTCCCTCCCAAAACAAAAGAGAGAGTACTATGTACTTATAATGTTATTTCCCTCCCAAAATAAAAGACTAAAGTTATTTCTCTCAAACCCTAACCCACAACAGGTCTCCAACCCCTCGCTAGGTTTACCGAGTCCTCCTCTCTCGCCAGCCATGAAGCTTTGATTTGTCCCCTCTCTCGCGTGTGAACTCTCTGGTCAGCCGTGAAGCTTTGATCCATCTTCTCACTCTCTCTTGTGTGTGAACTCTCTCCAATAAGATATATCTCTCTCTCTCACACACACTCTCTCTCTCTCTTGTGTGAGAAAAATCGAACTTTAAGTGAGGGTAACCATCACCAATAATGAGTGTCATTAGTGAGAGTAACTGTCACAGAAGATATTCAGAGACGGTTTTACCTAACCGTCACAAATAATATTCAGTGACCGTCCGATAGCATTGTCACAAAAAGTCTTTTTTAGTGACGGTCTGAACAAACTGTCACAGAAAGTTTTGCGCATCGTCACATAAACAGTTTAGTGACGGGACCGTCACAAAACATGACCCTTTAGCCACGAAGGTATCAGTGACGAGTCATCTGTGACGGTAACCGTCACTGAAACCTTTCAGTGACGGTTTTTTCAGCTTTCAGTGATGGAATCACACCGTCACTAAAACCAAGATTTTTAGTAGTGAATGGATGGGGTCTTAGTTCTTCACCCGTGCGGTGATCATGGATCATTTTTCGTGTGTAGCATAATACTTAGACATGGTCTTCCACTATCTGTAACAGGATGGTCATGGCATCATCAGGTATCATCTGAAACATGTAATTTGATGTGAATCACCAAGATAGAAATTGTTCATTTCGAAAGAAAGAGATATCCCTTAGGCCTATCGATGAATTGATCAACGAAATCTCTGGCCAGAGTCAATGATATTAATGGTTAATATCGATTGTGTTTGTTGATTCAATTCGGTATCGAAATTTAAGTATAGTCAATCAAAATATAAGGATGACTATTACCATGTCTTTTGATTGACGGATATCGTGAATAAGGTAACTGAATACCACCATTCGAAATGCGTATAAATGATCACAATCATTTTCGATTTCAACGTGGGAAAACTATGATGGATTTCTTCCCAGATCACTCTCATGAGCCCGTAAACTTAGGCATAAGTTTACTACCATTGCTTGATACGAACCTACGCGGTCACACATAAAGTTGTCTTATTTCGGGCTTGATTTTCAATCTCTAATATATATGTACATGTGATGTACATTAGTGCTTTCTTTAGTTGGATCTTAAACTGAGTGGGAGACTAAAGAAAATACAATTATAGATCAACTAGTAGATTGTACCAGTGAGGATGCGTTCGTCGAAACGATTGGATGCATAATAAGATTATGCAAATCTGGCAGAAATTACACAGTTCGTCAGGACGCACCATATGGTCTGTCATGACGCACCATATGATCTGTCATGACGCACCATAGTGTATTTTTGTGCAAACCAATCGGTGAGTATAGCGTCGTGACGCACTGGTTTGTGCGTCATGACGGAGCTGCGTCATGATAGACAAGTTGGTCCGTCATGACAGAGCATAAGAATAACGGCTATATCAGTACTCGTGACACGTCCGTCACGACGCACCATTTCGTGCGTCCTGACGGACTGTGATCCAAATTCTGGATTGGAAGTTTTTCTTAAGATACTCATTAATTCTCTATTAATGGTGCCTTGATTATAAGATCATGGATCCCATCTCTCTCTTTACTGTCACATATTCCAAATCTTGGGAGCTTGTTAGACAAGAAAAGAGATAGCTTGAATCACCATTAGAGGTTGTAAGAATTGAGGAAGTTTACGATGGTTTTAGAGGAATCACCGTAACTGAGAGACGTAACTCGCGGTGAATACGAGTAGAGAAGTTTCAACTGAAACTTTTCGTTGTGATCAAACGGGAGCAAGTTCGAGAAAGATCGAAGGATGAACCGAAAGGAATCCGGTTGTTTTCGACAAATCGGAGCTTCGAAGAAGATGGCGAATCGTGTGGGCATGGGACGCACGTGCTACCGAGATCGGAACAAGGACAACAACTACGCAATCAACCCGTCACCGTGATCAATTTCACGTGGTATGATTCTATGTATATAATACTTATATTCGTAGTTGCACGTAGATTAGGATTTGTATCCTCGGATCGGCGACGTGGTCCTAGGGATCGGGTCGGACCGGGTCTCTCAATCCGCTGCGCGGGACTCAGTAGCGACATTGATACCCAACAAATATAAATTTAGTATTTTGCTCATGTTACACTTCAATTTTGACATTTTATTAAAAAAATGAACAATTGATATTTTTAAGGTGTTAGGCTTCACTTTTTGCATTTTTAAGAATTTTTTGAAATTTTTTTTTTTTTTTCACGTTTGTCTTCTATTACGGAGTATTTGCTCATGTTACACTTCAATTTTGATTTTTTTTAGAAAGTAGGATAATTGATATTTTTTGAAGGTGACTTCACTTTTTTGCCTTTTTAAGAAATTTTTGAAAAAATGGAAATTCGCGTGTGTTAGTATTCTATTACAGAGTACTTTGTTGAAAACATCAAAATTTAGTATTTTGCTCGTGTTACACTTCTGTTTTTCAATTTTTGGAAAATAGGATATTTGATAGTTTAGAAGATGTTAGACTTAAATTTTTGGATTTTGAATAAATGTTTTAAAAAATAGAAATTTGTGTGTGTGTTAGTCTTCTATTACGGAGTATTTTTAGGACGACATGAAAATTTCGTATTTTGCTCGTGTCATACTTCAATTTTAACATTTAAAAAAAAATAGGATAATTGATTGTTTTTGAAGGTGTTAGATTTCACCTTTTGTATTTTTTTTATGTAACAAATAAAAATTTGTGTGTATTAGTATTCTATTACGGAGTATTTTTATGACAACATGAAAATTGAGTATTTTGCTCGTTCTACACTTCAATTTTAAGTATTTTTTAGAAAATTGGATAATTGATTTTTTTAAGGTGCTAGACTTCACTTTTTGCATTTTCTAATTTTCTTTTTGAAAAAAATAGAAATTTGTGTATGTTAGTCTTCTATTAAAGAGCATTTGTATGACAACATGAAAATTGAGTATTTTGCTCGTGTTACATTTCAATTTTTACATTTTTGGGAATATATGATATTATATTTTCTAGAAGATATTAGACTTGACATTTTGCATTAATAAAAAAATTTCAAAAAATTGAAATTTTTGTGTGTTAGTCTTCTATTACAGAGTATTTTTAGGACGACATGAACATTTAGTATTTTGCTCGTGTTACACTTCAATTTTGACATTTTATTAAGAAATTGAATAATTGATTTTTTTAAGGTGTTAGGCTTCACTTTTTTCATTTCTAAGAAACTTTTGAAAAAATAAAAAGTTTTGCACGTTTGTCTTCTATTACGGAGTATTTGTAGGACAACATGAAAATCAAGTATTTTGGTCATGTTACGCTTCAATTTAATTTTTTTTAGAAAATAGGATAATTGATATTTTTTTGAAGGTGTTAGACTTCATTTTTTTGCGTTTTTAAGATTTTTTTGAAAAAATAGAAATTTAAGTGTGTTAGTCTTCTATTACAGAGAACTTTACTTAAAACATCAAAATTTAGTATTTTGCTCGTGTTACACTTAAGTTTTTCAATTTTTGGGAAAATAGGATATTTGATAGTTTAGAAGATGTTAGACTTCACTTTTTGCTTATTTAATAAATATTTTACAAAAATGGAAATTTGTGTGTGTTTTAGTCTTCTATTACGGAGTATTTTTAGGACGACATGAAACTTTCGTATTTTACTCGTGTCACACTTCAAATTTAATATTTTTTTAGAAAATAGGATAATTGATTGTTTTTTAAGGTGTTAGAATTCACATTTTGCATTTTTTTTATTTGTAACAAGTAAAAATTTGTGTGTATTAGTCTTCTATTACGAAGTATTTTTAGGACAACATGAAAATTGAGTATTTTGCTCGTGCTACACTTCAATTTTAAATATTCTTCAGAAAATAGGATAATTGAATTTTTTTAAGTTGCTAGACTTCACTTTTTGTATTTAAATTTTTTTTTTGAAAAAAATATAAATTTGTGTATGTTAGTCTTTTATTAAAGAGTATTTGTTTGACAACATGAAAATTGAGTATTTTGCTCGTGTCACATTTCAATTTTTACATTTTTGGGAATATATGATTTTATATTTTCTAGAAGATGTTAGACTTGACATTTTGCATTTTTTTAATAAAAGTTTTTAAATAATTGAAATTTGTGTGTGTGTGTGTGTGTGTGTGTTTGTCTTCTATTACAGATTATTTTTAGGACGGCATGAAAATTTAGTATTTTGCTCGTGCTACACTCAATTTTGAGATTTTATTAAAAAATTGAATAATTGATATTTTTAAGGAGTTAATCTTCACTTTTTGCATTTTTAAGAAATTTTTGAAAAAATAGAAATTTTGCACGTTTGTCTTCTATTACGGAGTATTTTTAGGACGACATGAAAATTTAGTATTTTGCTCGTGTTACAGTTCAATTTTAATTTTTTTTAGAAAATAGAATAATTGATACTTTTTTTATGGTGTTAGACTTCACTTTTTTGCCTTATTAAGAAATTATTGAAAAAATAGAAATTCGTGTGTCTTAGGCTTCTATTACAAAGTACTTTGATGAAAACATTAAAATTTAGTATTTTTCTCGTGTTACACTTCAATTTTAACAATTTTTTTGAAAATATGATAATTGATTGTTTTTTAAGCTGTTAGACTTCACATTTTGCATTTTCGGTTTTTTTGGTAAGAAATAAAAATTTGTGTGTGGGAAACGTGAAAATTAAGTATTTTGCTCGTGCAACACTTCAATTTTAAATTCTTTTCAGAAAATAGGATAATTGAAATTTTTTTTTAAGGTGTTAAACTTCACTTTTTGCATTTTTAAACTTTTTTTGAAAAAATAAAAATTTGTGCAATACGACTTCTATTACAGAGTATTTGTATGACAAAATGAAAATTGAGTATTTTGCACATGTTACACTTCACTTTTTACATTTTTGGGAAAATCGTCGGTCGGACTAGAATCGCGTCTCCGTTCCAGCGGACGTCAAGCACATATTGGATGCTCTTGGGGTGGATAAAAGAATATTTGATTTATTTAGAAGATGTTACACTTCGTATTTTGCATTTTTTTAATGAAAGCTTTCAAAAAAATATAATTTGTGTGTGGTAGTCTTCTGTAACGGAGTATTTTTAGGACGACACGAAAATTTAGTATTTTGCTCGTGTTATACTTCAATTTTAACATATTTTCAAAGTATTGGATAATTGATTTTTTTTAAGGTGTCAGTCTTCACTTTTTGAATTTTTAAGAAATATGTGCATGTATGTCTTCTATTACGGAGTATTTGTAGGATAACATGAAAATCGAGTATTTTGCTCGTGTTACACTTCAATTTTAATTTTTCAAGAAAATAGGATAATTGATATTTTTTTTGAAGGACTTCAATTTTTGCCTTTTTAAGAAATTTTTGAATAATAATGTGTATGTGTGTGTGTTAGTCTTCTATTAATGAGTACTTGGATGAAAACATTATAATTTAGTATTTTTCTCGTGTTACACTTCAATTTTGATATGTTTAGAAAATTGGATAATTTATTTTTATTAAAGGTGTTAGACTTCAGTTTTTGCAATTTTTATTTTTTATTTTGTAAAAAATAAAAATTTGTGTGTATTAGTCTTCTATTACGGAGTATTTTTAGGACAACATGAAAATTGAGTATTTTGCTCGTGCTACACTTCAATTTTAAATTCTTCTTAGAAAATAGGATAATTAATTTTTTTTAAGGTGAATAGGCTTATATGTGAAAGTGTAAACTAATTTAAAAATGTAAATATATGCTTATCTACGCACTTTCAAGTCTTGTTAGTTTTTAAGTAGATGTGTTAATTAACAAAAGTACGATAAATAAATAATAGTAAAAATCATATGGTCTTGCTAGTAACTATAGGCTTATATGAGAAAGTAAGTGAAGTAAGTAAACGTACGAAAAGTAAGTGCAGTAGAATAAAGTGTTGAAAGTAAGGCCTTGCAAGTAATGTGCTGAAAGTAAAGTGCAAGAAAAGTAAATAAGTTGACACCAGATATGTTAACGAAGTTCAGTACACACCAAGACGGTTTGACTTGTCTTAATACGTACATACGTCTCTGGGAAAGCCTCTCCGCCAACAACCGTGACGAACTTTTCATTATTCCACTTTGAAAAGACTAACGACGACGTAAGACCTTCACAACAACTAACTAGACTTGCAACCAATGGGATATAATGCCGATCCCAAGCTAGGCACGTGATCTCGAAAATAAAATCGCTATATATATATATATATATATATATATATATATATATATATATATATATATATATATATATATATATATATATATATATATATATATATATTAAGACTAGCCTAACAAATAACGGGATATAACTGAAGGAAATACAGTTTCGGATCAACCGTAAAAGTGTACACAAGGATAATCGAATGTAAGCGTACATTCGTGGTCATAACTTTCAGTAGGAAAATCCAATTTGAATGGTTCAAATTGGGTTAGATATATAATGAGATTATCGAGAACTTTCATGTAGAAATATGTTTCATTTGAACGAAGTATCAGTGTCGTTTTAATGGAATACCGAAAGGGTGCGACAGTTTGACATACAGTTAGTAAAACGTCCGTAACATTCGCATCCGAACTCCAATTGGGCCAGGCCAAATTGGGTTGGAAAGATAATAAGATTATCTACAACTTTAGTGAAGCTTTAAAGTCGGTTGGAACGATTTAATATTTTCGTTTCAACAGAATACTGAAAGGGTGTCTGCAGTTTTCTGTCTGAAAAGGTATATATGAGATATACATACCTTTTGGCCCATCTTTATCCTATGTAATATAAATAGGATGTTTCTCTCTCTCTCTCTCTCTCTCTAACCAGATCACTCAGTCCAATTGATTCTAATCAATAGAATTATCCAGAAATAGAGAGTCATCTTTCAGAGAGTGAAAGAGTGCGAAGAGAGAAAACCGAGAAAAAGAGTTTTTCTCGGAATAGAGAATCGATCTAATCAAGCAAGTTCGCCAGTGCTTCGTCTAGGCAGTTGCATCCGCGACCGACGTATTTCGACTCAAGGTGGATACACGTAGAGGGACGACACTTGTGGCTCTTCGATTGTGATCAAACCGAAGGAGCAAAATTGTTGGCTGTGGAAGAGTGTGGACGTGGGACGCACGAAAGACAACCGGAGGCGTGTCAAGACGGTGGGAGACGTGGGGTATGGGACGCACGTGCTAGTCACCAACGTGACACCGGAGAAAGAAAGGATGCAAGCGATCAACCCGTCGTGCGTGATCAATTTCACGTTGGTAATCGTCTAGCCTTCATATCCGCTGCGCGGGACCGGGGACGGGATGAATTACCAACAATAACTTCGATCCCAGGCTAACCACACGATCTCGAAATATTTCTCTATGGATTAAGGCTAATATAACTTTGGTTTTGGTGTTGCAAAAATTTAGCGTATTTGGATATAATAAGTGCTAGAACTTCGCTAGGGGTAATTTCTCTCTTTCTAATGGTGTGGAGGATAGTGTGGAGGTAGGGTGCTTTTATAAGAGTAGCGTGCCGGCCACCACCTCGAAAAATCTAATTTTTTTTACACCAAACCGTATCATAACCGAATCCTAGGTCAAAACTAAGCAATAGCACGCAATTTGGTTGGGCAGTGCAAACTTACACCGTGCATTCAAACGCATGAGTCTGGCCGTTTGAATGCATAGTGTTATTTCTGGATTTTTCTCTATTTTGGGTAGTTTTTGCTCTGGTTTGTTTAGGTTAAATATTTTAATGTATCTAAGAGTTTATTTGGGCTCTAACCTATGGTATTTTCGACATCGTGAGGGTCTTCAAATCTTCACGGGATCTCCATCACTCCAGGGTTTTATTTCTCTGAATCTTGTACGGTTTATTCGTGTCTTCATATCTTCATTTGTATAATTCTTCTCTGTTGTCCCAAGATGACTTAGAGCGGGTTGAATAGGCTTATATGAGGAATTTCAAAACTTAATTAATATTATGTAATTATTTAGTTATGTAACTATATGATCATTTTTAATCTTGTCATTTTTAGAGTAGATGTGTTAATTAACAAATGTACTTGAGAATAAATAATTACGAGTAAAGCGATAAATAAATAAATAAAGGTAAAAAAACCAATAGAAAATAAAATAAAGAAAAGAAAAAAATGAAAAATAAGAACGACCAAGAAATTCGATAAAAGAAATAAAGAAAAAAATAAATAAAAATTACGAGTACGGAAAAATAAATAACGCACTTGGTGCACAATAATCCTGGTTACAAATGGATACGTAACTTACGGAATGACTCGAGCAATTATAGACGTGGTGGTTTAGATTCACGCAAATACAATGGGAGTGCGAGAAAATCTCAAGGTCCTCAAAAGAAGAAAAAAAAACATGGTAATGAAATAAAGTAAAGATAGAGAAAACACCGGATAAAATAACGGAATTCGGCCAGAACGATGCTTACCTCTCCGGGTAATACCTCGCCGTCGCAAAACTTGATGAACCTATTATAGTAGTTCCTATTATAATAAGGACTAATAAGGGTGTAGAGACTTTACATGCCAAACTAGCTTTACAAAAAACGAATATAACAGCTATCCAAGCAACCACGCGATCTCTCAAGAACGCTCTCTAGATTAAGGCTGCTCTCATATAATATTGAAAATTGGACTGAGCCTAACAATTGAGCTCTCAAAACACTCACAACAATGGTGACTAGGGTTTCTAGGAAGAATTTAGGTTGGAAAAAATGAACGCTCTCTATTTATAGGGGGTGAGGGGGCACCCTCGACCAGGAAGGGATGGAAATCAGCCCAAATTTGCGCCTCGTACAAGGTAGGAGCGTCCCCAAAAGTTCAAATTTTGAAAACCTGAGAAATGAATTTTGGGTTGGAAAAAATGAAGAAACCGTCCGGGCGTTGGGTTGGCCCGTCCGGACAGTATTAGCAAAAATAACACAGTGTGTCAATACGCTAAGATGGAGCGTCCGAATTGTATTAGGACGACCTAATATGTTGGGAAATCGCCGGCCCGCACACCGCACGGTGGATGAGGGACGGGGAGCCTTTTCCGTAATATATTCCGAGGACCACGTCATCGATTTCGAGCGTGCGAATCATTGAAGAATTAACATACAACCATACCGCACCAAATTAATGGTGGACGAAGGCCTGTCGCGCTTTTTCTTCCTTCTTCTTCTCCACTTCGGTCGTTTCTTGTGCGTCTCACGTCACATGTCTCGACACCGTCGTGCTCCTTGCTCCGGCAAAGCGCGCGTCCCATACCACACGACTCGACACTGTCTCAAACACGTTCCCCTTGTTGAGGGTAAACCGAAATGATTTCGGTCAAACCATAACTTCAGTTTGCTCACAATTCAGAGTCACCAACGTGAACTCCTCTACGCGTATCCACCGTGAGTTGTAGTCTCCCAGGTCACACACGCAACAACCTAGACGAAGCATGTGTGAAATTTCTTGATTTGATCAATTATGTTCTCTAATGGAAAAAACTGTTTTTCTCCTCTATTCTCTTTTTCTCTTTCTTTGGACTCTTTGAATAAGTGTTAGACTGAATTAGACACATGAACTGTATTGGATGAGAGAGAAACATCATATTTATACTTAATAGGAAAGGATGGAAAAAGGAAGATGTATAACCATTATACACATTCAGAACAGAGTCCGTTCGAACGAAGCATAACAATAGGTTCGAACGGAGTGTTCACTGTTTCTGAGTTATATATAACTCGTCTACTTCCGTTCGAACAGAGCCTGGATTCCGTTCGAACGGACACCCTTCTGTAAAAGTACTCAATCATATTTAATACATACATGAGCGCTTCCGTTCGAACGAAGCCCAGCTTTTGTTCGAACGAACCACTCTCTGGAACTCACTTATGTATAATCTCATTATACACTTATTTGTTCCGCCTAACGTGTACGTCATTCATCCTTATATGTATCATTTTATCGTTGATCCAAAACTGTATTTCCTTTATAATAAACCATCCGGACGTTGGATCCTTGCGTCTGGACGGATAGTGTTATTTTGCACTATCGCGAGAATTTTTGCCATTTTGACTTAGAAATGCTTTGAGATTTGGTCCACCACTTCTAGGGTATGTTTAGGGTATACCAAAGAGTGGTTTGGGATCGTGTGGGTCATCAAGTCTCCAAGTATTCTCCGGAATCCTCCACGTCTTTTTCGGGGGTTTTCGGTATTGATCTTCAAGTCGTGTAATCGCTCTCTGTTGAGTTTTAAGTCGTAACCTTCGCGGTTTTTCCTGGTGAGTCTTCTACGGATTTGGTTCTTTGATTTTGCGGTCTTCGTATACGGATTCTTCAACGTATTAAACCGGAAAAGATCCCGGTCTCACGTTGTCCACATGTGATTCTTCTTGTGTGAATCCAAGTATGTTGTTGTGCTTCATGATATGTATATACGTTGTATTCCTAATAATCACACTTAGATGAAAATATTAGAGTCTGAGTGTTGTTTTGGATATCATCAAACAAGTCAACATTCACTTCATCTCTTCAAGTCGTCTATGTCTTGTTTATATCTTTGTGTCTTCGTTTACGTGTTCTTCATATCTTCTACGTTTGTCGTTATCTTCGTATTTTCGCTTACGTGATTCTCCAATTCTTCGTATTTCTAGATCAACATTGTTTGTTATGTACGCAGATCTTTGTGCCTTCAACTCTTGATTGTTTCTTGATTTGTGCATCATGTTTATCGTGCCTAACAAAATAATTACTATAATTACCTTCGTGATCAGCCCAATTAAATGGCAGTAATGTTTTGCAACCCGAAAATATGAACCCCCAAACAACCCCCAGCCTTTTAATTGGAATGCATTTAATGCTTTGAAAGTTAAATTTGGAAGTTAAATAGCATTGCGGGGTGTGTGCGGGGCTTTTTGGTGCGGGGTGTGTATCACCACCAATTAAATGGATAGCCATGGCGAATTACCGCTAAAGCTTGCAGTTCACGATAAATTTCTTGATTAATTTTTTTGCTGCATTTTGCTTCAGCGCTAGATTCTTTATTCCGATCATGGCACCTTTTTAGTCGTACCAAGTCTTGACTCGCATAAAAAAATCTGTTAAGAGATAATATAATAACTATAAGTCAACAAATTTATGATTTTGGGTTGGTACAAAATTGAACAACACTTTTGAAGGACAATTTGATTCTGAAAATATTAACTAGATAAAGTACACAAATTGAACAACACGTTTGAAGAAAAGAAATTCATACATGTTTGAAGTGGATGCACTTTGCTCTTTCTCTCTGGTCATCGAATACCTGTGCATCGAGAGTAACAAATTCATCCCAAACATTAGATGTTCCCTTTCGCTTTTTTGGAGCATTAATTGACGTGATATTTGATCTCGTTTCGATGCTATTTTCCAAATCGTTAGAGACTTAATTATTAGAATTCATTCCTGTTAAAAAAAAATTGAAAGAAAATATGGCTTAAGAATTAACTTGAAAGAATTTATAAATAGGCAAATCTGCAATCAGAATTGGGCCAGTTCATAATCTGGGCCCGTTCAGAATTTAGGGTTTTAACCTAATTTCAGATAATTAGTTTTTAACCTAAATTTTGGGCTTATTCTGATTTTTATTAGTTTTGGGCTTTATTCTGAAAATTAGATTTTCTTAACCTAATTTTCGGATTTAACCTAAAATCTGCCTATATATATATTCAGAATTTCATTTTTCTCTCTTTTCTCTCTCTAATTTTCTGACCTAATTCGGCTGCCGAATTTTCTCTCTTTCACACAAAATCGAGATTGAGATCTGGAGAGTTTTGAGTAGAGTTTCTGAGCAAGTTCTTGAGAGGAATAATCGTGACACTGACTGGAACGGTGTTGGCGGTTCCGATCAGACGAAATCGAGGTGGACACGAGTAGAGGGAGTGCAAGAGCAATCCTCGGAGAAGGTTCACGAGATCTGGAGAAGAAGGCATCACGTACTAACTTGTACGAGGTAAAATTCTGAATAACTCTTCCTTTTTCGTGGTTTTTCGAACGTGATCCCGGTAGAATTAGGTTATACATGTGCAAATAATTCCGCTGCACATCTCTAATTCATGTGTATAACCCTACAAAAATTAAATATAAATAAACAAAATAATCAACTTCAATAAGATTTAGAAAAAAATACATATTTGAAGGAAAAAGAATACCCTAAGCTTCAAAATTGCAACGTAAAACTAAAAAAATATATTGTTTATTTGTTGTTCTTAAACAAATTTCAGAATTCAATTGATTAGAATTTAGAGATGGTGAAATATAACATCAAAACAAACACATATATAATCATATAATATACTAAGTATGGTAATAAATAGCAAGGAAATGATTGAGAAAAGTAACTAAAAAATACAGAAACTTTCACATTATGAAAAGAAAATGGCCACAATGACATAAATTATATTAACAATATTGTTTATTTCATTTACATATATGGCGCCAAATTTAACAAAATTATTAATTTACATATATGGCGCCAACTATTTCAAAGTATTATACTACATGGCGCTAATTTTTTTTTGAGACAATATTTTTCATATTTTAATGAAAAACATAATTTAGATGTAAACATGGATCATAAAATATAATTACCTAAAACTGATATCTCAATTAGTTTGAACTTTTGCACTTGAGATATAATTTAGTTTGAATTTGAACTTATCTCAATTAACGTAATTCAAATAATTTCAGAATAGTTTTCGTATCAGTAAATCGTAAATCAATGAAAATTCGAACATATTAAGTGTAATATTCATACCAATTTCGAGTAATTGGGTTGCCATGGTTAGTGTTCGAGAAAAAGATTGAGATCTTGTGTATTCGCATCTCCCTTCAGAATTGCAAAAAAAAGGTCTGTGCAGTAACTGTTGGTCCGCAAGAGCGAGATAGAGTCTAAACAATTCCTACTCAAGTCCTGAACTCAAACAAATCCTAAACTCAGTCCCAAAATAAAATTGATTCCAATTAACCATAGTTAAGTCGTGATGAATAGAATTTGGTCATTGTTTCCATAAAACATTCAAATTCAGTTGTATTAAGGTTGACTCGAGGGACAATTATGGTCTGATTAAGTCTTAATATGTCTAAACAACTCGAATTACCACCAAAATATTCAAATTTCAGTACCACCGAGATTGATTTAAGGGTAATTAAGGTTTAGTTTAGTCCTGATTCAAATAACCTCAATTAATTTCAAATCAGCCCTAATCCGCAAATTATAAATAATTACGAAAATCTTCCAAACCAACAAAAATCACGCATAAACCAGACAATAATTAAAAAAAAAAAATTTCATCTTACTTATTTTATTCTTCACTGTCGCTGCCAGATTGAGCTGGCCATTCGCCGCTGCTGGTTTCTTGATGAGATTATCTAAGCTCAAGCCCACCATTAGCCATGGCACTGAGTTCGTGGTATGTGACTGTGAGTGTCAAGTTAGTTGAGTTTCGTAAGTGGAGGAAAGAAGATCCCTACTTTAAAAACCAGGAAACCAAGTCATCACTATATTATTATTTAAATTATAATTGGAAAAAGAAGTTATAATGATTTGAATAATAATTTTAATTTTATATCCAATATTTCGAAAAAAAATAATTTAGTGGATCATTAAAAAAAATCCGACACGACCCGAATTTAACTAACCCGGATTCCGAAAGAATCCGAATCCGGAACGAACCCGTATCCGATTAAATCCGAAATCCCGATTTAACCCGAGTCCGAATCATCCCGAACATGAAAATCCGACCCGACTATAATTTCAACTCGAAATTGATCCGACTAAATATGATCCGAGCAAAACCCGACCTGATCCGAATTGACTTTACCCGAAAAGATCCGAATCCGATAATTAACCCGAAACCCGATGGGTTTAGCCCGAAACCGTCCGAACCCGCCTGTTTGCCACCTCTAAGTACAACGTTAGTAGTTCGGTATTGTTCTTAACAACATCAAACAAGCCAGCAAACTTCCCGTTTTGGTGATGTTCAAAACAATACCGAGGTAGGCAATGTATCTTGTTTATCGGGTAACTTTGCACAATTTTCTCCTCCTTCTTTATTAGCATCAAAAGGTATAAGTATAAAGTGAGTTAATGTACAAAAGTCTTCCTAAATACAAGCTTCCACTGAAATCATACATGTAAATAAATGTAAACATCACATAAGACCACTCAAGTTTTAAGACTGAAGTTTATTGCAATTTAAAAATACTACGTCAAATTTAAAACGGAATCAAAGGGATACAAGAGGAGAGCACACTAAGCCTAAGGAGAAACACATCGAAAGCAAGAACGGAAATCCTAAAGAAAAGATAGTAAGAAAGAGAGATCATTTGTTGAATGAGCAGGTCGAACATACTATTGCAAGTATTTCTGAACACCAGTTAATTGATTCGAAAGTTGCTTGTAGCACTGCTCATTCAGATCATCGGATTGATTAAGACGGAGATTTGACCGAGTGTAGAGATTGTCAAGTTTCGTCAAGAAGTTGAGAAAGTTGCTAAATTACTGGGGGTTTTTGCCGATGCTATTGCCGTATTTTCGGGTACATTATAACCCCAGCATTAATTTGTTTTTAGAGCAGACTTTTTTTTTTTTAGTTTTTCTCACCAAGACGGGCAGGGGCGGAACCAGAATTGTATATTAGGGGGGACCGGAATAAAATACAAAAAATTTAGAACTACATAATTAATATTTTAATTATAGACCGTAATTATCATTATTTATGTTTTATAATGTATGTATTTTATACCGCTAAATTATATATTTTGAACCGCTGCGTGTAGCTAAAAAGAGGTTCGTAAACCCTAAAACAAATCACAATTACAAAAAGATTATGAAAGTTCGACAAACATTAATAAAATTTATCATTTTTAATATTTGGTTCTATTTTGAGAGATTAATCATTTTTTTTTTTGAAGGAGGAGGGGTGGCCTCACTCATATATTTAAAACACAAAAGTTCAATTACAAAAATTACAGAAATGGATCCGAATAAGATTCGTAAGTCACTAAGTTACAAAGTAAAGAAAATTGATGACTCCGTTGTTGTTACCAGACGACCTTTGTAGTAAAGATAAATTGACGACCTTTGTAGAAAATATCTAACAATTGGCTATTCAATTTGTTACGTCCATGATTATGAGGTTATATAGACTATTTACGGAAATACTCTAAGATTGAAATATGCGCATATTTTTCTCCTTTCAAAGATTCCAAATTGTCTAGTCAATTGTAGCTAACCAAATATCTAGCAATAATTTGTATTTACTAGTTGGTTTGGGTCGGTGGTGCCGTAGAGTGAGACTAACCATTTTTTATCAAGTTTGAATTAATATATAAATAATCTTTCAATTAATATACCAAAATAATGTACTTATTATATATTTATTAGTTGTATGGGAAAATTAGATAAATGATTTTTTGCATGCCTTGCATTGATTGACATATCCAATTCTTTCTATTTTTTTTATTAACGAATTAAATTTTTTGATATTTTACATCATTTCACATAATTAGCTTTTGAATTATTGATGTACATTAGGGGGAGCCAAATCAATTGTCACAACACAAAAATACACTAAAAAATTCCATTTCATGGGGGGAGCCAAGGCTCCCCTTGGTCCCCCTTGTCTCCGCCCCTGAAGACGGGTCAACCCGTACTCAGTTTTGTATATATAATAAATGGTTTATGTACAATGGAGGTGATAGATATGTTTGGGATAATTCATTAATTGGGAAGATTAACCATGGTACATAAAACCAAGAAGAGATGCATGTTCATGTATCTAGAATTTATGGTGATGCTTTTGATACTATACAATTAATTCTAATACATGTATTGACATCTTGAACTTAGACATCATCTACACTATAATATAAAAGGAGACCATTTGTAGAGAGTTTAGAAAGATCACAAATAATCAACATTCAAAGAGAAATCCATTAGATAAAGTGAGAAGAGAGAAAGAGAGCTTGAGTGTGATTATTTTGTAAGCCACCCTGCGAGGTGAACAAATATTGCAATCCTATTTATATAATAGAAGTTTGTGGACGTAGGTATTTTTGGCCGAACCAAGTTAAAATCTTTGTGTCGTGATTCGTGCGCATACTCTATAATCAATCACACATACGATAGAAGAGTAAATTTTCTCAACAAGATATACTACATATTACACACCACGTATTATAGCTGAATTTGAAAGTAAATTAATCTGTGAAATTAAAAAGTAGCCACTTTTTATGTGTCGTCATTCATCCGCCAAGCAGAAGTTCGACTGTAGCAGAGAACGTGGCCTTCCTCTTAGTCATTCTTCTTTTTCTATATTTTCTCTCGGACTCGGTTTTGTGTTTTTGATTCTAGTCCATATTACCATTTCTTCTATGTTTTTAGAGCAGATTGTTATTGTTGGAAAGGAGATATGTGATGCTTATGCCTCAATTGATGGTTTTCTATAAGAGATGAGTGTACCAAATTCATATGTCGTGAGAGATTGTGGATTCGAGTCTCATTGGCACCAATCTTCACCATGGCCTCGGAATCTGCTTTTTAGTGCGGGTCGTCGAGTGCTAGATGATTACCAAAGCTCTCTCGGTACGAATATGATTGAACTTCTAGTTTGTGGCGGTGACCGGATAAGAGCTACTATGAGCGCTGAGTTGTACACATTACAAGTAAGATACTTTTTGGTTTTTACATTTAGATATTTAAATTTATCATTTTTTCTAACAAGTCAAAAAAATCTAGGTTGCTGCCAAGATGGAAAAAAATCTTGAAGTTCATGTTCCAATGAATAACCTCGATACCTGATTGTTTGGGTAAGTTTATGTTGATATAATCAGGGTTTGATGTATAAAACGTTATTCATAGATTTATACTCTTTATATTATAGTTTCATTTGTATTTTGTAGGTTGTTTTTTTGGAAAAGATGATGATGGTAGTTGCGTATTCTTTATTGAAAAATTGTACTTGTCCCTTCTAATATCTCGTCAATGTATTGATGTGTTGACAATATATAATAAATTAATTAAATATTCAATTATTTTAGATAATAAATCATAATAGGTGGAAAACCGTATTAATTAGATGTCAAACTGTATTTATTAGGTGGTAAACCATATTGATTAGGATTGATTAGGTGGTAAGCCAAATTATTATGAAATAATTTGGTTTATTTAATATTTTATTATATTTAATTCAATACATGATAAGTCATATTTATTTGAACAAATATTTATTATTTTTTTTTCAATTTTTTTGAAAAGAAAAATATTTTCATTTTCATTTATTTCTTACGATGATTTTATTCATGTGTATCCATTTAACACATGTTAAATGATATATTAATTTAGTCCAATAATTTTTTTTTTCAAATTTATAGATTTAAAATTCATTAATTATAGATGGTGTTAAACAAACTTGTTAAAAATATTAAAAATTAATGATACGTGAAACGGTGAATTTTTTTTTTACTTTCTTTTCTTATATAGGATGGAAAAAAAATAATTAGTTATGGTTTACCACCATTATTAATGGAGACGTCAACATATTAATCAATCTAGAGAATTTTAAGAAGGACATGCATCACCACTCTTCTGCATTTATCTTTGGTTTGTGGTTTTTTCTTTTAATTTGATTGGAGAGATGATCCTTATTTTATGGACCTTAGCAATGTTGTAAAAAAAATACCGAAAAATACCGAAAAACGGTCGAAAAACGGTGATACGGTGGAAGACCGTACCGTTTTTTACCGTACCGTTTCAAAATATGGTCAAATGTTTTTTGACTATGTTTGACCATTTTTTTGACCGAGAAACGTTTTTAACACGTTTTGCATACCGATTTTTTCTTCTAATTATTTTGGGTCCGAATTTTTGTAACTTTTTTAGCCAGTTATTTTTCTCGACACATGCCTTTTTTTTCTCCGAGTCTCCGATTTAGTTGTTCTTCATCTTCACGACAATGATTGGGATGCTCCATTCTTCCGTTCTTCTTCCGACTGACTAAATGATGATGACGGTTCGGTTTAATTTGCGACAATGACTGTTGTTTTTTCAGAACAAAGATTAATTTTTTCTCCACGATTTGGGATCGTGGGTGCTAATTTGATTCAATTTGTGAGTCAGATGATTGTGTGTTATGATTGTTTAGGTTGATCTGATTATGTGTTAGGATTTGATTATTTTTTATTTTTTATGTGATTCTTATTTTGTTTTTGGACTTTTTTTATGAAAATCAAACAAGTATTTAAATTGTGAGTGTTAATTGGATTTAATTTCTTGTCCAAATATTTTGTCTTTAAATTTTAATTATAATTGATATAAAATATTACCGATTTAAGTGACCGTTTTTTGACCGTTTTTTAATCGTTTTACGACCGTTTTACGGTAAAACACTAAAACGGTGACCGACCGTACCGTACCGTTTCCCGTCATCTACAACATTGGACCTTAGTATGTTTGTGTTGATAGATTGTTTTATAATTTGTTGGAATTGAATTTTTTTTCTTAATATGTTTGGAATTAAGATGGTGTCTAGTTAGATTGTTGGTTATATTCTGGTTTCAATTTGATATTTTATTTGAATTGAAATTATGATTAAAAAAAATTATTTCCAATTTGATTACTATAAAATTTTAATTGCAGCCAGGAGTATGCTTAGCCTCAATAATTGATTTTGACTCTATCCGATTCGATCGAGCCGAGTCAACTCGATATCGAGTTGATTTCAAATTTCATAAAAATCGAACATGTACATCATATTCGAGCCGAACTAGCTCGATTCGATCTCTAACCAAGCTTGAGCTGGTATTGGTTCGACTTGACTTGACTCGAATAGTCAACAACCTAACGGGAACCACAGTTCGAGTAAAATAAATAGCAAATGAGTAATTGTTTCTAGGTATTTGATTATCTTAAGAGGCGATACCTCCATATTTCAACGGAACATTCTCGTATTTTAATTAATTCACTTAATTAACATGATAATTAATATTTATTCGAATTAACAATTCATAATTAACATTCATTCAAATTAATAACTTTTTTTTAACATTTTGAAATTATTAATTAGTGTTTCTCGTTAATTAATTAGAAAATTGAGAATGTTTCCTTAAAACACGAGGGAAGCATATAATTTCCCTTATTTTAATCAAACATACAAGGCACATATAGGTCCTATATGCCGAAATAAAAGGACAGCCCAACTAAATTTCCTCCTTTTCGAGTTCTCGTGCACATTGCATAACGGGAGAGAAATTAAATATGTGCATTGCGCCAACAACTAAACCGCGTATAAACTATCAAGTATGAAAACAAGATTTCTCGGGACCTTGTTTTAATATTTCGTCGACTTTTTTAAAACAAACATTCCTCTGTATCCAGAAATAATATATTTTTCATAATCAAATTTACTCAGAAATATCGGAAATCTTTTAAAACAAACATTCCCCTAAATAAATAAATTGTATAAATTTCACAATTAAAGAAAAACAATCTGTATATCATATATTTACATGTAAAATTGAACAAATCTCTACTCAAAATCATAACCAAATTAATAAAAGAATAAATTACATAACATTTTCTATATCCTTATATGATTATATGCATCAACCCTAAAAAAACTATATTAGTTCTTCAAGAAAGCTCTTCAGCAATTAATCTTCAATTCTGGATATCATGAATAACTCCGCTTGGACCAGACGGTGTTGTATTGCCTCTCGGAAGCATATTAAACACCAACGGACCGTATTTATCAGTTGATTTCTCTTTCGATGGTAATCTCTCCATTACCGTAGTCTCCATTGTTTCGCGTGGATGGTTTTCTTGGATTTCCTTCAATGGTCTCGCATTGCAGTGTTGACAGAGAACAAGAAATAGAAAGAGGATGGTGATGGCGCAGTAATGTAGTTTTGTTTTAATCGCCATTAGAGAATAGAAAGTAGAAGTAATATCGAGATAATAGAGAGTAGTAATTGGTCTAGACTCTAGAGAGAGAGAGAGAGAGATGGTAAGATGAATTATGACTGGGGAAGAAAGAGAAGAGGGGGATATAAAGGCTGAAAGGAGGCAAGGTTTGAAGATTTCAAAATTTGAGCACAAACATGAGGAAAATATAAAGGAATAAGCAGACACGGAAGGGACAAAGAAATTGCTACGTTTTCGCTTTGACTTCTTAAAAAAGGAATTGGTTGATGCCTCTGGAATTATTCCGTAGAATCTGCATAACTTCTTCCGTTACACATAGTAAATTATATTGTACGGGTAGGATAAAAATACGAACATTATATCAATAAAAAATGAAGAATATAAAATAATTATATAGTTATTTCTCAATATATTTAATTATACAATCAAATTAATAAATACAAAATATGTCTAGATTTAACATCATTACATATAAATAAAAACAATCACACGGTACTTATCATAGAAATATCCTACTTTCTATAGTAGAAATACACTAAAATCATATTATATATTTATATGAACATATATTGTGGGCCTAAATATAATAGGAATAATTATCCATAAACAAGTATTTTAGTTGTATATTAAATAATTATTTTAGAAATGCGATGAAGTATTCGAGATATAAATTATATATTAAAATCGTGAAATACTTCACGTAATATATCTAATACGTATCACGGTCATATCGCTCTCTAGTGGGGCGTACATATCAGATATACGGAATTCCGGAATTCTTTTAATATTTAAAAAAAATCAGTGTAACATAGGTAACAAGTCAAACAATTTCGTTTTCGATGGAGGCTTTTATCTCCTCTTCTCGGGATGAAGATGTTCGCTGATCTATTTTCTAGCACATTCTTCTATTCGACTAGATTATAATTGGACTTTTCTATTTACAATTGACTTGTACGAACACACTCAGCCATTACTTTGTGGAAAAATAGTGCCAAATATATATAATAAATGAATTCTATCTATATATTACACATAATTCTTTAGTATTTTACAAATATGCATTCTAGGGAAGATGATTGTTTAAAGTGGCGGTGTGACTTGTGAGCGAAGCACACACGATATCTAGTTTCAATTTTCAAAAGTGATGATAGTCTCATTGTGTAGTAATTAAGATTGGATTCGGATCATAGAAATAACTAACAACACAAAAGTTAGATAGGCAAAGGTAAACAGCTAATATACAGGATGCAATATTTATACTTGCAGATCAAGCCACCGCCGGATTATCCATGCCATCCTTTTTATTAGCTACTTGAATTTTTAGAACTATATCTTAGTGAAAAGAAATGAATAATGTAGAATAATAATTATAGAATTAATGAAGAAGTCGAATAATGCAAGTGGCTTGCTAAAATCAACGTCCCTAACAATTTGGTCAATTTTATTTCTTGTCTAGGTGAAGAGTGAAGACTTACAAGCTTGGGAAGAAAGTAACAGGCAGCCTGGTCGTCTATGGAGTTGACTACAACAAACCTTTGAAATACTTGCCAAATATCTTCGTTACAAAGAAACTATTAATTTGTTATTCAGAGTAGATGAAGCCAAAAAATAGCAAATTTATCCCATAAAGCTATATAAATGATAATTTGATAAATAAAAATATGTTTTGTGTGATCATTAATCAATTTGATATATGAAATGAAAATGAGAGCCCATAGTCAAGAGACGACCCCCATTTCCGGTTTGACACGGCAACGACATGCTAGCAGCATATTCACCACGACAACAAAAATTGGTTAAATTTCTTATCTTATCGTTCAGTTTTTCAAACTTTTTTTTATGAATATTCTGTTTTTCAAACATCCATAGCATATAGTCAGAAATAAGATCAGCTCGTTGAGTCTTGTTGTCCACGTCTCCTTCATGCATGTCAGACCCCTTAGCCTTACATACATCAAAGTCTTATTTACTTTACTATGTATGGTATAATATATTATATGGTTAACTACTAAGTATTAATTAGTAAATGATCTAGTTATATATGTCCTAATCCTAAAATCCGAACAACTGAACTTTACGAGCTAATTTTATTAGTAATAAATGCCCGTACTCCAGCCAGGTATATTTGGCTGTCTCTGATCTGATGCACACGGAACGTTGATACTTAATCAACTTTTTTTTAATTTATTAAATGTTGGTACTTAATCAACTTTTTATTTATTTATTAAGACTAGACACTGGAGAGATCTTTGATAAAATAAAAAAAATGAAAGGGAAATTATACCTGGCCCAGATTTCACTACCATTCTTTTGACTGAATCGTGCTGACATCATCGGTTAATAATGATCATGTTTGGTAACATGATAATTAGAAAAACACATAATTAATCATTAATTAATATTAATTTGGATTTGTTAATTCATTAATTTACCCGTCCTTTATTTTACAATATATCTTTAATCTCTCTCATGAATCTATACCATCATGATTATTGATTATTAGATTTTGTGACGCGGTTTAATCATATACATTACTCATAAACATTCGGGACTTTTGAACCGTCAGATGTAATGACGTGGTTTGATCTCGTCCATTCATTTTTTTAAGATCATATTATATTTAGTAATTTGTGTATCATTATTTACAATTACTTCGAAGTGTTCTCCCTAAGACATGTCAAATTTGATATTTTAAATCCAGACTGTACGATTAAAATCATACGGTTGATAGTAAATGTTATGTCCACGTGACAAAGAATATGATATATTTATTAAATATTTTTTTTTAATATTTAATGTTTACATATGATATATTTCTCTCTCATCCAACTAATAAAAAAAATTAATATGAAATATCATAATATTTTTGCTATAAGTACTATTAATAATATTTTAATAATTTTAGTTTCAAAAATTCATCAAGTATATTATTCACTTGAACTTTATCTTTATTTTGACATCCACATTAATATAGTTCATACATAGTATTTTTTTACGTGAATTCATGAAGATATTATGTAAGAAAATACAATGCAAAACAACACATATAAATATTTAAATAATTAAATTTAAAGAGTTATTATTTTATGAAAATTATAATAATTAGAATCATATATTACTGAGTATGTTATATTTATATATTTGTTTTGCCCAACTTTAATATTGAAGTTTTCAAAATTTAACATAAATGAAAATAAATATTTTACCTATTAAAATATAAACAACTTCTTAAAGTTATAAACATGTTTCGAATATTATTGCATTTTTGTAAGTTATAAATTTATAAATATCATATGATGTCAAAAAATTTAATTATATTTTTGCTAAATTAAATTTTGATATTATTTTCATTGTTTAATGTGTTGTTGAGTATAATTTTCATTGTTTTGTTTATCAATAAAAAAAATATCAGTATCTTGTAATTAATTATATGTCTTGAATATATTTGTTAAATTGTTCAATGTTTCTATATTTATATTTCATGAACTATTGTGAACAACAGTGATATCATTTTTGTGATTGTTTTTCTAAAATTGTGTATGATTTAGATAATATTATTTACTTAAATATAGATATTATAAAATATATTCTTGATTATAATTAAACTAGTATGACACGCGCGGAAATTCCGCGCGTCCCATTTAGGAAAATTTTCATATTTATTTTTTATGTATAGTTCTATTATATCTCGAGTGTCTAAAACGAACCTTATGAGATGAAATTAATTAAATGAATTTATTATTATTTTTTTATAAATTATTCGTGAGTTTTATGTATAGTTGTATTATATCATGAGTGTCTAAAGCGAAGCTTATGAGATGAAATTAATTATATGAATTTTTTTTTTATAAATTACTAGTTTAATCTAATTTTTTTAGTTAATAATTGACTTTTTTTATGTGATGTGAGATTTTATTGTTCAACTCATAAATGTTATCAAATTTTATACATATTTTAAGTAAAAAATTAAAGTATAACTATCCCAGAAAATATTGTGTATTCTCTGTAAGCTACGTTGCACGGATACGGATACGGATATCATATCTGATACGATATGAATATGTGGCGATACATTAATTTTCAAAAAATCACGGATACGGATACGACTATATAATTATTATTTTAATATATTGTTATTATATATAATTAATAAATAGAAAATAAATTAAATAATAAATTAATAATATTTTTAAATTAAATATCATGACAATAAATAAAATCAACCAAACAATACAAGTATCTTAAAAGTATCATAAATTTATTCTAGAAGTATCATAAAAATATTATATATAATTTATTTGAAAATATTATGGGCCAAAATATATAATGGCCTGGAGAATCTTAAATGGAGTATCTCAGTCTTATCCTGAAAGTGTCACAGCCGTTTCCTGTCGTATCCCCGTCGTATTCGAAAAAAATAAATATGAAAATATTCGGATACGTCACGTGGCGTATCTAATACCTATCCGAGCCGTATCGCACATGTATCCGTATCGGATACGTGTATTCTCATGATAATTCTGCATTTTTGAAGTATCCGCGTAACATAGTTTGTAAGTTTTGTTGGTATTGTTTTTTTTGTAATCAGAAAGCGTGCGCCAAACACATCACATTTCATTACGGAACCAAATCTTAAAAACAAAAAAATTGGAGATTATTTTTTATAATGTGCCACAATTATGTGTGCTTAAAGTAACCAAAACAAAAAATAATTACCAATAATAAATATAGCTAACATTAACTATAAATTATACCAACTCTTGTAATGAGAAGAGAGATGTTGGCGTGTCAGTTTGAGAGAGTTTGCCACAATTATGTGTGCTTAAATTAACCAAAACAAAAAATAATTACCAACAATAAATATAGCTAACATTAACAATAAATTATACCAACTTTTGTAAGGGAAAATATACTTGGCCCCCCAATCTCAAAAAAAAACCTTGATGAGGTGGCAAAAGTGGGTTAAGTGGATTGATTAATCTTTCTAATTGACTCGATTAAATATTAATTGACACGTTTAATTGACACATAAATAAATTATAATATGTTAATATTAGTACATGTTAATTGACGTGTCAATTCAATTAAAGGGTCAATTAAATCGCCAATCAAGTCAATTAATAGTATTAATTAATTCATTTAACCCACTTTTGTCACCTCATCAAGGCTTTTTTTTGAGATTGGGGGGCTGAATATATAACCCCTTTTGTAATGAGAAGAGAGATGTTGGCGTGTCAGTTTGAGACAGTGGTGACGTGTCACCTTGACATGAGTCCTTCAAAATTAGTACTATGGTATATGGTATAATGAATTATATAACACGAAATCAAATGAGTTATACAACGGGCATGTTTGATTTGAGGGATTTCAGAATACATGGATATATCATATATATGTATTTGGCAATCCATGTATTTTACAATCCGTGTTCGATGTTTGATTTGTTAGATTTCAATATCATGTATATAAAAATTTGTTGTTTGATTTGTCTTGAATATTTTGAATTTTGGATTTCAATTAAGTTGGTTATTATGATAAATGACTAAATAAAACATAATCACATTATTTTTTTAAACATTATTTTTATCGATTATAAATTACAAATTAAATTTATAAAATAACATGTTCAATTCAAGAGTGATTAAAAATCAAAACAATATATTACATACAAAAAATAAAAGAGTTTAGCCAATTGCAAAACCACAATCACATAATCAAAAAATTTATTTAAAAAACAAATTCAGTTACATTTAATTTTTATATACACTGTAACTACTAAATACCCAGATAAATTCAATTACATTCAAATAAACTCTCATGATAAATAAGATCAAAAATAGAAGAATAACTATTATATTCGATGGTTGAGTGTGAGACACAAAAAAAACCATATATTGTGAGAGGTTGCGAGTTCGATCTCCATTGACATCAAAATAAATAAATTAGGTATCAGTAACGAAAGCGATTGCTTGTCAGATACCATTCAAAAAAAAAATTATTATATTCGATGAACTAACTCAAATCCTCCTGGAGAGTTACGTTAGTGTCAAAACTAAATGTCTCCAATATATATTTTGGTGCTACTTTTCCTTTCTCCGGTTCATTGTACGAAATATAAATTGAGAATTCATTAATTCAAATTAATTGCATGAAACGTTTTCGAGAATTCATGAAATCAGGAATAACACTTGACACTAATTAATAATACTATTTACCTCAAACTATAACATTTGAATTGTGGGATTCCCTTTGGATGCATAGAACTTGTTCGATGAAATTCCAATGTGACATATGTGGCATCCGGCAACATGATTATTAGCTGCAAATTCAGAAATCCAAATTCAAAAGAAATATAAAAGAATTGAAAGAACATAAATCGAGAATTGAAGACACCTCATCAGAATTTGGCAAAATTGGTGATGACGCAAGATTAGATATGTTTTTGTAAGGTGACTTTTTTTATTTAACCTAGAATTGAAAACACTAATTAGCCCTAATTAGCTAAACTCACAAGTATCTGAACTGATATGTAAATAATCTAAATATATGAACTAATTTGTGAACAATTGTGCCAAAAGGTCTTGAATTGAACTATTGGAGGATAATTATAATATAAAATTCAATCTAATTAATATAAATTTTAGAAACAAACTGACAAAGTACTAGTCAGAGAAGAGGATTCCTCCTAATTAATACTTGGCAATCTTCATAGTAGCAAAGTTACGGGATGATCTGCCACTTGAGAAAAATGGTGAAGACCTCGAGGCTGTAGGCAAGTGGGTTGAGAAAAAAGTACTAGTCACTCGAAGTAGATGGAAATGGTACCATTTCACTTGATTTAGAGCGAGAGATAAAGAAACATGGATTAGAGCGAGAGAAAAATGGTGAAGACCTTGGGGAGTGAGACGAATTGAGGAGCGAGAGAGACACGGCGCCATTGAAGAAAATTAGAGCAAGAGAGAAAGAGACATGGACGAACGGTTTGACGAGAATGAGAGATCCATTAACGAGAAAGAAAGGAACGACGCTAGTGATGAAATACACGGAGAAGCTTCGTCTCTGTATTTTGTTATCCCGCTTCTTTAACTGGATGACAAAATACAGGGATTTGGCGAGCCAAATACAATGCATCACAAAATCAAACAATGAATTTGAGACTAATTCAAGATTTCAATATACATTTACACCAAAATCCCTCAAATTAAACAAACCCAACATGATTACATGTTAATGTTATTTAATTTAAAAAATTCCATGAAAAGGATTGAATGGATTGAATGGATGAATCAATTACTAAGTTCCTCAAGCTCGTCGGTACATACAAAATTGGATTTGATTGCGCAATTAAGTTTAATTCGAGGGGTATCGATGTAAGTTTACCTTGAAAAAGCTAGAGAGCCGCCAATAAGCATTAACAACCAGATTTGTGAAAGGTGCCAACGACTATCGAAATAAGCATTTGCAAATCTGCAATTAAGTTAGAACCTTCACATTTTTTAAAATTGCAAAAAAGTCCTTACATAATGCAAGGTTTGTTTTGCGAATTTACCTGTACAGGGAGCTTTCTTCAGTTCACTTCTTGATAATATGTTGAGATACCCACCATATCTGATTATGAACCCCTATTTCAAATTGCAAAAACAAAATATATGAGAAAATCATATTATAGTCGTTTAAAATAGTAGAGGCACAATTAGTAGCATAATTACTGAAATTTTACATTGAAACCCCTTGAATTTCCTGAAATTTGCTTATAAGCCCCTATCAATTTCTGAAATATGCAAATTGTACTGAAATAATGAATCAATGAAAAATCTATTGTAGAACAACGAGTCTTCTTGCTTAGATAGAACAAGAATTAACGGACATATTTGATATTATCAAGAAGAGTAATAATACTAACCTGATTTGCGACTTTTTTCAGAGGAACTTTCTTCAGCTCACTATCTTTATTATGGCATGTTAGCCCCTGCGATCCCATTTTTTCTTGAGTCCCTACGATCTCCAATTTTACATAACAAACCCCGAACCCCCCAAATCTGCATAAAATCACCTACAATGCAATCTCTAATTTGCATAACACCACTTACACTCCCAAATTTTGCACATCTCTTACACTCCCAAATTTTGCATAACAGCCCTTGCACTCCCAAATTTTACATAATAGCCCCTGCTCTCTCGAAAATACATCATCCTGAAATATGCAAAAAGTAGGCTCTTAACTTAATTGATAATGTACCCAGCCTCTAAATTTTGCACAACACGCACCACGACACAACATTTTTGCAAATTCTTAATCATCAAAGTTAGGATTCAAAAACACTATAACCAAACAACCCTAATTAAATTTGAATACCCTTCAATAAAAAATCTCAAAAATAGAAGTAACTATCCGACATTACCGCTTTGTGAAATACATAATCTGGTAATTTGCTTCATGTACATTTGGCAATTTAATCCCTACAAAAAAATTTCACAAACTAAGAAGCTTTTAGAAATAAAAAAATGCAGTAATAAATAGTTCATAACTTGACCATTTTCTCGGAGTATATAAGAACAAAAGAAATATTAATAGATAAAGCACAAACGCAAAAGCAAAATAAGAACAAAAGAAATTAAGCACAAAAAGAAAATTAAGAACAAAAGAAATTAAGCACAACAAGAAAAATAAGAACAAAAGAAATTAACCAGGAAAAATCAACGATTCAAAGAGAGAAAAAAATGGCGGACAAATAAGAGTACCTATTTTTGTTTTGTAGAGGATATATGACGGTATCTCAAAAAAATTGGAGTAGGCGCCAAATATTTGTCAAATTTTGAGGCGCGTAGGCGCGTAAGGGAAGGCGCCAAGTTTTGGCGAAAATTGGATCTGCTCGATGGCGGCATTAGTTTAGTTCCGTGGATTAGAATGGCGTGACTTGCCGTGCGTGAGGGTTGGGTCGTAGATTCGGGAGGCGTGAGGTGAGGCGCGAGGTGTGGGGTGAGACGTGAGACTTGAGCGAGCGGAGACGTGGTGAAGGCTTTTCTGTTAGGGTAGGAGGCCGAGGCGTGCCGCATTAGGGTATTTGGGGTTGGGGAGAATGAGTCGAAGTTGGGCCTTGCACGGGAGTGAGGGGATTTGGGGGTTGGAGGCGTGAGGTGAAGGGGAATGAGTGAATAAATGGGCAACATGCAGACTGGGCTGACAATTTTTTTTATAATATTATGTGTATATATTTAACTTGACTCATACATATATTTAACTTGACTCATAACATGCAGATTTGGGGGTTGTACAGTGGTATTGCCGACATTTAAGGCAAAATGCTGTTTTTTATAACACAACAGCAGGATTAATCAGTTAATGCCACCTTTTATACAAGCAATGACAATATATAGTCAAATGCCAAATAACAAGTGTCACCGTATGTCAGTATTGTTGTAGTGCATAAAGGCTTACGTCAAGGGGACCCCTTGTCGCCACTTCTATTCACTATAGTAGTAGACGCCTTACAACGAATAATGAAGAAGGTGGCACCATTACTAACTAGTCCGATTGGTATTCGCGCCTACCACGTTGCAATATGCGGATGACACGTTGTTCTTTATTGAAGCGCACCCCCAAAATATCCGTGTCATTATGTATGCAATCAATTTATTTTCTAACATATCCGGTTTAGAAATCAATTGGGCAAAAAGCGGCTTTGTTCCAATAGGAATTGAAGCCGAATTACACGATCACGTGGCAACACTTCTCGGGTGTAGCAAAAAGCAATTACCAATTATGTACCTCGGTTTACCTCTTTCCATCAAGAGACCGAGAAAACTCATATTTAAACCGTTACTTAATAAAATAAGATGAGGAAGAAAATCACAAGTTGGAAAAATAAATTACTATCATTAGGAGGCCGCCTTACTTTGGTTAAGTCGGTGTTAGCCGCTTTGCCGAACTTTTACATGCAAACTATGCTTTTACCAAAAGTAGTGATAGCGGAGATTAACCAACTCTTGCGAGCTTTTTTTTGGAAAGGGCAAGAAAAAGTATCGGGGGGTCATTGCTTGATTAATTGGAGGAAAATATGTTTACCAAAACAACATGGTGGTTTGGGGTGCATTGAGATTGAAAATCAAAACCGCGCACTTCTAATGAAATGGTTATTTAAAATAGAGCATGAGCGAGAATCACAATGGGCGACCACATTAACAACCCTATATGACGTTAACTCGCCCTTGGAAATTACGAATATTTCGCATAGTCATATGTCGTATTTCATGAAGGATCTATGTGATCTAGTGCCACTATACCGGTCAATCAATGGAATCACACGCGAGATAAGTCCGAACCGACCCGCATACCATACGGCCATGGTATACGCCTGTTTAACTCACCCGGGAGTATCTTGCGATTGGACTCCAAGCCTCTTTCAGATCAAAGTACCGACCAAAATAAAGGTGTTCGCTTGGTTGCTTCTCCAAGATAAAATACTCACGGCGATTAATCTTCAAAAACGAGGGTGGCCTCACGATCCGACATGTGCCCTTTGTTCGGAAACATTAGAGGATGCCGATCACTTATTCGTGCGATGCGCGTTCACAAGAGAGCTATGGGTGAGTATGGACCCCAACATGAATCTAAATGCCCCATCTTTGTTGAATCTTTGGACGGAACACCGACATAAACTAACGAAGGAAGAGGCTAAACGATGGAATATTATTTGGTTGGCAACGATTTGAACCGTTTGGAGAGAACGCAATAACCGTATTTTTCAAAGGAAATGACGGATGCACGCTCTAGTCTTAAGTTGCATAAAAGAGCAAGTCATTACATGGAGAATGCTTAGTAATTAGTAATTGTCCGCACTCTAATGTAGCATTTTAATTGGTTACCGACATTGTAATTATTGGATTGTTGTACTTTTTTGTTTATTTATAAAAATGATCGGACCGAGCGCATATCGCGCTTACCTTTCTTTCAAAAAAAAAAAAATGTTGTTTAATTTAATATGCTAATGGTATGAGACCGGGTAAAGGCCTCGAAATGAAAGGAAGTACCGAAAACCTTTTTCCTCGGGACACACCAATGCGGGCCGAGTCAGGTCCATCCTTTGGGGACGAAGTGTGATCTGAGAGATAATGATGAAATTAAACTCGGGCTACTAAAATGAGGTACATGGCCCAAGCCCAGCAATGGGTTATAGAACTTTTAAAAATGCAGGATACACAAACAGGTGTCTTTGGGACACAAAGTCCAATCTTGTAACTAGCTTCTTTTTTTGATATGATACTAACACATAATTAGTCAATTTGAAATTGTTAATTATTATTAATGAAATGAAGCACATAAAAGCAATCTCAAAATGTTGGCGAAATCTAAAAAACATAAACTAAAAAAAAAATACTCGAACAATTTAAAACATATATATAATCATATACCTTCGGGAGACCCCTAATATCATATACATATATACATCAAAATGACAATGTGATTGATTATCTTTAAGAAAAATAATATATCATGTTATACAGCATAAAAGAATAAAAAAATTCACGTCTACATGTAAAATCATAACGTTTTACGATTTTTATCTAAAATGAGGAATATCATCATGTTTTGGTCAGAATTAAAATAAATTGTTTTTTCAATTTATTATTTTAACCATAAAATGTGTTTGAAGCGGATATCTCTGGTTGTACTTGTATTATGGGCTGGCCAAAATTTGAATTTTTTTGAATCCCAATTAACAGTTAATTCGACAACCGATTAATAGTTAATCCGGAGCCGAGTTAATTCAAAACAACTTCAGGCTCTTATAAGGGAGATTTTTGGGGAGGATTAAAATAGCTCCTTATTATCCAGTTGTAACACAAACATTCATTTCAATAAATTATTGAAAAATTATACTTGTCCCCTCTAATATCTCCTTAATGTATTGATGTGTTGGGAATATATAATAAATGAAGGAAATACAGTTTCAGGATCAACCGTAAAAGTGTACACAAGGATAAACGAATGTAAGCGTACATTTGTGGTCATAACTTTCAGTAAGAAAATCCAATTTGAATGGTTCAAATTGGGCTAGATAGATAATGAGATTATCTAGAACTTTCATGTAGAAATATTTTTCATTTGAACGACGTATCAGTGTCGTTTTAATGGAATACCGAAAGGGTGCGACCGTTTGACATACAGTTAGTAAAACGTCCGTAACTTTCGTATCCAAACTCCAATTGGGCCAGGACAAATTGGGTTGGAAAGATAATAAGATTATCTACAATTTTAGTGAAGGTTTAAAGTCGGTTGGAACGATTTAATATTTTCGTTTCAACAGAATACTGAAAGAGTGTCTGCAGTTTTCTGTCTGAAAAAGTGTATATGAGATATACATGCCTTTTGGCTCATCCTTATCCTATATGATATAAATAGGATGTTTCTCGCTCTCTCTCTCTCTCTCTCTCTCTCTCTCTCTCTCTCTCTCTCTCTCTCTCTCTCTCTCTCTCTCCAGACCAGATCATTCAGATGAATCTATGGTATTATTCAGAATAATTCAGAAATATAAAGATACATCTTTCAAAAAAGTGAAAGAGTGAAGAGAGAAAGATCGAGAAAAAGGAGTTTTTCTCGGTGTAGAGAATCGATCTAATCAAGCAAGTTCGTCGGTGCTTCGTCTAGGCAGTTGCATCCGCGACCGATGAACTCCGACTCACGGTGGATACAAGTAGAGGAGCGACACTTGTGGCTCTCCGATTGTGATCAAACCGAAGGAGCAAAACTGTTCGCTGTGGAAGAGTGTGGACGTGGGGACGCACGAAAGACAATCGGAGGAGTGTCAAGACGGTGGGAGACGTGTGTTATGGGACGCACGGGCTAGTCACCAACGTGACACCGAAGAAGGAAAGGATGCGAGCGATCAACCCGTCATGCGTGATCAATTTCACGCTGGTAATCGTCTATCCTTCTATTGCATCGTACCCTCGAAGTCATGGCGTGATCTTGGATTTAGGGAACCGGACCGGGCCTTCATATCCGCTGCGCGGGCCCGGGGTCGGGTAAATTCCCATCAATAAATGCATTAAATTTTAGATTAGGTGACAAACTGTATTTATTAGGTGGTAAACCAAATTATTAAAAAATAATTTGTTTTATTATATTTAATTTAACACGTGATAAGTTATATTTATTTGTACAAATTTTTATTATTTTATTTTAAATATTTTTTTTAAAAAATATTTTCATTTTCATTTTCTAATTTTTGCTAAATTATTATTTTCATTTTCATTATTATATTTTTGTTTATTTTTTACGATGGTTTTATTCATGTGTATCCGTTTAACACATGTTAAATGATATATTTATTTAGTCCAATAATTTCTTTTCCAAAATTATAAATTTAAATTTCATTAATTATAAATGGTGACAAATAAAATTAATAAAAATATTAAATAAATTAATGATGTGTGAAACGATGAATATTTTTTACCTTCTTCTCTTATATATGATCAAAATAAATTGAATATTCATGGTTTACCCTATTCGTTGTTTTTCTTTTTCTTATCATGTTTTGTATACTTGTAGACCACCAAAAAATATATTGGAGTTTCCTGCCGACCACCAATATATGAAAATCGTACCCACGTCCTAATATTCGTGGCTTTCACAACTTGCACCCCAAATTGAATAACCATTTTGCATCCTTTCTTATACAAAAAAAAGTCAACCATTTATATCATTCCCTTATAACTGCAGTGCAATTACAAATACAACAAAAACTCAAAAAGGAAAACAAAACTAAGACAATTCAAAGATGCCAACCTCCCCTAATTCCTTCACTTGCACTAATCTCTTGAAACCATGCAAAGGGCTCCTAAGGCTTCTCAAGAGGCCTATTTCCATCAAGGCATTTCGTTTCTGCAACCTTCGCAAGGCCGTGGATAAAATGAGCCCGAGAAGACGCCGCAGAACCAAGTTTAGGTCTGTACGTGCCGTGTTTTGGCCTTTGATCACGACCAAATCAGAAGAAAGTGATCAGATCCGAGAATTGCCTGGTTTGACAGAACGGCTTCCTGCCCCGGTTCCTTCGCCAGTTACACCGGCATATATGAAAACCGTTATGCAGCTGAGGGAGAGAAATATCGACATGGAGGAGAGCGAAAATGATGGCATGGAGAAGGCGTGTCAGAACTTCGAGAGTTATTTAATTGAGATGATCATGGAGGAGAAAAAGGTGAGGGATTTGATGGATGTGGAAGAGTTGTTGTATTGTTGGGAGACGCTCAAATCACCCGTTTTTATCGAGTTGGTTTGCCGGTTTTATGGCGAGTTATGCAAAGATTTGTTCTCTTGCAACGACGTGCTCGACGATGCAACGAGTGAAATCGGATCCTCTTATTAGGTTAGAAAATATGTTGTTAGGGTTGATATTTAATGCTAAAACTTGCATGAATATATATACATGCTTGATCTTTGTTACCATCTACAAATAAATGGAACAACCATTCTGAGTTTTCTCTATTTGTGTTTATGTCCAATGAAATATTAAATGTTAAGAATTAATGATAAACAGTATATATATATATAGTGGTTCATTAACTACAATTACACAATGTTTGATTTTGGGGATATTGATATACATGCATATGTGGAACTGATCCATGTGAGTTGTTTGATTTGTTATATTTTGAAATAATGTATATCAAATTCATTGTTTGATTCTTTGGTGTAAAATCAACGATTTTAATATTTAATTCTTATTATATAATATAATATAATATAATCTTATATTGCTTTACATTTCTTTATATTACATTATGTTATATTATTTGATGTTATATTATATTAGATTATATTATGTTATACATTATACAATATAATATCATATAGTTTAGTATTATATTATTTAATATTATATTATTTAATATTATATGATATTATAAGATATGATATGATATTATAAGATACGGTATTATATAGTTTTATATAGTTTTATATGATATTATATTTTATGATATTATACGATGTTATATTATATTATATTATATTGTTTTATATTATTTTATATTATATTATTTTATATTATATTATTTTATATTATATTACATTATATTATATTATAATGTTTTCTATTATTTTCTATTATATTCTATTCTATTCTATTATTTTATTCTATACTATATTATATTATATTATATATTGTTTTAAATTTTATTATATTAAATTTTATTATATTACATTATATGATAGTATATAGTATAATATTATTATTGTATACTATAATATAATATAAATATAATATAATTATTATTCATGAATATAATTTGAAAAATTAATATTATAATGAAATACATGGATATCCATGTATTTGGAATACAATTTTTTTTTGTGTATAACAATATCCACCTTCTAATCCATGATTTCACCAAAATACACCAAATTAAACTATGAATTGTATTTGAAATTACGGTATCCAAATACAATCCACCCTAATCTAACAAATCAAACATGCCCATTCTTCCTGCCAATTTTTGGGCCTTGTATATGGGCTGAACTGGGCCCTCTTAATAAAAATCTAAAATATGAAACTGGCCCATTGGCCCCACTCTTTCTTGCAAATACAATCCATTACTATTGAAAGTCAGAAAGTTTTCAATGATCAACATGACCTAAAAAGTTTTCAATGATCAACATGATCTCAGTATTTATATCACAGTTGAGTCATTATAATATCGTCCTAAAAATGGTTGCATGGATGGGGGAAGTTAGGCAAGGAGACTATAAATAAGCAGGAGATTTGACGTGTGCTGAGCTTGTAGGTCCAGGTGTACAAGACAATGAAAAGGGATCCAATAGTCATGAATGAATTATGAATCCATGCATGTTGGGATAGTGACAAACTACACGAAGCCAAACTCGACTTCGTTTAGACACCTTCGTGCCATAGTCTTGTTCCAGTTCCTCCACCCACCACGTTCCCTTGCCTCCCCCTTTGGAAAATTGAAGGGTTTAGGGTTTAAGCATGAACTGGATTGTTGGAGAACGACTGTTTGGTTGGTTTACTCAGCTTGGAATAAAGGAGATGTCTGCTTCATTTTCTTAATTTGTCTACGAATTACACAAGAGAGGAATGTTGCCTTTTTATTAAGCTTTTCTATTTGTATTACACATTCTCATGTTACATGCAATATATCTGGTGATATTTTCTTGAATCATAGGTTGATTATTTGTATCAAAGTTTGAAAGGATTAAAGAAATAATAGATTAGTTTGTGACATGAGTTTATGACCTATAGGTAGGAAACAAATTTTCAAGGATAGTTGATTGAAAATAGATAGATAGATTGATGCATTATGTGGTGGAGCCTTTCAGGTTGATAACATAAATTTAAGGGGCAGAATTAATTGGTCAACATTGAATTCGAATCATGTCCCACTACTTGTCATGTCTAACTCAACACACAAATTATTAATTCATTTCAAGCATGTTTTACAATGTACTCCAATCATATTATCAGTTCTCGGTGCAAACAAAATTAAAATGTTCATAATGAAGTAACAATTAAAACTAATTAAATTGACTCGTTGCATGAAGTGCAATAGCTTATATGCCACGAAGAACATTACCATAATGAGCCAATCGTAATTTCGATCTGCCCAAATAATTGAAAACATGGTTTTGTCAAATTTCAATATCAGTACAAGCTACAAATATAATTTTATGATGTGATGGAGCCCGTATATAATACCCTAGATTCCAATTTCCAATCTAGTCTCATTTCCTTCCTGCACTGTGCACCCCAATCTAGAAAGAGAGAGTGAGATAGAGAGAAGAGAGAGATTCCTCTTTCTGGTTCCAAAGACACTACAACATACTTGCATTCTCTCTCTTTCTATGATTCTAAAATGTTACTTCTCAATTAGAAATCCAGAGAAGAGATAAGATTTAGGTTTTTAGGAGGTTTAAGAGGATTCACTGAGAGCTTCAAAGAAAGGTGGAATATGAGTTTAAGGTCTAGATTTGGTGGTTTATCTTTCCTAATAAAAATGGTGATTGTACTCTCCTGGCTAATCTCTCTGTGTTTTAGTTCTTTCAATGCATTTTCAGGTCAGTTTATTCTTTGTCGTGAACTACTTCAATGTTTAATCATTTTGATTTTGGCATAAACTTCTCATTTTAATTGCAGAAATTAGAGATTTGAGAACAAAGCAATACATGCAGGTACTTTCTTAATTGTCACTTTGGGCCTAATTACATTTATCCAACTGGTTGGCGTTTTGTTTAGAGCCTTTTTCAACTTGGGCCTTGAAATTTTGAAGAAAAATGTGTACAGGTAGAAGGGAGGACAGAAATGGGAAATGGAGACATGGCAAGGAGGAAGATGACCGGACCGGGATCGCATCCGCCGAGATGCATGTATAAGTGTGGGAATTGCTCGCCTTGCCGGCCGGTGCACGTGGCTGTGCCACCTAGATCACATGTCGTCATGGAATATTATCCTGAAGCTTGGAGGTGTAAGTGTGGAAATCGTCTCTATATGCCATGATTAATTAACAGAATTGCTTATTGTATATTAGTAAAAATATTGAAATTAGAATTGGGATTATAATTAGAATTTCTTTGCATATTTATTTATTATGCAGTAGTATTGTGCCCAATTACTATTAGTTGCCCATATAAGAAATTAGAAAATCAAATAAAAAATCCTAACATTTTAATATGCTTTATTGGAGCTAAAACAATAAATATCAAAATATGAAGATTTCGCAATATTGATACATCACAACAACAACAAAACATCCTTACATTTTAATATGCTTTATTAGAATATTTATTCATCACAACAATGACAACAAATAAAACCCACAATTCGTGTTTGTTATTTTTTTATGATGTATTCTTTTAAAATATATATATATATATATATATATATATATATTCTTCTCAATCTTTTTTTATTGAGATGGAAGAATTTATCACAACAATAAAAATACACACTTCTTGTTTGTTAGAGGACAGATATTGTGCCCCCCATATTTCAACACAACATTCTATGTATTTTTATTTACGTACTTAATTGACTTGATAAATGACAATTGACAATAGACGGATCTAGCGGCATCTGTATTGTATGGATTCGACGATACGACGATAAGTATTGTATACGAGAATACGCTATTTTAACATACAATTTAAGATACGATTCGAATACGACGATATAAATAAAATTGATTTTTTATGTATTCGCGCAACATAAAGGACATGCAAACCACACACATCCCGACACGCCCAAACTTTTTTTGACATTTACCCTTACATTTAATATTATATTACATTGTATGTATTAAAAAAATTGTAATATCATTTGTTTTATTTCAGCTTGGTTCCTTCTGGCATTTTGTTCTGGTTCGTCAATGAACTCATAGTTAATTGCCATGTATCACAAATTTATGATTCACCGCAATTAACAATGTTAAATCATATTCCTCAATTCTCTGATTTTTTTATGATTATTTTTGTTAGTTTTCTCAATTCTTTTTACTGAGAGTTCTATGAAAAATTGCCATATAGAAAAGCTAAAAAGTTAAATTGGTCAGAAAAACAAGAGAATGAACAGTAAAAAAACCTAGTCTATAAAGTAAAAAGTAAAAAAATTGAGGGTCCAGAAAGGAAAAAAGGGAACCACTCCTTTTTGACAGAAAGTAATGGGTGTGAAATTGTAAAGTAACTTTCTCAATTTTCATATAATTATTGTATTAGCATTGTATCATACTAACAATATCTCGTGCACTTGCGTCGAACGTAATATATTTTTTTACATATTTATTATATAATTTGTTTAAATAATATTTTCACAGTTGTGTTCAAACTCAATTAATATAATCATGATATGTTTGCAAATATATTGATGTCAATAAATACACTATAATTAATAAGGATTCATGGATTAATTTACCATGGATACATGCATTATTATTAATAAGTATCAATGAAATTAGTACATCATTATAAATTCACATAAAAAAAATAAAAAATAACATGTTATACTTCAAACAAAATTAAAGTTTAAAAATAAATAAAAAGAAAACCGTGAATAATATACATAAACCGAAATATATATTTGAAGTGTCATCCATTAACATACAAAATATAAATTTTTTTAACAAAAAAAACACAATTGTAAATGTTATATATTATCAGACAAAATATGAATATGATTATATCTGTCCCTAAAAAATTAACAATCGAGTCTAGTTTCATACAAGGGTTATATATGGAGCCCCAATAACACAAAAAAATATCCTTAATGAGATAGCAATAGAGGATTAAGTGGGTTGATTAGTATTATTAATTGACACGATTAACGATTGAATTGACCGTTTAATTGAATTGACTCGTCAATTAACATTTACTAATATTAACATATTATAAATTGTTGACGTGTTAATTAAACGTGTCAATTAACATTTAATTGAGTCAATTAGAGATACTAATCAATTCACTTTGTCACATCATCAAGGATATTGGATGAATTTGTGAGAGGGGGGGGGGGGGGGTACATTTTCTCTTTCATATTATCAATATATATAATTTTAAGGAAATCCTTTCATTCATAGAAGGCCACATCATCACTTTAATATTATCAATTATCAATATATATAATTGTAAGGAAATTCTTGCATTCATAGAAGGTCACATCATCACTCTAATATAGGCCATTTGATCTTCATCAAAAGGTCCAAAATACTCGATCTTTCATTTGAAAATGGTCTATATAAATCAAGTAATTTAAAAGTTACATGAACCTTGGTCCATCGTGGACCAAGTTCATTCATATTTTTTTGGTCTCAATTAAATATGGAAAGTTTTCAAAAAAACATATTAAATTTTTGGATATTGTAAAAAACCCTTAAATTTACACATGTAGTAATTATCAATATATATAATTTTAAGGAAATCCTTGCATTCATAGAAGGCCACATCATCACTTTAATATGGGCCATTTGATCTTCATCAAAAGGTCCAAAATACTTGATCTTTCATTTGAAAATGGTCTATATAAATCAAGTAATTTAAAAGTTACATGAACCTTGGTCCATCGTGGACCAAGTTCATTCATATTTTTTTGTCACAATTAAATATGGAAAATTTTCAAAACACATATTAAATTTTTGGATATTGTAAAAAACCCTTAAATTTACACATGTAGTAATTATCAATATATATAATTTTAAGAAAATCCTTGCATTCATAGAAGGCCACATCATCACTTTAATATGGGCCATTTGATCTTCATCAAAAGGTCCAAAATACTTGATCTTTCATTTGAAAATAGTCTATATAAATCAAGTAATTTAAAAGTTACATGAACCTTGGTCCATCGTGGACCAAGTTCATTCATATTTTTTTTTCTCAATTAAATATGGAAAATTTTCAAAACACATATTAAATTTTTGGATATTGTAAAAAACCCTTAAATTTACACATGTAGTAATTGAAAAAAATATTATTTTTTATTAATTTTAAAAAATCTTAATTTTTTACAGCATATAATAATTAAAAAAGTAATATTTATTATATGTTATATTTATATAATTTTCAATATAAAAAAAATATTTAAATATATTAGAAAATATATATATATTAGATGAACAACAATATTAAAAGAACACCTTGCAAATATTTAAAAAACAAAAAATCATGAAACTATTAAAAAATAAAAGGAGAACGGAAAGAAAAAACTTGATGTTTAAATATATATTCTTCTATAAATATATTTTCAATGTGTTTATTTATTATTGTTTATTTTATTATTATCTAATGTTAGTTTTTCATGAATAATAAATGAAATATTAAAATTATATAAGCACAATACGTAATAATTTCATTTTTTTAAATCACTACATGTTATGAAATGTTTATGATTTTTCTTAAAATTAATAAGAAATAAAAAAAAATTAATCATTACGTATGAAAATTGAAGGGTATTTTGGTCAAAATTTTTTTTGATATCATCCATATGGGATATTTGGAAATAAAATTTTACAAGAGGTTTTTTTTTTGGAGTTTACAAAAAGATAGATAATTTTTTACAATATCCAGAAAAGTTAGGGAGTTAAAAAATGCACCAAAACAAAGATGTGTGAACAATCAATGTAATGAGCATAATTGCGCACATTTTTAGAGTTCAAAACAATAAAATTAAATAATAAATAAACACAAAACATTGCTATAATCTTAATATTTAATAATTCTTGAGGAAAATACTTTAATGATGAATTTGTGTTTATTTCAGGTAAAAAAGATCAAATCTTCACAAACCAACCCCATAGCTGGATTCCTCGCGTCGAGACGAGCGTTTTTCATATAAAGATCCTATACTTTGGAGAAAGGAGGAAGAAGTTACAAACGAATTTGTGAAACGGGTCAGAAAACAATTCAAACCTGACTCGTATGGATATAATTTAGGTTGAAATAGAAAAAAATAAAGAGTGCACACGTGAACGTTTTTGGTGAAATGTTTAAAATTATAACTATGGTATAATAACTCCTGATTATTCCTGTGAACCAAGATTATTAACAAAAAATTCAAATGTATAATCTTATACTTATAATTGCATGATATATTTAAGCAATGAATTACATTGAATTACAATGCTTAGAAGTAAAGAAAAGAAGAAAAAAAAATTTGGGCCCATGGCACCATACTCAAGGCCAAATTCAACAATCTAAGAAAAAAAGGAAAAAAAACTACCTAGGGTTATCCACCAAATTTGTGGCCGCCACTGTCATTCTTTTTGGTTTTGCGTTTTCGTCGGCCGCCGACGCTATTCTTGCCCATTTACACCGTCACTATTCATAAATCTTTTATTATCCTTTACAGTGTCTCTCAATCCTTCACCATTAGTGAAATGCTCGAGAGGAGATGTAGAGATCGTGTGTTGCCATGACCGATCCGAGATCTTTGCCTTCGTTGTCGTGGCCTTGACACCTCATTTGCCGTTGTATCCGTGGTTATTACGACACTTTTTTGCCGTGGCCTAAACAATCTTCGTCGTTTTGTCCTTGCTTGGCCGCCGTGTTGAGCATTACCTAGACGTGGTAGTCTCGTGTTGGCCTTGGCTCTTGAAATGAAAGGGGATGGAGGAAGCATGAGAATGAAGCTCCAATGATGGAGCTCGAAGATGGAGGAAGCATGAGAATGAAGCTCCAATGATGGAGCTCGAAAATTGAGTTTTAAGTGTTGGTAAGGAGGGTTGGGGTTCGGTTTGGATGGGGTTGACTAGAGGGGAGAGGATGGTAGGAGGAGAAGGGGGAGGGAGCTCCAATGATGGAGCTCGGACCGGACCCGTAATTCCCTGTGCCGGGTTCGGTAGTTATACCGATACCCAACAACATCAACCGTGTTTCTTGTCTAAATTACATGGGTCGCATCTACGGTAGACAAAAAAAATGGCAGGAGAAAAGAACAACCACCACCAATCTTCATCTCCTCCCTCTCCGAACAGACTCATTTTGTCTCTCTCTGCTCATCGGTGAATCCTCTCTCTCTCTCTCTCTCTCTCTCTCTCTCTGCAGGGGACGGCTTTTGACTCCTCCCTCACATAAGGTTCATCTGGATTCGGACAAATGGCCCTTGGCCCTTCCTCCTTGTAGTAATCAGTAAATCTCCTCTATAATTCGATTTGGTTGCTCTTTAGATCTGCTTCTCTCTCAATATGTGCTCTCAATTTACAGTTCTTGGGATGTTTATTTTCTTCAATTTGCTAACTTTTATCGATTTACAACTTTAGGCTTCAGGGTTTGTGCAGGTCTTTACATGATTTTTTTCTTTCTTGCTGGTACCACGAATAATGATTTTTCATACATAAATTTATTATTACTTTAATAATTAAGTTTCAACTAATCATCAGTTTAAAATTGAGATTGAGTTATTCTGAATTGGAACGTGCAATTGTCACAACCCTCGATCAAATCTCAAAAAATCGAACATACTTGGATTAATTTGGGAAAAAACACCTCGGGTTGTTCAGATGACGAATCAACGAGGGGGAGAATTCATTAAACTTAAGAGTACGATTACAAAACACATATCCAATATAACAAAACAAATCGCTACTTACACCCTTAAACACGTTTTTACTACTAAGTAATTTCACTGACTAAAAGTAAATAACAGTAAATGAGAACCAGTCTTGTAATAAATGCTTGCTCCCACTAATCCAGCATTAATACGATACTTCCGGTCCGCGCACCACGTCCATGGTTACTCGATGACAGTTCCGGCTCATCATTAAACCTTACTCCACCAATACAATCACATATAATACTTCCGGTTCGTACACCCAGCATGCCCGACTCCTGGCATTTTATATGAATTGGAAAATATGAAGGAATTACATTTATAGATCAACTAGTTGATTGTACAAATAAGTATAGATGAACGTACGCGTTCGTCGAAACGGTTGGATGCATAATGAGATTATGCAAAACTGACATATATTACATAGTGCGTTATGACGGACCATATTGTCCGTCGTGACGCAGTAATAGTATGAAAGCCAATCGAGGAGTATAGCGTCATGACGGATAATATGGTCCGTCATGACGGACTAGCGTCATGACAGACTGGTTGCTCCGTCATGACGAACCTAGAGTAAAACGCCCATCTCAGTACATGTGATACGTCCGTCATGACGGACCATTTCCTCTGTCATGACGGATTGTAGTCCAAATTCTGCAATGACAGTTTTTTCTTAAAACTCATTAATCCTCTATTAATAGTGCTGATTAATATAAGATTATTCACTCTCTCTAATATTCATAATATTCAGACATAATTCTAGATCTGAGATTGAGCTTGTGAGACAAGGAAAACACCATTAGAGATTGAGAAGAATTTGACCAAGTTTACGACGAATTTTCTAGGGGAACTCGCGCGTAACCGAGAGACGAAGCTCGCACCGGATACGGGTAGAGAGATCTCAACCGAGATGTTTCGTTGTTATCAAACAACAGCAAGCTCGAGCAAGGTCGAGGACTAATCCGAAGCAATACGGTTGTATATGACAAGGAAAGGCACCATCGACGTGTCGAATCGTGCAGGCGTGTGACGCACGTGTTACCGAGGATCGGAGCAGCAAAATGGAGCAACTACAAACCGTGTCACACCTTCTCCGTGATCAATTTCACGTGGTATGACACTCTATAATAGTTATAGATTGTAGTTACATGTAATCGTACTTTCGATGTCGTCGGCGTGGTCCTCGCGATCGGCACTGACCGGGCCCGTCGTTTTGCACGTGTTATTGGGGCTCGGTAGCGACGCCGATGCCCAACAAAATAACCAAGAGGCCCCCCTCTTATCTAATATTTACAAAAAGGTCCTTAAAAACTCAAAACCTAACAACAATTGAGTTAGACGACATTAAAATATAGAGTGATGCTAGGTAATAATAAATTGAGTTATTCTAAATTGAAATGTGCAATTGAGTTATGGAGCAATGGTCAAACTACAGTAAAGTAAAAGTACTTAATTAAGTATTTTGTTAAGTGTACTCAAAAGTTTTAAGCCATCCGATTAAATTTGAGATGCAGCAGATGATAAAGCACATAATGATTAACGGAACGTCGGGGTGCAGCTCGATCTTTTCATCAAATATTGAAGAACAAAGAAAGAGGAACTCGCGGATTAGAGATGAGAGGTGAGTCGTACGGAAGGGAGGCATATCGTACAAGAGGTGAGCGAAGAGATCACACGCAAACTGTCCGTACATCGAGTACGAGCTCCGTCGACTAGAGAGGGGTTCCAGCTTTTGGAGTAGGTTGATTGCAAGTAATTAGTTTACCCTTTTATTTTGGGAAGAAAGAACCCAGTGGAAAAAATATATAGTAGGGAAACTCTTAAAAATATATAGTAGGGAAACTCTTAAAATATATATATATATATATATATATATATATACATATATATATACATATATATATATATATACATATATATATATATATATATATACATATATATATATATATACATATATATATATACATATATATATATATATATATACATATATATATATATATATATATATATATATATATATAGGTTTGCTAAGGAGAATCCAAAAAAATTCACGAGTGCAAAATATATACTGATAAAACTAATAAAATATACTATTAAAATTAGCAAAATATACTGATGAATCGAATATGTTAACATAGTTAAAATTGAGAATAAAATAATACATTTTCAATAGTATATTTTGATAAGTACAAGAACATATTTTGCTAATTTCAATAGTATATTTTGGTTTTTGAATTCTTTTTTGGATCTTTTTTATGGATTTTGTTAGCATTTATATATATATATATATATATATATATATATATGCTAACAAGAATCCACAAAAAGAATAAAAAAAAAATTCAAGGATCAAAATATACTGTTGAAATTATATATATATATATGGGCTAGGTTCAATGGCCAACACCCATGTTTGGCTAACTCGGCCAACAACGTTTATTTCTCAAATTATATAAATGAAAATTAAATTTTAACCGTATAGATGTAATCCATATCATTTAGATATTTTGTAGAACAAAATTTGTTTCATTTGCATTTTTATATCTAACAAAACCGATAACATATTTTCACAACCATCTATTTCGGTATTTTTTTAGATTTCGATGAAAGAAAAGTCCAAACATTATAAAAATTAATCTTAAGTCTATCTATATCATTTAATTTAAATCCAATGAAAAAAATTCAAATTTTAAAATTGATTTCATGATGAATCATGTCGTAAATATTGTCATCCGTCAATATCTTTACGTATCATGATGGAGATGATAAAAATATTTATTTTTCATGAAATTAAATCTATAACATTCTCAAGTGATGTATATCACATCTATGCGGTTGGATTTTTATTTTCATGTATATATTGTGAGAAATAAACGTTGTTGGCCGAATTGGCCAAACAATGGTATTGGCCATTGAACCTAGCCATATATACATATTATATGCTAAAAAGAATTCACAAAAAGAATCCAACGACCAAAATATACTATTGAAATTAGCAAAATATTTTTTTGTATAGAGCAAAATATACTGTTGAAAATATATTATTTTGTTCTTAATTTTAGTCATGTTAACATGTTGGATTCAAAAGTATATTTTGTTCATTTAAATAGTATATTTTGCTAATTTCATTAGCATATTTTGCTTGCGTGGATTCTTTTTGGATTCCTCTTAGCAAACTTATATATATATATATATATATATATATGATGACTAAGATACTCAATTAAGTATCATGGGTTTAGAACTTAGGACTTTTTGACCATTAGATTTGCTTTGAGATTTGTGAACTAATTGTTGGTTTTTTTGGATTGTTAGAACAATTTGAGAAGTAATAAAGAGTTTTTCAAATATATTCTCAGTTCCGAGCATAGGCACGGAAGAAGACACAGATCAATTGACTCGATTAGAATATTTTAAAGAGCCTAATTTCACCTCAAAACAAGGTAATTTGCAATGTAATTCTTTAGTTCTATATGCCTTTTCTGTTCTTTGAATTTAGTGAATATATTTGTTTAGAAATCAACTAAAAGAATGGTGGGACAATATTGTGGAATGGCTAGTGGTACCAATTTTGCGATAAAGCCCATACATTATGTCTAAAATACAAAACAATACTCTTCATTATGCCTAATCATTGTATATTATTTTAAATTTTGATTTTACACGGAGAGTTCTGAAAAGCACTAATTCTGATTATGGAGAAGAAAAAAGGGTTACTTCTTTCATTATTTTAAATTTACAGGGACTTTTTTCAAATAAAGTATTTTTCCTCATGTAGTCAAGTTGGAGCGGGAGTTGGAGATTCGGTTATGTTAACCGCACTAGCCAAAGCGGATTCAGCAACGTTTGCCATTCTAAAAAAAAAATCGCTACATAATTAAATATAAATTAAATAATCAGAAAAATTAAATGAAGAGAAAAGGTTTCTGACCTGAAATTAATTGAGGAATCAATTTTAATTAAAACAATTTGATTAAATTAACACTTTTAATTAACACTATTTTAATTACCAGCAAGCAGCCAGGCAGCAACAAAAAAACAAAAAAACATACTGATCTTTTTATTAGCAGTATCAATACTGTTTTTAAATTAGTTCAATTAACAGTTTTTAGAGTAAAAAATCAGTTTAATTAACAATGTATTTAGAGTCCAGTAACAAAAATAATTTTTAACAATAAAAATACCTCTATTTTGTAACTGTTTTGTGAAGAAGGGGCGCCGAGATGAAGGAAGAGAAGGGGCGCCGCTAGCTCGCTACAGCCCAGCTCGAGCTCGGCTATACTGTTCTGACCTGAATCGCAAAAAAATTAAATTAATTGAGGAAAATTGCAAATTATTAACAGTAACAATAAAAAAATTACGAGACTAGATCTCGAGATTCGGTTATGATGGCTGTACTGTTTTAAAACATTAACAATTGGATGAATAATTATAAACAAAATTGTAATTGGATGAATAATTAAATTATTGAAAACAGCAACAATACTGTTTTAAAAGCAGTAACTTTTTTGAGACTTAATAAAAACAGTAACAATTTATTAAAAATAGTAATACAACAATTACTAAATCGCAAAAAATGTCAAAAAAACAAAAAAAATCTAATTAACACTGTTTTTAGTGTCAAAAAACAAAAACATTTTTTAGATCTGTCAAACAGTAATAACACAACAATTTTTAGAGTTAATTCAACAGTAACAACTAATAATACCTCGATTTTGTTTTTTGAAGAGGATGAAAGAGCAGATGCGCCCCTGATCGAAGACTCGTTGAGAGTAAGGAAGAGAATAGTCGCCGCTGACTCTGGGCGGGATTCAAATGAAAGACCAGAGAGGGTGTGGGCGGGATGTTAGGGTTGGAACTAATTAAAGTAATTTGGGCTGGGTGTTTTTTGGACTAATTAGTAATTAAATTATTTTTGGAGGGTATATGTGCAAAAAAAAATTGAACTCGAGCTGGCTCGCAAGCCGAACATGACCCAACTCGAGCTCGGCTCGACTCTGGCTCGAGCTGGCTCGGCTCGGCTCGAGTTCGTTCGAGCCAATTTTCGAACGAACGTCGAGCTCGAGCTTTTTTTGCCGGCCCTAGTTGTAGGCTGTAGCTTACAATTTTTTATACTGATATACAGTTTGTTGTTTCAATTTAAAATACTAATGGATATAATTAACAATACGTGACTTATATAGAGTTCATAATGTACGTGCGGTATTGATTATTTTTAATTTTCTTTTTAATATTTTTATTCAGATGTGCCGATACTCGACCCATTGATACATGACAATACTCGACCACTGGTACTTGCCGATACTCGACCCACCGGTACGTGCCGATATTCGACCCAAAAGGACGTGCCGATACTCGACCCACTGGTACGTGTCAACTTGTTAGCATCATTTACTTTTGTTAATTAATTACCATTTGATTAATTCAACCTTTTCTGATTTTAGAGGCTAATTTCAGCGAGCATTATTGTAAGGATTTAAACTGATTTGTTAAATGACCAGCCCAAGTTGCGATTATTATCAGTCGATTTGGTTCTTGATATTTTGTATTTGGCCTGAAATGGTAACTCAGATATCTCAAAGACTATTTGCATACAATTCTTAGTAAAAAAGTGTTCACACAAAGTAGGGAGGACTAAAAGCAAGGGTTTTGGGTAGCGTAGCTCAAATGTTTGGTGAAATGTCCGAGAGAAGTGATGATATTGAAATGGACAATACAGGGACTTTTTCGCAAATTCCCCAAATAATTTTCATTTTGTTCTTGTCGGGATAAGATGAACCAGATGGAGTGTTTATAGAAGGTACAAGATTATGTACCGCACTGACCGGTCTCATGGACTATCTTCCGGCTCCACTTTCGCGTATATTTACAATACTTAGTTATGTTTATTATTCAATTTAATAATTAATTTAATTGTATAAAATCCGCTAACTATATATATATATATATATATATATATATATATATATATACAAAATCGAGTTATTTGAAATCGAAGTACAAAATAAAAACTTCACAATTACACAATCCAAACATAAAAGTTAGAATTACCACAAATCCAAATTCTTCTATCCAAACATCAATAAATAGATTACAACAGCAGCAGTTGGACTCTAAAGGGTTAAAATTCCTGTAGTAATTACAAATACCTCCATCCAAACGACATACTTCTTAACAACTCAAGTTTGAACAACCGAGCTCTAACTCTATTTCTTTTCGGAGACAAAAAATCCTAGAACTCGCTTTATTATCATTATTCTTATACGCATAACCTCCTTCAACCTATAAACCGTTGGAAGCTTCGCGGAATAATTATGGGGGAATGAAGACCATACAAAAAAAGTAGATAAAACTTACTATACCTTTAAATATTGTTGGATATCTTCCCATATTTGTGTGACGAGGGGGCATTCGGCTACAAGGTGGTCAGCCGTTTCCTGATGTGAATTGCAATTAGGACAAGCTTGATTATTAGGCCAGTTTCTTTTTTGAAGATTACCGGCTGTAAGAATTCTAGCGTGCATTGCTAGCCATGCAAAACTTCACTCTCATCGAGGCTTTGATTTTCCACAATTTGGCATTTCACTGTGAGGTTATACCCGGATTCCTAATAAAGGAGTATGCAGATAATGTCGAGAAGTAGGAAGCATAGTTTTGATTTACGTCTTTAATTTCTTGTGCCGAGTTTATACCGTAGATGTCCTTTATGGTCGATGCTAACATACTATTTGGGTTGTTGTTAATTTTCCATAACCATTGCATGAGTGGAGCGTTGTTATGGGTTTGTAGGTGTATCAACCCTAGATAGGGATGTCAACGGGGCGAGTCGGGTTCGGGTAAGCCTCCCCCATACCCGAATCCGAATTTTCGGGTAATACCCGAACCCGAACCCAAAATATCCGCGGATAAAAAACCATATCCGAACTCTAACCCGAACCCTCGGATAACGGCTATACCCGAATCTGAACCCGTTACCCGAAAATCACCAATACAATTTTTTTTTAATTTTTATAAATTATTATTATAGAAATACGTAAAATCACCAACAATTTTGTATACATAAAATAAACAACTTGTACAAACATTATAAATGCAAATATTACAAATAATTAATCCATAAAACACCACAAATTTTCATATCATTGAGTATTTTCGGATATTTTTCGGATATTTTTCAGGTATTTCTCGGGTATTTTCGAGTTCGGGTATTTTTTCGAATTCGGGTATACCCGCGGGTAAAATTTTACCCCCGTATCCGAACCCGAACCCAGAGCGGACATTTTTTTCGGGTATTACCTGCCCTGTTCGGGTCGGGTACCCGCGGGTTCGCGTTTTACCCGACCCATTGACATCCCTAACCCTAGAACTCCGTTTTTTCTTCGGTAAACACATCTTTTCCCAACTCATGAAGCAGTGATCCGCTAGACAATTTTTTTCTCCTCACCACAAGGACAATCTTGTTATTTTGTTTATCCCCTTTAATAGTCATTTTGACAAAACAAAGGATTGTATAAAATATGTCGGGATTGAGTTGAGGACCGATTTGGCAAGTACTATCTTCACCCTAGTGTTAAAAAATTTCTTTTCCAAGATGAGAGTCTTGATTGAATTTTATAATTAGGGGTATGTAATCCATTTTCGTCGGTTTCTTTACATTTATCCGCATTTCTAAGTATTTTATGGTAATGTAGTTTGGGAGCAATTAAGAATTGTCGAGATTAATCCGCGATGAATGTCGGGTATTTTTCCCAATTTATTTTAAGTGATGTTGTTTGTTGAAAAAGCTTTAAGCCGTATGCCATTTTTTTTTAAATTATTGGGTGTGCTTCGACGAAGTGGTCTGTGTCGTCGACGTATTGTGAGTAGGGGTGTTAATGGTGTGGATATTGCTCGAACCGACCCAAACCATATCCGAAGAAATATCCGGATTCGAGTGAATCCGGATATGGATATGGTTACTGATTTATTGATCCGGAACCGGATCCGATATTCGATTTTGGTGTCGGAACCGGATTCGTGTTCCGGATCCGGGTATTATAGGACCCGGATACTCGGCGATTTTGGTGTCGGAACCGGATTCGTGTTCCGGATCCGGGTATTATAGGACCCGGATACTCGGAACTGAATTCGAGTATCCGGATCCGGATTCGTATCCGTATATTATATATATTTTATGTATCTTATTTGATATTAGTTGAAAAATTGTATATACATTAATGATTTGTGAGTGATTTAAAATCACAATCGTAAAATCACGTGAAAATATAATCATATATCTTTCAAGTCACAAATTTTATATATTTATAGTTAAAAAAATATGTTATGTTATCATGACATAGTATCAATTTTAATATCCGAAAAAAAATCGTATCCGATAATATCTGAACCGTATCCGTATCCGTTTACTATCCGAACCGTATACGGATCCGGGATCCGGATAATCCCGTATTCGGATCCGGATCCAAAAAATAATATGGATGTGGATATGGTATGGCCATTATTCGAACCGCATCAATATGGGAAGTTTGGAAGGAACGTAACGCGAGGATCTTCACTAGCAAGCATTCAACCTCGGACTTGGTACTGCAATCTGTACTGGGCAGAGGGGGAACTATGGTAGAAAATCTGCTAAACATAACTAATCACGCAAAAAAAGATCGGGCGAATAGGGGGGTATTCACTGATAAGCTACATTGGATAGGATTGTAGGACATTCTAATTTTTCTTTTGTTTTATTAACGGCTCGACACTACATAATTCATGTCGGCCTGAAAACAATTTATTAGACTTTCTTAAATATATTGAAAGAAGCGAAAAAATTCTATGTTTTCAAAAAAAAGAAAAAAGAAACTTACTGTACACACATTCTTATTGAGGCCATTTAATGTGCCTCCTCATTTCTCCACCGCATCATCTATATCACCGATTAATAGTTAATCCCCTTAGTGATTAACAAAAGAAAACTTCATTAACAATTAATTAATATGCATTTATAATTCTTAATTAATATTAATTAACTATTAATGTGATGTTTTTTTGTTATTCACTGGGCTAATTAACGGTTAATGGATGATACAGAGGATGTGGCGGGGAAATGAGGATGCACGGTATAGTTTCCCATTCTTAATTAAGCTACCTCAAGCTCTTGTTTCGGGTCCGGTCGGTTACTACCACTACTGCCGACCCCATTACCGTTCTCCTCTCCAACCACTTTTCCTTTCCGAGCCCAAATCCATGCATCCCAAGCCCAATCGCCGAGATGCAAAACAATGTAAGTGCCGATTCCCCCAATAAAACCATAAGCAATGGAATAAGTAAGAGGCATGCCAATCATTGTAATAAATGCGGGTATCGCCTCCTTCATATTGTGCCAATCGATCTCCATTACAGATTTCATCATCAGCACGCCGACCAGGATTAGTGGGGGACCCACTGCCCAGGCCGGTATGGAGGCCACCAAAGGCGTGAAGAAAAATGCAAGGAAGAAACAACCGGCTGCCGTTAGAGCGGTTAGACCGGTACGGCCTCCTTCACGAATACCAGTTGATGATTCGACGAATACCGTCACTGGGGATGTTCCTGTGGTGTTTGAAATAGTAAACTTAGTTATTGTTGGTTATCCAAAAAATAATAATAATCATTTGCAATTGTAGCATCTAGTTAATTATTTGCATACTGAACCTTCAAAAAGATAATATCAAATTTTGAAACAAGAGAGTATAAATAAATTAGTGCCACAATAAAAATGAATAATTGCAAACCAAATGTCATTTATTTTTTATAATCATTTTTTATTGTGAGTGATATAATTATTACCTAAAAGAGAACCAAAAATGATCGCAGAAGCATCAGACATGAATGCGAAATATTGGCCCTCAAAATCACCATTATCATCCACAAAGCCGGCATATCGGGCCATGGAATAAAGCACACCGGTCGTGTCGAGAATATCTACGTAAAGAAATGTGACCAAAGCTTCCCAAAAGTAGCCTTTACCTATGCCTTCGAAGCTTAGTGCACCCGCAGTTGATTTGATTTTGTGCACGTCAACCACTTTCTTGAAATAGCTAATTTTTCGCAACACAAAAGCAAGTTAATTAAGAAATAAAATAGATTCTTGAGTAGATTAAAAACATATGATCAATTTTTTAAATTGTTCATACTTGAAGTTTTCATCTCCAGTAGGCGTATGAGGGAAGGCAGTGACACTAGTATGGCGAAACCAAGAAATCAAAGTAACAAAAACAATCCCGTAAATCATCGCACCCTTGACATTCTTAATCAAACAATAAGCAATGATAACAAACCCTACGAAACCGAGCCAAAACGTGGGGCTCTCCATTTTACCACCAATACACATTATTGCACCCGAGGCCGTACCGCCCGGCATTAACGCAATGGAACCATTTGCAAATGTCTCAATTGGTGCCAGTGAAACGCGATTGGCGGCTGGGCATGCGCCAAGTGTCACTATAGTTGCTGAGTTGTATCCGATCAAACCGACTCCTTCATTGTTCTGTAAACCAACGAACGCGAGAAATAGCCCAATTCCTATCATGACACTCATCTTAATTAGTACATACATAATACACAGACATACCATATTTTGTTACAATTTGAATTTTGAATAACTAATTTATGATAGATTGTATAGTTAAGGAGAATATTTCCATTAAATATTTTGGACAATAATTATATGTACCTGCTGATGACGCGATACGCACAGGGCGCGGCACCAGCTTTGCGATCTTAGACCGGAAACCAAGTAGAGAAATAATCAAGAAGATGATTCCTTCGAGAAAAACGGCTGCAAGGGCGGTACGATACGACAAACTCCCCGAACCGTGAAACCCAACAACGGCGTACGCAAAATACGCATTTGTCCCCATACCAGGCGCGGTAGCAAGTGGTAAGTTCGCAAGTGCTCCCATTATAGCACATCCAATAATTGACGAGGCTGCGGTGGCGACAATCAGGTCTTTGCGCACCTGGTCCAGGCACTGTGCATAGCCCGGGTCGACAGGAGGAAACTTGCATGATTCTGAAGGGTTTACACAATCTGCAATGGTGCACGTGGCCCCTGAGTCAGTTAATACGGAGGCGTTAACGGCTAGGATGTAAGCTAAGGTGAGAAATGTGGTTGTGCCGGCTCGGAGCTCTGTAGTGAGGTTGCTACCACGGGTTTCTAGCTTGAAGTATTTGCCAATCCATGATTGGTTTATTTTAGCATTGAGCCAGCCCAGTCGGATTGGATGGGCAGGTAGGACTCTCTCTATATCCATTTTTGTTCTGAGAGAGAGAGAGAGAGAGAGAGAGAGAGAGAGGAGGGGGTGGGTGGGAGGGAGAGAGGGAGGGAGAGAGAGTATTAAAAAGATGGAGATTCTAATTCTGAAATTGGGATCTTATTAGAGACAATTTAGGTCAATGCAGAAAGTGGTCTACCGTGCCTCCATATTTCACCAACCAAATCGTGATGTTGTCATGATGACATCACGATTAAATGAAAGTTCCAATTTGCATTCAAAATATCTCTCAATTAATTTTGTAATTTTAATTTGATTATTTTAATTGAAAATTAATTCATTGGATCATCGATTAGTTTAATTAGAAGTTAATTAATTGGATTTTTAATTGTATTTTATTTAGTGTTAATTGAATGCTTAATTAATTGGATGCAAATTGGTTAGGTGAATTGATAAGCATGACAAAATGATATCATGTTTATCCCATCACGATTTGGTGGGTGAATTTGGGAAGAGTAGTATAATTTTTCATGCAGAAATAGTAAGAGATTCCATGCTTCCTTATTGGCTTTCTTAGGTTCATTGTTTTTTTAGAGAATTATCAGGGTTCATTGCTCTTTTCAGAGAATTAACAGTTCATTATTTTTTTAGAGAATTATCTGTTCATTATTTTTTTAAGAGAATTATCGGGTTCGTTGTTCTTTTTAGAGACTTATCGGGTTCGTTGTATTTTTAGAGAATTATCGGGTTCGTTGTTTTTTTAAAGAATTATCGGGTTCATTGTTTTTTTTTATTGAATTATGGGGTTCATTGTTCACGTATGAAAATAATAAGGAAAAACAAATCCTATATCCTATATTATCTCCTAAACTTTAATATTTTTCATCGACCTCATGAATTATCAATTTTATTCAAGCTCCAACATTCGTTAAATGATGATTGTACAATCATACATCACTAATCCTAAAGCAGAGATCGGAGGGTAGAAAAGTAATAAGTAGTAAATTGCGGCGCTATATCGCCGATATAGCGCGCAATAATGATGATCACGTATAAATTACAGTCCGAACACTATAGACTGATATATCGCAGCTTAAAACATTGATATGAATATATATATATATATATATATATATATATATATATATATATATATATATATATATATATATATATACCGGAGGTTTTCCGGTCCACAAATTCGAATGAAAGTATACGGTCTACATCTCATGTAATGTCTTTTCTACCGATTTAGAAAGTATACGGTCTAATAAATAAGCCGTTGTCTCAAGGACATATCCCCAAAATGATTTTGGGAGATCAGTTTGACTCATCATTGGTCGAACAATGTCTAACAAGGTCCGATTATTCCTTCTCTTGGACATGCCATTCCATTGTGGTGTGCCGGGTGGAGTCCATTGTGAAACAATTCTACAATCATTTAGATGATCTTCAAACTCATAGCTCAAATACTCGCCTCCTCGATCCAATTGAATGAGTTTGATTTTCTTGCCTATATGATTTGTACCTCATTTTGAAATTCCTTGAACTTTTCAAAGAATTTCGCTTTATGACACATTAAATAGATATAGTCATGTCTACTATAATCGTCGGTAAACGTAATGAAATAACAGTAGCCTCCTCTTGCCTCGGTGCTCATCGGTCCACATACATCTGAATATATGAGTTCTAACAAGTCGTCCGACTTTTCTCCTACCTTGGAGAATGACGCCTTTGTCATGTTGCTAAGTAAACAAGCCCAATTTTCATACGAATCAAATTCGAACGAATCTAATAATCCATCTTTATGGAGTTTAGAAATGCGTTTCTCATTCACATGACCTAGACGACCATGCCAAAAGTAAGTGCGACTATCAACTTTTGGTTTAATCTGTTTCGCATTAACGTTATAAATAGACTCATTATTCTCATGATCGAAATCCAATACATAAAGACCATTTTCTAATAGAACATTTTCATAAATAATATTATCTTTACTTATCGTAAATTCATTATTCTTAATAATAAATTAATAACCATCCTTGGCTAGTTTCGACACACTTATTATGTTCGTACATTAAGTCGATACATAATAACAATTATTTAGTACTAATATAAATCCACTTGGCAAAGTTAAATTAACTACTCCTACGACTAACGCAGCAACTCTTGCTCCATTACCGACGCGTAGATCAACTTTACCCCTTGCTAATCTTCAACTATTTTGAAGAACCTGCATAATTCGACAAATATGAGTCCTACAGCCGGTATCTAATACCTCATTAGTCATAGTTGAAAGATTAATTTATATAACGTTTATACCTGAGACTACGGCTTCCGAAATCTCCCCCTTGGATTTCTTCACCTCCTCGAGGTAAACTTTGCAATTCCTTTTCCAATGGCTAGCCTTGTGGCAATGGAAACATGTCTCATCCTTGAATTTCTCCGCTCCTTTTGTCTTTGGTTTCGATAATTTCTTACTCGAACCGCCCTTAGACCTCGATCTCTTACAATCCTTTTTTCTGAATCGTGAGACCATTTCCAGAAACTCTTGCCTTGTTCTCCCTGGATGTCTTAATCATCTCCGACTCAAAATTCTTGAGCATTTCATGAAGCTCAAGGATCGTCTTGTCCATTGAATGTTAGGATTGTTACCGCAAACAAACACACAAGAACAACACACGAACACAAAGATTTTTTACGTGGAAACCCCGAAGGGAAAAAATCACAACCGCCGGTGCTCAAACTATTTTACTATACTGGAGAAAGAGAGAATATAATTGTTGGTATTTATTGGAATGAATAAAACTCTAGTCTAGCCCCTCTATTTATAGCTAAGTCTTTACCCAATACATGAAAATAATCCAAGAAAATAATTGCCTTAATTACTATTCAAGCATGGCTATAAGAATATATGAAGAACTTTCCTATCTCCTCAAGGTTTTCTTTTTCCCAATTTCCTAATTCTCGGGTTTCTAGAAGTTTCCATACCATAACAATCTCCCACTTGGAGACTTCAGCATCAATTTTCTTTTCTCCCATCCCGAGCGGGACTTTCCGGCTTTCCGGCTTCCGAGATTGCCATCTCCTTTCCGGCTTCCGAGATTGCCACATACTCAGCCTCCGTTGTCGATAGTGACACACTTCTGCAATCTCGACATCCAGCTCACTGCCGTGCCTCCCATCGTGAAGACATAATCGGAAGTGATTTTCCGACTATTCGCATCTCCTCCTAAGCCCGCATATACAAAACATTGCAAACTCGTGCCACCTTTCTTGTGGCACAGTGCCAAATTTGCGGTGCCCTTCAAGTATCTCAGTAGCCACTTAATCGTCTCCTAGTGCTCCGTGCCGGGGTTCGCCATGAACCGGCTGACAACTCCCACTGCATGGGAAATGTCGGGTCTCGTGCACACCATGGCGCACATTAGGCTATCCACTGCCGATGAATACGACACATTTTCCATTTTTTTTCCTCCTATGTGATTTTCGGTGACTGTGTCTTGAAGAGTTTGAAATGTGCACCGAGTGGGGTACTTCTTGGCTTGGCGTCATCTACTCGGAATCGCTCCAGCACCTTCTTAATGTTCTTCTCTTGCGACACTATCAGAGTACCATTGCTTCGATTTCGATTAATTTGCATTCCAAGGATTTGGCTAGCCTCTCATAAATCCTTCATTTCTAATTCTCTCGATAACTCCCGCTTGAGTTTGTTGATCTCCCTCATGTCCTCACCTGCAATGAGCATGTAATCAACATACAAAAGCAATTAATCCATGTTTCTCCATTGTTCTTGTAGTAGCAACAATGATCGGTGCACCCCTGCGGAAACCACGATCGTGAAGGAAATAATGCCCTAGGCTAAACTGTTTAGCTTGTATGTTAACAAATGACAGTCACTATTTATGTGTTGTTAATCTAATATTATATATTTGATTAAATTTTTATTTAACACGTGTACTGGTTATTTAACATATTTAATAATATGTGAATAAGCCATGAATTGTATCACTAGTAAAGAAGGGAGGGGACGCTGGCAGAAGTTATTACTTGTTCTTTTCCCAGAGGATCTGGCAAAAGAGACAGAAATGTGAAAAGACGCGACCACATGCACACAGTGTCTCCTCGGGACTCACAGACGTTGCATGCACTCTTTCGCCAGACCTTCTAGAGAAAGAGTTTAAAATTTCTTAATCCTCAGATTAAGATCAAAATTAGGATTTGTGTTCTTTCGCCAGAGAGGCTGGCGAAAGTGGATGCTCTTTCGCCGGGCCCCTAGGCGAAAGAGCTACTTTTGCAAATTAGGCAAAACTCTAGATTTTCTTACAAATTGGACTTTTCACAAGGTTACTTTTCAAAAAAAATCCTGGGACCTGGGGAAAGAGCTACTTTTGCAAATTAGGCAAAACTCTAGTTTTTCTTACAAATTGGACTTTTCACAAGGTTACCATTAAAAAAAATCCTCTTGCTTAATGTCCGTACTGGTTGACAGTTCCTGACATGATTGTATAGAGTGGGCCTTGATAGGGGATGCTGGTGACTTGGGCCTATTGGGAATTAATTACGCGGGACTTGGTACACCCTCTTGGCACGGACCCGTACCAAAACTGAGGCTGAAATTAACAGCTGGGTTTCCAAATTTTGTTGTTGTCGGCTCCTGAATAAAAGTTGCGCTTCTATAAATTTCCAATTTGTTCTCAATTAGGTCTTTGCCGATGGAGTCCGGAATAGATGCTCACACTTGCTTCAACCATAATTCATCTACATACCGAAGATCGGGCCGTTTATCGATGAGACTCTATCCGAATTGTCGCTATCACAAAGGAGAATTTGCACGATTTTTCTAAGTGAATTCTTCTTTCCTCCTCTTCATTCATGATCTCTGATAGGACCATTTCGTAATCTACTAGTGGCAGTGTTGGATCCTCTGGAACATGACAAATTATAGGCTCTTCCACCAGGCCCAACACTTTGACGGGGATCTCGTAAAACACCCGCATGGCGCATACACGCTATTTCCTCAAGATAACCGCATTTCGTAATCTACTAGTGGCCGTCAATGATAACCGCATGGCGCATACACGCTATTTCCTCATGATGCTTCAATGTTTGTTTGACAAAACACATAACCATGTCGGGTCGATTAGCTGGTATGCCTTTTTCTCCTAAAATTTCCCTTGGTTCTAAATGATCATAAACATAGACTTCATTTCTTTGAGGAAGGATGGGCTCCATCATGGCTTGGTCATCTTCCAAAATTGTCGGGTTAGGGCAATGCTTGGCGAGGTGCTCGGTTGACCTACAAAAGCACATATTCTCGGATTGATACAATGGCTAGTGTAGTGCCCGATCTCCAAACACCGATATCACATTCCTTAACATCTCGGGTCGCGATGGTCTGGAGGCCATGAGGAATGCTTGAAGCTAGTTTTAGGTGGAGAATGTGGGTGTCGAACTGTAGGCTGTTGGGTCTGTCGAGAAGATGAGAAAACTACCATGTTTACTTCTGCATGAGGAGTTCGTAGATGCTGCGTAGCTGCTTGAGCGTGTTGTTGAGTTGGCCGTGGAGGATTGTTGGTGGGTCTTGGGGGCCGGTTGAGGAGAGGTGGGGGGTCTAGACGCATCAGTGGAGACAAGTGGCTTCATGGGGGTGTGGGGTTGAGTAAAAGCTTTTTGTTTCTTGGAGGTTTGTCTTTGGTGTTTGGCTACCCAGAGAAAGGATTTCGGTCGTAGTAAAGAAGGAGTTGGGGCTGCATAGGGGTTGTAAGCAAAAGAGGAGGGGTCATTAATATTTTTCCTGGGAACTCACCGGCACCAATCATCACCCTCTTCAATAACATTTTTTCCCCCATTGGATGATAAAAATCAAAAGAGAGCATATATGGTGCCACCCAGTTTCCTCATTAGGTTGCTGATTGAGTCAATATGACATCATCACGTTAATGGAGAGCACCAACTAATTGTCCCTCATTGGTACATTGCATTACCAGTTAATGCCACGTCATCCCGCCCAAACAAATTCAATTTTTTTTTATTCTTCTTAGCAACCCCAACAATTTCTCTCTCCTCCATTTATCTAACTCAACACACACGGCACACGCCACACACCACACACAGGCTCTCACACATACAACACGCACAAACCACAAAAAACCTATCCGAGAGCCCGACGCTCTGACACAGGGAGTTGGTGAAGCCAACACACACCCCTCTCATTGGCGACGATGGAGCTGGCGACGTCCACCATTGTTAATCATGGAGCTGGAGCTGGAGCGCTCTTCGAGGTAAATTTGACCCTTCCTTGTTAACTGTTGCTGGATTCGTGACGATTTGGGTGCTAATATGTTGGTACCGGATTAACTTGAGCATGGATTAATGTGTTCCTCTGCATTTATGTATTAACTTGACCATGAATTAACTTGGCAATGGTGTTAATCTGTTTCCCTTGACTAAAACTGATCATGGATAAACCTTGCATTAACGTTGCTTTAATGGTTATTTGTTAATCTGTTTTGTACCATATCTGATTTGGTGTTTTTTTTTTGAGTTACTTTAGAATGATTTTTGATGATTTGGTGTTTTTTTGTTTGATGCAGAGCAGCGGAGAAGAACAGATTTCATGTATGCATTAATTAGTAGTTAATTGCCACATATTTATGCGAGTACGTACTGTTAATTAATTGTAGTTGATCTTGTTTAATCTAGACCTGCAGGGAGGTGAATAGGTAATCCTAAGGTCTAATTTTCGCGCTAATAGTATGCAAGTAGTATATTTGCGGAAACTTAAATAAACTATTTGGGTGCAAGTAGTATATTTTTGCGCTAACACAAGATATTTGTTATGGAGTTCGGTAGGTGATTGATTTGTAGTTTTGACTCACCGTTTATTTGCTCAATCGACCGTCTCGATTGTTCACAAATATCTACGTCTCTTTGGATGTCTTGCGACGTTTAGGATCTCTATTGAATTTTCCGTATCAACGATTACAAAATTTGTCTAGATCAATTTACACGTTTCTATCGATCTATGACGGGGTTTACAATTAAGAACTAGCCTATTACAATCTACCAATCAAACTCTACATAATCGGTCACGCGAGTTGTGAATCGTTTTTAGGAAGGATTGGAAAGATTGATTCTTGATCAAGGGATTGATTTAGAGTGATTAATCTAAGATCTCTAAGCTTGTTTTTCTCTCTTTATATAACATATAGCCCCCTCACGTTACACAGTTTTTCTATACATTTCGTTTGTACGGAATATGTCTTCCGTTCGATCGGAACGCAAGTCAAACTAGCCGATAGAAAGTAATGATTGGAAACCTGGCACTTCCGTTCGAACACAAGTGTGGTTCCGTTCGAACGCAGTTGTGATTCCGTTCGAACGCAAGTTGCATTGTCTTTAGTTTAAGTTTGCAACTCTTTCTTCCGTTCACCAATCCGTTGAACGTTCCATTCAAACGGAGAATGAGGTTCCGTTCGAACGGATTGGTGATTCAGTTCGAACGGAGCATTTGTTGATTTTGCTTTGCAAACTCAACTGTGGGACATGGTCGTTTCCGTTCGAACGCATGTGTATTCCGTTCGAACGAAAATCAGTATGTTCCTGACTTTACAACCTTCCCGGTTATCGCGTTTCAAAAACATTAAATATTCTAGATTGAGCTTAATAATCTAAATTGAGTCTAGGGATACTTATAGGGTTATTTTTTTGAGTGAATGATATCCCAACTCGCGGAAGTATTCAACGTCTTGATTCTTCACTTGAACGAATACTTCCGTATTTATTCTCGACCATCGTCTTGATTCTTCAACGTCCTGAATCTTCATTAGTGGTCTTCAACGTCTTGGTTCTTGTCCAAATACTCACATTTGCATATGCGAGTATGTATCTTCTTTTGATCTCGTTTACGGACCATATCTATATCTTCTTTTCTACGAATGACACTTACCAAATTGATTAGTAGTATCGATATTGGTTTGAGATAATCAAACCAGAAATTTGAACCAACAATTGCTGGTTAATTCGAAATTTGTTGATTTAGTTAATTAGTTGTTTTCAGGGAGGCGACGCTTAGAATGGTGGTGGGAGGGGTACGTGAGACCGCATTGTCAGGGAATGCTGAGGAATTTGATGAATGCTTGTGCCGATGCATCGTCAGAAATGAAGGTATGGGAGATTATACCATTCTGAAAATTATTTTTCTGAATTTGAATATTTCAAATTTTTTTTGCAGTTTTGGGAATGGAAAGACATGCAGCATTTACGCGTCATTGCAAAAAGATTTATAGTTGAATTGACTGGATATAATCGCGAAGGTTTTTTTGTGGAGTTCATCAGCATTACCAGCGAGATGACTGGTACGGTACGGTACACGAGATGACTGGTATGATACGGTACCCAGAAACGCGAAGGTTTTTTATGGAAAGACATGCAACATTTTCGAATGGTATGGTACCCGGAAATGTTGTGGACTTCATAGAAATAACTGGTACGGTCCCGACTTTTTTATATAATTACATTTGTGCCCCTGGAAACGCTTATTATTGAATAACATATTTAATTACGTTATTTTTCTGTGCAGTTTTCATGGTTTGATTCGTGGAGAGAATATGGAGCTTGGCCGCGATTCCGAGACAGGACCTACGTCCAGATGTCGACTGGACCTACGGGCTGCGAACCGAGATGCTGAATCAGCTGGACGGCTCCGTCTGGAATTCCGAGACAGGAAATATTTCTGGTAAGTACAATATACACTGCCCCTTTGTGTTGAAATTTTTGTTAGTTCTTAATATGTGTTGAAATTTCGAAATAATAATTTGTACTTAATTTTTGTTGAGATTTTGAAATAATTATTTGGTGTATTAATAGATGTATATAAATTAGGTATTGATTTGTTTTGAAATTTTGAAAATAATGATTTGTGTATTAATTTGTGATGAGGAAGTGAAATAGTTGAGTTGCCGAGTTGTCGAACAAGTTGATGATTAATTGTCAAGTAGTCGAGTTGTCCAGTCAAGTGGATTATGAATAAAAATTAATGATTTTGTTGCTAGAATTTTTGTTGCGAGATTACTGATTAACTTAGTTGCGAGATTATGACGAGATTAAAAATTAATGGCGAGATTTTTTTGCGAGAATTGTGTTAATTTGTGATAGATTATGGAACAAAAATGAGTTGATAGATATATGGATTCTCATAGTTGTTAATTATCATAGTTGATTAATTAATTATGTATCCTCGTATATGATTAATTATAGTTGTAAATTATACATATTAATTTATGAGATGATTTTGACATGTTAACAAATTGTTCCATACATGTTAACAAAATTATTTGTAACATTACTAATGAAGTTAGTTGATTTACTAACTTTTGTTATTTAAAATAATTAATATTACATTTTAATTATATTTCATTTTATTAATTAATTTAAACAAATTAGTTTTCAATTCAATGTTAAAAATAATACTACATGTCAATTACCATACCTTAATTAAAAAAATTTGGTATTAACTTAATTGGATGGCATGTAGCACCATGGTTTTCTTACGAAATCCCCCAAAGTTCCCCCATTAACATCACACATATAGCACCCGTACGTAGCTTTCTTAAGAAGCCACCCCAAGATACACCCATGGGGACGATTCAATCATCAAACCCATGTGGAAATGAGGGGGCACATACAATAATTTCCCAAATTAAAACTACTATGATGATAGTCTTCATGTTTGAATTGATGCGAATGTAAAAAGTCAACAAGTATGCATGTATATAACAAGTGTTATAAAATAAAACGAAAACAAGAAGAAAAATACAAGAAATAGAAAAACAAATCTTTTATTCAAAAATTCATCTTCATAGTACATAACATGGTCTCTATTTATAGGGAATGAAAACCCCAAAAAAATAATAAATACATTAATTAGATTTAATCATGCTAAATAAGAATACTAAAAATCTTTGGATATTCACACACATATTAACATTATTATTCATAACACTCCTCTTGAATATTCATAAGATTTTACTTTATGCGCAATTAATAGATGTCTCATTAAAAATCATTCTAGGAAAAATCCAATGGGATAAAAATCATAGCAAAGAAAAAGATTACATCATGCATTACTTCTCCCTCTCATTTCTGGAGATATTTCCGAAACGGCGAAGTCCAATCTTAATATTAACTGCTCGAAAGTTTTAGTTGGCAATGACTTTGTGAAGATATTTGTTAAATCCTCATTTCAGCGGATATGACAGACCATTATTTCACGGGATTTTTGAAGTTCATGCGTCGAAAAGTATTTTGGTGAGATATGTTTAGTTTTGGGTCAACGGTAAAATAGTACATATAAGGATAAACTAACGTACATGTTCGTGGAAATAAATAAGTGTATAATGAGATTATGCAGAACTGAGTTACAGTGGATGTTCTGTTCGAACGGAAGCTTTGTTTCGTTCGAAAGAAAACATACGAGTTTAATTGTAATATTATTACACTTGGTAAACTCAGAGACAAAACTCTCTCCGTTCGAACAAAAGCTTAGCTCGGTTCGAACGGAAGATGTTGTGCCTCTATATAATGGTTATACACAATCACTGGTCCATCCTTATCCGATATACTATATATAGGTTGTTTCTATCTCTCCAATTGATCTAAGTATGTCCAAGTTCACCCTAACAAGTGTGATACTCATTCAAAGAGTGCAAGAGAAAGAGAGAAAAAGGAAAAAAAGTGTTTTTTCATTAGAGAACCATAATCGAAGAATACTAAGCAAGTTCACACACGTGTCGTTTATGCAGTTGCGTGTGTGACCGAGAGACTACGACTGAAGTGGATACGGGTACATGGATCATTCTTTTGATTCTTTTTTGTGGTCCAAACCGAAGAAATAATTCGTGAAAAAAGCTGTTGAGAAGTGTGGGCGTGGGACCACGAAGACCAGCCAAGACGTGATAACCGGTGCAAAGACGTGTGGGCGTGGGGACGCACGAGAAGCGACCGGAGAGAAAGCACGAGAAGAAACGCAGAAGAAGCGTGCCAATCCTTCGCGATCAATTTCACGAGTTCTGGCTTGTAATATTGGATATTGCATAATTATTCATACACCGTATCGATAGCGTGATCTTGGATAAGGGAGTCCGCTACGCGGGACGCTGGGCGAGGCGATTCCCAACATTTATCTGATGTGATATAACATTCTTTGATTTGTGGGATACATGTAGCATTATTTACATATATCACAATTTGGGCTCATGAAGTGCTTCAACTTCATAATGGATGGGGTTGTTTATGAAAGAACCAATTATACTCAAATGTGGTACTTCTGGACCAACAAAATTTCTCATTATCTTTTTAGGACAAAATCATTCTTTATATCAAGGGATTGGTCATCATAAGTGAGATTAATCGGTGAGACATATCCATATTAAAATGTTTCAAGATATACTCTGCATAAGTAGATTGATGAACAAATATCCCATTTCTTATATACTCGATATGTAAACCAAGACAAAACCCATTTTAAAGGTTTTTATGCATTGTTTTCAAGTTCTTCAAGTTCTTCAGCTGAGATCTCACTACTCGTATCCACCGCGAGTTTCCTCTCTCGGTTACGTGCAAATTCCCCTAACAAATTTGCCGTAATCTTGCTCGATTTTTTCTCGATGAATTCTAATGGAGTTTCTCTCTTTTCTTGTTCTCTATCTCAGATCTAGACTTCCACTCAATTGAGAGAGAAGAAGAAACAATATAAGATACAATCTTAATTGTTGTAATTAATAGGATTAATGAGTATCTTCATAGAAAACTGAAATTTCGGAATTCGGACTACAGTGCGTCTTCACGCTAGCATCACTGTTACTGGACTTTTCGTTTTCTCATTGGTTCCTCAGGACGGAACATATTGTCCGTCACGACGCACCGGTCCATCATGACGCTGAGATCAGTCCGTCGTGACGCTATACTCAACGACTGTACTTCACACCATTGTTGCGTCATGACGGACTATATGGTTCGTCACGGACGCACTGTACAATAAATATCAGTTTTGCATAATCTCATTATGCATCCAATCATTTCGACGAATGCGTACATTCATCTATCCTTATTTGCACAATTTTCTAGTTGATCTATTACTGTATTTCCTTCACATATTATTGTTCACGCAAAGATCTTTGTAATTTAATATAATATATCTCTCGAGAGTTTAAATTATATGCGTCAGGCATACTAAATCCTTCGGGAATTTTCGTAAATATTGTAACTAAATGAGTCAGATGAATAATACTCTATAATTACTACAAGACACAATTTTAGTCATTCATAGACCTTCTAACAAATTAAAAATATAAATACGATTTGAATCACCACATAAGGTATTTTTCGGACTTCAGGTCCATCAATTTCACATTCTTATGTGATTTTCGTTATGACCAATAGTTTTAATTCTCGACGTTTCACATTTGATTTAATTTCAGATCCGCATTTTTATTGATTATAAATTGAAAGAGAGAACATGCCAACTTTCTAATATCTATGGTTTCATTTCGGTTCCATCTTCTTCTAGTAGAGACATAATTTTGAGATCTCAATATTTTCAGCAATTTCAATGTTGTCAGGTACCTGAATCTTTTAAAAGGTTATATATTTGTTTATGTCAAATCTACTAATTAATCTTTCAGTATCCTGTTAAAAAGGATACATATATTATAAGTATTAACAACTTCTATTATGCCAATTTTTTATCATGCTTTTTCTTATTCCATTGGTTTTTTTATAATATTGGAACCGACTGGTCGACCGTGCTTCAGGTTTATATCAAATTTAAAATTATCCAAGGATATTATACTACAAATAGACCATTTTAGACCGGAAAGTTTTAATTTATTAATCATTCTTGTACTGCCAAATGCATCCAATCGCTGATTTGCAATTTTATCCAAATAATTAATTTATGAACTCCTAGTTTATGTTTACTTGTTCGAGGATCTAATGTATTGATGCAATTCATATAATGTTTTTTTTTCAGTTTTCGTTCTCTCCCCCAAATGTAGGTACAAGTTGTTGATAATTTAATTAATATCTAATAAAGTTTTTCGGGACTTGCATGATATATTATATCTTGAACTTTTTCTCTCATGTTTGGTTATTTCGTAACATAATCTTAGTTGTTTATGTAATTTCTCTTTCAAGAATTTGATATTTGCAACATACATATTCGACTTTGTTACTTTCTGGAATGTAAACGTCTTGTTCTAGTTTACAAATACAATCTTAAATTTCTAGTTCGTATATATCATTTGAATTTTTGGATCAACTAAATAAATGTTCAAAATATATACTTATCGAGAATAAATCAACAATATATATACCAAACAATTATTTTAACTCGTATGTGTGTTATCACACATCTACTATATATACATTAAAAACATAATAATTCAATGAATGCTTTTTGCTCCGGATCACTTACAAGTTATGGTAAAGATTGGAGAGTACTTATGATAAGTATGTCTTAATCGAGTCATGATCATGGCATGCATATCTATGTCTAAGCAATTAATTCATATAATTACTTTTATTTTATACATTGAACTTCTAGTTCATAATAACATGATTTCAATTTTACTAATACAAGTGCATGTCATAAAAATAAACAAACATGCATGTTTTTATTTACAAAACGACTCTTTAGGAGCAATATAGATAATGTCTCTTCTAGAAAAATCACATGACGACTCTTCTAGAGTCATCAATCATAAACATACACTCTTGTAATTAATACATTTTATGTTCTTTTAGATCAATTATATTCGTTTAGATCAAGTTATATATTTTATGTTCTTGCAACCCCAGATGATTTCAATAACATCAGTAATTTAATACGGCAATCTTCAATTTGAATCTCTCGCAATTTTTATATTGAAACTCCAGGCTTCAATAAGATCAATTCTCAAACTTTGTGCATCAATATAATGGATTGCAACTACAAATACATAAAGAAATACAAATAAATATGCAAAAAATAATTGCGCAATAAATAAACATACATAAAATAAACGTACGAATCATAAATGTTCGAAAAATAAATATACTTGCAACTTCTGCTGAATTATTTAAACGAGCAACTTCAGATGCGTTAATAAAATGAACATGCAATTTCTGGTTACATATAAATAAGAATAATTAAGTGGACATAAATATACAATTTCTGTACACTTTTAAAAAAAATTATTAAAAAAAATCAATCAAGTGCATTTTCTATCACATAGTACTTAATGTAGTCTTCATCACATAATTTATGGCTACAACAAAAATTGAATATCCAGCCTATTTCTCTAAAATTAAAATAGAGCATAACACCGTGTTGTACTCTTTTCTTTTAATGAAACAATGGACCATGGTCCATTGCATAATGTTACCAAATAAAGAGTAATGATAGGGACACAAATACCAACCACAAATATGACACAAATGCCTAAGTTTGTATTTGATTTATGATTCATATATGCATAATTGACATTACAAACTTAGACATTTGTGTAATATTTATGGTTGGTATTTGTGACCCTATCATTACTTCCAAAATAAATGGTGTATAAAAGAAGCCGTTTCATATTCTTATTATTTTCAATTTAATATACTAAATGATTGTTTTCTTTGATTCTCTCATAAGTGTTTTTAAGGAATGGTTGCACCTGTTAATGTAGATTTATTTATCTACCCAATAAAATGCATACGTGAAGACATGACATATCTCACAATATAATTATCTTTTCGGATAATATAACATATAATGTCTACAAACAATATACATTTATATATATATATATATATATATATATATATATTATGTCATTATGTATCATTTATAATATATAAATATGGTATAGTTTTGTTTTATCGTTTCCAAGAAATTTGACATCTTAATTTACAGAATCATCTTGGAGCAACACAAAATGTTAATATTAGCTCCTTAATTAAATCAGTCATAAAAAAAGATTACGGAATTATCAAAAAATTTAAATCACGGTTGAAATCAGTCATAAATAATTGGGATTACTAGAAATATCAATTACAAAAATTTAGCTGAGCAAATAAATTCAAAACCAATATTCTCAAAACCGTCAGAGGAAATCAATAGCTTTTAATATTAAAAAATGCATATTTGCATTTAGACATAGAATAACTTGACCATATTTTACAACTTCAGCTTGAGGTGCGTAAAAACAAATAAAAAATAAAAAATATGCATTTACGGGTGCATTACAAAATAAAATATACATCTTCAGATGCAATAATAAACAAAAGAAAATTCGCAACTTCATATGCACAAATAAAAATAAAACTACAACATAAATAAAGAGATACCAATAAAAAATTCAAACAACAAAACAATAATTATAAAAAAATATTAATAATTATAAATTGTACATTTTGGAGCGAAGTTTTTGTTTTATGCTTTAAACCTTGAAATATTCAGTTGAATAAAGCATCGTGCTGGTAACGTATTATGAAATAAAACGCAAACAAGAAGAAAGAGACAAGATAGAGGGAAACAAATTTGCAATTCACAAATTCATCTTCCTAGTACATAACATGCTCTCTACTTATGGAGAATGAAAAACCCAAAACCCAAAAAACAATAAATACATTAATTATATTTAATCATATTAAATAAGAATACCGAAAATCTTTGGATACTCATACACATATTAGCATTATTATTAATAACAATAAGAACAACAAATTAGTTAAAAAGACTAGACCTTTCCGGAAATTTTAATTTGAAAAAATTTGTCGTTTGAAAATTATTATTTTCATCGAGTTCAAAAAATAAAATATTGATTTTTTGATCAATTGGAATAGGTTCATTCACGTCCTACGTGACTACGTCTACTTGCAAAGTCATTTGAAAATAATTCATAAATTCTTTTTAATTTTAAATATATATGATAATTAGTTTATACTAGGAGATTACCCGCGCTTCGTGGCGATTTTGTTTAATTTGTTTTGCCATACACATAACATATTTTTGTGATTTTTCGGGATCAAACATAAGACTTTGCGAAAATAAAAATCATATTGATTAAGGAACTTCGATGATGACAAAATTATTATAATATTTTTGAATCCGACACAATTCGAAATATTTATTAAGTACTTTAATACGACACATACAAAAATAAATAAATGTTACTGTAAGATAATAAAATAACATGTGTGGGGCCTGGGCATAAATAAAAAGCAAAATTCTATGATATTTTAAATTTTCATATAAAAAATAAGAATAATAATATTTTAAAAGTTCAAAAAATTTTATTTGCGTCTGGTAAATTTTATGTTTCATGTTTATTATTGAAAAATATTATATAAGTTAAATGAAATTATCTGTGTTTAGAAAATAATTATCTTTCATTTTTATTAATTTTTGCAAAGATTAAAATGAAATTGTTTTAAGTACAATACAAATATAACATAATTATTAATATGAGCAATTTTTTTCAATTATATCTTTAAAAATAACAATAATTAGGGTTACAAGTCATTAATGTAATTATACTTATTTTATATATTTTTTTCAGTGTTTTAAATTGCGGCGATATTGCGGATATTGCGGGCTGAGATTTAGAATAGCTATATCGCAATGAAGTATTGCGAAAATATCATTTTTTGAGAAATTGCGGATATTGCGGCGAGATTGCAGCGAAATATCGGTAATATTGCGGCCATATCGGGTCAAATATTGCGAATAATATTCAAATCGTTGTAATTTTCTCATCCTTCCACCAAATTACATGAAAGTTATATCGAAATTGCTCGTCTCGACGAGAGGAATGCAATGATGGACTTGAATTTGTGAAATTTTGTCTTTTATCCTGAATTAAACACAAAATACATGTTAAAGTAATTTTATCGAGAATTATTTAATATAAATATTATAACATAAATTTTGTGATTATTTAATACTTAGTTTCCATGTTTTATTATCAAAATATTTGATAAAATATGCTCATAACATATATAAGTTCTAAAATGTGTAATTTTCATCTATAAATGTATGAATTTAGTAATTTTCATTGTATTTCATTGATGTTTCGGTTTAAAATTTGAGTTATAGTGTTTTGATATTTTTAGGATGTCGACAAAAAATTCTTCAACAAAATACAATTCCAAAGATCCCGTATAATTGCCATTTTAATGGAAATTTTATGATCAACTTTTATTTACACTGAAAAGGTTCCTGGACAATCAAATTTTTTATTCTTTTTAGAAGAAAATTATGAAGAAACTTTTACGATATTAATGGTGATAAAAAATATTTTGAAAAATATATTTAAACAAACTATTATTTTTACATAATTTAATATCGCAACGACGGTCCGCAATAAGGTCATTGCGCCGCAATTGCGTCCGCAAAAGCAATCCGCTGCAAAAAAGATCCGACCGCAATGGACCGCAATATAGCAATTTAAAACATTGATTTTTTTACATAATTGTTTTCATAATTTTAAGTTAGAGAAAAATATTGAATATATGATAATATGGAAGTCAAAATAAAGATAAAATTCAAGTTAATATATTTGTTAATTTTTTAAAATTATATTATGAAAAATACTAACAATATTTGATGTATGTTTTATGATATTATATATTAATTTATTAATGTTAGATATTTAAACTCTTCACATTATATTTGTATTCACAATTGATCATGTAACATATTGTGAAAAAATTCAAAATTAAATACAACTGGTCCAACATGAACCTAACGAATAATATTTTGACACATCATCAACATAAGGTGATGTGGTCTTCTAAAATTGCTTAAAACTATGTGTAAAATAAAGGACACATAAATGTCTACAAATAAAACATAATCACACAAAATCAAAAGTTAATCAATGGTTCATAAGTTGCCACATATTATAATCTAATGGTCGAAATAATAGTGATGATGTGACATGAGGAAATTGGATAAATATGGGTGCAAAATAAGGGGGTTGGTAAATTTCTTACAAGAAAATGATTATTGAACTCCCCCTAATTGCCCTCCAACATGTCATATTATATAAGGAGATGTCATGTGTCCACTTCAAAATCTAGCAAAAGCCAAAAAAATGGTCGCATACCAGTCTAAAAGAGATTAGAAGAATAGACCGAGCGGCCGATTTTTTGCGGACAACACTCAAAATTCGGACAACGTCCAATTTTTTTTGTAATTATTTTATACCTTTGACGCTCATATTTATACCTATTTACAATGTCATCCCTATTAAACACATTAGGTTTTATACCTTTTTACTATATCCGAGGGTACAACTTTCTTTAAAAAAAAGTACAAAAATGATAGGGCTCGTGCTTGGAGTTAAATACAGTTACAGATCAACTAGTAAATTGTACACATGGGGATAGATGAACGTACGCGTTCTTCGGAACGATTGGATGCATTAATAAGATTATGCAAATATGACAGATATTACATAGTCCGTCATGACGCACCATCTGGACCGTCATGACGCACAGTATTGTATTTCGGTGTAGGCCAATCTGTGAGTATACCGTCATGACGCACCATCCAGTGCGTCATGACGGTGGTGCGTCATGACGCACAGTCCTGTCCGTCATGACGGAGCACAATTATAACGGCTAGATCTAGTACTCGTGACACGTGCGTCACGACGCACCATATCGTGCGTCATGACGCACTGTGATCCAAATTCTGGATTAGCAGTTTTGATACTCATTAATGCCCCATTAATTCAGCCTTGATTATAAGATCATGGTTGTCTTCTCTTCTTCTACGTCCTGGTCATTAGTGAGCAGACAAATTATCTTGTGAGACAAGAAAGAAAGAGAGAAAAGGAGATTGGATCTTCAGCAAGTTTACGGCGATTTTAGGAGAATCGTGTGTAACCGAGAGACGACGCTCACGGTGGATACGGGTAGAGAGGTTTCAGCTGAAGCCTTTGCTGTGATCTAACGAGAGCACGTTCGAGGAAGGTCGAAGGCGAATCGGATCATATCCGGTTGTATTCGACAAATCGAAGCTTCGAGCAAGGTGTCGAACCATGCGGACGTGGGACGCACGTGTTACCGAAATCGAAGCGAGCAAAACAACTACGCAGTCAACCCGTCTCCGTGATCAATTTCACGTGGTATGATTTTTTATAAATTAAGAGTTAATTTCATAGGTAGTTGCACGTAGTTTAGGATTTGTACGATCGGATCCGTGATGTGGTCCTCGGGATCGGGTCGGACCGTGCCTCGCAATCCGCTGCGCGGGGCTCGGTAGTAACGCCGATACCCAACATGGAGGGCCAGATGTCTTTCGGATATATGTCCGGCCTTCTGCGGAACCTTTTCTACGGCTTAAAAAAATGTACCACAAGAATACGGCCCATGCTCGGCCGGCAAGCTATCCATCGTACATCTGTCTCGCCTCGCGCGGAGCCATAGAAAAAAAAAATACAAAAATGATAAGTCCCGCGCTCAACTAGCCAGGTCAGATGTCCATCGGACATCTGTCCAGCCTCGTGTAGAGTCGTGCTACGCGCGGCTTCGAAATAATATATATATATATATATATTGTCCAAGCACATAGTAATTATTATAGATATAAAGGTATATTATATAAGTAAAACAATGCCAAATAAAGAAAACAGGTATAAAAAATAAACCACATGATATAAACAATATAATAATTACTATAAATATAAAGGTTATTATATGAATAAAAAAGTAAATGATACGTAAAAATACAAAAGATACAGAAAAGATACAATATGTTTGAACACATAGTAATTAGTCTAAATATAAATGTATGTTATTACAAGTTGTTTCATTATAATAAAGAAAAAAGTACACTTTTGCCCTCCGAACTTGTCAGAAATGTCCATTTTGCCCCCCATACTAAAAGTTGCACCATTTTACCCCCCGAACGTTCAAATTTTGTGCACGTTACCTCCTCCGTCATTTTTATGTTAGAAGCTCTGTTAATTGATGATGTGGCTGGATTACGTGGCAAAAAAAAGATTATTTATATGCCACCTCATTAAAACCCCAAACCCGACCCGTTTTGGTCCCAAACCCGACCCGCTAAACCCCTCTCCTCTCTCAAAAGCCCCGAACCCAAACCCAACCCAAACCCTCTCTTCTTTCTTCTCTCTCTCTCTCGCGCCCCTGAATAGTCCTCTTTCTTCCTCTTCGTACACTCTTCTCTCAGTAGCTCTCAGTCACCCATCGAGCGAGCAAGAGCAAGAGACGGCGACGAGTTGCTTCATGGCCAGAGACGAGTTTCCTCCGATTCCACCATTATTGCTGGCAATAGACGAGTTTCCTCTCCATATCTCTTCCACTTCTACCACCACATGGACCTCCTCTTCCTCTACAGAGAGACGGCGAGACCACCATGGCCGCCTAAGTACCTAGATTTCTTTTTTTGTTACGAAATGTGTTTTCTTGCTCTCAATTGATTCCACACTAAGGATTTGTACTCTTCACTTATTCCGCAGCAACTTCGGTATAATCTCTCTTTCTCTTTCTCTCTGGCTCTCCATTGATTCCACAGCAAGGATCTACGTGTGTGGCCGAGACGTGCATAGCGGATGTCAATCTACGTCCCAGATGCACGCGAATCAAGCCACATATACCAAGTTGAAGGTGTGTAATGCTTCGAAATTTCCATTCACGCGAGAGAGAGAGAGAGAGAGAGAGAGAGAGAGAAGAGAGAAGAGAGAAGAGAGGGTATGGGTTGGGTTTGGGTTTGGGTTTGGGTTCGGGGCTTTTGAGAGAGGAGAGGGGTTTAGCGGGTCGGGTTTGGGACCAAAACGGGTCGGGTTTGGGGTTTTAATGAGGTGACATATAAATAATCTTTTTTTTGCCACGTAATCCAGCCACATCATCAATTAACAGAGCTTCTAACAGAAAAATGACGGAGGGGGTAACGTGCACAAAATTTGAACGTTCGGAAGATAAAAAGATGCAACTTTTAGTATGGGGGGCAAAGTGGACATTTCTGACAAGTTCGGAGGGCAAAAGTGTACTTTTTTTCTATAATAAAAGATATAAAAAATACAACAAATAGTAAATCATAATGTATAAAGGTATAAAAAATACAACAAAGATATAAAAGATACAATATGTCTAAGTACATGATTTTTTTAATAAAAACTTGAAACTAAAATGTTCATCGACTTATTTCTTCATTATTATTATGTTTTTGAGTTGACATAATACCTAAAAATTCATAAATATAAATTAGTCGGATTCATCCTCAATATAGATATAAAAGTAACAACAAAAGTGATGTTTTAAAGTTAAAATGTATAACAAACAACCGATATCACAGATTTTGGATTGTTCTTAAAACATCAACGAATGAAGACATAATCGAGCAAAAATGAATGAATTTCATGAAATTGAGCAAAAATAAACGATTTTTTCGTTAAATTCAGCCAATTACGAAACAAATATGAGCCAATTAACCAAGTTTTATCGATTTCTAAGATCTAAAGAGTTGAAGAACAAAATTAACCAAGACTTACAACATTTTATCTCCAGATCTGAAAAATCACTGAACTAAAATGGTGCTGAGAGAGAATCTGCTAATCTGAAAAATTGAGAGGATGAAAAATCACTGAACCAAATTGGAGAGACGAAATCTTTGCAGACCATGTTCTTCTCTTTCCGAATACGACACAGGCAGGTCGCACGTCGAGGAAAGAGGGCCGAGATCAAGACTTAAAATCGTCAAGGAGAGAGAGCCGAAATCAGCACTTAAGATCGTCGAGGAGAGAGGGGCGAGATGGTCACAGAGATCTCGCGACTAGGAAATAAGCACTTAAGATAGCGTGAAAAGACTGAAATGTATTGGAAGTATTGGAGTGCATTAGGCACGGAGAACAGTGGAGAGCAAAATCTTTTTATCTTCTTACATTAGCTATCAATGAAACAACTTGCGAGTTGTTGCAGAAATTCTGCTGGTCTCAAAGTTTACTAAAAGAATATTTTACTTTTCTTTTTTCTTTTGGCAAACAAAGCAACAAATCCAAATTACACCTTTTTCTAAGCTTTCACATTCACAACACATTAAAAGTTGCAATTATCGATAACTAACAAATCCAAATCCAAATCTTTTCATTTCATTGAAAAAAAAAATAGTCTAATTATTTGCTTACCCACTCTCTCAATTTCTTTCCACAACATATGGTCATATCTATTTTTATATGTACACAAGTATCATTGGATTTAGACTTCTTAACAACTCAATTTTGAACCGAGCTCTAACTCTATTTTGTTTGGGAGACGAAAATGACTAGCTATATTATTATAAGATTCCTCTAATTATAATCAATAAAACTGTGCACATTTAAGAATTCATATACGTATAATCTCCTCGAACCTATAAACCGATCGAATCTTCACGGAATAGTGATGGGGGAATGAAGAACATCCAAAAAACAATAGTAGAGAAAACTTACTATATACACATTCTTAATTAAGCTACCTCAAGCTCCTGTTTCGGGTCGGGTCCGCTACTTCCACTACTGCCCGCCCCATTACCGATCTCCTCTCCGACCACTTTTCCTTTCCGAGCCCAAATCCAAGCATCCCAAGCCCAATCGCCGAGATGCAAAACAATGTAAGTGCCGATTCCCCCAATAAAACCATAAGCAATGGAATAAGTAAGAGGCATGCCAATCATTGTAATAAATGCAGGTATTGCCTCCTTCATATCATGCCAATCGATCTCCATTACAGATTTCATCATCAGCACGCCAACCAGGACTAGTGGGGGACCCACTGCCCAGGCCGGTATGGAGGCCAACAAAGGCGTGAAGAAAAATGCAAGGAAGAAATAACCGGCTACTGTTAAAGCAGTTAGACCGGTACGGCCTCCTTCGCGAATACCAGTTGAGGATTCGATGAATACCGTCACTGGGGATGTTCCTGTAGAAATAGTTAACTTAGTTATTGTTGGTTATCCAAAGTTTTTTATTATTTGCAATTTGCATACTGCCTCTTTATAAAAGATAGTGTCAAATTTTGAAACAAGAATATAAATAATTGCGAACCAAAATTTTAGTTTTTTCTATCATTCATGTATGTGAGTGATGTAATTATTACCTAAAAGAGAACCAAAAATGATTGCAGAAGCATCAGACATGAATGCGAAATATTGGCCCTCAAAATCACCATTATCATCCACAAAGCCGGCAAATCGGGCCATGGAATAAAGCGTACCGGTCGTGTCGAGAATATCTACGTAAAGAAATGTGAACAAGGCTTCCCAAAAGTAGCCTTTACCTATGCCTTCAAAGCTTAGCGCTCCCGCAGTTGATTTGATTTTGTGCACGTCAACCACTTTCTTGAAATAGCTAATTTTTTGCAAAACAGAAGTTAGTGAATTAAGAAACAAAATATATTCATGAGTAAATTATAAACTTATGATCAATTTTATAAATTGTTCATACTTGTAGTTTTCATCTCCAGTAGGCGTATGAGGGAAGGCAGTGACGCTAGTATGGCGAAACCAAGAAATCACGGTAACAAAAACAATACCGTAAATCATCGCACCCTTAACATTCTTAATCAAACAATAAGCAATGATAACAAACCCTACGAAACCAAGCCAAAACGTGGGGCTTTCCATTTTACCACCAATACACATTATCGCACCCGAGGCCGTACCGCCCGGCATTAACGCAATGGAACCATTTGCAAATGTCTCAATCGGTGCCAGTGAAACGCGATTTGCGGCTGGGCATGCGCCAAGTGTCACTATAGTGGCTGAGTTGTATCCGATCAAGCCGACTCCTTCATTGTTCTGTAAACCAATGAACGCGAGAAATAGCCCAATTCCTATCATGACACTTATCTTAATTAGTACATACATACTGCACTACATGGACATACCCTATTTTGTAACGATTAAGATGAATATTTCCATTACATATTTTGTACAATAATTATATGTACCTGCTGATGACGCGATACGTACAGGGCGTGGTACCAGCTTCGCGATCTTAGACCGAAAACCAAGTAGAGAAATAATCAAGAAGATGATTCCCTCGATAAAAACGGCTGCAAGGGCGGCACGATACGACAAACTCCCCGAACCGTGAAACCCAACAACGGTGTACGCAAAATACGCATTTGTTCCCATACCAGGCGCGGTAGCGAGTGGTAAGTTTGCAAGTGCTCCCATTATGAGGCATCCAATAATAGACGAGGCTGCGGTGGCGACAATCAGGTCTTTGCGCACCTGATCCAGGCACTGCGCATAGCCCGGGTCGACGGGAGGAAACTTGCATGATTCTGAAGGGTTTACACAATCTGCGATGGTGCACGTGGCTCCCGAGTCGGTTAATATGGACGCGTTAACGGCTAGGATGTAAGCCATGGTGAGAAATGTGGCTGTGCCGGCGCGGAGCTCTGTAGTAAAGTTGCTACCTCGGGTTTCTAGCTTGAAGTATTTGCCAGTCCATGATTGGTTTATTTTAGCATTGAGCCGTCCCAGCCGGGTCGGATGGGCCGGTACGACTCTCTCTATATCCATTTTTGAGAGAGAGAGAGAGAGAGAGAGAGAGAGAGAGAGAGACTAAGTTGAGATTTGCTGGATTAGAATAAAAAGATGGAGATTCTGATTCTGATTTGTGGTGTGAATTGGGATCTTATTAGAGGCAGGGCGGGTCAATGGAGAAATTGGAAGAGATTCCTTGCTTTCCCATTGCCCCTGTTGAGTTCATTGTTTTTTTTAGAGAATTATCGGGGTTTTTTTGAGAGAACGATGGGGTTCGTTGTTTTTTTAGAGAATTATTGGGTTCGTTGTTAATGTTAAAAGAGAATTATTGGGTACATTGTTCATGTTAAGAGGTTGGGATTTGTTTATGTTTTGTTTATTTTGAAAGGGAGATATTTTGACTGGTTGATTTGTCTGTATTTGTCTCCTGATTCGGCCACTTGTGTGCTCATCTGTAATTTCATACCGGTACCGGTACCTGTACAGAAGTGGTGGTCAATAAGAATGCTGCAATGGTGCCTTTACACGCCACTTCTTAATGCTCGTGTTTAATAAATTATACGGGAATTTTACTTTGCCCCCATATATCACCAAAACATCCTCTCTGCGCTAATTAACATGAGTAATTAGTATGTATTTAATTATTAATACCGGGGGAGGGGGTGGCGCGGGAGGGGGTGGCGGGGTCCCCCCGAGAATCGCAAAGCATGTATATATAGATGAAATCCTTATATACATGTAATTTATATATTAATTTTAACGGTTGATAGTATCAAACACAAGTATTGATTAGCTCGGATGTTTAATCATGTTTCATTTGGACTGATAAGTCTTGCGTTCGATATCCGTTTTCAAAACAAATTCAAAATTTGTGCCAATTTGAAATCAAAACTACATGATTCCTCTCTCAGACAATTACTTAAATGACAAGGCCATAACAATATATTAAGTTTTTTTATTCCGACTCTGAACACTAGTAATGGGGAAATTATACCACGTTCCTAAATTTATCTTTACTTTTTTTTATGCAAATCTCGAAACATGTTAATTAGAATAATTAAGAACTTTAATCATTAACTTACACGTATCACATAATTATCAGTTAATTAGTGCGTGTCATTAATGTACATGTTAATTAACAGTTAATTAGTACATGTCAATTAAATGTTAACTCAAATAACATGTTAATTAACTGTTAACTTACCGTAACATGTTAACTATACATTAAATTAATTATTAATCACTACAATTAACAAGTCTTGGAATTGACATCCGGAAACTTTCACTGGGAGCAGGTTTGGAGGCCATGTATCAAACCTCGTAGTAGTGACCTTCATTACAAACAACCAATATAGCAGCTTGACACGATGCTGACGTCAGCAAACAATGTCTTCGAAAAGGGTTTACTTTTCTTTTTTCCAGTATCGTTTTCAATTTAATTACTTTATTATAACTTATTTGATTTAGTTACCCAACATAATTGTGACATTAAATTGGCCAAGTGGGTGTGGGTTGATAAATCTCCCAATTCACATGCTCGCAAGTCGCAAGTAGGTTAAAGTCACAAACTTCTGGAAGATTCAAAATATATGTTTAAACTACAATCATTTATTAGAAGTAAGGTTAACTAAAAACAAATTGCCAAATGTTGAATGTTGAAGGTAATTAAAACATAAAAGAAAAGATCCAAAAATATGTCTCCCAGGATAATATCCCTGATATTCTCTACTTTATAGATATATCAAACATAATCCACTATTTAATACAATACTTAATACATGTTTGTTCGCTTAAAATAAATTAGTTAATTCACTATTTCATTCTCTTTCCACTCTACCAAACACATACACTAATTTTTTTGCAAAAAAAAAAAAAAAACCACATACACTAATTTTTTTTAAATAGTTAAATACACTATAATATTAATTTGTTACATATCAATACACTATAATATTAATTTGTCAAAAGATATATATGTATATATGAGATGCTAAAATATTCAAGTGAGTATTGAGATTATTATACTCAATACATTTAACCATTAAATTTGTATCAAAATTAGAATTTTGTCATAAATATTTGGACCCGGCTCACTCTCAAGAAAAAAAAACTAACTTTTTAACTAAAAATACTAATCTTGATACATATCTAATGGCAACAAAATCTTAAAATCTTAAGTATAATGACCTCAATGTTCACTTGAGTATATATATATATATATATATATATATATATATATAGTGATGTTAAAATACTCAAGTCAGTATTGGGATTATCATACTCATGATTTTTTAGTATTTTAGCATGTCTCATATATATGGGTAAAAAGTTATGAATGTGATGACCTCAGTACTTATTTGAGTATTTTAGCATGTCTCATATATATATATATATATATATATATATATAGTATAGCTATTCTACGTGTACAAGTAGCGAGCCGTTTGTACTTGTAATTTTCTTACCATCGGATCTACTTGAAGATTTGTGCAGTGTTTAGACCAAACGGAGGTTAACGGACATAACTTTTTCTCCCATCTTTCCCACTTGCCTCCTCTTTCTAGACTTCCTAGTACTCATCTCCTCCTCCCTCTTCTCTCTCAGACTTGTGTCGGCGAGGCAGAAAGGGCGTGAAGTTCGGTTGATAGCTCTTGATTTTATTGGCTCCTCCACCTTCTCTTGTTTTTATTGGCTCGGGATAACTCCTCTCTCTACTTTGCGGACTCTATAGGTATTGATTTGATCCTTTATTTCTCTCTCACACTCGCTGATTTGCTTTTGTTTTCTCTCTCTCTCTCTCTCTCTCTCTCTCTCTATTGTTTGTTGTACCACGGTAATTGATTTTTCTATAACTATGTGATTTTGATTTTTGATTTGAGAATAATATCAAATGTGGATGCATGGACAAAACTATTTTTTGGGTTTAGGATTAGAAATAGGATCAATTCAAATGTGGATGCGATTAGGGTTAGGATTAAGATTGAATTAAATGTGTCTAATATGTGATTAGGGTTAGGATTAGAATGATAATGTATTGGATGTGAATTTGTGCAGACTGTAATGTTAGTAAGTATCAAATATGTATTCAGAATTGAAATTGAATAAATATGTATTGAAATTGAAATTTGAAAATAAAGTAAATGTATTGAAATTGAAAGGGATATGTGTATGGAACTTGTAACTTGTTGAATAAAACTTGTAGATTGCGTAATGTGAAATGACAAATATTTGTCGATACAAACTTGAGATGAAAAATATTGATTGGTTCTTGACCATTCAAAAAATTAAACACAACTTCAATCACTCATATAACGTTATCAACCAAAACTAAGTCATGCGGGTAGTAGCAGTACCGGGACAACATCAAATCTAGTATTTTTTTCATGTATTCTTCTAAAGAAAGTGGAATTCTTTCACGTAAACTCTTCAATATATGTGAGATATTACAAATAACCCCTTCAATATTAATAGATCTCAACTATGACCAGGTTATGTTTTTTAACTCCAAGTAACCCGATTTTGCAAAATTACAAATAGGTCCGAACAATTGAAAATTTTATAAAGGAGCTCCTTATTTCCAGCCCCATAATTCAGAAAATTATAAAATGTGGTCCCAACTTTCTAAAATTAAAAGTTAGTCAAAAAAAAAAAAACGGAAAATGAAGCAAATTTTAGCACATTTTAGACGGAAAATGAAGCCCCATAATAAAGAAAACCTTCGTAATTTGTACCGGTTTGAAACCTTGATCACCTAATAACTTAATTTGCTCTTTTTGCTCTTCTGTAACAATTTTACAAGAGAGGGAAAGCAACCTTGGTCACTTAGTCGTGGAGATAGAACCAGGAAAATGAAGCAAATTTTTGTCAGGAAGATTAAGCGTCAAACTCCTCTGTTTTCTTGTGCTAGTTGGTGAATGACGGGAGCCTAGGAAAAAGTCCTCTGTTTTTTCTTTTTGGACGCTAGCCCTTGTTTTTAGACGGAGCAAGTCATTGACGGAAACTTTTAAAGAGACGGAACCTAATCTCCCCATCTTAGCGCACATCTGGATGATGATCCAAGAGTTTAAAACTCACAAGTAGAAAAGTATATTTACTTGTACAAATATTTTAGTTGCACTCTATATCTCTCTATATATATATATATATATATATATATAATTGCTTATTTTTAATTAGTGCATACTAAACACAATGAACAAGATCAAACTGATAGCTCAAAAATAATTGAATGGGAAATTTTACTATGCCTCGACAATTCTCCACCACATTCTCTGTATGCTGATTAACACACTTAATTAACATGGTAATTAGCAAGAGACACTCAATTAACAATTAATGAACATTGATTGAAAATTATTAATTCATATGTACGTTAATTACATATTAGTTAATTGTGTGTTCCTTGTTAATCACCATATTAACTAAATGTGTTAATCAAGATATAGAAAATGTGGGGAATTGTAAAGGGACGATAAATGAGTTTATATGCCAGTTGGTTGAATATTTTGACACAAAAATAATATGTTGTAAGAGTTTATAAATTTATGTTTCATTGACATCAATGAACGAGAGATAAATAATTTTCTTCATTTATTCCCAAAAAAAGTTGGGTGCTAATTAAAACGTACAAGGCCAATTGATTGTATTCATGTACTTTACCAACCAATGTGGATATATCGCTAAGAAAAGAATTATACCTTGCCCCCAGAATTCACTATCACATGTTTTATATTCTAATTAGTATACTTAATTAACATGATAATTATCAAGAGACATCTAATTAATATTTAATTAATATTAATTAAAAATATTAATTTATATGTACATTAATTATGTATTAATAAATTATTAATTGAATATTTTTATTTTTATAAATCTCCATGTTATAAGTGTGTTAATTAGAATAAAGGGGATTTGGACCTTTGGTGATGAATTTTGGGACAAAGTAAATGGCCTCCCTAAAAAATTGATGTTCACATAAAATAAAATGGCTGAAATTAACTGGACTTCATTTTCAATGACTGAAATAATGCAACCAGCAAGGCAAACATAATGACTTTTATCTCATTGGTTGTACTTGTATTCATACTAAATGACAAAATATGGACGCTGACATTAGTAATATTATTTATAACTAATTTTATCCCCGTGCAATTGTGCGGGACAACATATCTATTTTTTTACATGTTTTTTATATAATTATTTAAATATAATTAACTCGTGTACGAATTAACGCGCGTGCGTTTGAACTAAATTAATAAAGTCATGACATATTTGCAAAAATCATGATGTCAATAGATGCATAAGATTCATGAAATTAATCTATCACGGATATTATTTTATGATATAATTTGTATAAATAGCATTTGTTCAGGTGTTTTTTAAATCGATTAATGTAATCATGACATATTCGCAAATATATTTGATGTCAATAAATACATTATAGTTACAGTTCATTAAAGGATCACAATGTGTCGAGATGGATACAACGGACAAATGACAAAAAAAACTCGCATAAATTTGAGGTTACAAAATTTCATATATACCCGTGTAAAATGAGCAAATACAAAAAAAATTGAAAAGCAAAAAAAGGACCAAAATGTAAAAAGGAAAAAAATTGGGTAAAAAGGAAAATTACAAAAAAAAAAAATTGAACTTACGAAATTGCATACAGAACCCATAAAAAAAAATGGAAAATAAGAAAAAATGATCAAAATGTAAAAAAGGACAAAAATATAAAAATAAAAATAAAAATGTAAAAAAGGACCAAAATATAAAATAGGAAAAAAATATCAAAATATAAAAAGGACCAAAATGTAAATAAACCATAAAAAGGGCCAAAATATAAAATAAGAAAAAAGGACCAAAATGTAAAAAAAAACCAAAATATAAACAAAAAAGTACCAAAATGTAAATAAATCAAAAAAAGGACCAAAATGTAATTATAACAAAGAGGTGACGTGATCTCATGCATGATCAAGAATTCTCTCTACTTTATACACAAGTATAATGTCTTTTATTCATCCAAATATAAAACGACTGTCATAACATAATTAAAAAACACTAACGCAAAAAATAATGGAATAAGCATAGTAGAAAACAATAATAAATAAAATTTACAATAATTATTATTTATAATGTCTTTTATTCATCCAAATATAAAACGACCGTCATAACATAATTAAAAAACACTAACACAAAAAATAATGGAATAAGCATAGTAGAAAACAATAATAAATAAAATTAGAAGTATTTAGCTATGGTTGATTCCAACACTTCGAAATAAACAATAAACTAAGATAATATTCGTGTTACGCGGCGAGTATGTTAATTATGTTTTTTATTGTAATATAAAATACATATTTATGTGATAATAATGATAATATTATTTTATAATAAAATGATTTGAACTTATTTATTTATGATTATGTATATGATTTACAATAAAAAAAATCTCATTTTTTAGTCAAATAATAACAATTATATTAGTGTCGTTGTACAATAATATATGAGGTATAACACAATTTTACGAAAAAACACAACAAAAAATATTATTTTATTGTTGTCTACAATATTTCATATAATATTAAATATACAAATTATGAATCTTATGATATATGTAGTAAAACATCATTAATTATATAGTACTAATAATTTTTTATTTATTCAAAATACAATGAAAATCAAACTTAATCATGAAAGTAATTTAATAAATAATACACAAATTTTATTTAGCATAAACATAAATATAAATTATTTTATATCATATGATTATTTTATATAATATAAATTATTTGATAGGTGTTTATAAGTTTAAGAAGTTATTTATATGCATAAAAAATCTTTTTAATTTCTATTATTTTTAAACAAATTTAATATTAAATTAGTTTAATTAAAAACACAAATATAATTACCTTAGTATTATATGAGTTTCTTATATTTATAAATTTTTTAAAATAATTAATAATGCTTAAAGTTCTTTAGTGTAAATAAAATACTTAAAATTGTATTATGTAAACATGAATTTTTTACATTGTATCTTATATAATATTTTTACAATTTCAAATTACGAAAATCAATATGTATGAACTATGCTAATATGAATGTCAAAATAAAAAGAAAATTAAAACAAATATATTGGATCGATTTTTAAATTAAATTTCTAAAGTTAATACTATTATATGGTGTATGTTTTATAATATTACATATTAAGTTATTAGTTTTCATGTATAAACTTTTCATATTATATTATATTCACAATTGATCATGTAATCTTATATGAAATGATAAACAATTGAATATACTTGGTCTAACAAGAACCTAAGCAATAATAATACTCCACATCATTAATATAAGATTATGTGAGTTTCAAAGAATGCTTAAAACACAGTATAAAATAATGGACATTTAAATGGTTACAAAGATATTATGAAAATAAAAAATCAATGATTAATAAATGGTATAAATTTTATCACATATCATAATCCAATTGTTGAATTGAATGTAAGGGTGTGGGTAAATTTTGATAAGTCTGAATTTACGATACTTGAGAAAAATATATAAATAAATCATAACATAAATATAAAGCATACTAGAATTTTCAAGAATAAAATTACCATTCAGATATTTGGGATATCCATTGCACTATAAAAAAAAAATCAAAAATAAGTTTATTACGAAATTATTGAAGACATGAGAAAATATTTATGCGGGCAAAAGGAAAAAATAATGTGCATAGTGTTGATTGATTTTCTCAAAAAGCTTTGCAAGAAATGGATAAAAAAAAATTGATAAAAAATAGAGAGGGGTCGTATGTCCCCAATATATTATATTTTATCATTTTAAAAATTATTCAATTTCTATGATATTAGAATTCCAAGAATGAAATTCTATATCTTAATAGTTTCACCTTATAACAATATCTCACAAAAATAATACCACCACCATACTAGGAAACCAAATCCTAAATACATCTCTAATTGGGAAATGCGAATACTTAGAAATAAACCGAAAAAACACCCTGAATTTGTATTTAAGAATTGAATTCCCGGATTTTGATATCCTAGAAACTTCCGTTTGTCATAATCACCTTACCTCTCATCAACAAACATAATCTCCACTCTTTGATATGTTCTCTTGTAAACCTGAAGCGATGTGTGAAACCCTCGCTACCATGACTGGATAAGTTGGTAACATCGATGAAGAAGGAGAGGAAAGGTACGGTTGTGTTTGTGCATTGGAAGGCGGTGATTTCATGGTTGTTGAGATTGCATGAATATTTTTCTTTGCTCTAATCTTAGTCGCTTGGGAAGGCGATGACTTCATCTTTGCAACAACACTTCGAACTCCCCGCTGAACTCCCCAATTTGAACACCTCTGTAAGCTTTTACTACTATAATCTCCCTTGTTCTCCAATACTTTTCTAATATTTTCATTATTAATCATTTGAATTATATTTTTCTTCCATGACACCTTTGGGTTCAATAAGAGATTTTGGGTTTATTTCAATCCCAATTTTTTTTTTTTGAATGAATACCAAAGGTATTCGATCTTTTTATAAATAAATAAAAACGGTTATTTACATGATTTGGCCACAATTCGAAAGTATGTGTCGTTGAGTAAAAATATAAAGGTGACAGAAAAACCTTATTGTAACCCTAACGACTTTGTAGATCAAGGGCGAGGCGGCCGGGCTAGTGAGTTTAGACCGGAATATATTGTCGCAATGTTTTCCTTCTCGGATGAGCCTTTCTCCATGATTGTGCCTCAGTTATTATTCTTCCTGCTAGGACTTTGGGCGAACAAGTTGAACTGAAAAGTTTCATTATGTCTTCTTCAGACTCTAATTTCTTATTATCTAAAGCATAGATGATTGATTTGGATGGAATATTCCTTGATTGTTATGATATTTTCTCCATACTCCTTTATCCAATTTATTGTATCAGTTGGGCTTTTCTCATTGGTGAAATGTAACAATCACTCTGTTTGTTTTTTAAGGAAAAAATCACTATTCACACAACTTTTTTAAGTTTATTCCGAAAATACACAATTTTTTTGGGTAATTCCGAAAGGAAAAAGTTGGACCTCCCCACTTACCCTCCCCCACACCTCTTGATGTGTTGGCATAAGGCTTAACACCTTCAAATTTAACATCTTAATTATGATTTAACACCTTAATTTGTAGTTTAACATCTTCATTATGATGTTAAACTATAAATTAAGGTGTTAAATCATAATTCAGATGTTAAACCATAGTGGTGTTAAGCGTTACAATGACACATCAAGAGGTGTGGGGGAGAGTTGGGGGAAGTGCATCACTGCCCTTCCGAAAGGAAAAAGTTGTATTAACTCCGCCAAATTTTAAAAATGGCGGAGTCTGTAACTCCGCCATGTATTAACAACAATTAATCAGACGTCAGGAATTAAGAAGGATTAATATTTGGCGGAATTGGTAACTCCGCCACTGTGGAGATTGGCGGCATCTGTAACTCCGCCAAATTTCTGTATTATTTTTTGTGTTGATTTTTATTATATTAAATAATTAAATAAATGATGATGATAATTTTTGTTGTTTATATTTTATGTGAGTATAATTTCATGTAGTTTGGTTATTGTAGTTTGTTTATTTTATTTAATTTGGTTATTTTCAATTACTTTTTCAAACACGAACTCAAACTAAAACTAAAATTAACATGAAACAAACATCAAACAAACATCAAACAAAATCTAAAACTACATGAAATTATACTTCTTCTTTGCTTTTCAAGAGCTACTCCTTTTCTCTGCTTTGATTTAATTATTTTTTGATGTTTCAATTTACCATCATTTAATATTGTTTTACTCACTCCTCTAGTTTCTATAATTCTTTCCCCCTTTCACTGATTGATTCTTGTCTTTTTATGTTGAATTGAGCTAGTGCCGTTTGATAGGATTTTTTTCTGGTGATCCAGACATGGCCTCTTCAGTAATTACTACTCCCCTGACTGTTTCTATACACTTCTCTATTTGCACTATCTTTACTTGAGAACATTGTTGTGTATGATCACTAGATAGAAAGTGTACTGGATCTAATCCTAAAGGAACCTTTCCATTTAATGAATTCAGTGGCTTGAATAGAATAGAAGGAAGTTGTTTGGTTTGATTGTTACGGTGGTATGAGGCATTGGCATGTGTTGGAGAGTGTACTGGAGATAATCCAGGAAGAACCTCTCCAGTTAATTTCAATATGTTAGCTACATTGCTAGTTTGAGCCAGATGATTTGAGATTATGCTATTCTTCCTTGATTCCATGATTGACAGACCATTTAATGGCCGGACCCTTTGAACTAGAAAAAATGGTTAACACACTGTCCTTTTATTCTTCTTCTTCCTCTAGAACACCATCTTCTTACTTATGGGATGAATTATTTATCTGTTGTTTAATTTGTTTTCGAGGAAATTTACTATCGTACCTAAATATTTTCTTAATGATGTTGGAATAAAATAAAATTGTGAATTATTTGCCTAATTATTAAAATGTCATTATTCTATAATGTAAAATTTCTTTAATTAAAATAGGTCAGAATTATACGAATAATGATGATACAATAATTTTATACAAAAACTATTAAAAAACTATTATATATAAAACAATAGTATACATATAATATTATTGTACGTATATAATAAGATTTATACATAAAATAATATTATATGTATAATATTATTACGCATTAAGCATACATGCCTTCGCCGAGTTTAATCAGAACTCGAGGGATATTTTGAACCAAAATTAAATTTTAGTGTCCATTAGATAAATCTAGATCCTCATTAGAGTTTTAGTTATTATTTTACGTTGTATTTGTACTCTTAAATCCCTCCACACCTCTCAAAGCTACGCGACCGTGACAACATTTGCAACGGTCACGGAAATTGGCACCATCACAGCCTCTTTTCCCGCGAAGACCTCACCCTCCGACTGCAAAGTACTCAAAACGACCTACTGTGGCCGCGATAAACACATGCCGAGAAAGGGCAACAAATCTCTTCGGCCGCCCATCTTCTCTCCCACTTGTCAATTTTGGGCATGTTTGATTTGAGAGATTTTGACTATCCATGTATTTTACTGTCCATATATTCACTATCCATGTATTTCACAATCCAGATGAGTTGTTTGATTAGTTAGATTCTAAAATCATGGATACACAATCCCTTGTTTCATTCTTGTTTAAAAATACAAGATTTTCATTTTTTATTCTAATTAGTTACGAAATGAATTTAATTGATACATTAAATCTCACGTAAACAAACATAAATAAAATATTATCGATAAAAAGTTATGAAATTAGTAATTCCACAGTTTTTTTGGATGTCCAAATTATAGGATGCTGAAAAATTTAATTTTTTGTTTGGTTGGTTACAAAATTTTTGAATTTTGCTATCGAAAATGTAGAAAAAATAATTCATTAAAATTGATAAAAAAATAATATTTTATTCTATCATGTAATATTATTATTACAATGATATATAATGTAATAGTAAATATATAGATATACTATTATATTATATGAATTTAATAATGATAATATAATTATAGTATTTTTGTATTGTAATTATTGTATATTATTATAGAAAATATATAATATATCCAGATAATTAATATAATATAATATATTATTTATAATAATATATAATAATAATAAATATTGTATTATATTGTTATACATGGAGAAGAAAAATATTATTAATATAATATTATATTGTTATACATGGAGAAGAGAAATATTATTAATATAATATATTATTTATAGTAATATATAATAATAAGTAATATTATATTATATTGTTATATATGGAGAAGAGAAATATTATTAATATAATATTAAATTGCTATACATGGAGAAGAAAAATATTATTAATATAATATATCAATAAAATTAATAGTATATATTATATTGTTATAGTATTATATTATTATCTTATTATATTAATTTTATGGATTCAGTTAGATCACAAATACATGGGCAAGAGTAATACAACATCGAAATACCAATTTTCAAAGTGAATAACACTATTTAGGAATATGATCAATATACATAGATAACATTAAAATACCAAACAAGGAATTTGTAGGTTATTCCGTGTATGAAATACATATCCAACCTAATCTCTCAAATCAAACAGGTTTGTATAGAAGTGTTATAAATACCACTTCTCGGGTTTGAACATGACATATCAATATCAATGTTTTTTCTTTTTTTCAATGAGCAAACAAATTAAATTACCATAATTGTAATTCTGATTAAATAACACAGCTTACAAGACTTCAATAATATTTACAACCCACAAATAAACCATCTTAATAAAAAAAAGTATAGATGGAGAATTTAATCACACAATTACAGAAATAAATTACAAGAAGCAAAACACAAAACAAGCTTCCAAACGAAATTAAATAAAATCATACAAAGAGCACTAATTTTGATTCAAATCAAATGGAAGCGATTATGATTTTACGAACCACCTTTCGAGCGAGGTGGTCAAACGTTGTCTTCTCATCCGATGAACAAAAATGAATCTGCTCGCAGAAATCCTCCGGCGTGATACTTTCTACTTCCGTGAAAAGTAACGGAACGTAATAATCCACCATTGCTTCGCACTTCAAAATTATAAAAAAATACAAATTATCAAACAATAACCTTGCTTAATAGTTTTCTTTTTTGAATGTACCTTCGTTTCGAGTGAGCCTAATTTGGAGCATGCAGAATGAAGGTTGGAGATTACTTCGGTTTCGTTTGCGTTATTTCCAATATTTGAAATTGCTTCAGTTGCGTATTCTTCACAAACCGAGCACCACTTTGAAGAACTTTTCTTGGTTTTCTTGGTTTTCTTGGTTTGCGTCATTTTAGTTTCCTTTTTGCTCGCCTTTTTACTTTCAGCTGTTAATTAACAAAGCTTAGAAAATCAAGTAAAATATATGCTAAATTAAGAAAATCAAATAAGTTTGATAAATTGTACCTTCTTTTATAACACTAATTATTTGAGAAATATCGTCACTGCATAATTTAATCTTCTCACAAAATTCGTCAGCACTTAGGCTTTCTGCCTCCTCAATAAGAAGAGGAATATAATATTCCACCAAAGACTCACACTGCAACAAACAAAAGTTAAATCATTATATAAGCATTAGGGGTTTGTAATTTGTATGATATTTTAAATTATTGAGGTACAAAGATAAATGTACCTGTGATTCGAAATAATCCAATTTCGAGCAAGTAGATTCAAGAAGGTCAAGTACTTCCGTTTCAGTATTGTTTTCAGTTAAATAGTACAATGCTTCTGACGCAATCTCCTCACAAACCGAACAAAATGACGAACCCTTCACAGTTTCGACGGGCACGGATTTTTCTTCACTGTGCTTAAAGTTCTCAACTGGTATGATATTAAAAAATAAAACCAATTAGCATCGCAAGGGCATTTTCGTAATTTCGGTGAAAATGCGACTAAATTTGTATACTAGTTTCGAACCTTCTAGAAGAAATTCTGATGTCTCATCACTGCATAGTTTAACCGATTCACAAAAAGTTTCGGCACTTGTATTGTCTAATTGACTGAACAAAAGTGGCACATAATAATCCACTAACTTAACACACTACAAAATAAAAAAAGAATTATTTATTTGAAATGTTACATTATACAAAATGACAAAAATGTAAAATACCTCATCTTCGAAATATTCAAATTTGGCGCATGCAGATTCAAGGTAGGTTAAAATCTCGGTTTCGGTCGTATTTTCGTTTTCAGTGAAATACGTCAGAGCTTCTGACGAGAGATCTTGGCAAAGTGTACAATATACCGAGCTCTTCAAAGTATCAATCGGTACCGAACTTTCTTCAAATATTTTTATTTCAATTTTGTGTGCTGAGTCTTCGGTACATAATTCAACGGCCTCGCAAAAAGCTTCGGCTGTTATACTCTCTACTTGAGTGAATAGAAGTGGTATATAATAGTCCACCAATGTAACACACTGAAAAAATAACGTCGAGGTTAAATATTTATTTAAATTATGTAAATCAGGATTTGATGTGAGGATTAAACGAATTGATTGGACCTGAGATTCGAGATAATCGGCTTTCGAGCAAGCAGATTCGAGATAGGTCAGAATCTCCGTTTCGGTGGCATCTTGGTTCTCCGAGATATAAGTGAGAGCTTCCGAAGCGAATTCTTCACATAGCGAGCAAACTGCCTTGCTTTTCAGATTGGTTACTACTTTACTATGCTTTGAGTTATCAACTAGTTTTGAAATAACAAAATTATGAGTAATTCATGTTTGCTAATTTGCTTCATCATCATTAGTGAAAGGTGTTAACTAGTTGGATAATAATTACCTCTGTGATGTGAGGGTGTGAAAATCCTAGCGTGGGAGATTCCACAGTTGAAAATCAGCGCGAAAAGGAACAAATATCCAGTTATCGAACCCATATAATTAATTACCTGTTAATCAGAAATAAATTAAGCCAAAAACTAGTAATTCTTCACTTTTTTAGAAACTTAGTCCTTAGTTAAGCCTTAGTTAAGCTCATAAACCTCACTTTAAAAAAACGCACGTAATCAATTTAAACAATGCTTAGTTAAAACAAACAAAAAAGAAACTGAAATGGAAGAACTCACCTTTGGCTTGAAGTTGGAAGAAAATTCTTTGTTTCTAACGGAATGAGAGAGAGAGGAAGAGAAAGGGTTGACCCTTAATAGGAGGTGATGTGGAGATGTTAGTAACACGAGGAGACGACCATTTATAATTAGTGGATTATTGCTTGTAACTATATTTAATTCAGATCACTGTCGTGTCGAGGTGGTACAAGAAGAATAATTCGAGATATGTAGATAGTTTAAAACTATAATTAGAGAATTAGATAAGAATTAGCATGAATCATTTGCCTTGCCGTGCAGTTCTGTAGAATCAAAAGTCAATGCTAATATCAAATTAAACAAAATTGAAAATCATGGCCAAGTTGATAATACAATAATATTCTTTGATATTTTCTTCCTTTTTGCCGAGGAACTCAAAAGAAAATGATCGTCGACAGCAGGGTTCGAACCTGAGCGGGCGAAGCCCAACAGATTTCAAGTCTGTCTCCTTAACCACTCGGACATATCGACTGTTTTTTGTGGATTATATGTTTTACATATATATATTTTTAACAAGAATTTGGGCCAGATTGTAGAATAGGATTTTAATTTTATGATTGGGCTATCTTATAATGTAGGCTTTATTTTAAATTTGGATTCGGCTGAAGTGTGGTAGGCTATTTAAAATTTATATTTGGGTCGATTTGTAGTATAATCACTTTCAAATTAAGAAACTTGTTTGTCCTCCTGTCGTGAGGTCAATAAAAAATTGAACTCACAACCTCTCACTTTCTCACCATATATAATTTTTGCGTTAAATACTCAACCTATTAGTGTACAGAGCTATTCACATAGCCTTGTAATTTAAACTTGCATTAACTTGCAATAGAATAGCATCCAACAAGACAAATCAGGCAACCATTATCTTTCTCATATATAGTAAATAGTTGAAAATTTGAGTAGCAACAAAAAACATGCACTATTTGGTGGAACCAGGCCCGGTCCTGAATTTTCGGAGGCCTATGACATGATATTACGATAATCCATAATTACGAAATTATATTATTTAAAAAATAATTCTTAATATAAAACAAAATATATAATGAAGCGAGTTCAAAATATTACAAAACACATAACTAGCATATTCATTTAAATATTGTTCTTCTCGCATTTTTTGAGACAAAAATATCCCTTTATTTTTCATGATTATACCTATGATTATAAAGAAATTATCATACAAAATTGCAACAAATTTTCATAATTGACTCGACACTCGATAGCACATAAATTACAGAGATTATCGAGATCATATCTTTCAATTTACAATTTACAAAGAGGGCAACAAATTACAGAGAAATTACAGAGTTCGTATACTCGACATTACACAAAAATTAGAGAGAATTGAAGAACTTAAAAATCGATGAATTGCGCAAATTACACAAATTGCAGGCTGCACAAATTGCACAAATTGCAGAAATCGCAGCGATGAATTGCGCAAATTACATAAATTACAGAGAGAAAAGTTACAGAAATTATAGAATTGCACATATGACATATTACAAAGATCGTACAATTTACAGACAAAATTGACTCGAAATTGCACAAATTATTCGAGATATCTTTCAATTTTCGATACAGAAATTACAGAGATTTATCGAAGAGGAGAGTACCACTGAAATTTACTCGAAATTGAAGAAAAGATGAAGAGCAATTCGAAGAGGAGAGTATCGCAACGAAGACTGAAGAATCGAAGAGACTGAAGCAAAAATGACGAAAAAACCGATGAAAATGGCTGCCGCAGCGAAAAAAGGACGAAGAAGGAGCTGAAGCGTGTGAAATCGAAGAAATTGAAGAGGAGAACACTCTCCTTGGCTCCTGTAAAGGCTGTCATCGTCTCCAGCCTGTTGCGTCACAGTCGCGTGTCGCGTCGCATGTCACAGTAAGAGTCGCATAACAGAGAAGACACGCTAGGGTTTGCTAGGAGCGTGCTACAGCTTACTTATGGTAGCGGATCCGGATCCCTGCACAAACGGATCCGGTGCAGATAAGAGGTAGTGGATCGGGTTAATATTAATAGGTATAATTGATTTTTATGTAAAAAAAAGAAAGGCCTATGAAAAAAGAAAAGTCTGTGACCCGAACCAACTGGGCCAAAGCCCAGGGCCGGACCTGGGTGAAACAAAACATGACATGACAAGTTAACCGATTTTTTTTGTTTCTTATCATTTTCTCTCATAGACTATAGTATAGGCCAACACAATTGAGGAGACTTGACTTGACATGCAAACATCTTCGATTCACAATTTACAACATGGTTTCGAATTAAAGTCCATGGTTACACATGCAGTGCACATGCATGTTTGCCTTCGGATTCTCAGTCCACCAAGTTCGTTATATTTTGTATATTTATATCAAGCAAAATCTACGACTTTTATATGCATACTATATACTATGCAAATCTAGGCGATTCCTCTCTAGTTTACTTGACCATAACTAATGAAAGAACACATGATATTTTCACTTAATGAGTTATGAGTGATATTTTAATGTTTTGTGCAGAATTCAGAAACACATGATATAAGCCTAAATATGTTCACGTTCAGTGTGATAAATATGGACTGACAAAACAGAAAGCATTGCAATATAAAATACCTATGTAACTGTGAGTAATTGATGTGGGCATGTCTATTTATTACTGAGATCTCGTATCATTATGTCACCATTCATGAATTGAAAATTTAAATTTAAATTTAGACTAACAGAATAGGAGGAGGATTGAAGAAATTTAACCAGCCCACAAACACATGGGCTATAGCCCCACATGGCCACTTCACATGCATGCACCCGTTTTCTCAATTCCAGATTACAAGTAACTCATTTATTTCGCTTTTGCTCAGTTGTTTGATTTATCATTCTATTTTTGGTTCATTCAATCCATTTCAGTTTGCTCAATTTGAATAAAGTCCTAAGACTTCAAATAAAATGGATTCCTGATGTACAATCTATTAAATAAAATTTGTCGTCAAAATGATGTACTTATTACCTAAATACTTTTAATAATAAAAAATCCTCTCTCTCTCTCTCTCTCTCTCTCTCTCTCTCTCTCTCTCTCTCTCTCTCTCTCTCTGTGTGTGGGCGCGTGCGTGCGTGTGTGGGTGTGTGTGTTTTCATAATTTTGGAAAACAAGATAATCAATAAATGGGCCTCCTATGTTTGTTGATAAGTGAAAGTGATAGTAATTAATTGACATGATTACCATCTCGAATCAAGTCTTTTGTACGAAAAGGTAACGGACCTTTACTTGCAAGTTAGCATAAGTAGTCAAATTTAAGATTTAATCAACTACAAAGCAATTTACCTATATTAACTTGGAATAGAATATAATTAAGGGTATGTTGCTAGCATGGACCAACCTCATCTCACTTGTACAATACGCAGTTAATTATGTACACGTGGCATATAGAGATTCCCTACCACGTGTTCATATTTAAGTGCTTCCGGTGATCTAATATTCAGCCATTGCTAAATGTACACCAAATTGCACTAGCTAGTAAATTAAGTTATTTCAATTCATAGTAATATTCAATAAGCAATAATTATATTTAATTTTTCAATAGCATAAGCACAAACTCTAAGTTTTCCCCTTCTCCAAATTTATTTCCGTCTTACTCTCACTTTTATATTAATAATTTAATATACATTTTAATATATTATACTTTAAAATTATAAAATAACCAAGATTTGAGATTTAAAAATAATATTATATTATCATATATTAGAATCATTTTTTACATCCGAATATGATCCGTATCCGTGTACATATCCGACAATATCCGAACAATATCTATATCTGCTTACTGAACCATATCCAGATCCGGATAGTTTCGTATCTTGAAAAAATATGATATGGATATGATATTACCACTATCCGAACCGTTGACACCCCTACATATATCACTACACCAAATTTAACCACAACATCATCATTTTCTAATGAACACATTTAATTAAATTGTAATTAACAACCATCAGAATTAAAAATTTATAATTAACATCCAATTGATGGAGGACCACCGAGCCTTCTCTATTTACTCATTTTTTTAGGAAATGATCAATGCATTTTAAGGGTGTGCACTTCATATGCACACCATCAATAGAAACTCGACACGTGACAGTTCGATTTTTTTTCCAATTTTGACCATATTTTTTCGATTTTGACTGCATTTGTACACTCCAAACACACATCATAAAAAAAAAAATTTTATACAAAATGTATAAATCCGGTTCACACGTAAAAAAAACTTTAGCTCAAAAAATATGTCATACAAGTATAATGGTATATCATACCTATACAAATGTATAACATGTATTTGTATTTAAACAATGTATATCATACATATAAAATGTATATTATATATCTAAAAAGTATAAAAAAAAATATATATATATATATATATATATATATATATATATATATATATATATATATATATATATATATATATATATATATATATATATATATATATATATATATATATATATATATATGAGGGAGGCTAACCTACTTAATTAAGTACAATATTTTTGGTACTTCATGTTTTCGAACCATTGGATTTGCATTGAGAGTTGTGCATTTAATGTTGTGCACAAAATTTCAAATCACCATGAAAAAACACAAATCTCAATGCAAATTCAATAGTTAAAAACAGTGTTTTAAATAGCGCCGCTTCAGCGGCGCTATAGCGCGCTATAGCGGATTTTAGGAGGTAAATGTTGCATCGCTTCGGAATTTAGCTCTGTAACATTTTGTTCCGCTGCAACGCTATAGCGGACTGCTATAGCATGAAGCGTTCAAATATAGCGGCCGTAGCGGCGCTATAGCGTGCTTATTATTATTATTATTATTATTATTATTATTATTATTATTATTATTATTATTATTATTATTATTATTATTATTATTATTATTATTATTATTATTATTATTATTATTATTATTGTTATTATTATTATTATTATTATTATTATTATTATTAAATCATAATAATGTTAAATCTAATAATAACAATAGTAATAATAAAAATATAATAAAATAATAATAGTAATAATAATAGTAATAGTACGAATAATAATAATAATAATAATAATAATAATAATAATAATAATAATAATAATAATAATAATTATTATTATTATTATTATTATTATTATTATTATTATTATTATTATTATTATTATTATTATTATTGGTATTGTTATTAAATAATAATAACAATAATAATAATCATTATTATCATTACACAATAATAACAATTGTTATTAAATAATAGTAATAATAAATAATAATGATAATAATAATAATTATTCTTATTATTATTATTATTATGTGTATTAAATAATAATAACAATAATAATAATTAATATTATTATTATACAATAATAATTATTGTTTTTAAATAATAATAATAATTTATTATTATTATTATTATTATTATTATTATTATTATTATTATTATTATTATTATTATTATTATTATAGGAAGAATAAGATCAACAACAACTATTATTAGCATTATTATAATTACAAACAACATGATAATAAAATAAAAATAAAAGTAATAATAATAATAATATATTTTTCTTAGAGATGAATTTTTAATTTATGTTAGTTTGTGAGGTTGATATAAATAAGCATTTGATATAATTTTGTTTATAATATTGGGCCGCTAAATTATATTTATATGCATATTTAGTATTATAAAAAGAATAATTTTGATCAAACTCCGCTGCGATGGTGAAGCGGCGCTATATCGCCCGCTAACGCTGACCGCTAAATCAAATGTCGGAAACGCTGCGTGTCGCTACACGCTATTTAAAACATCGGTTAAAAAACATTAAGTACTAAATCTTTTATACTTAATTAAGTATGTTAGTCTCCCTCATATATATATATATATATATATATATATATATATATATGCTAACTAGAATCCATAAAAAGAATTCACAAATAAAATCCAAGGATAAAAAATAAATACAATTAGAGGCGGATGGACTTTTTCTAATTTTTCCAAACTTAGAGAACATCCATGTATATAGAGAACCTCCATGAAAAAAAAAACATCCGTCTTTATGTTTATGTTTATTAATTTGAATTCAGTTCGCTGTTGAAATTATCGGTATATTTTGGTTATATGAAAAATATATTTTGGGCTGGATTCTTTTTTTAGATTCTCCTTAGTATATATATGTGTGTGTGTGTGTGTGTGTGTGTGTGTGTGTGTGTGTGTGTGCGCGCGCGCGTGCGCGTGCGTGTGCATGTGGGTGTGCGTGTGAATCCAAAAGAAGAATCCAAAATGAATCCAGATCTAGAATACAAATGATAGGATATTATCAAGAATTATATAAGACATTATGCTGAACTATACAAAATATTATTCTATATATTGTGAATGATGGACGACGTCCATACGCAATTCTGACACGCGTTTTTTGAGATGCGCTCTATGACACGCAATCTCATACATGCGGTTCCTGAAACGATTTTAAGATATTATTCTATAAGTTAAAAGATATTATTATGTAAGTACAAACTTATCATTCTGCTTCGTGGATTCTTTTTGAATTCTAAAAATTGATTCACTATAACAATTTCCTATATATATAAAACATGGATGAGAGACAACATGGAGTGCTCGGGAGTGTACATAATTCGGTCAAAATTAAAAAACGTCAACTGCCACGTATCGTTTTCCTATTGATGACAGTCTACAATCTTTGTCCTATTATTTATGTTTTAATTCACGATTTATTTGTTAATTATCATATTAAATAAGTGTGTTATTTAGGAAATGGAGGATGTTGTGGAAAAATGTGACGTAGGAATATAATTTACCTTTAAACATTTTTAAACGAATATAAATCATTTTCGCTCGAGTCTTAACGAGTCAGTTTTGGGTTAAGCCATGACACCCAACGTCAACCTAACACACGCAAGGCCAGCCCCACAAAATTTAAGAATGGCTATATTTGATCATATAGTTTTCAATATTTTGGACCATCGAATCTACCTCCATAAACATATATGGTACCCAAACAAACACATTTAATTCGTATTTAAAATGACAATAACTTCGTAACTAAACTCCTCTCAAATATATTTTGTAAAGCTTAATGTTAAATCTGTTTTGCTGATACCACAAATATCACATCGGGTTAGATTTAATACGTGTTGGCACACATGCACACATATATGTATGCCATATTATTCTATATACTCTAATTGTACTCGTGCTATGTGACGAATATGATAATTATAATTGTTGTACGAATTTGTTTATGTACAATGAAAAAGACAATATCATTTCAAAACAAAATTAAATAACATTTTATTATATTTAAGATAAAATACAATTTTACGAAACAAAACATAAAAAAAGATTATATCATTTTTATTCAGAATAGTTCAAAAAATAATAAACCTTGAAACAATGAACCATGCAACATGTATGTAGGATTTGAGCGTCAATGATTATATTACAAAAAATATTTAATAATACATTTAATTTGTACAAGATATCGCCAGCAAAATTATCTTGTAGGGATGATTCAAAACATTAACATAAACAAATTAAAAGCTAATTAACTGAACAACATAATTAGAAATTACTTAAAATCGTATAATATTTTAAATTTTACTTATCTAAAAATAGAAATAGCATTATAGATACGTTTTTATAAGTTTGAGAATTTGTTTGTGTTAGATAAATTTTTATTTTGTCTTGTTTATTATTGAAAATATACGTTTATATATAACGTATTTTAAACAGATATACTTGATATTTGAGATTTCATGTATTTTTTGTTGTACCGGGATGGCCTAGTGAGGTGAATAAGATTAAATCAAAACTAATTTGGTCCGTACCCAATCTAAAGATAACATTGATTGTGGAAAACCCACAGTTGAACATATGATAATGAAATAATATATATTTAATTTTTTTAATAATTTTGAAATATTTATTTTAAATGTTATGTCAGTATTTAAGTAATATAAATATTTGACATGTCATGCTTATGTGTCAGAGTTAACAGACATGTAAACATTTAACGGGTGGAAGGACTGTATATTAACCAACATAATAGTTCAGGAATTAAAAATGAATCATGCAAAAGTTTCGGCACCAAATTCACACCAACTCAATAGCCGAGGGACCACAATTAGACTTGTCTCTTATTAATAACTGAACCAAATAAGACAAAGAAACGACGCAACCATTGGAATGATATAATCTGTAGCAGACGAAAGTGTGTCAGGTCAGACGGCGCGACTTTTCTCTTATTGAAAGTTCGTACGAGAAAAAGAAACGACGCGACTTTTCAAAGGCATTGATTGATTTTGCCCCGGCTTTTCATTTTCGATTTATCTTCTTTTCGGGGGCTTCGATCAATTTTGTATTCCCTTTGCCTCAAAAAATTTCACTCAAACTCAAGGGTATTGTATTTTCGCTTCCTTTGCTGCTTCTTATTTTCTAAATGTGCTTTTGTACATGAACGATGTTGTATTATTTTATTATAAATAATAACTCTATATTTTGATCCAATATTAATTATTGGATATTTTATTTTATGCAAATGATATGCATCAGATAATAGAAAAATTAAAATTATAAAAAATTAAAATTATCATAGAATATGAAAAGAGGAGTTATTAGGGGTTACATGAAATTAAAATCACATGACCCTTAATTAATTTAGACAATTAATTGTTATTCCGTTTTCTCCTTTTTAATAATACAATAATTAGGAGAATTAAATGGCTCCCTCTCTTCTGTTATAAGAAAGTCTTATTGATTTGGTTTTTTTGATGATAATTATAATAACAATGGCCTTTCTTTCTTTTTCTCTACAAAAAGATAATATAGCACAAAATACTCTTCCAAAATATGTCTAAAGTATAATGGGGTAACATAAACTTGGTTTGAAGAATTCGATGCATGACTCCATTTCTTTCGAAGTGAAAGACATTCGTTCTCGACTGTGCTACCAGAACGGATACGAGATGAGCTCTCAAGGTGTAGAACCTTGGAAATGGAGAAACGGAAATACCCTGCACAAGAGGGCGTTAATCTGTCTTTAGGGCAGCTGTGGCACGACCACGCGGCTACACCAGACTTGTTCTCGATTTATTTATTTATCATTATTATTTAATTTGTTTATTTTGTTATTTTATTGAAAAGAAAAGTTATTTGTAGCAAGGTAAAATGTCTTCAACTCAAGTTTACGGTGGATTTGGTTCTGATGCTGGCCAAAAAGAAAAGTTTGAAAAAGGCACTTTTGTTTCAAGAATTGATTTGTCTGTGAGCATATTCCATATTGAAAATATTATAGAAGAACATGCATTCCGAAGTTCCTGCCTCCTAGAAGATTTCAATTTTTTCGCGTTCTTATTAGGACGAATACATAGTTTTTTACCCTACCAACAACACGGAGACAGATTTCTTCTTATCGCCAACACATTGCGTATTGAATCTTATCGAGTTGCTATATAATCATGGAGTCTTGGATTCGGTGGTCGGCCATTTTAGTTTTCACAAAAGGTCAGTTTAGAATTATATTTCTTTTGTCGGCATCATAATTAAAAACACGAAATGTCTCCTGATCCCGAGTCTGCACAATCTTATTGTGAACTCAACCATTTCGACAAGTGCGTACGTTTATCTATCATTATTTGTACATTCTTCTAGTTGATCCAAAGATCCTGCACAAGAGGGCGTTAATCTGTCTTTAGGACAGTTGTGGCACGCCCACGCGGATACACCAAGCTTGATCTCGATTTATTTATTTATCATTATTATTTAATTAATTATTTAATTTGTTTATTTGGTTATTTTATTGAAATATAACCAACAATCTAAAGACAGATTAAGGTTCTCATTAGTTAGAAATAAAATTTGATCTTGTATATAATCAGATTTAGATCTGATCAAATTTATTTCTATGATTTTTATATATACGATTGTTATATATAATTGGATGTAACAAATTGATCCAGAGAATATATATATCTATTGAATATTATCATATTATACTATGAAGTTTGATGATTGTCTCTTCATACAAATTTAAGAATTGTGACATTATTTGAATTGCTTCTTATAGAGCTATTAAAATTCATTTGAATGATGAACTTTGTCGAATTCTGAATATTGAATATTTTAATGAACAAAATCTGCCGATTTGCAAAGATCATATGATTATTGAGCAAAGATTTTGATAATCTAAAAAATAATATTTACTAATTCAAACACATTTATTTTATTGGCACAGAGACACTAATATGTGACATCAAACTCATTGTTGGATGAACAAAAGATTATGTTAACCTTTCAATTTTGTGTCAAGACTGTGTTGAAATGTTTTATACTAATTCGTCATTTCATCATGATTTCATGAAATAATTAACTAAATATCAGTTTTTATATATTAATGACGGCTATTAATATATATTTAATGCCTCCGGATAATAAGGAGAGATTAGTACACTGTATATAGTCATCAAATTGTCATTAAATAAATAATATCAAAATGACTTAATGATTCTAAAGAATATTATTAAATCAAATGACACGGATAATACATCCGAAATTTCAGTTTGATATTTCTAATTATCTTATTTAGTTAGTGGTTTGATTATGGAGCTTGTGTTCACGTTTGTGCAAAAACATTCCTATCTCCACTTATTAAATTTTTTAAATAAAACCTATATTGTTGTTCTAAAATGAATAATAATGTAATAGGTTAATTCATAAAATTAAATCTTGATCATAATAAATTTATTTTGATCAATCATGATTATTTTGTGTTCCTAATATTTTGGATACATATGAAATTAACAGTAAACACATTGGCATGACCAACTTTACATTTAAAGTTCTTTCTTATTTTGAAGTATTGCTTTAAATAATATAAACATTAAATTTGTCTTTATCCAGTTTATGAACAAATACAATAAGTATCATGTGAAGTTTGATCTCTTCTATCAATGTAATAAAACAATCAAGACATTGTTTTAATTATTTCATATAAACCCTAAACCCTAAACCCTAAACCCTAAACAAATAATATAAACATTAAATTTGTCTTTATCCAGTTTATGAACAAATACAATAAGTATCATGTGAAGTTTGATCTCTTCTATCAATGTAATAAAACAATCAAGACATTGTTTTAATTATTTCATATAAAATTATAAAATTTATATGCTGGATCATGTTAATCCATTGATGATTAATTTTGTTTAACAAAATTATACAAAGAATTTTATCATCACTTGAATCAATTATTGTATGAATTAAATTATATATTTATTGCACAAATTAATATTTGACCATTACTCAATAACAAATTGAAATGGTTTAATCATGTCATAATTTCGTTGCAAACAATATTGCGCTGGATCCATGATTTAAATTTGTGAGATCTCCAGAAAATCATTGATAACTAATGGATTCATTTTCTTAATTGGCCTAAACAAGTAAGGACGTTAGTTTATCAATGTTCTGTTATAAAATAAATATATATATATATATATATATATATATATATATATATATATATATATATATATATATATATATATATATATATATATATATATATATATATATATATTTGTTGGCTAGTTCAGTCATAACAAAATTACAAGAGACATGTCAAATTTGACATTCATTGCCTTACTAATGATTGTAATGCATGACATTATTAATACCAACGCATTCAGCAATAATTTCAAATATATTGCATTACATTTGCAATATATTAAATAATTTTGTTATACCAAAATAATATATATAAAGTTCGAGAAACTTATCTCTTTAGAAAATCTGGATTTCACTAATTAGTAATTACTAGGAGATTACCCGCGCTTCGCGGCGGTTTTGTTTCATTTGTTTTACCATACACATAATATATAATTATGATTTTTCGGGGTCAAATATAAGACTTTATGAAAATAAATATCATATTGATTAAGGAATTTTGATGATGACAAAATTATTATATTATTTTTTAATATGACATATTGCGAAATATTTATTTTGTACTTTAATACAACACATACAAAAAAAAAAAAATACTATAAAATAATAAAACAACATGCGTGGACATAAACAAAAATCAAAATCATATGATATTTTAAATTTTCATATCTAAGATTAAGAATAATAACATCGTAAAAGTTTAAAAAAATTATTTGTGTCTGATAAATTTTATGTTTCATGTTTATTATTGAAAAATATAAGTTAAAGAAATTATTTGTGTTTAGTAAATAAATATCTTTCATTATTTTTTTTAAAGATTAATATGAAACAATTTTAAGTAAAAATACAAATATAACATAATTGTTATAAAAATAATAATAATAATTAGGATGTGCAATTTTTTTCAATTATATTTAAAAAAAAAATAATAAGTAGGATAACAAATCATTAATGTAATTATATTTATTTTTATATCTTTTTTACATAATTATTTTCATAATTTTAAGTTAGGGAAAAATATTGAATATATGATAATAACATACTTAGCAGTGTGAGCAATTTGTTTCAATTATAATTTTAAAAATAATAATAATTAGGCTTACGAGTCATTATTGTAATTAAATTTATTTTTATATATTTTTTTACGTAATTGTTTTCATAATTTTAAGTTAGAGAAAAATATTAAATATATGATAATTTGGATCTCAAAATAAAGATAAAATTCAAGCGAATATATTTCTTAATTTTTTTTAATTATATTATTAAAATACTAACAATATTTGATGTATGTTTTATGATATTATATATTAATTTATTAATGTTAGATATTTAAACTCATCACATTCTATTTGCATTCACAATTTATCATGTAACATATTGTGAAAAAAATTCAAAATCAAATACAACTGATCCAACATGAACCTAACAAATAATATTTTGACACGTCACACTGTAAGATGATGTGGCCTTCTAAAATTGCTTAAAACTATGTGTAAAACAAAGGACACATAAATATCTATAAATAAAACATAATCACACAAAATCAATGGTTAATCTATGATTCATATGTTGCCACATATCCTAATCTAACGGTTGAAATAATTGTGATGATGTGGCATGAGGAGATTGTATAAAGACGGGTCCAAAATAAGGGAGTTGGTAAATTAGGATGTGCAATTTTTTTGAGTTATAAGTTTAAAAATAATAATAATTAGGATTACAAGTCATTGATGTAATTATATTTTTTTTATATATTTTTGTACATAATTGTTTTCATAATTTTAAGTTGGAGAAAAATATTGAATATATGATAATAGCATACTTAGTAGTACGTGCACTTTTTTTCAATTATAGTTTTAAAAATAATTATTATTAGGCTTACAAGTCATTAATGTAATTATATTTTTTTTATATTTTTGTTTACATTATTATTTTCATAATTTTAAGTTAGAGAAAAATATTAAATATATGATAATATGGATCTCATAATAAAGACAAAATTCAAGCGAATATATTTCTTAATTTTTTTAAATTATATTATGAAAATACTAAAAATATTTGATGTATGTTTTATCATATTATATATTAATTTATTAATGTTAGATATTTAAACTCTTCACATTCCATTTGTATTCACAATTGATCATGTAATATATTGTGAAAAAAAATTTAAAATCAAATACAACTAATCCAACATGAACATAACAAATAATATTTTGACACGTCATCAGTGTAAGGTGATGTGGCCTTGTAAAATTGCTTAAAACTATATGTAAAATAAGGGACACATAAATATCTTCAAATAAAACATAATCACACAAAATCAAAGGTTAATTTATGGTTCATATATTGTCACATATCATAATCTAATGGTTGAAATAATTGTGATGATGTGGCATGAGTTGTGATGATGTGGCATGATGAAATTGCATAAAGATGGGTCCAAAATAAGGGGGTTGGTAAATTAGTGATCTAATATGGATTTATGGTATCCTAATTTGAGGTGTATTCATTAAGAATACTAATTTCAAAATTCAAATTTCCATTCATATAATAATATTTGCCTACAATTGGTTTAGGAATTTATTTTAAGAGATTCCTATAGTGCCTAAATAATTAGCATGCATTTTGATTCAATAAAATTATTGATCTAAGCAATCAATAAATTATGAATCATAAAATAAATAGGCACATATATGTTAAATACTAAAACGCGCGAAATAATAAATAAAGTGTGATATCACTAAATTTTATATGATCGAAAAATAATTTAGCCGATCAAAATATGTTGGGAATTCTTTCCGTCCCCGGGCCCGCGCAGCGGATATGTAGGCCCGGTCCGGTTCCCTTAATCCAAGATCACACCATGACTTCAAAGGGTACGATGCAAATAAGAAGATTAGATTCATACCAGTGCAAAATTGATTGCACACGAAGGGTTGATTACTAGTCTTCTTTCTCCTGTCACGCTGGTGACAATCCGCGCGTCCCACACCACGCGTCTTTCACCGCTCGTTGACCATCCTCTCTCTCCTTCAGATTGATCACGACCGAAGAGCCACAAGTGTCGCTCCTCTACTTGTATCCACCTTGAGTCAGAGTTCGTCGGTAGCGGGTGCAACTGCCTAGACGATGCACCGACGAACTTGCTTGATCGATTGATTCTCTATACCGGAAAACTCCTTTTCTCGGTTCTCTCTCTTTACATCCTTTCACTCTCTAGAAAGATGTTTCTCTATAATTCTGGAATATTCTGAATAATCCGAATGATTGGACTGAATGAATTGGTCTTTTAGATGGAGAGAGAAACATCCTATTTATATCATATAGGATTATGATTGGCCAAAAGACATGTGTATCCAATATACATTCTTTCACACAGAAAGTTGCATGAATCTGTCCAGTATTCCGTCCATACGAAATTGGTAAATTCCTCTGACAGAAAATCAACCTACACAAAAGTTGTAGATAATCTTATTATCTAAATAAGCCAATTTGGCCTGGTCCAATTAGAGTTCGTATGCAAAAGTTATGACTATTTTACTAACTGTATGTCATACTGTTGCACCCTTTCGGTATTTCATAGAAACGACACTAATACTTCGTTCATATGAAATATATTTCTACATGAAGGTTGTAGATAATCTTATTATCTATCTAACCCAATTTGAACCATTCAAATTGGATTTTCCTACTGAAAGATATGACCACGAATGTAGGTTTTCATTCGTTTATCCTTGTGTACACTTTTACGGTTGATCCTGAAACTGTATTTCCTTCAAAAGATCCTACAAGATCTTGTTCATCGAGGAGGGTGAGGCTTATGCCCATATGATTGTCGCCAGGAGTGGGGTCCCTACCATTGTGGTTGGCTGGTCCGGACAAATGGTTCAAGGGGTGAACGTAGCAACTAATGTGACACTTTCGAAGCACAATTTAGACTCGAAAAGTCCGTGCCCATCCTTATTGTGAAGTGTTTCAAGGTAATGGTTAGGTTGAATATTACTATTCTTAATAATTTCAAAAAGAAAATATACATAAAAAAGATTGTATATATTATATTAAATAATTTAATAGGGTACATTTTCACACCGTATACTCTTTGAGGAATTATCTATGTGAGAATTATCGTGGACCGCGACTAAAGGATACGGGCAGAAAACTAATATATTCTCATGAAAAGCAAGGTTATCGTATGGCACAAAATAGCGCACACCCGGAAAAGCACCAATGAATTTTTCCTACTATGTGTGTGATTGTAGAAGATTGGTTAAATGATGCATGGTTCAAGACCTGGTTCACCATGCAGTCTCGGTCCTATATGATCAACATTAGTTTGGGTTCAAGGTTACGTCCACCCATAATGATGCATAGTATGTACCGAGTTTTGGAAAAAAAAGAAAATGTTATTTATAAAAGTTTTAAATTTAGGGCGAATGTTGTATTATTTTACTATAAATAATACTAAAATTTAAAACTTTATATTTTGATCCAATATTAATTATTGGGTATTTTATTTTATGCAAATGATATGCATCAGATAATAGAGAAATTAAAATTATTAAATATTATAATTATCATAAAATATGAAAAGAGGGGTTATTTGGGGTTACATGAAATTAAAATCACATGACCCTCAATTAATTTAGACAATTAATTGTTATTCGGTTTTCTCCTTTTTAATAATACAATAATTAGGAGAATTAAATGGCTCCCTCTCTTCTGTTATAAAAAAGTCTTATTTGATTTGGTTTTTTTGATGATAATTATAATAACAATGGCCTCTCTTTCTTTCTCTATGATATTCTCTCCAGAAAAAATATAACATAAAATACTCTTCCAAAATATGTCTAAAGTATAATGTGGTAACATAAAACTTGGTTTGAAAAATTCGGTGCAAGACATCATTTCTTTCGAAGTGAAGGACATTCGTCTCGACTGTAATACCGGAACGGATACGAGATAATCTCTCGAAGTATAAAACATTGGAGATGGAGAAACAAAAATACCTTGCACAAGAGGGCGTTAATCCGTCTTTAGGGCAGCCGTGGCATGACCACGCGACTACACCAGGTTTGTTCTCGATTTATTTATTTATCATTATTATTTAATTAATTATTTAATTTGTTTATTTGGCTATTTTATTAAAAAGAAAAGTTATTTGTAGCAAGGTAAAATGTCTTCAACTCAAGTTTACGGTGGATTTGGTTGGCCCAAAAGAAAAGTTTGAAAGTGGCACTTTTATTTCAAGAATTGATTTGTCTGTGAGCATATTCCATATTGAAAAATATTATAGAAGAACTTGCATTCCGAAGTTCCTGCCTCCAAGAAGCTTTCAATTTTTTCGTGTTCTTATTAGGACGAATACATAGTTTTGTACCCTACCAAACAACACGGAGACAGATTTCTTCTTATCGCCAACACATTGCGCATTGAATGTTATCGAGTTGCTATATAAGCATGGAGTCTTGGATTCGGTGGTCGGCTATTTTAGTTTTCACAAAAGGTCAGTTTAGAATTGTATTTTTTCTGTCGGCATCATAATTAAAAACACAAAATGTCTCCTGATCCTGAGTCTGCACAATCTTATTGTGAACTGAACCATTTCGACAAATGCGTACGTTTGTTTATTCTTATTTGCACATTCTTGTAGTACTTGATCCAAAACTGTATTTTTTATAATAACTCGCTCAATTACGCGCATATTTCACGATCTCGAAGACATGAACAATATGTACCTTTTGCGCGACTTACATGCATTTAGAAATTATCATTTTCTGTTCAAAACTCGACTTGTTAGCAAATGTTATAATTTTACTGGATCCATACAACCAAGTGTTAATTGTGTCATCCAAGAAATCAAGGTAATACTTGATGACTAGGGAGGGACTGTGAAAACTACCAATTGTAGTGGAACCATACTATCAAACTGTAGTTTAGCTATTTTATGCAAATGCTCAGATCGGCGGTGAAAAAACTTATATCACTTACCTCTACGGACATACCGTTGTTATTTCTCAATAATTATTTTTTGTGATGTTTGATTTGAAAAAATACTGGAAAAGAGCTCCATTGGGGCTCTCGGTCTTCCCAAATTGCAACAAACAAAAGAAACTTCATAATTCACCATGTCAGCATAAATTATACAGCAGATGTTATGCAATTCCACCCAACAATCTGTTCCATGTATGAAATACTCGGCAACATAGTTGTGCCTGAAGGAAATACAGTTATAGATCAACTAGTGGATTGTACACATGAGAATAAGATTATGCAAATATGACAAAAAACACATAGTCCGTGACGGATCAATAGAGTTTCTGTGTACCAATCTGTGAGTATGAGTCATGACGGACTGGTTGTCCGTCATGACTAAGATGCGTCATGATGGACAATATGGTCCGTCATGACGAACTATGAAGATAACGGCTATATCAGTAATCGTGACTACACTACAACAATGTTTTAATGACGAATGCATTTTTATATGATGCTGAATGCATGTTTTAATGATGTCACGCACGTTTGGCAGCATTAGGCTGAAATGCTCCCCGGGATGGTGTCTTCTAAAGTTACGAGAGCATTTCACAAAATGCTACGTAATTATGAAAACAAGAGCATATATTTATGTTGCCAATGATAATATAACATCGAGAGCATTTATTAACATCGTCATTTTAAAAAAAAAAAAAATCATTTACAAATACTACAATATGTTTAGACAGCATTTTTGAAGTGGACGGGACATATCAAATGACGGCATTTGCATATGCATTGAATTGTGACAAGTAAAAGCATTTTCAAATGCCTGGACTACAAATAACAACATGTCGTAATGCTATCAATATAGTAATTGGCGGCATTTTTGAAGTGTATTTATGAATGCTACAATATGTTTATAATGCTATCAATACACTAGCTAGTGCGTAATGACGGACTATAGTGCACCATGGACGATGATGCAAATTCTGGATTGACAGTTTTTCTTAAGATACTCATTAATTCTTAATTAATGGTGGCTTGATTATAAGATCAAGGCCAGCCATTTGTCTCTCCGAGTAACATTCTTTTGACAGAAAATACTTGTGAGACAAGTTAGAAAGAGAGAAGAAGAGATTGGATCTTGAGCAAGTTTTAACTGAAAGGCACAAGTAGACGAGAGACGAAGCTCACGGTGGATACGAGTAGAGGGGTTTCAACTGAAACCTTCGCTGTGATCTAACGAGAGCAAGTTCGAGGAAGGTCAAAAGACAAATCGGAAAGCAATCCGGTTGTATTCAACAAAGCTTCGAGCAAGGTGTCGAATCGCGCTGGCCTTGGACGTGCGTGTTACAGGAATCGAAGCAAGCAAGCAGCAACTATGTGAACAACCCGTCTCCGTGATCAATTTCACGCGGTATGATTCTATGCATATAATAGTTATATTCATAGTTGTAGTTGCATTTTAGGAATTGTACTTTCAGATCGGTGACGTGGTCTTCGGGATCGGGCTCTTCAATCCGCTGCGCGGAGCTCGGTAGCGACGCCGATACCCAACAATGCCCGTTCCTGAGACTGAATCATCAATTAGTGAACTAAACACACATTTTCTCAAATATATTTGGCATCACCATCCCGTATCAATATTCCGCACAACATCCTTAAACACATGGAATGGGCCGAGTCTTATGCACATGCACTGCCTTACGAGAACATCATATCCAGAATCTGTAGAGATCTTGATATTGAATTCCTCATCCATGGAATCCATTTCATTCAAATAGAAACCGAAAATTTGTTAAGAGCAAGATGACTAAGAAAATATGGTTGTCGAATGAATAAAAATGATTGGTACATTCAAAATGTTTCCAGGTTCTACGTTTTCCCCTTCCTCGATGAGTATGGAAATGAAATATCAAACAATACTTCGTTGAGGTTGCGATCTTCCGAAATCGAAGACGTCGTCGAAGAAGAATTCCTCAATGAAAGCAATAGCATGGAAGGTTTATTGCATTAATGTTCTTCCACTCTTCAAAAATAAATATGAAGGTTTGATCCATCTAATAACTTACTTTTTATTTGGACCCGTAAATTGTATTTTCCTAGTTAACTTTGTTTACGACTGCATTCTATCATATTTTGAACAGTTCAATTTCTTGCAAAATATTGCATTCCAAAGAATTACCAAATATACACGGTAACCATTTTGGCAATAAAAACGATAACAAATTATGGTTTACTAATGTGCAAACATTCCTTTCATATATATTATTTGTACCAAAAAAATAGAAATAACATAAAAAGAACAACTAACTTATCAATACTTCAATTTTGTCTTTAAATAGTGTTCCGTTTTATCATGTGCATAAACCAAGTGTGTAGCAAAAGCCCAATTGCGCGGGAATAAATCTAGTTTATGATATTTTTATGATACTTATATTGTTTGGTTGATTTTATTTATTATCATGATATTTAATTTAAAAATATTATTAATTTATTTTTTAATTATTTAATCATTTATTATATATATAATATAAATGTATTAAAATAATAATTATATAATCATATATGTATCCGAATTTTTTTGAAAATTGTTGTATCCCCGTATCCGTATCATATCGAATACGATACCCGTATTCGTATTCGTATCCGTATCCGCGCAACGTACGTAATATTATAATAACATTACAAGGACTACATACTACATTTCGTCAAAAATTAATCAACAAAATCAGAAGTAAATTATTTGAAATGTAATTTTGTTGTCATAAACATAGTAGATATTACCTTTAGGGGTGTTCAATGAAGGGAATTATCCCGTTCCCGGGCCCGCGCAGCGGATATGAAGGCCCGGTCCGGTTCCCAAATCTCGAAATCACGTTTCGATATCGAGGGTACGATGCAAAGTAGGATAGACGATTACCAGCGTGAAATTGATCACGCACGACGGGTCGATCGCTCGCATCCTTCTCTTTCTCGGTGTCACGTTGGTGACTAGCCTGTGCGTCCCATACCACACGTCTCCCACCGTTTTGACACGCCTCCGGTTGTCTTCGTGCGTCCCACGTCCACACGCTTCCACAGCCTTTCACTCTCTTACTTCTCTGGTTTGATCACAAACGAAGAGCCACAAAGTGAGAACTCCTCTACCCGTATCCACCGAGAGTCATAACATCTCGGTCGCGGATGCACCTGCCTAGACGATGCACCGGCGAACTTGCATGATTGCTTTCGATTCTCTAGAAGGAGAAAACTCTTTTCTCCTCTTTTCTTTTTCTCTCTTTCTCTTCGCACTCTTTCAACACATGATAAGAGACTCTCTAATTTCTGGACCGAATTAGACTTTAATTGATCTGAATTGTCTGTATATTCTGAATGGTCTGAAAAGTCTGAGTTGAGAGAGAGAGAGAGAGAAACATCCTATTTATTCAACATAGGATAAGGTTGGGCCAAAAAGTATGTATATCTACTATACACCTTTTCAAACAGAAACTGCATACACCCTTTCAGTATTATGTTGAAACGAAATTGTTAAATCGTTCCAACCGACTTTAAACCTTCACGAAAGTTGTAGATAATCTTATTATTGTTCCAACCCAATTTGGTCCCGCCCAATTGGAGTTCGGATGCGAAAGTTATGACGGTTTTACTAACTGTATGTCAAACTGTCGCACCCTTTCGGTATTTCATTAAAACGACACTGATACTTCGATCAAATGAAATATATTTCTACATGAAAGTTCTAGATAATCTCATTATCTATCTAACCCAATTTGAACCATTCAAATTGGAGTCGTTATCTGAAAGTTATATCAGTTTTACTAAAACTGTTTCTTATGCCCACGAACGCGTACTAAAATTGGAGTCGCATCCTTTCGGTATTTCCTTCTACGTACCATTTTAGCGTTGATCCAAAACTGTATTTCCTTCAGTCTCCCACTCATTTCCAGATCTACCTAAAAGGTACTCATGTATATCAGAGAATTTAGCCCGCGTATCATATACGCTAAAGCCATGCACATCTCATGTGCAAAAACTTGCAATCAAGCCCGGCATAGTACGACTCGTTGTGTGACCGTGTAGGTTCGTTTAACGATGGCAGTAGGTTGTTTTCAAAGCCCTACAAGCCCATGAGCGGAATCTAGTCACTCCATCATGACTACCCATGTTAAAACGAAAAATGATTGTGATCATTGTGCCTATCTCGAATAGCGGTTATTAATTCTATTGTTTACGATATCCGTTAATCAAAAGACATGGTTATAGTCATCCTTATATTTTGATTAACTATACTTATTTCTAAATTCCGAATTGAATTAACAATTTCAATCGATATTAACCATTAATATCATTGACTACGGTCGTAGTTTTCGTTAATCAATTCATCGAGCGGCCTAAGAGATATCTTTTCCTTTCGGAATAAACAATTCCTATCTTGAAGACTCATATTGAATTCCGTGTTTCGGACAATACCCAATGATGACCGTTTTGGCCCCCTGTTACGGTAGGTGTAAGGTCATATCAAAGCATTGTGTTACGCACGTAACGCAATCAATGGTCCCCTCAAGTGTGAAGAACCTAATACCCTACTCGTCGCGAGTCCATCTATAATAACTAAACCATGTCATGGTCTCATGTCTTTGGTCACGAACGCGTACGTTCGTTCTACGTACCATTTTAGCGTTGATCCAAAACTGTATTTCCTTCATTCAAATGGTCGGTTCGGATCAAACCGAACCATTTAAAGTAAAACCAATTTAAACCGAACCAAATTAAATCTAAACCGAACCGACCAAATAAATATCTGAACCAAACTAAAACCGAACCAGTTAAACCAGATGGTTTACTGGTTTATTCGATTAAACCAAACCGAATAAGAATGTAGTGTAACCAATTTAGACAATGTACACTCTACCACTGCAAAAAGTGATGTATTCTATCCAAATCCAATAGAAAATTGGATTTCCATATTTCATATATATAAATAACAAAATCAATTTCTAGTTACCACATATAATAGTTAATTATCTAATTCAATTCACACAACAAAGAAAGGAATGCTCAAAATTTTTAAAATAAAAATAATCAGTTCAAACTAATAACCAAAAAGCCAACATATATAACATATATCAATGCAAAATAACATCAAATCCATTAACTAAAATTCACCAGTATTTAATACTCGAATGCAAAATAATATCAAATCCATTAAGTAAAAGTCACATTATTATGAACATGATTCATTCAAATATTTTACGCATTCAAAATTTTTATTATATCGTATATTTTGCATGTCACATGATAATTATAATGGTCGGTTCAATTTTGTTCGGTTTTCAAAACACAAAACCGAACCGAACCAATAAAAACCGAATGACACTAATTTTGAACCAAAACCGAACCAAATAAATCAAAATTGACCGGTTCGGTTCGGTAACCAAATAAACCAAACCGTTTGAACACTCCTAATTATCTTGACGATAGCATTATCAATTTTCTTCCTTCGGGAATATGAGATGATTATTTAAGTAAATAAATATTGGATTTGGATTAGTATTTATTTTACATTTCAGGACGAAATTAACCAAAAAAATTTGTTTATTAAGGAAATTTCTTCCCTAGTTAATGCACCAAAAGATCATCACGTCATTACATGACATCTATATCGCTAATCTCTGCCGTCCATAAATTCAGGCCACCTTATTTTCCGGTGAAGTTAATCAAAGCCGTCACCCTGAAATCGATTTCTTGACCTATCATAACCGGTAACCCTAACCGCCCAATATACATTTCCATTTAATGCATCACCATTAATATTTTTTAGTCTTAATTAAGGGACCCTCAAAACTTTTCTTTAATACTTTATTCTCCCCCTACAAACCTGTGTGTAAAGACCCAAAGCACACAATCTCTCTCTTTCTCTGGCTTCTCTTCTTCTCACTCTCTCTTTCTTTCTTTTTGCTTCTTTAACAAAATGCCATTTACAAGCACAGAGAACAAATCTCTGCATATAAGCAAAGAAGACAAGTTCTACACTAGGCTTCTCACAAGAGAGAGTTCTGTAGCAAACCCTTCTTTTAGGGTTTACTATGGCGGTGCTTCAGGTTCGGTACCGTTTCTCTGGGAATCGCAACCCGGTACACCCAAGAATCCAATCTACGATGCCACCCTACCTCCATTGACTCCTCCACCTTCATATTACTCCAATTTGAAAAACAAGAAGAGCCCTAAAAAATCTCCAAGCAAATCGAATCTGATCGCCACAATAATGCCGAAACTCTCTCTTAAGAAGACGCAGAGCCATTCTTCAATCTCTTCTACTTATTCATCAGCCTCTTCCACATCATCAAATTCTTCGTATTCACCCGCTTCTGCGGGACCCATCAGCAGACGTGCCAGACTGTCAAGCCCAAGATCTTCTTTTTCTTCAAGAGGGTACGTAATTAAGGCTTTCATTAGTCTTGTCTCAAATTATCCTTTTTAGTTTGGTTTTTATATCACATTGTCCACAGATCTTTGTATAATGAGCCATAACATGTCAACTGTCCTTGAGGTAAACTACTAACGAGAAGTAACTAGACCTGGACTTGGATAGATTCGTAAAAGTAACTTTTTTAGAAAAATTGGGAGATACATTTGTAAAGCATCTAGGAGGATAATTAACTTTCTATTCTTGTGGGGACGCAGTAAAAATACTTCTTTGTCCCTGTTCATAAATAATTGGACCATGACATGACTTGTCAAAATGCCCAGTGTCCTGATTCCATCATAATTTCTCAATAAATTCGGATTGGGTAGTTAAATTTTTAACAGATTTTTGGTTTTGGATTAACAGAGACGACGAGGATTCAGACGATGGCTCGCCAACTTCAACATTGTGCTTTGGTGTACGGCATGGACCATCTCGAAGTGTAATGGTGATGAAAAATGCTCTCTTGTCTATTGTAGGCCATGGATCTGCCTAAATACTGAGATCCCTAATCGTAATTAATAATTAGTAGATGGTTTTGAGTGAAAAGTTTATGCTTTTTTTTTTTTACGCAAGGGTGTAAAATGCAAATATCAATCTGTGGTAGTTTGCCTCGTTCTACTACTGAAGAAATTAAGAGCTCGATTGATAATTAGTTGGTTTTTATTAGATGCTAGACTTTGTTTCATAGTAAATAATATCATCTTATAAACAATATTAAGTCTAAAGTATGCTTGTGAGAGCATTAATCATGCTCCATATTTTTTTGGGTGTTTCTTTTTTCTTCTTCTTTTTGTTGGACAAATATGAGCTTATTATGTAAATCTAATTACAATATTATAGTATATAATTTCTGAAATTTGTCTTAAATGTCTAGAAGATTCATGCATTATATATACTAAGATATACATGATCAAATTCATAGTCAAATTTGAATTAAAAAGAATTCGTAGGATATAAATGAAATTGATAAGTAGGCAATTTATCTACTAATCCTTCAAAAAAAAATGAATTAAAAAGATCGAAACATATTGATCTAGGAATTCTTAGGATATACAAATATCTTAACGCAAGGTTGGTAATGTCCATAAATGGAGGAACACATGAGGCAACTTCCTAACTAGGTATTTAATATGATTGGTGCATTATTGGAGAGAGCTTCTATATTTTGATACATTGTATAAATGTGAATATGTGACGAGGCATGAAGATACCGAAACATAAAGGAAGCAAAGCAAGTCGAGTTGCACACTGTGTTAATGAACAAAGGACCAGCCCATTAATGATGTTTGTTGTGTTGATCTTGTTGTGTCATATTTTAATGAAATCGATATGGCTGGTTTTGAATTTGAATTTGAATTGTTTGAGGTTTACTTGGTTGAAGTTTGTTTAGGATTTTAATATTTGTTGGGTTTTGTATAAAATTCAGGTCAAATTGCCAAAAAGATGCTCATAGTAGCTAGTAAATGCACCACGAGAAATTCTGCATGCATGTGAGTGAGTGTAATTTAATTTGACTTGAATCAGAATCAAATTCTAATCAAATATACAAATCGTATCGTACCGTAATAAATTTATAACCATTCTGATGATCTGGCAGTAATAGTAAATTCCACATTAAGGAAAAAATGCACTTTTTCAAAGGAAAATATGGGGAACATGTTTGTCAGGTTATAATACTCTGGAATTTGACCTTATCGTTATATAACAAGTTAAATCGGATAGGGCATCTAAATTAGTGTTCAAGATCTGACAGCTCATTTTGTTATCATTACTAATCAAATAATTTCTCTATGTTATGAATTTATGATATTGCCCTTGCCAATGGACTGGTGGCTCAATAGTTGAGTGTAATACACAATAAATTTTATGTTGTGAGAGATTGTGGGTTCGAATCTCATTGACACCAATGAATAGAGGATCACCGACCCTTCTCCATTTACTCGTTTTTTATGATATTGCCTTAACTTATCGACCCAATTTATAAATACACTATGTATGTATGTACATTTTCTTTATTTTAAACCTATATTATAACTATGAATATATTTTTACATATATCCAATATATATGTGTTCGACACAAGACCAGTCCTACGTTTTATGTTGCCTTAGACAAATTTAAGAGCAAACTTTCGAAATAAAAAAACGATTTTTTTTTTCAAATCCAAATTATTTGCAAATATTATATCGTACTACAATAAATAATAATTATGATATAAAACTTATTTTTATCGCGTTTTAGAAACAGATACAACAATTAAATTCCAATAATTTATGTGAAATCTTTGAATTAAAACAAAACTAAAATAATTAAATAAATCATAAATTTAAAGAAAGATGTGATGTGTGGATTTAATTATAGAATAAACTATTGTTTTTTTTTGTGTCTAGATAAATTATTAAATTTTAGACTTGTTTGATCTTTTATTGGATATAAAATTTTACATATATAAAATTTTTTATATTTTAGACGACAGCCTGGTGAGCCCAGGCCAAGGGCCCCTGGTTAGACATCATTGTACATTTTTTACATATGCACTATGTCTATGTATTTACATATATCAAACATCTCATATGCTTTTAAATATATGTCAATTTAATATATCATATATTGTCTTATCAATAGGTCTTTTTAAGTGTAGATTATCTAAATATCTGTTTATCTATCACAATTTATATTTATATCTCTATTTAAAAAAAAAAAAAATCTCTATTAAATATTAGGGAAATTTTAGGTTACCCCGTATTTCAACACCACACCCTCTACATCCTAATTAACATTTTTATTAACGTGGAACTAATGGCGAATATTGGCCACAAATATTGGAGGGGCAAAAAAAAAATTAAAATATTTGGTGGGGGGGGGGGGGGGGGGGGGGGGGGGGGGGGGGGGCATGAAGCACATAATTATGAACAATTTAATAATAATTACAAATTGTTATTTTATGTTAATATTAATTATATATCAGATATTAATTAATTATGTGTTCTTATTAGTTATCATGTTAATTAGGAATAAAGATGGTGCTGTGGTGAAATATAGGGTCAGGGTAAATGACATCCAAACCTTTTTATCTTTACACTAGCACCCACAAACCCTTAAATTTGAAAGATTGGATGCACCATATCATTATGAAAAATTATATTTATTTCCTTTAAATTCCTCACAATACTTAATCTGTTGGCAGAAATTTAATTAATCAAATTTAATGATAAATCAGATTTAATACAAAACAATAAATTAGTAAATTCATGTTCTTGTATACTTAATTTTTATCATGTGTTAAACCTAGCAAACAAAAAATATTTACCACATACAAATTAATTTTATTTCTTATTTGTTCATCTATTTTTTTTTAATATGTGTCTATCCGTTTAACATGTGTTAAACGATTAATTAATTCAATCTCAAATGATTTATTTTCCAAATTTATAAAGTTAGAGTTAATTAAATATGGATGGTGGTAAATAATGTTATTGAAAATATTAAATGCAGTGATGATGTGTTAAATGATGGATCATACATGTGTTAAATAATGTTAAACGGATCATTTACACCCGTTTAACACATGTTAAAAGGTCAATTAATCGAGTCAAATAATTTATTTTTCAAGATTTAAATGCATTAAATGATGGTGAACAAACTTAATGGAAACATGAAATGCATTAATGATGTGTGAAAAATAAATTATGTGTGAAACAGTGAACATTTAATTCTCTCTCATCCTATATATGATGATTCAAACAAAAAAATGATGGTTTACTACTAACATTTAATATACATGCCAACATATCAAGTATCTCAGTGAATTGTAAAGGGGATGTGTATCATCACTCTATCACTATATCTACCAGTTATAGTTATCGTCTCATGTGAAAAATTGAAATTGTCGTTATGGATCAATATAATATTTATGAACAAAAGGAGAAGAAGAAGAAAAGGTTGAGACTATTTTGCAAAACTAGTACTTTTTTTTTGTTGAGTTTGCAAAAATGCTATTAATTTTTTAGTTTGTATGTATAATGTATCAAATTAATCGGGGAAAAATTTATTTCTCCATGTAGAAGTATATACAATAATAAATTATATACAAAGATTAAGGAAATGATGTTGTATTAAGATTGGTAAAAAATGATTTACAATGACCCTTATTTATCGAGTCAACTAAACCTTCAAGAAAATTCCAGGGTATATAAGTCATTTTCAGAAAAAAGGGACTCAAATTTAATTTTCGTAAATGCAGAGTAGAAACGGCAAATTTTTTTTTTTTTTTTTTAGAAGAAAATAGAGTAGGCTCTTAAGTCCTACTTCTATTGTTTTTTATATATATCAATAAGTTCATACAATTTTGAGAGTATTTGACCTACATATGTATGAAAAAAAACTAATCCTAAATACCCTCAATTACTAATTGCTTGAACTTAACCTAATACATATACTAATCCTAGACAGGATTTTATAAAACCATCACTCAAAATCCTAAATATTCGAGGAATCAATTCCTGGATTTTATAAAACCATCACTCATAATCCTGAATATTCGAGAAATCTATTCCTGGATTTTGTGACCCAAGTATAAAAGGTGCACTGTTTATTTACTCTTCTCATTTCTTTCCGAAAACCCTTAGGGTTTGCTTAAGCTGCCTCCTTAGTGCCGCCTTCAACTCTTTCTCTCTTATCTCTCCCCCCTTTACCGATAATCTCCATTATTCCTCTACCTCAATCAGGTTCCAGTACGAAACCTAGTTCATCCAACGATTTTATGCACTATGTCTATGTATTTACATATATCAAACATCTCATATGCTTTTAAATATATGTCAATTTAATATATCATATATTGTCTTATCAATAGGTCTTTTTAAGTGTAGATTATCTAAATATTTGTTTATCTATCACAATTTATATTTATATCTCTATTTAAAAAAAAAAAAAATCTCTATTAAATATTAGGGAAATTTTAGGAGACGATTATCTTCTTAACCCAAATCAGAACAAAGAAGATGAAATCAGGATAGATTTGTGTGAGACCGAATCTCATATCATATCTCATGCTAAATCGTTGGATGAACTAGGTTTCGTACTGGAACCTGATTGAGGTAGAGGAATAATGGAGATTATCGGTAAAGGGGGAAGAGATAAGAGAGAAAGAGTTGAAGGCGGCACTAAGGAGGCAGCTTAAGCAAACCCTAAGGGTTTTCGGAAAGAAATGAGAAGAGTAAATAAACAATGCACCTTTTATACTTGGGTCACAAAATCCAGGAATAGATTTCTCGAATATTCAGGATTATGAGTGATGGTTTTATAAAATCCAGGAATTGATTCCTCGAATATTTAGGATTTTGAGTGATGGTTTTATAAAATCTTGTCTAGGATTAGTATATGTATTAGGTTAAGTTCAAGCAATTAGTAATTGAGGGTATTTAGGATTAGTTTTTTTTCATACATATGTAGGTCAAATACTCTCAAAATTGTATGAACTTATTGATATATATAAAAAACAATAGAAGTAGGACTTAAGAGCCTACTCTATTTTCTTCTAAAAAAAAAAAAAAAATTGCAGTTTCTACTCTGCATTTACGAAAATTAAATTTCAGTCCCTTTTTTTTTTTCTGAAAATGACTTATATAGCCTGGAATTTTCTTGAAGGTTTAGTTGACTCGATAAATAAGGGTCATTGTAAATCATTTTTTGCCAATCTTAATACAACATCATTTCCTTAATCTTTGTATATAATTTATTATTGTATATACTTCTACATGGAGAAATAAATTTTTCCCCGATTAATTTGATACATTATACATACAAACTAAAAAATTAATAGCATTTTTGCAAACTCAACAAAAAAAAAGTACTAGTTTTGCAAAATAGTCTCATCCTTTTCTTCTTCTTGTCCTTTTGTTCATAAATATTATATTGATCCATAACGACAATTTCAATTTTTCACATGAGACGATAACTATAACTGGTAGATATAGTGATAGAGTGATGATACACATCCCCTTTACAATTCACTGAGATACTTGATATGTTGGCATGTATATTAAATGTTAGTAGTAAACCATCATTTTTTTGTTTGAATCATCATATATAGGATGAGAGAGAATTAAATGTTCACTGTTTCACACATAATTTATTTTTCACACATCATTAATGCATTTCATGTTTCCATTAAGTTTGTTCACCATCATTTAATGCATTTAAATCTTGAAAAATAAATTATTTGACTCGATTAATTGACCTTTTAACATGTGTTAAACGGGTGTAAATGATCCGTTTAACATTATTTAACACATGTATGATCCATCATTTAACACATCATCACTGCATTTAATATTTTCAATAACATTATTTACCACCATCCATATTTAATTAACTCTAACTTTATAAATTTGGAAAATAAATCATTTGATATTGAATTAATTAATCGTTTAACACATGTTAAACGGATAGACACATATTAAAAAAAATAGATGAACAAATAAGAAATAAAATTAATTTGTATGTGGTAAATATTTTTTGTTTGCTAGGTTTAACACATGATAAAAATTAAGTATGCAAGAACATGAATTTACTAATTTATTGTTTTGTATTAAATCTGATTTATCATTAAATTTGATTAATTAAATTTCTACCAACACATTAAGTATTGTGAGGAATTTAAAGGAAATAAATATAATTTTTCATAATGATATGGTGCATCCAATCTTTCAAATTTAAGGGTTTGTTGGTGCTAGTGTAAAGATAAAAAGGTTTGGATGTCATTTACCTTGACCCTATATTTCACCACAGCGCCATCTTTATTCCTAATTAACATGATAACTAATAAGAACACATAATTAATTAATATCTGATATATAATTAATATTAACATAAAATAACAATTTGTAATTATTATTAAATTGTTCATAATTATGTGCTTCATGTCCCCCCCCCCCCCCCCCCCCCCCACCAAATATTTTAATTTTTTTTTGCCCCTCCAATATTTGTGGCCAATATCCGCCATTAGTTCCACGTTAATAAAAATGTTAATTAGGATGTAGAGGGTGTGGTGTTGAAATACGGGGTAACCTAAAATTTCCCTAATATTTATTAGAGATTTTTTTTTATTTTTTAAATAGAGATATAAATATAAATTGTGATAGATAAACAGATATTTAGATAATCTACACTTAAAAAGACCTATTGATAAGACAATATATGATATATTAAATTGACATATATTTAAAAGCATATGAGATGTTTGATAAATGAATACCTTCAACACTTTTGAAACACCACGAAACATGATTTTGAAAGATTGATTCGTGACTTTTATGAGAACAAATTTGATATATGGCGTATTAATCAAGCTTGTATTACCCTCCTTCCTAAAATCAATGATGCTTCTTCTATAGATCAATTTAGACCAATTAGCATAATGAAAAGATTGATTTAATGAAATGAATCAACATAACATGAATAAAAGAATTGAAAGATTGATTATACACAAGGTACAAGTTCATACCTGAGAGGTGTGATGGTTTTCAGTGTTAGTGATCAAAGAACTTCGATTCCGAGATAATCTAAGACACAAGAAATGCAATTAATTGCAAAAAATAATTTTTTAATCTCTATTTGATGCTAGGATAAATAAATTGATAATCTCGATTTGAAGATTCGAAAACTAATCATGATCAACCTTCCTTCAAATATGATTGATTAGTAATGGTACTGAACTATACGAATTTCTCAATTATGCGGTTTTTTCATACTCTTATGTTCTTTGGTATATATCGATACAGATCATGCAAAATGAACCAACAATCGACAAAATTAGGCTCAACTAACAAAAAAAAGAGCATGATCAATACCTGCTTAACAGTGAAATGGATCTAAAGTTAGGAAGGTGGAGAAGGTAGAACTGGAACTTCTTAAAATATTACAAGTCGATCAAAACAAGAAAATGATTATATATTTTTATTGTTGTCAATGAGTTCATAGCCTAGTTGGTTCAATGTGAGACACAAAAAAACATATGTTGTGGTTGATTATAGATTCAAGTATCATTGATATCGTTGAATGAAGGACAAACGAGACTTCTCCATTTATTCTCATAATTGTATTATTTTCCACGAGTAGAAATACCGGATTTATGTAATCCAAGATTTGAAGTCGTATTTCTGCAATTCGTAATTTCATGTCCTAAATTTTCAGATTAATGTAAGTCCCGAATTTTTTTTTTTGAGGGAGTTTGCATAAGAGAACCTTTATTGTAAGAAAATTTTAAAAAATAATATTAGAAATTGTTAAAAAAAAATAAGATTAGGGCATGTTAGTTTTCAGTGTTGTATTCCATAAATACAATTAAAATAAAAAAATAAAAAAAATCAAACTGTTGGTGTTCATGTTCAATTCGACGATTGGAAAGAAAAAATGTGAAGTGCATTTTACATACGTGTTCAGAAAAAATAAGAAAGGATGATAGTAAGGAAGGCAGTTCGTTTTAGTGGGTCAGCCCACTAACTTATCTTCTTTCAGACAATTTGTAGTTTTTTCAGACAATTTGTAGTTGGGCTCAGAATCAGATACTTATTGGGGCTTAACTTCAATAATTATATTCTCTGTTTTGTTAGGCACTCTATATTTATCACACTTTTACATCTTGCGTCCTCTCCATTCATTTAAAGCAGATGAAGTTCATTAGGCATTAGGCCCTTATATTGAAAAAATATCTCCATCTCCATTACTCTTGGAAAAAGAGGGGATTCAAGTTCCTTCTTGTTGTTAACTTGTTGTACTATAATGGCAATTCCACAAATTTATTATTTTTTAATATAAAGATATTTTATTACTTTGTGATGACATGATTAGACAAGAGTCTAAAAGAAAGTCTCTTTGTTTGATTCCATATTGATTTGATTCATATCTTGAAGTGTCATTTTTGTCCATATTATAAATTGCAGTGACTGACAACGTGGAAATTGAAAATTTGAAGATTTATTGGATAAAAATGTAAAAAAGAATTTGATTAAGAGAAAAATACAACATATACATGGATTTGAAGGGACAGTATCTTCAATAAATTATAGCAAAAAAACGACAATGAGATATGCATTAAATGATTAGGTTTTGTATTTTATCTCCAAATAGTATGGTTCCAGCTTGGCCCACATTTATCAAAATTATTAGCAACTTAAATATATGAACACTAACTTAATTATTTCCTTCTGTTTTGTCCTTGTCTTTGCGATCTACTCCTGTCGGTTTGCTCACTTACTACAAATAGAGCTGGCAAAATCTGACCCGACCCGAAAAAATGATCCGACCCGTCCGAACCCGAACCCGACCCGACCCGAAAATATTGAAAAGTCAACGACCCGAACCCGAACCCGAACCCGACCCGACCCGAAAATATTGAAAAGTCAACGACCCGAACCCGAACCCGAACCCGAAATCGACCCGAAACCGAATGACCCGAACCCGAAATCGACCCGAAACCGAATGACCCGAACCCAAAAATCTACCCGAAACCGAATGACCCGAACCCGAAATCCACCCGAAACCGAATGATCCGAAACCCGAACGACCCGAAACCCGAACTAATCCGAAACCCAAATTACTCGAAACTCACGACCCGAATGACCCGAAAATTAAAATATTATTGTTAAAATCAATATAATATTGCTAAAATATCTCGAAATCAATAAAATAAATCAGAAATTACTCGAAAATTAAATTTTTGGAAAATCGAATGATTCGAAATCAAATTTTGTGAAATATGAATTACCCAAAAATCAAAATAGTCAAGACCCGAATGACCCGAAAACCGAAACGACCCGAACCCGAATGACCCGAAAACCGAAACGACCCGAACCCGAATGACCCGAAACCCGAAACGATCCGGAACCGAATGACCCGAAACCCGAAACGACCCGAACCCGAATGACCTGAAATCCGAACGACCCGCGACCCGAACGACCCGATGACCCGAATGACCCGCAACCCGAAACAATCCGAACCCGAAATGACCCGACCCGAACCCGACCCGACCCGCCCGATTGCCACCTCTAACTACAAATCCCACATTTAATTTGTTAATTTATTCGTTTTCTGACTTTAGTTTTGTTTATACATCAGTAAAGTTCATATATCAGTAAATATATTAATATTAGAACTAAACTATCGGATCTCATCAAAAGACTACAAGTGAACGTCCTTGGGCGAGACCGTGAGATTAGTACTACAACGGGTGACCTCTTGTACAGTGACGGATCCATTAAGAAAATCAAAAAATAACGGCTGCCTCTAAATTTATGAGTGTGTGTGTATATATATATATATATATATATATATATATATATATATATTCATAATAAAATTGAAAATTTATGTATTGCCGTTTCCCAATTTATTTTGGAAATGTCTCACGATAGTATTTCTAGATTATCGTCCTTTCATTGATACGGAACAATATTCGTCACTGTTTTTAGGAAGTTCTCGTGTTACATCCATTTTTTTTTTAAAAAAACAAAAATTGTGACACCACAAGGATCTTGTGATTCAATGACTACTACGGAAGGAAAATAAATAAATAATTAAATACACTTTAACGACAGAAGAAATCCCACACAAAGTAACAATGCATTATTTTTTGTCATCGGTCATGATCTTGTTCCATTAGATTTCTTGACAAGCTTTTTAATGACGAAATTAGTGATGCATATGAAGCATAAGAATAGTGCACTCTTTTCTTTTGCTAAAATATTTGTTTCATTAAATTTTATTTAGTAAGGATTTAACGAAGACAATTTTTTATGATGTATACTCCAAAGAAAATATTTGTATTTCTATATAACTTAAATATATTGGTTTTTACAATCCTTCACTTTATTGGCTAGTGTTTTTTAATTAACAAAGAAATTAATTTTTTTTTAAAAATATATTATATATGTTAGTGTCCTTGATGCTTATTATTATCGAGTTAATAAGCTGATTTTTTGTATGTATGTATGTATGTATGTTACAAGATAAATACAACATAGAGGATTCATTATAGGGTGAATTTCTATTATGTCCCTTTAAGAATTCAAAATAACATATTTATCCCTCCAAATTTGACAATTACATATTTATCCCTTCTTAACTAAGTTTATTTCAAATTCATCAAAATTTAACAGACATGTTAACTTTAACAGAAAAATATTTTGTTGACTAATTTACCCTTGAACCCGATAAGAATCTAATCCGACCCATTAAGAACCTAACCACATCCATTAATCCATTAACCCTAACTCAGACCGAGCCCATAAGCTAGACTCAGACCGAGCTCATAAACACTCCTTCTCCAAACCGATGAGAAGCGACGAAGACACTGACGACGAGAAGAGCGACGAGACGAGCGACGCGTGTCACTGCCCCTTCGCGTCGATGCGATGTTATTAGGCGCAGTCTATTACATGCTAGATTTGCAAGAGGTGGCGATTCTGACAGGCGCACATGGCGGAATCTTAGTGGATGCCGAGAAAGTGCGGATGCGGATGAAGGTTTCTCACAAATTGATTTTCTTCGAGCAAGGAGGAAGGAGCAGATTCGGAGGATCGCTTTGCGAAGAACGCCGGATGCATCGAAAATACGGTGCGGAGAGCGATTCGAGAAATAGTTGTGATCCTTGTAGAGAGCGATTCGAGCAATTTGTTTATAATCCTTGTATGTTTGTAATTGTGTCATAAATTTGTAATTGTTCCGACTCGGGATCGAGTCATGTATCTTTGTAATTGTGTTGTAACTTTGTAGAATAATATATACAGGTTTGCTAAGGAGAATCCAAAAATAATCCACGCAGGCAAAATATACTAATGAAATTAACAAAATATACTATTTAAATGAACAAAATATACTGTTGAATCCAACATGTTAACATGGCTAAAATTAATAATAAAATAATATATTTTCAACCGTATATTTTGCTACATATGGATAATGTAAGTTGGTCAATAGTGTAATTTCAACCGTAATTTCAACCGTATATTTTGCTACATATAAAATAATATATACATATGTTAACATACAAAAAATATATTTTGCTAATTTCAATAGTGTAATTTGGTCATTGGATTTTTTTTTTTGATTCTTTTTAGCATATATATATATATATATATATATATATATATATATATATATATATATATATATATATATATATATATATATATATATATATATATATATAAGTTGAAAAATCATATATAAATTAATAATTTGTGAGTGATTTAAAATCACAACCGTAAAATCACGTTTAAATATAATTATGTACCGTTCAAGTCACAAATTACATATAGTTAAAGTTAAAAAATTTGTTATGTTATCATAACATGATATCCGTTTTAATATCCGAAAAAGTACCGTATCTGTATCCGATAATATCGAAATCGTATCCATTTCTGTTTATCATCCGAAACGTATCCGGATTCGGTAGTTCTATATCCTGATTTATCCCCAAAAATTAATATGGATATGGATAATGTATGATCACTGTCCGAACCGGATCGGAATCGTTGACACCCCTATTCGTATGCCATTAAATATATAGGATCCACTAATGTACTCCATGTATGTTATCAATAGATATACGACCCGTGACACTCTATGTACACTCCATATGTATTTCATGAATGTACAATTCATATGCACTCCATATGAACTTAACATGTTCCTCTCATATTGATGGTTTGCACACAAAAAAATGCACACCCATGGAATGTTTTCTCTAATTGTTCTCCCTTTAAAGAGTTGATGTTTTTGAGCTCTCACATTGAGCCACCTCATCTTTAACTTTCTATCACACATATTAATATTTATATAATTTTCATATTTATTTTATGATTTGATTATATCTATTAATTGTTCCCCCTTTAAAGAGTTGATGTTTTTGAGCTCTCACATTGAGCCACCTCATCTTTAACTTTCTATCACACATATTAATATTTATATAATTTTCATATTTATTTTATGATTTGATTATATCTATTAATTTATATCATGTTTTACCCATTTAACCATTTAATAATTTATGTTATGATCTTTATATCATGTTCTACCTTAATTATATTAATATTTATATCATGTTTTCATATTTATTTTATGATTTCATATTTATTTTGTGATTTGATATTCATTAATTTATATCATTCTTTACGCATTTAATATTTTTTTCGTATTTGTTTTGTGATATTCATTAATTTATTTTATTATATGATTTCATATTTATTTTGTGATTTCATTAATTTATATCATGCTTTACGCATTTAATAATTTTCATTTTTTTTGTGATATTCATTAATTTATTTTTTTAAGCTCTCACATTGAGCCACCTCATATTTGACTTTCTATCACACATATTAATATTTATATAATTTCCATATTTATTTTATGATTTGATTATATCCATTAATTTATATCATGTATCCATTAATTTATATCATGTTTTACCCATTTAACCATTTAATAATTTATTTTATGATCTTTATATCATGTTCTACCTTAATTATATTAATATTTATATCATGTTTTCCAATTTGTTTTATGATTTCATATTTATTTTGTGAGTTGATATTCATTAATTTATATCATACTTTACGCATTTAATATTTTTTTCGTATTTGTTTTGTGATATTCATTAATTTATTTTATGATATGATTTCATATTTATTTTCTGATTTCATTCATTTATATCATGCTTTACACATTTAATAATTTTCATTTTTTTGTGATATTCATTAATTTATTTTATGATATTATATCAAATTACACATTTAATAATTTTCATATTGGTTTTATGATATTTTTTCTGTAAACATAACAAATAACAATTAATAAGTGAATACACAATCTTTTATCTAATACAAACAATTACATTAAAAATCCCACATTGAGCCGCCTCATCTCTTTGACTTTCTATCACACATATTAATATTTTATATAATATTTTTTATGATTTTATTATATCCGTTAATTTATATCATGTATCCATTAATTTATATCATGTTTTACCCATTTAACCGTTTAATAATTTATTTTATGATCTTTATATCATGTTCTACCTTAATTATATTAATATTTATATCATTTTTCATATTTATTTTATGATTTCACATTTATTTTGTGATTTGATATTCATTAATTTATATCGTGCTTTACGCATTTAATATTTTTTTCATATTTGTTTTGTGATATTCATTAATTTATTTTATGATATGATGTCATATTTATTTTGTGATTTCATTAATTTATATCATGATTTACGCATTTAATAATTTTCATTTTTTCTGATATTCATTCATTTATTTTATGATATTATATCAAATTACACATTTAATAATTTTCATATTGGTTTTATGATATTTTTTCTGTAAACATAACAAATAACAATTAATAAGTAAATACACAATCTTTTATCTAATACAAACAATTACATTAAAAATCCCACATTGAGCCACCTCATCTCTTTGACTTTCTATCACACATATTAATATTTTTATAATTTCAATATTTATTTTTATGATTTTATTATATCCGTTAATTTATATCATGTATCCATTAATTTATATCATGTTTTACCCATTTACCCATTTAATAATTTATTTTATGATCTTTATATCATGTTCTACCTTAATTATATTAATATTTATATCATGTTTTCATATTTATTGTATGATTTCATATTTATTTTGTGATTTGATATTCATTAATTTATATCATGCTTTACGCATTTAATATTTTTTTCATACTTGTTTTGTGCTATTCATTAATTTATTTTATGATATGATTTCATATTTATTTTGTGATTTCATTAATTTATATCATGCTTTACGCATTTAATAATTTTCATATTTTTGTGATATTCATTAATTTATTTTATGATATTATATCAAATTACACATTTCATAATTTTCATATTGGTTTTATGATATTTTTTCTGTAAATATAACAAATAACAATTAATAAGTGAATTTACAATTTTTGATCTAATACAAACAATTACATTAAAAATCCCACGTTGAGCCACCTCATCTCTTTGACTTTCTATCACACATTATATAATTTCCATATTTATTTTAGATTTGATTATATCCATTAATTTATATCATGTATCCATTAATTTATATCATGTTTTACCCATTTAACCATTTAAGAATTTATTTTATGATATTTATATCATGTTCTACCTTAATTATATTAATATTTATATCATGTTTTCATATTTATTGTATGATTTCATATTTATTTTGTGATTTGATATTCATTAATTTCTATCATGCTTTATGCATTGAATATGTTTTTGATGTGCCATTCATTAATTTATTTTATGATATAATTTCATTAATTTATATCATGCTTTATGCATTTAATAATTTTCATATTTTTTTTGTGATATTTATTAATTTATTTTATGATATTATATCAAATTACACATTTCATAATTTTCATGTTGGTTTTATGATATTTTTTCTGTAAACATAACAAATAACAATTAATAAGTGAATACACAATGTTTTATCTAATACAAACAATTACATTAAAAATCCGCAGCGAAGCGTGGTCCAAATTCAGTTTACATAAAACGTTTGTCCATATTCAGTTTACAGAACACTTATTTTGTTTTCAGTTTGGGCCCCAATAAATATTATGAATGGGCTAAAAATAACAATGAATATTTGTTTATAGGCCAGGGCCCAGTAATCTGTAGACACAAAAGTCTATATAATTTTTCCAGAGAAGATCTGAGAGGAGTTTGAGTTTTAGAAGGAACAAAGAGGCGAGTCAATAGGCACAAAAAGCGGGTCCAACAAGAATAGTTCTGAGTCGTTCTGACTAATTAAATTTCTTATGATGTACTCTAATTATACATACAAAATTTTCATTTTTATTTTCACTAATCAAAATATTTAATTTAAACTTAAAATATAATTATTGGGCCTTTTTGAGGCTTTCTTTTTTATTATATGTCTTATCATATATGTTCTGCTTTCATTCATATTTTTATAATATAAAAATTTCAATTTTATGTGAGGCATTATAATTTCGGTTTATTTAAATTGTTGTATATGCGAGGCAATGTAGTTTATGTTATATTGAGAAAGGAATTAAAGACTTAACATATCAAAAGTCAGCAAGAATTGCTTTGGACCGAGAGCTACCACTGTTTCTCCAATGCAAATAATCAATTTTAATTTTGACTAATAGACAACCCTAGACATTTTAATTAAGGGTAACTGTACCGTGCCCCTCAAATGTCACCAAACACCCTCTATATGGGTTTGGTGATTATATGGAATCCCAAATTGCACCCAACCATTTCAATTGTTTGTTAATTCAAATTTAAATTAACGATTAATTCAAAATTAATTATCGGTTAATACAATTATACTATTTATTAACAAAAATAATAATTTTAATTAACGATTAATACATTATTGGATACAACAAGTGGGAGATGTGAATTGGGCCCCCCACATAGAGGATGTTTTGTGACATTTGAGGGGCACCATATAAGACCTCTTTAATTAATGAATGGTTTAGGGTTGTATTTCTCATTTTTGCAATTGTTTTGCTACTGTGAATGGAATATTGTTAAGTTATTTTTTTTTCTTCTAATAAGTAATAAGTGCTCTAAGATGAAATACACAATTAAGCTCAATAGTTTAATTTCAATTTATATATGCAATATGCAATAAGTACTTGATTACATTGAGAGGCTAAAATAAAAATTATAGAATTAAACGCTATAGCGACCTTCTTGGAGACATTTATCTCCATTTCAGCGCCAATAGCACAACTTCTTATGAAATTGATGACATATGCTATATTGTCATGACCATAAAAAATACATTGAATATATGCAAGAAACATTAAAAAGTAGTTATTAGATGAATTAAAAGGATGAGAAAAGTAAGAAACAGAACTTTTTTATGACTACTTTGTGATATTTTAGAATGTTCAAATGCCAAAAATTGTTTTCTCAATATTTTACAATAAGTCAACAAAAACCCTAACTTGGTTCCACATGAGCATGCAGTGCATAGCTGGCATTCTCTCTCTCTCTCTCTCTCTCTCTCTCTCTCTCTCTCTCTCTCTCTCTCTCTCTCTCTCTCTCTCTCTAAGCATGCTTGAATGTCTATGGCAAGGTATGAAAAAGATCATGAATTTCACCCTCCAACCAAATCTTCTTTATTCTAGGATCTAATTTCATTCCTCTTCACTCACAAATTACCAATTATAATCTCATTAAATCTTCTTCTTCACCATGGGCCCATTAGATCTTAATTAAAAAGAAACCCTAATCTTTTTTTCCCTTTTTTTGACAACTAATCCACACAAGGTACTCCGCACTCTCCAGATCTAATACTCAATACCAAATTAAATTTCTACAGGGAGAGGCCAGAGGATGAAGTAAAGAAGATCAGGAGAGAAACCGATGCACCAGATCGTGCCATGTCACGCCGTCAATTATTAGGTCCCACCGGTGTGCTCAACACTATCACACCATGCGCCGCATGCAAACTATTGAGAAGACGTTGTGCTCAAGAATGCCCCTTTTCTCCTTATTTCTCACCTCACGAGCCCGGAAAATTTGCCGCCGTTCATAAAGTATTTGGTGCAAGTAACGTCTCCAAGATGTTATTGGTAATTAATAATAACTCAAATCTAGTAATATTTTTTTTTTACTATTCTATTGTTATTTTGGAAGATCATACGAAACCCTAGCTAGAAACTAACCTTTTTTTAGGCCAATGCCCTTCAAATATTTTCACCTTTTATTTGGCCTCTCTCTCTCTCTCTCTCTCTCTCTCTCTCTCTCCAAGATTTTTCTTACTTTCTTGCGAGAGGAACACATTTTTTTCGTATTTTTGACAGAGAATTTCAATTTCAATTAAAAGTTTTGGTTTCTTTGCAAGCAATGTTACTTTTAGATCGTTTTTTTATATAATTTTTACTACTACTACTACTACTACATCTTATTTGTTTAATTATATTGTACTCGTAACTTAATTTCAAAACTTTCATCAAGAGCTAACAATAACTATTTATTTGACATAATTAGGAAGTACCGGAGAGCCAACGAGCCGACGCAGCAAATAGTCTAGTCTACGAAGCGAATGTCAGACTGCGGGACCCAGTGTACGGTTGCATGGGTGCAATTGCAGCTTTGCAACAACAAGTCCAAGCTTTGGAGGCCGAGTTGGCTCATGTTAGAGGCGAGATCATAAAATATAAGTTTCGACCGATGACTAATTCAACGGTTCTCCCAACTTCTCATGCAGCTCAACTTTTTTCGTCTGTTGCGGGTACTGCCGATGTGTCTGTAACTACGGTACATGCAATTACTGCTGCTACTGCCGTGTCTGCTTCTGTTGCTCCTGCTTCTTCGTCATCGTCCATGTATGCAGGTGCGGGATCTAGTTCTACGGATTATAGTTCTATTACGAACGAGAATAATGTTTCGTTTTTTAGCTGATAATTTCGATGTTTTATAACTCGTGTTCGTTGTATTATGATACCTAATAGACTGTCGAGAATTGAGATGGGGGGAAAGAGGAGAGATTTTGTTGGATAATACTACTCCCCTTGCTCTAAGAACATTTTCAGAACATCTTGGTTCAAGAATTTCAAGTCATGTTGAGGGTGCTTTTGAATTCTTTTGTGTGAATATTAATATCAATACATTTTAAAAAAAAAACACCAACAATTTGGTTTAGTTTTCAAATTCTAAGATTAAAAAACTGAATAAGAGGGTGATTTAATCAGTAAATAAAAATGTTAAATGTGAAAACAATGGTTTGCAATTTATCTGTACTATGTAGTGTAATGCAGTAAACAGGTAGGCACATAACAGTGGGCCTGCCTTGTAACTATACTCTTTTTATTTTTTTAATACAAATCGAGGAAGGCATGAGCCTCCTCCTTCAGAAAAAAAAACAATGGTTTGCAAAGATGCATGGATTTACAAGATTAAGAAGTCCTTTATTGATACATTAACAACATGGATGAATGAAAGAATGAATATGCTTGGAGAACTGTGTCACGTGCATGGCCATCGGATGCACGTTCATGCAGCTTGATTTATTGAACTATCTAGTCTCCTCTCTTCCATTTTTTTTTCTGTGCATATAAATGGTGAGTTCCCTCCTGGGAGGCAAAAGGCATGATTAGAGAGGCCTTCTATCTTGTTTCTCGATTTCCCCACAATAGTAGTGATGATGTGACGATTCGTGATTAACATACTAATTAACAAGATGAATTAACGAACTAATTCATAATTATTAATTTTTGGATATTCATAATTAATTGTTAATTGATGGAGAGTCTAATAACATATTATTTTTTTATTAATCATGAATTAATCGTTAATCATTCTTGTTAATTATTGAATTACTCAAGAATCGTGACATCATCACCATTTTTGTGGGGAAATGGAGGGAGGGTGTAATAAATATCAAAAATAGAGTTTTTGATATTTGCAGATTATTATTCCTAAAATTTCAGAATATAAGATCCCTATTAAATATATAACTCTTCGAACGATCAAAACCGAGTTTTTATATGTCAAAGTTTTCGAAAGAGTATAATCGTAATTTCATTTTTATGTATTATTTAAATAAAAATATAATAGGGTCTTATTTACATAATGACTAAACCATTTAATAATATTAAAATCACATTTTTGAAAACAAATCCTACAAACTTGTAAATTGAATAGTTTATAAATATGTTAAAGTAGAGGGTTTCATCACCTCATCCTTTCTTTAGGTGGCCAAGAGATAAGCAAATCTCATCCCTTCCACAATCATTATACACTCATAAAAACCTTACACCAAGAGAGAAAAATAGGAAAAAAACAAATTTCACAAAACGAAAAGCGGCAAAATTCAGGAGGTTGAGTTGTGTGAATGGGCAAGATCAAAAGAAGAATTCATTCCAAGTTTCAAGTTGTTCAATTTTCACTCCATGTTGTGCGCCGTTTGAATTAACCTCTTATTTATCGAGTTCTTTCGATTGGTGAGGGCTACCCTTACTTCTCTCTTATTAAGATTCGAATTACGAACGTCTCTATACCTTACATGATAGTCTAGGTTTCTTACTTTAAAATCTGTATTTTGCTTTTATAAACCGTGCTACTGCAACAAAATGTATATTATGTAGATTTGATCATGTATATGTATGTAGAATTCGAATTTGGATAAAGCGTAAACATGGTTTACGGTTTAAAAAAGGGTCTCCGAGAGGCACTATATATATGTAGAATTTTATTTGGATAAAACGTAAGCCATATTTACGATTTAAAAGAGGGTCTCCGGGAGACTATATATATATATGATTTGAATTTGTCTAAAACGTAAGCGGGGCTTGTGATTTTAGAGAGGGTCTCCGGGAGACTTTATTGAGGAAAATCGTAGCTAACTTGATGTAGTGCAAAGTCCCGACCCATTAGGGCTTTGGCGGTGGCGCAAGGATATCCAATCGTCGGGTGGATGTGTTCCCCTTATGTTATGTTTCAGCCCAGGTGTGATTCGATATCAGCTCGGGTTGACACTTCTATCGAGAGTTATTAGCGCCCTCACCCCGGGCAAAAGTATTTAAGATGTATATGATTATGTATGAAGGTAAGTAATTTTGATTTCGAAAAGTCTGGACAAGTATTTTGAGAAGTATTTATATACATATATGATTTCAGATTATGAATTATGTTTATTGATTATTTTCGAACGAGATTTTTGGCTAGCCATGTATAAGGTCGATCTTAATAAGATAGGCTCAAAACTCACTCAGTTAGTCAATTCTGTCACTAATCATTTTATCTAAATATTTTCAGTCTAGGTAAGGAGGACATATCATCGGGGGCAGCGGGTATCTAGAGTGTGAGTACGACGGTTTCGTTTTCATCGCGGAACCTCCATCTTGTTTATATTAGTGCATTTTCATTTCTGGCCAGCGAACCATTTTGTTGCTGCGACATGTTTAGTTGTGTGTGTTTATGTCGCGTATGTGTTTATATGCTTCCGCTAGATTTCTTTATGTTCGTTTGTATATGTTATGGTGTGTGTGTGTGTGTGTGTGTGTGTATATATATGTGTGTGTGTGTGTGTGTGTGTATCGTTGTTTTCGAATTGTGGAATTTATCATGTTTTTGTGAAGTCATCATGATTTTAATTTTTGGGGTTGCCGCACCCCTCCTTTATATTTTTGGGGTGTGACAGCGGGCATAGTAGAGTTTTCCATGAGTTTAATTATTTGACTATCCCCGTGTGTTTCTAGAAATATTTGAGTGGTGAGATGAAGCCCCTTCACGGTACCTTCTTCGTATTCACGAGGTGATATTTTGAATACAAAATTAAATGGATAAATAAATCCAATTAACACATGACGTGTTATGAACATATATTAAATGAATAAATAATGAACGAATAAATGAATTCGTTTTTAACAAATAAAAATATTCTAATTTTACGTATATATTTGTATGATTTCATTGATTTTTAACTAATTACTAGTATATCAATTGGCGGGGAGGAATTCAAAAAAGACATGCTCACATGTATTGTTTTCCATGTATTTCTATCCCCCTTAAATTTTCAAAACTCAGCCTCTAAGTAGAGTCACGCTCATGTCTATCTCACCGTCAAACCCCTACCATATCCCACCCATATCCCACCGTCCGTCCAAACCATACATACTTTCCTACTTCACCTCTCTCTCTCTCTCTCTCTCTCTCTCTCTCTCTCTCTCTCTCTCTCTCTCTCTCTCTCTCTCTCGTGTGAATACTTGAGCAGCTCCGCTTTCTCTCTCTCTATTCTCTTCCACCCCCTCTCTCTCGTGTGTGAGTGCTTCACGGAGCAGACTCCAAGAAGGGAAGCTTTTCGTTTAGTTTAGAGCACACAAATCTCAGCTTTTTGGTCCCTCAGGCTGGAGTTGTTTTGGTGCATACAAGGTGTTTGTTATAATTGAAGAAAAAAATGTCCTAGACTAAACTGTTTTGTTTGTATGTAAACGAATATCAGTTATTATTTATGTTTGTTGATCTAATATTAAATATATTTGATTAAAGTTTCATTTAATAAGTGTACTGGTTATTTAACATATTTTGGAATATGTGAATAAGCCATGAATTGTATCACTAGTTTGTAAATCATCATAATATGTGATTATGATAGTAAAACTGTAAAATGAAAGTAATACGATTCTAAATGTCGCTGGCCATATATACGATGTATATGGAGATATACATGTTTTAGGTAAAACAATATATGTGTACACTAGTGTATTCGCATATAAGATTGAAGGGAATAGTCCCGACCTTGGCCCTGAACAACTGATATGAAGGCCCGGTCCGGTTCCCAAAACCTGAGATCACGTCTCGACTTTGAGAGTATGATGCAAAGTACGATAGTCAATTACCGGTGTGAAATTGATCACACAAGAAGGGCTGATCGCTTATCCTCCTTTCTTCTTGTCACGTTGGTGACTAAACGCACGTCCCACGCCCATGCGTCTCCCACTGATTCATTGACGATAAACGCGTCTCCGGTTTGATCACAACAAAGAGCCACAAATCGCGCGCTCCGCTACTCGTATCCACCGTGAGTCATAGCACCTCGGTCGCGGGTGCAACTGCTTAGACGATGCAGCAGCAAACTTGTTTGAACATGTTCGATTCTCTAAACCGAAAAAACTTCTTTTCTCTTTCTCGATTTCTCTTCGCACTCACTCAACTATTGATGGTGTTGTTTCAAGTGATTAGGATAAAATTGTCAAACCAGGAGAGAGAGAAATTCATCCTATTTATATGTCATAGGATAAGTACACCCAAAAGGTACAAATTGGACACACCAACCCGTGTGTACCAAAAACTGCCTAATAACAGCTTTTGTTCATGGTCCGTCATGACACACCATAAGGTTCGTCATGACGCACCAATGCCAATTAGTCTCTGGACATTTCACGCACACTTCCGTCAGGACACACCATATAGTCCGTCATGACGGACGACTGTGAAATCTCGGATTTCGTTAAGTCCACAACTGTTGCAAATTGTATACACTTGTTCCGTCATGACGCATCATATGGTCCGTCATGACGGACTGTGTATAAAAATCCATTCTACACACTCCTATTGTGCATTCATCTGTCTTCTCGAACACGTACGTTCGTGTGTCCTTGTACGTACTCTTTTACTGTTGATCCAAAACTGTATTTCCTTTAGTCTCCCACTCAGTTTCAGATCTAACCAAAAAATACTCATGTATATCATATATTATACACTATAATAGAGAATATAGCCCGCGTATCAAATACGCTAAGCCATGCACATCACATGTGCCAAAACTTGCAGTCAAGCCCAACATAGTACGACTCGTTGTGTGACCGTGTAGGTTCGTTTAACGATGGCAGTAAGCTGTTTTCAGAGCATTACAAGTCCATGAGCGGGATCTAGTCACTCCATCATGGCTACCCATGTTAAAACAAAAAATGATTGTGATCATCGTGCCTATCTCGAATAGCGGTTATTCGCTCTTTTGTTTACGATATCCGTCAATCAAAAGACATGGTAATAGTCCTCCTTATATTTTGATTAACAACACTTATTCCCCGATTCTGAATTGAGTTAACAAATTTCAATCGATATTAACCGTTAATATCAGTGTTTTAAATTGCGGCGATATTGCGGATATTGCGGCTTGAGATTTAGAACCGCAACTTGGCAATGAAATATTGCGACAAATATCGTTTTTGTAATATTGCGGATATTGCGGCGAGATAGCGGCGAAATATCGGTATTATTGCGGATATATCGGGTCAAAATTGCGGATAATATCAAAATCCTAGTAACTTTCTCATCCTTCCACCATATGGCATGAATTTTATATCGAAATCGCTCGTCTCGACGAGAGGAACGTAATCATGGGCTTGAATTTGTGAAATTTGAACTTTTTTTACTGAATTAATCAAAAAACACACATTAAAGTAATTTCATCAAGAATTATTTAATATAAAGATTATAACTTGATTTTGTGAATATTTATTATTTAATTTCCATGTTTTATTGTCAAAATATGTGACAAAATACACTCATAACATATATAACTTCTAAAATGTGTCAATTTCATCAATAAATGTATGGAATTCATAATTTTCAATGTATTTCATTGATGTTTCAATTTCAAATTTGAGTCATATTGTTTTGATAATTTTAGGATGTCGATGAAAAATTCTACAACAAAATCTAAATCCAAAGATCCCGTATGGGAGTATGCTCATCGCGCGGACTCTATTAACTCGTTGTTATTGTTATTATTATTTTGAAATCTCTTGTTTTAATTGCGGACAATCACTTTTGCGTATTTTAATTATGAACATTGAACTATTATTGTTTAACCAAGTTATTTTTATTGCTATTAGATATTTAACTAAGTTAGAAATTTTAAATAATTATTATTTTATTCAGTTTATTGTAAAAAAATATAAAATGCCTTTGTCTCGAATTGCCATATTAATTGTGAAACAATAAGTATTGTGAAAATATAGATTTAAACACACTATTATTATTACATAATTTAAGATCGCAACGATTGTCCGCAATAAAGTCATAGCGATGCAATTGCGTCCGCAATCGCAATCCGCTGCAAAAAAGGAGCGACCGCAACGGACCGCAACATCGCAATTTAAAACATTGGTTAATATCATTGACTACGACCATATTTTTCGTTAATCAACTCATCAAGCGGCGCCTAAGAGATATATTTTCCTTTCGGAATAAACAATTCCTATCTTGGAGACACATCGAATTCCGTGTTTCGGACAATACCCAATAATGACCGTTTTGACTCCTTTTTACGACAGGCGTAAGATCATATCAAAGTATTGTGTTACGCACGTAACACGATCAATGGTCTTCTCATGTGTGAAGAACCTAATATCCTACTCGTTGCGAGTCCATCCAAAATGACTAAACCATGTCATGGTCTCGCACCTTTTGGTCATATCCAATATATGTCGCCTAACATATATCTACGTTACCGATTCGACAAACACCTTATCCTATGATTAGCAAAACATAATCACCTCCTCGGCTAACGTACTAGTGTACGTGTTCAATCTATTATCGGATAATAGAAATGCTTCTCTCTTAAGCAAACTGATCGCGATTACGGATGTTTAATGAAACTTTAAGTGTGACGGTTTTAAAGGGATGCTTCTCTCTTAAAAAAAGGGATGCTTCTCTCCTAAAAAAGGGATGCTTCTCTCTTAAAAAAAGCGACTAGCATATATCTACGTTACCGATTCAAAGGTATGCTTCTCTCTTGAAAATAATTGCGGCGCAATTGCGCCGCCATAGCGCAAATCGCAATAAATATTTATAAACGCAACACTGCAACCTATTAAATATCGCCGTAATATCGCGCAATATCTGTGATCATATGTAAATTACAGTCCAAGCGCAATGGATCGCCATATCGCAATTTAAAACATTGACATTTACTAATATTAACATATTATAATTATTGATGTGTTAATTAAACGTGTCAATTAACATTTAATCGAGTCAATTAAAAATGCTAATCGAATTACTTTGTCACCTTATCAAGGATAGTGTGATGAGTTTGAGGCCAAGTATATTTTTCTTACACACGTGAGTATAATTTGGGATGCAATAGCAAAAAAACTCAAAAATAAATAAATATATATTGTCCACGTGGCAGTTTGATGTTATATGCTGAAGATTATAACTATAGTAGATTTATTATTTTCTGTCACATCAACTTTTTTTAATTATTTCTTCATCTTCCTTGTAAAATAGCAGAAGAACGTTATCCACACTCATCTTTTCTTTTCCATAGAAAACCAATATGTACGTTGTCTCTTACTTTTATGTATTTTTAATTTATTTTTGTTTTGTATATTTTTTAGATTATGATATAGAGTTAATTAATTGTAAGTATTCTTTATGAATTTAAGATTTACAACATATACTTTTGTGTGATTCTTTTCATTATATTATGTTGTCATGATAATTAATAACCTATTAACAATGTTGGTTATTTAAATGGCGAGTGACGATTAGCTTTAATTCGTTTCCAAATATAATAGGTATATATTGGATAAGATTACTTTTCATTTGTACTTGCAACGTTTTCAAGTAAATTTTTTATTTTATTATAAACACCAAATTGAATAGTTCACAGCGAAGGGCGAGAATTTCCCTAGTTAATATAATGATACTGAATCACAAATATTCCAAATGTTGTAATTATTGCTTGTTTGAATGGGATCAAAACTATTAGCAACATAACATACTCTGTATTTCATTTTCTTCTTTACTTTGTACAGTCGGTGAATATTCAGTATTGAATTTCTTATAAAGTCAGCGAATTTATACAGATTAATTAATTTTATGGAGAGTTAATCCAAGAAAAGAATTTATAGAGAGTATATGATAATAATTGTTCTGATATCATGATGCTAACTTTGAGATAAGTTTTACTTTTAGTTTGTTGTTAAAAGGAAAATATATTTTCATGTTTGTAATTTTTTTAGGATTAGTTTGGATGTTTTAGGAATTGTGTATTTAGTGTAGGTTAGGAAAAATACACATTAATATTAGTAGAAAAGGAATATAAATTGGTTATTTTCTAATATATAAATTGGTTAACATGGGCCAAAATGGGCCTGATATTCTAAGATCATTAATCATTTTCTTGGATCAATCTACAGAAAAGATCACGGCCTATAAAAAAGTTTGTACTTATTGTTAATTTGCCCAATATATCAATATGATGAACAATTTCGAACATATTATAACTTGACATTCAACCAATTATAAAGTAAAGTTCAAATACATGCTACGAGTTTATACTCTATATAATAACAATAATCCACCTAAAATTTTTAGTTGATCATTCTGCAGTTCTTCCTGATCTCACCCTGAGACCCTGTAAGAGGGCTGATATCCCCCATTTTAATCATCGCGGCCACAAAATCAGAACTGAACTGCTTCGGGTTCGTGCTGTATTTCTTGACTTGTGAATCGGTGGATCCATTGTTATAGAGCTCTTGATCAGAATGAAGAAGACCTTTTAGAGTCAGAAGGTTCTTGTAATAGTTATTGTCAAAAGTGGTCGGGGTTTGTAGATCCAACGGTGAGAGATTGTTATCGCCTGAGCCCAATGTGCTCGGACAGTTAGATTGTGCTGATTTTGCGAAAGAACTATCTATGTCAGTGTCATTGTATATGTGGGACCTAGAGAAATTACACCGTGCTTGTCCAATTGTATGTGCCCCTATACATAATAATGTGTGTTAATAAATGCTCTAAAGGAATTACGAGATTATGCCATAACAAATGAAGATTTTCGATACCTGCAAGAGTGACCATGTCGGAGGCAGAGAGGCCCTGAGCAGAAAACTTGGAGATGAGAGTGCTGAGGCTCGAAGACGGGCCTGGAATATTATTATTCGCTCCTGAAAGACTTGCTGTTGTTGAATCTCTCCTCCCCAATTTCACATTCCAATTTGGCCCACCTAACTATAAGTTTAACAGTTTAATAATGTTTAAATTATAAAGTTTTGTGTAATTATTTTTTCAAGAGTAACGTTCTTTAACTGTTACATACCGCGACGACGGAGTCTCTAGCAGCAATGGCGAGAATGTCGGCACAGGAGACGGCATGAGGGCAAGCCTTTTCCACGGCAGTTTTTATGTTGTCTATCACATCGAATCCTCTCACCGAGTTTTTGTTAGGGTTTGCATTCTTCTCTCCTGTAAAGTTGGCCGTGTCATCTAAGAACAATGATCCGTCACACCCCTAAAATGAATAAGAGCTAATTCATTAGTAAGTATATCGAATTATTACGTATATAATTTTCTATACATTGACGAAGCAATCGTGGAAGAAGAGGCGGAGAATCGAGGCACCCATTCGCTTCTCAGTAGATATCGCAGACTGAACGACTGGTTTTATTGTTGATAAAACATTCGGGCACGAGTAAGAGTAGTAATTCTCGGAGAGTTGAGCATTCGAACCTTCGAGAAGTAGTACGAGGACCAAAGTGAAAAATAACATGAGAGTAGATGAAGCCATTGTTCTCAAGTCTCAACACAATATGATTAGTTAAAATTTGACTTGTTTAGATATGAGGAGACCATGTAATGATATATATATTTCCAGACCTATATATAGGGCCTAATTAGTAGTGAAAGCACTTTTGCATGGCTTAATGAGAATAAAGGAAAATAAGGCGTATTCACATTGAAATGTTTGAAATGTGTTAAAAGGACCGTAGAAAAGAAAAGAACAAGCCGCGTTAAGTAGCTCGAGGATGAGTTTTTGTCAAAAGTTGGTTGAAGAAATGTCATATCTGTTTTTAATACGTTTGGTCAAAAAAGGATTAGTACGTTGCTTCATCATATTATTGAGGTGAAATAACATCGTTATGATAGATAGTTCAAAATGATGCTGTGACTATATAAAAAAGAAAGATATTTTATAAAGGCAAATTCTACTTTTTTTTTTTTTTTTTTTCCCATTACCCCCAGATTTAGTAACAATTTGGGGGGAATAATACTTTCCCCCAAATTCAAATGTAATTAACGGTTAATATAATTGTATTAGTCATCAATATAATTAATAATTTCAATTAATCATCAATTCAAATGACGGAATATATTAATCGAGAGATTATATCATTTCCCCCAAATTGTTAAATCCGGAGGGAAATGGGGCCTCTTTTATAAATGATGCTATGACTATATGCTGTGTTGAAAATTACAATCTAGTCTAGATTGTCGGCATTGATTAGACTCACATCGACTTTGGTTTGAATGGTTGGATCATGGTTTTCTTTTTTCAGGAAGAGGAGTGGCTACTAGCCAAACTACCTTGTTTTGTATTAATAATAGGAAAATGTTGGACATACCTCCAACTCTCTCTCTGGAGGATTGATGACGTGGATATGATTTAACCCGTTAAAAATTAATATATTAATTCATGATTTAACATCTTAATTGGATGTTTACTCATAAATCAAGATAATTAAATCATAAATTAATATGTTAAATCAAGTATTTATGTGTTAATTTGTAAGGTGTTAAATCATATTTACGTCTTCAAAATCTTGGGAGGAGAGTACAGTGTACATCACTATTCTTATTCTTAATAATTTCAAAGATAGTTAAAAATCTACAAGAATTTACAAGGCCTCTAATTTTGTCATATCTGTTTTGAGGCGAAACAGAGTATAGAGTTGTACAACTTTGCATAAGGAAAAATATACTCTTAATTTCCCCACACAAATTATTTGCGATTGATGATAAATCGAACAAATAAAATAAAAACACATGTTAAATTTAAATATTTTATGTATTAAATCATATTCATATATTTTTTTATTATATAATCATTTAATATATACACATATTGACGATAAGTCAAACAAAATAAAATAAAAACACGTGTTTAATTTAAATATTTTATGTATTAAATCAGATTCATATATCTATTTATTATATGATCATTTAATATATATACATATTTTAAACCTAAAATTTAGTACAATTTAACACACCATTTAATATTAAAAAACAAAGCATTACTTCGAATCATCACTCTTCGCAAAAATTTCTTTCCTGAGTCTATTGCAATTTCGTTATCTGGCTCCATCCAAGATATCCAAGATAAAGTCGTTGGTAAGAAATGATAAAGACAACTACTAGTAAGAGGTTGTAAACAAAAAATTCTTACATCTCCCAATCTCAAAAATAATAATTTCCATTCACGATTCTTAGTCTAAAATATGATGTTCTAAATAATTAATACATCTAAATCAACAAGTACATCCACTTACAGGGTCATCATAAAACCGAGTACACATCACAAAAACAACTACATCAACTTTAAACAACACTTTTCAAAATATAATAAAAACGACTCTTTCTTATAAATATATAAAATCATCCATGCATCTTGAAAGAAATCATTTATGCATCTAGAAAGAAGCACTTGTAAATTAATGTATTCACTTCTTTGTAGTGTTACGAATATTATTGACATGAACCGGTATGACGATTTCATATCGCTAAAAGATGCATGTTCGTTACGATATGAACCGATTTGGATTAATTTGAATTTGAATTACATTTTATTTTAACATTTAATTTGGCATCGGCCCACTATTTTATAAATTTTTACACATTGATTTTTTTCACAATGATGGGGCACTTATGGTTCCAATGCACCGAATCTGCAAAGAATGACGACACGGATTCTTTCTTTGACAATAACTTCATCTGGATGTGAGCGAAACTGGAATACATTTGAAAGGGTACAAGCGATACAATTTTAACTTTCATATTTATATCTTTGAAATTCATTATATCTAAAAAAAAAATTATTTGTTTTTGGATGACGTTAGATTCATATAAAAAAAAAATACATTGGAGTCCAAGCGATTAAGTCACTTAGTGTATGTTCAATTTAATTCCACGTTGTTTAACAAGAAAAAGAAAGAAATCGAGATGGGGGAAGATGTGCTTCTTGCTTTAGACGGTACAAGCAACATGAATCAACATTGGTTAGCTGACAAAGTTGATGAGAATTACGACGCGACTAACGACGATACAAAAAATTATGTTGATAATGATGAGTTCAATTTGAGTGACTCGGATGAAGAGATGGACACCGATGAAATCGATTTTGATTCAGACGAGGTTAAATTTTCATTGGGTGCATCCGCATCTACACCGGTGGTTAATAAGCACGATTTTGTGTTTTAACTTATTATATTATTTATGAATTTTACGATCTAATTTTGAATGTCTTTTAAATTTAACTTGAAATTTATTTTGTATTGTTCAAGTTTGAATATTAATAATGTACAATTTGAATTAATTTATATATATATATATATATATATATATATATATATATATATATATATATATATATAGAGAGAGAGAGAGAGAGAGAGAGAGAGAGAGAGAGAGAGAGAGAGAGGGGGGGGGCTAACTTACTTAATTAAGTACCAAAGTTTTGGTACTTAATTCTGTTGAACCATTGAATTTGCATTGAGATCAGACTAAGCTTTCTATGAAACCATCGAGTGCACTAAATCTGATCAAAGGTACTTTCTCTCGCAGAAACAATTTCTTCTTTCTTTTATTGCCAAAGCCAATATGGCCAACTGCAAACCCAGGCCTAGACCTATTCCAGCTGGCAATACAATGTCGAAATACCAGGGTGTTGCTCTCAAAGATGCCTCTATGTATAGAAGCATTGTAGGTGCGTTACAATATGTCGAAATACAATGTCGAAATACCAGCGGATATGTAGGCCCGGTCCGGTTCCCCGATTCCCGAGATCACGCCACGACTTCGAGGGTACGATGCAAATAGAAGGTTAGATCTTTACCAGTGCAAAATTGATTGCACACGAAGGGTTGATCGCTGCCTTCTTTCTCCTGTCACGTTGGTGACAATACGCGCGTCCCACACCACGCGTCTTTCACCGCTTGTTGACTTCGCCGATTCGCTTGATTTCGTCTCCGACTCAATCTACTCGTCCGAATCGATCACAATCGTGAGAGCCTCAGTTGTTGCTCCTCTACGTGTATCCACCTTGAATCGCAAGACGTCGGTCACGGATGCACCTGCCTAGACGATGCACCGGTGAACTTGCTTAATCGAATTGATTCTCTAAACCGTAAAACACCTTTTCACGGTTTCTCTCTTTTACACCTTTTCACTCTCTAGAAATTTGTCTCACAATTTTCTAGATAATTCTGAATGAATTGCTTTTTTAAGATGAGAGAGAAAATCCTATTTATATACAATAGGATCAGGATTAGCCAAAAGGCATGTATATCCAATATACACTCTCTCACACATAAAACTGCATGAACCTGGTCAGTATTCTGTCCAGACGAAATTGATAAATTTCTCTGACAGAAAATCAACCAACACGAAAGTTGTAGATAATCTCATTATCTACTCGACCCAATTTGGCCCAGCCCAATTGGAGTTCGTATGCAAAAGTTATGACTGTTTTACTAACTGTATGTCATACTGTTGCACCCTTTCGATATTTCACAGAAACGACACTTATACTTCGTTCATATGAAATATATTTCTACATGAAGGTTATAGATAATCTAATTATCTATCTTACCCAATTTGAACCATTCAAATCGGATTTTCCTACTGAAAGATATGGCTACGAATGTACGACTACATTCGTTTATCCTTGTGTACACTTTTACGGTTGATCCTGAAACTGTATTTCCTTCAGTCTCCCACTCAATTTCAGATCTACCTAAAAGGTACTCATGCATATCCAATACGCACGATTTTAGAGAATATAGCTCGCGTATCAAATACCAAGCTATGCACATCCTATGTGCCAATTTTATGATCAAGCCCGACTTAGTACGACTCGTTGTGTGACCATGTAGGTTCGACTTAACGATGGCAGTAGGTTGTTTCCAATACCTACAAGCTCATGAGCGGGATCTAGTCACTCCATCATAGCTACCCATGTTAAACGAATAATGATTGTGATCATTGTGCCTATCTCGAATAGCGGTTACTAGTTCTCTTGTTTGCGATATCCGTTAATCAAAAGGCATGGTAATAGTCATCCTTATAATTTGATTAACTACACTTATTCCCCGATTCCGAGTTGAGTTAACAAATTTCAATCGATATTAACCATTAATATCATTGACTGCGGCCGCAGGTTTCGTTAATCGACTCATCGAGCGGCGCCTAAGAGATATCTCTTCCTTTCGGAATAAACAATTCCTATCTTGGAGACTCACATTGAATTCCGTGTTTCGGACAATACCCAATGATGACCCTTTTAACTCCCTGTTACGGTGAGCGTAAGATCATATCAAAGCATTGTGTTACGCACGAAACGCAATCAATGATCCCCTCAAGTTTGAAGAATCTAAAACCCCATCCGTCGCAAGTCCATCTATAATGACTAAACCATGTCATGGTCTCGCGGCTTCGGTCATATCCAATACATGTAACCTAACATATATCTACGTTCCCGATTCGACAAACTCCTTTGTCCCATGATTAGCAAAACATAATCATCTCCTCGGCAAACGTACTAGTGTACGCGTTCAGTCTATTCCCTTGTAATAGTAATGCTTCTCTCTTAAGCAAACTGACCCGCGACTAGGGATGTTTAGAAATGACACTTTAAGTGTGACGGTTTCGCTGCACATGGTCCTCAACCATGTCGACGTCCACACAAGTTCAAATCAAGGTTCATGTAACAATCATATTACACAACCCAGCACACAGTTTTCATATAAGGTGAATGCATATTAATTTAAGTAAACAAAATTTTAAAAGGGATGCATTCATATGGACTAAGTATTTGGGTGATACAACGCTTACCTATGGGTATCTCCATACCCATAACCTGCGAGGACTATCGTATTAGATAACTACACTCTACTCTCTTCTTCCTCCTCTAGGTATCTCCATACCCATAGTCATCGCATGACAGTCACGCGCGACTAGAGAGAGCGGTTTTGTAAACGGGTCCGCACGTTCCCGCTAGTGTTAATCATCATCAGGATTGGAACATTTCCAATACCTACGATCACATCTTTTCACAAAATTTCATGGATCAAATGAAATTTTCTGAGTATTGGCTAGAAGTGGTTGTGACCTCGGCATTTTTGGCTTGTACTATTGCGTCTCACGCAATAAACAACCATAAATCCGATAACTCGTGACTACTAGAGTTTGGTCATGTATCCTTGATCCATACCACTTCCTTTTGCGATTAATAACCGCAATATACTCGCCACCGTAAATAGAATCATAAACTATTGGTCTTGTGGAACCTGTCCACATAACCGTGTTTTCATTTAAGCAAAACATGTACACACTTTGTGATCGAAAGTCGTGCTACATATTTGGACGTGCTTTATCTTTGGAAACTGTTGTTTGTTATAACTCTTTATAACCAACACGTCCTCCACACCATTATAGATAATAAATCCTGAATTCTTTCGCAAAGTATTCAAGGATAAACTTCACCTCTATCAATACAAATCCCGATGGGTTTTAAATATACATAACCATTATGTATATATTTGTATAACCATTATACAATCACAAGAGTTAGTCTCATGTAATCGAATTACATTCAAACTCATGTGATTCCCATGAATTTTATTGACGGTGAACTAGACGCTTTATTTGTATGACAGATAGCCACATACATATCATGACAGATATAATAGATCCTAACATCAAATGTAAGGCATCATATTATTACTTTTCGCGCTGCTTGATGTCTCACATCGAGCCGTTGAAAATTTCTGCCATTCGACATTTCGATTTATCTCCTCCAAGGAGTTTACATTTTGAAAACCATTTTCAACAATATGTCGATATATGTGCTATAACATAGAACGAGGAACTTTTTAGATCTATCCTATAGATCTTCACGCTTAATTCATAAGCGGTCTCGTCTAAATCCTTTGTCGTTACAAGAAATATAACGCAGCTCCCACTAACCTTCATGTGTACACAAAGTTTCCATTCGTTTCGACAATTTTATAACAGTTTATAATTTTGTCAAAACGAATATTCCAATTCCGAGAAGCTTTCTCTAATCCATCATATGGATCGTTAAAGCGTGCATATCTTATCCCCGATTCTTATGAATCGACAAAACCATAAGGTTGTGTCAAGTACACATCCTTTCATAAAATTTCTGTCAAGAAATTCGGTTTTGACATCCATTTGGCAACATCACATAGTCATAATACGCGACCATGGCAAGCAGAATTTCGAGAATGGGAAACATGGCAACAAGCGAAAACGTTTCTTCATAGTCCGACTATGAATTGCATGAAACTTTTCGCAAAAAGCCTCGCTTTACATATATGCGTATTCCTATCCATGTCGGTTCTTCATCTTGAAAAACCCACTCACATTTCACGGGTCTAACCTAGAAAGTAATGAAATCAAGTTCTAAACTTGATAATTCACATGGATCGAATCTCAGATTTCATGACACCATGTCATGTGGAATCAACTTTTCATAGCATCCTTGTAGGATATCGAATCATCATATGATTTCAATCTATCATCATTAGCCACGATAAATCCGTATTTACCGGCTTATGATATAGCCTACTTGATCTACGAAAAATTCCTTTGTGTGTTCGACTTGCGTTCATCAACTCTTGATGAAGCCATGCCAACTTTCATCGGTACAATGTTCATTTTCAAATCACGAACTCTTTCGAGATTTATTCTACTCCCACTAGCCCGCATAGAGAGAAATGGCACCAAGTTCCAAACTTGTGCGCATCTAGTCCTCCTCCAAGAAGGCATTTCTTCGAGCCACGAAAATCTCATTTTCGTCGGGACGTTTTAACTAATACCCTTTAGTTTCCTTAAGGATAAACGAACAATTTCCAGATTTGGGATTGAGTTTAACCGAAACAAATTTCGAAATACACTCACGTCCTCAAATCTGTACAAGTGACAACTTCGGAACCATTCCGATCCATATCTCATATGGCGTCTTTTGTACCGATTAGAAGGTTTATGGTTCATATCTTATATGCAACCATTCATTAGTGCCGCTGTCTCAAGGGCGTATCCCCAAAACATTTTTGGGAGATCTTATTGGCTCATCATTTATCGAACCATGTCCAACATGCGTTCATTTCCTCTTTTCGGACACATCTCAATGTTCCGAATAAAGGCAATCGTGAAACGATTCCACAATCATAAATGATCATTAATATTCATAACTCAAATATCGCCTCTTCGATCCTATCGAAAGGTTTAGCTCAAATACTCGCCTTCTCGATCCTATCGAAAAGCTTTGATTTTCTTGCTTAGTTGATTTCGTATTTCGTTTTTGAAACTCTTTGAACCTTTCAAAAGTCTCTGTTTCGGCACGCATTAAATAGATATTTTCATATCTACTTTAACCGTCCATAAACTTAACAAAATACCGATAGCCTCCTCTTGCCTCGGAACTTATCGGAACATCATATGTAAATATAATTTCCAATAATTCGCTGGATCTTTCTCCAATACTTTGGAGAATGATGCCATTTGTCGTTTTGCCTAATAAATAAGTATTGCATTAATCAATCAAATCTAATTCGAATGATTCTAGCATTCCATCACATGGAATCTAGATACGCGTATCTCGTTTATATGGCCAAGACGGCAATGCCAAAAGAAGCAATCAACTTCTAGGTTTAATCCTCCTCGGATTTCACCATTCTTTGAGACACTAGTTTGGACAACTCCTTGTCCGAACTTTCCATTTTGGAAAACATTTTCCCAAAATACCCTTAGACATAAATTTCTTTCGATCCCGCTTTTGAATTACAAGGACATCCACGCATCTATATGCATTGGATTCCTCGGAAACTCTGAGCATCTCCAATTCAAATTTAAATCGCATCATATGCAATTTCGGGATCGACTTATCTATCGAATGCATATGATATTCGGTCACGAACATCAAATCTCGTACCATCAACACACGAGTGTTAATCAAAGACCCATAAGGCGTCTCAAAATTAACCTACTCTTTGAACCGCATTGAGTCATTCAACGCGCTCTAGCTCTTGAAACTATTTCATGAGCGTTGTGTTTTACTTTCATATACACCCGAATTCTCAAAACAATTTTGAGAAATTTGCGTCTATACATGCCACCACAAGGCACGTAATATTGTTCGATTCCTTCTTAAGTTTATCGAACCCGGCTTTCTCTAAAGCCAAAGCCTCGAGCCCCGAATCTACCATTTCCGTGTCCAACACGTTCCTTTAAGTCTAAGAACTATTCTTTGACTATCAAGGTTAATAACGGTAATTCCGACCCAAAAGCCATCTATCATATCGATCTAATCGATATATTTGGTGTTGCTTGAAAACATAATTCTAAACGGATGATGAAGATTAATTCCTAACCGTGCGTACTTAATCTATATGCTTATATGATAATTATATGATAGTGTTATTTTATCGAATCGATAACCCTCATACCGATACGGGACTCCAAGTCCATAACACTCAAGATCCATATATCACGATCCTCCCATAAGTTGCTTTGGCAGACGAATGGGATCTCGCTATTTAGGTAGGATTATATCCAATCGCATCCAATGCGACTCTTGAACCTTTATAGGATTTCGGTGATGAATCGTATCCAATACAATCCCAGTTCCGTGTGTGCATCCTATCTATGCCCCGAACTTCCAATCAAGTCGGCTTTGGCCTCAACCCTTACTGGCTAGAACGGTTAAGTCACAACCATACTCATCGTATCGTTCAAATAAACTACTAATAAGTCGGCTTTGGCCTTAACCCTTATCAGTCCCTATTTAACGCTTGCCACCCCGTCGATGACTACAATAACCCATGTCGGCTTTGGCCTTAACCCATGTGAGACGTAGTACCGATCATAGTGGTTGTGAATATGGAAGGCATTTCCATGACTTAAATATTATGAGGGATCATGCCATTGCACGTTTCTAAATCCGTGACATAATCCAATTATACCACTATCACAAGATTTTCATAAATGCATATGTATTTATTTGGGAGTCTAATTATTCTAAATAATTATCTAATTATATGCTAGTATGATTGATGCCGATCAAATCGATATAAAGAACTCAATATTCCAAGTTGTGTAGCCAAAGTTATCACGAAAACAAAATCAGCAACCAGAAACCAGTCCGTTGTAACGCAACATAGTCCGTTACAACGGACCTCCAGTATACTTGGCACTCCGTTACAACGGAAGTCCAGTCCGTTACAACGCTATTTATTTCGGAGTTTGGCCAAATTTTGCCAGAAACATGTCCGTTACAACGCAACCTAGGTCCGTTACAACGCTATTTTCTGCAAACTTTCGTCCAAATTTCCAGAGACCAGTCCGTTACAACGTAACATACAGTCCGTTACAACGGACAAACTGTGTAGAGCTCCGTTACAACGGACCCAGTCCGTTACAACGGACTCCAATAGAACCCTAGGCATCCCCGCAACCTCGTATCAGATACAAGGTCCGTTACAACGGACTCCAAGTCCGTTACAACGGAATATGCAGTTTTCACGGTCCTCCTCACACCCCCGCATCCTATACAGGGTCCGTTACAACGGACACCAAGTCCGTTATAACGGAATATGTGTTTTTTCGAAAAAATCTCAATTTCCTATATCTGCTACAGTGTCCGTTGCGACGGACTGAAGGGGAATATCCCCGGCCCCGAGCCCGCGCAGCGGATATGTAGGCCCGGTCCAGTTCCCCGATTCCCGAGATCACGCCACGACTTCGAGGGTACGATGCAAATAGAAGGTTAGATCTTTACCGGTGCAAAATTGATTGCACACGAAGGGTTGATCGCTGCCTTCTTTCTCCTGTCACGTTGGTGACAATACGCGCGTCCCACACCACGCGTCTTTCACCGCTCGTTGACTTCGCCGATTCGCTTGATTTCGTCTCCGACTCAATCTACTCGTCCGAATCGATCACAATCGTGAGAGCCTCAGTTGTTGCTCCTCTACGTGTATCCACCTTGAATCGCAAGACGTCGGTCACGGATGCACCTGCCTAGACGATGCACCGGTGAACTTGCTTAATCGAATTGATTCTCTAAACCGTAAAACACCTTTTCACGGTTTCTCTCTTTTACACCTTTTCACTCTCTAGAAATTTGTCTCACAATTTTCTGGATAATTCTGAATGAATTGGTTAGTTAAGATGAGAGAGAAAATCCTATTTATATACAATAGGATCAGGATTAGCCAAAAGGCATGTATATCCAATATACACCCTCTCACACAGAAAACTGCATGAACCTGGTCAGTATTCTGTCCAGACGAAATTGATAAATTTCTCTGACAGAAAATCAACCAACACGAAAGTTGTAGATAATCTCATTATCTACTCGACCCAATTTGGCCCAGCCCAATTGGAGTTCGTATGCAAAAGTTATGACTGTTTTACTAACTGTATGTCATACTATTGCACCCTTTCGGTATTTCACAGAAACGACACTTATACTTCGTTCATATGAAATATATTTCTACATGAAGGTTATAGATAATCTAATTATCTATCTTACCCAATTTGAACCATTCAAATCGGATTTTTCTACTGAAAGATATGGCTACGAATGTACGACTACATTCGTTTATCCTTGTGTACACTTTTACGGTTGATCCTGAAACTGTATTTCCTTCACACCCAGCATGCCCGACTCCTGGCATTTTATATGAATTGGAAAAATATGAAGGAATTACATTTATAGATCAACTAGTTGATTGTACAAATAAGTATAGATGAACGTACGCGTTCGTCGAAACGGTTGGATGCATAATGAGATTATGCAAAACTGACATATATTACACAGTGCGTTATGACGGACCATATTGTCCGTCGTGACGCAGTAATAGTATGAAAGTCAATCGATGAGTATAGCGTTATGACGGATAATATGGTCCGTCATGACGGACGGACTAGCGTCATGACAGACTGGTTGCTCCGTCATGACGGACCTAGAGTAAAACGTCCATCTCAGTACATGTGATACGTTCGTCATGACGGACCATTTCCTCTGTCATGACGGATTGTAGTCCAAATTCTGCAATGACAGTTTTTTCTTAAAACTCATTAATCCTCTATTAATAGTGCTGATTAATATAAGATTATTCACTCTCTCTAATATTCAGACAGAATTCTAGATCTGAGATTGAGCTTGTGAGACAAGGAAAACACCATTAGAGATTGAGAAGAATTTGACAAAGTTTACGACGAATTTTCTAGGGGAACTCGCGCGTAACCGAGAGACGAAGCTCGCACCGGATACGGGTAGAGAGATCTCAACCGAGATGTTTCGTTGTTATCAAACAACAGCAAGCTCGAGCAAGATCGAGGACTAATCCGAAGCAATACGGTTGTATATGACAAGGAAAGGCACCATCGACGTGTCGAATAATGCGGGCGTGGGACGCACGTGTTACCGAGGATCGGAGCAGCAAAATGGAGCAACTACAAACCGTGTCACCCCTTCTCCGTGATCAATTTCACGTGCTATGACACTCTATAATAGTTATAGATTGTAGTTACATGTAATCGTACTTTCGATGTCGTCGGCGTGGTCCTCGCGATCGGCACTGACCGGGCCCGTCGTTTCGCACGTGTTATTGGGGCTCGGTAGCGACGCCGATGCCCAACAAAATAACCAAGAGGCCCCCCTCTTATCTAATATTTACAAAAAGGTCCTTAAAAACTCAAAACCTAACAACAATTGAGTTAGACGACATTAAAATATAGAGTGATGCTAGGTAATAATAAATTGAGTTATTCTAAATTGAAATGTGCAATTGAGTTATGGAGCAATGGTCAAACTACAGTAAAGTAAAAGTACTTAATTAAGTATTTTGTTAAGTCTACTCAAAAGTTTTAAGCCATCCGATTAAATTTGAGATGCAGCAGATGATAAAGCACATAATGATTAACGGAACGTCGGGGTGCAGCTCGATCTTTTCATCAAATATTGAAGAACAAAGAAAGAGGAACTCGCGGATTAGAGATGAGAGGTGAGTCGTACGGAAGGGAGGCATATCGTACAAGAGGTGAGCGAAGAGATCACACGCAAACTGTCCGTACATCGAGTACGAGCTCCGTCGACTAGAGAGGGGTTCCAGCTTTTGGAGTAGGTTGATTGCAAGTAATTAGTTTACCCTTTTATTTTGGGAAGAAAGAACCCAGCGGAAAAAATATATAGTAGGGAAACGGAAGGAGATATGCCCGTTTCGTTAATCTAAGAGATCATCTTCAGCGTGCATTTTGAATTCAAGATCGGGTGGCTTAAACTCTTAAATACACTTAACAAAATATTTAATTAAGTACTTTAGCTTTACTATATATATATATATATATATATATATATATATATATATATATATATATATATATATATATATAGGGGCTAAACTACTTAATTAAGTACCAACATTTTGGTACTTAATATTTTTTCACCATTGAATTTGCATTGAGATTTGTGTTTTTTCATGATGATCATGAAAGTTTGTGCACATCATTAAATGCACAAATCTCAATACAAATTCAATGGTGAAAATGCATTAAGTACCAAAATGTTGGTACTTAATTAAGTAGTTTAGCATCCCTCATATATATATATATATATATATATATATATATATATATATATATATATATGAGGGAGGCTAACCTACTTAATTAAGTACCAAAGATTTGGTACTTAATGATTTTAAATAACGTTATAACGGACTATGCGATTTTTGAACTGCAGTTTTCGCTCGTTTCCAAAACGATCAATCATGAAACCTTTTCACGATTATTCCTAGATACTCTCAATCAACTATTGATCGATCTCTAGCGAATTTCACTTGTGATTTTAATGGAATTTGACATTCTAAATATGTAACATCATGCAAACGGGTACGAACTTTGATAACCCGTGCGTATATCTAATATACGACTATGATTCGACCCTCGAATCGATGGCGATCGCTCTGATACCACTGAAGGGGAATATCCCCGGCCCCGAGCCCGCGCAGCGGATATGTAGGCCCGGTCCGGTTCCCCGATTCCCGAGATCACGCCACGACTTCGAGGGTACGATGCAAATAGAAGGTTAGATCTTTACCAGTGCAAAATTGATTGCACACGAAGGGTTGATCGCTGCCTTCTTTCTCCTGTCACGTTGGTGACAATACGCGCGTCCCACACCACGCGTCTTTCACCGCTTGTTGACTTCGCCGATTCGCTTGATTTCGTCTCCGACTCAATCTACTCGTCCGAATCGATCACAATCGTGAGAGCCTCAGTTGTTGCTCCTCTACGTGTATCCACCTTGAATCGCAAGACGTCGGTCACGGATGCACCTGCCTAGACGATGCACCGGTGAACTTGCTTAATCGAATTGATTCTCTAAACCGTAAAACACCTTTTCACGGTTTCTCTCTTTTACACCTTTTCACTCTCTAGAAATTTGTCTCACAATTTTCTAGATAATTCTGAATGAATTGCTTTTTTAAGATGAGAGAGAAAATCCTATTTATATACAATAGGATCAGGATTAGCCAAAAGGCATGTATATCCAATATACACTCTCTCACACATAAAACTGCATGAACCTGGTCAGTATTCTGTCCAGACGAAATTGATAAATTTCTCTGACAGAAAATCAACCAACACGAAAGTTGTAGATAATCTCATTATCTACTCGACCCAATTTGGCCCAGCCCAATTGGAGTTCGTATGCAAAAGTTATGACTGTTTTACTAACTGTATGTCATACTGTTGCACCCTTTCGATATTTCACAGAAACGACACTTATACTTCGTTCATATGAAATATATTTCTACATGAAGGTTATAGATAATCTAATTATCTATCTTACCCAATTTGAACCATTCAAATCGGATTTTCCTACTGAAAGATATGGCTACGAATGTACGACTACATTCGTTTATCCTTGTGTACACTTTTACGGTTGATCCTGAAACTGTATTTCCTTCACAATATGCAACCATCACTCGACCGGATATTGCATGTGCTGGAACAAGTATAGTCAGTACATGCACAAACCATCTGATCTCCATTGGGGATTAGTAAAGAGGATCTTACGCTACCTACAAGGCTCTCTTCAGCATGGGCTCACTATTCATCGCTCATCTGATCTAACTCTTCATGCCTACTCCGACGCTGACTGGGCAGGAGATCCTGACAATCGATGTTCAACCACGGGCTTATGTGTGTTTCTTGAAAGGAATATGATCTCGTGGTCCTCAAAGAAGTAGCCCACACTATCACGATCGAGCACGAAGGCCGAATACAAGGCCATGGCAGTCACTTCAGCAGAAATGGTGTGGATCCGGTATCTTCTTCACGAACTCTCAATTCCTTATCCTACAATTCCTATACTTTGGTGTGATAACTTGGGTGCAACGTATCTTGCAGCCAATCCTATATTTCATGCCCGCTCGAAACACGTCGAGCTGAATTATCATTTTATTAGGGAAAAGTTCACTCCAAACAACTACTCGTTCGTCATGTGAGCTCCAAAGATCAACTGGTCGATGGTTTCATCAAAGACTTGCCTATGTCTAGATACGAATATCTTCGAAGCAAACTTATGGTTCTTCCAGTACAATTAGTTTGAGGGGGGCGTATTAGAGTAATTAATTATAGTCTGGTGTATTACACCATGTCTAGCCAGTGAATAGAGTGTTAGGTAAAGTTACCATTAGAATTAGGTAAAGCTTAATGTTATAAATATAATCTTGAGTTATGTAATTATTCAGAGATTAATAATAATCAAATTACATTCTTTATTTTAATGTACAATTGTCTTCACCTAATTCTTAATTAATCGTAATGAAATCTAACTGAACATAATCTATACTACTTTAAGGCAAACCAATGTGAAGAACATACAGTTTTGGAACAACTAGAAGAATATACAAATAAGGATGATGAAATTGTTGAGTTCACAATGAGATTGTGTAAACTCAGGAACCAGGAGATGGTTCGTTCGAACGAACAAAGATGGTTGGTTCGAATGCACTGTGGTACGTTCGATTGAATAGGTTATTCAGTTCGAACGCATCTATGTAGAACTGGAACACAGTAACAGTGGCAAGTTCGTTCGAACGAAGCTTAAGGTGCGTTCGAACGGACTATGTTTCGAATTCTGTGTTGGTAGTTTTTATCTCCAATTAATTGTCCTGTAATTAATGGTATGATCTGAGATTAATGGTATTAATTCTCAGATCTGGAAGAGAGATAACATACAGAATTTTGGTGATTATTCTTTATCTTCTTCCTCCAGAAAAAGCCATTAGAGAAAAGAGAATTTGGAGAAAAATTTTCAATTTCAGATTTAAGCAAGTTTACGCGTGAGTATACAAGGAGGACTCACGTATAACCGGAAGGCGATAACTTGAAGTGGATACGGGTAGAGAGATCTCAGTTGAGATCTTATATTGTGATCCAAGGAGAGCAAGAACGAGCAAGGTCGGAGCTTAACAGGAAAGGATCCGGTCGTATACGACAAGGCGAAGCTTCATCGATGGTATCGAATAGTGCGGGCGTGGGACGCACGTGTTGTCGAAGAACGGAGGGAGAAGAACAACTGCAAGAGCGTGTCAACCCTTCTCCGTGATCAATTTCACGTAGTATGATATTATATATAATAATTATATATTAGTAGTTGCATGTAGATTAAGATTCGTATCATAGAATCGACGGCGTGATCCTCGGGATCGGGTCAGATCGGGCTCCACAATTCGCTGCGCGGGGGCTCGGTAGTGACGACGAAACCCAACACAATGGGGGTTAAGAACTAATCATGATAGAGCAAGTAATCTTCTTCGAACAAGAATTGAAATGGTTTCAAAAGAGAAATTGAATTGAAGACTGGCTCGAATCCACTTCAATTCTAGAGAAACTCTAGAGTGGAGAGGAGCTCATTGAAATTACTTACTCAAGGAAATACATTTCAAACAAGAATTGGAGAATTTCTATGGAGACTGGTTCAATTTCTCCTAGTTCAGAAGAGTTCCACGTCATGTTTTCCTTGAACTGTGTCATGGAGGAGCTGAGCCTAAACATGGAGGAGGACGTCGTAATCAAGCTCGCTAGAGCCTAGAGGAAGATGATTAGGGTGAGTGATGTTAAGTAGCTTATTGATTTAGGGCCAGAGAAGCTTCGCCATGGACTTGTGAGGGAGTTCGTAGAAGAAAGGGTGAATTGCTAGAAGAAGAGAATAGGGGCGGTCGAGCTTATCAGGTTTGGGGGTAGTTTGGTAATTGCACTATTTTCTATTAAGTTTAATAGATTTGTTAACTTTGGATTAATTTGATACAAATTGAGTTTTAAAGGGATAATTTTGATATTAGCAATTTTACAGGGACAAACATGATATTTCTCATTTTTTAGGGATATACCAGAAATCCCTCCTTAAATATATTACATATGCTAATTAACATGTTAATTAATCATATTAATTATTATATATAGAAGATGTTTTGGTGAAATGTGGGGACAAAGTAATATTTCTCTCGTCTTAAGAAGGTTATTTATAAATTAGTTAGGGATTTTTTTTTTTGAAGAGAAACCTAATTCATGAAATATGAATATTATTGGTTTTATTTTTTTATTTGTAATACCAAAGAAACTTGAATCCTTGATCTTTATATCTTGTGTAACACTTTATTACTAAACCGAGAGACCATTGGTGAGTGAGTTAGGGATTTCTCATGAGTTGTACAAAGCATAAGTTCATTTGTAAGAGTTATCAGATCAAAAACCTTATTATGCTGCTATGCACATGTAAATATTTCTTTCATGAATGAGAAACAGTGGTCCATGTCTACCTTAAAAAAACGCAACTCTAATCGGCAATTTCTACAGTATTTATTTATAATGCACTCAGCCATCAAATACTGAAATAAATTAATAAAAAAAAAAGAATCAACAATGGCTATTGCCTTCAATCTCCTTTGCTACTTCATCGACTTCTATCGTCTCAATCTCCACCTCATTCTTATATTGGTAGCCTCTCGTACCCCAAAGAAACAAAACAAAATTCAGCACAGAAAGAACTATCAACAACAAGAAATAGTTGTCCAAACGAGTGTCATTCAAATTATCTCCCATCCAACTCTTTCCCCCATTTCTGGTTGTTATGTCATTTACCACTGTGACCAACACACAGTTCACAAAATTGCCTACTCCAAACCCGGAAGTGAAGAACGCCGTAGCCAGACTTAGCATGCCATCAGGACACTGGTCATAGAAAAATTCAAGCAAACCAATTGCCGAGAAAACATCGCTTATGCCGATAATAATATATTGCGGCACAAGCCAAAGTATGCTCATCGGGACCATTTCATTGGAATCTTGGAGTCCTTCCCTATTGACAAATTTTTATGAGAGAAAAAATAAATATCCAATACAAGGCTAAATGGCTAGAGATTGATTACCTTTCAATGATGGCCATCCTTTTACGCTCTACAATATAGGCGACCACCATGTTGACAATAACGAGGAAGAATCCGACACCAATTCTCTGAAGCATGGTGATTCCTCTTGGGTTTTTTGTACAACTTCTCATCATAGGCACGAAAACTCTATCGTAAATGGGAACAAGTATACAGAGCGTGAGGACCATGAAACCACTCAGAGTTGCAGCCGGTATTTGGAAATTGGGGCCGAGTGAACGGTCTAGCGTGTAGCCTTGTTGAATGTAGAGTGTGTTTGTTTGCGACAAAATGGTATATGGTATAAGGGTCGTGACCCAGATTAGAAACATTTTTAGAAATAATTTGGCTGATTCTACTTGTGTGACCGTACACGGGTTAGTACATTCTTTTATTGCTGCCTTGTCGAGAAATCTGTATCGCAAAAAGAAAACGAACTTGCCAACGTTAGACAATTCTTCTGCAAAAGCATATGCAGCGGATATATGTCAAAACTGATCTTACTTGAAACAGGAAGTGTGATGTAATTGTCGCTTGGAACTTGTCAAAGAGTTCTGACTCTCGAGCTCATGGCGTGTCGTGGATTCATCGGAAACCTTGCAATGATTTACAATTGCTTTCTTAAACACGCTAAATAGCTCACTTATTGGATATTCGTGCCTCTTCGGCTTATGGCGATATAAAGGCACGCCAAGATAAAATATGATTAATGACACGGATAATGCAATCGTCAGGATTCCATACCCTAATTCCCACCCTGTATTTTCTTGCAAGTAGACAGGAATGGAAGCAAGAAATGCACCTAAGAAAGTGCTGAAAAACCACCAATTGAAGAATGATGATTTGAGTTTGCGCTCATGGGGGTTGAAGTCGTCAAATTGATCGGCACCAAATGTGGAGATGTTGGGTTTGGTTCCGCCTATACCAATGGCTATGATGTAAAGTGCTGCGTAGAAGAGAGCGACCTTGCCCTTCGGTGCCGACGAGCATACTGATCCAATTACATCAGTACAATCTGAAGGGAACAACACCTGTTTGAATATCACTCCTAGTGACAGGATAACCATTCCCTGTTTAAAGAAATAAAATGAATTATAAATTATAAATAATCTTATTTGGAAGAGAGACTTGATCTCTCTCCAAATTTACTCAAATTTTTTTTTTTTATAAATAATCATCAATAAAAACACTTAATAAAAGAAAATAAGGATATTTTTCTTGACTTGTTTGATGATTTTATTGGGTGATTTCAAAGCATAAACCATGTTTTGTGTCTGAAAAGTAAAATGTTTACCCAGAGATGGATGAGTGAACCAAAGGAGAAGGTCCAGAAACGTCCTAGATACGTATCTGCAATATAAGCCCCGAAAAGAGGTGTTATCCAAATGGCACCATGCCAAATGTTGACATTCCGCACAGACGCAACAGTATCCTCGTGCAGTTCCATCGTTAAATACCTAACTAAGTTGGAGGCTACACCATAGAATGCGAACCTTTCGAGTGTTTCGTATGCTAAATCAAAAGATGAAAAAAAAGGATGAGTCGATTCACATGCTCATTTTTTTTAATTTTCAAGAGCAATTTGATAGGAATTAAGTGATTGTTGATCATTTATCAACTCAAACTTAAGTTTATATACCAAGCAAGAAGCCGCAAGCTCTCCAGCTTCCAGTTTTCTGTGGATTAGCAGGGCGTCCGTATAGAGTAACGGAGCCATCTTGTGTATAAGCTTGAATGTCCATTAATGGATGAAGGCTCAATCAAGAGATGGAGACCTCTGTTTCGATGGTTCAAATCTTGTGTTCGAATAGGAGGAATGATTTTTTTTAAGAAATAGGATAGAGGATTATAACGTGTTAAAGAATTAAAAGGGTGAATTTGATTGGTTTAGTAACTTTAGTTCGTTATAATGATTATTACGAACGGGCTCAGAAAATAGTTTGACAAGCCAAATGACCAAGATAAGTTAATCAAGTTATAGCATAAAAAACAATTAAACCAAGTTAATTTCATAAATTGTTATATAAAATGGTCTTTCCAGGTATTTGGGTTTTTTTTTAAATCAAATTTGACAATCAAACTAAAACCCAAAAAACAAATTAACCTAGCTATTTTCGAAAATAGTTATGTGTAATAATCTTCTCAGGACTTTCGAGGAATCTGTTATTTTTTTTTTTCCAAAATCTGCCCTTTATCATTTAGCAGCAGAATCAATAACGAAATTCGTCTCGGATATAAACAGAAAAATCAAAACCAACTAGCAAAAATTTCACCAAATAATTTTGACCCATTCATATGTCTCGTAATCCCGAATATTTCGACTTCTACATGCTAAGTGCATAGTGATAATTTTACTAAATTCAGGACTTTTCAAAAGCAAGATTTATATTCCAAAATATGTAGGAACCAGGATTATAGTTGTGCTATGTTGCGAGTATTGTAATTGTTAAAAATAAAACGTGTTATTTTTTTTTTAATACTAAGTACCTTTTCTTTTTTTGACAATATTGGTCCTGAATATTTAATTTGAGTAGTTATTATATATTTTCGGAGGTTACTTGGATTTTAAAACTATGAATAGTATTTTTGTTGAACTAACGCCTCACAAAAAGCACGACGTAATGGAGAAGAATACTTTTTAAGACTATTCAGGGGCGGCTCAACCATCTGAGAGGCTCTCGGCAAAAAATTTAGAAAAGGCTTTTGCTAGGAGACGAGGAACAAAAAATTGTTGATGAATTATTGCTAGACAAATAGGATTTTTTGGGATTCAAACAGTTTTATAACGGATTAAACAAGCAGGGAAAAGAAGGTCCAGATCTAAAGTTTTTACCAATTTTACAATTTAGTCTTTAACAAATAGTTTTTGTAAAATCCATAACAAATAGGAAATTACAGAGAATTGATTGATTCAAGAAGTGTACTAAATTATAGATTCAGATCTAAACAGTGATATCAAGAAAAGAGTATTTTTGATATTTTATCTGATTCAAACAGATCAAACAATTGAACACAAACATTTGAGTATTTCACAAGATAAAAATGGAAAAAATGCAACAACAATTTCACAAAAATTCCACAAACTATATTTCATAGTATATAACAAGTTCACAAAGAGATTTGAATCATATGTACTTAATTCGTAATCAAAGAAATAAAAAGAGTGGAAAAATACCGAAAAAGGAGAATTCGAGTCCAAGAACGGATCTTGGCGAGGTCCTCGAGCCTTGATGCCTTGAGAGGAGGTGAGAGGACGAGGAGAACAATTTCTTCGAGCTTGGAGAGGGTGGAGAGAGAGGAAAAGATCCTCGGAACGGCCTCGAAAACCGTGCGGAGACACGATCTTCTCGACAAAAATGGCTCGACGACGAGCAAGGGGAGCATGAGAGCTCTCAACAATGGAGGGGGAAGATGCTAAGACCTTACCTTCCCCCTAGAATGGAGGGTTGACCAATGAGATCCAATGGTGCTTGAGAGAATGGTCTTGGATCTCTTTTATAGAAGGTGGAGATTGCTACAGAACAATACCTGAGTAGAAACTTGCATGGGTAGGTAGAGAATGTTTCACTGAATCCAACGGTCCAAAGTTCATCAAATTTGGACGTCGTACTGCCGAGAAAACGAAAAAATACAATTGGCAAACTTCTCCACGGATCAAGATTAAATCATTTGAAAATCCTGTAAAATTCACCAAAATAGATGTGTTCTTCTGCGGTTCAGTATGGAATGGAGATGGAGAGTGCGCCTTTTTCTTCATGTTTCTAACTTTGAGCTGTGTAATGGAGTTGTCCTTTTAAAGCCAAAATGGAGAGAAGTGTAACGCATGACTCCAAACAAAGGTCTGTTCAAACTGCCGATCTTCTGTGTGCGGCAGCGTGTGGCCGATTGTGCAGAGTCGCGACAGGAGAGAGAGGAGGGATTTGCAGAGCGGGCTGAATAGACTTCATGGCACAGTAGATCCGGCCGACCCAATTATTGGCTGTCAGGGAATTATTACTCAATCATTAAAGTACTTTAACGGCTTAGGATTTGCTGTTGGGTCACTTGTGTAGTCTTCGGTGTATTGAGTCAGGTTCCGAGAGAAAATGACTCGCTGTACGCGGTAAATAGAGGAGCGTCGTGCGTGATTTGGAGTAGTGGGTCAGTGGAGAGAGCAAATTCTGACTCGTTTCACGGGTTGTGAGGATCCTGCTGCCACAGCAAATCCTGGAAAGGTTAAACCACGTCATGGATTTTGCTGTCCTTGGTTGAAATGGTCACTTTTGACATGTCTGAAGTTAAAGCTCGATTTCTGTCTCATGCTTCTGTCAAATGTCATCATATGATATATCAAATCGATCGGCGAGACGAGGCGGATCCATCTACAGTCCTGGTTTTGCGAGATTCTGCACTTTTCACCTGATATTAACACAAAAACACATAAGTATTTTATCTCAACAAATTAGAATTATGAATATTTCTTATACTTTAATCATGTTTAAGTATTTAAATTCTATATTTTGGGTATGTAAAAAGTGATGAAAAATCCCCTTATCAAAGCCGATGACCGCTTGTTTCGGAAAATTCGTTCGTTTCTTTCCTTCCAAATTCCCCAAATAAAATCTTCATATTTTATTTGTAGCAAGTTATATATAGCAAACGTACTTTCGACAAGCAGTAGAAGGTTTTGGCAAAATAATCTTCATTGCTCAAGCAACCGTAACGGGTCAAGATAAAAGAAATGTAGAAATAGACGTCTTAACACGTTCACCAAATCTAATACCAAACATCTTCAGATTATCTCATGGAAGACAATACTCAAATATTGAAATCATCCATGAAAAACCTATACCGTATCCAAATCAAAACAACCACCCACCACATAACCAGCAAAACCCACCACACATTCCTAATCAAATACAGGGACAACAACAAAACCAACCAATACAAATGTTTCAACAACATCAACAACCACCAAATAACAACCTTGAAGAAGATGAACCAATGGAGCAACCGGAGGTGATTGATCAATTGACAGCAAGGAAAATAAGACCACAGGGCGGTCAAGGCCACATAAATCCAAGGAGACATGAGCCACACAGTACTGCAAACCGTAATGCACGGGCAACAGACAAAAGACAAATTAAACGGCCTAGATGACACGTACTAAAAAAAACAAAAAAATATCCACCTCAAATCATATCAAGCCAGGTGGTATGCCCAAAACCATAGAAATCGAATCAGAATAGGGTACTACTGCCACGCGTCCTACGGACATAGGAGAAAATAAAGAATTGGGTACGAAAATACAAATAACTCCTAAAACCCTAAAACCAAACGAAAGCATTCTAGGCCCACCACCATTTCTAAATAAACTTCATATTCTCACCAAACAAACCCTAAACAGCAAGTCTCTCTACGCAATTGAAAGAGAACTATGACTTCTCTGTAAGCAAGTAAGCCCCTTTTACAGTTATACACACATCCCTCTTAAAAATAAGCATTTTATGTCTAACTAGGAAAAATTCCGCGCTTCGCTGCGAATTTTATCATGTAATCAATAAAATATGCTTCCTCCAAAAACTAACAAAGCCAAATAATAATATTTTAAGTAGATATAACCCAAAAAATCTAAATCCGTGCTCAAAAGATAGAAGAAAAAGATACAACCAAAAGTATATTCCAACACAAAAACATATGAAATTGTAAGTGCTAATTAACTTGAAATAACAATAAAAACTTACAACTCTGAAACATTCATCCAATGTCTACATCAAAATAAGGGAAAATATACAACCAAAATTAGATCACAACACATACAAATAGAGCCAAGGGAAACAATGACAAATAGACCACATACAAATAGAATAAATCAACATATGTATATGATAAATTTGGAGTAAAGCTCCTGTTCTTTGGTGTGAACTAAAATAAGACCCGGTCTCAGTGTACAAATATGGATATATGACAAATTTGCCCAAAAAAAAACTAAATTTTGTCTAAATTGGAAAATACCTTGTCTCGCAACTTAGATTTTTTTTCTTCTGAAAACCCTTAGATGGCGAAACTGAGATATCTATCTGCATACAAATTGACATATGCAAGAATTTTGCAAATAAACCCCTATGTTTTGTCGGAATCACATAAATACATAATATTATGCAAATTACAAATGATGTACACTATATTTGTTTTGCCATGAAGAAAAACCTATATAGAAGCCCCCATTTAGTAATACATTTGACAATATCAAGTACCATTACATGAGGAATATGAAATAAAAAAAGTCCATGTATTTTTGTTTAAATCGAAAAATCTATTACATATGTGAGAAATTTGAAAATAAGTCCCTGCATTTAGGCCCGAATTGGAAAATATCCAACATTATGCAAAACTACAAAAGTCCCCTCCAGTAAGAAGTAAATTGAAAAAAAAAACATAGTCGCCACTTAGGTTTTTGGTTTAAAATTACAAAAGGCCCCTTCATTAATTGAAATTAATGGTGCCGATTAGTTCCAAAAAAATCCATACAATTTCATAATATCATTCAAAGCATAGACGAAAATAGAAGCTAATAGGACCTCTAATTATAAAAAAACCAAGAAGGAAATAACAAAAATTCATCTCACTTATTTTTTCAGAAGGACTTGTAACAAGCACGTTGTATGCATTATCTAAAAATATAAACTTAGATTACTCAAATGGATCTTCATTAAGGAATAAATACCTCTGTGGCAGCTTTGTTTATCTTCGAGATGAAGTCCTCTTTGTTTTTGACGTCTCCATGTTCCACTCTAGATTTTTGACGCCTCCATGTTCCCCTATAAAACTCAAAATATATCAAATATACTCTGCTGAAGCAATAAATAATAATTTGAAAATCTTGGTACATGGTGATCTTTGATTCGATCACATCATTCAAAATAGGATTCTCAGACGCCTCAAGTCTGGCCTTCAAAACGTACATGGTGGTCTTTGATGTGAGAGAGATCTCATTTCCATTCTTCCGTTAATGTTTTTAACCTAACAAGCTCTACGTGTCCTTCTCTGCCACAATACCTATTTAAAAAGATTTGATTTTGAAGGAAATGCAGTTTCACATCTACGGTAAAATCGTACGTATAAGGATATATGAACATGATAGTTCATAGAAATATAACATGTGTATTAGATGCACATATGTATATATGATATACATAATTAGATTGATAAGATAAGATTTTAGTAAAAATCTGTTTGGAATATTTTTACTAAAACGGACATAACTTTCGCATACGAACACCGATTGGGATGATTCAACTCTCATAAGTTAGATAATTGGATTATCTACAACTTTCATATTCAGTGGAAAAACATTTGAATAACGTAGGACGTTCATTCTAATGCAATACACGAAAGGTTGCGGCAGTTCGACGAAAGGACGCGAACGTTTACTAAAACTAGAATAAATTTCGGACTAGATATCCAAATGGGATAATGTCGGATTTGTTGGAAAGGTGATAAGATCATCTAGAAGTTTAGTTCAGAAAGTTCCTGTTAATTACGGACCTAAGTCAGTCGAAATTCCAGTTTAGTGAAAGTGTGTCTGCTGATTCTGCAGGAGACACATCTTTTGATCAAATCTTCTAGAAACTTGTCCTTTCATGCATATAAAAGTATCATTTGATTGATTAAAGAGTGTCTATTTACTAGTGAAGGAATACGAGTTATTATATAAATTGGACCCTAATCTCACTCAATCAAATCAATCTAAGCAACCATTATTTCCACTAATTAATCCAGTAATTAAGAGAGAGAAAAGTTCGCCGGAATTCTCCATTGATTCCGGCAAGAGTTTAAGCAAGAGTGATTACGAGGCGTCTAGGCAGTTTCGTGATTATCCGACGACTCCCGTTTCGCGGTTGATACGAGTAGAGGTACGTATACGTTTGCGTACTAACGAGTTAAGTTCATCAACCGATGAGAAGACGAACGGAGAAAGATGACCGGTTTGGGCGTGGGACGAACCGGTACGAGCGAAAAGGTGCGAACGAAAAGGTGCGACGTGAACGGAAGTCAAGGCTTCGCAGCGACAAACCCTTCGTAAGCGACCAATTTCGCTAGGTACAAATATTACGTTTATTAGATTTACGTTATATTAGTTATAGGCAATTTGATAAACAAATCGTAGATGAGATCTCGGGGATTTGTACTCCGTCGAGTCCAATAATTATCCGCTGCGTGGACTCGATGGGGGTGTAGATAACCCAACAGTGGTATCAGAGCGAACGTCATACGGTTTGTGTTATCAAATCGCAAGAAAAATGATTAAGATAATATGTAGGGTCATTTTAGTAAATTTTCCCAAAATTGAAACCTAAAATAAGATTTTAAAGTCAAATTCACAAGTAATCGAATGGTAAAATATTATAGGATAATTACTGGTACCATTTAATGTCTTGAAAATAGTTTTTCTTCGAAACGAACAAAGAATTTCTTATTTGACTACAAAACTTTAGAATTTTATTTTTATAATTCAATTTAATACATGAAAACCTTGTGAATATAAAACCTAGTAAGTTGATGTATGACACAACAAATCCCTCACAACGAAATTTGAAATGATAGAATTTTGCGTAATTATAAACTAACTAGATGTCTCCTATATAAACAGTTGTCATGTTTGTTTACAAATATACGTTTGGATTGGGCCTTCGTCAGGCATGCGTATACACGTAGTTCAATAGGACAATAAGCTTTAGTATAATTTAAATGTGGATTGGGCCTTCGTCAGGCATGTTTAAATTTAAACTAGTTGATACGTTTAGTATGGTTTTAGTTTAGATATTCAAGTTAATCGGATTAATTGGATAAGACATAGTTGAAATACACACACGGAATTTTGAATTACATAGGATATAATTTAAATACTGAAATTTCATAAAGTTTGAGAGTCGCATATGATGCGATTGGATATGATCCTACCTAAATAACGAGATCCCACTCGATATGCCTTCGTCACTTGTGGGAGGATTGTAATATATGGTTCTCAAGGTGTTATCGGATTATGAATCCCGAATCGATCATGAGGGTGATTGTTTTGATAAAAGTGACACAAATAACCCTATTAAATAAAGCATATAGAATTAATACGCACAGTTAATTAATTTATCATTATTATGTTTTAGGAATCATGTCTAGTAACAATACCGGTTCCATATCGATTCGATCGTTATTGGAGAAAGAGAAACTTGTCGGTAGGAATTTTCTGGATTGGCACCGTAACCTTAGAATCGTTCTAAGGCATGAAGATCTAATAAGTGTATTAGAAACGCCAATAGTGGAAGTGGCTAATCCAACAGAAGCTCAAAAGGCAGAGTTGAAAGTACTCAAAGGCAAATCGAATAATGTAACATGCCTTATGTTAGCATGTATGGATGCAAGTTTTCAAAAGAAGTTCGAAGACTCCGATGCATATACGATAAACAAACGTCTCCTTGAAATGTTCCAGGAGAAAAAGAGACTTGAACGGTTCAATACTCTTAAAGGTTTGGTTAATTGTAGAATGGCACCAGGGTCGTCAGTTAGCACACATATGCTAAAGATGCAGGATTTCCTAGGCCGTATAGAGAAATCCGACGAAGTAATCTCGGCAACATTGCAACAGGATTTGATCCTTTGTTCATTACCGCCGACATTTGCCTCATTCGTGACAAACTATCACATGCATTCGATGAACAAGACGATCCCCGAATTACATGGGATGCTGAAGACTTATGAATCGGAAATGATTACGACGGGTCCTAAAAATCGCGGCGGATCGAATGATGTCTTAATGGTTCAATCGGAAAATCGTAAAAGAAACAACTCAAAAGGTGCATCATGTTCGGGCTCTAAGAAGAAGCCGAAACTGAATAACAAAGGGAAATCCGAGAAGAAGAAGAAACAGGACGATGATAAATGTTTTCATTGTGAAAAGACGGGCCATTGGCGCCGCAACTGCAAGGTATTTCTCGAAGAGTCGAGGAAGAACAAAGGGAAATCCGTAGCGGCCGGTACCGCAGGTATGTCTGTTATAGAAATTAATATTTCTACTATGAATAATTGAGTATTAGATACTGGTTGTGGAACTCATATTTGTCGTAATGTGCAGATCCTAAGAAATAGTAGAAGATTGAAGTCTGGTGATGTAGATCTCCGCGTTGGAAATGGAGCAAAGGTTGCGGCTTTTGCAATAGGAGAAGTGGATCTAGCATTACCAAGTGGATTTAATATAGTATTAAATAAATGTTTTTATGTACCTAGTTTATGTAAAAATATAATAAGCGTGTCTAAATTAGCGAATGATGGCTATGAATTTGTTATTAGGATTGATGAATTTGTGATATGTAAAGACAATAATATTTATGCCAATGTAGTTATGGAGAATGGTCTTTATGTGTTAGATTTAGATAAATTTAATAAATCCATCTATAACGTGAATGAATCTCGGAATAATCCTAAAGTTGGTAATCAAACTTACTTTTGGCATTGTCGTTTAGGTCATATAAATGAGAAACGCATCTCGAAACTCCATAAAGATGGTTTACTCGACTCATTTGAATTTGATTCATATGGGAAATGCGAATCATGTTTACTTGGCAAAATGATAAAAGTGCCGTTTTCGAAGAAAGGCCAACGGTCCACGGAGCTATTAGAACTAATACATTCAGATGTATGTGGTCCAATGAGCATCGAGGCAAGATGAGGTTATCGTTACTTCATCACATTTACTGACGATTATAGTAGATATGGCTATGTCTATTTAATGCGTTTTAAATCAGAATCTTTTGAAAAGTTCAAAGAATTCCAAAATGAAGTAGAGAACCAGCTTGGCAAGAAAATCAAAGCTCTTCGATCTGATCGAGGAGGCGAGTATTTGAGCTATGAGTTTGACGATCATTTAAAAGATTATGGAATTGTTTCACAACTTACTCCACCTGGCACACCACAATGGAATGGCGTATCTGAAAGGAGAAATCGTACCCTATTAGATATGGTTCGATCAATGATGAGTCAAACTAGTCTTCCAAAATCATTTTGGGGATATGCACTTTTGACCGCGGCTTATTTGATAAATCGCTTACCTTCAAAGTCGGTTGAAAAGACACCATATGAGCTATGGCATGGAAAAACTCCATTATTGTCTTTTATTAAAATCTGGGGATGCGAAGCATATATCCAAAGAATGATTTCTGACAATCTCGATCCCAAATCGGACAAATGTCTATTTGTCGGTTATCCTAAAGAAACAAGAGGATACTATTTTTACAGTCCAGCTGAAAATAAAGTTTTCGTGGCACGAAGAGGTGTCTTCTTAGAGGAGGACTTTATCTCTTCGCACAATGGAGGAGGAAAAATAGATCTTGATGAAATTCGAGATACCGAAATAGAAGTTGAACCGACGATGATTGATTCAGAACCGTCAAATGTTGACTTAGCTGAATCAAGTACACAAGTCATTGTACCTTCTCGCCGATCTAGTAGGATTCGCCATGAACCTGAACGCTATTGTTTTATCATAACTGATAATGGCGACATCGAGTTCATTGATGATGAACCGAAATTCTACAAAGATGCGATTAAAGGTATAGATTCCAACAAATGGCTCGAAGTCATGAAATCAGAAATCTAGTCCATGTATGATAATCAAGTTTGGAACTTCATAGATAAACCTCTAGGGATCACACCCGTTGGATGTAAATGGGTTTTCAAGAAGAAAATCGATATGGATGGAAATGTGCAAACTTACAAAGCACGGCTTGTCGCGAAAGGTTTCAAACAAATCCATGGTATTGACTATGATGAAACGTTTTCGCCGGTAGCCATGCTTAAGTCTATTCGCATACTACTTGCTATAGCTGCATACTATGATTATGAGATATGGCAAATGGACGTTTAAACTGCATTTCTTAACGGAAATTTAATAGAGGATGTGTACATGACACAACCCGGAGGTTTTATCGATCCAAAAGATGCGAATAAAGTTTGTAAGTTACAACGATCCATTTATGGATTGAAACAAGCATCTCGAAGTTGGAATATACGATTTGATGAAGTTATAAGCGAGTATAATTTTATCAAAAACGTAGATGAACCTTGTGTATACAAGAAGGTAAGTGGGAGCCGTATTGTGTTTCTTGTTCTTTATGTGGACGATATATTGCTCATAGAAAACGATATTCCGTTGCTTACGGAAGTTAAAAAAATATTTAACGAGTCGTTTCGCTATGAAAGACTTAGGCGAGGCAGCTTATATATTAGGCGTAAAAATCTATAGAGATAGATCTAAAAGACTCCTTGGTTTAAGTCAAAGTACGTATATTGACAAGGTATTGCATAAATTTGCAATGGAAAATTCCAAGAAGGGATTTATACCTATGTCGCATGGTATTAATTTCTCGAAAAATCAATGTCCGACATCGATTGAAGATAAGAAATTAATGTCTGATGTTCCATACGCTTCGGCGGTAGGATCCATCATGTATGCCATGATATGTACTCGTCCAGACGTATCATATGCCTTAAGCGTTGTTTCACGCTATCAATCGAATCCTGGTGAAGCACATTGGATTGCGGTTAAATCTATCCTTAAATACTTACGTAGAACAAATGAACTCTTTCTCGTGTATGGTGGTACTGTTGGGAATTCACCCATCCCCGGGCCCGCACAGCGGATATGAAGGTCCGGTCCGGTTCCCAAAATCCAAGATCACGCCATGACTTCGAGGGTACGATGCAATAGAAGGATAGACGATTACCAGCGTGAAATTGATCACGCACGACGGGTTGATCGCTCGCATCCTTTCCTTCTCCGGTGTCACGTTGGTGACTAGCCCGTGCGTCCCATACCACAAGTTTCCCACCATCTTGACACACCTCCGGTTGTCTTTCGTGCGTCCCACGTCCACACTCTTCCACAGCCCACAGTTTTGCTCCTTCGGTTTGATCACAATCGGAGAGCCACAAGTGTCGCTCCTCTACTTGTATCCACTGTGAGTCGGAGTTCGTCGGTCGCGGATGCAACTGTCTAGACGATGCACCGGCGAACTTGCTTGATTAGATCGATTCTCTACACCGAGAAAAACTCCTTTTTCTCGGTCTTTCTCTCTTCACACTCTTTCACTCTCTTGAAAGATGTCTCTTTATATTTCTGGATTATTCTGAATAATACCATAGATTCATCTGAATGATCTGATCCAGAGAGAGAGAGAAACATCCTATTTATATCATATAGGATAAGGATGGGCCAAAATGCATGTATATCTAATATACACATTTTCAAACAGAAAACTACCGACATCCTTTCAGTATTCTGTTGAAACGAAAATATTAAATCGTTTTAACCGACTTGGAACATTCACGAAAGTTCTCGATAATCTTATTATCTTTCCAACCCAATTGGATCTGGCCCAATTGGAGTTCGGATGCGAAACGTACGGACGTTTTACTAACTGTATGTCAAACAGTCGCACCCTTTCGGTATTCCATTAAAACGACACTGATACTTCGCTCAAATGAACAATATTTCTATATGAAAGTTCTAGATAATCTTATTATCTATCTAACCCAATTTGAACCTTTCAAATTGGAGTTTCTCACTTAAAGTTATGCTAGTTTTACCAAACTGTTGCTTATGCCTACGGATGCGTACGTTCGTTTATCCTTGTGTACACTTTTACGGTTGATCCTGAAACTGTACTTCCTTCAGTCTCCCACTCAATTTCATATCTACCTAAAAGGTACTCATGCATATCCAATATGCATGATTTTAGAGAATATAGCTTGCGTATCAAATACCAAGCTGCGCACATCTTATGTGCCAATTTTATAATCAAGTCCGACTTAGTACGACTCGTTTGTGTGACCATGTAGGTTCGGTTAACGATGGCATTAGGCTGTTTCCAAAGCACTACAAACCCATGAGCGGGATCTAGTCACTCCATCATGGCTACCCATGTTAACACGAAGAATGATTGTGATCATTGTGCCTATCTCGAATAGCGGTTATTAGTTCTCTTGTTAGAGATATCCGTTAATCAAAATGCATGGTGGTAGTCATCCTTATATTTTGATTAACTATACTTATTCCTCGGTTCCGAATTGAGTTAACAAATTTCAATCGATATTAACCGTTAATATCATTGACTGTGGCCACCGTTTTCGTTAATCAATTCATCGAGTGGGCAAAGAGATATCTCTTCCTTTCGGAATAAACAATTCCTATCTTGGAGACTCACATTGAATTCCGTGTTTTGGACAATACCCAATGATGACCGTTTTAACTCCCTGTTACGGTGAGCGTAACATCATATCAAAGCATTGTGTTACGCACGTAACGCAATCAATGGTCCCCTCAAGTATGAAGAACCTAATACCCTACTCGCCGCGAGTCCATCTATAATGACTAAACCATGTCATGGTCTCGCGGCTTCGGTCATATCCAATATATGTCACCTAGCATATATCTACGTTACCGATTCGACAAACACCTTTGTCCTATGATTAGCAAAACATAATCATCGGCTAACGTACTAGTGTACGCGTTCAGTCTATTCCCTCGCGTAATAGAAATGCTTCTCTCTTAAGCAAACTGATCCGCGACTAGGGATGTTTAGAAATGAAACTTTAAGTGTGACGGTTTTGCTGCACATAATCCTCAATTATGCCGACGTCCACACAAGCTCAAATCAGGGTTCATGTAATCAAATTACACAACCCGCACACACTTTTCATATAAGGTGAACGCATAAAAATTTAAGTAAACAAATTTTTTAAAAGGGATGCATTCATACGGATTAAGTATTTGGGTGATACAACGTTTACCTATGGGTATCTCCATACCCATAACCTGCGAGGACTATCGTATTAGATAACTACACTCTACTCTCTTCCTCCTCTAGGTAGCTCCATACCCATAGTCATCGCATGACAGTCACGCGCGACTAGAGAGAGCGGTTTTGTAAACGGATCCGCACGTTGCTGCTAGTGTTAATCATCATCAGGTTTGAAATATTTCCAATACCTACGATCACATCATTTCACAAAATTTCATGGATCAAATGAAATTTTTCTGAGTATTGGCTATAAGTGGTTGTGACCTCGGCATTTTTGGCTTGTACTATTGCGTCTCACGCAATACACAATCATAAATCCGATAACTCGTGACTGCTCAAGTTTGGTCATGTATCCTTGATCCATACCGCTTCCTTTTGTGATTAATAACCACAATATACTCGCCTCCGTAAATAGAATCATAAATTATTGGTCTTGTGGAACCTTTCCACATAACCGTGTTTTCGTTTAAGAAAAACATGTACACACTTTGTGATCGAAAGTCGTGCTACATATTTGGACGTGCCATATTTGGAAACTGTTGTTGTTATAACTCTTTATAACCAACATGTCCTCCACACCATTATAGATAAAATAAAATCCTGAATTCTTTTGCAAAGTATTCAAGGATAACATTCACCGCCATCAATACAAATCCCGATGGGTTTAAAGATACATAGCCATTATGTATATACTAGCTATAACCCCGCGCAATTGCGCGGGGCACGTTGATTTGTTTTTTTTTTATGATTTGTGCGTTTTCTGTATTTATTTTTCGGCAGCGTTGTATTGGGCAGTGATTCGATTTGTGTGGTGTTGTGGAATTTTCAAACTGAGAAGGATCGAAATGTAATTTTTCAAACTGAAAATGACCTAAATGTAAATTAAAAAGGACCAAAATGTGAATTAAATTTTTTTTTTCGAATTAAAATGTGTAAATAAAAGAGGATCAAGATGTAAATATGAAGTACCAAAATGTAATATTTTAAACTTGAAAGGACCAAAACAAAAATAAAAAGGACCAAAATATAGTTTTTTCAACTAAAAAGGACCAAAATGTAATAAAAAAAAGACCAATATGTAAATTAAAAAATTTCTTACAAAGAGGCCCCTGGACCAAAATGTATTTTTTTAACTTTGGAGGACCAAAATGTAAATAAAAAGGACCAAAGTGTAATTTTCGAAATAAAAAGGACTAAAATGTAAATAAAAAGGACCAAAATGTAAATTAATTTTTTTTTTACAAAAAGGCCCCTGGTGACGTGGCTCCACCAGGAGCCAGGGAAAAGTATAGAATTATACTAATTAAAATATGTATAACCATTACACATTCACAAGAGTTAGTCTCATGTAATCGCATTACATTCAAACTCGTGTGATTCCCGTGGATTTTATTGATGGTGAACTAGACGCTCTATGTGTACGACGTATAGCCACATACATATCATGATAAATATAATAGGTCCTCAATCAAATGTAAAGCATCATATTATTATGTAGAAGAATCCGGAGTCGAATTAGAGGAATCCAGATTATTATGGAATTATACACAGCTGTGATTCTCTTTATATTTGCAGTTAAAACATGCCTTATTTATAGGATATCTTTGTTATTCAGTTTCCTGGTTTGGAGGCAGAATATTTCTGTTTTATTTATAGGATATCTTTGCTATTCAGTTTCCTAGTTTAGAGGGCAGAATATTTACTTTTTTGAAATACGATTTGTACCTATAAAAGGAGAAGAAAACATCTCTTTAATGATCAGAAATAAAATTCACGTTTTCTCTCCAACTTTTCTATATGGTACCAGAGCAAAAATGATCTAAGAACGGTTTTTTATTTATCCTAGTTGGCTTTTCTTCATCTTTTCTTCTTGCTCCCACATTCCTTTATGGTTGAAGGCGAGATGTCCGTTTCAACTGGAGAAAATACCGGTAGCAACTCTGCTGGTCATGGCCGCACATCCAACTCTCTTGCTCCTTTTTCCGGGAGTGATCTCTCATCCTTACATATCACGTCTCATAAACTCGATGGGCAAAACTACCTCCAGTGGGCTCAGTCTGTCAAAATCGTCATCTGTGGCAGGGGAAAACTTGGCTACCTTACCGGAGACCTTCCATCGCCGTCTCTCACCGACGCAGCCTACTCCACTTGGCGGGAAAACTTGGCTACCTTACCGGAGACCTTCCATCGCCGTCTCTCACCGACGCAGCCTACTCCACTTGGCAAGCTGATAAGAGGAAAATAAAGCACCTTTTTGATATCTAATTTGGGGATTTTAGCCCTTTTGAATCACAACTTTATATATATAATTGTTCATATTTGAGATAGCAAGAATATTTCTTCACTAAGTGTGTTTTATTGATAATTTTAGGTTTTTGGGCGTAAGTTTTTGGCATTCCAACAGTGTAGTTGTCTTCCTCTCCTCGCGCCGATAAAATCGATATATTATACTGTCCATTTCGGTACACGTATGAAGAAGGAGGCAAGAAATCTACCACACAAAAGTCTACACCAAATTCTATACGAAAACCACTCACACTTTAACCACCATTCAGCCCACCTACCTCACCTACAATTACCAAACTACCCTCAATCCTCTCAACAATCTCTAGACCAATGGGAAGACTCCTAATGCACTATAAATAGACCCCAAAGGCCCTTGGGGCAGGATTACATTCTCTTCACCATTTTTCTGCCCTCTCTCTCTCTAAGCACTTCCAAGAACTTTCAAGAACGTCAAGAACCATTCAAGAATTACTCGAATTCTCGAGTGATTGTTTGCCGGACTCGAAGCTTACTTCATCCGGTGAATCGATCTAATCGAAGCTAGTCGCAGAAGATACACGTCACAACCGGACTCGGAGCTTTCTTCATCCGGGAGAGTCGACAACTTCGAGCGAGAAGCGCTCGTACCGTCCTAGCTTTCTAGCGGTTCGAGCATCGAGCGACGACACTAGGCGAGGAAAGGAGCTCCTCTTGGCGCGTTGAAGCTCTACTTTCTTCGAATTAGGTGTATTCTTTATAAACCTTGAATTTCTTGTATGTTGAATGACTGTTTGATGTCGTGTAAAGAAAACTTGTTTTAATCTAAAAATCTTTGTTCTAAATCTTATTTCTTGCATTCCATCTTGTGCTCTCTTTGTGTGATATTTTTGTTCTGCGTAGATTTTGATTTCTAGTTTCGGGAACTTTTTGAATCGTAGAATTTCATGAAATATTCGAATTGATATGAATTTTTGAAAACTGTCACTTAAACTGAAAACCTGCTGTTTCCAGGGGACTGTTTTTCAGAGACCTGATTGTAATTCGTTAATAACTTTTTATTCCGTTGTCCAAATTGTTTGAAATTTTAGGATAAATTTTATAATATTCAGAACTATCTGTACACAAATTTTCATTAATTTTGGAAACTTCGAAATAATTATTTTAAAGATCTGAAGTTTAATCTTATTTGACGCATATACTCCTCGTGGAACGAACTTGCATATTACTACTATACACATTAAATTCCAAACTTGTTGATTGAATTGGTTTTCACATACAACGATATATCAATTTAGAAGTGATCGAAAACCCGTTCATCAAATGGCGCCGCTGCCGGGGAGTAATGTTTAAGTCAAATTATGAATCGAACTTGCAATCTTGAGTGATATTTTTAATAGAATTGATAAGTTTGAACTTGATATTTCACTAATTTCGAAATTTTTCTATTCTTGCGAGGTACACGGAGTAGAGCAAGATGGATCATCAAGAAAGACCAAGAACGTTTGGAGAATTGCTAACTCAAGAAAGAACTCCAAGAAGATATCCAAAACACATGACGCTTAAAGAAATGATCAATCAAGACATCGACGAATGGGAAGAAAGAAAAGAAGAACGAAGGCTCGGTTTGCTCTCATGTTCCACCTCAAATCAATACGAAGAATCACACACCGAGACCCTTTATCAAAATCCCATCTACGAAGCTCGCGAATACGAAAACGAATCCCCTTGGGGTTATGAGACACAATCCTATACCGAAACCACCAATAATTACTCAAACCCCATATACGAACCTTCTCAAAACGAACTCGAATCTCAACATGAATTTGATTACCAAGATCCACAATTTCAATCCCAAAAAGAAGATCAAGACCAAGAATTAAAAAGAATGATGGAGGAAATGATGGCGATGATGATATCTCTTAAACAAAAGCAAGAACAAGTTTATGAAGAAATGAAACAAGATTTTGAAGAAATCAAACAAGAAATCAAACAAGAGATAAGTGACATCTCGCATGAGATTAAAACCACCTCTCGACGACTCGGAAATATTCAATCCATCGTAAATGATCTAGATCAAAGAGTGATTTGTCTCGACTTAGAATATTCAAACGAGGAGATTGTGGAGATTGAAGGTGACAAGAGTTCAAGTATGGGGGGATTCGATGAAAGCGTTGGAACGAGACCGACAATTGAAGAAGAAAAGGTGTCAATGGATTCAACTCTCCAAAAGACGGTTCAACTCACTCCAATCGATGAAAACAAGCAATTATCAACCGAGCAAGAAGAGAAAACTCAAATTCTCCAAGGTGAAAACATTCCTTTTATTATCAATTCTAAATTAATTAAGAACTATGATACTTCTAATGAAAGGAATGATCTTCTAATTATAGATATATCAAGAAAGAAGAGTAAATTCGAAGTACTCACACCTCTTACAACGCCTCTCCAACAAAGGCCTTTAGAAGAAACGCTTGGAAAAATCCAAGATGAAATAAAGAAACTCTTCACGCCAAGTTCAACTTACGCTAAACGAAAAATACTCATGGCAATTTCTCAAGTCTCCAATCTCTTAATGAGACTGCTCAAAGGCGGTCGTAAAGCCGCTAAAAGCATAAGCGCCTCATATAATCTCGAAATAGGTTAACTTTGGGTGTCTAGCCCAAAGACGTAAAAGAAAGGGCGCTAGTTGGGAGGCAACCCACGCACCAAAAAAAAAATTCAGGTTTTATCTATCCATCTTTTTTCTATTTTAGTCGACATTTTTTTTCGTATCTTTTCGCTTGAGGACAAGCTTGGAAATAAGTGTGGGGGGGATAATATTTGGATTTCCTTTGTATATATTCGCTTTTATTTTTCTTTTATGCTTTTATTTTGCTTTTATGAAAATTGAAAATTTTAAAAATTTTAAAAATTAAAAAATTCTACCACCATTGTATATATCATATTTTAAATCAATTTTTCGTGATCGTCCTCGATTTTTAAGCACTTAAATACTTGTTAAAGAAACGGTTTTTCTCCACGATCAAGTCTAAACAATCACACATCTTATTAAAAAGAATTTTCACCAACCACTTAAAGAATATTCTTTTTCTCAAATGAATATTAAAGAAAACAATAAACGGTCTTTTATGAGACTAATTTGGGATTCAATCCCGTCTATAATAAGATTTGCTTAAAGAAGTATTTATTTTAAATGATTTTTATTATGATTTATGTGGCACACCATTTTTGAATAAGAACCCATTCTTAATTTAGAAATTCTAAAAAGTTTTATTCAACCATTTTTGGTAGTTTTTGCATTAGTTTAAAAATTTGACAACTTACACTTAAGGATCCTAACCGTTCATGGCGACTTATGTTCCAACCAAACGGAATTTTATTGCGCTCGCAATTTTTTCAAAAAGAATTCGCAATGGAGTAAGCCGGGCATGAGCGAACCGTACTCATGATCGGTTCGAAACATTGTGAATTAATATTTTATATAAAACTATTTCAATGAAAGAAGAAAGAAAAAAAAAAGAAAAAAAAAAAGAAAGAAAAAAAAAAGAAAAAAAAGAAAAAAAAGAAAAGAAAAAGAAAATAGAAAAAAAGCAAAAAAAAAAAAAAAAAAAGAAAAGAAAAAAGAAAAAAAAAGAAAAATATAAAATAATATTTTTGAGCAAAATTTAAGGAAATTTGGTTGGATTTAAGGAGGACCCAAGTACTTACGTACCGAGCGGTTATAAAAGTGAATTACTTACATTTAAGGTCAACTTTTGCAAAAATGAAAAAATTGGTTCTATTAATACTTTTAAAAGATTTTTCCTCTTTAATTATGTGGTGTTACGTTCATTATGTGGTGTTTAACTATCTTTTTCGAGTGAAAATCATTTCTTAATAAATATCTTAAAAATTGGCAAAATCCTCATTATAGAAGTTTGATATTTTGTTCCTCTTGAAATAACATATGATTAAGAGAGTATAAATATTTCTTGTGAAGTTCAAATTTATGAGATAGTGTGATTACAATTTCAACAAAACCTAACTTGTATTTTTTGTGCTTAAAATATAATTTATTACGTTTTATTTTGTCGAGGACGACAAAAGCTAAGTGTGGGGGTATTTGATAAGAGGAAAATAAAGCACCTTTTTGATATCTAATTTGGGGATTTTAGCCCTTTTGAATCACAACTTTATATATATAATTGTTCATATTTGAGATAGCAAGAATATTTCTTCACTAAGTGTGTTTTATTGATAATTTTAGGTTTTTGGGCGTAAGTTTTTGGCATTCCAACAGTGTAGTTGTCTTCCTCTCCTCGCGCCGATAAAATCGATATATTATACTGTCCATTTCGGTACACGTATGAAGAATGAGGCAAGAAATCTACCACACAAAAGTCTACACCAAATTCTATACGAAAACCACTCACACTTTAACCACCATTCAGCCCACCTACCTCACCTACAATTACCAAACTACCCTCAATCCTCTCAACAATCTCTAGACCAATGGGAAGACTCCTAATGCACTATAAATAGACCCCAAAGGCCCTTGGGGCAGGATTACATTCTCTTCACCATTTTTCTGCCCTCTCTCTCTCTAAGCACTTCCAAGAACTTTCAAGAACGTCAAGAACCATTCAAGAATTACTCGAATTCTCGAGTGATTGTTTGCCGGACTCGAAGCTTACTTCATCCGGTGAATCGATCTAATCGAAGCTAGTCGCAGAAGATACACGTCACAACCGGACTCGGAGCTTTCTTCATCCGGGAGAGTCGACAACTTCGAGCGAGAAGCGCTCGTACCGTCCTAGCTTTCTAGCGGTTCGAGCATCGAGCGACGACACTAGGCGAGGAAAGGAGCTCCTCTTGGCGCGTTGAAGCTCTACTTTCTTCGAATTAGGTGTATTCTTTATAAACCTTGAATTTCTTGTATGTTGAATGACTGTTTGATGTCGTGTAAAGAAAACTTGTTTTAATCTAAATATCTTTGTTCTAAATCTTATTTCTTGCATTCGATCTTGTGCTCTCTTTGTGTGATATTTTTGTTCTGCGTAGATTTTGATTTCTAGTTTCGGGAACTTTTTGAATCGTAGAATTTCATGAAATATTCGAATTGATATGAATTTTTGAAAACTGTCACTTAAACTGAAAACCTGCTGTTTCCAGGGGACTGTTTTTCAGAGACCTGATTGTAATTCGTTAATAACTTTTTATTCCGTTGTCCAAATTGTTTGAAATTTTAGGATAAATTTTATAATATTCAGAACTATCTGTACACAAATTTTCATTAATTTTGGAAACTTCGAAATAATTATTTTAAAGATCTGAAGTTTAATCTTATTTGACGCATATACTCCTCGTGGAACGAACTTGCATATTACTACTATACACATTAAATTCCAAACTTGTTGATTGAATTGGTTTTCACATACAACGATATATCAATTTAGAAGTGATCGAAAACCCGTTCATCACAAGCTGAGAACTCAATTGTTCTTGCATGGCTAATCAACTCTATGGATCCTAAGATCAGCCGCCGGTACCTCTGGTTCCTGACAGCCAAGGAGGTTTGGGACGCTGCCCATCGTATGTACTCGGATCTTGGTAATGCGTGTCAGATTTTTGAAATTCGTGCAAAACTCAAGGAGCTCAAACAAGGTTCAACCTCTGTCACCCAGTACTTCTCCTCACTACAAGATCTATGGCAGGAACTTGATCTCTTTCTTGATGGTAGTCTCACATGTGCCGAGTGTGATGTTAAAATAAGACAACAAATCGTAAGAGAGCGTGTCTTCGATTTTCTCGCCGGTCTTAACAAGAACCTCGATGAAGTCCGTGGCCGGGTTGTTGCTCGAGATCCGTTCCCATCCACTGAAGATGCATTTGCTGAAGTCCGACGTGAAGAAGTACGACGGAAGGTCATGCTCACCGATGAATATCCTTTGCCCGAGCCTACACCTACCTCTGATGTATCTGCTCTTGCAACTAACCGCTTCAATGGATCCTCTGATCATCATCGCGGTAACCGGCCCTGGTGTGATCATTGCAAACGCCCGGGCCATACCCGTGAAAAATGTTGGGTACTTCATGGAAGACCCGCAAACTGGAAGCCCTCTACACCACATGCCAAAGCTCATCAGGTTCAAGCCGAAGGCAATGTTGCATCTTCTCTTCCGTTCAATCAGGCCCAACTGGTTCAACTTTGCCAACTCTTAAATCGATGCACCAACTTCTCTGAGCAGTCACCATCGTGCTCCATTGCTCAGTCCACCATTGTTCAGTCCGGTATAGTTCCCTTAGCATTTTTCTTGTCAAATCAGGCCTTAAATCTCTGGATTGTCGATTCAGGGGCATCTCATCACATGACAAGTAATCGTTCCTTATTCCGTGATTATATTCCAGGTCATTCCCATGCCACTGTGCGCACGGCCAATGGTTCCCACGTTCCGATTGCTTGTTCTGGAACAATCACATTGTCATCCACTCTCACTCTCAAATCTGTTCTTTATATTCCATCTTTCAAATGTGGTCTTATTTCTGTTAGTAAATTGACTTGTGACAACAATTGTAATGCTCAATTTTCGTCTGTTTCTTGTGTATTTCAGGACCGGACATCGGGGAAGACGATTGGCAGTGCTAGGCTTCATAACGACCTCTACTATCTCGGGAATGCTTCGCCTTTATTTAATTTGCAATCTTCTGTGTTTAATGTCTCTACTTTGTCGAACTCTATTTCCCATCAAATAAAGTTATGGCATCAACGTTTGGGCCATCCAAGTTTCTCTTACTTAAAACATTTGCTTCCCAAATTATTTTCTAGTAAAGAGATTGTTGATTTTGATTGTGAAATATGTCAATTAGCCAAACACACTCGTGCACCTTATTCTCCAATTCCACATGTTTCTTCAGCTCCATTCTTTCTTATTCACAGTGATCTTTGGGGGCCATCTAAAATCACTACTTCTCACGGGAAAAGATGGTTCGTAACTTTCCTCGACGATCACTCACGAACCACTTGGGTCTACTTGCTTCGAGATAAATCTGAAACTAGTCAAGTTTTTCAATCATTTCACAAGATGGTACGTACTCAATTCCAAACAGATATTCGAATTCTTAGAACCGATAATGGTAAAGAATATTTCAATTCTATTCTTGGCAACTTCCTTCTCACAAATGGCATTATTCATCAAAATTCATGTGTCAATACACCACAACAAAATGGTGTCTCAGAGCGAAAAAATAGACATCTCCTAGAGGTTGCTCGTGCTCTTATGTTCACTATGCATGTTCCAAAATACTTATGGGGCGATGCTATTCTCACTGCGACCTATCTTATTAATCGCTTACCTAGCCGGACTCTAAAATTTCAAACTCCTTTAAATATTCTCCAAAAATCTACGTCGTATTTTTCCCGCCCTAACTCGCTTCCACTCAAAACATTTGGTTGCCAAGCCTTTGTCCATATTCATGACCACAACCGCGACAAATTAGATGCTCGAGCACTCAAAACTGTGTTTGTCGGTTATTCTCCAACACAAAAAGGATACCGTTGTTTCTGTCCTGCCACAAAAATAACATATGTCTCTTGTGATGTCACATTCTTTGAGTCCAAGCCATTCTTTCCTACAACTTCGCTTCAGGGGGAGACACGAGATGAAGCAAGTTGTTCATGGGATCTCTTTGAGCCGAATACTCTAAATATTGTCCCGGCCATGATCACTCCACTTCCTACTCTAACAAACAGACCATCTGCACCCCATCATTCACCACCTCCAAACCAATCTGAAACACATGTCTCTCCTCCTAGTAAATTGCAGGTTTATTCAAAGCAAAAGCAAACTCAACCAAATAGAGAAGTTATGAATCCTTCGCACTGTCATGAAGCAGACCCGATGCCCGATCCATCACCACCAAATGAGTCAGGTGAATCTCATCCTCTACTTGATCTAGATTTACCTATTGCTGTACGAAAGGGTATTCGATCGTGCACAAAACATCATATCTCTAAATTCATCTCTTATTCAAAATTATCACCTTCATATCGAGCTTTTACTTCCAGTTTGTCTAGTATCTCTATTCCCAGGTCCATTGAAGAGGCTATGCTCAGTCCAGAGTGGAAAGAATCTGTCTTGGAAGAAATGAAAGCACTGAAACACAACCGGACATGGAACATTGTCGACCTACCACCTGACAAAAAACCGGTTGGCTGCAAATGGGTATTTACCGTGAAATACAGAGCAGACGGGAAAATTGAAAGATACAAGGCTCGGTTAGTTGCCAAAGGATTTACTCAAACCTATGGCATAGATTACACCGAGACCTTTGCCCCAGTTGCAAAACTGAATACTGTTCGAATCCTCCTCTCCTTGGCAGCTAATTCGGATTGGTCTATCCATCAGCTCGACATAAAGAATGCATTCCTAAATGGCGAGCTTGAAGAAGAAGTCTACATGAGTCAACCGCTTGGATTTCAAGATCAAACGGGAAATAATCCAGTATGTAAACTCAACAAATCTCCCTACGGCGTAAAGCAATCTCCACGAGCGTGGTTTGAACGGTTCTCGAATGTAATAAAGAAGAACGGTTATTCTCAGGGACAGTCCGATCATACCATGTTCTTCAAACATTCAGAAACCGGTAAAATCACAATCCTCATTGTTTACGTAGATGATATCATAGTGACGGGAAATGATGATCAAGAAGTAAAAGAATTCAAGAAGATAATGTTAAGGGAATTTCAGGTCAAGGATCTTAGTGCACCAACACTACAACATATCAGCTGATTTGGGACGGGCCGTAGCTAAATATCAGCTTTATTGGTACGGGCCGTCCCAAATACCGTCCCAAATTATGTACGGGCCGTAGCAAATGGCATATACCGTCCCAAAATTTTGGGACGGGCCGTAGCAAATGTAAGTAAGAAAAAGAGCTTAAATTGTTAAAAGTATTTATGCTACAAAACGTTGAATTGTTAGTTAAAACTGAACTAAGTAACCGTAGAACTTGCTAAAAGATGAATGAAAGTAAGAAAAAGAGCTTAAATTTTAATGTAAATTAGGTGATTTTTTTTTCCAGTAAATCCAGAAAAGTATTTATGTAGTCATCATTTGAATTTATTCTGAGGATTGAAAAAGGAGTAAACATTTTGCAGGGGCTTTTTTGAATATATGGCGAATGGAGGTGAGTTAGCATACCAGCAACTATGCGGAGAGGTTACTGAAGAATTCAATGACTGTTCTAAACAAGTAATTTTCTTTGCATAATTTTTATCATTTCATATCATATACATTTAGCCTGATTTTACATGACCTTTTTCTGGTACCATTTAAGGCTCATTTATATAAGAAAAAATTTCGCCTTATTTATAGGATATCTTTGTTATTCAGTTTCCTGGTTTAGAGGCAGAATATTTCTGTTTTATTTATAGGATATCTTTGCTATTCAGTTTCCTAGTTTAGAGGGCAGAATATTTACTTTTTTTAAATACGATTTGTACCTATAAAAGGAGAAGAAAACATCTCTTTAATGATCAGAAATAAAATTCACCTTTCCTCTCCAACTTTTCTATATATTATTTTCCGTCCTACTTGATGTCTCACATCGAGCCGTAGAAAATTTCTGTCATTCGACATTTCGATTTAACTCCGCCAAGGAATTATATGTTGAAAATTATTTTCAACAATATGTCGATATACGTGCTATAATATACAACGAGGAATTCTCAGATCTATCATTTAGATATTCACGCTTAATTCATAAGCGGTCTCATCTAAATCCTTTGTCGTTACAAGAAATATAACAGGGCTCCCACTAACCTTCATGTATACACAAAGTTTCCATTCGTTCCGACAATTTTATAACAGTTTATAATTTCGTCTAAACGAATATTCCAATTCCGAGAAGCTTTTTCTAATCCATCATATGGATCGTTAAAGCGTGCATATCCTATCCCCGATTCTTATGAATCGACAAAACAGTAAGGTTGTGTCAAGTACACATCCTTTCATAAAATTTCTTTCAAGAAATTCGGTTTTGACATCCATTTTGCCACATCACATAGTCATAATACGCAACAATGGAAAGCAGAATTTTGAGAATGTGAAAGCATGGCAACATGCGAAAACGTTTCTTCATAGTCCCACTACGAATTACTTGAAACTCTTCGCTATGAGCCTCGCTTTGCATATATGCAAATTCCTATCCATGTAGGTTCTTCACCTTGAAAACCCATTCACATTTCACGGGTCTAACCCTGAATGTATTGAAATCAAGTTCTAAACTTGATAATTTACACGGATCGAATCTCAGATTTCATGACACCTTGCCATGTGGAACCGTTACTTTTCATAGCATCATTGTAGGATATCGAATCATCATATGATTTCGATCTATCATCATTAGCAACGATAAATCCGTATTTACCGACTTATGATATAGCCTACTTGATCTACGAAAAATTCCTTTGTGTGTTCGACTCGTATTCATCAACTCTTGATGAAGTCGTGTCAACTTTCATCGGTACAATGTTCATTTTCCAGATCTCGAACTCTTTCGAGATTCATTCTACTCCCACTAGCCCGCATAGAGATAAGCGACATCAAGTTCCAAACTTGTGCGCATTCGGTCCTCCTCTAAGAAGGCATCTTTTCGAGCCACGAAAATCTCATTTTCGTCAGGACGTAAGAACTAATACCCTTTAGTTTCCGTTAGGATATATGATAAACGAACAATTTACAGATTTGGGATTGAGTTTAATCGAAACCAATTTCGAAATATACTCACATCCTCAAATCTGTACAAATGACAACTTCGGAACCATTCCGATCCATATCTCATATGGCGTCTTTTATACCGATTAGAAGGTTTATTGTCCATATCATATATGCAACCATTCATTAGTGCCTCTGCCTCAAGGGTGTATCCCCAAAACAGTTTTGGGATATCCGTTTGACTTATCATTTATCGAACCATGTCCAACATGCGTTCATTTACTCCTTTCGGTCACATCTCAATGTTCCGAATAAAGGTAATCGTGAAACGATAACACAATCATAAATGCTCATCAATACTCATAACTCAAATATCGCCTCTTCGATCCTATCGAAATGCGTAGCTCAAATACTCGCCTCCTCGATCCTATCAAAGGGCTTTGATTTTCTTACTTAGTCGATTTTGTATTTTGTTTTTGAAACTCTTTGAACCTTACAAAAGTCTCTGTTTCGGCACGCATTAAATAGATATTATCATATCTACTTTAATCGTCCATAAACGTAACAAAATACCGATAGCCTCCTCTTGCCTCGGAATCTATCGGAACATTTACATCTAAATGTAATTTCCAATAATTCGTTGGATCTTTCTCCAACCTTTGGAGAATGATGTCATTTGTCATCTTGCCTAATAAATAACTATCGCATCAATCAATCGAATCTAATTCGAATGATTCTAGCAATCCATCATATGGAATCTAGATTCGTGTATCTCATTCATATGGCTAAGACGGCAATGCCAAAAGAAGCAATCAACTTCTAGGTTTAATCCTCCTCGGATTTCACCGTTTTTTTAGTCATTAGTTTGGACAACTCCTTGTCCGAACTTTCTGTTTGGAAAACAATTTCCCAAAATACCCTTAGACATTTATTTCTTTCGATCCCGCCTTTGAATTACAAGGACATCCATGCATCTCAATGCTCTGGATTCCTCGGATTCTCCTAGCATATGATATTCAAATTTACATCGCATCTCATGCAATTCCGGGATCGACTTATCTATCGAATGCATATGATATTCGGTTAGGAAGATCAAATCTCGTACCATCAACACACAAGTGTTAATCAAAGACCCATAAGGCGTCTCAAAATTAACCTACTCTTTGAGCCGCATTGAACCATTCAACACGCTCTATCTCTTGAAACTATTTCTTGAGATTTGCGTTTTTCTTTCATATACACTCGAATTCTCAAAACAATTTTGAGAAATTTGCGTCTATACATGCCACCACAAGACACGTAATATTGTTCGATTCCTTCTTAAAGTGTATCGAACCCGGCTTTCTCTAAAGCCAAAGCCTCGAGCACCGAGTCTACCATTTTCCGTGTCCAACACGTTCTTTTAAGTCTAAGAACTATTCTTTGACTATCAAGGTTAATTATGGTAATTACGGCTCAAAGGCTATCTATCATATCGATCTCATCGATATATTTGGAATCATATCGATCTCATCGATATATTTGGTGTTGCTAGAAAACATAATTCTAAATGGATGATGAAGATTAAGCTCCTAACCATGCGTACTTAATCTGTATGCTTATATGATGATTATATGAATTTTTATCGAATCGATAACCCTCATACCGATACGGGACTCCAAGTCCATAACACTCAAGATCCATATTTCGCAATCCTCCCACAAGTGACGAAGGCCTATCGAGTGAGATCTCGCTTATTTAGGTAGGATAAATATCCAATCGTATCCAATACGACTCTTGAACCTTTATAGAATTTCGGTGATGGATCGTATCACATACAATCCCAGTTCCGTGTGTGCATTCTAACTATGCCCCGAACTCCAATCGGATTGGCTTGGACGGTTAAGTCATAATCATATCAAACGTATCGTCAAGTGGACTACTCACGTGCATGACAAATGCCTAACAACACGTAAGTCCCCATTTAACGCTTGCCACCCATTAGTACCAACAACATGTGTGCATGACGAAGGCCTAACAACACACATATTGTGATACTAATTTCGATGGTTGATGATATGGAAGGCATTTCCATGACTTAAATATTATGAGGGATCATGACATTCATGTTTCTAAATTTGTGACATAATCTTATTATATCACTATCACAAGATTTTCAAAATGCATATGATTTATTTAAGGAGACTAATTATTCTAAATAATTAATTATCTTACATGCTAGTTTGTTTGATGCCGATCAAATTGATATAAAGAACTCAAAATTTCGAGTTTCGTAGCCAAAGTTATCGCAAAAACAAAATCAGCATCCAGAGGGGGGTCCCTGCCCCATCCGAGGCCAGTGGGGCGCGAGAAAACTTCGCCCGGGACGCGTCCGGGGCGCCAAAAACTGTCTCCGGGGCGGCAAAAACTCTGATTTTCAGCAGATTTCGCCGTTTCTTCCGTTTTCGCTCGTTTCCTAAACGATAAATCATGAAACTTTTTCATGATCATTCCTAGATACTCTCAATCAACTTTTGATTGATCTCTAGTGAATTCCACTTGTGATTTTAACGAAATTTGACATTCTTTATATGTAACATCATGCAAACGGGTACATACTTTGATAACCCGTGCGTATATCCAATATACGACTATGATTTGACCCTCGAATCGATGGCGTTCACTTTGATACCACTGTTGGGAATTCACCCGTCCTCGGACCCGTGCAGCGGATATGAAGGCCCGGTCCGGTTCCCAAAATTCAAGATCACGCCATGACTTCGAGGGTACGATGCAATAGAAGGATAGACGATTATCGGCGTGAAATTGATCACGCACGACGGGTTGATCGCTCGCATCCTTTCCTTCTCCGGTATCACGTTGGTGACTAGCCCGTGCGTCCCATACCACACGTCTCCTACTGAAATTGGAGTCTCTCACTGAAAGTTATGCCAGTTTTACCAAACTGTTTCTTATGCCTACGGACGCGTACGTTCGTTTATCCTTGTGTACACTTTTACGGTTGATCCTGAAACTGTATTTCCTTCAGGTACTAGTGAAGAGCTAATCATTAAAGGATATACCGACGCTAGTTTTCAAACATGTATTGATGACTTTAGGTCTCAATCAGGTTATGTGTTTTGTCTAAATGGCAGTGCAGTAGTTTGGAAGAGTTCCAAACAACCTACGATAGCTGATTCCACTACAGAAGCGGAATATATCGCAGATTCGGAAACAGCAAAAGAAGCGGTTTGGATGCGTAAATTCATCCTGGAACTTGGAGTAGTCCCAAGCATTATGAAACTCATTGACGTATACTGCGACAATTCGGGTGCGATCGCTCAAGCTAAAGAACCTAGATCACATCACCGTTCTAAACATATTCTCCGGAAGTTTCATTTGATTCGTGAAATTTTGCAACGCAAGGAAGTTGCCATAATGAAACTTAATACTGACGACAACGTGACGGACCCATTTACGAAACCATTAGCTCAAGCCAAGCATGATATACATACTCGCAACATTGGTTTAAGATATCTAGAGGAGGAATTGAATTAGGGATTATATTAGCTATCTCATCCCAATATTCCTTAGTAATTTCGTAAACGATTGATTATTAGTTCTATATATAAATGTAATCAATAAATGTAAAAACGTTTTATTTTGATTTAATAAAATATTTAGTTTTGTTTATTCTACAATTTAGCTTTATTTTAACTTGTGTGTGGGATTATATAATTAGTTATATTAATCCAGATTTATATCTCGAAAATGAGCGTTTAGTATAATAAGATTTACTAAGTAAAGACGTCATATATTAAATACTTACAATAAATGTTATTTAAAACGAAATTTAATAAGAATATATATTTCTAAATTGTCCCTATTTATGATTAGGATATTTAATGAGTTAAATATATTCTATTATATGATAATAGACTAACATGATTAGTATGTTTGCCGAGGTGATGATTCAGCTTTACTAATCATTGACAAAAGAGCGTGTCAAATCGGAAATATAGTTACATATAGTTGATATGTATGGACTTGACCAAAAGGTGCGAATTCATAACATGGTTTAGTCATTAAAAATGAATCACAACGAATAGGTTTTGGTAGCTTCATACTTGAGATAACACTTGATTAATTTTTATACGTAGTTGCATACTTTGATATAGTTAACATTATTCCGTAAATGGGTAATAAGGCTATCATTGGGTGTGTCACGAAATATGAATATTAATGTGATTATCGAGATAGGAATTGTTCATTTTGAAAGAAATAGATATTTTGTTGGTCACCGATTGAATTAAATTAACATGTGCACAAATTGATATTGATCAATTGTTAAATTAATTCATGAGAAATCGGAAAAATATTAAGTCAATTACATAAAGGGGATGACTATCACCATGCCTCGTCATTGACGGATATCGCGAACAAGAGAACCAAAATCGTATATCGAGATTAGGTATAAATGATGAAAGTCATTTAAATTCAATTTAACATGGGTAGCTATGATGGAGTGACTAGATCCCGCTCATAAGCTTGTAAGACATAGGCATAAGTTTACGGCCATCGTTAAGTTGAACCTACACGGTCACACATAGAAATGAGACAAGTCGGGCTTGAACAATAAGTATATAGGATATACATAAACTCTCTAAAAATTATACATATATATGATATGTATAGTACGTTTTACGTAGATATAAAATTGAGTGGGAGACTGAAGGAAATGCAGTTTCACATCTACGGTAAAATCGTACGTATAAGGATATATGAACATGGTAGTTCATAGAAATATAACATGTGTATTAGATGCACATATGTATATATGATATATATAATTAGATTGATAAGATAAGATTTTAGAAAATATTTGTTTGGAACATTTTTACTAAAACGGACATAACTTTCGCATACGAACACCGATTTGGAAGATTCAACTCTCATAAGTTAGATAATTGGATTATCTACAACTTTCATATTCGGTTGAAAAACATTTGAATAACGTAGGATGTTCATTCTAATGAAATACACGAAAGGTTGCGGCAGTTCGACGAAAGAACGCGAACGTTTACTAAAACTAGCATAACTTTCGGACTGGATATCCAAATTGGATAAACTCGGATTTGTTGGAAAGGTGATAAGATCATCTAGAAGGTTCGTTCAGAAAGTTCCTGTTAATTACGGACCTAAGTCGGTCGAAATTCCAGTTTATTGAAAGTGTGTCTGCTGATTCTGCAGGAGACACATCTTTTGATCAAATCTTCTAGAAACTTGTCCTTTCATATATATAAAAATATCATTTGATTGATTAAAGAGTGTCTATTTACTGGTGAAGGAATACAAGTTATTCTATAAATAGGATCCTAATCTCACTCAATCAAATCAATCTAAGCAACCATTATTTCCACTAATTAATCCAGTAATTAAGAGAGAGAAAAGTTCGCCGGAATTCTCCATTGATTCCGGCAAGAGTTTAAGCAAGAGTGATTACGAGACGTCTAGGCAGTTTCGCGATTATCCGACGACTCTCGTTTCGCGGTGGACATGAGTAAAGGTACGTATATGTTTGCGTACTAACGAGTTACGTTCATCAACCGACGAGAAGACGAACGGAGAAAGACGACCGGTTTGGGCGTGGGACGAACCGGTTCGAGCGAAAAGGTGCGAACGAAAAGGTGCGAACGAAAAGGTGCGACGTGAATGGAAGTGAAGGCTTCGCAGCGACAAACCCTTCGTAAGCGATCAATTTCGCTAGGTACAAATATTACGTTTATTAGATTTACGTTATATTAGTTATAGGCAATTTGATAAACAAATCGTAGATGAGATCTCGGGGATTTGTACTCCGTCGAGTCCAATAATTATCCGCTGCGCGGACTCGATGGGGTGTAGATAACCCAACAGATTTACCCGATAAGAAGAAACAATAATTTCACTCAGTTGGCTTTGAACTCGGCTAATTGGTTTCGGCAGCTTTATTCCTCTCTGCTAACGCATCTGCCAGCTGTGCTTCCAAACTCTCCACTTGCTAAATTCATAAAATAAATAAATATAAAATATGAAAATATGATTCTAAAATTTGAATTATCAAGAAAAATATACTTTTGGGTGCTTAGAAGAGAGATCCACAATGAAAGCTTTCTTTTTTCTTCAGCAGATTCTACTGAGCCATGAATTTGCTTGACCATCTACTTAAAACATTCATTTATTGTGCAAATTACAAAAATTACAAAATGGTCCTTGAAATTCTCATAAAAAATTAAATAGAAAAAAATATCTGTTCTTTTCAGAATTGGTTTCTCGTAACTTCTGGAAGGAATTATCCTTTGTTTTTACTGCACGAGACACCTCTTGAAGAACTTATTTGTTGTGCATCACCTATTTTACCGCCGAGAACTGATTCACAAATCTTCCAACTGTATAAATAACGGAACATTATAACGAACATCTTGTATGCATTATCTTAGATACTAAAATTAGCTTACTCAAATGGATTATCTTGGGTTAGAAACCTTCATTTCTTCGCACTAAAATCAAGCGCGTTCGGTCCAGCCACATCAAGGCCCCACCAAATCTGTTCTCTAACTATTTTTTTACGTGCGACCAGCATATTGCTCCGTCGAGTGACGTGCCGTCGGTCCGGGTCGAGATCGCAACTCTGCCTTCTTCGCCGGCACATTGCTCTGTTTGCTCTGTGAAGTGGAAAGAGAAGAGAGAGGGCCCTGCCGTCTGTACTCCATCTGTACTCGCTCGTTCCCTCCTCGTTGATGGGGAGCCGGTCGCAGCGGCCGTCTGTCCCGAGTTTGAGAGAGAGAGATGGGGGGTGTGGATGGTTGGGGGCAGAAGAGAGAAGAGAGAGGGGTGGACGTGTGGAGGTATGGACCATATGGTGGGATGGCAGTATGGGTCGATTCATGTATGGTATGGTTTAAGGTATGGCCGTATGGGTGGTATTGGTACTATGCACGTTGTGTTCTCTCTGTCAAAAGTAAAAAAAGAAGAATAATGTACGGTTTGGATTCATTTATCCAATTGGATGGCCATTAACACATATACGTGGCTCCTCTTGAAGTTTGTAAATTGAAGGGGAGGGTAAATTTCTATGTTGTTTATGAATATCAACATTCAATTTCAGCTTCTCAACCTGTGGGCCTCTGGGTTCTCCTCCTGTAGCTTCATGCTTGAACTTTTTTTTTTTAGTAGAATATCAAAGTGGTATCCAGTCGTTTTTGTAATATAAAGATAACATGTTATTTACATATAGAATTTTGTATTCATGACCAAATGCCTATCTTATTTCCGTCGGTCTCTGTTGGGACTTCCTCCAAGTGGCGAGCTCCTCGATCACCATTTGTGCCGTAGAAGATGGCGATTTTGATATTGTTCGGAATATTCTCGAGTTCCTTTTCTTCCATATTTGCCATGAGACGCTTGCTCACCTTTCATCCCAACTCTTCTGATCTTCCTTCGGTAACCTCCCTCTATTTGCTTTTCATGTGTCTTGTATGCTTTCCTCGACCGTGAAAGCTGTATTGTTTGGGATGTTTGCGCCTTGTGCATCTATAATTTGCCATACGGCCTTTGCAGAGACGCATTGAGTTAGGAGGTGAGGTGCCGTCTCGTCCTCCGAAACACAAAGTGGACAAGTTTGTATGGTCGGGCAACCCTTCTTTAGAAGAACGTCGGATGTGTTCAACCTTCCTAACAAGGCCAACCTTTCTCTACACTGATAACAAGCCTCAATTGGTGCTTAATTTGGGGAGTTGTAGCAGATTTTGTACATGAGTTAGGGTCGTCAACATTTTCCCCTTGTATCTGAAACATTGCAGAAGTGAAAATTACAAGAGTATATAAGTAAAAGATCTCCCGACTAGATTTTGGGTCAGATACATGGATGTAAATATATCGTTCGGGGTCATTTGATTTGGTATACAAATGATGGATTAGTCTGTCATTTTGGCGCTCGTACCAGCTTTAATTCGGGAACTACTTTGCAGTCAAGGAGGCTCGTACTTAATTTGCACGTGCTCTTACTTTCATTTGTTCAAGTAGTAAAATATTTGGATATGCATAATAACTTCTTTTTCCTTTCAGTGTGTTTCATATTTTTTGTGTACTATGTTGCAAGGTTTAATTACGAAACTTTTGAAATGACTTTTGCTCTGTATTATTTTGAATGTATACTAATAGTTGACCTTATGTTTCATTATATTCTATGAAAATTGTGATCGATTTTCAAATTATTAAATTAACCGTACATAAATGATAATAGTATTTGTGTATGTCAAATTTTTTAATTTGTGTATGTCACATTTTTTAATTTCAATTGTATTGGATGGCAGTTGCAGTTTTTTGTGAAAATATATATGAACTCGATATTTGCACTAATATGCCCATTGCTCATACAAGGAGTCCATATTTTACAAATTATCTTTGTGCAACCAAAATAAAAAAAAATATTAATATTAATATTACAACGCATATCTTTAAATTAATTATTTCGGTACAATAGTAATTCATGACACATTAAACTTGGTCCCCATATTAGAACTTTTCTTAATCGAGAGTCATGTATGCAAGGGATGCACAAAGACTTTTAGCAGCCATATCCCAAATTTGATCCTTCAATTTCTCGATCTACAATCGCACCATAAAAATTATAAAAATAATTAGGTTTTTCGAAAATTGAGAGACTTCTTTGAATTTCCACCTCATTATAAGTCAAATTATGAAGGTATTAGTCGTATCAATTTAATTGGTAGGAACAAAAACCTAAAACAATTTTGACACCTCTTTTTTCGATGCATAGTAATTCGGGAATCACCCTAAATATTTATACTTAAACAAGCAAATAAGCAATAGTGTATTTAACCATAATTGGCCCTAATTGAGCTAATTGACCTTGCGCTAATCCATCATTGATTCCTCATTAACCAACCATATTGAAGTCTTATTTCACTGCAAATCAAGCCACTATTTACAAGCAATTTACACTAGTTCAACATAACAGATCTTCAACTAACTTTAGTTAAGACCTAATATACCCTAATCAAGCCACTATTTACACTAATTCGTATAATTGATCCTCAACTAGAAATAATTAAGCCATAATCATCCTATTCTAGTCCTAATTAACCCCTAATTCAATATATTTGATCCTTCAATAACCTAAATAAGTCATGTAATCTCATGCAAACACAATGACATAAGCACTTGCTTATCTGCAAAGAGAATATACATCTTGGACTATTAAGTCCACTATTGGATAGTCAAGAGAAAGATTATTGTTTCTTTCACTAGTTTCAGTCTATGAATTGAGAAAGAGGAGAAGCACCAAGAGATCCTCGAATTAGTATGACCAATTGTCGGCAAATGAGAAACCAATCACATCGAGAGAGGAGAGGGAAAGACAAAGGGCTACCGTGTAATGGCAGAGAGATAAAATTAGAATTTTTTTTTTATGGAAAGCTAATAATTTATCTGGATATAACCTAGTTAATTGGGACATTGTTTATCAACCAAAAGAGAAAGGAGGTTTAGGAGTTACAAATCTAGAAATTTTTAACAATGTTCTCTTAACTAAGTGGTTATGGCTTTTATACTTCAGAAAATAAATTAGATTGGTTTAACTTAATTGATAATAACTTAAGTGAAAATAGTGACTTTATAAATACAAATAAAAACTCATATTTTTGGAAAGATGTCTTAAAAAATTCTGATTTTTTTAATCATAGTTTAAACATTATACTTGGCAATGGAAAAAACACAAATTTTTGGAAACATAAATGGAATGAAAAACCACTGATTCAAATGTTTTCAGAATTATATTCATTTTCAGAGAACAAAAATGGTACTGTAGAGTATTTTATAAAAATGATGAATGAAACTACTTTATATCAAAGTTTAGGATTTAGTGTACCTCTATCCACAGTAGCACAAGAACAGTTTGTTCAATTGGAACAAATCTGTCATTCTCTAGATCTTAATCCAAATCAGCAAGATGTGTTCAAATGGGCTTGGAACAATAATAAAGCATTTACCTGCAAAAGTACATACAAATTATTAATTGAAGGAGTATATGTTAAGGCAAACTATTATAAAATATGGGGAATAAATATAGAATTAAAAATTAAAATATTTATTTGGTTATTAAATTTAAATAAAATTCTTACAGTGGATAATTTGAAGAAAAAATGATGGATTCTTCCTAACAGATGTGTATTATGTAAACAATCTGAAGAAAGTGTAGAACATATCATTAGTACATGTCAATTTACAAAGATAGTTTGGAAAAAGTTAAATGGTATATTAGGATTAAATAATCAATTATATACTGAAATTAATCCACTTGAAATATTAAATAATGAGAAAATAAAGAAGGATTTTAAGTCACTTATCTGTATTTTTCTTTATCAAATCTGGCTTGAGAGGTGTAGACGAGTATTTTCTAATCAGACCTTTTTGGATTGGGAAGTTGTGGATCATATAATCTATCAATATAAATTAGCATATAATTCCAAGTTAAATATCAATAGATATGAAGATTTAAATATTGAACTTGAAATAATATCAAATGAAGATGCATACTACACTAATGAAAATTTTAATGCAAGGAATACAAGTCAGAGGAATAGAAGAGACATGGAGCTGGAAAGAAGGGCTAATGATACTGGTACCAGCCAGGAGAATGGAGAAACTATAGAACAAGGAAGAAGAAGTAATGGTACCGGTTCCAGTTTCGGTACCAGACAGGCAAATGAAGAAATAGAAAATCAAGGAAGACGATGTACTAGTACCGGTTCCGGTACCGGTGCCGGCGAATGGAGAGATAGAAGATCAAGGAAGATGTACTGGTACCGGTTTCATTACCAGTACCAGACAGGAAACTGTCGGAAAAGAAGATCAAGTAAGAAGCTATGCTGGAGCCGATTCCAGTATTGGTAACAGATCGATGGCTACTATTGAAGATAATCAAGGAATAAGAATTACCGGTACTAGTACCGGTATCAGACTATGGAATACAAATGCACATGAAGAAGATCACAGCAGAAATAATACTGAACTTCATTTTAGTATTGGATCAGATTCAAGTGCTGTCCCTAGCACTGAGATCATCATATCCAAATCTGTTATTGATCGATCTAAAGGATTGAGGAAAGATAAAACTATAATCGACACTGAATCAACCAAAAAGAGAACAAATCAAGGATTTAATGAATCTGTTTGGTGGTTTGAATAAGAAATAAGCGAAGACGATCGATCTCGATTCGAATCAGAAAAAAATCAAGTAGAAAAAGGGGAAAATCAACAAACAAATCAACTTGATAAAGATTTCATTACCTTAAGGAGTGTTGTTGAAAGCTTAGAAGATCTGGTATCTCCCAATACAGAGATTGTGCGTGAAGTTACAAACCAAATGGAGTCACTGGCAGATCTCGGGTTTGTATTGGAGCCAGATTGAGAGATTGTGCGTGAAGTTACTGAGAACGGAGGTTTGTATTAAAGCCAGATCTCGGGTTTGTATACGGTGCAAAGGAGCGGTGGAGTGGCCATTAGGGTTTGTGAGGACGAAAAGAGTGGCGGCGTAAACAGAATGAAAGAGGAAGAAGTGAGCGGTGCAAAATATTTTTATACGTCCGTTTTGGCTTATTCGGGATTTGATTTCCAATGGAAAACTAGTAAAACAAGTCAAGGATTCGATTTCCAATTTTAATGGGATTATTTTTGGTACTAAGTTAAGTACTGTTCATGAGGTTATTTATTATTAGGGTTTAGGATAAATAACCTCAAATATTGTATGAATTTGAAAAATTAATGAAATCAATAGAAGTAGGACTTAAGAGCCTACTCTATTTTACTGAAAAAAAAAAAAAAAAAAAGGTTGGAATGCAAAGAGTTTCGCGGAAGTAACTAAGAGGGAGGGTAGGATAGTCATTTCACAGCTTATCTGTTAAAGTTAACAGAGAAAGTTGATTTTGGATAAATTTGAGACATATAAAGTTTTATAAGGATATATATTATATTTGAAGTTTCTCAAGGATGAATTTGTTATTTAAGGCTTGTAGAGGGATACACAAGAAATTCTCGCTAAACTAAACAAAGACGATACACCAAGTATGTCCCTGTTTGAAACTTTTCTGACATGGATCTAGCTACATGATCCAAAAAACCTCACTTTGGAAAAAAACACCATAGCTGAGATCTGCACAAAGATAGGTACACCTATCTCGATACCAACTCTATGCTCAATCAATGGAAGACACTTCACAAAAATAAAACTGGTCATACCTGTATCACAAAACCTCAACGGCATGGTTCATCTCCAAACAAGCAAGGGTACCCAGACAATATACCTGGTCTAATACAAAAGAGGAGAGAAAATGAAGATCGGAGGTCGGATGGCCGAAATTCAATCACACATCACTTATAATATACGACGGATATTAAATAACATACATGATCTAATACAAGAGACGTGAAAGCCTAGCCCGAGCACACGTAATCGAGACGATCAAGTGAAACCAAATTCACGAAATAATTCGATCTATGAACATCATCATTTTAGTAAAGGTCGTAATTCCAGACAAATCATTACCTAAAGGCATATATAAAAATAAAAAAAAGGGGGGGGGGAAAGAGATCTGATTATCCAAGGATATACAGATGCTAGTTTCCAAACTTGCCCGGACGATTTCCAATCACAAAGTGGTTATGTCTTCACGCTCAATGGCGGAGCTGTTGTTTGGAAAAGCTCCAAGCAGAAGACGGTGGCTGATTCTACAACTGAAAGCGGAATACATCGCGGCTTCCGAAGCTGCAAAGGAGGCTGTCTGGTTACGACAGTTCGTGATGGAACTTGGCGTTATGCCAAGCATCTCGGGTCCCATTGATGTTTATTGTGACAATAACGGAGCAATAGCACAATCCAAGGAACCGCGAGCGCATCACAGGTCCAAGCATGTACTCCGGCGTTACCACTTGATTCGTGAGATTACAAAGAGAGGTGATGTGAAAATAATGAAGATACCTACGGATGATAACGTGGCTGATCCATTTACGAAGCCACTATCACGTGCCAAGCATGAACAGCATGCTAGGGCGATAGGATTGGGATATCTATCGCAGTGTTAGATTGGGTGTTTTATTTATGTTTCTTATTGTATAAGGGGATTTGATCTGCCTAGTGCAAGTGGGAGAACATTTATTATGCCCTAGGCGTGTTATTGGGATTGTATTTGTTTATGAGACATATATTTATATTATTATTCATCATATGACCTAAACCTTCATATTTCAAAATTTTAAATAACAAGAAAGTGTGTGAGAGGTTATTCGATTATAATAATCGGATAGACCTTGAATTTTATTCTAGTTTAGTGCAACGAGTCAGTTGAGAATAATATGTTGCATGGCCTTAGTCTGGCATATTGATTCGTCAATTGAATGATAGTAAAACCACTAAACGGGATGAATATAATTCTAAAACGTCCCTCGTGTATAAAGTTGTTCATAGATTTGAACCAGGTAGTCCATTCACTGAATGGAGACTTTTACATACACCGGCATATTCGTAGATGGGATGATCAGGTTTTACTGATCTGAGACGGTAGCGTCGATTCTAGAATATGGATATACGCGGTGTCGTATATTGGACTGACCACTATATGAGTTTGTGACATGGTTAGAGTCATTGGAGACGAATTCATATCCAGATAGTGTGTTTTGGTTCTTCATACTTGAGTGATCTCACGGATACCTAGTATGTGAAAAGATAATGCTTTTATATAATTAACCCTACGCGTAACTGTGTAGCAGAGATTAATATTGGGTATTGTTTTTAGCATAGGCAAAGGATGTGAGGTTGCAAGATAGGAATTGTTCCTTTCTAGCCTTGAAAAAGGATAGAGGGAGATATCTCTCGGGCCCCTCGATTGAATTGAGATTGATGAAATGCTTGGCCAAGCTCGATGGAACTCAATAGAGTTCGCATTGTTATTATCAATCTAATTCTTATCGAGAAAGAGTATATCTGATCAAAAGAAAAGAGGATGACTTGAAGTTTTAGGCTTCACCGTGACTCTTTTGATCGGAAGATATCGCGAACAAGAGGACTAATAACAATTATCTGAGCTAGGTAAGAAGATGTACTGCATCTTCGCAAAGGTGTTCTCCACCTTTTTCGTGCTAATTCTGGGTAGGTATTAACGGCAGTCTAGTGCTCGCAATACCTTGTGGATTGCTGCCATATCCACTGCCAGTCCTAGACGAACCTACAACGGTCACACCAAGATTTCGTAACATATCGGATTCTCAAGATAATGCTCACCAATACGTTTGTTGGACAACCAAAATGAAATCACGTGTGATTAGATCTCACGACATATGTTGGACATATGTCCAAGTTGATTAAGTCTTAATCCAAGAGGGAGTTTGAAAGAAAATATGGCTTAAGAATTAACTTGGAAGAATTTATATAAATAGGCAAATATGCAATTAGAATTGGGCCAGTTCATAATCTGGGCCCGCTCAGAATTTAGGGTTTTAATCTAATTTCTAATAATTAGATTTTAATCTGAATTTGGGCTTATTCTGATTTTAATTAGTTTTGGGCTTATAATTCTGAAATTAGGGTTTCTTAACCTAATTTCGGATTTAACCTAAAATTGCCTATATATATATTCAGAATTTCATTTTTCTCTCTCTTCTCTCTCTCATTTTCTGACCTAATTCGGCCGCCGATTTTTCCTCTTTTTCCCACAATACGAAAAGAGATCTGGTGAGTTTTAGAGAGAGATTTTGAGCAGAAACCTTGAGAAATAATCGTGACATCGGCTAGAACGGTGTTGGCGATTTCGATCAGACGAAATCACGGTGGACAAGAGTAGAGGGAGTGCAAGAGCAATCCTTGGAGAAGGTTCACGAAATCTGGATAAGTAGGCTTCACGTACTAACTTGTACGAGGTAAAATTCTGAATAACTCTTCCTTTTTTGTGGTTTTTCGAATGTGATCCCGGTAGAATTAGGTTATACATGTGTAAATAATTCCGCTGCACATCTCTAATTCATGTGTATAACCCTACATAAATAACTATTATATACAGACAACCATATCGCGTGAAATTGATCACGAAGAAGGATTGACACGCACTTGTAATTGCTCTTCTCGCTGCTCCAATTCTTGGTAACACGTGCGTCTCATTCCCGCACGGTTCGACACCTTCGATGGAGCTCCGATTTGTCGTATACAACCAGAACTCATCTGGTTCGACCTATATCTTGCTCTTGCTTGATCACAATAGAGGATTTCTGGTGAAATCCCTCTACTCGTATCCACCGGGAGTTTTCATCTCTCGGCTATGCGCAATTTCCCTAAAATCGCCGTAAACTTGCTGAAATCTTACAACCTCTAATGGTGTTTAGATCTCTCTTTTATTTGTCTCACAAGTCTAATCTCTGTGTAGAATGAATAGTAGAGAGAGGAAGATCAACCCTTGATCTTATAATAAAGCACCCCATAATGAGGATTAATGAGTATCTTTAACAAAACTGCTATTCCATAATTCGGACTACAGTCCGTCATTACGCACCATAGTCCGTCACGATGAACGTATCGCATTTACTGTAATAGCTGTTACTACTCAGCTCTGTCATGACATACCAGTTTGTCCATCGTGACACAGCTCCGTCATGAAGGACAAAACAGTCCGTCACGACCAGGGGCGGCTCAACCATCTGAGAGGCTCTCGGCAAAAAATTTAGACGAGACTTTTTGCTAGGAGACGAGGAACGAAAAATTGTTGATGAATTATTGCTAGACCGGTTTTGATAAAACAAACATATGTCGTCAAAAAAATACCTAGATTGATAGGTTACAATTGTTTTGATAAACCAAACGAGTTCAATACAAAAATACAAAAGAAAACACTACTATCGTTGGTTTTATATTTATCAAATGTAAAACTATTTTGTAAAACAATAAAAAAATGTTATCAAGGAGAAACAGATTTTTGTAATTTTCCAAATTCAAAACCTAAATTTGCAGCCTGAATTAAAAAAAAAAATTGCAAAGGAAGACAAACACATCATTAACTAGAAGAAAAACTTTAATAGGAAATAACTGGATTAGAAGAAAATTACTATGCGCATTAATAGAATGAAATTACTATGCGCATTAATAGAAGAAAATTACTATGCGCATTAATAGAAGGAAATTACTATGCAAGGAAATTATTCCTTGCATTCATGCACTTATCAAAAATACTCTTCCCTATAATCATTAGTATAACACTAATATAGTATATACTATTATGTTATAGCAAATATATTTGGGGCCTTGCATTTTTTGGGGCTCTCAACCATGGTCTAGATGGCCTACGTGGTTGAGCCGCCCCTGGTCACGACACTATACTCACAGATTGGTGTACATAAATACTCTACGGTCTGTCACAACGGTCGACGGACCAACTAGTCCGTCACGACGGACTGTGTATTATCTGCCAATTCTGTCAGAAAATACATTTGGTTCGTCACGACGGACCAACCAGTCCGTCCTGACGGGACTATGTGTTTTCTGTCAGATTTGCATAATCTCATTATGCATCCAATCGTTTCGACGAAGGCGTACGTTCATTTATCCTCATGCGCATTAATAGAAGTAAAAAAGTTGAAATTTTTTTTTCTGACGTTTCTCAATCGAACTTGGAGTTGCGATCGTACGAACAAAATTCTGGACAACAAAAAAAAATTTCTGTCAAAAATGCCCAATAATTTAAAATTTTCAATTTATAAATTCAATTTGGTATAGCATATAGCCTAAAACGGGGATGATTGTTTGTGAATGTTTGTATGTGTGTTGTGATTGTTTGTATGTGTGTTGTGATTGTTTGTATGTATGTTGTGTGGGAGCCAGTGAGCTTTCCAACTTGTAAACTATTTTAATATGGGGATCGGTGAATCTTCCAAGTTGTAGTAGAATAGGTTTAGTTTTAAAAAGGAACCTTCCAAACAAGACGACACGACGATTGGATCTTCAAGAAAAGACGACACAACATGAAGATTGGATCTTCAAGAACAGCACAAGATCATCTTGGGTTTTAGGGTTGGGAATTTAGGGTTTTATGATTGCTCATAAAACTAAAAGGCCTATATGCTATACCGTACAATTTTTGTTTTGTTTTTGTTTTTATGCATGAATAAAATAAAAATTAAATAAATGATTTTAAGAAAAGAAAATCCTCCCACGTAATTATCAAGTAACTTGCCTCCCTAAATGGAACCTTCGAACCTAGTATTTGTTTATTTGTGTTGCATGGCCATAGTCTGACACAGATTCTCACATACGTAGCATTGACGGCATGCATTGGTTAGGAGTTGACGTGTTGCATGGCTTTAGTCTGGCTTGTCAATTCGCTAATTGAATGATACTCCATTTGTGGTTTGGACTTGACCAATTAGCTAGCTAGGCTAGTATTTGGGGCAAGGAGTGAGGTACACATACTCTGGTTTTGAGTTGGACTCAATACTGGACCTCGCGAATAAAGCAAGAATCGTCTTAGAGATGATTGGACACCGTCCTACCCAACGTGACGTGTTTTCTGAGTGGTTGGCCTTCGTCACCTTAGAAATATGTTAAATAGGGATCTTGTCCATTATGAGATTTAAGGTATCAAATCTCCGTTTCAATAGTGGGGGCTATTTGAAATGATAAAATAATGGGTATTTCAAGTTGTTTAAAAATGAATTTTAATATATGAAAGACCACGTTATTAATTACATTATTTTTCAAAAATTTGTAGATTTAATGGCTTTACCAAGTAATAACCGCTTTGGTTTACGTTCCATTTTGGAAAAGGAACGAATGAACGGAAAGAACTTTCTCGACTGGCAGAGGAATCTGGGATTCGTTCTGAGACAGGAAGGAAAGGCACATGTCTTGGAGACGCCTATCCCTCCTGTACCAGGGGATACAGCAACTGAGGATGAGACATTCGAATATACGACCATGATGGACGATTCGAATGATGTCACATGCCTCATGTTGGCTACTATGACTCCTGAATATCAAATTCAGTTTGAGAAACAGGATGCATACGAGATTATTAAACAGCTCAGGGAGATGTTTCAGGTTCAAGCAAGGGTGGAGAAGTATCAAGCTCTTGGCAATGCGACGCAATGCAAGATGCAAGAGGGTACGCCCGTTAGCTCTCATCTTCTCAAGATGAAAGGATATTTCGATCATCTTGAGAGGCTTGGCATGAAATTTGAGTTGGAGTTACAAACTGATTTGATCATGTTGTCACTGCCACCGAGTTTCGATTCGTTCATTTCGCATTTCCACATGTCGGACATGACAAGGACCATTCCCCAGCTTTTCGGAATGCTCAGAACATTCGAAGGTGACCAGAAACCGCGGTACATGAAGTCTAGGACTTCAGAGGTATTGGTGGTTCATGGGAAGAATCCAAACAATGGGAACAATAACAAGAAGAGAAAGTCAAAGGGCAACAAGGTTGCGCCGAAGCCCGTGAGCAAGAAAGCCAAGGATGACAAGAAGTGTTTTCACTGTCTCAAGGAGGGGCATTGGAAGCGTGATTGCGAGATCTTCCTGAGGGAGAGCAAGCAAAAGACCGCTTCCTCGGACACACCGGCATCAGGTATTTCCGTTATCGATTCTTATTTCTTTACTTTATCATCATGGGTGTTGGACACTGGATGTGGGACTCATATTTGTAATAATATGCAGGGCCTAAGAAGTAGAAGATCGTTGATTCGTGGCGAAGTTGATTTACGTGTCGGGAATGGAGCTCGAGTAGCAGCATTAGCCGAAGGGACGTATGATTTAACTTTGCCAAATGAACTTATTTTAGTTTTGAATAATTGTTGTTATGTACCTACTTTGAGTAGGAATATTATTTCTGTTTCGAGACTTATTGCGGATGGATATGAATTAGTTATTGGTACTAATGATTGTTTTATTCGCAAGAATGACATTTTCTTTAGTAATGTTCTAGTTGAAAATGGTTTATATGTCTTGGATTTAGAAAATAACAATAATAATCAGTCCATTTATAACATAAATACCACTCAAACTAATGAAACATACTCATGGCATTGTCGTCTCGGACACATAAACGAGAAACGCATTGCTAGACTCCAAAAGGATGGAATGCTAGATTCTTTTGATTTAAAGTCAATAGAAAATTGCGAATCTTGTTTGATGGGTAAGATGACAAAGACACCTTTTTCCAAGAAAGGAGAAAGATCGAAAGATGTGTTGGTTCTCATACATTCCGATGTATGTGGACCGATGAGTGTCGAGGCTAGAAATGGGTATCGCTATTTCGTTACTTTTACTGACGATTATAGTAGATATGGATATCTATACTTAATGCGTCACAAAAGTGAAACTTTTGAGAAATTCAAAGAGTTTCAACACGAGGTAGAACTTCAACTGGGCAAGAAAGTAAAAGCCATTCGATCGGATCGAGGTGGCGAATACTTGAGCTATGAGTTTGAGGACTATCTTCGAGATTGTGGTATAGTATCACAATGGACTCCACCCGGTACACCCCAATGGAATGGAGTGTCCGAGAGGAGGAATCGGACCTTGTTGGACATGGTTCGCTCGATGATGAGTCGAACAGATTTGCCAAAGTCATTTTGGGGTTTCGCGCTTCAAACGGCCGCTCATATACTGAATAGAGTTCCGTCCAAATCGGTTGAAAAGACACCATATGAATTATGGCATGGCAAGGTGCCATCATTGTCTTATCTTAAGATTTGGGGTTGCGAGGCATACGTCAAAAGGTTATTGACGGAAAAACTCGAGCCAAGATCAGACAAGTGTTTATTTGTGGGGTATCCTCAAGAAACAAGAGGATACTATTTTTACTTGCCGAGCGAAAACAAGGTTTTCGTGGCTCGACGTGGACATTTCTTAGAGAAGGAATTCCTAGATCGTCAAGCCAGTGGGAGTAAAATTGATCTCGAAGAAATTCGAGAACCACAACGTGAACAGGTTGATTTGGAACAAGATTCTGAGTTACCATTGGATGGTGAACCAGAATCTACTACACAAGCTCTACGTATATCTGGTAGGATTCGTCAAGAACCTGAGAGATATGGATTTCTCATTAGTAATGACGATGATGAGTTGACTCTAGATGATGAGCCAACCTCCTACAAAGGTGCTATGTCTAGTTTGGATTCCTCGAAATGACATGACGCCATGAAAACCGAGATCCAGTCCATGTATGATAATAAGGTTTGGAATCTTATTGATCTACCTAATGGTGCTAAGACCGTTGGGTGCAAATGGGTTTTCAAGAAGAAAACCGACATGGATGGTAATGTACACACTTTTAAAGCAAGACTGGTGGCGAAAGGTTTCAAGCAAATTCATGGTATAGACTATGATGAAACGTTTTCTCCAGTAACCATGTTTAAAAGTATTCGCATTCTTTTAGCGATAGCTGCATATCACGATTATGAGATATGACAGATGGATGTCAAAACCGCTTTCCTTAACGGGAACCTTACCGAGGATGTGTATATGACACAACCCGAGGGTTTTGTCGATCCAAAGAATACGAATAAAGTGTGCAAGCTTATGAGATCCATTTATGGATTAAAACAAGCATCTCGTGCGTGGAACATACGATTCGATGAGGTTATCGCAAAGTATGGTTTCATTCAAAATATCGAGGAACCTTGTGTATACAAGAAATTCAGTGGGAGTTCGGTTGTATTCCTCATCTTGTACGTGGACGACATCTTACTCATTGGAAATGACATCCCGATGCTTAACCAGGTTAAGGCATATTTGGGTAGTCAATTCGCAATGAAGGACTTAGGAGAAGCTGCCTATATTTTAGGTGTGAAGATCTATAGAGATAGATCGAGGAGACTTCTCGGACTAAGTCAAAGTACATATATTGACAAAGTGATAACTCGGTTTCACATGGAGCAATCCAAGAAAGGATTTCTGCCAATGTCACATGGCATCACTCTCACTAAGGATCAGTGTCCTTCAACGGACGCTGAACGTGAGCGAATGAGTCGGATCCCATACGCTTCGGCTATAGGATCGATCATGTATGCCATGATATGTACTAGACCAGATGTCGCATATGCGTTGAGTGTGACTTCCCGCTATCAGTCTGATCCCGGGGAAGCTCACTGGTCCGCAGTCAAGAGCGTTCTTAAGTATCTCAGGAATACTAAAGATATGTTTCTTGTCTATGGTGGTTCGGAAAGAGATCTGATTATCCAAGGATATACAGATGCTAGTTTCCAAACTTGCCCGGACGATTTCCAATCACAAAGTGGTTATGTCTTCACGCTCAATGGCGGAGCTGTTGTTTGGAAAAGCTCCAAGCAGAAGACGGTGGCTGATTCTACAACTGAAGCGGAATACATCGCGGCTTCCGAAGCTGCAAAGGAGGCTGTCTGGTTACGACAGTTCGTGATGGAACTTGGCGTTATGCCAAGCATCTCGGGTCCCATGGATGTTTATTGTGACAATAACGGAGCAATAGCACAATCCAAGGAACCGCGAGCGCATCACAGGTCCAAGCATGTACTCCGGCGTTACCACTTGATTCGTGAGATTACAAAGAGAGGTGATGTGAAAATAATGAAGATACCTACGGATGATAACGTGGCTGATCCATTTACGAAGCCACTATCACGTGCCAAGCATGAACAGCATGCTAGGGCGATAGGATTGGGATATCTATCGCAGTGTTAGATTGGGTGTTTTATTTATGTTTCTTATTGTATAAGGGGATTTGATCTGCCTAGTGCAAGTGGGAGAACATTTATTATGCCCTAGGCGTGTTATTGGGATTGTATTTGTTTATGAGACATATATTTATATTATTATTCATCATATGACATAAACCTTCATATTTCAAAATTTTAAATAACAAGAAAGTGTGTGAGAGGTTATTCGATTATAATAATCGGATAGACTTTGAATTTTATTCTAGTTTAGTGCAACGAGTCAGTTGAGAATAATATGTTGCATGGCCTTAGTCTGGCATATTGATTCGTCAATTGAATGATAGTAAAACCACTAAACGGGATGAATATAATTCTAAAACGTCCCTCGTGTATAAAGTTGTTCATAGATTTGAACCAGGTAGTCCATTCACTGAATGGAGACTTTTACATACACCGGCATATTCGTAGATGGGATGATCAGGTTTTACTGATCTGAGACGGTAGCGTCGATTCTAGAATATGGATATACGCGGTGTCGTATATTGGACTGACCACTATATGAGTTTGTGACATGGTTAGAGTCATTGGAGACGAATTCATATCCAGATAGTGTGTTTTGGTTCTTCATACTTGAGTGATCTCACGGATACCTAGTATGTGAAAAGATAATGCTTTTATATAATTAACCCTACGCGTAACTGTGTAGCAGAGATTAATATTGGGTATTGTTTTTAGCATAGGCAAAGGATGTGAGGTTGCAAGATAGGAATTGTTCCTTTCTAGCCTTGAAAAAGGATAGAGGGAGATATCTCTCGGGCCCCTCGATTGAATTGAGATTGATGAAATGCTTGGCCAAGCTCGATGGAACTCAATAGAGTTCGCATTGTTATTATCAATCTAATTCTTATCGAGAAAGAGTATATCTGATCAAAAGAAAAGAGGATGACTTGAAGTTTTAGGCTTCACCGTGACTCTTTTGATCGGAAGATATCGCGAACAAGAGGACTAATAACAATTATCTGAGCTAGGTAAGAAGATGTACTGCATCTTCGCAAAGGTGTTCTCCACCTTTTTCGTGCTAATTCTGGGTAGGTATTAACGGCAGTCTAGTGCTCGCAATACCTTGTGGATTGTTGCCATATCCACTGCCAGTCCTAGACGAACCTACAACGGTCACACCAAGATTTCGTAACATATCGGATTCTCAAGATAATGCTCACCAATACGTTTGTTGGACAACCAAAATGAAATCACGTGTGATTAGATCTCACGACATATGTTGGACATATGTCCAAGTTGATTAAGTCTTAATCCAAGAGGGAGTTTGAAAGAAAATATGGCTTAAGAATTAACTTGGAAGAATTTATATAAATAGGCAAATATGCAATTAGAATTGGGCCAGTTCATAATCTGGGCCCGCTCAGAATTTAGGGTTTTAATCTAATTTCTAATAATTAGATTTTAATCTGAATTTGGGCTTATTCTGATTTTAATTAGTTTTGGGCTTATAATTCTGAAATTAGGGTTTCTTAACCTAATTTCGGATTTAACCTAAAATTGCCTATATATATATTCAGAATTTCATTTTTCTCTCTCTTCTCTCTCTCATTTTCTGACCTAATTCGGCCGCCGATTTTTCCTCTTTTTCCCACAATACGAAAAGAGATCTGGTGAGTTTTAGAGAGAGATTTTGAGCAGAAACCTTGAGAAATAATCGTGACATCGGCTAGAACGGTGTTGGCGATTTCGATCAGACGAAATCACGGTGGACAAGAGTAGAGGGAGTGCAAGAGCAATCCTTGGAGAAGGTTCACGAAATCTGGATAAGTAGGCTTCACGTACTAACTTGTACGAGGTAAAATTCTGAATAACTCTTCCTTTTTTGTGGTTTTTCGAATGTGATCCCGGTAGAATTAGGTTATACATGTGTAAATAATTCCGCTGCACATCTCTAATTCATGTGTATAACCCTACATAAATAACTATTATATACAGACAACCATATCGCGTGAAATTGATCACGAAGAAGGATTGACACGCACTTGTAATTGCTCTTCTCGCTGCTCCAATTCTTGGTAACACGTGCGTCTCATTCCCGCACGGTTCGACACCTTCGATGGAGCTCCGATTTGTCGTATACAACCAGAACTCATCTGGTTCGACCTATATCTTGCTCTTGCTTGATCACAATAGAGGATTTCTGGTGAAATCCCTCTACTCGTATCCACCGGGAGTTTTCATCTCTCGGCTATGCGCAATTTCCCTAAAATCGCCGTAAACTTGCTGAAATCTTACAACCTCTAATGGTGTTTAGATCTCTCTTTTATTTGTCTCACAAGTCTAATCTCTGTGTAGAATGAATAGTAGAGAGAGGAAGATCAACCCTTGATCTTATAATAAAGCACCCCATAATGAGGATTAATGAGTATCTTTAACAAAACTGCTATTCCATAATTCGGACTACAGTCCGTCATTACGCACCATAGTCCGTCACGATGAACGTATCGCATTTACTGTAATAGCTGTTACTACTCAGCTCTGTCATGACATACCAGTTTGTCCATCGTGACACAGCTCCGTCATGAAGGACAAAACAGTCCGTCACGACCAGGGGCGGCTCAACCATCTGAGAGGCTCTCGGCAAAAAATTTAGACGAGACTTTTTGCTAGGAGACGAGGAACGAAAAATTGTTGATGAATTATTGCTAGACCGGTTTTGATAAAACAAACATATGTCGTCAAAAAAATACCTAGATTGATAGGTTACAATTGTTTTGATAAACCAAACGAGTTCAATACAAAAATACAAAAGAAAACACTACTATCGTTGGTTTTATATTTATCAAATGTAAAACTATTTTGTAAAACAATAAAAAAATGTTATCAAGGAGAAACAGATTTTTGTAATTTTCCAAATTCAAAACCTAAATTTGCAGCCTGAATTAAAAAAAAAATTTGCAAAGGAAGACAAACACATCATTAACTAGAAGAAAAACTTTAATAGGAAATAACTGGATTAGAAGAAAATTACTATGCGCATTAATAGAATGAAATTACTATGCGCATTAATAGAAGAAAATTACTATGCGCATTAATAGAAGGAAATTACTATGCAAGGAAATTATTCCTTGCATTCATGCACTTATCAAAAATACTCTTCCCTATAATCATTAGTATAACACTAATATAGTATATACTATTATGTTATAGCAAATATATTTGGGGCCTTGCATTTTTTGGGGCTCTCAACCATGGCCTAGATGGCCTACGTGGTTGAGCCGCCCCTGGTCACGACGCTATACTCACAGATTGGTGTACATAAATACTCTACGGTCTGTCACAACGGTCGACGGACCAACTAGTCCGTCACGACGGACTGTGTATTATCTGCCAATTCTGTCAGAAAATACATTTGGTTCGTCACGACGGACCAACCAGTCCGTCCTGACGGGACTATGTGTTTTCTGTCAGATTTGCATAATCTCATTATGCATCCAATCGTTTCGACGAAGGCGTACGTTCATTTATCCTCATGTGTACAATCTACCACTTGATCTATAACTGTATTTTGTATTTTCTTCAGAGGAGGGGGGTCATAAGCATCTATACGGTAAAAACGATTTTCAACGAAATAGAAAAATATATCTGGTAGATTCGTAACCCGACCCTAATCGAAATACATACATTTGTCATATAAACTATGGGGATAGCGAGGAAAGATATTTTACATCATAGAGGGACTAGAATTGAAGATATCGTCTGAAGAGATTGCACACCGCGAGAATTATTTTTTGTGAAAAATAAAGTAGGCTCATGTAGTCCACATTTATTATATATATATATATATATATATATATATATATATATATATATATATATATTTGGGGACGGTTCAATAAAGTTCTTATTTGAAGTTTTTATTTGGAGTCCAAATGTGAACCGTTGATCCAATTTGGATGGAAGGCTGAGATTTAGATGGAAAAACGGTGCCCAAAAAAAAATAACCCTGCCCAAACCCTCAGCTCCTCTCTCTCTCTCTCTCTCTCGTACGACCACTATGGCACATCGCCTGCGAGCACAACACGAGGGCACGAGACCTCATCTCTCTCTGCGCGAAGTTTCAGTACTCAGTACTCTTCTCCTTTCGTGAGACTTGTTTGAGCTTCCTCTCCCCCCCCAAACAACTTCTTGTCTCATACTCCCACAAGCTTGGTATCTCACTAGTGCTGAACCCGTAGTTGCTTGCAGTTCTTTAAGCTGATTTCACGGTTGGGTACTGGGTTTATATTGTTTGCGATTGATTGAATCTGATCATATGAACTGGTACGAATTCCTCAACCCTTGTTTTCGTTATATTTAACTGTACCATTGGGGATAAATCGGGTATAAACCAAATCTTAGTTGAGGATTAATTGACCAACATTGGATCTAAAATGAGGCTCAATTGAGGAATTCAACAAACACTGAAGTACTTTAGCTTAATACTGTTGGGATTTATGGGATCAAATATGAAATTTTCTTTTTTCTGTAGATATTTTCAAAGTGTATTTTCATTTCATGTATTTAGGAATTAATATGTCGTTATTTGGAACTAGTTAACGATTAATTTGATTCATTATACTTAAATTGGGGCTAATTAGGAATTGGATTTAATATGATGCACAATCCAAGGATTTGTTCCTGATAATACCTGTAAACTGTTTTTGACCATGCTGTGTTAATATGTCGACTCTCTGTAGTTCTTGAAGGGAGGTAAGTTGCTATTTTTTTCACTCTAACCCTTCTAAAATTACAATTTACAGTTACCAGAAATCTTAAACAATTTATTTTGTGATGTAGGCAGAGGATTTATGAGTTCATAATGCAAGCATGTTTAGGCGGGCTCAAAAATGTGTATCTTCAAGAAACTTTAGATGGAATATATTGCATTGTATGTGTAATTTCGGATTGGTAGCATGATTAGGCATGGTGGTTATGAAATTATAATGTAACTGCATTGGATTCGGGTTAACTTAATTGGAATTCGGTTAGTGTTAGGGTTATGGAGTCATAACGTTTATGAATTTTGTAAATTAATTGGTCATTTTTTGTTGTCAAACTATTAAAGAATTTGTTGTTGAATCTATAATGAATTGATGGATTTATTTTGAATTTGTGGATTTTTTGTTGTTATTTTTTAATGTTAAGACTTAATTTGCTAAAAACCTATGTATAATAATTGATTTTTGTAATGCCCTTGTATAGTAAAACGACCGCATACTTTCACTTCGGATTTTCTATTATATGAATGTTATATAATATTGGCATTATTCTTATCGTCCTTTTATTATTATTCTGACTTAACCTTTGATCATGCTGGTATCATGTTCTTGGTAATGTCAAATTTTTTATAATGTATATAAATTGAAACAATACATCATTGCATAAAAAAAATCCCTCAATACATAATAGTCACATAATCTCACAACTAAACAAATTTTCAGAATTTCTCATCACTCCCAAATTTTAATTTCAACTAAACACAATACAATGACTTCACACACATATTACTGTATAATTCCTTCAATTATAATGTTAAATCAAAACTGTTAGTACCCAAACCCTATCAATAACAAGTCCAACCTATACCCGATACCAGTAGCTAGCCAATCGAGAGGAGAGGATTGCAGCTCAGATCTTCCACTCCTCTTTCATGCAATCACATTCAAAAGTATGTTATATGATACCAAATCAAGCTTGCACTCCATCTTAAACATTTTGTCAGAAACTGCGGCTACCAGTCGCGACTTGGACTAGGGGAATTGATGATAGTTTAAGGTAGAAACTAAAGCTGGCCATAATCGGGCTAGACTGCCATAGCTTCATGTTCTTTGTTGTCGGTTTAGGGGAAAAGACTCGAGTAATCCAATATTATACATTAAAACTCTTATATTACAAACTCAAAACTCCTGTAGCGTATTTTATTCCATAATCCTGAAAAAAAGTAATTTTAATTATACAAAAAAGCCAGCAAAATAACAAATAATTACTAATCAAATGCTAGCTGAGCCAATAATTACCAATAAGAATTAATCGACCACCAATTAAGCCTCTAATCACCCCCTAATTAAGCCTCTAATTTAACAATCACAATTAATTATCTCCTAATTGCCGATAACATAACTAATTACTCAATGATTGTGTAATTGTTCTATTGAGGCCTATTCTAATCTGATTTTGCTCAATTAACCACGGATACTCGATTTATCTCAACCCATCCAATTAAAAACAAAATTAAGTCACACTGTTAGTACCACTAGTACCGGTGAGTTACCGGTCGTACCTGTCGTTCGAGAGCGAGAAAGATTACGTGCTAGAGTCAGAGTCGAGCTATAGTGAGAGGAGCAATCGTACTTACTGTTGGTATCCAATAGCCTAGCAAAGAGAGACGCAGATGGAGAGAGAGGAGCTATTGCGTCCGAGGAAGGAGGAAGAGGGTGGCGCGCGATCACTCGAGGTAAACTCCGCTGCAATAGAGAGGTGGTTGGATGAGGCGGAAAAAACTTAATCGTGGCTGGAGACTCTTTTGGTAAGATGAGACTGAGAGAGACGTAATACAAAGTGCAACCAAGTAGGACCGGAGGATGGGGTTAGGGAAAGAGAAGATGTTTCGGGCACGGTCTAAATATTGGGCAGCGTTTGTTTCTTTCTAAATCTCAGCCGTCCATTAAAATTAATTGAAAGGTTCAGATTTGGACTCCAAATAATGACTTCATATAAGAACTCCATTGAACTGCCCCATATATATATATATATATATATATATATATATATATAGGGGAGTTCTATCATACACCCTTTTACAAGGGTATTTTGGGTATTTTAGCAATTAATTATATTTGTAAAAGGTGTATCATAAAATTTATCTTTTATGGAAATTTTTGTTTAAATGAACAACAAAAAATTTCAATTTAGTTAAACATTAATTGATAAATATATTTGATATCTTACCTTAAATATTCATAAATGGATAATTACTCCAAATAACCTTGAAAATGGGTGTATGATAAGGAAAGGGGTGTATGATAAAAGCCCCCAATATATATATATATATATATATATATATATATATATACCATAAAAAAATCCAAAAAAAAAATCCAAATATCAAAATATATTATTGAAATTAGCAAAATATATTCTTGTATTTATCTAAATATAATATTGAAAATGTATTATTGTATTCTCAATTTTAACTATGTTAACATATTGGATTCATTGGTATATTGTGCTAATTTGAATAGTATATTTTGCTAGTTTCATCAGTATATTTTGCACGCGTGAATTCTATTTGGATTCTTTTTTTGGATTTTCCTTAACAAGCATATATATATATATATATATATATATATATATATATATATATATATATATATATATGAAATTAGAGAATCAGGGTAACTATTCCCTCGTACCACATGTCAATAATAGATCTCACAATATAATATAATATAACTTCTTATCCTTACCAATCCTGATTTTTATCCTGTACATAAAATAACTAGAAATTATAAGAACTAGATAATGAATTCCAACCAACAAATAATACCCTCGAATCATAATAAAAAATGTTGATTTTTCTTCATACCATGTATGTTTCGCTGTCTTTGAACATATTTTGCAAAAATAATATTGAGTAATGTTACGCAGCATGATACCGCAACAGAATTGGCAATGTGATGTTGAGTTGATATATATACACGTACGAAATCTCATACAATCACAATACACCACATTAAGAAAATACAAGACCAACAAAACATAATGTTTCTATCATGTTGTGAGAACATGTTATGTATATTTACTCTTATACTCATATATATCTAATTCTAAAGCTTGAATTTAGAGGAGGGGAGGAGGAGTTATGCTACGCTCCAGGATATCACAACATGATTGACACTATGATACTGAGTTAGTATAGATACGTATAAAATCTTATCTAATCACATTACATCATATCAATAAAATACAAACCTATAAAAAAATCATGTTTTTATCATGTTGTAAGAGTATGTTGTGTATATTTACTCCGAAAAGAGATGAGGCCGAGAGGAAAAGATATCGGAGAGAGACCTGTGATTATTGACGGAGAGGAAGACACGTAATGAAATATATTGTTAAATAAAAGGTTGTAATTTAAGGATAATTATGCCATACTCCTTCATTTTTCCACCACATCCTTTATATCATAAAATATCCATTAATTGGTGATTAACTAACATGATCATTAACAAAAGGACATTCAATTAACAATTAATTGATATTAATTAATAATTATTAATATATATGTATTTTAATTATATATTAATTAATTATTAATGTAGTGTCACTTAGTTAATTACCATGCTAATTAATCATTAATTAGGAATATACAGGCTGTTGTGGAAAAATTGGGGGTCACTACAACAATACTGGCATACCGTGACACATATTTTTTGGTATTAGACTATATGCCACCATTACTTGCATAAAAGAGGGAATTAACGGATTAATCATGATACTGTATTACAATAGACGGCATTTAGCGTGAAGTGTTAGGAATACGGTCCAATATGATCATATAGCTGCATTTTCTTTCGAATGCTACTATTAAAATAAAATCCTGACACAAAAAATGCTCGCAAAAATATTTTAACTGCATTTTTATATGTATATGCATTAATCAAATTTTGTTTATACAATTTCAAACAAAAATATTACCATGCAAAAAATTACTAAAATTTAACATTGGCAAAGAGATCGAAACACAATAACAAAGATGGAGGTAGAGGAGACATTGGCAGAGTTCGACACATGCATCTCTCAAAATGATGAGATGGTAATGTTTCTTTCATTCGAAATTTTATTGATTTTCAATTTTAATTGTATCTTTTGAAAAATAGGACAATTGTAGGTTTGAGATCGCATACCACATTTTGTAAGGTGTATAAATTCAAATAACTTGCAACTTTATAAGTGCTTAGACAATTTTGGAGCGAATGTCAAGTATGATGGTTTGGACGGAGTATTTTTTTTTTGGATTTAGGTTAATTTCGATGTTCATCATATTTTTATAATTAATTCTGTAATTGTAATCAATATTTTGTATGATAGTGCTTGGATTTAGTATTCAATGAAATGAAATTTTATATTTCAATATAGAATTTCTATTTTGGTATAATTTAGAATTATATAAATGTCGGCAAATGACTATTCAATGCATTTTTAAATGTTGTTGATTTTTACATTGCAAACATTTGTATATGTTGTTGATTTATACAGTACAATGCATTTTTAAATGCTACCAATTTTCTCAACCGAAGCATTCGAAAATGCTATTATTTGTCCATGTCCGTGCCCATGCCCATGCCCATGCCAATGCATTAGTAAATGTTTTTATTGTCACAATCAAATGCATTTTATAATGTCCTTACTAGATATTTGTTAATGCTTTCATTTATCAAAATTCGGCGCATTTGAGCATATGACAGCATTTGTAATTGCATTATTTTAACGGTTTTTACGACATTACGAAATGCCCTCGATTTTCAGTATAATTGCCGACACAAACATATGCTCTTGGTTTCACAATTAGAAAGTATTGGGTGAAATGTATTTGTAAGAATAGAGGGCACCAGCCCGGTCTGCATTTTCACCTTATGCTGTCAAATATAAATGACAGCATTAATACATACATTCAACGGCATATGCGAATGCTTTGAAATACCAGTATTATTGTAGTGGGTACAGCATATGGCCTCATAATTTAATGATCAATAAAGTAGAAAAAAGATTACAAGTATTGAAGATGCACTCTATGCTAAATTAGTTGCAAAATTCGTATCCTTAAAACTAAATAAACATGTAATTTGGAATTAAAGCTTCTCCCCTAATGGATCAATCATAATATCATCCATGATCTTAGTTTCCATTTGTACTGTTTTTTTCTCTCCCACGCCTTCAAACTCTCTCTTATATTCGTATCTTTTGGCAATCCAAACAAACACTCCCATATTCGCCGTCACTATTACGACAAGAAAAGCGTAATAATAATCCAAATGTGAATCGTTCAAATTATTTCCGATCCAACTCTTCCCACTGTTTCTCCGTGTTATTTTGTCGACTGCTGTGATAAGAAGACTATTTAGAAAGTTGCCTACTCCGATGCCGCTCGTGAAGAATGTAGTGCCAAGACTTTGCATCCCTTCAGGAGATTGATCGTAGAAAAATTCGAGCAAACCAATCGTAGTGAAAACATCGCCTATGCCTATAAGCATGTATTGTGGCAGAAGCCAAAATATACTCATCGGGACGGTTTCCTTCGCACCTTTAATTCCATTCCTAAATAAAAATAAAATTGTGAAGTGTATATTCAGACATAATGCTATGAAATGTGTTTAAATTACTCGAGACTTTGAAAATCATATATATTTTTAAACCAATTTTGTATGACAATTGACCATTACCGTTGAATGATAAGCATCCTCTTACGCTCGACAAAATAGGCGACAATCATAACTACTATAATGGAGCTGAACCCGATGCCCAGTCTCTGAAGAAGAGTGATACCTCTAGGGTTATTGGTACGGCGTCTCATGAACGGTACAAAATATTTATCATAAAGTGGTACTGATAAAAGCATTGAGATGGTGATGAAACTACCAAGCGATGCTGCCGGTATTTGGATTCCATGCCCAACATATCGGTCTAATGTGGTGCCTTGTTTGATAAATAGCGTGTTTACTTGTGCAAAAATGGTGGTTGGTACGAGCGTTGTAAGCCAGACTAGGAGCATGCCGAGAAATAACTTCGTCGCTTCTACTTGGGTCACCGTACATGGACTCGTACTTTCTTTAAGAGCTGCCTTGTCAAGAAATCTGCAAAAAGTCAGTCAGATTACTGATATACTGCCAATATATTTCGAATTGTATGAATAAGAAAATTTTACCTGAAAGACGAAGAGTGGTGTAGCTGGCGCTTTGCAGTCGTGAAATAATGTTGGGACTCGAGCTCATAAAGTGACCTGGTATCGTTCGAGACCTTATTGCGACGATTCAAAAGTGCCGATTTAAGTACCCTTAAGAATTCTTTCATCGGACTCTCGGTCTTCTTCACCTTATGCCGATAAAATGGCGTGCCAACATAAAACACTATCAAGGACAACATTAACCCAAGTGTAGGGATTCCATACCCTAATCCCCACCCTACATTCTCTTGCACATATACGAGCACTAACGACGCTATTAAACCACCAGTAAATGAGCTGAACATCCACCAATTGAAGAAAGAGGATTTCAGTTTGCGTTCGTCGGGATCGAAGTCATCAAACTGGTCCGCACCGAATGTGGAGATGTTGGGTTTGGTTCCCCCTGCACCAATGGCCATGATGTAAAGTGATGCATAGAAAAAGGTGATCTCGGCCTTTGATGTTGCACAGGGAGATTCTTTGCCAATCGAGCATTTTGGATGGAACGGCTTGAAGGTGACTGCGGCGGTTAGAAGAACCATACCCTGTGAAAAAAATGTTATCCTAACTTAATGACCCGTTCTGACCCATTGTAATTAATTCAATATTTGTTAGTATGGAAGAAGTTTAGGAATAACTTCTATATTACAGAAAAGAGTAATTAATCAAAAACTATATATTAAAGAAAAGAGTAGTGATGTATATGTTTTTTTAAAAATAATAATAATGATGTATATGTTACTAACAACATTTGTTAAGTAAGGGTTTCTCCAATTGACCACCCTGAAGTATGGAATAAGTTGACTCGTAGACATGTTCTGTGAATTTATTGCCCCTGTTTTTTTATTTTATTTTATTTGAATCTGGTTCTAAACTATCTACAACTTTTTTTTTGATGTATACACTAGCTTGATAATGTTATTCCTACATTGGAGGTATTCAGATTCTCATCGATCTTTTTGTAAAGTTTTAAGTAGTCAAATTAATCTGCAATAAAGGTTCTCGAATCTTTTTTGTTTGCTCAAATCAATAAAATCTTGCTAACTAGAGATTAGTGGTTTGTCACTCAGGTCTGACTAGTCTTTTTCTCCCTTCATTATGATTTTTTGTCTTGTTCGACCAATTATTATTTTTTTGTACGAACGTTTCAACCAATAATTAAAGTTCGGATTAATGTTTGTTCCCCTTTCAACATCACAAATCATTTAATTGTATTGAGACAACTGGAATTATGTGGAGTCCAATCTACTAACGCATCTATCTTGTAGAATGTTTTCATCTTCTAGGAAATTTTACAAATCTTGGATATATCATATGCAATTACGAGTCTTTACTTTCTTTTTTTAGGAACCAAATAAAAAATGAACTAAAACACTAAATTGTTTTTTTTTTAAAAGTAAAATAGTAAAATTTAAGATATTATACTAATAAAATATATACTGTTAGCTGAAAATCTCGAAAAGGCAAATCCGTGGGCCCAACATAAATTCGTTCTTGATATTATATATCCCACAAGAACACATAATACAAAGATGTATCATAAAACCTAAATTATAATCTTACCAGAACATAGATGAGAGAAGAAACGGTGAATGTCCAAAAGCGACCAAGATAAGTATCCGCGATATAAGCCCCGATAATAGGAGTCATCCATACTGAACCGGACCAGTTACTCACGTTTCGAACCGAAGAGACCGTCTCCTCTTGCAGTTGTGTTGTTAAATAAACCACCAAGTTCGCCGCCACGCCATAGAACGCCATTCTTTCACACGACTCGTACCCTAGTACAAAACAAAAAAGATTATACTCTATATACTCACAAGGATTAATATATATGATAATTGCAAGGAAGATAGAAAAATCAAAAAATGAAGGAATATCAATCTTATGTACCAACTAAGAAGGAGCATGCCTTCCATCTGCCAGTTTGCGATGCGAGAACTGGGCGTCCACGTAAATCAACCGAGCCGTCTTTTGTGTAACCTTTGTTCTCCATTAAGAAGAACTACTCAATATGCTAGCTTATATAGGTTGCAAGAAAGTTAAGGTTGGTTGAGAAAAGAGGAGATGTAGTTTTAAATCATGTGAGGAAGAAGGTGGGAACATGGATATATAGGACCAAAGAAGAGTGATGATCCCATCTACTTGCAATTTTTTGGAGCCTTGCACTTAAATGGGGTCGAAGGGGAGCCAAGATTTATGATACATTTAACTGCTGTTTGATATATATATAAAAATAGAAACATGTATTATACGAGGTTGTAAGGTTAGAGAATTGTATCATCTTGATTGAATCTGTCTTTTTCCAAAAGGGAGTTGATAATGTGGCTGGTGAAGCACACGTCTCTTGCACCTTTGAGTTGATATGATCAAATTTTCATATGTTTTTACGGATTGGGTTTGGGTTTTACATCAAACTGACATGCGCACTACATGCGAATATCTCCATTGTATTTAGATGTACTTGTACTAACTCTATGAACTGTATGAAAACAACAATAAAATAATTAAAAAAATATTCGTCATATTTTTATAATTTAACCATGATGAAAACATATTATTTTTGAAAATATGATGAAAACATATTACTAAAACTATACTAATCATAATTTATAAAAAGAAATACCCCCACTTTTAAGATTACTTGAGAATATCACCCCCCCACCACACACGACACACACAGAAAATGATATTAAAGTTAAGAGCCCATTTATTATGCTTTAGGGATGTCAATGGATCGGGTAAAATCCGAACCCGCGGGTACCCGATCCGAACGAGACGGGTAATATCCGAAAAAAATATCCGCGGGTCGGATATTATCCGAAAAAAATATCCGATTATGGTTCGGGTCGGATTCGGGCGGAGTACTATCCGTCCCGCGGGTAACCCGAACCCATACCCGAAAATTACCCGAACAAACCCGAAACTGAATTTACAAATTTATCCTCAAAAAGATTTCATGATTAGATCTGGACCGTTAAAAATTATCTTTCATCTCAAAACCCTAACTACAGCCACAAGTACCATAACAACAAGTACAAACAGCCGGGACCTAGCTTTTTCTCTTTCTCTCCTTCTCTCGAGGGGGCTGTGGTGCGCCGTGCCTCTTCCAGGAGTCTTCCTGGCCCTGGTGTGATCATTTTTCATCATCGCCGCTTTTCCATGCGTGTGTAGCAACAGTCAAAGCCTCTTCTCTTTCACATGTTTACAATTAATAAATTAATAATCTAATTAAATTGATTCTTGATATTTTTGTGTGACTGGTGTGCTAATCTTTGTTTTCACATGTACACATCCAAGTCTGTTTTTTTTTTTTAGAATTAAGGAAGCGTATAGTTTCTTTTAATATATTAAAGCGGAGTTTAATACATATCCAAGTGTGTTTTTTGTTTGACTGATTTTGTTGTTTCTTTCGAATCTTCACATAATTTTTGTTGTGGACTCTTTCTGATTCAATGGATACTAAATTTTTTTGAATATTTTGTGAATTGTTTTGATTAATATATATATGTCACGGGAAATTAACATATGTCAATTATTTGTATCGTATATATTATTTATTTGTTAATATATTATCCCGATATTGTGTTAATTCTGTATTTTTATTGGATTACTTATATAATAATTATTGTGTCAATAATATATAAGAATTTTTGCAATAATTTCAAAAAAAAAAAAAAAAAGAATTTTTGCAATCTATTAGTTATGTATGAATTTATCGTGTTGATTATATCTATAGTGTAATATATGAGGACATGTTAACTATCGTTTCGAATATATAAAAGCGTTCCAAAAAGTATTTTTAAAATATAAAGGCAGATTTAATAAACTGGAATATGGAAATATGAGGATATGTTGGTAAAAAAAATGTTTCTACATCCATCAATGTCGATGTTGAATTTTTTTCAAGGAATCGAGATAATGATTTTTTTTTAATATTTTCAGAAAAGTCAGGACGTTTTGAAAATAAGTGTTATGATTAACATTAAATATTTCTATATTTGTTACACGCCATATTATTTTAGGATAATGTACTTAAAATCATATTTTTATTTTGTAAACAATAAATATCAGCACGGGCCAAACAGGCTTAAATGATTCATTATTCATTATTCATTATGATTGCTGTTGTTTACGAACTCCATCATTACACTTTCAGTAGCAAGTCAGAAAATATTTAAGTGATCCAGGTCAAGATAAGCATAAAGGACCAAAAAGTAAGCACTGAGCAGGGCTCATTATCATGGATATAAACCGACCCTATTTTCATTGAAAATGTATTTTTTCTTTCTTTAGGATGCAATATGCACTCAATAGGCCCGATATAGTCAACCAAATTATAAACTAATTGGTTGAATGTGAGGTGCAAACAATCGTGTATTGTGAATGATTGTGAATTTGATATCCATTTACATTAATAAATTGAGAACACATGAGTCTAGTTCATTTATTATCAAAAAAAAAGATGCAATATGTATCTATTCAAATTTATAAAATGTGTTATCTCGGAAAGAAATGATGGTTTTTTTTCATCATAGCATACAATTCGGTTCTTAATTTTATTAATCAAGCAAGGATGAAGATGGAGCAATGGCTTCGAGGTAATGGCGACCATGGTGAAGAATCGAGCAAGGATAGCAGAACTTTTGGCTTCAGATAAGAAAGAGGCAGCTTGCCCTAATGTAAGGAGTTTTTATAGTATGGTAAATCCGGGATTTCAATTCTGCGTTTTATATTCCTGATTTTGGTTTCTAGGATTTATAAAGTTCAGTTTATGTATTTCCAGATTTCATTTTTGTGGTTTTGGTGGTGTGAGTGTTTATTTTTAGAGAAAAATTTAAATTTGGTCCCTCAACTATTGAAGTTAATGTTTTTTTGGTCCCTCAATTTTTACGTGGTTCATTTTTAACTTCCGAACTAGTATGTTGGTTTATATATAGTTCTTTCATCCGTTAAATGTTTATGTATTTGTTAACTTGACACATAAACAATTACATATCATATATTTTATCACATAAGCAATGATGTATCATTTAAAAAATATATTTTGATACTTTATAAAAATAGATCCATATTTTATTGTCATAAATTCTACTATGCAATAAGTTGAGGTATTTCATACAAATACTCACTCGCTGTTTTATATTTTATTTTCCACGATACTATTTTATAAGTTATATTTATGATATTATGTATTATATTATAAATTTTTAATACATAGAAAAAATTACTTGTCTATATCAGTCGTACAAGCGCTGCACTGTTATAACGATTCATATAAAAAATGCTACATATTGCAAAAATGTTATTTCATATTTGCAGTATTGATATTGATATTTTTGTTCTAAAAGCCCAACCTATCTTGTTTACTCTTCGAATATTAAATATATCAATTTATCCTCTCAAAATTCCAAAACATCATTACTGTAAATTAGAATGATTCATTCTTTAACATCAACTTAATAATTATTTGCAAATCGCAACACTAAAAGGTACGTAAATCTCCCTAATTAAATAATTATTTCAGTTAATTATTTCCTGATTTTGTTTGATTAACCTATCGAAATCTGTTAATTATGTAGTGAAATTCATCTTTTTCATGTAGGGAGATGAGTCACAACATAATAATATAATTTTTGATAATGGAAACTAGTTGAATTATTTAAATTTCATGAATTAAAAAATGAACAAACAAAATATCTCAATCTTTCAGTGTGTAAGCGCATCATATCAACAAAGTGCTCGAAATATGAATCTACTTTTTTCTTTTATAAGAATATCAATAAATATATTTTAAATGTCACCTCATTAATTATGTGGTAGAATATATGACATGTCATTGTTTATATGTCATGTTAACGAATACATAATCATTTGACGGATAGAAGAATTATATATGAACCAACATAATAATATAGAGATTAAAAATGAATCTTGTTAAAGTTGAGCGACAAAAAATACATCAACTCAATAGTTGAGGGAGTAAATTTAGATTTTGCTCTTATTTTTATTAAGAGATATTAAATTAGTTCATATGTAGGTAATTTTGGGAATGTTTCCCTCAATTCCCTTACATAGGAGTTGTATCTATCGATTATTAATATATAATAGAAGGAGAAGTTTTGAGTCCTCTATTTTCTTCATAAAAAAAATAACTGTCCCATAGCCTAGTGATTTATGTTGGGGATTCGATCGATCCCGTGCCCCGCACAGTGGATGAGGGACGCGTTTCAATCCTGATTCCAAGGACCACGTCGACGATTCTAGAGTACAAATGATGCAAGAAATTGTTAATATGTTGCTCAGCTCGCATACTTCCGTATGGACAGATTAACCTATCCGTTCAGACAGAACACCTCCGTCTGGACGGACAACACTTGCGTCCAGACGGAAACGTCATTGTACCTTTGCTCCTCAGCTCGTGTACTTCCGTCTGAACGGATAAACGAATCCGTATAGACGGAACAACCATTCCGTCCAGACGAAGTTGTCATTCCGTCTGGACGGAACCTCCAGTGGTTGCTATTCGTATACAATCTCATTGTGTACTCAACCGTTTGCACGAACGTGTATGTTTGTCTATCCTTATATGCACATCTTGTTAATTGATCCAAAACTGTAATTCCTTCAGTTTTTTCCTTATCAAAACATAACAATCAATCAACTGTCCCATAACCTAGTGGTAAGTTGTTTCGCACAACAAAAAATCCACGTGATTCGAGTCATGTTGGTATTATCAATAAAAAATATAAAACCAAATATATCCATGTGATTCAACTATCTAACAATTTGATATTCCTTACTCGACTCAATGAGTTTTTTTAGCCAAATCGGCATATTCCATGATGAGAAACCCGGGAATATCAAATCCTTGACAAAATATCATATGGATAGCAAAAACCTCAACAAAAGTAACATTCTTTTCGTGATTAGCAATGCAAAACAAACTAAGCATGACGTATAGATTAGCAAAATGGGGTTGGCCGCATAATGAAAAATGCATACTTTGCGACGACATCTGAAACAAAAGATCATCTCCTTGTCTCAGGTGCGTACACGCAAGCGACTTGGAAATTGCCCGACCGCTTGGCCTATGCACAACATGTTTGAATTTTGGGCAACCATATTGCACATCGGAACTTACCCGAATCCCTAAAGTCATGGATCTGTGTATTGCTAGCTGTTATATACGAAAGAAGAGTTTCAAAATTATATCTCAAATTTAGTTCAAATCTTGTCGAAGGAAGCTTGCAAAGATCACGTTAGGGATGCTCGAACCGGCACCATCCTCTATCAGTATTCACACGCAACTCGTTTAGACTGGATGTGAAGACCTCCGATGCTAGTTGGATCCTTCCTCCCTTCAGAAAATCTGCTGCCACCTCTCTCTTTCTTCTGAAGGAATTAGGTTGCAGCTAGGGTTTCTCTCTTTCTCTCTATTCTGAATAATGAGAATGAAAACCACTAAAAAACTACCTTTTATGAAGAGATTAGTTGGTATTTATAATTAGGTGAAAATCCTAGGTTTTTCAAATCTTTCATTTCCCGAAATGAATTAATTCAGATTATTAACCTCATGCATCCATACATGCATGTAACATCTAATGCTTACACATCATCATCTTGGTCTGATTTTATGTGTCCAATCCGAACTTGTCTTTGTGTGTGACCCTATATGTTTATTTAATGTTGGCAACATATTAAATCTCAATTTAAATATGTAAATCATAATTTGCCTAGGCACTATGACTTTCCAAATTAAATAAATGATTCATGATCATAACCTATTTATCAAATAGACAAATTACTAGTTCTCTTGTTAATACGATAGTTATTGATCAAAGACATGATACATTGTCATCCTTTCTAAATCAACTTAACACTTTCCCGATCAAGAATCATATTGAACATTCAATTTGGATTAACAACACGTGTTAATCTTATTGAGCGTGGTCACACATTTTTCTTCAATCCTAATTCATCAGGGGGCCCTGAGAGATATCTCTTTCAATCATGAAATGAACAATTTCCATCTTGGTTATTCACATTCTTCATCATGCTTCATGAAATACCCAATGATGATCTTATGATTATTTGGTTAAAGACAACAAAGAAACATATATAAACATCACAATTCACATATGAGAAACCCAATGATAACCTCAGGTCTAAGAATTAAAACTCTATTTGTTATGAGAATATATATAATGACAATAATCATGTATATTCTCATAAGTTAGTCATCCAATATATAGTCTTTAATACATATCTATATTTCATATTTGACATCTACATGTCCATGATCAGTAAAACATGATCATCTCATATGCGAATATACCGTTGTACATATATGATCTATTTTCTTAGACATGTATATCTCCATATACATCATATATTTGACCAGGAATATTTTGAATCGTATTACGTTCATTTTATAATTTTACTTTCATAATCGAATATTATAATGATGTACAAACTAGTGATACAATTCATGAATTACTCACATATTCCTAAATATGTTAAATAACAAGTACACTTATTAAATGAGACTTTTAATCAAATATATAATATTAAATCAACAAACGTAAATAATAACAGATATTCGTTTACATACAAGCAAAATAGCCTAGCCTAGGGCATTATATATATGAAGGAGGCTAACCTACTTAATTAAGTACCAAAGATTTGGTACTTAATACCTATACATACTTTCGCCTTTTCTTTAAAAAAAAGAAAACTGAAATGAGTTTTTTTCGGACTTATATGGTTTGAGAAGAAACCTCCATTAATCTATGGGAAATTATATTTCTTCCCACCACATAATTTTACCCTCGATGACGTCAATATTCTAGTTAATCCAATCATTTTTAGTTAATTAGAATTTGGATTAATTATGATTTGGATTAGTATATTTGGATTAATTAACAACTATTTTAATTACTTAGTCCGCTTAATTAGTGTTCGGATTAATGGATGATGACATCATCAAGGATAAAATTGAGGGTTGGTGATACAAAATATATGCCCCCCTTGATCTATCTCCATATCGTGATGACATGAACATAAGTAGAAGAAATGGCGTGCAACTATTCTGGATTTGAAGACCAGAAAGAAATAAGAGCCCATTTACTATTTTCCCCACTTTCACCCACACCTAGCCGATGTGGCCCCTTAATGATTAATCACCATCTTAATTAACAAAGGAAATTTGAATTAATGATTAATTAATAGAAAAAGGTCTACTTTTGGTCCCTTATCTTTTATCGTTAGTTCAATCAAGTCCCAAATGTTTTAATTTGGTCAATTAAGTTTCTTATCTTTTTCATTTGGTCAAATGAAGCTCCATACCTTTTTAAGTTGGTTCAATTAGATCCTTCCATCCGTTAACCGATGACTTGATCGTTAGGTTGTGACGTGGCAACCTATGACATGACATATTTGATGACATGGTAACACGTAACATGTCATATTTGATGATCTTACAAAATAAATTATTTTATTTAAATATGACATGTCAAATATTTTATTTAAATAGGACACCAAATATCAAAAAAAAAATTATGTTAGCCACGTCATCAAATATGACATGTCATTCATTGCCACGTCATCAATTATGTCATGTTATAGATTGTCATGTATTCATTTAACAGTCCAGTCATCAGTTAATGGATGGAAGTGTCCAATTGGAAAAAAAATCATGAGAAGAACTTATTTAGGATAATTTTTAAATATAATGGCTCACGGATTAAGGATAAAGGTCAAAATTGGGCGGGTTGATTGAGATGTCGTGTCATTTTGGATATGGGTCAATTCGAGTTATGAGTCATTCGCATCGTGTCGCTCAGATTAAAGTCATTTGGATTTCGAGTTGTTCGAATATTTTCTAATTAAGTTGTTTGATTGAATCGTGAGACGAGCTGATTTTAATTTTAGATCACTCGCATTAACGTAGTCAGATTTATGTCGCTATTCGTTCTGTTTTATATTTTCGAATCACTCGTACATGATATCGAGCAGGACGCACAGGTTTATGTCATGGATCAAACGGGTTCGGATCGTTCGAACATTGGTCTATGTCAGATAATTAAAATTATAATAATGTTATAGATATGGTCGTAAATTGTTTCAAGAAACAAGTGACCAATTACAAAGGATAATATTTTGTAGAGAAAAACAAAGGGTCATAATTCATGTTTTTTATTCTTTCAACCATACTTTAATAAAAAAATTTGAGCCATGCTTTGAAGTCTGAAGTGGGATCCTTAATGATGATCATGGTGGGGGTGCAGAAGTAGAAGGTTCCTCTTTTACCAAAAGCAGGAGAATAGAATAGGAAATAATCTGGGAAGAAGAAGGTCAACTTCTAACTAAGAAACATGGCAAAAAAAAAAGACGGAGTCGCACCTATAATTGTACAAAACCACAATGAATGTTTGGTTGAGATTAATCTCATCTTAGTGCAGACCCCTCATTGGACCGCACGATTGCAATTGCTCGTCACGTCTTTCTTTTTCTCCTCATCCTAGAACCCAATATAATAATATCAAAAAAAAAATTGCATCTTATTTTGTGAAACTATATTTTGCACTAAATCTTGAAGTTAAATTATATTCTTTACCTAACAACGAACTACAGTGTATGTAAAAGGAAAACAGAACAAAATCATTGCAAGACTATTACAAGTTCATAAGAATATGTATTTTTTTGTTTACTAATAAAAAATGTTGTATATAACTTGTTGCACTAATATAGTAGTTGCAGTTTATAAGTGGAATTTCCTCTTTAGGTGACTTGTTTGTGGAAGATTGAAGACCACTTATAATTCATCCCAACCAATGAATAGTGTTTATTGGACTACGCACTATGATATTAGTGGATTAATAGTCGAGTCTATTTCACAACTCAAAACTATTTAAGCACGAGATGAACATGATTAATTAGATTGATGCTGAATTACAAGGATTATATCTTCATTGGCTATTTCTCAGCGATCTAGCGAACAAGAGTAGTTTCTTAGTGATCTGAAGATAAAGAGTGATTGGAACCGAACCATAGCCCCCTCGGGGTGTAGCGGGTTTGGGAGATTTTTTCAGGGCGAGACTAGAGATTGGAATATACTCGAAAGAGAAATTTCAAGACTCTACAACTCCCTTTAACTATCTCAATCCAATTGTTCTAGTCTGATCAGCAACGGAGTAATGAGGCAGGGGGTTCAGTTAGCGATTGAAGAGGGTAGATTAAATGAAAAAAAGTTGAGTTATGCTCAAACTTTGTGTGATGGATTGAGGGAAGATCTACAGTGGCAAACAGTAAAGAGGAGAAATAAGGTTGTGGAAGATCAATTTTTCGATTTTAAATTGGATATGTTTAAGAATAGATGTTTTAGATGCTTATCTAAAGATCATTTCAAAGCAAAATGCACAAGTCTACCGAGATGCTTGAAATGCAAGAAACTAGGCCATTTATACAAACATTGCTCTCAAACTCATCCTGAAAAAATACATATTCCAACAAATCCACTCAAAAATTTGCCAAAAACACCAAATCCAACCAAGCCACACCAAGATCAGCTTGTGATTGCTCCTGAATCTTCAAAACCAACTGAAGCCAGTGATTTTTCCAATGGTTCTCAATCCTATCAAGAAAACACTGTAGTTTATTTATCAGAATTGGGTAACAATGAGAACTCTTTATTTGAGACAAAAATAATTTATCTCATCAATGTACCTTTAGCTATTTGTAACCATATAGCCTTAGGAAAATTGGTAGCCTCTTTTGGTTCCATTGTAGAGATAGGTCAATTCTCTGTGGAGAAAGATTACATTGATAAATTAAGATTAAAGATAATGGGAGATAAAATGAGTATTATTCCGGGAGAAATTTGGGCAAAAGGAGTTGATGGCAAAATCATAAGAATTAGCATAATACAACAAACTGAGAAAAATTTGAAAAATCTGAAGAAAAGGAATATATTACAGAAGAGGAGGGTATTTTGGAAAGAAAAATATACAAAAGAGTGGAGGGTTAAGAAAGTAACTAAGAATGTGGAGGTAATTAAGGAAAAAGTGCAGGAAATTAAAGAGAATAAATTTGATCTTGGGGCAGTGACTGCTAAAGGGGATCTTTTGGTATATAAGAATGGTAAACCTAACTTTCGGATTGATTTATTTAACTGGAGGGATTTGTTTGTGTTATCTAAATTAGAAAGGGTATATATGCAAAAAACACTAAAATTTTGGAATGGAGAGGGTAGTAGCGGCATGGAGAGCTGTAGGGATCGAAAGAATAAATTACATATGGCTATTACTTATTTCAAGGGAGAATGGATTATAAAAATTTTAGATTCACAAAACCCTAATTTAAAAATGGATGATAAAACCCTAGAGATATCTGACTGGAGAGAGACTGACAAAGAAGGAATATTGGGGGAAGGAGGTGACCAGGACATTAATGAATATTTAAACGAGATTAATAATAATCAGAAAAAGATTATTGGAGAAAATGATAATTTTGATATTATACAAATTGAAGATGAAGCGAGGGATAATGATCATACCAATACGATAATGACTAATGTGGTTGAGATAGAAGAAGTAGCTCCTCTTAACCTAACATTCATAGAAGATGAAATTAATCATGAGAATATAAAGATGAATAAAAATGGTAAAGATAATGTAAGTAATAATACTATAGAGATTAAGAATAAAAAGATGGAAAAACAGACTATTATGGAGGATCAAAGGAGAAGTGCAAGATTATTATCAAAGCAAAGTGGATTTTATACATCTCCTGTTCAAAAGGCACAAATAGTACAATATAAACAGATGGATAAAGGTGTTGGAAGAAAAAATAAAGGGATCAAGAAGAAATTTGATAAACCTGAAGAATTAAAATTGGAAGGAAAATTTTTTATGAATGAGAAGGATATTTTTGATATATTAAAAAGTCAGGGTATTGAAATTAATGATCCTACTAGAAAGACTATTACTGAGTTGATGTGTGACACTATTGTGGCACAAAATAGAGTTTTAAATGAAGATCAATGAATTTTAAAAAATTAAAGATTTTATCATGGAATGTGAGGGGTATGAATGATAAGAATAAAAGGATCTTAATTAAAAATTATATAATAAGGGAAAAACCTGATATTGTATGTATCCAAGAAACCAAAATGGAAGTAATAGATATGGAAATAGTTAAGGAGATATGTGGAGTAAGGCTTAAGGAATTTAAGTATAAGAAGAGTGTAGGGGCCTCAGGAGGTATTTTAATTATATGGAATGGAGATTTTTTTGAGTTTATAAATGAGGAAATTAGAGATTTTTCTATATCAATTAATTTGCAATGTAAATGGAATAATAATAAGATTTATCTTACAGGGGTTTATGGGCCAGTGGATAAATCCATTAAGAAAGATTTTTTATCAGAAATAGGGGATATTGGAGATAATTTAAATATTCCTTGGGTTATATTTGGGGATTTTAATTTGGTTTTATCACAGGAAGAAAGGGGAGGTGTGGATAGAGATTCTGCTAATACAAGGTTATTTTTGGAATTTTTGCAGAATAGGGATTTGATTAATCTTCCATTGTTTGGTAAACAATTTACATGGAGTTCTAGTGTGGCACATGCTAGGTTGGACAGATATATATTCAACAAGGAATGGATCAAGGAATTTCCAAACTCAAATCAATTATCTATTCCTCAAACTATTTCAGATCATATTCCAATTATATATACTGCAACTACCTCTTTTCCCATTCATAGAGGATTTAGATTTGAGAATGCATGGTTATTAAATAAGGAGGCTGATAAAATTATTATTAATCATTTAAAGGCAACTATTTCAGAGAATTGGGAAGAATTTTATGCCAAATTAGAAGCTTTAGGGAAAAGATTAATTGAATGGAATTATAGAAGATCTGGGACTTTAAAAATTTATCTTATGAATTGTTTAAAGACAATTGATTGGATGGAATTATTACAAGAAAATAGGCAATTAAATCCAATTGAAAATTGGGTTAAAATAAAATCTAAGGAAAGATACAATATGTTGGTTTTGGAAAATGAAATATACTGGAAACAAAGATCTAAGTATTTATGGATTAAGGAAGGCGATTCAAATTCTAGATTTTTTCATCTACATGCCACTATAAAAAAAAATAAGTTGATGGTACCAGTTTTGAAGGCGAAGGAAATATTATACTACAATCATAAGGATAAATCAAAAATAGTTTTCAATTTTTACAGGGATCTTATGGGTAAAAATCACATTCCTAAGTCTGAGGTTGAGGTGGGAGGAAGATTGAATTTAGGTCAAATTTATGAAAATAATAATATTAATTTAGATTTTCTGGACCAGGAGATAAAGTTAGATGAAATAAAAGAGGTAATAGACAAGTGGAAAGCGAATAAATCTCCTGGCCCAGATGGCTTTAATGGAGAATTTTTCAAAAAATATTGGGAATATTTAAAGGAGGAAATATTTCAGTTGATAAATAAGGAGGCAAAAGTTGGTTTATCTAATTATAATTCATCTTTTATAGCCTTAATTGCTAAAAGAAATGATGCAATTGAGGTGAAAGATTATAGGCCCATAAGTTTGGTGTGCTCTATACAAAGAATTTTTTCAAAAGTTATGGCTAATAGATTAAAATTGGTTATTGGATCCTTAATTGATCCCAAGCAATTAGGGTTCTTAAAGGGAAGAACTATTTCAGAAAATTATATTTATGCAAGAGAGGTGTTATGCAAGGCTCAAAGAACAAATAACGAATTATTAATTTTTAAAGCTGATATTTATAAAGCTTTTGATTCTATTTCATGGGAATTTTTAATTAAAGTATTGAAGGCTAGAGGATTTGGGGATATTTGGATTAATTGGATCGAAAAATCTATTTTAGGAGGATCTACTAGAATTTTATTAAATGGAGTACCAGGAAAATTTGTACATTTGAAGAGAGGATTAAGACAAGGGGATCCTATTTCAACATATTTGTTTATCCTAGTTATGGATGTATTATCCAGAATAATTGAGGGTTTATGTGCAAAAGATTATATTCAGAGACCTATGAATGGAATAGTTTCATCATTGTTTTATGCTGATGATTCCATTTTCTTCTTAAAGCCAACAATGTTGAATATTAAGAGGCTAAAGCATGTTCTAAATATTTTTGGAAGTGAATCTGGATTGGAAATAAATTTTGAAAAATCAGAAATAATTGGTTTAAATGTGGATCAGGAGGTTATGGAAAATTTATCTAAGGAACTTGGATGCCCAATAGGATCATTACCTATGACCTATTTGGGTTTGCCATTACATTTTAAGAGACCAGCTAAGGAGGAGTATAGAAAGATAATTACTAAGATTCAATTTCGAATGGAAGGATGGAAGGGTAAATTGTTAAATATTCATGGAAGATTAATATTAATTAATTCAATATTGTCTGCTATATCAATATATTATCTTAGTGTGTTTAAATTCCCAAAATGGATGATAAAAGCTATTGATAAGTGTAGAAGAAACTTTTTGTGGAGAGGAAATAAAGAACATGGATATAATCTAGCTAATTGGGCAACTTGTTGTTTGCCAAAAATATATGGAGGATTGGGCATACTTAATTTGGAGAGATTTAATGATTCTTTATTACTTAAATGGATTTGGAAGTATTATAATCTAACAGAGGAAAATATCAAATGGAACTTATTGGTGGGACAAATTCAGAATATTGGATATTTAAATTATATTCATGACCCACAACTTTCCTATTTTTGGAATGATATTATGAAATTATTGGAGGTTTTTAGGGAAAATTCTAAATTCCAAATTGGAAATGGGGAGCTAATTAATATTTGGACAGATAATTGGTATGGGGAAAGGATGTGTGCTAAATATCCAGAATTATATTCATTTATGCAGAATCCTAATCTAACATTAGGGTATTTAATTACGGAATTACCAGTAAGAGAAGTACATACCATTTTTAATGCTCGAAATCCCTTATCTTTGCAAGCTGAGATACAACTATTGGCACTGTCCCAGGATTGCTTATCAGTCCACTTGGTACAAGATGAGCAAGATAGAGTTGAATGGATCGGTTCCTCAAAAAAAAAATTTGAAGTTAAAAAATGTTATATCAAATTATCTGGAATTAATAGAGAAGATTTGAAAGGAATTTGGGATATTAAATTACCGGGAAGGATGCATGTTTTTTTATGGTTAATTGCCCAAAATAAGATTTCCACGATTGATAATCTAAAAAAAAAAGGATGGATATTAGCAAATCAGTGTGTTTTATGCAAAAATAAGGAAGAAACAGTAAATCACTTACTTGAAGATTGCTATTTCATGAAGTCGGTTTGGATACAGATTAATGATTTAATGGGGTTACAGCTTCCACCTAATCCAGATCCATTTCGAGTAATTTTAAGCCAGCAAGCTCCAACAGATCTGAAGCAAATCATTGGACTGTTGGTGTTTCATCTGTGGAAGGAGAGGTGCCGGCGAATTTTCCAGAGTTCCAATCTTTCTGAGAGGAGATTAATAGATCTCATTCTTCAGGATCGGAAGGATATAGTTTATGCTTTTACAAATTGGGAAAATAGGCAGGAAGACGGAGACGGAGTGGTACAAGTGACTGGTGGAGAAGAAGAAGATCGGGAGGATGAAAGCTAAGTATGGCGCTAGGAGGGTTCTGGAGTAGAGGTGTTCATGGCGATGGAGATTTCCCCTTCTTCCTCCGATTGGACAAGAAATTGTTCATCTCCGTTGAAGGGGAACTCAAGCAACCCTAGTTTTGCTCCAGTCCGGAGAACAGTGGGCGATGATTGGCCATGACAACGGAGAGATGAGAGGCGATATAGAGGGGGCTGCATCGACAAGGAAAAGAGTTGTAAGAAATGGCTAAACCTAGCGTTCAGACAGGAGGAAGTAGACAAGATAAGCAAGGAATAGAATTCTGGGTTTTTTCTAAGAGCAGGAATATTAATACAACCGGTTTTTAGTAATTGGTTTCTCGGTTTTCTAAGTCTTTTACTTTTTTAGATAGTTTTGATTAGAGAGTTAATTAAGTCTTTGTAAATATAATTTGTAATGACTTATGTTAATTAATTAAACGATAGAAGTGGGACTTGTGAGCCCACTCTATTTTCATCTAAAAAAAAATATCTTCATTGGCCGATCCATTACTACAATACAAGAGAAAACTGTTGAAAGATTCTTGTATCAAGTTATCAACATAAGAAAAAGAATGCCGGCAATACTATATAGGCTTGATTTTTTGTGGCTTTTCATATGGGGTTATACATGGTGCCTCAAAAACTCATCCAAACACCTGAAAAACAATGTTTAATTGAATTGATTAATATCATTAATTAAATAAATTAATTGATTAATTGAATTACGTTTTAATTAATATATATTAATATTAACCTATTAAAATGAATTAACGTGTTAATTAACTTTTAATTGAAATATTAGCAACCCAACTAATCAGCATTGTTCACCTTATCAACGGGGACGCAATATATTTTTCCTTTTCGTACGATTTGTTGGGACTAATTCTAAAATTGTTACAGCAAGACCCTTCCCAATGACAATGACGGTTTGAGTTGGGTCAATTATCATCTCATCTAGCTCATCTGTTTGCTTAACACAACCAAATGAGAATATCTTTTTTCACGTACAATACAAACATACAATACAAGGTCTAAGACAAAAAAGATAAGATTCATTGTTGTCATTACTTTTTGTTGGCAATGGACCACTTCAACATGTAATTAGCAAAATGTTTGAAATCATATATACACCAACCCACTTTCCAATCCACTTCAATTTGCGGGCTGTACAACATAATAATCATCATCCATGCAAAACTTGCAAATGACCCGCCTCATCACAACAAATTTATCCACGTCCTTATTTTCGACCCAACTTTGTGCAATTTCCTTGTGCCACATCATCACTTTTTTTTAACCATTGATTATGACACGTGGCAAAATTTGGATCATTTGATTAATCATTGATTTTTTATAAACATTTTTTTCTTTGTAGTCATTTAAGTATTTCTTATTTTACACTATGTTTTAAAGATTTTTAGAGAACCACATCATCATATATTAATGATGTTGACTATTTTTATTGGTTAGGTTCATGTTAGACTAAGTTTATTCAATTGTTTATTATTTCACATAAGTTTACATGATTAAATGTGAATGCAATGGAAGATGAAAAGTTCAAATATGAAATATACTAATAACTTAATAACTAATATTATAAACATACAACATATAGTAGTATTATTTTTAGAATTTTAATTTTAAAAATTGATCAAATATATTCGTTTTAATTTTCTGTTTATTTTGACATCCATATTGGCATAGTTCATACATACCATTTTCCATAATTTGAATTTGTAAAAATATTATGTAAAAAATACAATGCAAAAATTGTAATTTTGCAAAATATAATTTTAATTATTTTAATTATTTTATTTATATAATAGAATTTTTAATATTAATATTCATTTTTAGAAATTACAACTATACTAATATCATATAAAACAAAGTTGATTATATTTGTGTTTTTAAACATTAAACCAAATTAATATTATTTTCTTGGAAAAATATTAGAAATAAAGCTTATCCATAGAAAAAATTTCTTAAATTTATAAACACTTACAAAATAGAAATATTATTTTTAAAAATATAAAATTAACAAAAATCATATGACATAAAATAATTTATATTAATGTTATGCTAAATTAATTTTTTATATTATTTATTAAATTACTTTCACTATTAAGTTTGATATTATTTATAATTTCCGTTGCATTTTAAATCAATAACAAATTATTAGTACTTGATAATTAATGATATGTTACTACGTATGTTGTATGATTTATTATTTTTTTACATTTGATATTGTATGAAATATTGCGAACAACAATGATATAATATTTGTTGTTATGTTTGTTTGTAAAATCATGTTATACCTCATGTATTACTATTATACAATCACATTAATATAAGCGTTATTATTTGATTAAGGAAATGAATTTTTTTGTCATCATAATGTAAAATAATTGAAAAACTTATGCATAATCATAGACAAATTAGTTCAAATAATTATATTATGAAATAATATTATCAAGATCATCATATTTATAAGTATTTTATATTACAATGAAAAACATAATTAACATCCTCGCCGCGTAGCTCGAGTATTCTCCTAGTACTATGTAAATTGATGGGTACAAAGCTAAATAATGCAAAATGCAATTATATACCAATCAACATTCCAAATGCGCCGACCGCCTCGATATCGCTTATTCTAGGATGTCAACAAACAAATTTTCCCACAACCACACTTACGACCAGCACTAACAATTTAAAAACTGCCAAAAGTATCGCCATAAACCTACAACACAATGCTAGCAACGAGGTGCACCACGAACGAGCTACATTTGGTAGGTTGATAAGAGATGATGAGGGGGTTGATATTTCCACCGGCTTTTTTGATGTTATGATTCATTTATTAGTTCACTTAGCTCATGGAGAAGGGTTGACGCACTTTGTAGATGCTTTCATTGCTGCTCCGATCCTCGATAACACGTGCGTTCCACGCCCGCACGATTTGACACCGTCGATGAATCTTTGCCTTTGTCGAATACAACCGGATAGCTTTCGGTTAGTCTTCGACCTTGCTCGAACTTGCTCTCGTTTGATCACAACGAAAAATCTAAGTTGAGATCTCTCTACTCGTATCCACCGCGAGTTTCGTCTCTCGGTTACGTGCAAATTTCCCTAGCAAATTTGCCGTAAGATTGCTCGATTCGATGAGAAACTCTTTCTCAAATCTCTAATGGTTTTTCTCTCATTTCTTGCTCTCAATCAGATCTGGACTGAATGGTAACTTTAGAGAGAAGAAGAAGCAATATAAGATCTAATCTTAATTGCTGTAATTAATGAAATTTAGAAGCTTGAATGAATGTTCAACCTGTAAAACATCTCGGTGGAAAGTTATATGACGAAAATGGTAAACATATTGCTCACAAGAAGTTGTGATATTTTCCGTTAACGCCAAGATTGCAACGGTTATTTATGTCCAGAAAAACCGCAGCTGATATGCAATGACACAAGTGCATAAATAATCGAAATGATAATGATTTGAGGCATTCATCTGATTGTGAAGCTTGGATGGATTTTGATAGGCAATATCTTTTTTTTCTAGTGATTGTCGTAATGTGCAACTTGGATTAGCTACCAATGGTTTCAACCCTTTTATTATGGGCAATTATAGTATGTGGCTTGTCATACTTACTCCATATGACCTTCCACCTTGGAAGTCTATGAAAGAACCATACTTTTTTTGTCGTTACTTATTCCTGGACAAAAATCACAAGGAAGAGAGTTAGATGTGTTTTTAGGCCTTTAATAGATGAATCAAAAGAATTGTGGGAAATTGGTGTAAGAACGTATGATGCGTTTAGTGGCAGGTGTTTCACAATGCACGCGACGGTTCTGTGGACCATACATGATTTTTCGTCATACGACGATACGTCCGGATATTCTACAAAGGGCTGTAATGCATGCCCGATTTGTAAGAATGATACATACTCTCATATAATAAGAAATAAAATTTTCTACATGGTACATCGACGATAATTAGAAAATAATCATCATTGGAGAAGAAGTGCAAAATTTATTGGTAAACATGAGTTTTCTTCCGTACCAAATGAAATGATCATGAATAAGATATTAACATAATTGGTGCAATTTAGGAATATTAAATTTGGAAAACACTCAAGTAATAAAAAGAGAAAACATATGCCAGGAGAACCTAATTGGACAAAAATGAGTATTTTTTTTTTGAGCAACCTTATTAGCATAAACAAAAATTACCTCACAATCTCGAGGTTATGCATATCGAGAAGAATATTTGCGATAACATAGTGGGAAATTTGTTAAGCATGGAAGGTAAAACGAAGAACGTCGACAAGGCCCGTTTGGATCTACAAGATCTGAATATACTAAGGGAATTGCATTTGCAAGGGGAGAGACTCGTAAAGTCGCTCACACGTTACACATTATCTCACCAAGGGAGACAAGGGTTTTGTGAATTCCTTCAATCCGTAAAATTTCCAGAAGACTACGCGGCAAACATTTCGAAATGTGTTAGCACAAAAGATAATAAATTATCACATGTTTGAAGAGTCATGATTATCATGTTCTTCTTCAAAGAATGCTTCCTATTTGAATGCAGAGATTTCTCGATAAAGATATTCTTAACGTTTTATGTGAGCTAGTTTGTTTTTTTAGAATATTGTGCTCGAGAACCCTGAAGTTAGATATTTTCGAAAAAATGGAGAAACAAATTATTATTATACTCTGCAAATTTGAGATGATATTTCCACCGGCTTTTTTGATGTTATGATTCATTTATTAGTTCACTTAGCTCATGAAGCTAAAATTGGAGGACCTGTACAATACATATGGATGTTTCCTGTTGAAGGGTACATAATTAATTTTCCTAGATGGCTCGTTTTAATTTCCACCATATTTTTATTTTCCCTAACATGTTTTATGATCTCAATGCAAGGTATCTTGGTAATTTATAGGGAAAAGTCAGCAACAAAGCTCGTCCAGAGGGCTCCATAGTCGAATCTTGTATTGTTAAATAGTGATTGACTTTTTGTTCTCTACACATTGATGGGGTTGAGACCATGTTTAATAGAGTGGAGCGGAATAATGATATTGATATTCATCATGTTGGAAAGTTATCGGTATTTTCATCAAGAGTCCGTGTATTTAGGAATCTAAAATCTATTACAATAAAAAAAAAAGATGTGCCGAATTTATTGCATTGGTATATTTTGAATAATTGTGAAAAGATACGACCTTATTTAGATTAAGTTTGACATCTTATTTTATTTTTTGTTTATTTGTTATTAATATAATTTATATAAAATTAATATGGAGCACAAACGTATTCTTGCACAAGAAAACAGCGATGATATTGCAAGAAGGCATAGAGACCAATATCTTTCAGGGTTTGAGAAAAATGTAAGAAATAAATATTAAATTTGTATTATCCAGATTTTAATTTAGTTTTATTTAATTCATTTTTTTGCCCAGATCAAAGGACTTTGTGTTGGTGAAGAACTTTATGCACTAGTGATAGGTCCTGATAATTAAGCAAATTTGTATTCCGATTGTATTGTAAATGGAGTAAAATTTCTAATTGAAGAACATGATAATTGCTAATCGACTCAAAACAGTGGTATATCCGTGGAAGGAGATCATAATGGTAACCCAATTCATTATTATGGTGTGTTGGATTCGATGATAAGATTAAGTTACATTAAAGATTTTCATGTCATTTTGTTTAAATGTAAATGGAACGATCTTGAGAGTAATAAGCCGGTGATAATTGACGAAGATTTCAAAAGTATAAATATTAGTAGAACTTGGTATAATGATGACCCATATATCATGGCAAGTCAGCCTATTCAAGTTTTTTTATGTCCGTGATATGAACTTGGGAGGGGATTGGCGAGTGTTGCAAAATGCACATCAACGCCATTTTTTGATCCATCTTTTCTTAATTTTATTGTCGATTGTCCATATTAATATAGTATTAAGTGTGAATGTCTTGTTTCTTTGAGATGTTGTATGTTGTTTTGTAGTACTCGAGTTAAGTGTCGTAACAATGAAACAATTATGTATTTTTTGGAGATATTTTTATTTTATTTAAATGGTCAAAAAATATTATTCATATTTTATTAATATATTTGCGACTAAAATAAGTTTTGACACCAAATTAGTTCCATATTTTATTAATATATTTTAGCGACGGAACATGTCATTAGCGACGGAAATTCAAACTTAAGCGACGGGCCAGGTTTTAGAGACGGGCCACCGATGGTGGTTTGAAATTTTTCCTACGGGCCGTCGGAAAGAAATCCCGTCGCTGTTGGATCTTTGCGTACGGGCCGACGGAAAAAATTCCATCCCAAAATGTTTTCTCTACGGGCCGTCGGAAATAAGCCCCGTTACAAAAAAAATCAAACTATTTACTACTGTCCGTCGGTAATACTACCCATTGATAAAGGCCTTCAAGGACGGCCCATCGGTAATACTGCCCATCTATAGCGACGGCCTATAGCTAATAAAAATCCCCCGTCGCTGATAAACATATATGTTGTAGTGAGAGTTGTTGAATTTTGCCATAAATTTGAATGGTGTTTTGTTTTTAATTTGTTTGGTGGTGATCCCAATTTGTTTACATGATTTCATAGTGCATTTTGGTCTTATTTGTTGGTTGTCGCTGTTTTTTTTAATGCTTAACACATTTTTTTCATTGTTATTTGAATTTTTAACACACAAAAGATTTTTCAATCTCAAAATTTTTTTTAATGTTGTTTCTATCACGAATGGTTTTTTAAGCTTGACAATAATTTTCACTGTTATTTGTATTTTTAAAATATTTCACTCTTATTAGACTTTTTGATTTTCACTATCAATTGTATTTTTAAAAAAAATTCACTGTCATTTGTATTTTAAAGTTTTTTCATTGTTATTGGGTTGGGTGTTAATCCAAAATTTTCATTGTTGATCCAATTTTTAGAACTATAACTTTTTGAATATTAACAAGGAATTTCACTGTTACTTTTAAAACAAACGATTTTTCAAACTTAATAATGAATTACACTGTTATTTGTATGTTTTGGCACAAAAGATTTTTAAAGCTTAGCAATTTTTTTACTGTTATTGTTGGGTGTTAATTCAAAAAATAATTGTTTTAATTATTTTTCACTCATGCTAGTAATTTGTGTGAATTACACAAATGATTTTTCAAACTTAGCAGTATTTCAAGTTAATTTTTGTCCAAAATTTCCATGTTTAACCATGTTCAATCATGCTTTTAGAATTTGAAAAATAGTAAATGTTTTGCAAAAAAAAATTAACTTATCAATTGTTATAAGCTTGAATCACTTTTAAACTTTTGAATAATTTTGGAAAAAACATTGATGGTTTGTGAAATATAATGATTGTTAATTTTTTGAATTTTTTTTTGAAGAAAATTGGTAGTTGATTGTTTTAATTTGTGATTACGTGTGGTTTTGAACACTTTTAACTCATTCTTACTTGTACTTGGCACAATTACCGCAAAGACTTACTGTAAGAACGAACGAAATTATAATAAAAATTTAATACCACAAACGACAATTAATAAATAACAAGTTATATTCCAAACAAACAAATGTTCGGCAAAATGTTTAAGGTAATTGTAGCCAATCATAACAAATTCAAAGATGGTTGTATCCATAACAAATTATGTTCCAATCATAACAAATCCTAAGGTGGTTGTATTCATAGTGTTCGGCAAAATGTCTAAAGTGATTGTAGCCACAGTGTTCGTTAAATCCAAGACATAATTATTACAAATTATTATTAACAAAGACCAAGTTCCAAAACAAAATAGAACATTAAAATATAATCCGTGTTAAATATTATTACAACTATTAATAATCCCTGTTAAATTGTAATTACAAACCCGTAAATAATCTTGCAAAAAAACATGATTTACCAACTGGCCTATGGTTTAACAGTTGCGCATTTTGGAGATTCCATTCCTAAGGTGATTGTAGCCACGATGATTCAGGCAATCCAAGACATAATTATTACAAAACGTTGCTCCCAAAGACCAAACTTCAAAATAAACATAAACAAAAGAGAACATTAAAACATAACTCATGTTTAATATTATTACAAACCATCTAATATCCCTATTAAATTTTATTACAAACTCGTAAACAACCTTGAAAAAAACACGGTTTACCAAGTGGCTTGTGATTTTAACAGTTGCGAATTTTGGAGATTCCATTCCTAAGATGATTGTAGCCACAATGATTTGTTAAATCCAAGACATAATTATTACAAAACATTGTTCACAAAGACCAAACTACAAAATAAACATAAACAAAAAATAACATTAAAACATAATCTATGTTAAATATTATTACAAATCATCTAATAATTTCTGTTAAAACATAATCCACGGTTTAGCAACTAGACTCTGGTTTAACAGTTGACTTTTTTTTCCAAAAGAAAGTAACATAATATATCTTACAACCATTCACTTGTTGTAAAAAATTAGAAATAACAAAAAAATTAACTAATATGTTATTTCAACGAATAGCTTGTGTGCAAAAGGTTAAAATTAAGATATAAGAAAACAAATTAGACAACACAAGTCGTTTGAATAGTATGAAAAAATTAATGTAAAAAATTCACGTCAATCGAGAAATGGTTCATGCTAGACAATGGCTGATAGAGAAAAAAAGAGGGAAATTTGAAAGGAGGAAGAAGATGAAGTGAAGAGGAAAATTTGGGAGAGAGGGAGAGAGAGAAACGAAAAATCATTATGATATATCCTTACACAAGAGTCCACACGAAAACCACTCAATCCTTAGCCCTTATCCTTCCCACCTACCTTTTGTGGAAATTACTTCATTACCCCCAATCCTCTCCATCAACTCATGACCAATAAGAAGACTCCGTGAGTGCTATAAATAAGACCAAAAGGGCCACGAGTTGAGCGCCCCCTCCCCCGCTCTTCGGAGCACTTTCTCCCTCTCTCTCACTCTCTCTCTCTTTTAGCAAGTCCAAGAATCTTTCAAGATCACGCAAGAATTACCAAGAACGAACGATAAATTCTCTAAGATCGATCACCGAATAGAAGCTCACTTCATTCGGTGAATTGGTCTACACTTTGACGAAGATCGAGTTGCGAGGATTGAGGTGGAGCTTTCTTCATCCGAATCCGCGCAAGCAAGGAGTCAAGCTTACTCTATTCCACTCGGGAGCTTTCTTCCAATTGGACTTCTTGCAAATCTCGAGTTCACTCAACCGGTACGGAGCTTACTTCGATTGGCGAGTGGATTGGTACGAAAGGAAAACGTTGTGCGAGGCGACTAGCTCACTAGCATCTCAAAACAACGGAGAAGGCATCCAAGACGAGACTCGGAGCTCACTTCATCTCTCTAGGTGTTTTCTTTCCTTTTCTTGAAATTCTTGTAGTATTAAATTGAATTGGATTTGTGTAAAGAATTCGTGGTTTAATGAATCTTTCTCTTTGCTCTAAATCTTCCTTGTTTGTTTGTGTGATCTTAGTGCTTGATACTTAGTTTAATTACTTCTAAATTTGAATCCAAAAAAAACCATCAAACTGCTCCCAATTCAAATCTCAAACTTAATTCCAGAACTACTTCCGTTATAACGGACACAAATTGCGTTACAACGGACTGGACGGTTGGTCCTTGAATATTCAGTTGGTTATACTTCCGTTGTAACGCACATACATGTCCGTTGTAACGGACTAGTGAGGATTTTCACGCAAGAGGCTCAATACAAGTGCGTTATAACGGACATAAGGGTCCGTTGTAACGGATTAACCAATCCGTTGCAACACAACCACTGTTTGTTATAACGGACAAGTATAGTGCGTTATAACGGAGTTTCATCCGTTGTAACGGACGTTCATATCACTTTTAGCGACATAATTTTCACTCAAGTCCGTTGTAACGGACTCACTTCCGTTGTAACGGACTATCTTCTGTGAATTTTCTTTGCTATTTCTTGTCTAGTTTTGATTCATTATTTGACGCATATACTCCTCGTGGAACGAACTTTCATATATTTCCACTATACAACTATATTTTCCAACTTGTTGATTGAATCGGGTTTTCGAATACAACGATAATTTTACGCACCAAAAACCCGCTCATCAAATGGCGCCGCTGCCGGGGAGTAATGTTTAAGTCTAATTTTGAATCAAATTTGCAAGCTCGAGTGAAATTTTTAATAGATTTGATACATTTGAACTTGATATTTCACTAATTTCGAAAATTTTCTATTCTTGCAAGGTACACGAAGTGGAGCAAGATGGATCATCAAGAAAGACCAAAATCGCTTCGGGAGTTAATACGTCTCAGTAGAGCCGCAAAAGGATATCCGGACTCCATGACAAATCAAGAGATTATCGAGCTACAATTTCAAGAATGGGAAGAAATGGAAGAAAGGAAAGATAGAGAACGAAGGCTCGGGTGACTCTCAAGTTCACCCTCAAATCAATACGATGAATCACGCACCGAGACCCTTTATCAAAATCCCATCTACGAAGCTCGCCAATACGAAAACGAATCCCCATGGGGTTATGAGACACAATCCTATACCGAAACCACCAATAATTACTCAAACCCCATATACGAACCTTCTCAAAATGAACTCGAATCTCAACATGAATTTGAATGCCAAGTACCACCATTTCAATCCCAAAACGAAGATCCAAATCAAGAATTAAAAAGAATGATGGAGGAAATGATGGCGATGATGATATCCTTTAAACAAGAGTTAAAACAAGAGTTTAAACAAGGATGCGAAGAAATAAAACAAACGATAAGATCAATTCGCCTCGAGTTAAGGGATTCAAATGAGGAGAACGTGGAGATTGAAAACGACAAGAGTTCAAGTATGGGGGGATTCGATGAAAGCATTGGAATGATCATTGAAGAAGAAAAGGTGTCAATGGATTCGACTCTCCAAACGACGGTTCAACTCACTCCAATCGATGAAAACGCGCAATTATCAAACGAGCAAGAAGAGAAATCTACAATTCTCCAAGGTGAATTCTTTCCATATATCATCAATTTAAATTCAATTAAGAACTATGATGCTTCTCATGATAGAAATTCACCTTGTGTAGATTTATCAAGGAAATCAAATACAATCGAGACACTCACGCCTCTCACAACTCCTCTTCATCAAACTCCAAGCGATGAAGCAATTCGAAAAATTCGAAGCAAGATTGAGGAAATATTGACGCCACTTTCGACATATGCAAAACGAGTGATACACACGCCGATTTCTCTCATCTCCAACATCTCAAAGGGAGTATCTCGAGGCGGTCGAAAAGTAGCAATCCATGTGAGCGCTTCGTTTAATTTTGAAGGAGGATAACATCGGTATGGTCGAGCTCGAGACCATAAACGAGAGCGCTAGCGAGGGAGGCAAACCCTCGTACCAACGGTGCAAGGACTACATGCTCAAGCTCAATTGGTACATTCCAAGATAAACCAAGAATTCCGATTCTCCATCACATCCAAAGGTTTATGCTTTTCATTCTCTCTCATTACAAGCTAACCTTGTTTCGAATTTTTGAAAATGCCACTCTTTAGTGAGCAATGAAATCATATTAGGCCATCTAATCTCATGAAAGGAAAGGAAGTCAATAAGGCGAAAATTAATGTGATCAAGACGCTTACCTCTCCAAGATCGGCAAATGATGCGTTTACTCCGAATCTCCTCGATCAACCTCCACGAATTCCCGAACAAATAATCGCAAAGGTGGGACCAAGACACGAGAAACGCGACAAAATGGAGACGACACCGGCAAAGGATGCGAATTCGAAATCGGTGATCGAGACGTTCAACTCCAAAAAGAAGCAAATGTCGCGTTGGATCGACCCATTTGTGGTGACCAATGTCACACCATTTGGAGTTGTGGAGATTCGAAGCGACGAATCGAATGAATCGTTCAAAGTGAATGGAAAACGCATCGAGCATTTCTACGCAAAATTCGAAACAAGATGGATGGAGGAGCAACAAGTCGAAGACGATCAAGCACCACGCATCAAAGGTTGTGTCTCTCCTTAACTTCTTTTAATTTTTCTCTTTATTATCGCTTGAGGACAAGCGAAGGAATAAGTATGGGGGGGATATACACACAGTCTTTGAAAAAAAAAAAAAAAAAAAAAAAAAAAAAATTTTTGCAACTCGGTTGCAACGGACCTAAGGTCAGTTACAACGGAACTGCTTCTGGCAAAATTTGTTTTTTGCCTAAAAAAATGAAAAAAATGAGCTTTTAATTGAATTTTTCGACCTTATTTTTGTTTTTTGAGCATCAAGGTTATACAAGCAAATGATTTTATGCAAGTTAAGGGTTTTTCTCCACCTCATTGAATAAATCATCGATTTTTAAACAAATTTTCACCAAACTAGCATAATTTTACTCTCAAATTTGAAATTTTCACAAATATTTGAAGGAGTTGATTGAGATCTTGAAGAGATTCTTTTGGGGATTCAAACCCTAATCAATGAGTTCACTAAATTCATAAGTTTTTGACAATTTGATCAATCCTCGATTTACATGACACACCATTTTCAATAAATAAACCCATTTTGAACTTGGAATTTCTAAAAAGTTTTGTTTGAACCAATTTAGTAAGTTTTGCTTCAATCTAAAATTTGACCATTTGCACTTAAAGGATCCGACCGTTCATGGGGATTCGAAATTACACTAACGGGAACCAATTTGCGCTCAAAGCTTGATTCGATGAGCTCATGCACCTTGATTAAGTAATGTGTGGTGTGAGTCATGACCACTTGTTGGCTAAAGGGGTGCATGAGTCGTAGTAAACCAAAGTAGCCGGTTCTTGGTGTGAGTCATGATCAAGAGTCGATGCGAAAAAGTTTTCTACAATCACGGATTAAAGCGCTTTCGATTGTCGAGTCCGTGTGATTGATTAAGTAATGAGTGGTGTGAGTCATGACCACTTGTTGGCTAAAGATTGCGCGGATCCATGGGGTTTTACTAAGTAATGAGTCGTGTGAGTCATGACCACTTGTTATCCCAAAGGACACACATGGGGACCATCGAAAGCAATAACGAAGAAAAGAAAAGAAATAAAAAGAATAAAAGAAAAGAAGAAAAAAATAAAAAGAATAAAAAGGAAAGAAAAGGAGTTCAAAAATCGAGCGCAAATTGGGAAAATTTAGTAGAAATCGAAGATGAACCAAGTACTAACGTACCGAACGGTTTAAAAGTGACAAATTACATTTAAGAAATGTTTTTTGCAAAACGGAAAAATTGGTTTTCATTAATGCTTTTTCATGATAATCCTTGTGAATTGTGGAGTGAAAAGAATTGAATGATGGTGTTTAATCATCTTTTTCGGTTGAGATCATTTGCTCTAATAAACTCTTCGAATTTGTGCAATTCATTGAAAATAGATTCTAATATAACTCAAACTTATCTCTTTCAATATTAGTGATTATGATAAGAGTAAACAATTATCTCGTGAGAATTGAGTTTTGAGATCGATGAATATAATTTCAATAAAACCTATACATGCATTTTTCTTTGTGCTTGATTTTTACGCTCATCATGATCGAGGACGATCAAGGGTTTAAGTATGGGGGTATTTGATGTGAGGAAAATAAGGCACAAATTTAATGCTTAATTTAGGGATTTTAGCCCTTGTGAAGAGCAATTCTATATACTTTATTAATCATATTTGAGATAACATGAATATTTCTTCACTAAGTGTGTTTTATTGCTTAATTACAGGTTTTAGAAGGCAATTCTGGGAATTTGGAAAGTGTAGTTGTCTCCAACACGTCAAGAGGAATGAAAACGATATATTATACCGATATATTCGGTACATGAATGAGACGGGAGGCAAACAATCATCATGATATTGACTTACACAAGAGTCCACACGAAAACCACTCAATCCTTAGCCCTTATCCTTCCCACCTACCTTTTGTGGAAATTACTTCATTACTCCCAATCCTCTCCATCAACTCGTGACCAATAAGAAGACTCCGTGAGTGCTATAAATAAGACCAAAAGGGCCACGAGTTGAGCGCCCCCTCCCCCGCTCTTCGGAGCACTTTCTCCCTCTCTCTCACTCTCTCTCTCTTTTAGCAAGTCCAAGAATCTTTCAAGATCACGCAAGAATTACCAAGAACGAACGATAAATTCTCTAAGATCGATCACCGAATAGAAGCTCACTTCATTCGGTGAATTGGTCTACACTTCGACGAAGATCGAGTTGCGAGGATTGAGGTGGAGCTTTCTTCATCCGAATCCGCGCAAGCAAGGAGTCAAGCTTACTCTATTCCACTCGGGAGCTTTCTTCCAATTGGACTTCTTGCAAATCTCGAGTTCACTCAACCGGTACGGAGCTTACTTCGATTGGCGAGTGGATTGGTACGAAAGGAAAACGTTGTGCGAGGCGACTAGCTCACTAGCATCTCAAAACAACGGAGAAGGCATCCAAGACGAGACTCGGAGCTCACTTCATCTCTCTAGGTGTTTTCTTTCCTTTTCTTGAAATTCTTGTAGTATTAAATTGAATTGGATTTGTGTAAAGAATTCGTGGTTTAATGAATCTTTCTCTTTGCTCCAAATTTTCCTTGTTTGTTTGTGTGATCTTAGTGCTTGATACTTAGTTTAATTACTTCTAAATTTGAATCCAAAAAAAACCATCAAACTGCTCCCAATTCAAATCTCAAACTTAATTCCAGAACTACTTCCGTTATAACGGACACAAATTGCGTTACAACGGACTGGACGGTTGGTCCTTGAATATTCAGTTGGTTATACTTCCGTTGTAACGCACATACATGTCCGTTGTAACGGACTAGTGAGGATTTTCACGCAAGAGGCTCAATACAAGTGCGTTATAACGGACATAAGGGTCCGTTGTAACGGATTAACCAATCCGTTGCAACGCAACCACTGTTTGTTATAACGGACAAGTATAGTGCGTTATAACGGAGTTTCATCCGTTGTAACGGACGTTCATATCACTTTTAGCGACATAATTTTCACTCAAGTCTGTTGTAACGGACTCACTTCCGTTGTAACGGACTATCTTCTGTGAATTTTTTTTGTTATTTCTTGTCTAGTTTTGATTCATTATTTGACGCATATACTCCTCGTGGAACGAACTTTCATATATTTCCACAATACAACTATATTTTCCAACTTGTTGATTGAATCGGATTTTCGAATACAACGATAATTTTACGCACCAAAAACCCGCTCATCAATATATCTTGTATTCTCTAATGCATGTTATGTTTTGTTACTAGATATTAAAGCTAGGATTATATTCTCGTATCAACACATAAATCCATAAACAAATCCTTGTTTTATTGCTAGATACTAAAGCTATGATATGCACTTCGAAGAAAAAAAAAGCTACGATATGAGTACAAAGAATTTAATCCAAATCTAATCCACTCGCAATATTTCATTATCGTATCGTATTCATTTAAAGTAGTTTGAATAATGGGGAAAATGGATAAGGACAATTTGTGAGGATTTATCTCTACACTTTTGTCTCGATTTTGCTGAAGCAGTTTGCTAATGTTGGGATGATGGATTATAAGAAATGTTGTTTCAAGAAATATTATTTCAAGGTACGTATTTATATTGCTATTATATTTGCTTAGTACGTCAATATGTTCTATATTCAAACAAATAAAATGTAAAAAACATTATTTATTTAAACTTTGGCATTATGGTAAATTGGGCCTTGATACTTCCGAAGATAAACTGATAAACATATGGGTCAAATGGGCCTTAGTACTTCCCAAAATCCACAGAATATAAGTGTGTTAATAGTTGTAAACTATGGGAACAATATCCAAATGCTAGGTCACCAATATATCTCTTTAACCAAACGAACCAATAGCAGGTAATGCTTGATAAGATGTTCTAACTAATTCTCAACCTGCTAAGATTCACAATTTTACCATATTTTATTAAATTTAGTGTAGCCTAAATGAGGGTAAAAATTTCTAACTATATACTCGAGGCTTCAAACTTATCTTGATAGGTATAGTCCACCTTAAATTAACAAGTCTTTAGGCATAGGTCAACACAAAAGCACTTAATTGTTTTCAACTTCAAACATGAATATATTATACATAAATGTTACTAACTCTAATGATGGAGATGTAGACAAGCCAAGTTATTTACATACTTACTCTTACCTAATGGTTCGAAAGCCATGCATGGTACTTTTCAAGAATAAAAAAATGTCTCTCAACAATAATGCAAATGGATGGAAGAAAATTTTTTATCAATCATAAACCCTTTAACAAATCTATATAAACCCTGCACATGACACATTGTTTCTTCACAACTTCATAACTAACTAATAAGTACATTGTAAACATGGCCAAGTTTAGTTCCATTTTTGGATGCATTGTGCTTGCTCTTGCATCGCTCAGTCTCACACAAGGCCAACTCGATCCATATTTCTACGAAAAAACTTGTTCCGAAGCACTCCCCACGATTAAAAAGATAATTGACGATGCAGTCTCAAAAGAGCCTCGCATGGGTGCCTCACTTCTCCGCCTCCATTTCCACGATTGTTTTGTCAACGTATTTAAACTCGTTAAATTAGTATAACATAATCTCTTTTCTCCAGATATATATATATATGAAGTATAATTTATTTATTTTGTTATTGAAGGGATGTGATGGATCGGTTTTATTGGATGACACGCCTACATTTGTTGGGGAGAAAAATGCAGCTCCGAATAAGAACTCGATAAGGGGTTTCGACGTCGTTGATAAGATCAAATCAGCCTTAGCCACAAAATGCAAAGAAAATATAGTATCTTGTGCTGATATTCTAGCTGTCGCAGCTCGCGACTCTGTTGTTGCTGTAAGTTTTTTTTAAATTGTAAGGGTATTGATGCAAATTTCCTAAGGTAAAATTCTAGAACGAACCTTATTAACAATTTTATTTAGTTGGGGGGGCCTTCATACAATGTGCAACTCGGGCGGAGGGACTCGAGAACTGCAAGTCAAGCTGCAGCTAATACCAGCCTTCCAGCACCAACATTCAATCTAACAAAACTCCTCTCAAATTTCAAGTTGCAAGGACTCTCATTACGCGATTTAGTCGTCCTTTCAGGGGGTCACACGATAGGCTTTGCTCGATGCACCACTTTCAAGGGCCATCTCTACAACGAAACCTCCGAAATCGACGCTAGTTTTGCCATTACATTAAAATCGCAGTGCCCGTTAAATGGAGGGGATAATAATTTATCACCGCTTGACGCGTCCTCAGCACAGAGTTTCGATACCGAGTATTTTGATGGGTTGATTAAGAGGAAAGGGTTGCTTCATTCCGATCAAGAGTTGTTTAAGGGGGATGGAAGTATAGCTGATGGACTCGTCAAGTATTATAGCGAAAATCACGATGCATTTTGGCATGATTTTGGCACGTCTATGCTTAAGATGGGCAATTTGGGTCCGCTTACTGGTTTGCAAGGGGAGATTCGAAAAAATTGCCGAGTGTTCAATTAATTTCATTTAATTTGGCTACTGATTTTGTTGCTGTTTTTCATTTCTTGTGATTTTTTTTTTTGGTCAATTTGTTTGTGATTGTAATTGATTTGGTTTGTGACATCAAAGAAAAAGATTTATCTTGCATGAAACCTATAACCATATTACATATAATCCTAAGATATGAATATATAATTTGTAAAAACTTATAGGTTACTCGAGATCAGACTCAGAAAAGAATTCAACAATGAGCTCGTATGCATCGACTTCTTTATAGTAAGCTCTCTGTTTCTCGATGAACTCCTCAGTTATACTAACTGCTGGACTTGGGTTCTGAATAGTTTTGTAAAATTGTTATCACCATGAGAATAATAAAGGTTGTTTAGTGAACAAAAGAGGAGGAAAATTACCATATTACCCTCGAGGATATCTCTCTTCTTTAATTCCCGTTGCCTACAGGGATTTATATTCACATAGTTATGGTTATAAATCAAAATTGGAGTTCATGCAATGACATTGATTTATGAGTTTTGTTACTGTAAATTAGGATTATTACTCACTCGATGTTTTTTGTCTTCTTCATTGGTGAATTTTTCGCATATTCCTCTGAAGAAACTTTTCTTTTGTCTTTTCTTCTGCCTAAATTCACCAAATGAAAACATGAAGGATGTTAATTTGTTTATTAATTATGCAGCTATGATAACAAAAGGAACAAGTAATGTATTTTATGAATTTGGTACCAAGTGAGTTTCTATACTGTACCAGATTACCAGGTGGCAATTCACTGGTACAGATCCTGTACACCACTGAACGTGAATCTATTATGTTAACTAATTTAAGCCCTAAAATTTAGTCCAAAATTCTCAAACAGAAAGAATATAATTCATCAAGAAATTAACAGAAATGAACAAGGTATTCACAGTGAATCGATAAATCAGCAATATACAACTAATACAATATCAACAATTAGCTAATAATCAACCAAAGACTACGAATATCTAGTCAAATAATCCAGAAACAAGATAGACAACAAAATTAAACAAAAAACACCAGAAATTACTATTATACCTGAAGATTCGACAACTTCTTCACAGTTCAAGACAAAATCAACCCCTTTAGCATTCTGATTGAGATACTGCGGATAGCTCGATCCGATGCTAGACGAGGATTTCTCATTCGACAAACTAGACAGATCTGAGAAGGGCTTTCTTCTATTACTGGTGGATCGCCGCGGTGTTTCCATTAAAGAAGATTCCGAGATCTCAGAAGTCAGATCTGTTTGTAAATATAAAAGAGGAGTTGGATTTAATGAATTATATAGTGGGGTTGTAGTTCGTTGTGGAAGCTTCCATTAGAAGATTATTCAATTGGGCGGGAAAATAGTACTAGAGAGGAATTGGCGCGAGGGGAAAGGATCAATAGAGTAATTTCAGATCTTGAACTACCGGGAATACATTTCCTGGTTTTCCAAAGTAAGGATATGCTTATATCTTAATTTTCTTCTTCGTAGATTAATGAAAATATTATTTCATACAATACAATTAAAATTAATTTTTTTTTAATATTTAAAACTGTAAAATAATAAGGGTAATGTTTAACAGATAATTATTATAAATATTTAAATATAACATCCGTAAGGCCCTATAATAAAGGAATATTACTTGTATCATAATTGCACTATGTTGTTTTATTCTCTTTCTTTTAAAGAGAATATTATTAATATAAATAAAATTAACTTGGTGTCGGTGAGGGGGTCTTTTTAAGGCGAAAGAAGTCCCATTTCCGGAAAGAACTCACTATATAGGATTCCAGACGTCAGCACGTCCGAATATGTTGACAATGGAACATATTCGGACGTGCTCACGTCCGAATGTGTTGGAAATGGAATCCTATATAGAGTTATCGAGCAAAATAGATTTTACATTGTCTCTTTGGTCCAGCCCTTGCCAAATGAGCCGGAATGGCATATGATTACGGTGTACGGGGATCCCCTTCACGCACAAAACCCTACAATTTGGAACCGAATAATCTATTACGCGAATCTCCAAAATGTGAGGATACTCCCAATGGGTGATTATAATGCTGTCATTGATGCTACGAATAAATGGGGAGGAAGAAGATTGGTGATGATCAAGGTGATGATGATGATGATGATGATGATGATGATGAGGATGAGGATGAGGATGAGGATGATGATAACATCGACGACATCTAGAAGACGGAAACCCTACTATCGTCGCTCACCAGAGCTAAAACTATTTTAGTATTTTTCAAAACTATGGTTGTTTGTGTTTTGCATATTTGCTTATGTTGAAAACTATGATTTAATATTGTGTTTGTATGATGTTTGTTTGAAAAATTATCGCATGCATGTATGAGTTAAAACTTTTATTAGTAATATTTCTATGTTGAAATTTTTTGTTTTGTGAAATCTAGTATGAATGTGATTATGGTATTTTTAAATTTCAAAATTTATTCTAATCATAAATTTTAACTCCAAACACTCACTCATATCAAAACTAATTTCAAAAAACTTGCGAAAATGCATCTATATACAAGCCTAAAAATTACGAAATGCAAGAATTTAGGGGGAGTTTATATGTAGGGGGAGCTTTCCGTGTAGTTAAGCTCGGCTACCTTTTGATCCTTTTCAAAATGGGGGAGAAGAGAAAACTATGTGGAAAGTCGTTCGGTAATCGATTCAACTCTCCAAATCGACATTATTTTGAAATGAATCAAAAGGGGGAGTTTGTTGGTTCAAATTTCCTAGGGTTTGCTTATCTCAAAATAATGTCGATACTACTAATCAATTTGCGTAAGTGACAATTATAGAGATAAATGACGTAGCCCGCAAGAGGATCAAAAGATGAAGCAAGACGCACAAGGACGATCAAGGGAAATAAAAAATCGAGACATCGAAGATCAAGTTGCAGATTCCGCAAGTTGTGTTATCAAATCATCACCTCAAATATCCAATAGGTATCCCTAAACTTGCCTTTGGAATAATTAAACTCAAGTAAATAAGTTGGAAATATTCAAAACAATAAAATCAAAGTAAAAACTGCCTTTAGTCATGGTACGTCATGACGCACAATAAACACCGTCATGACGCACCTCAAGGTGTAGTTAGTTTTATCTTACAATGCGTCATGACGCACTATAAGCATCGTCATGACGCACATAAGAGAAAATGTGTCTTGAGTTGTATAGCGTCATGACGGACCAAACCGTGCGTCGTGACACTAGAATAGCTCATGAGATAAACATTGTACAGTCCGTCATGACGCACTGACCATGCGTCATGACGGACCAGGTGAGTAAATATCACAGGACGGGGTTCGTTACAACGAACCATTCAAGGGTTAGAACGAACCCTCAAGTACACATGCTACCGTCATGACGCACCTTCCTGTGCGTCATGGCGGAACACAAGAGTTTTGAGTAAATATCAGCTTAACGGCTAGTTCCACAGTCTGTGCGTCATGACGCACCATTCCTTGCGTCATGACGCACTGTACAGAAAACTTAAGTTATGAGGAGACTATGTGTTCTATAAATAGTTCCCCTCTTAGGTTTCTCTCTCCAACTCTTCCACAAACTTAAAGAGCAAACTAAAAGAGAGAAACTTAGCCAAAATCTTGAGCTTATGTTTCCAAACCATATTGGGGATTATTAGATCCACTTTCGAATCCACTACTCAACGATTCCCAACTTGCGTGACCGATCACGACTAGTTCGTTAGTAGTAAAGTGTAATATGCTAGATACTAATTGTAAAGTCCGTCATAGATCGATAAATTCGTGTAAATCGATTTAGGCAATCCTTGTAATTGTTTGAGTTGGGTATTCAATCGAAAGCCGAAAAGGCGCAAGGCAACCCCGGAGACGTAGGTACTTGCAATCAATCGAGTCGGAAGATTGAGCAAGTAGCCGGTGAGTTAAAGCAACAAAGGAACCACCTACCGAACTCCGTAAACAAATATCGCGTGTTATTTGTTTCGGTATTGTATTTTTCTTTCTCTAATTTATTTACGCTTCGGCACAAAATTGTAAATGTATTCCATTACCGCGAAAATTGGACCTTAGGACTTCCTATTCACCCCCCTCTAGGTCTAAATTAAACAACATTTATATTTTTAATATGGGTCTTATATTCTGGAATTTTAGGAATAATAATCTACATATATCAAAACCCTATTTTTTATATTTATTACATTATTCCCCCCCTTAAAGAAAGTTTAGTCCCTAAACTTGATATCTAACTTTCATATGGAAAGAGTTCGGTACTTTTTCGTATTTCCTCCTTACGAACACACCAATTCTGCTCCTGGTGACGAGTCACATCATACACATGCGCGAAGGTGTATCGCCTCCAAAAACATCAAAATCTTGCCTAATCTTCTGGTTCTTGTGATGCACAAACTCACCAACAAGTAGCTCATTGTTAGGCGCCCGTAATGTCGCACATCGAGAAGGTTGTAATCTGCGTAGAACGCAACCATTCGTATGCCCTCTTTCAATTCCCAAAACCGTCCTTGCAAATCGCAATCGACGCACAAGTGATATAAAATTTCGAAAGATTTCACGAATCTATCTCATGGAATTCTAAGTTGCGACTCATAATATGCATTAGAATTTATATTCTTGAAATATGATAACTCAAGAAAGACACAACTATAGAAGACTTGAATCCCCAATTCTCACGACGAATATTATGGCTGTTTTCGATGTTTTTCTCTGATACCACACAAGCCGTCAGACTCCAAAAATATAAAGGAGGGGGTGCGGCAACCCGCCAGTATACAGCTCGTATACCATGGGCTCTTATATGATAATTTCACAAGAACATAAATTCCACAATTCGAAAACAACGACGCACACATACATACATATGCATCACCATAACATATACAAACGAACATAAAGAAACCTAGAAGAAGCATATAAACACATACGCGACATAATCAAACACAAAACTAAACAAGATATCGCAGCGACAAAAGGCTCGCTTCCCAGAAACGGAAGTATACTAATATACACAACATGCATGGAGGTTCTGCAATGAAAACGGAACCATCGTACTCACACTCTAGATACCCGCTGCCCCCTATGATCTGTCCACCGTACCTAGACTCAAATCATTCAAATAAAATGGTTAGTCACAGAAGTGACTAAGTGAGTGAGTTTTGAGCGTAGCTTATTAAGATCGACCTTATACATGGCTAGCCAAAAATCTCGCTCGAAAATAATCATAAACATAATTGATATTCTTAAATGATATAAGTATATAAATACTTCTCAAAGTACTTGCCCCGGCTTTTCGAAATCAAAATCACTTACCTTCATACATAATCATATACATACTAATACTTTTACCCGTGGTGAGGGCGCTAATAACTCTCGACTGAAGTACCAACCCGAGTTGATAACGAATCACACTTGGGCTGGAACAAAACAAAAAGGGAACACATCCACCCGACGACTGGATATCCATGCGCCACAGCCAAACCCCTCATGGGTCGGGACTTTGCACTACATCAAGTTAGCTATGCCTTTCTCTCAATAGAGTCTCATGGAGACCCTTTCTAAAATCGCAAGTCCTATCTTACGTTTTAGACACATTCAAATCATATATATAGAGAGCTTCTCGAAGACCCTCACTAAAATCGTAAGCCCGGCTTACGTTTTATCCAAATAAAATTCTACATATATATAGATGATCAAATCTACATAATATACATTTTGTTGAGGTAACACGGTTTTTAAAGCAAAATACGGTTTTTAAAGCAAGAACCCTAGACTATCATGTAAGGCCTATAAACGCTCGTAATTGGATTCTTAATAAGAGAGAAGTGAGAGTAGCACTCACCTAATGGAAATAACTCGATAAATAAGAGATTGATCGAAACGGCGCACAAGATGGAGTGAAAATGGAACAACTCGAAACTCGGAAGGAATTCTTCTTTTGATCTTGCCAACACGCACATATTAACCTCCCGAAGATTATGACACTTTTCGTTTTGCGAAATTTCCACTTTTCATTAATTTTTTCTCTTTTTCTCTCTTCTTTTCTTTGGGTTTCATGAGTGTTTCAAGAGCCATGAATGGAGATGAATCCCTCTCTGGATATGGCCGAATAAGAAATAGCGGAATTGCACATTACATGCATATCCTCAAAACTTACATATTTGCAAGCTATTCAATTTACATCTATATGATGTTTATTTTGCAAATTCTATTTTTTTGTATTATTAACGGTTTGATCATTGTGCAAGGACGAGAAAGTCGATATAAAGATAGTACCATTTGGTGGAAGGACGAGAAAATCGCAAAGTTTTTGGTGAAATGGGTCAGAAATCCTATTCATGATGACTTGTTACACAAATGGCTACACAGAAACCAGTGTACTCAATCATGACGACCCACGTTGTTAATCCACTACACCAAAAGCCACGACGAGTCAGAACTGACTCGTTACAACCCAGGACCCAGCCTTTAAGTTCAAAGATGCAAAAGATTCTCTGTGGCCTGCAGATCACGTGACCCACGCTGAAATATCTTCTTCCCTCTCGAACAAAGGCATTACACGATTAACTATACCATACGAGCCACAGAAGATCTAATTAGAGCTGACAAAATCTGACCCGACCCGAAAATCTGACCCGACCCGCCCGAACCCGAACCCGACCCGACCCAAAAATGTTGAAAAGTCAACGACCCGAACCCGAACCCGAAACCGAACCCGAATGACCTGAAACTGAATGACCCGAACCCGAAACCGACCCGAAACCGAATGACCCGAACCCGAAATTGACGCGAAACCGAATGACCCGAAACCCGAACGACCCGAAACCCGAATGACCCGAATGACCCGAAACTCACGACCCGAATGACCCGAAAATTAAAATATTATTGTTAAAATCAATATAATATTGCTAAAAAAATCCCGAATTATCTGAAAACTAAATTTTTGAAAAATCAATTAATTCGAAATTAAATTTTGTGAAATCCGAATTACCCAAAAATCAATATAGCCAAGACCCGAATGACCCGAAACCGAAACGACCCGAAACCGAATGACCCGAAAACCGAAACGACCCGGACCCGAATGACCCGAAAACCGAAACGACCCGAAACCGAACGACCCGAAAACCGAAACGACCCGGACCCGAACGACCCGAAAACCGAAAGACCCGAAAACCGAAACGACCCGAACCCGAACAACCCGAAACCCGAACGACCCGAACCCGAACGACCCGAAACCCGAACGACCCGCGACCCGAACGACCCGATGACCCGAATGACACGCAACCCGAAACGATCCGAACCCGAAATGACCCGACCCGAACCCGACCCGACCCGACCCGTCCGATTGCCACCTCTAGATCTAATGAGTTAGTTCAAACAGATTGCTTTGGCTCCATTGCGCCTCCCTTCCTCTCCATTTCCTCCATCACAGGACGATCCGGTTTCCAATTGTATAAAGAAATAACGAACAAATAAAACCCTGCAATTATTTTCCTAGAATAGCACTGGAGAGCATCTCGTCTCTTCCAAAATACAGCGCCATGGCTGTTACGACGCGGATCTCGATCGTACGAGCTCTAAACTGCCTATTTCTCTCTCCTAGCCACGTCGTGACCATCTCTGATGGACCCCGCACCCCCTTCTCCTCTCAATTTCGATCTCGAATGGTCAATTTTGGTTCAGTATTGGCTATAAATAGCTCTGTTGAGCTACGAGATGAAATCATCCTCTCCAGAGTGGCCTTTGCCCTCGTTCTCTCTTCTCTCACCATCGCCAGCATCCTCACACCCCTCTCCACCTCTTTCCTCCACCAGATTGGGTTCAAGCTTCGAGCTTTCTCAGCTTGAACCTGACTGACCACCTCGCAACTCAAGATTGGATTTTCGAGTTTTCTCAAATCCAATTCTTGCACTCCTCATCACCATACCCACCTCCTTATCGTGTCTGAAGACTCAATTGCATCGATTCGAGCCAAAGCTTTGAGCTTTCTCAGTTTTGGTCTCGGGTCAGAAATCTCCGTTGACGACCTCCAAGCTCCCTCTCCTCTCTCTGAAGGCTTCACTGGGGTGACAATAGACCATATAAGCTCTCCAGATCATCTTCACATCGATCTCCATTCTCCATTCTCAGATTGGGTACTCTCTTTCCTTGTAGGGATATTTTTGATATTTTCTTAGTTTGAATCTGTTAGTTCATGCTTGTTTAGTTCTGGATCTTGTTTGAATCTCTAAAACCCCCTTTTTTACTTGTTTAAATGCTTGTTATTCTGAATTTGTGATTTAGTTTAAGACTAGTTGTTTTGAATCTGTGTACTGTCTGATCTGTTTGGTTAATGAGATTAAAAATATTTTTAGATCTGATAAAAATCCATAAAAATGTGTTTCTGAATCATGACTATATCTAGTTTGTTTTGAAATTTATTGTATCTAATTTCATACATTTTTCTAATTGTTATGCATTTTTAAAGTTGAGGCATTTAATCTCTGATTTTCTATTCTGTTATAATTAAAAAAATATAAATAAAATAGTTTTATATCTAATAAAAACTCATAAAAATATGTTTCTAAATCTACATCTTATCTAGTTTATTTAGGGATTTATTTCATCTCATTTCATTTAGTTTTCTAATTGTTTTGAAATTTTGAATTTGAGTCTCTGAATTTCTGACTTTCTGTTCTGATCTATTTGAAAAATACAAATAAAAATAGTTATAAATAAAAATAGATCTCATAAAAATACTTTCCTGAATCTTGATGATGTCTAGTTTTGGAAGAATTTTAGTTCATGTCATTTCATCCATTTTATTATTTGTTATTGAATTATAAAATCTAAGATCTGAATCACTGATTGACTGTTTAGAAAATACAAATAAAATACTTTTATGTCTCTAAAAAATCCATAAAAATATATTTTAGTTACATTAGATACTGTAGATCATCTGTGTCAAGTTTGGTAATTTTTTGCATTAGTTCTCTAATTTCTAGAATTTAATCTTTGTCTCTCTGTGTTTTCTGTGTAGTGTTTAATCTCTCATTTTTTGTTAATTAATTCTTGCATATAAAAATCTATAAAACTTATTATGGCTGGTATGTTTGATATCTAATCTGTGATAAAAGTTTCAAATAATTTTGAGTTGCAAATTGAGCTATAACAATTGTTGAATTTGAACTTTTTCTGTGATCTATATTTTGAACACTGCTTGTTTGAAGAATTATAAATATTAATTTGCTTGATAGAAATATCTGAAATTTTGAATATAGCTTTGTTAACTGTTGATCTTCTTGTGTACAAATTGAGAGAATTTTTGGGACTATAAAACTTGTGTTCGAATAATAAACTCTAGAATTACCGTAATCTCCCTGTGGATCGATACCCTTTGCTTGTCATTGTACTAAGTTTAGGAAAATTATTAATTGTTGAATTAATCAATTTAAGACATTAAAATGACGCTTATAAAATGAGTTTTCACGTGTGCACTTAACCTACGTGCAATGTTTATTTTTATGCGTTGTTCATTATGATAGGAATGCAAATTTGACGAATAACGTTATTATGTAAACCATTCGAAGTTTTTTTTTTCATCTTTTTGCATGAAAAAGATAGAAACATGCATGGCTAGCACATCCACCTCCAACGGAGTGGTATCTAAAGAACTTGATTTCATGAAATAGTAGTTCTCTCACAAGTTTTCTCTTACATTGAATGTCACAACAACTCGATTTTTTTTTCTCATAATCATTTTCAAATCAAAATTCTTCAAAACTCATTTATTACAATACAATAAGTCTATTTCAATAAAAATAATATATTTGAAATTTTTTATGACAACACATACATCCAAACTTAACGCAGAACCAGTGATACTTCTGTCATAACGGAAGACACTGCGTTGTAACGGAAGTACTCAAGCCAGTTTGAGCATAAACCTTAACAAATTCCGTCATAACAGGACAACCAACCTGTTACAACGGAGCACCCACTTCCGTCACAACGGAAGAACTACAGTTGTCGCGGACAATACAACCTCAAAATGACTACTTCACAGAGTTAGCTCCGTTAGAACGGACCAAGTCTGCATTCCAACAGACAATGTTCATTATCAGTCTCCATTACAACGGAGGATGAGGCATTACAACGGAAGTACTCGAGCAGTCCTGAACCAAAAACCTCTACAGGTTCTGTTGCAACGTGTCAACCAACACGTTACAACGTAGTGCCCAACTCCGTTCTAACGGAACTTTAGCCATTACATCGGACATACTCGAGCAAAACTGAGCTAAGATCTCCATAAGTTTCGTTACAACGGACGTTCAGTTGTTGTAACGGACTATACAAACCCAAATATGATTAATTCACAGGGTTAGTTTCGTCACAACAAACCTTTTGTGCATTCGAACGGACCTTTAGAGCTGAGAAATCAGTATAAGATCCGTTATAACGGACGAACTGTTCCGTCGTAACGGAAGTTTGACAGGTTGCTAAATAAACTGCCCGATGGTTCATATTACCCCACTATTCTCTTCGATTCCTCTCAAAAACGAAAACCTCCTCTCAAAAACGAAAACCTTTCGCTTCTCTATCCCTCTACAGGCTATTCAAACACCATTGTGGGCAAGAAGGGTCAAGAAACTTTTGATTTTGGTAATCTAACTCTCCAAAACTCTCTAAAATCGAAAATCTTGGTCTCAAAACCCTAGATCCGGGTTTCTAATCTCCACCACTCAAATCCACTCCAAACTTTCACCATGTCGACTTCCGGAACCCGCAAACCAAAGGGGAAGATACCAACCGGTCACAAATGATTTGAGTTTCATAACCCGGAGAATATTTACCTCTCCGACTCGCAAAAGAATGCAAAACGATATCACACTGATTTTGCGGATAGACCCGTAAGTGATTGTTACTTCATCCACATCCCTCAATTCGCCCCATCTCTTCTAGAGGCGGTCAACCCTAGACTAGAAAATTGGCACATTGCCGAATTATGCACATGGGCGCACCCAAGCTATGACACCGTGGTGCGTCTATTTTATGCTCATGCCCTATATGATTCGGAGAATAACGCAATCGAGAGGTACGTATTGGTACCACGGTTAAATCGCCGAAGTGTCTCTTCGCCAATGGCTCGAGTTGTCCGAAACCGGCGACAAAATCTGCGTAAACTGGTCCAAACCGTATCAAGAAGACGACACTAATCTAATCCATAATGTAACCACTAACGGAGGGACAAATTGGTTATTCTATGACATACGAACCTCATCTTCGCTTCCTTTGGCAAATCAGCAACAACATACTAGCACCGATCTCCACACGAAAAACCAATCTCGAAGCTCGAAACAAGGTGTTGGCGTTCCACCTATGGTACCAAGACGAATCCAAAATCAACATTCCAAATCTCATCATCAAACATATGTTTGCGCAAATGAACGTGAATGTATCTTCGTTACCATAAGGACACCTCATCGCATTGGCATGAATGAGACACGGGATAGTCATTCCAGAAAACGAGTGGCCTCTCGGAAAAAAGGCTCGCACTCAACCTCTCTTCGGATGATAGATTCAAAAGCATTGGGTTTGCTTGTGTTCGACCCGATCCAAGGGTCTATAGTGAAATCACATCGAATTGGTTCATCTCCTTCAAAGCCGGCACATATACATTTCCGGACGTCCCAACTAATTGGGTTCCCCAAGCCCGTGTGGAAGACGAAATGCGTGACCAACCTGGTAACCTACCAAATTGACCCAACAAACGTCGTGCCCGAGGAGACCCGGATGTCGGTTCGAGCTCATCCTCTCAACCCGGGTTCACACTTGAGGATGTCTGTGGACCTCTCGAGACCTTCCAAGTCAATGTGACCCAAACATCCGAACGTATTCGAGATGAGATGTACGCATACTCCGATCGCAATCGCAATGAGATCTTCGCGGATAAAACTCGTACTCGTGAGTAAATCACCACCACTCGAGATGAGTTGTACGCATACTCCGACCGCAATCGCGAGGAGATTCTCGCATACAACATTTTAACCCGAAACCACAACATTCAAGTTCGCAATGAGGTTATCGCCCACATGTTAGGTTTTCGGATAACCTTATTGTACAGCAGAACTTTCTCGATCCCCTAAAGCCATGGATATGTGTATTGCTAATTATATACAAAGGAAGAGTTTCAATGATTTATATCTCGGATTTGGCAAATCCGGTTGAAGGGCACTTGCAGAGATCACGTTAGGAGATGCTCGGACTGGCACCACCATTTATCGGTATCCACACGTGACTGCTACGACTGGCTGTGGAGACCTTCGAATCCTTCTACCAACAATTCCCAACTTGCGTGACCGTTCACGTGTAGTTCGTTGTAGTGTTGATAGGCTAGTTGAAAGTATTGTAAAACCCGCCATAGATGGATATAGAAGCGTGTAAATTGATCTAGGCAAACCTTGTAAGTGTTGATTTGGAAATTAAATAAAAGGTCGAAAAGGCGCAAGACATCCCCGGAGACGTAAGTACTTGCAATCAATCGAATCGGTTGATTGAGCAGGTAGACGGTGAGTTAAAACTACAAAACAACCACCTATCGAACTCCGTAAACAAATATCATGTGTTATTTGTTTCGGTATTATTTCTCTGTCATTCATTTAAATTTCGCTTTCGCACATTATAAAATTGAATACCATTACCGCGAAAATTGTACCCTCGTATTACCTATTTATCCTCTTTTGGTGTTAATTAAACAACTTTGTTCAATTTAGGTATTTCATCAATAATCTTAGTTATTTCAACAAGGAGAATGTTGCACCTCCCCCTTAGCCTCCCCCCCACATCCTTGATGTGTCATTACAAGATTTAACACCTTAAAATTTAACATCTTAATTCATGATTTAACATCTTAATTATATGTAAAATCATGAATTAAGATGTTAAATCATAAATTAAGATGTTAAATCATGAATCAAGATATTAAATTTTAAGGTGTTAAATCATGTGATGACACATCAAGGATGTGGGGGGGAGGCTAAGGAGGTGCATCACTACTCTTTCAACAATTATTTTGGTCAATTTCAGAAATTTTAGGTTTGTAATTTCAGCAATTTTATTGGTTATTTTATTGACATTCATGATTTTTCATCATAATTTGATTAAAATTCAGGGTTTGCATCAAAATTTAAGAATTATTAAGAATTTTTTCTCTAAAATATATGATATCCGACAAAATTTGAGCAAACTCGAGCCGTTTTTAGCAAAATTTTAAAGTTTTTCACTAAAATTTATGATTTTCGGCATGATTTTATGATTGTTCAGTTTTATTTTCACTAAAATTCTAGGATTCTTCGACAAAATTTGAGTAAATTCGGAGATTTTTCATCAAAATTTTGAAAAAGCCAGTTTTAGCAAAATTTCAGCACGTATAATATTCGTTTTAGTTTTTTTGATGTATCGTAATAATAATTGTCAAAACTCTCCCAAAACTCAGTACCGGGCCTGCCTTTAGGTACCAGACCATTAGCCACGAATTTGTATTCACCGTGTATCGTGAATTTTATTCACCTGATGCATTTTATTCACCGTTTCGGCATTAATAGCAACCGTTTTGTTCCGTTGCGGATACCACGGATGGAAAATTATTACAATTTTTAATGGAAAAATATAATTTGCATATTTGTTTCAATTTATATGAATGTAAGAATCGTTAACTCAAGACACAAGAGTGTGGAGTCATGATCTCATGAATCACGGGCGTCAGTGTAGTTTTTTTATTCGGACAAAAATGTAATTTTTTTTCTACTTAAAAAAAAAACTCTGTACTTCCCAATTTGTTGCAATTAAGTTGCAAGCAGAATAGACGACAGCCAAAGAGTTTACTTCTAAAAAGAATAACTATAATAAAATAATTTCTAATTAAAAAAAGTGCTACAGAAATACTATAAAAATTCAGTGTTAAATGATATGGCGACGAATAACATTTTATGAGTAGCTAAGCACTTAGAATATATCATGAAAATTAGATCCTTTGGATCCACATTGTACTTGGTACATAGAAGATAGGCCCATTCATACATCACATGAAATGGAAAATAAAATAAGAGGTTGCACCCACCTAGTACTGAAGAATCTCTAATCTCCAATTAACTCAATCTACTCGAGTGCCATAATTGTTGGAAGAATTATTAATTCAATCTTGATAACAATTCCTAATTGCTTGAAGAACAGCTTCTTTCACTACATGTGCATCCATATTCTCCATTTGATCCTACAAAAACACAAACAATTCATAACTTTCTCGTTTGTATAATTATCACATTAGTTCAGATATAGTGTTTTGAAACTATCTATGTTGAAAGAAAAGATAGTAATTTTCTGCTGTCTTACTTCTCCTCCAAAAGCTTCTAGACAAAATGAGTCATCACAAGAAGCCCTAGCTTCCATAACACTAAGACCTAAATCTTCGAAAACACCAAGGATGGAAACAAGCAATCCAGGATGTGTCTTATCCAGTAGCACATTGATCAAGAATCCATTCTCTAAAGTTTCGACCTTAACCTGTGTATAAATTTTATTATCGCAAATGAAACTCATGTATACGAATTGAACATATTAATTGAAGTGCGAAAATGTGTACCAGTGGTACTGGTTCCTCTAAGGTGGAACTTTTGCTTGACGATGAGAGGTCTCGATTAAGTTTCATGACTTTTTGCTTTAACTCCTTGATGTACCTTGAAGCATCTATAACTATCGACGCGTCGTTTATCTGTACAAAAGTCATCGAAAAAATATTGTATGTGGGAGGGTTCGATGATCCTTGATTAATTACTGAGTATTGTGAAATTATGAAGAGATGGAAAAATTACAGCATGAGACTTCGTAAGAGACCGAAGCAATTGCAGCTTCTCGTGTAGACCTGCTTTGATTTTATGCTCTCTCGAAACCATCTCTCTCTCTTTCTCTCTTTCTCTCTCTGAATGGAGCTTTATAAATACCATGGAGAAACTATTGGGGGTCTATTTAAAGAGGAGAAAACCAAACATGAGAATCTTTTTGTTTTGTTGTCATTCACAGAACAAATGTCGTTTATCTAAATAATCTGGCAGTCTATATCATAGGCGAAAGGTCGATCGATTTCATTGACGGATCAAAAAGATTGAACCTTTCAAAACTCTGCACGTTACGGATAAGTTCAGTTCTTTTTTCTTGCTTATCTTCGGTACCGGTAATAATATGGTGATAAATCGGTACGAGACTAAATATTTCGATCCTCCATAGTCCATTGTATTTGTCTAGGTCTCTCTCGTGATCTCTTGGAAACTCCAAAAAGTATAAACGGCCTCTCGTGATACTGATATCGAGCCTTATTAAGAAGACCCATTCCCTATAACATTGATCACGCCAGATTACCTACTCATGTTTTAATACGTTGCTTGTCTCCATGTATGTCATATTATACCAACTAGACCTACTCTACTATATGTTCACATACTAAATTACTTGTATTCTTTCCGGCATACATACAGATTTAGTGTTGGTTAATTATTTTTTTTCTAAAGGACGAAGAACTTTAGTGTTGTACTAGTTTCAGATGGGCGGATTCGCAAAAAGTGATCATGTTACGTCTCTTAAAAAATAAAATAATATAAAATAATCATGATTGTTAATAAATCCATGTCCGAATTAAAAATTATCAAGTTTAATTAGTCCAAATAATTTTAGGAAAAATTTATTTTAAGCAAAGTAATTTAGAAAATAATTATAGGACAAGTTTCATTCTAAGAAAGTATTTTAGGAAACAATTATAAGGCAAGTTTCTAATACCTTGTAATACAAGGATTAGTGAGCCTATAAATAAGTCTTAATGTTGAGGAAAAAATATCAATTCAGAAAATACAAAAAGATTTATAAGAGCTTATTAGAATAAGAAGAGAGTTTTGATTATTAGAAATTCTATTCGAATCCATATTTGAATACCGTAATACCAACAAATTGGCATCAGAGCGATGACGAGTTCTGGGAGTGTTTTTGGCCATATACCGATGCCGCGATTGACGAAGACGAATTACGAAGTATGGAGTAACCAGATGCGGACGTTACTCGGTGCGCAAGATGTTTGGGAAATAGTCGAAGCTGGCTATGCGGAACCTGTAACCGAAACGGATCAGACGGTAAACCAGTTGAAAGCAATGAAAGAGAAACGAGTGAAGGACAAAACCGCTTCGTACCTGCTGTACCAAGCTGTAGACGAGTATGGTTTCCAGAAGATTGCCAGCGCGAAAACTTCTAAGGAAGCATGGGACACTTTGGAGGTAGTGTTCAAGGGTGCCGACCGAGTGAAGCAAGTGAGACTTCAGACTTTGCGAGGCGAATTGGAGTCCATGAAGATGAAGGAATCAGAGGGAGTGTCCGATTACATCTCGCGTGTACTGTCAGTGGCAAAACCAGTTAAAGGACAACGGAGAAGCTCTAACCGAAACAAGAGTTATTGAGAAGATTCTACGGTCTTTGACCGAGAAGTTTGAAAATGTGGTGTGCGCTATTGAAGAGTCGAAAGATTTTATTGAAGACTCAAAAGATTTAGATCAAATGACCGTTGATGAACTGGCGGGTTCACTCGAGGAAGTCAAGGCGACCATAGATGAAGACAAGATGATGTATGCTGAGAACAATCGAGGAAGAGAATGCGGCCGAGGAGGTCAATTTGGTGGTCCAGGTAGAGGCGGAAAGTATAATTCCGAAGAAAAGAAGCAACCAAATCAACAACATTGGCGCGACCGAGGACAAGGTCGTGGATGAGGAAGCTGCTCGAGTCGAGCAAGTGTCGAGTGTTACAACTGCGGCAAGCCTGGACACTACGCGAATAAGTGCTGGTTTGAGAAAAAGGTGAAGGAAAATGCCAACCTAGTAGAGGAGGAAAATGATGATGTTCTTATGATGGCTCACAAAGACACCACATCGGAGAGCGATACGATCTGGTACCCTGACACAGGCGCAAGTAACCACATGTGCGGGCACAAACACCTTTTCGTAGTGATGAAGGAGATAGACGATGGACACGTGTCATTTGGAGACGCGTCAAAGGCCCAAGTGAAGGGTAGAGGTAAAATTCGGTTCTATCAGAAGGATGGTAAAGAAGGACATATCGAAAATGTCTATTATGTGCCTGAGATGAAGAGCAACATAATCAGCAAGGGGCAGCTATTGGAGAGAGGATACTCGGTCTTCATGAAAGATCGAACGATCCAGCTAAAGGACGAGGGAGGTCAATTAGTTGCGCATGTTGAGATGGCGAAGAATCGAATGTTCAAGCTCAACCTGAGAAGTGTGCATAAAATGTGCTTACGAGGCGACATGGAGGACAAAGCTTGGCTTTGACATCTGCAGTTTGGACATTTGCACTATGGAAGCCTGCGAGAGTTGGCGAAAAAGGACATGGTGCACAGTCTGCTGGATATGGACTATACGAGCAGATTTTGCGAAGGTTGCTTACTCGGTAAACATGAAAGAGTCCCAGTTCAGAAGAAGGCGAAATATGAAGCAGCAATCCCTCTCGAGCTGGTGCATACCGATATTTGTGGACCGATCACACCGAAATCTTTCAGTGAGAAAAGGTATTTTATTACATTCGTTGATGATTACACAAGGAGGACCTAGGTTTATTTTTTGAAGGAAAAATATGAGGCATTCGAAGTGTTCAAGAGGTTCAACGTGCTGGTCGAGAAGATGATCGGGCGATATATCAAAGTTTTGCGGTCATATAGAGGCAGTGAGCACATGTCAACCGCTTTTACGAACTTCTGTGAAGAGCAAGGGATTAAGAGATTCTTGACTGTGTCGTACTCGCCTCAGCAAAATGGTGTGGCCGAGAGGAAGAACCGGACCATTCTCGACATTGTTCGGTCAATGTTGAAGAGAAAAATGTGCCAAAAGAATTTTTGGCCGAGGCGGTACAGTGTGCATATATGTACATAATCGATGTCCTCATGCGAAATTGAGCGAGAAAACACCTCAAGAAGCTTGGAGCAGTAAAAAACCGACCATGTCGCATTTCAAGGTTTTTGAAAGTGTGGCCTATGCACATGTAACAGATCAAAAGAGGACGAAGCTCGATGATAAAAGCAAGAAGTTCGTGTTTATTGGATATGACGAGAAAACAAAGGCATACATGCTATACGACCCGATTGAAAGAAAGGTTGTGGTGAGTCGAGATGTCCATGTGAATGAGAAGAGCGTTTGAAACTGGAGTAAATAGTGTGAGATGGAAGATGAGGAGGCCGAGTCAGACGAGTCCGAGAAAGGAGAATTTCCAGATGTTGTAGCAACTAGCCCCGCAATACCTGATGATGAAGACGAGCCGAGACCGACACGCACGAGGAGCCTACAAGAGTTGTACGATGCAACAAGTGAGGTATGATGCAACAAGAAATGGCAAGTCACGACGGATAAAGAGATTGGGGATATCGAAAAAACGAGACGTGCGACTTGGTCGAATTACCAGAAGGATGCAGGCCCATAGGAGTCAAGTGGGTGTACAAGAAGAAGAAAAATTTCAAGACGATGATCGGGATGAAGAACATGCTTGAGCTTAAAGGAGAAATTTGTTGATAAGCCCAAGTCCGAATTAATAATTATCAAGTTTAATTAGCCCAAATAATTTTAGGAAAAGTTTATTTTAAGGAAAGTTATTTAGAAAATAATTATAGGGCAAGTTTCATTCTAAGGAAAGTAATTTATGAGACAATTATAAGGCAAGTTTCTAATACCTTATAGTGCAAGGATTAGTTAGTCTATAAATAGGCCTTAGATGTTTAGCAATTAATCATATTGAAATGAATATATATCAAATTTCAATTCAGAAAATACAAAAGAGAAAGACTTGTAAGAGCTTATTAGAATTAGAGAGAGTTTTGTTTATTAGAAATTAGAAATTCTATTTGAATCTCATAATACCAACAATGATGATGGCAACCAACGCACTTTGAGCTTTGCATATTCGCCAGTTGTCGTCCCTAGTTTATCCTTGTACATCTTCGTTATCGTTAATATTTACTATGTGCCTAGGGTCACGATATCTTTCGATCATCGTCGTCAATGTAGAATTGAGAGGAGAGGTGGAGCTCGGGTGTTGCCATGGCCGATACGACTTCATTGTTATTGTTGTTGTGGCCTATATGGCATTCATTGTCGGTGTCATCGCTTGGCCGCCGTCTGTCCAGACGACTATCATAGCCGGGGAGATGGGGTTAGTGGTGGGGCTCCGGAGGAGGAGTGGTTTATGGAGAGGAGGTTTATGAATAAACCCTTATATAGGATAATATTTTTATACACGTAAACTAATATTTGTATACTCCTAAAATAATATTTTTATATTCTCTAGAATGATATTATTCTAGAAGCATAAAAATAATATTTCCTGGACATACAAATAATTATTAGTTAAAATAATATTTTTATACTCCAGAAACAACTCCACCGCCATACACACATTATGTAAATATACAAAAATAATTATTATCATTTACTGGAAGTACACAAATATTACTTTAGAAATATAAATATATTATTCTAGGAGTAAAATATATTATTCAATCAACTACTATAAAAATATTATTATAGGAATATAAAAATATTATTTTAGAAATATAAAGATATTCTTTTTGGCATAATAATATATTTATATTCCCAAAATTGTATCATTATATTCTAAAATAATATCTTTATACTCCAGAAACATCTTCTTCGCCATACACACATTCTGTAAATTAAATTTTTTTATTTTATTTTATTAAAATCGGGAAATGGGAATGGAGGTGTTATGGTCATCGTCTTCTTTGTCCTCCTCGATCTGACTGAAAATAGGATCCACTCCCTTCTCGATCTTGTAGCATCTCAATCTATGATCAAAATATATTCAAATTGACTAAATTTGACTAAAATTTATCGAAACAGAGACTGATTTGACTGGAAATAAGATTAAATCGACTAAAATTAGTATCTCTCTGGTAGTATCTCAATCTTGGATCCACTCGTTTGTCGATCTTTGAATCAGGTAGCTTCTCTCTTATTCATCTTGGATCAGATAGCATCTCGCTTCTTATCCATCGAAGAAATCAAGAATGCAAGAACAACACACAGAGAGAGATGAAAAAGAGACAATCAAAGAAATCAAGAATCAAGCATCGTCATGAGAGAAAGAGTTACCGCCATCGCCATGCCATCGCCATTGCATATTCAGGAGACAATCATGGAGTTAGGGTTTGGACGGCAAGAGAGAGAAGGTAGCGAGTCAGGTCGGGTCGGGTCCGGGTATAAATATAGCGAGTAATGCGTGTTGTGTCGGGTCGGGTCGGGTCCGTGTAAATTGGTAAATTGATTTGCATGGATTCCTTTTGAATTCTAAAAATGAATTCATCATAGCAATTTCATATATATATATATATACAGGCGTGCTAAGGAGAATTCTGGAAAAGAATCCAGAAAAAAAATCCATGAGACGGAGGGGTATTTTCGTAATTATCCAACTTCATTACTTCATTTTGCTTCTCACGCTCTCGTCTTCCTTCCTTCCTTCCTTCTCTCAGTCTCCGATCTCCTCTTCTTCCTTCCTTTGCTTCTCGCCTTCTCCCTTCTCCCTTCTCCGGCGAGTCACAGACGAAGAAAAACATTGGTGATTGTAAATAATGGCGGCTCCTTCTCCCTTCTCTTCGGCTCCTTCTCCTTCTCTCTGCAGTCAGACCATGCGCTAACCCTACATAGATGCTGCAACTTAAGATTCTCGACTTAGGGTTTCCTCCTGCTAGGCGATCAGGTACGAATTGATATCCCCCTTTCTCATGGCGGCAGCTAGGTTTGTTCTCCTGCCTCTTTAGCGATGGAGAGAAAGCTGCGAGTTAGGGACGCCCCTTCTTCCATCACCGATAAACCCCAACTTTCAAGCCATGGATGCAGAAGAACCGTCAATTTGGGCTTAGGAATGTTTATGCACCATTAATTTCACCATTTTGAAGCTAAATTACTGAAATCTGCTGAAACAAGGTGATTTCGATTTTTTTTTTCAGTTTTCTTAATCGTTACATCAATTAAACGTATTGATTGTTGATTTAAATGTATCAATTTTATATAGATGGAATGCTCTAATTCCTTGCATGAAAGTTTTGGACAGGACACATCATACGATCCACACACTCTTCGTATTCGCCTAAAACCAAGATCCAGGACACATGATTCGGTAAAACAACATTTTGATGCGAGCTTGATTGAAACCCTAATTTCGAACTCGTAAAAAGACAATATTCTGATTCGGTAAACGACATTTTGATCCAAGACGCTTTAGAACTCGTAAATTGGAACCCTAATTTGGGCATTTGGATTCAGTAAAACGTCGTGGGCGAGTAATCTGGCAATAGGGCTCATTTGCCTTCTTCACAATCTGATTCAGTATATGGTTTTAATTTGGTTTTAGTTTGTTCCATTGTTATTTGGTGCATGAAAGTAATATATAAATTTATTTGGTTATCTTTTAAAGTTTTTAATCGAATGACATGTTCTTTTAGATATGGATTATGTACTTTGATATGTTAATATACATTTTGCTAAATTCAATCAAATATTGTGCTATATTTAAGTCGTATATTTTGCTAAATTCAATCGTATATTTTGGTATATTCAATTGTATATTTTGGTAAATTCAATTGTATATTTTGGTAAATTCAATCTTATATATTTTGCTATATTCAATCGTATATTTTACTAAATTCAATCGTATATTTTTCTCTATTCAATCATATATTTTTGCTATATTCAATCGTATATTTTGCTAAATTCAATAATATATTTTGCTGAATTATATGAAATTAATGATCATGCTCGTCAGATAATTAATTATATTTTGGTAAATTCAATCATATATTTTGGTAAATTCAATCGTATATTTTGCTATATTCAATCGTATATTTTACTATATTCAATCGTATATTTTGCTAAATTCAATCGTATATTTTGCTAAATTCAATAATATATTTTGCTGAATTATATGAAATTAATGATCATGTTCATCAGATAATTAACTATATCTTGGTAAATTCAATCGTATATTTTGTTATATTCAATCGTATATTTTGGTAAATTCAATCGTATATTTTGGTAAATTCAATCGTATATTTTGCTAAATTCAATCGTATATTTTGCTATATTTAATCATATATTTTTGCTATATTCAATCGTATATTTTGCTAAATTCAATAATATATTTTGCTGAATTATATGAAATTAATGATCATGTTCATTGGGTAATTAACTATTTTTTGCTAAATTCGATCATATATTTTGTTAAATTCCATCGTATATTTTGCTAGATTTAATAATATATTTTACTATATTCAATCGTATATTTTGTTAAATTCAATCGTATATTTTGCGAAATTCAATAATATATTTTGATGAATTATATGATATTAATGATCATGTTCATCAGATAATTAACTATATTTTGGTAAATTCAATCGTATATTTTGCTTAATTCAATCGTATATTTTGCTATATTCAATCGTATATTTTACTAAATTCAATCATATATTTTGCTAAATTCAGTAATATATTTTGCTGAATTATATGAAATTAATGATCATGTTCATCAGATAATTAACTAAATTTTGATAAATTCAATCGTATATTTTGCTAAATTCAATAGTATATTTTTCTATATTCAATCGTATATTATGCTATATTCAATCATATATTTTGCTATATTCAATCGTATATTTTTGCTATATTCAATCGTATATTTTGCTAAATTCAATAATATATTTTCCAGAATTATATGATATTAATGATCATGTACATTCGATAATTAAATATATTTTGATAAATTCAATCGTATATTTTGGCAAATTCAATCGTATATTTTGGTAAATTCAATCATATATTTTGTTGTATTCAATCGTATATTTTACTAAATTCAATCATATATTTTGCTATATTCAGAAATTACAATATTAAGCAAATCATTGTATCATTCCAAAACAATCTTAATCATCAATCGCATGCCATGCTCTTCGCATAATACATCAGAAATTACAAAAGGTCCCAACAAAATTCATCGAACATGCTGATAAACTCAACTCGCCTTAAAAAAATACAGAAAAAGATGATTTACAAAAAAACCTACACAAATAGAATTTTACAGAAGCACGGCTGTGGATGCATTGACAGTGAAGATTTACAAAAAAAACATTACAACAGTAACCAAAGTTCGTGTAGTGTCTGCTTTGATCACCTCTGTGATTTTCTAGCAATCATTCACTTTATTACTGTAGCTGGATCTTTGTTTTTGAACTCCGCTAGCACGTGAAATTAAAAAAAAAATTAGAAATTGCAAAAATGTCCCTGCTTTAATGAGAATTGCAAAAAAAAAGCATATATTCTTAAGACATATTGAACTCACAGGGTGTTTTTTTGCAAATTTTACAACCCTAATATGCGAGCATGGTACGTTGAGCGTCTGATGTGGTGAGTACGATGATCGTACCAGTCGTACCGTCTTTCACCAATTTTGACAATCACAGATTATCTCTCCTTAGTTTCGTGCTGTAATAATCAATAACATTCAGGATTATTTACTCCATTTGTATGGAATATTTTCAAGCATGCCCTCATTATTATTTTAATTTTGAATACTTGAAAAGCTTCCAAGTGGATTCATAGGGCAAGTCTTCACGAATCACAGGGTTAAGTTCATCAATTTTCTTGCTTTCTTGATTGATTGCGAACTTGCTGCAGTTTTCAGAAGACAGTAGCACAAATGAACAAAAAAAATGTTATTTTCTGAAATGATATGAAACGTTTGCTCTGGATACACTATTGAAAAAAATCAACCTTAATTAAGAACTATTGAACAAAAAATCAGCAATTTTGATCTCTAATTGACAAAATTGTGCACAATAAAACTATAATTCAGACTCAATTTGGAAATGTAAATCCCAATTCAGCCTAAGGTATACAATTGAACTACAATTCAGTCCCTTTTAGTCTAATTTGATCATATTTAATTTCCATTAGAAGTAGCTAAGGTATACTGGATCTATTAAATCGCAATCAATCCCAACAAAATCGAAATAAATACACAGAGAAAGTACCTGCAGTGCAGGAGGTAGCGGATCCTTCTATAGACCCATAAGCTCCTTCAAAATCTTTAAGCACCAGTAGGGCAAACGAAAGAAGGCGGTACAGAGATTGATCGGAGCTTGCTCAGCCTTAGGATATTTGATAGACTCCAATTAGAAGAAGAAGGTCGCGGGAGAGAATGAAGAGAAAATAGGAGAAGAAATCGCCTAGGGTTTAGAAGAAATCGCCGGAAAATTGCGCCCAAATCGTCGCGGAGTTCGCCTCATAATCGCGTACAAATCGCCTAGGGTTTAGAAGAAGAAGGTCGCGGGAGAGAATGAAGAGAGAAGTCTGAACGCTTGGATAATTAGGCAAAGGCCCCTCCGTTATTGTCTTTATTTAATTTTGATCCCTCGCGCATGTAAATTTATAAAATAGCCCCTCCGTGTGTTGTTGTGTTATTTTTTAATCCTTAGATTTTTTTATGAATTTTTTTTGTGGATTCTAGTTAGCATTTCTCTATATATATATATAACAAATTTTATCAAGATTTTTATACACAACCATATATATATATTTTTAATAGAAAAGCGTACTTTCATTTAAATATCATATATATATATTTAGTAATACCATACACAACACCATAAGAAAATTGTCACGTGCCCGTTTTATTGGTGGTGGTGGACGGGCTGGTTTTTTGGTGCTAACGACAATTAATCAATCTCATATACATATAATTATTGATCTATAGTGATTATAAAATTTTGGAATGCTTTGATGATTTCGTTTTTTGACCACTTCATTTGTATGAATATTTCTATTTGTAACGAGAACAAATTATTTGTCTTCGAAATATATATGAAACTCATTCCTCAATACATACATATAAATGATACACGTAAATTTAATGATTACGACAAAATAAACCTTGTATGTTTTTTAAAGCACCATAACCCACCGTACTACAAAGGTCTAATAAAGACAAGGAAAAAAATCAGTACTTGCACCCCTAATGTGGCATGCAAACTTACAAAGATCATGACTTGTTTTATCATATCAAAAAAATTTCCTCCACTCTGTGCTGATTCGAATGGAGAGGATGATTACTCGGTTACTCTTATAATATAAGAACGAATAACGACCAACCGAGTCCAACAAAATGGCAACTCTTTTGTTGTTGATCACTTTACAAATTAATTAAACTATTATGTATTTTGGATATATTGCCACACATAACGTTGCATGTGAATGTACTTTCTAAAATGCCAATGTCACGTGACCTTTGGTGTTATGTATTATCCCCTTCCTCTCCCCGTTAGAATCCTAGGGTGTCCCCATTATACCGATAAGTACGTTTCACTTGTACATAAGAAACCAATTTTGCATTGAACATATTTAGCCAACACGTACAAACATAATTAGAGAAACAACACCAGCTTGCTGTATACATTACCAATAAGTTATGAATATATGAATTATATTATAATAGTGGTGAGGAAAATAATGAAACAAGAGTCCGCCAAAGAGAAAAGGAGGATAGAAGAAACTAAAGAGAGTCACGAGGGGGAAGGCCAAATTACGTGCAGCCAATTAAACACGGTTTTGTGGAGCCAATTTGTAATGCTTTACTCTTCATGTCTCTGTTGCAAATGCCTCCACAAAACATGGAATATATATATACAGAAAGAATAAACACATGTGTTAAATGGTACCGGTCCACCACGTATTTTGCCTACGTGGCTTGTTCTCGTTGGATGAAGCATAGGGGAACACCTGCCAATGATGTAGTGGAATTAACAGGAGGAGATGGATTACTAGGGTGGAAATTCAGAGATTTGAAATTTGTTTGACATGTGTCAATAGTTGATTGAATGTATCAAACTGCTGTAATGTATGTATGTATTGTTCTGAACAGCATAAGAAAATAAAATAGGGAAGTAGCCAAAGAAATAAAGTGCCAAGTTTTGGTAGCTGGCCAAGTATTGATATGTTCACCTTGTGAGGCATCTTTTCTTTTGGCTTTTATATAATTCATCTCATTTTATTTTCTTCTGCAAAAATCATTAATAGAACCCTAGTTTTATTATACATATTTATATCTTCTATATGTAATGAATAAACTAACATGTAGTCACTTTCTTCATTAATTAACACATAATATTCACAGTGGTGATTCTGATTATTTCTTTTCTAGCCAATTGATTGATAAACTAACTATAAACTATTCTAATTTTTTGAGTGATCTACAATCAAGACTCGCATTCACTTGGGCTAATTAGATTTTGTTATGGGCTCAAATACCAGGTCTATTAAAGAGTAAAATCATAAGATTAATAAATATAAATATTAGAAGCCAGTTTGAATAATTGTCTCACTATAAAATCTTAAGTTGGCCCAGGACTATCAATGGCTCGCAAAAATTCAGGCATCGATGGATCCAACCGTGACCATTGGTTAAGAACAAAATAAAGCTATAACTATAGTTAAGATGGGAAGCCTTTCAAATTAGTGGAATTTGTTCTAGATAAAAGATGCTTAATTTTTCTTTTTACTGGTCCTAATGTGCGACTAATTTAGATGAACATTAAATTTTGTATTTTATTATGAAAAAAATTTAGTCATTTAAAAATACACTGTTAGATTGACTAAGGGCCTGTTTGGAATTTGGATTTTACATTCCGGCAAAAGACAAATTTTTGTTTGGCAACACTTTAACGTTGAATTAGAAATTGCCGGATAACTTTATACACACTATATTCTAGCAAAATATATCTCTCAAATAAGTTGGAGTGCAAAGTTGCCAGAAAAGTTGGAATGATTAATATCGTTCAAATTCCTTTAACTTCTAATCAAAATTATTTGTTGGATGAAATATTATAAATTGGATTGGTAGCATGTGCTGTGTTGATCATGTTGAGCGGTGATTATTAGTTGGTTCAATTAAAATAATGTTATTCTAATAATTCCCTAACATGTACCTATGTATGTAAATAATTTTATGTTTGATTGAAATTAAAAAAAATTTCGAACTTTGCCAAAATTCTAAATCTACTATAATTCTCATTCTAATACAAAATAAATGCAGAGACTATCAAATTATACATAATAATTATATAATATCTATATCATTAATATAATGATATATTGAAGTAGAGCAAAATATTATGAACAAATAATACTCATTTTATAATTATTAAATCTATATAATTAATATATATTATTATAAAGAATATTATTATATGGATAAAATATGATATTATAATTATATAACAATGTATTTAATAATATTATATCATTATTATAATGTATATATGTTTATAATATTATTTTATTATAATAATATAATTATGATATACTGTATTTAAATTTGAAACCAAGGTATTTAAATTTGACAGATGGTCCAAAATTTATTACTAAACTTTATCATGATGCTCTGATTTGGGTGAAATTTAAATACAATGCTGAAATTTAAATTTAGTTACTAAACTTTATTATGATATACTATTATCCTATTAATATATTAGCATTAATAATAATTAATATTATAATTGTAATAATATTGTAGTAATATTATAAATAATATTATAATAATATTATAATTAATATTATATTAATAATATAATAATATTAATATTAAAACTAGTATATCAATATTATTAAATTATAATAATATTAATATACTAGAATGTAAATATTAGTTGCGCGGGGCTCGGTAGTGACGACGGTACCCAACAGTGGTATCAGAGCGATTGTCGCGATTCGAGAGTCGAATCGATTTCGAATAAACGTTATTCAGAATTCCATGTAAAATTAGGTATAAATCATATAGATTCATATTTTTGGACCATTGAAATCTTACTAGAATTTGATCATTTGATAATCAGAAGAATCTAGAATTAGTTCTTCACACTTGAGGTTATCATGGATCATTTTTCGTGCGTAGCATAATACTTAGATATGATCTTCCACTATCTGTAAAAGAATGGTCATGTGATCATCATCGGGTATTGTCTGAATCATGAAAATTGATGTGAGTCACCAAGATAGAAATGGTTCCTCTCGAAAGAAAGAGATATCCCTTAGGCCTGTCGATGAATGGATCAACGAAATCTCAGGCCAGAGTCAATGATATTAATAGATAATATCGATTATATTTGTTGATTCAATTCGGTATCGAAATTAAGTGTAGTTAATCAAATATAAGGATGACTATTACCATGCCTTTGCCTTTTGACTGACATATATCGTGAACAAAAGAACTAAACACCACCATTTGAGATGGGTATAAATGATCACAATCATTTTTCGTTTTCAACGTGGGAAAGCTATGATGGATTTCTTCCTAGATCCCTCTCATGAGCTCGTAAACTTAGACATAAGTTTACTATCATTGCTTGATACGAACCTACGCGGTCACACATAGAGCTGTCTTATTTCGGACTTGAATTTCAATATCTAAGATAGATGTACATGTGATGTACATTAGTGCTTTCTTTAGTTGTATCCGAAACTCAGTGGGAGACTGAAGGAAATACAGTTATAGATCAACTAGTAGATTATACACATGAGGATAGATGAACATACGAGTTCGTCGAAATGATTGGATACATAATAAGATTATGCAAAACTGACTGAAATTACACAGTCCGTCATGACGGACTGGTTGGTCCGTCGTGACGGACCAAAGGTGTTTTCTGTGCGGTCCAAACTGAGAGTATAGCGTCATGACGCACTGGTTTGTGCGTCATGACGGAGCTGCGTCACGACGGACTGGTTGGTCCGTCATGACAGACCCTTAGAGTAACTGTTGATTTAGTAATCGTGACACGTCTGTCACGATGTACCATTTCGTGCGTCATGACGGACTGTGATCCAAATTTTGGATTGACATTTTTCTTGATACTCATTAATCCTCTTATAATGATGGTGTTAATATAAGATATTGACCTGACCTCTCTCTCTCTTCTAAGCCATTCCAGATCTCTGGAAATTGATAAAAATGCTTGTGAGACAAGCAAACAGAAGAGATGAACATCATATGCGATTGAATGATCAAAGCATATTTACGGCAATTATAGGGGAATAGAGCGTAACCGAAAGACGAGGCTCGAGATGGATACGAGTAGAGGGATTTCACCTGAAATCCTCTATTGTGATCAAGTGAGAGCAAAGTATAGGACGAATCGGATGTGATCCGGTTGTATACGACAAATTGGAGCTCCATCAAAGGTGTCGAATCGTGCGGGAATTGGACGCACGTGTTATCGAGGATCGGAGAAGCGAGAAGAGCAACTCCAAGTGCGTGTCAACCCTTCTTCGTGATCAATTTCATGTGGTATGACACTATATATATAAGAGTTATATATTTGTAGTTACATAATTAGGATTCGTACTCTCGGGTCGACGACGTGGTCCTCAAAATCGGATCTGATTGGGTTCTTCATTCCGATGCGCGGGGCTCGGTAGCGACGCCGGTTCCCAACAAGTATGGTAGTTAGACAGGATCGTTCTACAAGGAGATTGGTCGTTTTATGAAATTATCTATAAAGCAAAGAAAAATTTAGGATACAACTAAAAAAATGAGGCAGTGGAGCTTCCGTTCGAGCAGAATGGTTCGGTCCATTCGAACGGAGTAAGTTGAGTTGCATTTGTAAATGTAATTTGTGGGCTTCCGTTCGAACGCAGGAAAACTTCCATTCGAACGGATTAAGTTATGTGACAGTTTTGTAGTAGTTTAACAAGAAAAGGTTCAATTTTTAAGTATTTGAATAAAAGATTAACTAAAGATATAATTAACATGAACTAAGGAGGAGGTGAATATGTAGATGATTTGGTTGAATTGAAATTAGTTAAACTTATATTGGCAAAGAAATTCAGGAAATTAACAAAGGAATTTAGAAATTAAGCAATTTGTTTAAAAGAAAGTTCAAGAAAATTAAATAGGATTGAGAAAAAAAATGATCAAACTAGATTAACTTAAATTAACAATAATTCTAAAGATTACACACACAAATCAAAGTAAAATTACAATAAAAACTCGAAATTACTAAAAATGAAACTTTTAACCTAAAACGGATGAACCAGAGGAAGAGTTGAGACTCTCTGAACTCCTATGGGTGCCCTCTTGTTCCGCTGAGATGGAGAAGGGCAAACTTGCTTGAGATCCCTCTTGTGCTAAGATCTTGAAGAATTCGGTTAGTTCTTGAAGATTTCTTGAATCGGGAGCAAGGATTCGTTGTAGGTTTAAAGTTTTGAAAGAGAGTGAAGAAGATGAGTGGAACTGGGTTGTGAGTAGCAAAGTGTAGTGTAGTCCAAAATAGATCTCTTCTCATGGACATATTGGGGGTCTTTAGATAGTATGTGCTCTTGAAGCTCTTTCATTGGGCCAAGTCGGGTTGAGGGAATAGTAGGGGAAAGTGGAGTTGGTTCAAGGTAATAATGAGTTGGCCCGTGGGTTGTTGGAATTTCGTGTAATGAGTCATTTTTTACTATCTTCGTTCCATGCTTGTTTCATTCCTCATCCCTTATCCGAAAATTATGATCTTATATATCAATTTTATTGGAAAAGGGAGAAGAATCGAGCCGTGCCCTCGGATTTGCCCAATTCCTTTTTTTATCCTTGAAATTAACACGAAAATCAAGTAGTTAAGTATTTTCTAATAATAATGTAAATTTGTAACATTTTATATACTGACTTATCAATTTATAGTGTTTAAATTCCACTTTAAGATAAGCAAAATATGCACAAAATTTCCCTTATCAATTTCTCATATGTTATATATCCTTTAGTCATTTGTTTCGGAATGCTCTCAAATTATTCTTATTTCATTTCTTGTATTGTACAATTAAGAGGTGAATTATATCTTATTTAACTTCTATGATAATTAAAATAGCATCCTTTAAACTAAAATGATGCTATATTTAACTGACTGATATCTAACACATTGTTTTAGTATGACTGGCTTATATTTGATCAATTATTTTTTTGAAAAAATAGATTTGATCAATTTTGGAAACTTAAGCATTAAATAAAATAAAAGTAAATGACTAACCAAAAAAGGGTAATTTTGATACATATTTGAAAGATCAGGAAAATAATTGTACATAGTGACGATGTTTCTTAGGTTTTGCAGGGATAAAAAAAACTAGCGCCTTATTATTATGCAACACATTTTCATTGGCATATTTTGATTGACATCTCTGCGAGAGTGTCACGACTCACATTGCCGAGTTATTAACTAATGGTAATTTTACTATACCTCCTCATTTTTCCACCACATCTTCTATATCACCAATAAATAATTAATTGATGATTAATTAACAAAATCATTAACAAAAAGATACTCCATTAATAATTAATTATTACTGATTAAAAATGGTTAATGCATGCATACTTTAATTATATATTAATTAATTGTTAATTGAGTGTATTTTTATTCATTATTTGGATAATTAATTAATAATTGATGATATAAAAAATGTTGGGGAAATGAGGGGGCACCGTATATGCCCTCTTAACTAATATCTTATCTGAAGTTGTGGGTAGGGTACATGTGAAAGCTACCATGCAACAACGGGAAGACTTCATCTCTACAACGCACAAGAGAGAAAAACCAAGAGCCAGGGAAAGCAATGTGGGAGCAAACTAGGTTTTTGAACAATTTTTACTTCGGACCATGGAGAGCTCTTATATAAGATAACACTACTTTTTAGTGCTTAAAGATATTCTTTTTTGAAGTAAGTGCTAACCTCTTGTATCCGATCTTTGCTAATCTCCAAGCCCCCGTTTGGATGAGCGATAAGGAGAGGATAACCTAACTTATCCCTCTATTTCTTGCCAAACATATAAGGTATAAAGAGAAATAAGATGAGATAGAGATAAAAAATATGAATAAGGTTATCATCACTTTTTTATGATGATAAGGCTTTACTTTATGTATCCCTCAAACCTTTTACAAAACTACCCTCACACATATGATTATTATAATATTATTATTATATAATATAATAAAACAAAAAATAATAATATAATATAATATAATATAATGTAATATAATATAATATGATATAATATAATATAAAATAATACATTATATTATAATATAATATAATATATTAATATTATAATATAATACAATAAAATACAATATAATATAAAACAACACATTGTAATATAATATAATATAATACAATACAATACAATATAATATAATATAATATACTATACTATAATATAATATAATATAATACATGTTGTTTAATTTAGACCTAGAGGGGGGTAAATAGGAAGTTCTAAGGTCCAATTTTTGCGATAGTGGAATACAATTACTATTTGGTGCGGAAGCGTAAATAAATTAGAGGAAGAATACAATACCGAAATAAATAACACAAGATATTTGTTTACGGAGTTCGGTAGGTGGTTGTTTTGTAGCTTTAACTCACCGTCTACTCGCTCAATCGACCGACTCGATTGATTGCAAGTACCTACGTCTCCGGAGTTGCCTTGCGCCTTTTCGGCTTTCGATTGAATACCCAAATCAAGCAATTACAAGGTTTGCCTAGATCGATTTACACGCTTCTATCGATCTATGGAGGGTTTTACAATCTTTGCACTAGCCTATTACAATTGTCTAATACGAAATAAACGTGATCGGTCACGAAAGTTGAGAATCGTATTTTGTGGAAATAAGAGGGATCTAATAATCTCTAAGAATTTTTTAGAAGATTAAGCTCAAGGTTTAAAAGCTAGGATTCTCTCTTTTGATTGGGAAAATATATTAGTCAAGAATATTAGAGAGAATGAGGGAAGAGTTCTATTTATATAACACATAGATCATACCCTTATCTTGCTTTTTCTGCACAGTCCGTTACAACGGACATGTAGTCCGTTACAACGGATCAAAAGTCAAACTAGCCGTTACAGCCAATATATTCGTATTTTCCATAGTTCGTTACCACGGAAATAATGTCCGTTATAACGGAGTTCATGAATTAAGAATTCGTTATAACGAACTACATAGTCCGTTACAACGGACGTTAGACTGTGACCTCACTTCAGGTTTGTTCTATATATATATCTGTTATAACGAAGACAATTCCGTTACAACGGTTGATGTTCGTCCGTTACAACGGATTGGTTAATCCGTTACAATGGACATGAAGTAATATTTGGTATACTGAAGTGAGTTCAATGTCCGTTACAACGGACATAACAGTCTGTTACAACGGACATAGATCTGTGACTTTTCTTCTTCAAGTTGGCATTAATTAGCGTTGTAACGGTGATACTTACGTTACAACGCTTGGTGGGTGTCCGTTATAACGGACTGGTGAATCCGTTGTAACGGACTATACTGTGTTTGCCATTCTTGAAGAGGACGAGAAGGTCCGTTGTAACGGACTTGATGGTTCGTTATAACAGACATATTTCTGTCAGCCTTATTTGTTATTTCATCATTTTGATGGATTTCGAATATATTTCTTTGACTAATTTTGAACTTAATAATTCATAAACAAGTTTAGGGATACATGTAAGTTGTTTTGGTGATTTGTATGATTTTCCAACTTGCGGAATCTTCTATGTCTTGATGTCTTCACTTGATCATGCGTTTTCGTGCCATCGTTTCTTCATCGTCTTGACTTCCGACGTCTTGACTCTTCTTTTGATCCTTTTGTGGGTTACGTCTTCTATCTCTATAAATGTCACTCCCGCAAATAGATTAGTGGTATCGACATTATTTTGAGATAATCAAACCCTAGGAAATTTGAACCAACAATACATTATATTATATTACAATATAATACAATAATTATAATGTAAAACATTATAATGTAATATAATATTATATAATATTATATAGTATAATGTAATATAGTATAATATAGGATAGCCTAATAAAATTATAATATAATACAATATAATATAATATATTTAATATAATCAATATGAAATATAATGTAATGTAGCGTAATGTAATTAAATATAATATAATATATTGTAACATAATATAATATAAAATAATATGATATACTATAATATAATTAATATAATATAATATGATGTAATATGATATAATATAATATAATAGTAATTTATGTTTTAAGGGAATATTTATCTTTTTAACATATTAATTTGAAATTTATAAGAAAAATGGTATTTTGGTCATTTCAAAATATTCTATTTTGATATTAATACTATCTCAAAATTTATCCACACAACCTTACCAAACACCATTCCAAAATTTAGGGATGAACAGGGACAACTCATTATCCCTCAAATAATTTATACCCACCTTATACTCTTCCCAAACGGAGCCTCAAGAGTTTAGCAGATTTCTTGAGGTATCTATTAGTAGCACCGGCATTCAATTTCTAATTAACAGTTAAAAGTAATAATTAAGTATACTCTTACAAAACTACTAACAACAACATAATTAGCAATTACAATTATATCTCGTGTACTAATATTTAATAGACAACATTTACTTAATCATAAAAATTTCAAATCTTGTTAATCATAAAATACATGATATTATTAAATTTGTGAATTGACTGTTGTATTCAAGACTAGTTAACCCTTAAAATTAAACTTGCTAATTTATGAAAAAAAAATATTGTAAGTATTTATAAATGTGTGAATTAACTGTTGTATTTACAAATGTTTTTATTAATTAAAATGAGTAAATACATGTGTGAATTAACTGTTGTATTTACAAATGTTTTTATTAATTAAAATAATGTATTTAACACCTATTAACACATAAAATACATAATACTAGGTTGATTACTGCGTGTTGCTGCGAGCGTAATATGGAGTATATGTGGTATCATCTTGGAACGAGCATCATTTTCTCACTTAATTGATGGCGTGGAAGCATCAAAGTCAGAAAAATCACTTCCACGATAATATATAGGATTGGAGTAATTCTCGCAACATGTTCTCGCAGCAGGATAATGATCATACGTTGAATATTATATTCATACTATAAAAAAGTTTAATTTAATTCAATCAATATCCTACACCTCATCATCCTGTTGTCAATAATGTTGCGACAGCATATTGTGTAGAATTACTGTATAGGATTGGTTCTACATATTTATGTACTCAGTTCAACAGTCCTAGTTTATGTTCAACATAATTTGAGTTGGATTCTAGGATACTTTTGTTTGAGCATGGCTTCCGGTGCAGTATGGTTTGATTATTATCTTGCCTGGTATTAAATATTACAGACCATTTACTGTGCCCCCATATTTTCCTATCATATTCTCTATATTATCTATTAACCATTAATCATCCAAATAATTAACAAAAAAACACTTCATTAGTAATTAATTAATATATATTTAAAGTACATATGAATTAACAATTCTTAATCAATATTAATTAACGGTCAATATAATGTCATTTTGTTAATGATCATGTTAATTAATCATCAATTAATTTTTAATTGGTATTATAAAGGATGTGGTGGAAAAATGAGGGGCATGTGGAAATTATCCTAAATATTATCGGAGGACAAAGACGCAAAGAAGTACATTTACGGGTTTGGGCCAGGTGGTTGTGGCAGGGAAATGGACAGTTGCGATGAAATTACAAGATAGATTGAGTTAAGAGTGTTGATATTCCTTTACGATTTCCTCATCATATTAATGACATAAAATAAATACACGTGCTGATAAGTAAATATATCCAGTTTAACACGTAAGTATGTGTTAGATGAGTAGATATAAAATGTGCATGTTCTAAATAAATAAATTGGTTCGTTTTTATGCGTTGAAATTTTTAATTTCGTACGTGTATTTATTTTACTTGTTTGTTTTATTACTAATTGGCAGTACATAAATTATTATTGGAGAGTGTGTGTGTGTGTGTGTGTGTGTGTGTGTGTGTGTGTGTGTGTGTGTGTTTACAGGGGATTAGTATAATTTTCAATTGAGTTATTATGATGCAAATGATGATGAGGTGACAACATCAAGCCAAAGCGTTAGGTATCTGTAGATTTTGATTGAAGAGATACATCTACGTAAACCTGTGAATGGCAAAAGGATTCCGATTTTGATTGGGGTTGGCATAAAAAATAAAAAGTAACCAGCAGTACAAATCATACTATCAAGTATTAAAAATAGAGAAAATACAGCATATGCCTCAATCTTACTTAAATATTTTTAATGCATTAATCAAGAGTGTTTAAATGAATATATTAAATTCTAAATTCGATTTGTTATCTGGAGATCCGGCCTTCGATTCCGGTCTCTCTTTTACCTTTTTTTTTTTAATCCAATAGAGTTTTATAAGACAAGTTAAACCAAAATCATATTATAATTTTCAATCAAAGTCAAATAATTCATGTCTTTGAGCTCACTGGGTTATTTTAGTTGCATTTGTTCAATAAATAAAATTAACGAAATATTACATATAACATGTAAATGATACATGTATAAGTATGTGTATTGTTTTCATTGAATTTATCATGTACAGTGAAAATTGACTTCTAATATTAATTTCAAGTTAAAATTACACAATTTCTAGATTTTCTATGATGTGCAAATTGTACAAACATGTAGAAAAATTGGACACTATTTTAACTTTTTACATAAATAATATAAGCTGGTTGTGATTGAGATTAATCACTCGTTATCATTATCATATTGTAATGTTTGTAAGTATGTAAGAATAGTAGAATGAGTCAAAATACAACATATAGTTATAGTTCGGTAATAATTTTAGATGTGGAGTTTTTAGCGAAATCACAAATATTTTTTACGTACCACATATATAATACATTTATTTTAAAATAATAATTATTTTTTTAATTGTGAAATAAGAAATCCCCGAAGCGAGGGTGATTTCTAGTATCATATTAATTATTTTTTATTATGCTCATCATTATGGATAGATATAGATAAACCAATAAAGCAAAGACAAGGACATGCCATATTGATAGTTAGAAATAGAAATGACCCCTGTGACGGATATTGAGTGAGATTTTCAGCTAGGTCAAATAAAAAACATCTATTAAAATTACATTATAAGAAATATTGGGAAGCAAATAATAATTTACATTATTATATTGATAAAATACATTAAATCACCAATTATATTTATTATTCGGCGAAAATTTTGAAATGATCAAGTCCTCCCGGTCCCTACGTAGATCTGTCTATGCATATCATATTGTTTTAACATGTCATTTAGACCATTCATATTTTGAATACTCCTTTTAGACTATTCAAACTAACAGAAATTGGCCTTTACAAATCAAATATATCATTTAGACCCAGATCTTCAGGAAGTAAAGGAACATATACAGCATGCACTACAAACATGTTTTTATTATAACATGGAAGATATTTTGGTTAATTAACACGCTAGAATTAAATTCTTTTTTGGAAAAATCAGAACAAAGTGCACCTGCAATATTTTAGTGTAATTAACAAGCTACAATCAAATTCTTTTGTGGAAAAATCAGAACAAAGTACACATGCAATATTTTATAAGTATAGATGTCCATACGGCCAGGCAGGCCATTGTCATAGTGGTGTTGGTGAACCTATATTCAACCAAAAGCAATGATGCATAAAGGCTCCGAAACATAACTTATGGGCTCAAGCCATCGTCATGGTGGTGTGGCTATTGTCATAGTGGTGTTGGCGAACCTATATTCAACCAAATGCATAAAATAAATTATATTTTGCAACCCGATTTCCGCAAAGTATCCTCAATTCCTTAATTAACCTACTTAATTAACAACTCAATTAACAAAAACATCTGAACGGCGCGGCTCCAGATTCGCGAAGAACGACAGCCCTGTCAGCGACAGTGAGGGCGTCCGACGGAGATCCGAGGCAGGCAGGCGTCCGACGGCGACGGCGACAGCTAGTGTACAAGGAGGAGATCCAAGGCGGACAGGCTGCGACGGCGACAGCGAGGGTCCAAGACGGAGATCTGACGAAGATCCGAGGGGAGATCCGAGGCGGACAGGCTGCGACAGCGACAGCGAGGGTCCAAGGCGGAGATCCGACAGCGACAACGACACCGATGGGCGGAGATCTGAGGGGTGGAGATCCTGAGGGCGAGATCCGACAGCGACGGGCGGAGATCTTACAACGACAGAGAGAGTGACGGGCGGAGATCCGAGGGCGAGATCCGACAGCAACGGTGAGGGCTGCGACAGCGACAACGAGGGTTGCCACAGCGAGGGCGACGGTGCCGCGACAAGGAAGAGGGTGACAGCTCCGACGAGGCCGATTATGGAGACGATTCGATCGTCTAAGGATGGCCGAAAGCATCGTCTTTCGGTTTGTATCTTTCTTTTGAAATTACTTTTTTACATTAATCATGTAAAATCGCACTCCAATGTATTAAACTATGCTTTAATATATTAAAAGAGGCTTCGCCTCTTTAGTTTTCAAAAAAAAAATAAGTTTAAAATATTAATTATCATTTGTTAATCCAGATGGATGTTAATTATCACGTTAATCATATAACATGTGTTAATTCAAATGTTAATTAAATAAAAATGAATTAATCATTAATATGAGGATGTTTCGTGAAAATCTGATGACACCATGTATGCCCTCAATGCATAATGCATAAAGCCTCTGAAACATAGGTTATGGCCTATGTTGCATACATGCTTCAAAGAAATCAATCATATCTCTATTACGGCGCATATACATATACGATATGTCACGGAACGTATCAGGCTATGTTAATATTAAAATTTAAACAAATACGTGTTTGAAATGACACGATATGTTTTTGATACTGCGCGATACAATTTCGATACTACTGGGCTATTTTTTCTTAATTGTTTTGACCTAACATAAATATACTTGACGTTCTTAGTACTTAATTATCAAATAATCTTAATTATATTCATCCCCACAAAAGTGGGATAAACATCCTCGATGACCTCATCAATTGTGTGTTAATCGGTTCGTACCTATCATAATCTTAATTAAAATTAATTTTTTTGTTAATTTCTCTTTTTGTTAATTGGTCCGTACCTATCACATTTAATTAAAATTAATGAATGTTCTAACCCGATTAATCATTAATCCAATAAATATGATGACGTCATCGAAAAATTTTATTTCAACTTTTGTGAAGCACCATATATGCTCTCTTCTACTATATGTCCTTCATTTAAAAAGACATCTTCAGTATTAAATTCTCTACTTTTTGTTTTTGTATTTCCTTCATTTCAGTATTAATGGACATAATTATATTTGCCTGTTTTTTTTTTCCGAGACATAATTATATTTCACTACTAATGTACACCTCTTCTTTTTCCCTCTCAAGAACTCTCTGAACTTAAATTACTTTCCATTCCCGATCTGTCTTTTGCCCTTCTCCGAGAAAGTGAACCCCTCTCTCTCTCTCTCTCTCTCTCTCTCTCTCTCTCTCTCTCTCTCTCTCCCGAACTCTCTCTTTCTCTTCGCATGTCACCGTGAACTCTCTCTCTCTCTCTCTCTCTCTCTCTCTCTCTCTCATGAACTTCTCTCCCTACATCTTTATGATCACAAATCGTTTATTTAATTTGGGTAGTCATAATGTCTTGTTAGAGTCCAATTATGATTTATATAGTTAAATACAGATTTAATACATTGCCAACATTAAATAAATCTATAAGGTCACACACAAAGACAAACTCGGATTGAAACCCAGAAAATCAGATTAAGATGAAGAGTTGTGAGCATTAGATGCTATATGCATGGTATTAATATTTAGTATTTAATTAATTGTGTGAGCATTACATGTTACATGCATGATATTAGTATTCATAATTTAATCTATTGGAGAAATGAAAAAGAGTTTGGAATTCTAACAGTTTTCCACTTGATTATAAATACATACTAAATATTTTCATAAAAAGATTGATTCACTCAACCTTTTTAGTACAGATTGTACACTTCTCAATATTTCGAAAATAGAGAGAAAAGAGAAGAGAAAATAGTTCTCTTTGTGAGAAAGAAAAGAGTGAAGCTTGGCTGAATTTCTTTGAGAAAGAAAAGAGAAGAAAGCATATTTTCTGAAGGGAGGAAGAGTCGTGTGTGGATACCTCTAGAGTGTGGTGCCGATTTGGAGCATCGCTTGAAGTGATCTTCCTTCAACCAGATTTGAACGAATTTTGAGGTATAATTTTGAAACTATGCCTTCGTATCTAATTAGCAATACACATATCTATGGGTCTAGGGGTTTGAGTAAGTTACGTTGTGCAACAAGGTTGTCCGAAATCCTAACAAATTTCATTACCAAAGTCACGTACTTTTGATGATATTATCGAGATTGTCATTCAGGATTTATTCTTTTAAGGGTTCAATATTTTTAAGATTAAAATCTAAACCAAATACACATAACAATAATTATGATAAGAAACTTTCACTGATTAAATAATTTTGCATTACACAATCATTCGCAACTATTATATAGGCCTAGGGTACTACAGCTTCAGTACGGTACCCGAAATTGTTTTGGAGTTCATTGAGATGAATGGTACGGTACCGCCTGGAGTCTTTAATGGAGGCTCCACTTCTAGCGAGAAGTTAATTTGGTACTAGAGAGTTGAGTCGAGTTGTCGAGTTGATGAGGAAGTTGAAGAAGAACAAGTTGTCGACTTAATTTGAAGGAAATACAGTTTTGGATCAACAGTAAAAGTATACATATAAGGATATATCAACACGAATGTTCATGGATTTAATTAAATCCATAATAGGATTGTGCAAAGTTAAGTTCTAGAGAGTGGTTCGTTCGAACGAACCATAACGTTCGTTCGAACGGACTAATTCGAATGTAATTTGGATTTTAACACAGAAATGAGACAGAGAGTGGTTTGGTTCGAACGAACCAACGGACCACTACGACAACAAAGGAGTGCTCGAAGACGTGAAGGTGTGGGATATGTGACGCGCTTAAATACATGGAGAAAGCACAAGGAGAGCATATATCAGCGATCAACCATTCGAACGCGATCAATTTCGCGTGGTATGTGACTTCATCTTTTATTTGCATCGTACTCTCGAAGAGGTGACATGATCTCGGAGATTAGGGTAATCCGGACTCGGGGCCCTCACTTCCGCTACGCGGGGCTCCGGGTGCACCGTTACCCAATATAATTCTGTACTGGAGAGTCGGTAATGGAGGCTCCACTTCTGGCGAGAAGTTATTTCGGTACTGGAGAGTCGAGTCGAGTTGTCGAGTTGATGAGGAAGTGAAATAATTGAGTTGTCGAGTTGTCGAACAAGTTGTCGAGTGGATTATTAATTGTCAAGTAGTCGAGTTGTTGGGTCGACTGGATTATGGAATAAAAATTAATGATTTTGTTGCAAGAATTTTTGCTACGAGATTAATGATTAACTTTGTTGCGAAATATACATCATTAATAATTACTAATTAATGATTAACATAGAAAGGACATGATTAAAAAACTATATTTGATAATTAACGTATTTGAAAATTTACATACATCACTATGTTGATTAAAGTATTAATTAATGATCATAATAGTGGTTAATGAATTAGTAATTTTGTAATAATTGTATTTCTTAATTACTTATTTGCTAATTACAAGTCATATTAATTAACGTATTTGTTAATAATTGTATTTGTTAATTTTCATAAAAGAATTAAGTTTGTAAATTTTTGTTATTTAAAATTAATTTATACTACGTGTTAATTAATTTTCCATTTAATTAATGAATTTACATTAGTTAGTTTTCATTTTAATGTTGAAATTAATACTACATCTTAATTGGATTAGTAGTTATGTTAATTGATATTAACACTCGTGTTAATCGTATGTCAATGACAGGAAACATAGCTTTGTTAAGAAGCTACTCAAAGATACATCCTCATTAACATGATGACATATGCATGACTTAAAGATACACCCTAATATGTACACCCTAATATGTTTATTTTTTTATTTTTTTTTTAAACTAATCAGTTTTTTTCAAGTTTTTAATTTACTTTTTTTTTATTACTGACTTTTTATTTTTGTTAAATAATTCGTTCTTTATTTTATTTTAACAGAAATGACAAGGAATATCCGTAACTTCTACATAGAGATGGGTTCGTCTCCCATGCAGGAATTCATGACAAATTTTTATATTTTTCACCAATAAAATAATATTCTTACATGCTAATTCTTTTTTTGATAGATAATACCTATGAAGTGTTTTATCTTTTTTGTGAGAGGCATTCATGATTTAAAATTGAAATCATCGAATGACACAATTTGGAATGTGGTAGATAGTATAATTGGTGATAACTTCTTAATACAATCAAGATGGACGGAACTTTTACGCGCTAACAATATTCAAGTAAATAACACGTCGATCTTCTCATCTGTTGGCTATTTGATTTTTGAAGTCATGATTTTTTTTGCCAAATGGATGTGAAAGACGATTTTCTGTTGAAGTTGAAGAAGAAGATTTAATAGAAGAATCTGTAGTTACATCTGTGGAGACGGGAAATACATTACCAAGTAAGTTTTATTTTAATAAAAATTACAATTTTTTTGAAAATCTTTACTAATATATTATATTTTTATGTAGGGAACCATGCGTCGTCTTCTAGAACATCTTCTAAACATTATATTCCGAATATATTTTAGTGCTTTTTATTGATGTTATTTAAATATTATTTTTTAATATTTATGCTGATTATTAATTTAATTATTTTTTGTGTTCAAATTTTATTATTATATGTATAATAATTAAATAAATTTAATATAATTATGTTAAATATTTATATGAATTAAAAAATATAATTATATATATAATAATTTAATATCTAATATAATTATTACATATATGTATATATTATAATTATAAATTTAATACTATCTAATAAACTAATTAATATATTGATAATTAAATAGAATGAAAATCATATTTATGATATAAAATCATATGTTTATATTAATGTTGTAGTGTTAAAAAAATCATATCATATAAAATACTTTATATTAATGTTTATTCTAAATTTAATTTTGATATTAAATTACTTTCACTATTAATTGATAATATTTATGATTTTAATTGTATTTTGAATCAATAAAAATAATAAGTACTATAAATTAATGATTTGTTACTACATATATCGTATGATTCGTTATTTTATATTTGATATTGTATGAAATATTGTGAACAAGGATATAATATTTGTTATGTTTTTTCGTAAAAGTATATTATGACTCGTATATTATTATATAATGTCACTAATATAAGTATTACTATTTGATAAAAAAAAAATGAGATTTTTTGGTATCATAAAGTAAAATAATTGTAAATTATATGAATAATCATGGATAAATGAGTTCAAATAATTTAATTTTGAGATTATATTATCAATATTATCATGATTGTATCATTGTATTACAATGAAAAACATAATTAACATACTCACCATTAATTATATTTATATATCACATTTTAATTTAGCGAAACATCCTCAATTTCTTTATTAACCCAGTTAATTAACATGATAATTAACAATTAAGACATAATTAGTACTTTTTAAATGTTAATTAAAAATTGTTAATTTCCACGACATTAATTATATTTATATATCACATTTTAATTAATTATATAGCATGTGTTAATTACCGTGATAATTAAGTGAATTAATTAGGATACAAATATGTTCTGTTGAAATATGGGAACATCATATACCCTCAATTAATAATTTATCAATCCCCTTATTTTGCACTTATCTTTGAGCCTCCTCATGAAGCAACATCATCATGCTTAACATGATTATTAACTATTGGATTGTATGATGTGGCTTCATCATATGCATTAATATTATATTTGATCATTTAAGACATGCATTTTGTATGACTATTTTTAAGTAGTGATGTGGTTTATGTTGGTTAATTCTAACCTAGAGGGGGTGAATAGGTAAACCTAGAATGAAATTTTCACGCTAAGGTATACAAATTCTAATTTAATGCGGAAGCTAAAATGATGTAAAGTAAATTATGCAAATACCGAACAATTGAACACAAGATGTTTTGATGACGGAGTTCGGTAGGTGGTTGCTTTGTAGCTTTAACTCACCGGCTACTTGCTCAATCAACCGATTCGATTGAATACAAGTACCTTCGGCTCCGGAGATGCCTTGCGCATTTTCAGCTTTCGGTTGAATTCCCAAATCACTCGTACAAGATTTTGCCTAGATCGATTTACACATATTTCTATCGATATATAGTGGGCTTTACAATCTTTGCACTAGTCTATTATAGTTATCTAATACGAACTAAACGTGATCGGTCACGCAAGTTGGGAATCGTATTGGATGGAGGAAATAGGGATCTAATAATCTCTAAGAATGTTTTAGAAGATTAAGCTCAAGGTTTTATGGCAAGGATTCTCTCTTTTGATTTGGAAAATATATTTGTTTTTGTGAAGTGAGAGAATGAGGGAAGGGTTCAATTTATAGAACATATAGACCCTTCCCTTACCTTGATTCTTCTGCACAGTCCATTACAACGGACATGATATCTGTTATAACAGACCAAAAGTCAAACTAGCCGTTACTGTCAATATATTCGTATTTTTCCATAGTCCGATATAACGGAAATAAAGTCCATTATAACGGATCATAGTATTAAGAAGCTCGTTGTAACGAACTACAAAGTCCGTTGCAACAGACATGCTCCTGTGACTTCACTTTCATATTGGTTCTATATTCCGTTATAACGACGAAGACTCCGCTACAACGGTAGGAGTTTGTCCGTTACAACGGATTGGTGATTCCGTTACAACGGACAAGCAGAGAGGATCTGGTATACTGAAGTGAGTTCACTGTCCGTTACAACGGACAGAATTGTCCGTTACAACGGACATTGTCTTGTGACTTTTCTTCAAGTTGTCATTATATACCGTTGTAACGGTGATTCTTCCGTTACAACGCTTGGTGGGTGTCCGTTACAACGGATTGGTGAATCCGTTGTAATGGACTATACTGTGGTTGCCATTCTTGAAGAGGACGAGGAGTTCCGTTACAACGGACATGGATGGTCCGTTGTAACGGACATTGTTCCGTCAGCCTTATTTTTTATTTCATCATTTTGAAGGATTTAGAATAAATTTTTTGACTTATTTTGAGCTTAATAATTCATAAACAAGTTTAAAGATACCTATAAGTTGTTTTGGTGATTTGTATGATATCCCAACTTGCGGAATCTCCGATGTCTTGATTCCTTGATTTTTCGATGTCTTGGTTTTTGTGTATCTTCGCGATTCTTCGACGTCTTGATATCCTTCGTGTCTTCACTATTCTTGAATGATCTTTAATTGTTTATCTTGAACTTTTTATTGCATTTTGTACCTATATCTCTTATACGTTGTACTTGATACAATTGTTAGTAATATCGACATTGTTTTTGAGATAAGCAAACGACCGGAAATTTGAACCAACAATTTAAACTCAATCATTAATTTTTAGTTAGATATGAAGATCATATTTTGTGTAGTAATTTATGTGTCATTATTTTACACCATGTTTTAGGCATTCTTAGAAAGTCGCATCATCATACATTAGCGATGTGCCCTATTATTATTGGTTAGAATCACATTAAACCAAGTCTAATAAATTGTTTAACATTTCACATAAGATTACATGATCAATTGTGAATGCAATGGAATATGAAAATTTTATATATAAAATACTAATAATTTAATATATAATATTGTAAAACATACAACATATATTAGTATTATTTTAGAAATTTAATTTTATAACCCCATCAAATATATTCATTTTAATTTTCTCTTTATTTTGACATCCATATTAGCAAAGTTCATACATTACTTTTTCATAATTTCAATTTGTAAAGATATTATGTAAGAAAATACAATGCAAACAAATACATATTTACATAATAGATTTTTAAGAATTTTATTTGCATAATAGAATTTTTAAGTATTATTATTTATTTATTTTAAAAATTATAACTATAAAAATCTCATATAATACTAAGTATATTATATTTGTGTTTTTAAGCAAACAAAACTTTTTCAAAATAATAGAATATAAATTTAAATAACTTTGTTTTAAGATGATATTATTATTACTATCATGCAAATGTTTAATTTTTATTAATGAAAAACATAATTTGCATGCTCGTCGCGTAGCGCGAGTATTCTCCTAGTAACTTTGAGAGACTTGTTAGTTTCAAATCATTTTGATATAAGTTGTGTTGTAAACAGATTATATTCGACATTAACATGATTGTAGGGATAAATTCGATATTTCTCATTTTGGAGGTATGCTGTATTAGAAATTCCCCTTAATTAAGATATCAAATAATCAATAAGTGTTAATCAGTAGAATTCTTAAATAATCCATTAATTTTATTTGGAATTTTGGGAAAACCTCCTCACTATTTAGATACTCAAAAAATTCTTCCAAACCAAGTTTCATTTTCATTTATTCCTCTGTAAGAACTAAACTCAACACTAGATGATGTTCATTTTTTTTGCACCAAAATATCTTTTTTATATTTTCATATTTAATTTTATTAAAAAATTGGTATTTGTATTCAAAATAATAAAAAGTATCAATCTTACAAATATTTGGCAAAAAGTACTATTTTTCAACTTGTTTTAAACTTTTAATGTTTATTCATGTTAATAAACTTAGCAGTTAAAATTAAAACTAACATGCGAAATCAATAGCGGAAGAAAAATATTTTGGAAGAAAATAATATTGTAGCAGCAAATTTTACTAAACAATGAATAGACATTATAATTATATGTTAAAATAATATTATTTTGTCAAGATATTTTCATGAACAATATTTTATATTGTTATTTATTTTTATTAGTAGTTAATGCTATTTTTTCATGACAAAATATATAATAAATTAAATATTAAAATTATATGAATATAACATACAGTACTTTTTAAATTAGTATATAAGAAAGTATATTTGTGGAGATTTTTAATTTAATAAAACCAAATATGAAAAATATAAGAATAGTTTGGTCCACGAAAAATTTAACACCGTTTAACTCAATTTTATTTATAAAGCTTGGTTTTGAGTATTCAAAAGGTGCAGGGTTCTTTTAAAATTAAAAAATATATATATTTAGGAATTATCCTATGTTAATTAGATAGATTTTGTATCATAAATAACCTCAAATAAATCGGGTTATTCAGATAATATAATGATTTTTTGATTAATTAGGATTAGGATTACATAATTTATATTAGTTACAATTTGGATTAACATATTTGGGTTAATTAATATCTATTTGAATTATTTAGCCCGCTTAATTAGGACTAGTATTAATGAATAATTACATCATCGAGAGTAAAATTGAGGATGTGGTGCGATTAAAATATATGCCATATGCCCTCTTCTAGTAATTGATCAATCTATTGTACTGTTATCTATGATGAATTACTCTTATTATTTACCCACACTCTTATTGTTATCTAACTTTGCGTAATTTTTTTGTGCCACATCATAATATTCATGTCAATCATTAGATTGTGCGGTAAAATTTAGACCACTGATTTTTATGAACATATTTTCTTTGTAACCATTTAAGTGTCTTATCGTACATCATATTCTAATTATTTTTAGAAATTCACATCATCTTATATTAAAGAAATGGACTATTATTATTGACTAAATTCATAATAGACTATATTTATTCAATTGTTTCTCATTTCTTTTGACCTAAATTTGTGCAATTTTCTTGTGCCACATCATCATATTCATGTCAACCATTAGATTACGATATATGACAAAATTTAGAACATTAATAAATCATTGGTTTTTTTATAAACATATTTTGTTTGTAACTATTTAATTGTCTCTTATTTTACACCATATTTTAAGCATTTTAAAAAAAAATCAAATAATCATATATTAATGACAAAGACTATTATTATTGACTAGGTTCCCGTTATACTATGTTTATTCAACTGTTTCTCATATCACATAAAATTACATAATACATACATTAGTAACTTAATATGTCAATTATAAAACATACAACATATATTCGTATTACTTTTTGGAAATTTAATTTTAAAAATTCATCAAACATATTCGTTTTAATTTTTCTTTATTTTAACAGCCATATTAGCATTAGTTCATACATACTATTTTCCATAACTTGATCATAATTTAAGTTTGTCTTAATATTTTGTAAAAAATACAATGCAAAAAATTGATTTTTAACATAATAGAATTTTAAGTATTTTATTTGTATAATAGATTTTTAAGTATTAATATTTATTTTTAAAAACTTATAACTATAATAATCCCATATAATAATAAGTTGGTTATATTTGAGTTTTTAATCAAACAAATTTAATATAAAAAAAATTAAAAAATAGTACATCCATCTAAATAACCTTTTAAACTTATAAACACCTATCAAAAAATATTGTTATATTTAAAAATATAAATTAAAAAATCATATGATCTAAAATAATTTATATTTGTGTTTATGTTAAACTAAAATTTGATATTATTTATTAAATTACTAATCGGAAATAATATCCTAACACCGATATCCAAATTGAAAGTGAATTTGGAAAAAATGAAACCTAGTGCTTGATTATTAAGTTCGATATTATTTATAATTTTCATTACATTTTGAATCAATAACAAATTATTATTACTATATAATTAATTATATGTTACTACATATGTCGTAGGATTCATTATTTTTTATATTTGATATTGTATGAAGTATTGTGAACAACAATGATATAATATTTTTTGTCATATTTTTTCGGAAAATCGTGTTATACCTCATATTATTCTGCAATTACATTAATATTTGTGTTATTATCTGATTAAGAAAATAAGATTTTTGTTACGACAATGTAAATTAATTGTAAAATATATACACAATCATAAACAAATGAGTTCAAATAATTTTATTATGAAATGATATTATCAATAATATCATACAAATATTGCACTTTGTATCATAATGAAAAATATAATTAATATACTGACAATTTATATTACAATAAAAAGTATAATTAATACACTCCCTATGTAAGGCGGATATTCTCTTAGTATTCATCATTATGGATAGATATAGATCACAAATAAATAAAGCAAAGTCTAGGGCATATCGTACTGATAGATATAATAGATATAGACATGCCATGTTATTTGACATGTCATTTCAGATCATTTATTTATATTTATATTTTAAAAACTCTTTTTACACTATTCCAACTAACCTAAAATGACTTAACCGAAAAATAGAAAATTAAACTTTGCCCCACAAAAATTTTTTCCCATTCTTGATACGTACTTCGAGAAAAATTAGTGAAATTAATTAGCAATTCAATTAACACCGAAAAATAAATTAACCATAAGTTTAAACATATCAATAAAAATACATGTTAATTAATCATTAATTTATTTTTACATATAAAATTATTATTAATTTGGTATTAATTGAATTATTAATTAATTATTAATTATTCATATTAAGATGTCACGTGACAATATCAAGAATAAAAAATCTGAGTTACGGAGACATATTATACTGCCTTTTTATAAATTACTAAATTAGATGTATTTTTATTATAATATACGAACAATGGCAAATCTTGACTAAAATCAATAAAAAAGAAACTGTTGAGCTGTGCAAATTTTCTCAAACTTTGAGCGAGGAATACGAACTTTAGTTTCATACGTCGAAGTACACGACAAACCACTATCAGTTTGTACTAAGATTCACTTCTATAGGCAAGACAATCACTGGCATATAGTGATGTAGAGCATGCACTACCAAATATGCTTTTTTTTTATATATAATATGGAAGATATATAGGTTACTTGACAAGCTAGAATTATATTCTTTTTTTGAAAAATCAGATCAAAGTGCACACAGGAAAATTATATTATTTTCCATTATTTCACCTCCAAAATCATGATGAGCTAGGCATGACATCATTTTGTCATACTTACCAATTCATGTCCCCAATTTACATCAAATTAATTAAGCATTCAATTAATACATAAATACAATGTAATTAAAAATTCATTTAATTGGCTTATAATTAAACTAATAGATGGTCCAATGAATTAATTTTCAATTAAAATAATCAACTTGAAATTATAAAAATAATTGGGAGAAATTTTAGGTGCAAATGGAAGCTCTCATTTAATCGTGACATTACGATGACAACATCACGATTAATTGGGTGAAATTTGAGAGCATAGTAGAAGGACTCCAATATTTATAGGGGTTTAATACGGGTATGGGCGTAGTATATGTTCCCATATTTATAGCGTGCTGGTCTAAGTTACGCGGATACTCCAAAAATACAGAAGTATCCTGAGGATACGGGTATCCGATACGGATACGGGTGCGATACGGCTGCGATACGTATCGGATACGCCACGTGGAGTATCCGATTATTTTAATATTTATTTTTTTCGGATACGGCGGGGATACGGCAGGATACGGCTGGGATACGTTTAGGATACGGCTGAGATACTCCATTTATGATACTTCGGCCCAATATATGTTTTGGCCCATAATATTTTTAAATAATTTGTATATGATACTTCTAGGATACTTCTAGGATACTTCTAAAATTAGTTTTAGGATACTTCTAAAATAATTTAAGATAATTTTATGATACTTGTATTGTTATGTTTATTTTTTTTATTGTCATGATATTTAATTTAAAAATATTATTTAATTAATTATTTATTTATTTATTATATATAATATAAATATATTAAAATAATAACTATATAGCCGTATCCGTATCCGTGATTTTTCAAAAATTACCGTATCGCCGTATCCGTATCGTATCGGATACGATACCCGTACCCGTATCCGTGCAACATAGGTGCTGGTATATCAAGCTATTGTCATAGCGGGGCTGATTGCTGGTGTACCACTATTCAACCAATGCATAAGGGAAATTATATTTTTCCCATCACACTATCAATTTTATTATCGACATTATTATTCCAGTTAATACAATTTTTTTTGGTTAGCTAGAACTAGAATTAAAGAATTTGAATTAATTAGGATTTGAATTAACATATTTGAGTTAATTAACATCTATTTTGATTATTTAACTCGTTTAATTAGAATTTGGATTAATTGATGATGACATCATCGAGAGTAAAATTGAGGGTGTGGTGATGATAAATATATGTTCTCAATGTATAATGTATATGACTGACAGACTGAGTAGTGATGTATATTTTTTAGAATTATCTTTCAAAAAACTCGATGACGTGAATATAACTTAATTAATATATTAATTTTTTTGAATGCATGATGTCATCCAGATTGTTTGAATGCATGATCGAACACTCAAATAAAATTTAAATCATTAATTAATATATTAATTTTTAAAATATTAAATCAAATTCGTGTCATCCAACGCGTTGGAATGCATGATGGCTCCGGATAACAACTTAAATGGCACGTGAAAAAAGCTTCCACTACAAAATTGACTTCTCGGTAGCATGCAAGTAACTATTGTTCATCTTTGGCATGCTTAATAACGAGTCATAAATTATAATCTAGTACATGTACATGTGCCTATTGTGTTACTGGATTTGATTTAGTGTTTCTTAAACTCAAAAAATTAACCTTCATGAAGTGGTAAGAGAGAATTAAGTGAGTTAATTAGTGTTATTAATTGACTCGATTAACAATTTAATTGATCATTTAATTCAATTGACAAGTCAATTAACATGTACTAATATTAATATATTATAAATTATTAGTGTTGCAATTAAACTTGTCTATTACTATTTAATTGATCGTTTAATTGAATTGACAAGTCAATTAATATGTACTAATATCAAAGATTTTGAGATGAGCTGGGGAGCTAAGTATATTTTTCCTTGTGTTTTTGTCATATAAATGATTGGAAAATTTTATTTTGCACCCACAACTTTTCTCTCATATTTTCTATACGTATTTCAAGAAAGGTTAGTTAACGTAATTAACAATTCAATTAACATACATAAACGAATTAATTATTAATTTCAACGTATCAATAAAGGTACATACTAATTAATTATTAATTTATTTTTGCATATAAATTTGATGTTAATTTGATATTACTTAAATTACTAATTAATTATTAATTCACGTTATCATAATATCACGTGACAACACGAAGAATAAATATCATGAAATGCGTAGGCATAGTAAATTGTGGGGCACAGTGAATGGCCTCTAAATGATTTTCTCTCTCTCTGTGGAAAATAACAATCTCTCTCTGTGGAAAATAACAACGTAGTAGTTAGTACGACCACCAAATATACAAAGCATGCCATAGAACTTTTTTAAATAAAAACATTTTTATAATTTTATTGGGTAATTCAAAGCATGCACCTTATATATAAGTTCATTCGGTAGAACTGTAGTAGGTTAGACACTTTCAAACTGAGGTTAGATATGAAGTCTCGCACATTTTTGATGTATATTCTTGATGCATCAATCGAGACTGTTTTAATAAATTGATTGGATTTATTAATCCTCAAATCAATGCTTAGTTTAATTAATACAATTAAAAAAAAATCAATCTAATAAAATATTCTCGATTAACGCATCAATGATGCTTTATTGAGTTTGGAAGGCTACATATATTTTTTCCTTTCTAAAATATTAAGTCATTGAATCGATCATGAATTTAATCTTGTTAATCAACGAATAATCGTCATCACCATCTGATAATTTTATTGAACTTAACAGGTTGTTTAACCGTGCTGCTTTGATCCTCGAAGGCGACACGAACACGGACGGCTCGGTCGCAAAGCCATGGAAGCTCTGCACAGTCCAACAAGTCGAGGATTTCAAATCGCTATTCCGTATCCTCCCTCTGTGGACCTCGTCCATCTTTATCAGCGTCTCAATAGGTTGCCAGATCAACCTTACAGTTCTTGAGGCACTCACAATGGACCGGTCCCTCGGAGCCCACTTCACCATTCCCGCAGGCTCCATGGTCGTTGCTTCCCTCTTTGGATTTGTCATTTTCCTCATATTCCTCGACCGCGTATTTTTCCCTCTCTATCAAAAACTCACTCGCCACATCCCAACCCCTCTTCAACGAATCGGAGTTGGACATGTCATCAATGCTATCAGCATGGCAGTCTCGGCTTTAGTAGAGCGAAAACGCATGGCCGTGGTGCGGGCCCACATGTCAGAAAACCAACCGGGTTGGATCGTGCCAATGTCTGCAATGTGGCTCATACTCCCCCTGGTAATTGCAGGGTCCGCGGAGGCGTTACATTTTCCAGGTCAGGTCGGGTTGTACTACAAAGAGTTCCCCAAGGCTTTGAAGAGCACTTCGACAGGAATGATCGCAGTGCTCATCTCCTTAGGGTTTTACTTAAGTACCGCATTTATTAGTTTAGTGCGCCACGTCACCACTTGGCTTCCCGATAATATAAACGAGTCGAGACTCGAAAATGTGTATTGGATGATCGCTGTCGTGGCCATGATCAACTTTGGGTATTATCTCGTTTGCGCCAAGTTCTACAAATACCAGAACATTGGAAACACCGATGAAGACGACACGGGTGCTATGGGTCGTTAGTGTGATGTCAAAATTGTAATGATGATATCGTGATCGCGATTCATAAACCGAGTGTATCATTTCATTTCAAATATGTTTGTTTTTCTCTGTTTTTCGTGTGCGAGTGAACGAAAGAGAACAATAATGACATAAATAGAATCGTTGACTTGCAATATCGTATATACAAATAATTTCAAACCCATAAAAATAAATTGATAAATCATCTAGCCGTTCAAGCATTATTTACACAAGAATAAGTCATTGTGGCCATGCTCAACTTCGGATATTATCTCGTTTGCGCCAAGTTCTACAAGTATCAGAACATTAGAATTGCCAACGAAGACGAAAATGGTGCTATGGGTCGTTAGTGTGATATCGAAATTGTAATAGACATTTTGCGGTCGCGATTCATAAACTGAGTGTTTCATTTCATTAGAAGTATGTTTTTATCTCTGTTTTCGATTTCGCGATCAAGTGAATGAAAAAGAAGAACAATAATGGCATAAATATAATCGTTGCTCGCAATATCAATATCAATATATGTATAACCATTATACATTCGCAATATCAATATCGTATTAATCAATCGATTCTAATTCGAGTGATTCTAGCAATCCATCATATGGAATCTAGATACACGTATCTCGTTTATATGGCCAAGACGACAACGCCAAAAGAAGCAATCAACTTCTAGGTTTAATCCTCCTCGGATTTCACCGTTCTTTGAGTCATTAGTTTGGACAACTCTTTGTCTGAACTTTCTGTTTTGAAAACTTTTTCCCAAAATATCCTTAGACATTTATTTTTTTCGATCCCGCCCTTGAATTACAAGGACATCCACGCATCTCAATGCATTGGATTCCTCGGATGCTCCGAGCATCTCCAATTCAAATTTAAATCGCATCTTATGCAATTTCGGGATCAACTTATCTATCGAATGCATATGATATTCGGTCACGAAGATCAAATCTCGTACCATAAACACACGAGTGTTAATGAAAGACCCATTCGGCGTCTCAAAATTAACCTACTCTTTGAGCCGCATCGAACCATTCAACGCACTCTAGCTCTTGAAACTATTTCATGAGCGTTGTGTTTTACTTTCGTATGCACCCGAATTCTCAAAATAATTTTGAGAAATTTGCGTTTAAACATGCCACCACAAGACACGTTATATCGTTCGATTTCTTCTTAAAGACTATCGAACCCGGCTTTCTCTAAAGCCTAAGTCTCGAGTCCTGAATCTACCTTTTTCGTGTCCAACACGTTCCTTTAAGTCTATGAACTATTCTTTGATTATCAAGGTTAATTACGGTAATTCCGGTCGAAAAGCCATCTATCATATCGATCTCATCGATATATTTGGTGTTGCTAGAAAACATAATTCTAAACGGATGATGAAGATTAAGGTCATAACCGTGCGTACTTAATCTATATGCTTACATGATGAATATATGACAGTGTTATTTTATCGAATCGATAACCCTCATACCGATACGGGACTCCAAGTCCATAACACTCAAGATCCATATTTCCGTTCCTCCCACAAGTGACTTTAGCCTATCGGGTGGGATCCCGTTATTTAAGTAGGATGAATATCCAATCGTATCCAATACGACTTTTGAACCTTTATAGAATTTCGGTGATAGATCGTATCATATACAATCCCAGTTTCGTGTGTGCATTCTATTTATGCCCCAAACTCCAATCCGATTGGCCTGGACGGTTAAGTCACAATCATATCCAACGTATCGTTCAAATAAACTACTAGTGAGTCGACTTTAGCCTGGGCCTCACAAGTCCTTATTTAACGCTTGCCACCCTTTCGATAGTTACAATATCACGTGCCCGACTTTAGCATGAACCCACGTGAAACGTAACACCAAACTCGGTGGTTGTGGACATGAAAGACATTTCCACGACTTAAATATTATGAGGGATCATGACTTTCATGTTTCTTAAATTCGTGACATAATCATATTATATAACTATCACAAGTTTTTCTAAATGCATATGATTTAATTAGAGAGACTAATTATTCTAAATAATTATTTATCTTATATGATAGTATGATTGATGCCGATCATATCGATATAAAGAACTAAAAATTCCGAACTTCGTAGCCAAAGTTATGGCGAAAACAAAATCAGCATCCAGAGGGGGGTCCATTGTAACGGACTGCCCCATCCGTTGCAACGCAGTGGCCACGGGGCGCGAGAAAACCATGCCTGGGATGCGTCCGGGGCGCCAAAAACTGCCTCCCGGGCGGCAGAAAAACTGTTTTTCTGCAGATTTCGCCGTTTCTTCCGTTTTCGCTCGTTTCTAAAACGATAAATCATGAAACTTTTTCACGATCATTCCTAGATACTCTCAATCAACTTTTGATTGATCTCTAGTGAATTCCACTTGTGATTTTAACGAAATTTGACTTCCTCTATATGTAACATCATGCAAACGGGTACGAACTTTGATAACCCGTGCGTATATCTAATAGACGACTATGATTCGACCCTCGAATCGATGGCGATTGCTCTGATACCACCATATGGCGCGTCATGACGCACAGTGTTATTTTGCCCAATTCTGCACAATCCTATTGTGCATCCATCCGTCTTCTGGAACACGTACGTTCGTGTGTCCTTGTGTGTACACTTTTACGGTTGACCTGAAACTGCATTTCTTTCAGCTCCAGCATTGTCGCAATACACAACCACGAGATTCGATATGCTCGGGACAACTCCCGGTAGGGAAACAAACTTCTTGATCCATACCGCCTCCTTTGCGGCTTCAGAAGCCGCAATATACTCCGACTCCGTTGTAGAATCCGCAATCATCGATTGTTTGGAACTTTTCCAAATGACCGCACCACCATTTAGACAAAACACGTATCTACTTAGTGATCGAAAGTCATCGACACATGTTTGGAAACAAGCGTCGGTATAACCTTTTATGACCAACCAGTCTTTTAATCCACCATAAATTTGAAATTGATCATTAGTATTCGCAAGTACTTAAGGATACTCTTAACCGCTAACTAATGTGCATCCCCTGGATTTCCTTGGTAGCGCGAAACGACGCTTAATGCGTACAAATCATGGCATACATAATCGAACCCACCGTTGAAGCGTATGGAACATTATTCATGATACTCTTATCTTTGCTCGATGTCGGACATTGAGCTTTAGAGTATGTTATGCCATTTGACAATGGGAGAAAACCTTCCTTAGAGTTATGTGCATTGAAAACCTTTTCAACACTTTGTCGATGTACGTGTTTTGGCTCAAGTCGAGAACCTTCTTGGATCTATCCCTATAGATCCTCACGCCTAAAATATAGGCGGCCTCGCCTAAGTCCTTCATAGCAAAACGAGAATTTAAATACTTCTTAACATACGTAAGCATCGGAATGTCGTTTTCTATGATCAAGATGTCGTCTACATATAATACAAGAAATACTACGCTGCTCCCACTAACCTTCTTGTATACACAAGGTTCCTCCTCGTTTTTGATAAAATTATATTCGCTTATAACTTCATCAAAATGGATATTCCAACCCCAAGAAGCTTACTTCAATCAAGTTCCAAACTTGATTATCGTACATGAATTGAATCTCAGATTTCATGGCACCGTGCCATTTATCGGAATCGTCGCTCCTCATAGCCTTTTTGTAGGACGTCGGCTCAGCATCTATGAGTTCGACTTCATCATCATTAGCTACGATAAAACCATGCCGTATCGGCTCTTGACGAGTCCTACTAGACCTACGGAGTGCGCCTTGTGCACTTGACTCCGGATCCTCAACTATTAAAGGATTCGAGTCAACATTCATCGACTTAACATTTATTTCCGGATCTCGAACCTTTTCGAGATCTATTCTATTTTCATTAACCCGTTTAGATATGAATTCCTCCTCCAAGAAGGTACCTCCACGAGCCATTATTTCGGTAGGATGATAGAAATAAATATATTTAAGATTTGGAATCGAATTTATCTACCATTAATTTATGGACAGAAACTTCCCATCCCCAAATCTTCACAAATGACAACTTCGGAACTTTTCCGGTCCATATCTGATATGGCGTCTTTTGTACCGATTTAGAAGGTATGTGGTTCAATACAAACGCCGCGGTCTCAAGGGCATATCCCCAAAATGATTTTGGGAGATCCGTTTGACTCATCATTGAGAAAACCATGTCTAACAAGGTTATGTTCCTCCTCTCGGACACATCATTCCATTGCGGTGTTCCGAGTGTAGTCCATTGTGAAACAATTCCACAATCCCTCAAATGATCTCCAAACTCATAGCTCAAATACTCGGCTCCTCGATCCGATCGAATGGCTTTGATTTTCTTGTCTAGTTGATTTTATACTTCATTTTGAAACACTTTGAACTTTTCAAAAGTCTCCGCTTTGGCATGCATTAAATATATATAACCATATCTACTATAATCGTCCGTAAACGTAACAAAAAACCGACAGCCTCCTCTTGCATCGATACTCATTGGTCCGCACACATCCGAATGTATGAGTTCCAACAAATCCCTGGACCGTTCTCCTATCTTGGAGAATGACGCCTTTGTTAAGGATTTAAGAGGTGTCGACCTAATTTTAGCCCTCAAATTATACTGCAACTCCTATCGAGCATACCAGGACCCACATTTGGGTTTCAGTACCCAATTCAACAAAAAATAGGGTTTTTGAACCCAATCTAAAGCAAATCAGAGGAAAATTGAAGGGCTTAAAACCCGTTTCAGCATATCAGTAACGATTCGCAGGGTTTGAAACTCATTCAAGCGATCAGCGACAGTCTCTCTCCAACGAAAGAATCGAAGCAAGCCAGCCACAGCAAGAATTGAATTCAAGAAAGGATCGAAGCAAGCCCGCCACAACCAAAACTCACGGAGCAAGCAGCCTCTCTCACAGCAAGAACTCACAGCAGGAATCGAATTCAAGAAAGAATCGAAGCAATCAGCCTCTCTCCAGAGGAAAATTGAAGGGTTTTAAACCCGTTTGAGCATACCAGTAATCAATTTGCAGGGTTTGAAACTCATTCAAGCGATCTACGACAGCCTCTCTCCAGCAAAAGAATCGAAGCAAGCCATCCACAGCAAGAATCGAATTCAAGAAAGATCGAAGCAAGCTAGCCACATCCAAAACTCACGGAACAAGCAGCCTCTCTCACAGCAAGAACTCACAGCAAGAATCGAATTCAAGAAAGAATCGAACCAAGCAGCCTCTGTTCAGAGGAAAATTGAAGGGTTTTGAACCCAACTCACAGCAAGAATCGATCGAGAGAGAGAGAGAGAGTGAGAGAGAGTAATTAAAATTGGAATGAATTATTTCCATTTTCCCCCCAAAATCTCTTTCATTTCAAACATTAAATATATTAAATATATTGTTGGCTACGGCCAAGTACTAGCAAGGATGAAGTGGTAGTCAATAGTATTATTGGCTACGGCAATATATTAGCTACAGAGGTTGTATCTAAAGTTGGTATATTTGCTACATCAATTACTATTAGCTACAGACGTTGTACCTAATGATTTCTTGCTAGCTACAGAGTTGTAGCCAACATTTTCTCGTTGTAGCTATCATAATGTTTTTTTCGTAGTGATGACACGTGGATTGATCGAATTTTACACAATAACCGGCATCGCATAGTTGGCTAATGCTAATGAGATTATATTTTAAACTAATTACAAGGTAGACGTTTTCTAAAATCCAATTATTGGTACATATGGAACCGATACCGATAATTTTACCTTTTTTATTTCCGCCGAAGGTAACGTCACCTCCCTTGAATGTTTTATTGATTTGAACATTTCCTTGTTCCAAGTCATGTGTCTAGAACAACCGCTATCTAGACACCATTTCGATGACTTGCTCGATGAATTCAGACACATCTATAAGAAATCCATATACTCCGAATTAAACTAATATGAATTCTTATATTAACACTCCCCCCTCATTGTATGGCCTATGGTAAATGGGTTAGTGAGTGTGTTGGCAAAATGACTTAAGTCATTTGTGATCCCACCCCTTTGGAGGTGGAGGGACCCATGGTATGCCTATCTTAACGCATCCAAATATACTTCGAATTTGTATGCGGTTTACAAAGATCACAACTTGTTGAGATGTGCCCTAATTTACAACAATAGTTGCAAAAACCGAGAGTTGGTTTGTTGGTGTTTTCGGAACTCTTAACAAAGTGATTTGAGAGTTGGGTAGAGTAACCTTGCTTTTGAAATATCGGTTTAGTCGACTTGGCACACAATTTTTTTGATTGAAATTGTTTTTGTGTGTAGTTGAAATGTTTGGGAGACCTTGTTTGATATGGTGCGATGGTGTGATAATTCACCTCATAGATATAATCATTTGGTCCCCGTTTGAATAAACAAACAGATCTTCCCTAATCGTTACGTCTATACGATGTGTTTTGTACAAAGTGATTAGCCCTATTGTTATAGATAACATTTTTAGGTTGTTCACGTTTAACATTTTTACCCTTGTTGTAGTCACGATACATGAAATCATTTCCGTGACTAACTTTTCCATTGTTCTCCCATTTTGATCTTTGAATTTGGATCGTGAAGGACCGGGTTTATTACCGTTATCCTCCTTGAACCCTAGACCCGATTTGTCATTGGGATTTTTCCCTTCAACACATCATCCCATGAGGGAGTGCTCGGTGCAAGAGATACACAAGCCTCCCTCAAGGATTCATTCACAAATTTTAAATTTTCTAGTTCAACTTTTAGAAGTGAAGTCTAGCTTTTGAGAGCTTGACATTCACATTTAGAAAAACCTTGAAATTCATTTATTTGTGCTTTATATGACTTAACCGACAATTCAAGAGAAGCTACCTTTTCCTTGAGATCTTTTATCAAGCTCTCACTACTATCTTCTCTTTGTCGGTGTTCGTCGCCATCTCTCAACAATTCATCGAAAGATTCAAGCTCTAAGTATGTCTCAAATTTAGTGTTTGAGCTTGAACTCGAGATTGATCCTACAGAATGATAAGATGAGTTTAGATATACCTCATGACATGAATCATGTGACGTCTTTAGTCTCGAGCTTGGAGAGGGTGATAGTGATACCGGTAACATCGTTGGTTCCGGCAATGGACTTCGTCGAAGAAGCATTTCTTGGATGGCCCTTTCAACCACATCTTCCACGGAAGAGGAAATTTCGTCTTCGGAATTGCATTCCAAGCTTGAGGAATTGCTCGAGTCGTCCGAGTCTCCCCATCGACCAACGTGGGCTTTGTATGCCTTCTTCTTCTTGTACTCCTTACCTTTTCCTTTGTTTCTCCCATCGCGACCCTTGTAGTCATGTCTCCGTTCGGGTCTTGAGTCACGAGACTCACGCTTGTCTCTATCCTTACGCTCATCGTCCTTTTTGTTCCAAGGAGCGTGTTCGGGGTGAAGGGTGCAACACATTTCGAAGGTGTACCCTTTCTTGTTGCATTCGAAGCAATATGCCTTAAAGTTTTGTTGCTTGCGGTTGTCGTTGAACCATCTTTCGCGAATCCAAAAATCGCGGAATTGTCTTATCAAGAGAGCCATCTCGTTTTCATCTTCATTGTTGTCCAAGACGGGCAAGGCTACGGCCTTGGGGCGAGATGTTGAGGGATTTTCGGCTTGAAGTTGTGTCAAGCGTTCCTCGAAGTTTTTGAAGTAACTTACCAAATGTTCGGGCGAGATGTCTTGAGTGGTCATCATGGTTTCCAATTCTATTCGGAGAGTTTCCTAACTCGTAGACATTGCTCGAATTAATTTACATACAACTCGAGAATTTGTTAGGGACTCTCCTAATGCGGTGAATCCGTTTTTGATATTGTTTATGCGAATGTACATATCATCCACGGATCCACCTTCGATCATCCGAAAACTATCAAATTTTTTATCGAGTTCCATTAATTTGGTCATCTTCATTTGATCGTTCCTTCGAATCAATCAAGGAAAGCGCGCCACATTTTAAGAGATGTGTCACATCCGAAAACTATCACATTAATACGGATAGTGACCCCATCATATGAGTGAGTATGAGGTTTTGGGCATGGACATCGGAATTAACATCGTTCTCGGTGGTGGGGGTTAGCTTTGGAGTTGAATCTGTTTCCGAGGTCACAATTGTTATGATCTCGAAATCCTTTCCCCACCACCGATCTCAATCAATGGATAGTGAATACATTTAACATGCATCTCTTCCAAAGATTCTAATTTTTCCCGTGCAATTTGTCCGGGTAAGTAAGTTGCATCCTATTACCGCTAGTGGTCATGATCGAATACAAGTTTTGTCAACTACACAAAGAGACGGTTAGTATTCCTGTTCTGATATCAATTGTTGTTTAATTAAGATATAGAGGGGGGTGAATAGGTAATCCTATGGTCTAATTTTCGGTAATGGTATACAATTTTGCTTTAAATGCGGAAGCGTAATTAATTGAAAGTAGAGAAAGTAATACCAAAACAAATAACACACGATATTTGTTTACGGAGTTTGGTAGGTGGTTGCTTTGTAGATTTAACTCACCGACTACTTGCTCAATCGACTGATTCGATTGATTGCAAGTACCAACGTCTCCGGGGATGCCTTGCGCCTTTTCGGCTTTCAACATAATTCCCGTATCAACTCTTACAAGGTTTTGCCTATATCGATTTACACGATTCTATCGATCTATGGCTAGCTTTACAAATTGGTAATTAGCCTATTACACTTCTCTAACAAAAAACTAGTCATGATCAATTACGCAAGTTGGGAATCTTTGATTAGAAGGAAGGGAAGTAGATCTTAGATCTAAGGATTTGAGAAATTATCAAGATCTTGATTAAAGCTTGCTTTTCTCTCTTTTAGGAATGGGGAATAAATTTCTTGAATGGTTTGAGAGATAAAGCTCAAAGGGGTCATATTTATAGAACACATATTTCCCTTTCAGAAAACAGCTTTACTGTATAGTTCGTTCGAACGAACAAGTCAGTGAGTTCGAACGAATCATTTAGTCAAACTAGCCGTTGTGTGTAAATTACTCAAAGTCTCATATGTTCGTTCGAATGTACATGGCATGTTCGTTCAAACGAACCTTCAAGCTCGAATATGGCTTATTAATTCGTTTAGAATGAACTGAGAGGTTCGTTCTGAACTTCTTATCACAGGGGTTCGTTCGAACGAATATAGTGACACGTTCGAACGAACTGTTGGTGTCTATTTATTTGAGATTTTGTCTCTTCGAGTCAGTAACTTCTTATTCGAACGAACATAGTGGTTCGTTCGAATGAACGTTATTCCTTTTTAGTGACAGTGGTGTGACACGTGTTGACATATTATGGTTCGTTCGAACGTATGTAACAATGCGTTCGAACGAACTATACTTTTTTCTGTGATTAAGCCATATTTCATTTATGTTTTGATTTGAATAAATTACGTGATCTTGATAATCCTACTATATGTCTAGGGATACATACCGTTTATCTTTGGTGATTTCCCAACTTGCGGAAGTCTTGATTTCTCTAGCATCTTGATATTCTTGGTCTTCGTTTATGATGTTCTTCTCCATCCGTTTATGTTGTTAATCTTCTTTTGATCCATTTAGCGATGTATACATATTTCTCTACAAGTTGTACTTACACAAAATGATTAGTACTATCGACATTGTTTGGGGATAATCAAATCGTAGGAATTTTGAATCAACAAACTCCCCCTTTTCATCGGTTATCGAGGAACTTTCCACGTGAGTTTCTCTTCTCCCCCGTTTTGAAAAGGGATCAAAAGGGAAGAGGAGCGTAACGCCATGGGAAGCTCTCCCTAAATTATTGCATTAAGAAATTCTTTAGGATTGTGTATAGAAATGAATTTCACAATTTAGACTTTAATTTTTCATGGTATAAGGATTTTGAAAAGAAAAAAATAAACGTATACCACACATGAGTTTAAGCAACATTTAAAAAATAGCATTCATTAAGATAGTTTTAAACATAACATTTTCAACAAACATGAAACATGAACATACACAACATAGTTTTTGAACATACGCAACTAGTTAACAACATAATAGTTTTTCTTAGAAAATAGTTTTAGATATCTAAGTAGTTAAGGACTCATGAATGGTGACGTTGGGCACGGTATCTGGAACTCCGGTCCGGAGGATTGTCTTCATGAGGGAGGTCCAGGGCAGGAGTCATCGGGTGGTCCATCGGTGGGTTGATTGGTTCGAAGCGTTGGTCAAGGTGTGCATAGAGATTCGCGAAGAGGAGATTGGAGTGTTCGCGAGTGCGTGCGTTATCCTCTAGTATGGTGTCTCGAACTTGCACGAATTTGTTTTGCATTTGGAGTTAGAAAGAGTCGAACTATCCGCGCATGTCATCGAACGTGAGCCCGGCATCGGTAGGCAGATTAGTGGAGCTTTTCCCGTGCTCTCTTGGTCCCCGGCATTTGCGGGGTGGAGGAGGAATGTCTAGTTGGGGAAATTGCTCATTTGGGTTTGCCGGTAGGTGATACAATAGAGAATTATCCTATTGAATCCAATATCCCAATGGTGTTCCGATCCGAACAGCTAGGTGATTCCAGAAATACGAGTGATCGGCATACCCAACTCGACGAAGATGTTCCTGTGATCCAAGATTAATGGGTAGTTGCTATCTTTTTCATAAAGAGAGATAGAAAGAAAGCCATTTGAGAAGAAAAGAGTTTTCTCCAAGAATCAAGCAAATTTGTGTGTAGATTTACTAGGAAGATCTACGCACAACCGAAAGGTGAGAACTCGAGGTGGATACGGATAGAGAGATCTGAATTGAGCAAACGAGAGCAAGTTCGAGCAAGATCGAAGATTAACCGGAAACGTTCTGGTTGTATTCCAAAAGGAGACGAACCTTCATCGACGATATCGAATCGTGCGGGCGTGAGACGCACGTGTTGCCAAAGAATGGAGCAAGGAAGAGCAATAACAAAAATGCGTCAATCCTTTGTCGTGATCAATTTCACGAGGTGTGACACATTTAATTGATTATTGTATGATTCGTGTTTTGAAGTCGTCGACGTGGTCCTCGAGATCGGATCGGACCGGGACCGTCATTCCGGTGCGCCGAGCTCAGGGGCGATGTCGATTCCCAACAATGACTCACACCTATTACATAAATCACCTCGGATCACACCCCACTAACTCTATTAATATCCAAATCAAAAAACGATACACAAAATAAAATTAAGATGTTTGAACGAGCATGGCTAAAAATGGATAGCGCAAAAAAATATTTTCAAAGAAAATTGGGGAGCAAATATTTTACATTCCAACTCGGCAATTAATTTCAACTACAAAATTAGTAAGACGTGGGCCTCTCTAAACAAATGGTATAATCAGTACAAAAAAGAGACTAAACTTAAAAAAGGAAAACACTCTTGCATGCATCAACCATCTAGATAGAATGTCGGAAACTAGGCCTCTTACGTTGAAAAAAACAAATATCCGAATACAATTAAGAACTTCGGCTTATCAAACCATTCTCTTAGAGGAAACTAGATGGCAAGAAAGATCCACTGTTACGTGGCCAAAATTAGGATGTCGGAATACATCTTATTGTTGGGGATTCGAGCAACCTTATTGCACAGCGGAACTCACCCGAACCCCTAAAGTCACGGAAATGTGTATTACTAATTATATACGAATGAAGAGTTTCAAAACTTTTACCTCAGATTTAGTTCAAATCTGGTTGAAGGAAACTTGCAGAGATCACGTTAGGTATGCACGAACCGGCACCACTCTCTATCGGTATCCACACGCGACTTGCTTATACTGGATGTGAAGACCTCCGATGCTAATCGGATCCTTTCTCCCTTCAAAAAATCTGCCGTCACCTCTCTCTTTTCTATCTCACAGAATTAGGTTGACGGCTAGGGTTTTTCTCTTTCTCTCTATTCTGAATATTGAGAATGAAAACCCTCAAAAGTGTGCTTCACAAGCCCCCCTGCTTTCTATGAAGAGATAGGTGGGTATTTATAATCAGATTTTGGGAAACCCTAGGTCATCCAAATCTTTCATTTCCCCAAATGAATTAATTCTGATTATTATATTTCATGCATCCATACATGCATGTAGCATCTAATGCTTACATCTCTTCATCAGGATCTAATTTTCTGTGTCCAATCCAAACTTATCTTTATGTGTGTGACTCCATAGGTTTATTTAATGTTGGCAGCATATTAAATCTTCATTTAATTATGCAAATCATAGTTGGCCTCTAGCAAGGCATTATGACTATCCAAATTAAATAAATGATTTGTGATCATCACATATTTACAAATAAATAAATTACTAGCTCTATTGTTCATACGATATATTTTGATCAAAGACATGGACAAATGTCATCCTTTCTAAATCAACTTAACTCTTTCCCGATCTAGAATCAGATTGAATATTCAATTAATATTAACAACACATGTTAATCTTATTGAGCGTGGCCACGCATTTCCTTCAATCCTAATTAATCAGGGGGCCTTAGAGATATCTCTTTCAATTATGAAAGGAACAACTTCCATCTTGGTTACTCACATCCTCCAACAAGCTTCATGTAATACCCAATGATGATCTTGATTACCCGGTTAAAGATAATAAAGAAACATATCTAAGAATCACAATTCACAGGTGAGAAATCTAATGATAACCTCAGGTCGAAGAACTAAAATTATATTTGTTTATGAGAATATATATATATATATATATAATGACAATAACCATGTATATTCTCATAAGTTGGTCAGTCCAATATGTAGTCTCCAATACATATATATATTCCATATTTGACATCACTACATCTCTATGTATTCCATGTCCGTGATCAGTAAAACATAATCATCTCATATGCGAATATACTGGTGTACATATATATTCTTTTTCCTTAGACATGTATATCTCCATATACAACATATATATGACCATGGACATTTATAATCGTATTACGTTCATTTCTACATTTTTACCATCATAATCACATATTATGATGATGTACAAACTAGTGATACAATTCATGGCTTATTGACATATTCATAATATGATAAATAACCAGTACACATATTAAATTAAACTTTAATCAAATATATAATATTAGATTAACAACACATAAATAATAACTATCCTTTGTTTACATACAAGATAAAAAGTTTAGCCAAGGGCATTATTTCCTTCAGTCTCCCACTTGCACTAGGATGAACTGACAGTAATACACTCTCAACTCTCTTCTCTGAGGTAGTCAAAACCAATAGCTCTGGCATGACGATCATGTTTCGCTATCGAGAACAGTTTTGTAAACGGATCAACTATATTATCATCAGTTGGAATTCTGCACACATTCACGTCTCCCCTCTCTATTATATCTCGAATAAGATGGAAACGCCGAAGTATTGTTTGGATCTATGGTGTGACCTTGGATCCCTGGATTGAGTGATTGCTCCATTGTTATCACAAAAGAGTGTAACAGGGTCCAACACACTGGGAACTACACTTAGTTCTGTCACAAATTTCTTGATCCAAACAACCTCCTTAGCTGCTTCTGAAACTGCTATATACTCCGCTTCCATTGTCGAATCTGCGACAGTTTGTTGTTTGGAACTTTTCCAAACCACTGCTCCTCCATTCAAACAGAATACATATCTACTTTGCGATCTAAAATCATCGATGCAGGTTTGAAAGCTATTATCGGTATAGCCCCTTATCATGAGCTCACTTTCCAAACCTCCATAGATTATGAATACCTTTTTTAGTCCTTCTCAAGTACATAAGAATATTCTTAACTGCTATCCAGTGACTCTCACCTGGATCTGATTGGTATCTGCTTGTTACACTTAAGGCATATGACACATCTGGTCTAGTACATATCATCGCATACATAATATATCCAACTGTCAAAGCATATGGCACTCTATTCATGCGTTCTCGTTCATCTCTCGATGTCGGACATTGAGATTTATCTAACGATATGCCATACGACATTGGCAAGGATCCTCTCTTGGAATCTGGCATATTGAACCTCTTCAATACCTTGTCAACATATGTACTTTGACTTAGACCTAGAAGCTTTCTTGATCTATCTCTATAGATCTTTATGCCTAGTATATAAGCTGCTTCTCCTAGGTCTTTCATTGCAAATTGATTCCCTAAATACTTCTTGACACTTAAAAGCATAGGTATATCATTGCCAATGAGCAATATGTCATCTACATAAAGAACTAAGAATACATGTGCACTCCCACTGAATTTCTTGTACACACATTCTTGATGAACACATAATCCTTGATTACTTCAGCAAAGCGAAGATTCCAACTTCGAGATGCCTGATTCAAACCATAAATTGACTTTTGAAGCTTGCATACTTTCTTAGAATTCTTTGGATCGACAAAATCCTCGGGTTGTATCATGTATACATCCTCGGTTAAGTTCCCGTTAAGGAAAGCAGTTTTGACATCCATTTGTCATATCTCATAGTCATAATATGCAGCTATGGCAAGTAGAATTCTTATAGACTTAAGCATGACCACGGATGAAAATGTTTCATCATAGTCTATACCATGAGTTTGCTTGAAACCTTTCGCCACGAGTCGTGCTTTGTAAGTATGCACCTTACCATCCATGTCAGTTTTCTTCTTGAAAACCCACTTGCACCCAATGGTTTTTAAACCTTCAGGTGGCTCAATCAAGTTCCAAACTTGGTTGTCATACATGGATTGTATCTCGACATTCATGACTTCTTGCCATTCATGTGAATCTTCACTCATCATAGCCTCTACGGGATGTTGGTTCATCATCCATGGTCAACACATCATCATCATTAGTCATGAGAAATCCATATCTCTCGGGCTCTTGACGATTCCTAGTAGATCTACAAGTTGGATCTTGAGTTACATTTTCTGATTCTCCAACATTTGGTGAACCAGAAGTATCTTCCATCTCATGTTCATTTCTCGTTTGGGAATCTTGAACTTCTTCAAGATCAACTTTACTCCCACTAGCTCTCTTGGAAATGAACTCCTTCTCTAAGAAGACTCCATTCCTAGATACGAAAATCTTATTTTCATAAGGGGTGTAAAAGTAATATCCTTTAGTTTCCTTAGGATATCCCACGAACAAACATTTATCCAATTTGGGTTCAATCTTATCTGACATCAGGCGTTTAACATATGCCTCGCAACCCCAAATCTTCAGAAAAGACAAACTCGGATTTCTCTCTATCCAAATCTCATATGTAGGGCTGTTAACGAACCGAACTCGAACGAACCAAACCATGTTCGAGTTCGGTTCGAAACTTATCGAACATTGTCCAGTTCGGTTCGAAAACTTATCGAACATTGTTCGGTTCGGTTCGTTAATATTCCTAACAGTTCAGTTCGGTTCGTTCGATATTTGTTCGAAAACTTACAAAAAAATCATATTTAATTCAGTTTCTTTATATTTTTTTAGTAAAAATATCAAATTCAAAACCTTAAAAATGTTAAACAAAAAAAAATTCAACTCTTTAATATCAAAAAGTAAAATAACATTTATAATCCACAAAAAGTATAATCTTACTAAAATAAAACCTGAACTTATAAAAAAATGAATACAAAGATATAACAAAAAATAATTATGCCATTGAAAAAGAAATAAAATTATTGGAGCTCATTGTTTATATGAGCCTTTAACATGAGTTTTAATTTATAATGATTAATTTGAGTATGGACACTAATTCATATTTATTAATAAATATAATAATCGAACATTCGTAGGAACCGAACGAACACGGTCAAGTTCGAGTTCGGTTCGTTAGTATCAAACAATGTTCGGTACGGCTCGATAAGAATTCGAACAATTAGCGAACGAACTCGAATCAAACTCAAACTAACATCGAACTTCGAACAAAACTCACATCCCTACTCATATGGAGTCTTTTCTACAGATTTAGATGGAATTCTATTCAGTATGAATGCGGATGTTTCAAGGGCATAACCCCAAAATGATTTTGGGAGATCGGTTTGACTCATCATCGATCGAACCATGTCCAAGAAGGTACGATCCTCTCAGAAACACCATTCCACTGAGGTGTACCGGGTGGAGTTAATTGTGAAACAATTCCACAATCTGTTAGATAGTCATTAAAATCTTGGCTCAAATATTTACCACCTCGATCTGATCGAATGACCTTTATTTTCTTGCCTAGTTGATTAGGAACTTCATTCTTAAAATCTTTGAACCTTTCAAATGATTCTGACTTTTGCCTCATTAAGTAGATAAACCCGTATCTACTATAGTCGTCAGTAAAAGTGATGAAGTACCTATAACCTCCTCTTTCCTCCGTGCTCATTGGGCCACATACATCAGTATGTATGAGCTCCAACAACTCACTGGATCTTTCTACAACACTTGAGAAAGGTTTTTTAGTCATCTTGCCTAATAAACAAGATTCACATGTCTCAGATGATCTCATATCAAATGAGTCTAAAAGTCCATCTGTATTGAGTTTAGAAATGTGTTTCTCGTTTATATGGCCTAAACGACAATGTCAAAAGTAGGTTTGATTATCAACATTAGACACCATTTTTCGGTATTGATGTTATATATGGATTTGTAATTATTCAGATCTAGCACATAGAGACCATTTTCTAATGAAACACTTCCATAGAAAATGTCTCCTTTTCGGATAGTACAATTATTATCTTCTACAATAAACTTGTAACCATCCAAAGCTAATCTCGAAATAGAAATAATATTCCTGTTCATAACAGGTACATAACAACAATTGTTTAATTCTGATACAAATCCATTAGGTAAAGTTAAATGGTAATTTCCTACGACTAATGCAGCAACTCTTGCTCCATTTCCCACACGTAGGTCAATTTCACCTTTAGCTAATTTTCTTCTACTTTGTAGTGCCTGCACATTTCTACATATGTGAGTACCACATCCGGTATCTAATACCCAATTTGACAAAGTAGATAAATTAACTTCAATACCTGAGGCACTTGCTGAAACTGCTTTCTACTTATTTACTTCTTCCAAGTAAAGAGGACAGTTTCTTTTTCAATGGCCATCTTTATGACAATGGAAACAAGTGGTTGGTTCAGATTTCTTGATCTTAAGTTTAGGCAACACTTCATTGGCATCAGATGCCTTGAAGTCTCCGGACTTATTGGTAGCCTCAAAATTCTTGAACATACGATGTAATTCCGGAATCATTTTATCCATAGATTGCATGTTGTAGTTAGAAACAAACTGTGCGAAATTTGGAGTCAAGGACTCAAGAATCAAGTCAGTTTCCATCTCATGACTAACTTTCGCACCTAGTTTCTCAAGATGATCGACATATCCTTTCACCTTCAAAACATGTTCACTCACAGATGTACCAATGGCCATTTTGCAGTTGAACAACGCCTTGTGGGTGTTAAACCTCTCAAGTCTGGCTTGCTCTTGGAACATTTCCTTGAGTTGTTTGTTCATAACATATGCATGTGAATCAACAAACTGCTTTTGTAATAAATATCAAAAATAGGGTTTTGATATTCGTAGATTATCATTCCTAAAATTTTAGAATATAAGACCCATATTAAAAATATAACTCTTCCAACGATCAAAATCGAGTTCTTATGTGCCAAAGTTTTCGAAAGGGTATAATCGTAATTTCATTTTTATGGGTTATTTAAATAAATATATTATAGGGTCTTATTTGCATAATGATCAAACCAGTTATAATACTAAAAATAGAGTTTGTAAAATAAACCCCCAAAAGTTGTAAATTAAATGGTTGGGAAATAATTAAGTTTAGAGGGTTATGGATGAAATATGTAAATTCCACTAACTCTTATTCGGCCATATCCAGAGAGAGAGTCATCTCCATTCATGGCCACAATACATTCATGAAACCCTAAGAAAAGAAGAGAGAAAAATAGGAAAAAGGAAGGAAAAGACGAGATTTCACAAAACGAAAAGTGTCATCATCTTCAGGAGGTTGAGTTGTGCGAGTTGGCAAGATCAAAAGAAGAATTCCGTCCAAGTTTCGAGTTTCTCCATTTTCAGTCCATCTTGTACGCCGTTTCGATTAATCTCTTGTTTGTCAAGTTTCTTTCCATTAGGTGAGTGCTACTCCCACTTTTCTCTTATTAAGAATCCAATTTCGATCGTTTCTAGACCTTACATGATAGTCAATGGTTCTTGCCTTAAAACCCGTGTTACCTCAACAAAATGTATATTATGTAGATTTGATCATCTATATATATGTAGAATTTGAGTTTGATAAAACGTAAGCCGGGCTTACGATTTTGGTGAGGGTCTTCATGAGGCTCTCTATATGTATGATTTGAGTTTGTCTAAAACGTAAGCTGGGACTTGCGATTTTAGAAAAGGTCTATGTGAGACTCTATTGAGGGAAAAGACATAGCTAACTTGATGTAGTGCAAAGTCCCGACCCATGAGGGGTTTGGCTGTGGCGCATGGATATCCAGTAGTCGTCGGGTGGATGTGTTCCCCTTATGTTTTGTTTCAGTCCGTTTGTGATTAGCTATCAACTCGGGTTGGCACTTCAGTCGAGAGTTATTAGCGCCCTCACCCCGGTAAAGTATTAGTATGTATATGATTATGTATGAAGGTCAGTGATTTTGATTTCGAAAAGCCGGGGCACGTATTTTGAGAAGTATTAATATACTTATATTATTTCAGAATATGAATTATGATTATGATTATTTTTTAGCGAGGTTTTTGACTAGCCATGTATGAGGTCGATCTTAATAAGCTAGGCTCAAAACTCACTCACTTAGTCACTTCCGTGACTAACCATTTTATTTGAATGTTTTGAATCTAGCTATGGTGGACAGATCATTCGGGTCAGCGGGTATCTAGAGTGTGAGTACGATGGTTTCATTTTCATCGCGGAACCTCCTTGTTGTGTTTATATTAGTGTACTTCCGTTTCTGGCCAGCGAGCCATTTTGTCGCTGCGACATGTTCAGTATTTTGTGTGTTTATATGCTTCCGCTAGGTTTCTTTACGTTTGTTTGTATATGTTATGGTGATGCATGTATATATATATATATATATATATATATGTGTGTGTGTGTGTGTGTGTGTGTGTGTGTGTGTGTGTGTGTGCGTGTGTCGTTGTTTTGGAGTTGTGATCTGACAGAAAACACATAGTCCGTCGTGACGGACTGGTGATCCGTCATGACGGACCATAAGTGTTTCTGCAGTATTACACATAATCAGGGCCGGCCCTGGGCATTGGCCCAGTTGGCACGCGCCATAGGCCTCCACAAATATATAGGACTCCAATATTTTTATGCAACTCATATAACTCATATAACATTTATTGATTATTATTTTTTTTTTAAATATGTTAAAAGACTCGCAGAAGCGCCAATATAGGACTCCATGAAGTGTAATTTTCTAATACACGCTAACATATGTCCTCATGGCCACAACAACCTTATATTTATGAAGGCATATTTAACCATCAATTCAAAGGAAAAAGTGGTGGCACTAACATATATTGTTTGTTCCAGAATTATCTTATTCTTGCATTTTGGGCTTTGGGCTTGTATTTATCCGATTGTTATTTTTTTCTTTCTATTTTTTTTTGTCCTTTTATGCTTTGAATTTTGTAGCAAATAATGAATTCTGTGGGACTAAAATATATGCGTGTCTGTGTGTTTTTTAGTTATAAGTAATATATTAAAAATAGTTATTTGACCAAAATTATTTCTTTATTATTATTATTATTATTATTATATTCTAAATTTTTCGAAAATTGTCGTATCGCCGTATTCATATCATATTGAAATAACCGCGCAACATAGTTAACATGCTTTCAAATTCAATTTCAAAATCCAGGGTTCCTTGATGCATGTCTATTTTTTTACACACGCACGATTCCTTGATACACGAGCTTTGCTACCCACCCGCAAAATTCAGGATTTGATCCTTTCGGTGTAATTCGAGCAAATTATAGGAAGCTTTTTAGCCAAATATGAACAAACTCGAGACAGTTTTTAAGTATATTTTCAAAAAAAATCAGTGTTTCTCGACCAAGAGATTTTTAGCACAATTGACGAACATTAATGATCTGATTTTTTTTTTAATTCCAAAGTTTGTAATTGTGATTGTCATAGGCCTCCAAAAACACAAGACCGGGCCTGCACAGAATTATACACAGTCCGTCATGACGGACTTGTTGGTCCGTCGTGACGGACCAAAAGGGATTTTGTATACCAATCTGTGAGTGATGTGAGGCAAATAAGACACAAATTTGATGCTTAATTTGGGGATTTTAGCCCTTGTGAAGAGCAATTCTATATACTTTATTAATCATATTTGAGATAACATGAATATTTCTTCACTAAATGTGTTTTATTGCTTAATCACAGGAATTAGAAGGAATTTCTGGGAATTTGGAGAGTGTAGTTGTCTCCAACACGTCAAGAGGAGTGAAAACGATATATTACACCGATATATTCGTTTAATGAATGAGACGGGAGGCAAATAATTATCATGATAAAAACTTACACAAAAGTCTATACGAAAACCACTTAATCCTTAGCCCTTATCCTGCCCACCTACCTTTGGTGGGAATTACTTCCTTACCCCCAATCCTCTTCACCAACTCGTGGCCAATAAGAAGACTCCATGAGTGCTATAAATATGACCACAAGGGCCACGAGTTTGGAACGTTCTTTTCACGCTCTTTTACGCCCATTCTCTCTCTCTCTCTCTCTCTCTCTCTCTCTCTCTTTAAGCAAGTCCAAGAACTTTCAAGAACACGCAAGAATCACAAATTCGAACGATAATTTTCTAAAATCGATCACCGAATAGAAGCTTACTTCATTCGGTGAATCGGTTTACACTTCGACGAAGATCGAGTTGCGAAGATTGAGGTGGAGCTTTCTTCATCCGAATCCATGCAAGCAAGGAGCCAAGTATACGCTATTCCACTCGGAAGCTTTCTTCCAATTGGACTTCTTGCAATCTCGAGTTCACTCAACCGGTACGGAGCTTTCTTCGATTGGTGAGTGGATCGGTACGAAAGGAAACGTTGTGTGAGGCGACTAGCTTTCTAGCATCTCAAGCAACGGAGAAGGCATCCAAGACGAGACTCGAAGCTTTCTTCATCTCTCTAGGTGTTTTCTTTCCTTTCTTGTAATTCTTGTAGTTTAAATTCGAAATTGGGTTTGTGTTAAGAATTCTCGGTTTAATGAATCTTTAGTTTCTTGATTACTCGAATCGAATCTTTGTTGGTGTTTTTACTTGATCTCTTACTTTGAATTACTGCCTTGAACTTAGTTAAATCTCCCTTCATTCAATCTAAAAACAACCCTTTAATTCAACTCGCAACCAAATCTCAAACCAGAATTCCAGAAATACTTCCGTTATAACGGAACCTGAACTGCGTTACAACGGACCTATCGTTAGTCCTAATTCATTTCAGTTTGTTGAACTCCGTTATAACGCAACTTAACTCCGTTGTAACGGACTCACCAGAATTTCCACTTAAATAGTTCAATACTAGTGCGTTGTAACGGAAATAGTAGTCCATTGTAACGGATTAACCAATCCGTTGTAACGTTGTTTCTGTCCGTTATAACGGATGTCCACTTTCGTTGTAACGTAACATACTCCGTTGTAACGGACTATCACATCAATTCATACGTTAGACATAACCCTAATGTCCGTTGTAACGGACCATATGTCCGTTGTAACGGACTATCTTCTGTGAATTTTCTTTGTTATTTCTCATCCATTTTGATCCAAATTTTGACGCAATTGCACCCCGTGGAACGAATCTATACTTTTGCCACTGTACAAACTTAGATTACAAATTTTGTTGATTGTTCGGGGTTTGACCACAACGACATATTAAACACGCCAAAATCCCGCTCATCAGTGAGTATAGCGTTGTGACAGACTGGTTGTCCGTCATGACGGAGCTGCGTCACGAAGGACTGGTTGGTCCGTCATGACGGAGCCTAGTAGTAACGGCTATATCAGTAAATGTGATACGTCCGTCGTGATGGACTATGGTGCGTAATGACGGACTGTACTCCGAATTCTGGATTTGCAGTTTCTTTTAGATACTCATTAATATCCCATTAATTTATTCTTGATTATCGGATCATGGCTGTTTCATCTTCTTCTGGCTAGCCATTGTTGAGCTGTGAAATATTCTTGTGAGACAAGAAATAAAGAGAGAAAAAGAGATTGAGATTGAGCAAGTTTACGGTGATTTTAAGGGAATCACGCATAACCGAGAGACGAGGCTCGCGGTGGATACGAGTAGAGAAGTTTCAACTGAAACTTTCTGTTGTGATCAAGGTCGAGCAAGGTCGGAAACAAACCGGAGCAATTCCGGTTGTATACGACAAATCGGAGCTTTGATCTAGGTGTCAAATCGCGCGGGCGTGGGACGTGCGTGTCGCCGGAGTTGAAGCAAGGACGACAACAACTATGCAAGAATCAACCCGTCTCCGTGATCAATTTCACGCGATATGATTCTCTATGAATTAATAGTTAATTTCATAGGTATTAGTTGCATTTTATGATTTGTACGTTCGGATCGGTGACGTGGTCCTCGGGATCGGGTCGGACCGGGCCTTACAATTCGCTGCGCGGGGCTCGGTAATGACGCCGAAATCCAACAGTGGTATCTGAGCGACGTCACGATTCGATCGTCAAATCAATTTCGAATAAAAGTTATTCGGGAGAATCATGTAGATTTATGACATAATTCATGTAGTTATAAATTTAGGATCATGGAAATCTCACTAGAGTTTAATCATGTGATGATCAAAAGCATTTAGGAGTAATCATGAAAGAGTTTCATGATTACTCGTTTACGAAACGACGAATTTCAGCAAAATTCACTGGGAAAATCAATTTTCAGACACAGTCCGTCATGACACACTGGTTGTGTGCAGTGACGGATCATGTAAATCGTGCAGTCCAAAAGTTGGATTTGGAACGTTTTAATGGTCCGTCGTGACGCACCTCATTGTGCGTCGTGACGGACTATATTAAATTTCCTCCATCGTGACGGACATTATTGTCCGTCACGACGAAAGTTGCACGAAAAATCTCTGGAAATCTGAACAAAAATATTTTGTATAGTCCGTCATGACGCAAGTAGTTGTGTTGTGATGGACTGGCGATGTCCGTTGTGACGCACATAATGTGCGTCGTGACGGACGAAGTGAATTAGCCCCTGGAGATCAAGGCAAAAATGTTTTACAAAGTCCGTCGTGACGCACTGATGTGCGTTGTGACAGACTAATAGGGTCCGTCGTGACGCACTGAACTACATGTACCATAGTGGCTCAAGATCCAAATTTCACAAAGTTCTGAGCGTGCTTTGGCTCGTCTCAAAATTATGTTATTTACGTATGATCAAATCCAATTGCATCTCCATGCAACTCTTGAGATCCTTTATGAGGTCAAGGACTTATGAGTCTCACTCAAAAATCCATGTGTGTACATATCTCATCTTATGCCCTAAGTTCAAGTCCGACTTGCTACTTAGTTAAGTACTAACCAAACCTGAGTATCATCCAATTAATCTACCAACACACCCAGCTTTGGCATGACCTATGTTGGTTATTAATCAATGCATATTCTCCCGCTAACTATATAACTCACACACCCAGCTTTGGCATGACCCATGTGAGTGATGTAAAGGTCTTGATAATTTCAGAATATGGGAGGCATTTTCTCAACTTAATAATTAGTAGAGGGATTTTCTAATTTATTTATCACATGAACAAGCATATCACATCACACATCACAGAATAATTAATAATGATATAGCATGACCATGATCTTTATAAGCCACTATAAAGATCCTTAATTAATTATTTATAATGAACTCCTTCATTATATCAATGGATGTGGCGATGAACTCCTTCATCATGTGATCGCTCATGGCGATGAGCTTCTTCATCATGTGATCGGTCATGGCGATGAACTCTTTCATCATGTGATTGGTTGTGTTGATGAACTCCTTCACCGATGTAATTGATTGAGGCGATGAACTCCTTCATCTTTTAATTTACAACCTATTCTATTTTACAACTTGGATAACTCACTAGTTGCCAAAATAAAATAAAATTACAATTTGGACAGCTCACTGGCTGCCATAAATCAAATTTACAACAAACACAACATACATACAATCACATCATCACAACACAAATTTTGGCCTTGCTATATCTTTGAATTAAAAATTGCACATGTACTTTTTGACCGATGTTTGACACGGACAGCAGGGTTCGGGGCTCAATGAGCAGCTCCCTTGTAGGGTCTAGTGGTAGAGCCCTCGCGGAGTTTCTAGGAACAACTTTCCAAGAAAATTTCAATTTTCTATACTCGTTTGAATAAGTTTCTGCCTTTTAAAAAAGTATGCATCACATGCAATGTCTTCTAAAAATACCCTTAATCAAATCAGATTTGATTCGTGTGCATCACATGCACCAATTTCCAAAACTCTAAAATATGATGCATCATATGCAATCTATCAAAAGATCTTGATCTGATTTTTGTTTCACAAACCCTAATCAGATCCATCTCAAGAAAATACCAGATTTCAAAATCTCAGAAAACCCTTAACTGTTTGTACCAAATCAAATCGAAAACACACATGCAGTTTATAATTCCTTGAAACTCTAAAATAGTACATCAAATATACTAATCGATCTAATAAGTTATACATGTGGCTCTGATACCACTGTTGGGGATTCAAGCAACCTTATTGCACAGCGAAACTCACCCGAACCCCTAAGTCATGGATATGTGTATTGCTAATTATATACGAAAGAAGAGTTTCAAAACTTTTACCTCATATTTAGTTCAAATCTGGTTGAAGGAAGTTTGCAGAGATCACGTTAGGTATGCACGAACCGGCACCACCCTCTATCGGTATCCACACGCGACTTGCTTAGACTGGATGTGAAGACCTCCGATGCTAGTCGGATCCTTCCTCCCTTCAGAAAATCTATTGTCACCTGTCTCTTGTCTATCTCATAGAATTAGGTTGACGGCTAGGGTTTTTCTCTTTCTCTCTATTCTGAATATTGAGAATGAAAACCTTCAAAAGTGTGCTTCACAAGCCCCCTGCTTTCTATGAAGAGATAGGTGGGTATTTATAATAAGATTTTGGGAAATCCTAGGTCTTCCAAATCTTTCATTTCCCCAAATGAATTAATTCTGATTATTAAATCCCATGCATCCATACATGCATGTAGAATCTAATGCTTACACCTCTTCATCATGATATTATTTTCTGTGCCCAATCCAAACTTATCTTTGTGTGTGACCCCATAGGTTTATTTAATGTCGGCAACATATTAAATCTCCATTTAATTATGCAAATCATAGTTGGCCTCTAGCAAGGCATTATGACTACACAAATTAAATAAATGATTTGTGTTCATCACCTATTTACAAATAGATAAATTACTAGCTCTCTTGTTCATACGATATCTATTGATCAAAGGCATGGTCAAATGTCATCCTTTCTAAATCAACTGAACTCTTTTCCGATCTATAATCAGATTGAATGTTCAATTTGGATTAACAACACGTGTCAATTTTATTGAGCATGGCCACACATTTCCTTCAATCATAATTCAGCAGGGGCCCCTGTATCGGATTCTCAAATTTGGTCTATCATTTTTGTCGATTTCAATCATTTCCAGAACGATCAATCATGAAATTCTTTCACGGTCCCTTCTTGATGCTCTCAATCATCATATGATTGATCTCTAGTAAGATTTACTTGTGATTTGAATCGAAACAAATACTAAATGCTAAATGCATGCATGCAATTTAAATAACTCTTATTCATGATCGATTCGACTCTCGAATCGTCAAAGGTAGCTCTGATATCACTATTGGGTTTTGCATTGACCCCGAACGCCGCGCAGCGGAATGAAGGACTCGATTCGAACCCGATTTTGAGGATCCCGTTGACGCTTTCTAGAGTACGAATCTATGCAATAAACTAAACGGGTCATACCTCGTGAAATTGATCACGTACAAAGGGTAGGTGCACTTTAGTTTATCTCTCTCGCTTCGTTCTTCGACAACATGTGTGTCCCACGCCCGCACGATTCGACACAGTCGATGAATCTTTGACGTCTTGTCGAATACAACTGGGGCGAATCTGGTTATGCTCCAACTTTGCTCTCATTATATCACAATGAAGAATCTCAGTTGAGATTCCTCTACCCGCATCCACCTCAAGTTTTTATCTCTCGGTTACGCAAGAATCTGCCTAGCAAACTCGTGCGTAAGCTTGCTTGATTCAACAATGGAAAAACTCTTTCTCTATTCTCTTTTCTCACTCTCTCTATCTTACGGAAGAAGCACACCAATCTCAGATCTAATCTGATGAGGATGATGGAATAAATATCATATATTTACTCCTTGATTTTTTACCATTAATGCAAAGATTACATGTAACTGAAAAAACACATAATTCGGACAGGTTCCGTCTGAACGGACAAACCTTCCGTCCATATGGAAGCTTCACTGTTATTGTATTGTTCAAACTTCGTATACTTTCGTCTGAACGGATTAGCCTATCCGTTCGAACGGAAGAACTCCGTCTGGACGAACAACACTTGTGTCCAGACGGAAGCATCTATGTAACTCTGCATTAAGTTCGTGTACTTCTATCTGAACGGATAAACCAATATGTCCAGACGGAATTGTTAGGATCGCTGCTACGGACACACAAGCAAGAACAACACACGGACACAAGTATTTTTACATGGAAACCCCGAAGGATAAAAACCACGGCCGCCGACGCTCGAACTATTTTACTATACTGGAGAAAGAGAGAATACAACTTGGTGGAATGAATGAAAACCCTAACCTAGCCCCTCTATTTATAGCTAAGTTCCAATCCAATACAAGGAAATAATGCAAGAAAACATTTACTGCCTTAATTATCATTCAAACATGGCAATAAGATGGAGAACTTTCTTATCTCTTCAACAGATTCATTTTCCCAATTTCCAGGATCTTCGGATTTCTTGAAGTCTTGATACCATAACAGGAATAACCATTCCGTTCATACGGCGCTTTACTTCCATCCGAACGGAACCTTCACTAGTTGTTATTTGTGCACAATCTTACTGTGCACTCAACCATTTCCACGAACGTGTATGTTCATCTGTCCTTATTGTACATTCTTCTAATTGATCCAAAAATGTAATTCCTTCACGAGGGGCATAAATTATTCTAAAGCTCCATGTCCGACATCTAGCGAAGAAAAGAGTATCACGAGTTGATGGGAATTATCCCGTCCCCGGGCCCGCGCAACGGATATGAAGGCCCGGTCCGGTTCCCAAATCCCGATATCACGCTTCGATATCGAGGGTACGATGCAAAGTAGGATAGACGATTACCAGCGTGAAATTAATCACGCACGACGGGTTGATCGCTCGCATCCTTCTCTACTTCGGTGTCACGTTGGTGACTAGCCCGTGCATCCCATACCACACATCTCCCACCGTCTTGACATGCCTTCGGTTGTCTTCGTGCGTCCCACGTCCACACGCTTCCACAGCCTTTTGCTCCTTCGGTTTGATCACAACGAAGAGCCACAAGTGTCGCTCCTCTACCCGTATCCACCGTGAGTCATAGCACCTCGGTCGCGGATGCACCTGCCTAGACAATGTACCGGCAAACTTGCATGATTGCGTTTTATTCTCTAGACGGAGAAAACTCTTTTCTCCTCTTTTCTTTTTTTCTCTTTCTCTTCGCACTCTTTCAACACGTGATAAGAGTCTCTCTAATTTCTGGACTGAATTAGACTTTTAATTGATCTGAATTGTCTGTATAGTCTGAATTGACTGAATAGAGAGAGAGAGAGAGAGAAAAACATCATATTTATTCAACATAGGATAAGGATGGGCCAAAAGGTATGTATATCTACTATACACCTTTTCAAACAGAAACTGCATACACCCTTTCAGTATTCTGTTGAAACGAAATTATTAAATCGTTCCAACCGACTTTAAACCTTCACGAAAGTTGTAGATAATCTTATTATATTTCCAACCCAATTTGGACCAGCCAAATTGGAGTTCGGATGCGAAAGTTATGACGGTTTTACTAACTGTATGTCAAACCCAAGAGGTATTTCATTAAAACGACACTGATACTTCACTCAAATGAAACATATTTCTACATAAAAGTTCTAGATAATCTCATTATCTATCTAACCCAATTTGAACCATTCAAATTGGAGTCGTTATCTGAAAGTTATATCAGTTTTACTAAAACTGTTTCTTATACCCACGAACGCGTACGTTCGTTTTTCCTTCTACGTACCATTTTAGCGTTGATCCAAAACTGTATTTCCTTCACGAGTAATGTTCCTTACGCTTTGGCGTTAGGATCTATCATGTATGCCATGATTTGTACGTGTGCGGATGTGTCGTATGCATTCAGCGTCGTATTACGCTACCAATCGAATCTCGGAGAAGCGCATTAGTCAGACGTTAAAACTATCCTTAAGTACTTAAGAAAAACTAACCATCAATTTCTAATATATGGTGGTATAAAAGACGAGTTGGTGACAAAGGGTTCTACCGACGCCAGTTTTCAAACATGTACCGACAACTTTCGATCACAAAGTGGGTACGTATTTTTCTTAAATGGAGGCGCAGTTACATGGAAGAGTTCTAAACAACTGATGGTGGACGATTCTACAACATAGGAGGAGTATACTGCGGCTTCCGAAGCCGCAAAGGAAGCGGTATGGATCAAGAAATTCGTGACCGAAGTCGGTGTAGTCCCGAGTATATTGGATCTCGTGGTTGTGTATTGCGATAATACCGGCGCAATAGCACAAGCCAAGGAGCCAAGGTCCCACCACCTCTCCAAGCACATACTCGGGAAATATCACTTGATCCGTGAAATTTTGCAAAGGAAGGATGTGATCATAGAGAAGATTGACACTAACGAGAACGTAGAGGAGTAAGAAAGTTGAGTGTAGTTATCCAAACCGATAGTCTTCGTAGGTTATAGTTGTAAACGATGCATCAACCAATACTTAATCTATATTAGTGCATTTTCAAACTTTTAAAATTTTATTTGCACTTAACTTATCTTGGTAACTCATATCGATTGTCGTGTTTCGGACAATACCCAATCAAACAGAACGTCCAAAAGACCATCATTGGGTATTGTCCGAAACACAACAATCGATATGAGTTACCAAGATAGAAATTGTTTCTATCACGAGAAAGGGATATCCCTTAGGCATCTCAATGAATCGATTAACGAAATCTTTGGCCGGAGTCAATGATATTAAGAGTTAATATCGATTGTATTTGTTAATTCGATTTGGTATCAGGAATAAGTATAGTTAATCAAAATACAAGGATGACTACTACCATGCCTTTTGGTTGACGAATATCGCAAACCATAGAACTAGTAACCACTACTTGAGATAGGTATAATTATCACAATCATTTTTCGTTTTACCATGGGTATCTATATATGATCGATTTCCTAGGTCCTCATGAGCTTGTAAGATAAGGCATAAACTTACTGACATCGTTAAACGAACCTACGCGGTCACACAACGAGTTGTATTACTATGTCGGGCATAATTATCTAGATTGATGCATATGTGATATGCATTGGTACATTTTAGTTGGATCTGAAACTAAGTGAGAGTTTGAAGGAATTTTAGTTTCAGATCAACGGAATAATGTACATATAAGGATAAACGAACATACGCGTTCGTGGGAACAGTTGAGTGTACAATGAGATTGTACAACGAATCCAGTGAGCCTTGCGTTCGAACGGAAGGATCCATCTGTTCAAACGGAAGGGAGTCTGGATCCTGCATACTGGTTTTCACCCCTTGGCCCATATGTATCATATATACTATATGTAGGATGTTTCTCTCTCCTAAGAGATGTGGCTCTATTCTAATATGTTGGAAATCACCCTAACAGGTGTGAACAAGAAAGAGAGAAAGAGAGAAAAGGGGAAAAAGGATTTCTCTCCATTAGAGATTATCGTACAATGTTTATACACGGATCGACTAGGGAGATACGTGTATAATGTTAGACGGCAACTCAAGGTGGATACAATTAGAGGAATCACGTTTGTGATTCTTGCTTGTGATCGAAGTGAGAATTAGGATTTGACCAAAAGATTTTTGGTTCAGCCAAAAGGAGGAGTATGTGTTTCACGGTGTTGAATAGTGTGGGCGTGGGACGCACGAGAGATAGTCGGAGTAGAAAGCATGATGGGACAAACGCTTCAACCATACATTTAATCAAGGTTCAGGTTGTATATTCTTTCATGTATGTACGTCGAATCGATAACGGGATCTTACGGGTTGGGAACGGGTCGTATCCCTCATTCCGTTGTGCGGAGTACGGTGCCGGGATTCCCATCATAATATGCACGTGAATGTTTTTCTCGAAGGTCATATAATCCGGTTGAACGTCAAGTATCATGCGTATGTAATCTGTGCAACCCTCTCTCTTATCATTCGCCATGCATACCGGTATCCCCATAATGGGGAGACCAAGGAGGCAAGAGACGTCTTGCAGGATAATCGCCATCTCTCCCAGCTTCATGTGGATGGTGTGTGTCTCTTGCCTCCAACACTCGGTCAAGTTATGGACTAACACTGAATTGACGTCCATATTACCAAGCTTATAGAAGTCGTACAGTCACCCCGTCTTGAAAAATGGCAGATACTCCGGATACCATTCAAGAGGGACTCGTGATGCAAGAGACGCAGCGGTACATGCGGAACTTGCGCCCATGTACATCAAATGCATGAGACCGATTCGAACTCCAGGGCCGAACACGTGTTTCTCGCGTCCTCTCCTAGAACCGTCACCGCGATTCGAACCCTCACCGCTACCCCTAGCCCCGAACGTCAACAAAACAAGCTGCAAAATAATATAATAAAATAATATATTAATTAGTAATAATACTAAATATAAATAATTATATTAAAAAAACTGAAATGAAATTATTTTCAGAAATTTAAAATATATTATAAAAACATTTTTTAATTAAATTAATATTTTCTAAAATTTAAAAATTTAAAATTTTTTAAAAAAAAGAAAAAATATACTAATATTAATATACTAATATTTTCACAATTTGAGAATAAATTATAAAAACCTTTTTTTATTAAATTAATATTTTCTGAAATTTAAAAATTTTAAAAATAATAGAAAAATATAATAATATTAATATACTAACATTTTCAGAATTTGAAAACATATAATGAAAATCTTTTTTGTTAAATTAATATTTTCTGAAAACTTAAAAATTAAAAAAATCCAATAAATATAATAATAATAATATACCCTAATCAAACCCTAATTGAAAAAATTTAACCTAATATTTTTCTGAAATTAAAAAAAAAACTCAGTTTGAAGAAACTATATAAACCCTAACAAAATCCTAATCAATTGAACCTAATTAAACCCTAAATTTCTGAACCTAATTAAACATTAAATTTTAAAAATTATTGGACAATCATTGAATCAATTAAACCCTATATTACGAAATTATAAAAACCCCAAATTCGTAATAGAACAAAAGAACATACCAAACTAAGGAGAAACATCTTCCTCTCTTTGAAGAAACTCGGTTTGTAGCTTTTTTGAACAAGAACTCAATTTTTTGAAGAACTCGATTTGTACATCAATGGAAGAAGAAGACTCGGCTTGTACTCAGTTTGTAAAAGAACAAGAACTCGATTCTTTGAAGCAACAAGGGAGAACATTCGGCTTGGAAGAAGAAGAAGAAGAAAGAAAGAAGAAGAACAAAAGAGGGGACGCTGATGTGGAGTTACTGCGATATCTTTCGTCGGAGAGTATGTCGAAAGAGGAATACAAAAAGATGCGTCCACATTCACACAGTGTTTCCTCGGGACTCGTTAAAATTTGCATGCACTATTTTGTCAGAACGTATGACGAAAGAAATTAACCGTGGTTAACCATGTGATTAAGACCATAATTAATCTCTCAATTTTTTTATCAGGAACCTTGACAAAAATTAATCTCTTTCGCCAGACGTTTTGGCGAAAGAACTAAATTTGTAATTTGCACGATTTCGTAGCTACTTTTACGAATTTGACATTCGATTAGACTACATGTCAAAAAAAAGTGACGCTATGTTGTTCGGATACGCTGATACGACAATACGGTTACGCATATCGGATACGACGATACGACAATTTAATATATGATTTAGGATTCGATATGAATATCGGATACGGGTAAGTTTTGATTTTTCGAAGTATCCGCGCTAACATAGAAAAAAAAATCCCTATTTTTATCTATATTCCCTCGTAATGATTCCCTGATATGAAAGTTAATGCTGACCGTTCAAAATGGCAAGAAGAATTTCGCATAGCTATAATGAAAATTCTAAATTTGATTAACTAATTATTATTTTTATACCCCCACACACTCTTTAACAATTAACAATTAGGGATTCCAAATTTCAACAAACTATTCTCAATTTTTTAATTAATCCGCTTAATTTACGTGGTAATTAACGAAAAATACATAATTAATTATTATTATTAAAATGTTAAATTAGAAATTGTTAATTCGGAAAGATATTAATTAAATCACATATTAATTAATATTAATTATCATGTTAATTAAATAGATTAATTAATACATGAACATGTTATGTTTAAATCTGGGGGCACCATACATGCCCTTGTCCCTATATAAACAGTTGAAGCCATCGAGCATTCCAGTCCAGTCTCATGAGCATAAAAATTTACAAAAATATCATATCGAATCCGGCTTGAACAAACAAGTAAGTTTCCTCTCTTGTCATTCAGCAGACAAGGCTCAGAACGTTCAGAGCATCCGAGCATGGACTTAAAACCATCAAACAAAATCATCTCCAAGTTTGATGGAGATGACGAAGCGCAGAATCCGTCTCGCAAACTTGGTGGCTGGACCACCTTCCCTTTCCTTGCAGGTCTCTCTTTCTTTATCTCTCTCACTCACTCACTAACACACACACTGACAATAAAAATCTAATTATTTATTCGAAAACTAAGAAAACTCAGAAGTGTAATTTACGGTCGTAGGGAGCATGTTGGCGATAGGTATAGCAATGAGTGGGGCAACGAGCAACTTCATGGTGTATTTGATCCAAGAATATAACGTTAAGAGCATCGATGCAGCGCAGATATCCAATATTATAGCTGGCAGTCTCAGTTTAGCCCCAGTTCTAGGCGCCATCATTTCCGATGCTTTTTTCGGTTGTTATCCTGTCCTTGCCGTCTCTACCGGCATCACCTTCTTGGTATGTTTTTTTATGAGTAATTTGAAGTTTGAAGAACTCTTTAATGTTAACTCTTTTTATGAGAACTTTTTCATGTCGTATTTCTAATGTAGTCACTAGTCATCTTCACCCTAACTGCTGCTATAAAATCGCTTCGACCAACACCGTGTAGTTTGCCTGGCGTGGACTCATGCCAGGCGGGCTCAGTGAGCCAGTTAACCGTCTTATACACTGGAGTAACGTTATTAGTCATTGGAACCGGAGGAACCCGGTTCAACCAAGCCTCGATGGGTGCGGACCAGTTCGACAATATGCAGGATCAGGCGATATTCTTCAATTGGTTCTTCATATTCATGTACTCTGCAGCAATAATCGGTTCAACCGCCATAGTTTATGTTCAAGATAGTGTGAGTTGGGTTCTAGGGTTTGGTTTGAGCATGGCTTCCGGCGCGGCGTGTTTAATTATTTTCTTGCTCGGTACCAAATATTACCGGAGGACGAAGGCGCAAGGAAGCCCATTTACGGGTTTGGCACGGGTGATTGTGGCAACGGTAAGGAAATGGACAGTTAAGATGAAATCACAAGATGGATTGAGTTATTATTATGCGAATGATGATGAGGTGGCAACACCAAGCCAAAGCTTTAGGTATGCATTATCATCGTGCTTTAATTTGCATTTATTCTAGTAATTAATCAATGTATATTTATTCTGGTAATTGATCAATCAGTCTCTGATTAATTACTCTTGTTATATTCATCATTATGGATTGATATAGACAAATCAATAAAGCAAAGTCTAGGGCATTGTGATGTTGATAGATTTTTTTTTTGAGAAAATCATACTGATAGATAGACATGCCATATTGTTTGACCTGTAATTTTAGACCATTTATATTTATATTTTGAAAACTCCTTTTAGACTATTCCAACTAACAGAAAATGACCCTTTGTAAATTATTAAATTAGATATATTTTTATTATAATATACAAACAATGACAAATCTTTACTAAAATCAATAAAAAAAAACAGCTTTTTATGAACTGTAGAGCTGTGTAATCTTCTAAAACTTTTAGGAGGCCATTTACTGTGCCCCTCATTTCCCCCAAAACATCTTTTATATCCTCAATTAATAATTAATCATCCAAGTAATTAACAAAATGACATTTCATTAACTATTAATTAATATGTAATAAAAATACATATATATTAACAATTCTTAATCAATATCAATTAATCATCAATTAATTGTTAACTGGCGATATAGAGATGTTGTGGGGAAATGAGGGGGCACGATAAAATTACCCGTTTTAGCTAGGGATACCAACTTTAGTTTAATACGTTGAAGTACACATACAACAATAATTGGCAAGACCCCATTTCTTCGTAAAGTAAAAGGAACAAACATATAGTGATATAGTGGTACAGGGCATGCACTACCAAATATGCTTCTATTATAATATGGAAGATATATATAGGTTATTTAACAAGCTAGAATCATTTTTTTTTTTTTTTTGCAAAAATCGGATCAAAAAAGTGCACATACAATATTTATAGTGGTGCTGGTATCAGGCTATTGTCATGGTGGTGCTGATTGCTGGTGTACCACTATTCAACCAAATGCATAATGCATGAATAGTTATGTATATTTCTGATACTTCTTTCCCCAACCACAATTTTTTTCTTTAGTGACATTGACATAATTTTTAAAATTTAATTTTACAATTTAATTTATGATTTGACAAATTAAATTATAAATTAATATACTAAAAAATTAAGGTGTTAAATCATGTACACGTTGTGGCAACGGAGAGTGTTCAATATTTCCGATGCAAAATGCATAAAGGCTGCGGATAGTAACTCTTGACTGGCATGTGGATAAAAACATCCACTACCAAATGGACTTTTCAGTAGCATCAAAAGTACTGTTCATCTTAGTCATTATTAATCATGAGTCATAATCTCTAGTCCGTGGAAAATAACAACGTAGTAGTTACTAGTAGTACCACCATCCACCACCAACTACACAATGCATGCTACAAAACTTTTTAAATAAAAACATTTTTATTAATTTATTCTGTAGAAGTGCAGTAAACCACTTTCTAAAATATTAAGTCATTGAATCTATCCTGAATTTAATCTTATTAATCAACTAATAATGAACATCATCATCATCTGATAATTTTCTTGAACTTTACAGGTTATTTAACCGTGCTGCTTTGATCCTCGAAGGCGACAAGAACTCTGACGGCTCGGTCGCAAAGCCATGGAAGCTCTGCACGGTCCAACAAGTCGAGGATTTCAAATCGCTATTCCGTATCCTCCCTCTGTGGACCTCGTCCATCTTCATCAGCGTCTCAATAGGTTGCCAGATCAACCTTACAGTTCTTCAGGCACTCACAATGGACCGGTCCCTCGGGGCCCACTTCACCATTCCCGCAGGCTCCATGGTCGTTGCTTCCCTCTTAGGATTTGTCATTTTCCTCATATTTCTCGACCGCGTATTTTTCCCTCTCTATAAAAAACTCACTCGCCACATCCCAACCCCTCTTCAACGAATCGGGGTTGGACATGTCATCAATGCTATCAGCATGGGAGTCTCGGCTTTAGTAGAGCGAAAACGGGTGGCCGCGGTACGGGCCCACATGTCAGAAAACAAACCAGGTTGGATCGTGCCGATGTCTGCAATGTGGCTCATTCTGCCCCTGGTAATTGCAGGGTCCGCGGAGGCTTTACATTTTCCAGGTCAAGTTGGGTTGTACTACAAAGAGTTCCCCAAGGCTTTGAAGAGCACTTCGACAGGAATGATCGCGGTGCTCATCTCCTTAGGGTTTTACTTAAGTACCGCGTTTATTAGTTTAGTGCGCCACGTCACCACTTGGCTTCCCGATAATATAAACGAGTCGAGACTCGAAAATGTGTATTGGATGATCGCTGTCGTGGCCATGATCAACTTTGGGTATTATCTCGTTTGCGCCAAGTTCTACAAATACCAGAACATTGGAAACACCGATGAAGACGAAACGGGTGCTATGGGTCATTAGTGTGATGTCAAAATTGTAATAATGATATCGTGATCGCGATTCATAAACCGAGCGTATCATTTCAGTTCTAGTATGTTTGTATTTCTCTGTTTTTCGTGTGCGAGTGAACGAAAGAGAACAATAATGGCATAAATAGAATCGTTGACTTGCAATATCGCATATACAAATAATTTCAAACCCATAAAAATAAATTGATAAATCATCTAGCCTAATGTTCAAGCATTATTTACACAAGAATAAGTCACATATAGATCATAAAATCGTTCGAAAACAACACACAATCATTTTCTTGCAATATTAATATCATTATAATTAAAACTAGGAGAACCTGTGGATCTAAGACTCCCATCAGGATTCCTCAGCTCGACAAGATCGCCAAAGAACGTGCTCGAAGACACGTAAGAAGGTCTAGGTGGCGCACCAAGTGCATTCAATCTAGTTTGCTCCACGGGCCTCATCACATTATTATTATATTGGGGATAATTAGAATTAGGGACTGGATCCGGTTCGCTGGCCCATGGAGGTGGTGGGTACGAAGAAGTCTCGGGTGGCGGTGGGGTCCACTGAACGATATTATAATTATTTTCTTTGTTTAGATAAGGAGGGGAAGTAACTGGAGAAGAAGACGAATTCGTCTGCGGTGGGGCCCACTGCAGCGAATTTATATCGGGGCTCGTTGCGAGGAAGGTCGGGGAGGTTATGGGAGAGGAGATCCGATTTTGAATTGGGTTTTGGATTGGAGAAGTGAGAGGGGGATCTGGAGAGGAGTGAGGTGGCAGCGTGAGGCTGAGGTTGAGAAGTCTCGTTATTTCGTCTTCTTGTGTCGGTGAGGTTTTAACTGGAGCAGGCGGATCGGGGAGTGCTAACGGGTTGTTGGGTATAGTAGAAGAGGATCCGGATCCGTTAGTGGTAGGAGATGGGACTTCTGTGTTTACTGTCTTCAGTTTTGAACTCCTGTGAAAAAAATAGAAGAGAAAGTTAGGATTTATTTCAAATATACTAATCCAGAATTTAAAATAATTGCATTTATCATTTTCTTATCTTTTAGAAGGGTATATTTGTAATTTTCCATGAATTAAAAAACTAAAAACCTGCGAGCGAGTTGTGCAAACTCGTCATCGTCCTCCTCTCCTCCCTCATCCACCCACACGGCACCACTTGTCACCGCCACATGCGAAGTAGACGGGACAGGTGTCGGCGCCACATTCGAAGTAGACTGGACAGGTGTCGGCGCCACATGCGTAGTAGACGGGACAGGTGTCAGCGCCACATTCGAAGTAGACGGGACAGGTGTCCGTGCCACATTCGAAGTAGACTGGACAGGTGTCAGCGCCGAATCCACCACTGCCGGTATTGGCGCGTCCCGTATTTCGTCCTTCACAGCGGATCCCGAGGCAATCGCATCGTGTTTTGCTAACAAACTCTGCAACTTGTCGTTTAATTCGAGACTCTGCTCTAATAATTGCTCATCCCTATATTAATTATTAAATGGTATAAATTTATCGTTATTAATTATTCAATATCGAGGATAAACTATAGAGAGTTAATACCTTGTGGTAGTAATGAAGCCCATGAGTTTCTTTTCATTGGACCGACATTGAATTACAAGTTCTGAAATTATTTCGTCTTTGACAGCCTAATTCAAAATTCACGACACGAATTTTTTCATTATTATAACATAAAAATATATAAATAAATATAATTTCGAAATTCGCATTATGTACCTGCGGATCAGTTGGATTCACAGCTCTAAGCATATCGCTTAACAGTTCCATCACGCTTTGCATACTATCCAATTCTGACGAGCTAAAAGACCCACAAATTAAAAATATCAACAATAAAACTAAAATCCCAGAAAAATACAAAAAAAATAAATAAATATGATTTTATAGTAAAGCTACCCTAAATCAATTCTCTCAGAAGCAATGGCCTCGTCGAGTCTAACAGAAGCATTAACCGGCATTCCATATCCCGGTTGCGGCATTCCATATCCCGGTTGCGGCATTCCATATCCCGGTTGCGGGATTCCAAATCCCGCTCGTGGCATTCCATAAATTCCATATCCCGGTTGTGGCGTTCCAAATCCGGGTTGAGGAATCCCGTATCCTTGTGAAGGTGGATTGTACATAGCTTGAGGAGGAGGTCTCGGCATAGGGAATGAAGAGGGAGAAGCATGAGTGGCAGGAGGCGTAATTATCGGCGCATCATCACGAGATCGAGTTGGAAAAATTACACCATCACCCTGTAAAATAAAATAAAAAATTGAATAATCAATTAATTTGTGTAATATGAATTGGGGGGATTAATTAACAGACCTTTAATTCGGCATAAGCCCAGAAATACTGAGGGAATTTGCCTTGGGCTCCGCCGAAGGCTTCTTGCCACGAGTCGATCAGCACTAAGATTTTGTCTCGGACTTGTGCGTCAGACTTTTTTCTGACGAGTTTAAGCATGTCTTGAAGGATATCTCTCTCGTAGACTTGTTGGTGCACGTAGTCTCCACAGTTCTTCATTAATGTCTCTAATAACTGTTCAAATTGTGGTTTTTAGATTTTCTTTTTTATTGTGGGTAAAAGTGAAATTTGGTATTGTTTGGAGCTTACTGTGAGTGTGAGTAATTGAACTCCTGTGCTCTTATGGTGGAGACGCTTTTTCACTGCTTTGATCACTTCCTTCGTTTGCCTGTTTCATCATAAGAATTTTTAGGTTGTGCCAACAATTTCAATCAAATTGAGCAAGATAATGCAAAACTAAATTCGAATTTGATTTTGTGGAGTGGAAAAAGAAAGGAACGGAAAATCCACCAAGTCAATAAACGCTGAAGCTCTGGGACTGTTTCCAGCCACGAAACTAGAGAATACCCAAATTCACAAATTAAACCTTCGATTCTTATTTTGCGATAGAACCCCAAAATTACTCACATACTCCAAAGGCGGAAACTTTACGGAACCAAAATCATTCAAAACTTCAACCCAAACTCAAAATTCGACAGAATCAATAGACAAAAAAAGTTACCCAGAATCAGAATTAGCAGAATCGCAAATATCCATATTAAGAGACCAATCCGGCGCGATTAAAAGGTCACTAGTGGCCTTCTCCACCTTCACCGTCGCCGACGTCATGCCTCCCTTCTTCTTCTCAAAATATTGATAAGACCGAAGAAAAATTGGAATGAAAGACAAAGAATTTAGTAATTATCTGTATCTTTTTTCGGCTATTTTAAATGCCTTGCTTCTTTTGTGTTCTCCGTTGTTCTTTCGTCAGTTTGTATTTATTATTCTTCTTTTTTTCGCTTTATTTGTTTATTTTTGCTTCTGCGCGTTATCTTCCCCAACAAATTACATATTACATATGTATCCTTAAAACTATTTTATTGCTAGAAAATTACAAAAAAAGCCTGCATTATACTTAAATTGTAGGACTTAAATTGTAGGAGGGATCGTAAATTAGTAACATACTCTGTTTTAATTGATTGAATATTCAACCGATTTGAATAACATTTGATTCGAATTATACACGAATGTATTACGTATTGTATTATTAATATATCACGAATAACTAATTAAGATAAGAATATGCATTGTATTATTAATATATCATGAATAACTAATTAAGATAAGAATGATGTGAGATAAAATGAATCAAATGTTTATTTTCTCTAATTAGAAATATTTGGAAATATATTTTCTCTAATAATAATAATAATAATGAAAATAATAATAATACTAATATATTTGGAAATATTTTTTCTCTAATTAGAAATATTTTCTCTAATTATTATTATAACTTAATTTTTCTCTAATTAGAAATATATTTTCTGCTTTCATTTTTTATATGTTTTATTATATTTATTTATTTATTTCTCGGGTCATTCTTAATTTCTGAATTGAAGTATTTAGGATTTATTCAAGAGATTGCTTAGTTTCAGTGGCGGATCTTGACAAGATTCATTGGGGGGGCAAAATGAAAAATTGGTTCTGAAATTACACTGTGAGATTCTTTTGGGGGGACAAACAATAAATTTTACGCTATTATACTGATAAAATACACTGAATCATTAGATATACACATTGTTCGGCGAAAATCTTGGGGGGGCGATCGTCCCCCGCGGCCCTCACTAAGATCCGCCCCTGCTTAGTTTTGTTTATGATTGTTGATTTGTTATATTTCATTTCTCAATTTATGAACATGATTTATACAAGTTTTATTTCGTTTTTTTTATTGTTAGTTTTTTACATTTCATTTCTGCATCTGAGATTGTTTGCATTTTAAAATAATAAATTTTTTCGTGCTTAATTACAAAAATCAATTGATAATTAACTGAAAGATCTAGAATATATTGATATATTTGTAATGCCTTTCAGAATTGTTTTTCAGAATTGTTTTGTACAAATTTAATTATAATTATTTTCAATCAGTATTGCATATCTGTTTTGTAGCACTATTGAATAATGGAGGGACTTTCCTACAATATATAATAGTATATGGACTTTTAAGTTATGCATAATATAAGGGTGGTTTGTGTGCATTTTCCTGGAACTTATATTGAGAGAATGGACTGGGCCCCATTTCCTCATGGAATAGCTGGCCCATGGTCCACGCACTTCAAAAAATAACACATCGATTTCTTATTTTTATTGATAAATGATAGCTTCTAAAATAAAATCCAATAAAAAATAGCAAATATTGATCACTTATATATAAAAAAACAAAAATAGATTGAACAATTATTTGATTCAGACAAAAATCATGGGAGCCTTAAATATGGCTGACAAAACACCGGTTAGCCCCAGCGAGAATATCTTCTTCTTTCGATTCAAGTGGAATTCATGGCGTATCGCAAAGAGCACCATCATTAATGCAAAATCGACATTTCGATCGATGGAAATCACATAGCTTTTCCTCTTCAATATCTTGTCCACAAGCTTCTTTTCCTTTGGTTCTATCATCTAAAATCATATTGAATTAAACGCGCAATAACACGTGTCAAACAAATGATGATATATTTATATTGTATACATATAGCTCGAGAGAGATTTTTACTTGAGCGACGACGATATTAGATGAATCGCCCTTGAAGATCTTGATGGTTCTCTTGAAGTAATTTCCATCAATTCTGTAATCACAAACTTCTTTGGTCGTGTTGCTAGCCAAAAACACGTTCAATTTGATTCGCAATTGAAAATTTTTGTTTTCTCCACTGTGAATATGAGATCGCTCTCTTCGAAACTTTTCCCTTTAAACACCTTCCATTCTCCATTCCGGCTCAATAGCTATATAATCATTAGAATAACTTCAAACTTTAAAATTTTGAGGGACTGAAATGAAATATATTTCATGAGAGAGAGTGAGAGGTAGACCTTTTTTCGAACGGAAACGAGAGGGTTGTCTGAATCATCAACCATCATGGTTCGATTTCTGAAATTGAAGAACGCCAGATTTTTGGTTCGAAAAATAATATTTCCCGAATTATCTGTCATTTTGAGTCGTCTAAGCCATAATCCGGGGACTTTTCGCGTGATTTTTATTTCAATCGGCTCATTCGAGCAGAATTTCTGGTCGATTATGGGCGACGAATTCTCCATGAATTACTACGTTAATATTAATTCGATATTCTATTTGTTGGTTTTATGTTATGAATACTCTTGATTAAGTTGAAAGTGTATGGAGGAGATTGAAAGAAAATTCAAATCAAAGTTCTCTTCTACTAGGCTTTTCAGGATGAAAATGACTTGAGTGAATATGATGTTTCTACGCAGGCAAGTTTGACAAGCAAAATGGAATTCTTTTTATTTATTTTTTAAATTCGGAAATCTCAAAATTGGCTAACAGGACAGGTATTTTCTTAGCAAGCAAGCCCACAACAAATAGTTGGGGAAATTGAAGAATCCTACAATATCCTAAACTGAAAAAAAGGAACTACATTATTGGATAATGGTAGATTTTTTTTTATTTCCTAAGAGCAGTGATATTCAACACATGCTTTCTTTTAGTTTTAAATTTAATAGATAAATTAACTTCATAGACATAATATGAAACATATTTTATTGCATTTTTCATGATTATGATCATGACAAGTACAAACCCCCCAGCTCGTTCGAAATCACATTGTTATTTGTCACAATTAAAGCCGCCTTCTCCGCCATAAAATATATACGGCCCATGCTTATAGTTCCATTCTTGCTTCACGCTATAACAATGTGGATTCGTCGCAGCATTTTGAGTAGTATCTGGATACCTAAACTTCGACCAATACCCCCAAATCAACAAGTTAGTGAAAGAACCCGATTTTCCAAATCCTTCGTGCGCGAAATGGCCGTTCCCCATTTGAGTGGGCGTGTGCATGTTTTGCGGTCTCGTGTTGCAAACTTTTCCCAACCATTGCACCTCAGTAGGTTCTGCGAGCCACGGAAAAACTGATATTGGCCAATATCCTACCGGTTCATCTTGACATGTCAACCACCATTTTTGCTCCGCAGGCGGTGCATCATCCTGCACAAATAATCCGGCAATAAAATTAGTTTCGCTAAATAATTCAAACAAGTGATGAAATTGTATTTAATTTGCGTAATGTAATTATGCCTTGAACATCTTAATTCTGAGTCCGAATACTTTTCCATTGTACTCGGAAACAGGATCCATAACACGCGCGATAGGGATTTTTTGACTTGTATGAACGAAACCAGGACATTGAAGATTGAAGCATCCATTTCCCCCAGCCTTCATACAGAAATAAAATAAAATAAACGAAAAATTAGGATTTGCGAAATAATGATAAACTTATAAAGTAACTCTCACCCTCCAATTAATGAGCAATCGCGGTCTATCATCCCCAAACAAGATTTTACTAACCTGAAATACAATAATACTTTTGTTATATGATTGACAAAATTAATTCGCGAAAAAAAAAATCTTACTCCCCAGCCTGCTTCGATCATTTTGTCTCCATTTGAAACCGACATTGTATTGGTGCTCCATTCAGTTTCACTCACAGCCAAATTCCAGGCTGATATTTCCGCTCCTATTCCGCGGAACGGCTTTTCTTTGTTATTAAAACCTCCAGCAACCTATAAGAATTCTTCGATCGTAAAAAAATGTTACGATTTCATGTAATTTTAGATAAATTGACTAACCTCAACATTACAATTAGACGGTTCAGCCTCCAAGCCAATTTCTCTCGATAACTTTTCTCTCTCTGGATCATGTTGACGTATTCGTCTAATTATTGGGATTGTTCCTTCTGGGCAAATTTCATCCTCTTTCCATAGTTGTAATTTAGTTAAATTTGTGAAGCTAACGCCGTCATTCTCCGATTCAGGTACGAAACTTGGTCTCATCTTGAGCAAACAAATATAATAAAATCAATTAGAAGTTAGAACATGTATATATTCGACAAAAAAAAATTGAACTTTGGAAAATACCTCAATTTTGTGGCCCTTCATTAAAGGATGATCAAATGCAGGTTGTTTATAGATGTCAAGACAGTCGATAATATCACCATCTTCCATCTGTTAAAACGAACTTAAATTTTTCTTAATTTCACAAAAATGTTGAAAATATATATATATATATATATATATATATATATATATATATATATATATATATATATATATTTCTTCTTAAAAACATTTACCTGTATGGTCTTCAGTATTGACTTGTTTGATTTCCTCGCGAGCTCATAATTTTCTGTCGAATTTGATGCTTTTCCTGATTTTCCTATCGATGCAAGAAATAGTACAAAGATCAAAGTTTTGAAGTATTTATCTCTTCTGATCATATTGACAGTGGATAACAAATGGGGTTTTCTCTGGTGTGTTATCATTTTCAACATAATTGTAGTTAATTTGAAATTTATATAGTTCTAGTAAATATTTACATTCTTAAGTAACCATATAATATTCTTTTAAGAGAATTAACTCCACAGTAAATAAGTGATGATACAGTAATAAAGATAAGTAGATGAATATTAAATTCAAATTTATGGAGTATATCTTGGGTAAATTGAGATGCACTAAGATATTCTGTCATAATTTAGTACACAATTAAGGGATATTAATCCACAATTCAATGATGAGATTTAGATTCCGGCATCTAAGGCCTCGACTCTGGACTCAGAAATTTTTTAATCCAAATTTAGGAAATAATCCCTCAAAAATACACATGGTACAAATAAGATTAATTATAAATCTCTGAAGTTATAAATATTAATGCATATTAAATGACATTATTTTCAACATTAAATACTACAAATTGAAATTATCATTTCAAACAAATCATTTTTTTTTTTGATTAACTGAGACGGTTCTGTGACCCGTACCCAGACTATATTGAATAATATAGCAAGAGTTACAATGGTATGTACAAAGGGATTATTTACATAAATCTAAAGTAGAAATTATTCGATATTTCCTCTATTTGTTGTCTTCGTTGTCATCCACCAGTATTGAGTAATTTCATCTCTGATTTTGCTTACTAGCCTTGCGTAATTTGTGTATTTTTCTTGAAAAATCCGTGTACATCTTTCCTTCCAAATTTCGTAGCATACTTGAGCTATGATTTGTTTCCTTTCCTTAGCTATTTTTGGGAATAATATAGCACGCATGACATCATTTTCTCGTAGGATTTCTATGTCATATATAGAATCGACCATTGTCCATAACGCAACCGTATACGGGCATTTGGTAAAGAGATGCGTGACAGATTCTTCATTTACTCTACATAGGACACATCTATTGGGTATTTGCCAACCTCTCTTATTAAGATTATCTACTGTTGGTATACTATTGAGGGTGCATGACCAGAGAAAATATTGAATTTTCGGTTGTACCTTAATCTTCCATATCATGCCATATTCTGATTTTGTGGATACTCCCTCAATGAGAAAATTATACATGCTCTTTGTTGAGAATTGCCCTTTTTTACACCATCTCCAATGTGCCTCATCCGCTGCAGAATTTGTTGTATCCCATTGCAATTGCTGGAGGATGTTTTGTAGTTCAAGCAATTCATGATTTGCTTGCAATGATAATGGAGCCTTGAAGCCTCGTACTTGACCAGAGTTCCATATCTGGCTGACCATTTTATAATTGTCCTCTCTGTAAGTGTATAACGATGGAAATTGGTATTTGAAAGGAATACCTACCCAATTATTATTCCACAGTTGTATTCTTTCACCATTTTTCTGAATCATGTATACAGAGGCGTTAAACGGGTTGTATAGTTTGTTACATGATCCCCATATCCTTGATTTGATACCCGTTATTTCGCCAAGTTTTGAATATATCTCATTTCCATGCAAATGGAGCATTAATTCTTTTCATATATTGTCTTTGGTGTCAAACAATTTCCATATCCATTTTGTTAACAAAGCGTCATTAAATTTTTCCAAATTTAATACTGATAATCCTCCTTGTTGCTTGGGTCTACAAATTATGTCCCATGATACCCATGGCAAACCCTTTCCATTTTGAGCATTTCCTTTCCATAAGAATCTTTTCATTATTTTCTCTATTTGTTTGACTATATTTTTTGGCAATTTAAATACTGACATGAAGCATTGAAGTATATGAGCATTGAGCTTAGCACTGATTGAATTAATACAAGCCTACCAATTTTGTTCAGAAAATTTTGCTTCCATCCAGCTAGTCGTTTCGTTACCCTATTCGTTAGGGGTTGATAATCTTACTTTTTTAGTTTTCCAGGTTGTAACGGTAAACCCAAATATGTGATCGGGAAGGTTGTTTTTGGACACTGCAATATTGATGCTATATTATTATGGTCCAAGTGAGAATCTTTGATTGTTACAAACTCGGATTTTGCATAATTAACCTTGAGACCCGAGGATCTAGCAAATTGGTCCATGATTATTTTGAAACTTATTGCTTGTGGCTTTTTATTTTGCAAAAAATATATAGAATCATCAGCGTAGTATAATCCCGATCTTGCTCCTTGGAAGACTGGTTGTATAAAACCTAGTTCACTCATTTAACCAAATAATATTGCCAAAACATCCATGCCTAAAATGAATAATAGGGGTGATAAGGCATCTCCTTGTCGAACTCCTCTTTCAAGTCTTATTGATTTTTTTATGGTATTGTTGAGTATCACCTTGGTATATCCTGCTAACACCGCTTTATCAATCCAATTGCATATTTTTGGCCCAAAACCCCTACTGATCATGACTTTGATGAGAAATTCCCAGGAAATCGTGTCAGACGCTTTTGCTATATCTGCCTTAAATATTATCATATCAGTTTTATATTCTTTAGCCGAATCAATCATTTGTTGAGCATAAGCAAAGCCATCAATTATGTTCCTTGTTTTGACAAAACCAGATTGGGAGATATCCACCATATTACCAATGTATTTCTGTAGCCTGGTGGCTATTATTTTTGAAAAAATTCTCTGTACACCATGAATAAGACTAATGGGTCGAAAATCTGAAGGTTGTTGGGGTATTCGAGTCTTTGGTACCAAGGTAATATAAGAATCATTAAGATGTTTAAGTCCTTGAGATCTGAGTTCCGGTGAGTTGAAAATAATCAATATATCCTCTTTGATTATATTCCAATATTTTTTATAGAATTCAGCCGTAAAATCATCTGGACCGGGTGTTTTATTACTCTTCCAAGACCATAATGCTTCTTTGATTTCCTGTAATGAAATATCTTGATCCATTTGTAGCAGGCTGTCATCCTTTGTATATATGTTTTCTAAATCGATTCCATCCAGATGTAGCGTGTTATCACGTTTTCTTAGTATTTCCTTGAAATGATCAAATAAGATTTTGGCTTTACTCTTGTGATCGGTAACTGGGAATCGGTCCTTCATAAGCACCGCTATTTTGTTATTCCTCTTTTGGTTAGTAGCAATGTTATGGTAGTAACCCGTGTTCATGTCTCCTTGTTGCATCCATGTCTTTTTTGCCCTTTGTCTCCATATTTGTTCCTCTTGCTTAGATATATCATTAAATCTCTTCTTCATCATACATTTCAACCAACTTTCTAGTTCAGTCAAGGCTTTTCTTTCCATCTTTTGATCTAGCCATTGGATGGTTTGTCTACACATTTGTAATTGTTGGTTAATATCCCCAATCCTCCTTTTACTCCATTCTTTCAATCTTTTGGCAATTCTTGTTAATTTTTTACTGAATTGATGGGTTGTTTGCAATATTGACTGATCCCATTCCTCCAAAACTATTTGATCCACTTCCTTATATTGGAGCCAGTAATTTTCAAAGCGAAAAAAATTCGGTTTTGGAAAAGTTGTTGTTGCTCTGTAAACTAAAGGGATGTGATCCGATGAAGTGTTTGATCCTGCAATTCACCTTGCACGACAATGGCGGTGGTGAAAATATGATTTGTACCCTATCCGGAAAAAATCTAAATTCGTCCGGATTTGGTTCCGGGTATTGTTATCCCGACCATATCAAACCTAATTTGTATTCGGGTATTTTTATTCCGATATCGAACTTGATCCGAATTCGATATTTGATTTTAGTATCATAATTGGATGTGGATTTTATTTGATCCGGATTCAAGTATTATCTGGATCCAGATCTACAGATGATACATATTTTTATGCACGTGTAAATATAATAAGAGTGGTGATGCATGTGTTGGTTCAAATTTCCTAGGGTTTGATTATCTCAAAATAATGTCGATACCACTAATCTATTTGCGGGAGTGACATTTATAGAGATAGAAGACGTAACCCACAAAAGGATCAAAAGAAGAATCAAGACGTCGCAAGTCAAGACGGTGAAGAAACGATGGCACGAAAACGCATGATCAAGTGAAGATATCAAGACCTTCTCGTCCTCTTCAAGAATGGCAAACACAGTATAGTCCGTTACAACGGATTCACCAGTCCGTTGTAACGGAAACCCACCAAGAGTTGTAACGGAAGTTTCACCGTTACAACGCTAATTAATGCCAACTCGAAAAAAAGTCACAGATCTATGTCTGTTGTAACGGACTGTTATGTCCGTTGTAACGGACATTGAACTCACTTCAGTATACCAAAGATTACTCCATGTCCGTTGTAACGGAATAATCAATCCGTTGTAACGGACAAACATCAACCGTTGTAACGGAGTTGTCTTCGTTATAACGGATATATAGAACAAACCTGAAGTGACGTCACAGTTGAACGTCCGTTGTAACGGACTGTGTAGTTCGTTACAACGAACCCTTAATTCATGAACTCCGTTATAACGGACCTTATTTCCGTTGTAACGGACTATGAAAAATACGAATATATTGGTCGTAACGGCTAGTTTGACTTTTGGTCCGTTGTAACGGACTGTGCAGAAAAAACAAGAAAAGAGAAGGGTCTATGTGTTCTATAAATAGAACTCTTCCCTCATTCTCTCTCATCATCTCAACAAATATATTCTCCCAATCAAAAGAGAGAATCCTAGCTTTAAATCTTGAGCTTAATCATCTAAACATTCTTAGAGATTATTAGATCCAATTTCGAATCCACTACTAAATTATTCCCAACTTGCGTGACCGATCACGACTAGTTCGTTAGTAGTAAATTGTAATAGGCTAGTTACTAATTGTAAAGCCCACCATTGATCGATAAATTCGTGTAAATCGATCAAGGCAAACATTGTAATTTTTTGAGTTGGGTATTCAATCGAAAGCTGAAAAGGCGCAAGGGAACCCCGGAGACGTAGGTACTTGCAATCAATTGAGTCGGTCGATTGAGCAAGTAGCCGGTGAGTTAAAGCTACAAAGCAACCACCTACCGAACTCCGTAAACAAATATCGTGTGTTATTTGTTTCGGTATTGTATTTCTTTCTCTAATTTATTTACGCTTCCGCACAAAATTGTAATTGTATCCATTACCGCGAAAATTGGACCGTATGACTTCCTATTCACCCCCCTCTAGGTCTAAATTAAACAACATCATGTCTCCATTAAAATCTCCTAGATCGATTGATGTGTTGGCGTCTGCATTAATGATGATGGTAAAATCATGATCAATTAATTTTTTCCATCCTATATAGAAAAAGAAGATAAAAAAAATCTACCGTTTCACACATCATTAATTTATTTAATATTTAAGTTTGTTTACCACCGTCTATAATATTAATTAATCAAATTAAATTTGGAAAAAAAGTTATTGGATCGAATTAATATACCGTTTAACATGTGTTAAATGGATACACATGAATAAAACTATCATAAAAAATAAATAAAAATAATACATTCACTAAAATCAACAAAATAAAAATGAGAATACTTTGATTTTAAAAAATATTGAAAATAAAATAATAAAAATTTGTTCAAATAGATATGATTTATCATGTGTTAAATTAAATATAATAAAAATATTAAATAAACCAAATTATTTTTTAATAATTTGGTTTACCACCTAATCAATGGGGTTTGTCACCTCATTAATACAGTTTGCCATCTAATTAATACGGTTTGCCAATTATTATGATTTATTATTTAAAATAATTTAGCATTTAATGCATTTATTATGCATTGATAACACATCAATATATTGATATGATATTAGGGGAGGCAAGTATAATTTTTCATATAATAATATGCGTTGTCAATATCATATATTATATATTATATATATAATTATAATTTATTATAACATTACAATATTCGTTTTAAAAAAAAAAATCATATATTACTAGCTTTTTTCTCGCGCAATTGCACGGGAGTCTTCGAGTTTTTTAAAAAAAATAATTTGCTCATTGCACAGGAGTATGTATGAAATTTTGTAAGTTAAAATTTATGCAAGGTTTCATTGAAATTTGTCATGCGACCATTGTATCCATCTGACACGTTGCGACTCTTTCATGACCCCTTATTAATGCAAATATTCATGATTATATTAAATGAGTTTAAAAACATCCGCACAAATGATATTTAAACAAATTATATCATAAAATAATATATGTGATAAACTAATTTCATGGACTCTATACATCTATCGACATCATTGTATTTGCAAATATGTCATGATTATATTAATTTAATTCAAACGCACGCACGCCAATTCGCACGCGCGCTAATTCTATTTAAATAAATTATATAAAAAACATGCAAAAAAGAGGTATGATGTCCCGTGCAATTGCGTGGGAATTAAGCTAGTTAATCCACAATGTAAAGATCATGAGATTGAGGATTTCGGGATCAAGGATCTATTAGGTTTGTCAATGGATCGGGTTCGACTATACGAAAACCAAACCAAGATTCACATGTGAATCCAGATTCATGGATTTCGAATCTGATTTTGGATTTTGATTATCTATTTTTAATTTTTTTTATTATTGCTGGGTATATAAAAAGAAGATATATAAAAGAGAAATGTTTTTTGCAATTCATTAAATGAATGTTCTATGAATGTCCGTTGTTCACTGTCCGGAAAAATATATTCCGGAAGCATTTCGGAGTTGTTCACTGTCCGGTTGCCTAGTCCTATTCTTTTATATATTTTTTTATGTTATTTTATATTTTTTCTATAATATATGGATAAAATATATGTTGTTGCTTATATCATTTTAATTATAATTTATGTATTTTTTTCTATTTTTTTATCCTTTTAAAATCTGTTGCTATTTATATGTTTTCACTAAACATTTTATACAATTATTTATTTATGTTTACTATATTTTTATATTTTTTATTATTATTTCTATTTTTTCTATATTTGGGATTAAAAATTTGTTGTTGTTTTTTTATTATTATTATTTACACGTTTTTTATACTATAAAAAGATTTATTGTTATTTATATCTATATCATTGTAAAAATGTATAAATATGAATGTGAAATATTAAAAACAACTACCTAAATATTTTATATATTTTTTATACTATGAATAAAATATGTTATTATTTATATTTTTTTATTGTAAATATATATAAATATGAACTAAAAAAATATAAATATAAAGTTTAAAGGTATAAAAAACAACTAATTAAATTTGAAGGCAAATATATTGGACGCCGTCCGAATATTAGGCATTGATCGGAAAAATGCGGCCGCTCGTCTAACTTTGCTACCGTTTTTTTCTTAAATTTGTTTTTTTTGTCACGTAACGCCACGTAATTAAAAGGAACGGTCGAGAGTGGAATAAGGATGAAATGCAGTCTAGCGTGTAAAGTGTATAACATGAATTTTATTTTCAACAGATTCATATATTTTGTTTCCAATTTTCTAAACCGGAATTTAGGCCCAATGTTTTAAGGCCCTGACAAATAAAAAATAAATAATCAAGTGTTTACTGTTTACACTTTACCCGCTAGACCAGCATAACGCCTCTACTAATGAATCCACCAATGGGGAAATTACTTAGGCCATGAGTTCTTCTTATCCTGTTCTGCCAGCACCATGGGAGATCCCAGTCGACTACAAAATTACCAAATCACCCTACCCCCTCTCCTCCGGCGATCTGACGGTCTACGATGCTCAGGGAAGCCTCGCCTACCGAGTCGTCGACGGCGCAGCTTCTTCCAGGTCTTCCAGTCGTCGTTTCATGACCCTATTCGACGCCTCCGCCGTTCCCCTTTTCACCGTCGTTCATGAGAACGTAAGCTCATAAATTCTCTTTTTATTATCAGTATTACTATCAATGAAAAGGGTTAGTTTAATGAATTTATATTTAATTGATTGTTTAGGATGAGTGGAAAGCATTTAGAGGGGAAATTGGTGAATGTAGAGAAGAGATCTTTACTGCTCATGATTTGTCGAATTCAAAATTCAAATCCAAAATTGATGTATACTTATCAGAAATAAAATCGGACGACCCAAAACCGAGTTTTCGGCTTACTGGCAACCCGTTTCGAAGGGCTTGCACGATTACTAGAGAAGATAGTATTGTTGCGCAGGTAATTTCCACTTTCCAGGGCATTATGAAAATTTCAACGATTAATTTAAGTACTGATTTGTTTATTTAATGTGTTTTCAGACTAATTTAATGTATAAATTGAAGAAGATAATATATTCGAGACGAAAATTTAGGTTGACGGTGTATCCTAGAAATGATCATGTTCTCGTTTTAGGTATGCTTGTAATATTTTTCTGGAATTATAGTTGATAATGATTTTATCTATCGAATTCAAACCCTCGAGTAACGAAAGAGAATTCGCCGAGAAAAAGGGTGGTGTTTAGATTTAACGGGGACGATAGCGTAACGGGTCGGGCTTGATGGCTTATTGAATGTAAATTTTGCATTAAATGGAGGCCTCCTTTTATGAGGCTTGTCCAGCTGCAAGAAATGGAGGCACATGTGTGTAGTAATATGCAAAATGGGCTTCCACTTGTGTTTTTATTAATTTCTCTTGTTTTTTTGTTCTTTTGATAGATGTACTAGTTAGTAAATTGAGGGTTATTTATGTAAATTTTGTGTCAAATATATGGCCTGTGTTTTTTTATATGGGGGAAAAAAAAATTGTAAACAAAACTAATATAGGTTATTTTTCTGTATATTAAAGGAGCAAACTTGATTTTTATCGAGTTTTATATCGATTTCTTCTTCACAGAATCGCAAGTGTTATTTTAATCCTCGGGATTTAGCACTATTGAATTTCATTTTTATATAGTTTGTTAGATTATTAACATTTTTTATGGAAATGTCAAATATCCACGTTCAACTCGTTTTGTGTTTCATTCAAATTTACAAGGACCACTTAGAACTTAGAAGTCCAATATTTGTGGATAAATTCAAACTATGTAGAAAGAATCCAAATTGAACACTAAATAATAGACATGTTTAAATCATGTCAATTTCTCTAGCCAAATTATGGATTCTCGAGTCATTCTCATGTCAACTTCATAGAAATGAGAATTATATTTGGTCAATCTCTCTAATCAAGTTCTCTTGTAAACAAAGGAAACAAAAGAAATGATGTAAATAAAACTAATTACCTTGATAAAAAAAAGACATAAATCCTTGGATCGATTTGAATGAATATTTGTATAATTTGGCCATTAACAAGATGGAATTTGTGCTTGGTGGAGAAGATGGGCACATGAAACTAACTATCCACAAATAATGACTTTATCATCGAAATAGACAGGAAAAAAAATCGAAATTGATAAATTCGCGCGTAATTTGTTTCGATAGTAATGCACGTGCCCTGCTTCTCCACCTTGCACAATCCATCTCTTCTTTCTCTCACTTGATTTGTTTGTGATTCTATAAACCCTGATTTCTAGTCTCTAAATTTTCTCTCCCCTTGTATTTATAATGGTGGAGTCTTAGCACGAGTTTTCACTTATGCAAGGAAACTTACTATTTGGTCCTTATATTTTTGATATTGTATAAAATGCTCTAGTAATTATCAAAATGATGCAATGTTATTTTCTAATGTAACAAAATGAAATATTGTGGGCATTTTGCATCGAGTCAAGTTGGAGTTGGGGTCATACTAATTAATGACAATAAACATCAAAAAAGGGCCAGTGGTATTGGTTTTGGGAGACAAGAACAAGGTAACCTAACAATGTACCTTATGACGTTATTTATTTAGAGGGCATTATTTTATGGGGTTATATATACGGAGCCGCCCACGTCATTCATGAATATTCTTAATGCGTCAATCAGGAACGGATCTTAATAGGAACCAGGGGAGGGAAAGGCGATCGTCCCTTCAAGATTTTCGCCGAACAATGTATATATTTAGTGATTTAATATATTTTATCAGTATAACAGTGTCAATCGAGAATATTTTAATGAATTTATTAACCCTTAAAAAGACTAATCAATTTAATTAAATATTTTCGAATAAACACATCAAAAATATCAATGTGTGTTTGGGGGAGCGTGTTATATTTTCCCTTATTTCGTAGAAGTGATGCTTTTGTTGTTTTCTATACAATGTTTCATATTTCAAATCAAAATAAAAAAAGTTTCGTACTTTTATGCATTTCATTGTTTATTTTCTGAAACCAAAACCCTAAATCATGGATATGGCCATCTGGGACCTTTTTTGCATAAATATCCCTTAAATTCCATTATATTTGTTGTTTAGGATTAAATGACAGAAGGATGTATATGTAATGGTTGGTAGGACTGTAGGAGATGGCAGTAAATTCACTTTGGACCCCCCCAATAATCACAAATTTCCAACAGTGGTCCTATGTTAAAATTAGTTGGTTTCTACCTAGGGATGTCAATGGTGTGGATATTACCCGAACCGATCCGAACCGTATCCGAAAAAATATCCGGATTCGAAAAAAATATCCGAATCCGAGTGGATCCGGATATGGATCTGGTTGCTAATTTTAAGATCCGGAACCGGATTCGATATTCGGTTTTGGTGCGGGAACCGGATCCGTGTTCCGGATCCGGGTATTTTTAGGATCCGGATACTCGAAACTAGATTCGAGTATCCGAAATCGGATCCGGATACTCATATTATATATTATTTTTATGTATTATATTTTATATTAGTTGAAAAATCATATACAAATTAATAATTTGTAAATGATTTAACTCACAATCGTAAAATTATGTTTAAATATAATCATATTTATCGTTCATGTCACAAATTATATATATTTATAGCTAAAAAGTAAGTTACGTTATGATAACATAATATCCGTTTTAATATCCGAAACAGAACCATATCCGTATCCGACAATATCCGAACCGTATCCGTATCTGTTTATTATCCGAACCGTATCCGGATCCGACAATATGGATATGGATCTGGTATGACCACTATCCGAACCGGATCCGAACCGTTGACACCCCTATTTCTACCTAACGAACCGATTCAAGTTTGTTCGTAATAGCCAATAGGAGTAGGACCTATGGTTCTACTTCTAGTATATCGAGTAAATTCGAGAACGTGGAACACATCACTACGTCACTAATTCTTACTACGAGTACATTATACCAAGTATACGATCCATTTTTGTATTTGTATTTTGAATTTTGAATTATTAGAAGGAAAAAAAGAAATACTATTAGTTTAAGCATTTCGAAGTCAATTTGTTGGGTAGTCACTGCAAAAATGACATTTTAATATGGTAATTTCGGCTGAATTTTTTAGTTGAAAAATATTATGAGTGGGAAGAACTTTTAAGAGGAAAAAAGAGATTTGGTCCTTCGACATGCTCATTGAAAAATCGCATATTCTGGATTATTTTTTTAAAGAGAATAAACTTTGCATATATATTATACATAGGGAGAATTATATAGACTCTAGTAGATCACTTTTTTTTGTGCAACTTCACGCGTAGAATAAATCAAGAGCATTTAAACTAAAATGATAAATCTAATAATCTAGATTTAATTAAGTTAAAACAGAGAAAGTACCAAATGAGTTCATAACTCAGTTAGTTGAGTGGTTGGCACAAAAAATATGTTGTGAGAGATTGTGAGTTCGAGTCTCATTGACATCAATGAATAAAAAACAAACGAGTCTTCTCCATTTATTATCAAAATATCTTGTTCGACGGTACAAAAAATAGGAGAATAAAGAAATAAAGAATAGTCTTTATTCAATTTTATTCCAAAAACGTTCAGCAATGTTGATGGAGTAATATTATTGATTTTTAGATATAAATAATAATTAATGACTAAACTATTCTTGTTCATAATTTAACAAGTCCATAAACTTAAAACAAGTACCATGATAATAAAATGAAGATGAATTATTTTAAATAATTAAATTAAGTATCATGATAATAAAAAAATTGGTTCGAACTTAAAACGAGCACCATGAACAAACAAGAATGAATGGGGAGTAGAGGTGTTCAAATGGTTCGGTTTATTCGGATACCGAACCGAACCGGTCGAATTCGATTTAATCGGTTCGGTTTTTCGGTTTATTTGGTTTGGTTTGGTTCGGTTCAAAAAATGGTATTTTCGGTTTATTATTCAGTTCGATTCGGTTTTGATGTTCTGAAAACGGATTAAACCAAATCGACTGAATAACATCCAACTTTCATATTTTAATATAATAATTTCAAAAAATAAAAAATGAAATAATAATCTTATACATTAATATAATTATATTTAATAATATTTTTTTATATTTTTTGATAAATAAAATATAAATTTTCTTATTTATTTATTTATTTTTGTTTTAAATTACAATGTTTCTTATTCGGTTCAACCGAAAAAACCGAATAACAATTGAGTTTATTCGGTTCGATTTTTAATCGGTTCGGTTTAAATCGTTTGACCTTAATCAATTCGGTTTGAACCGAACCGACCGAATAAACATCCCTGATGGGGAGGAAGAAGAAATAAAAAATAAATAATATCATTTAAAGTCACGTAAGCAAAGAAGATGAAATAGCCCAATTCCATGTTCAACACGGAAGAAGCAAATTCTAGTAATCTGCCTATTTATTCTTTGTTTTTCATTTTGTTCGGCGAGAATATGAAAAATTAAGCTATTTATTCTTCTATTATATGTTATTTAATGATTGCTGAACATTGTCAAAAAAAAAAAAAAAAGATTACAGAGAATTAAAGTACATACCATTGCTTATTTATATAATTTGTTTGAAATAAGAGTGAAACAAATGAATTAATTCTGTCAAATAATGTCAAATAAGGTGAGAAGAAAAAAAGTTCTCTTTTCAAATAAAAAATATTAATTTAATTTTTTATTTTACTGTATTTCTATTTCATGTGTTGCCAACACAGGTATATAAAATTAAAAATAAAAGAATAATTTTAAGGCCAAAATTCATATGTACCCCTACAAAACTCCACAATTTCATGCATGTCCCTGCAAAACATAAAATATCATGAATACCCTACAAAACTACTAAAATTTCATGAATGACCTTTTTGTTAGATTTCGATTAAGTATCTCTTAAGATTACAGTTAATTTGTGTTTTTCGATATTTCCGACATAAATTTTATTCTTTATTTAGATAAGGGGTAAAATCGAAAAGCAACAATTAACGGTAATATTAACGGATAGTTCACAAAAATCTAACAAAAAAAATTCATGAAATTATAATTATTTTGTAAGGATATTCATGATATTTCATGGTGCTATAATTTTCAATTACCCTCTATAAAGGTATTTCATGGTTCTATAATTGTTTTGGACCAAAATACCCCTCTATTTTCCATATTGAAATTTCTTAAACATCTTTTGGTATTATTTTACTAATTTAAAATCTTCAAAATTATTTTTTAACTTATACTAATTTAAAAAAATTATATGTCATATGCATAATTTTGATATTTTATTTATTATATATTTTGTCATATAAACTAGCATTAAATAAAAAAGCGATATAAAAAATATTCCTGAAAATATCTTGGCAAATTAATATTATTCTAGTATTTAGTTTTAGTTCTCAACAATTGTCTATAAAAATAGTTATTAAATATTATTTTTTGCCAAATTAACAATGAATGAATAAACATTTAAACTATCCTTTAAAAAAGAAGAAGAATGAACATTAAAACTAACTTTAAAATAATATTGTCGTTAGTTTAAATTTCAATAGCTAATTTGATTTCAGCAGCTAGTTTTTAGTAACTATTTTTTATTAATCACTATTGAGAATTAAAACTAAATGTTAAAATAATATTATTTTTGCAAGATATATTTTTATTGTTTTTCATTTTTTTACTTAATTATAGTTTTGTATGACAAAATATACAATAAATATTAAAATTATGTATATGATATATAGTTTTGTAAAATTAGTATATATTAAAAAAATATTTATGAAGATTTTGTTTGTAGGGTTTTTTTGGAGTTTTCCAAAAGTTAGGGGTTTATATATATATATATATATATATATATATATATATATATATATAAACACAATTAAACCTGAAATATTAGCTTATGATTAGGTATGAAGGAATCTTGATATTGGGTAGGTGTAGATTTCCAGTAATGTTTAATTTCATCATTACGCATGAAGATGAATCCCCGTAGTTATAAAATATTCATATTCATATTCTCCTTTTCCACAAATTAATGATATAGTATATATAAGTCAAAAGATCAAAGATTATGGGGACTTTTGTTTTGTTTTTGTTTTTTCAAAGATTATGGTCGTTAAAAGGTTGATTAGTATGTTTTGACAAATGACCCAGAACCATTAACATGCAGCATGCATTGACTAGGAATTGGGTCGGTATTTAGTGGTACAGAGAGAGAGAGAGAGAGAGAGAGAGAGAGAGAGAGAGAGAGAGAGTTGATGGAAATGATTGCATGCTAACAAGTAGGTGTTGGACTTTCGATCAAAAGAAAATGGGGAAAGTGGTGAGAGAATAAATGGCCAGTACTGCTGTTCGGACCATCAGTTTTGGAGGTCGGTTTGAATAGGAATCCATGGAATTTGCAAATTCATTCGTGCGGTGTTCGGTGCTATATTATGAAGTGTAGTTTTTGGCTCTAGGAAACTCAGGATTTCATGGAAACTAGCTATTTTGGGATGTTTGGCAAGCGGAATTAATGGAGTGGAATCGGATTATAAGGTGAAGGAAAAAAAAAATCTGGAATTAATAATTCTACATTTTCTTTGGATGTCTGAATCATAAGATGCCGAAAATTGTAATTTTGTGTTTGGTTGTTTTGAAAATTGTGGAATTTTGCTATTTAATATTTAGAAGCATAAAATGTATATGTTAATTATTTAGAAGCACAAAGATAATAATGTATCTAGTATGTTTTTGCAAATTCAAATTGTACAACTTAATTGTAGATATAATTTCAAAATTAACATTATTCTACAAGTCAGTATTATGATATTCATTTTAAACCACAATATATTACCACACAAAATCGATTAAACAAATCTCTAATTTCAAACATTCTTACAATATTACAAATTGGAAACAACACTTTTCGTGCCTCTTATATTATCCAGATCTCGTACCATTAATATTATACATTACATCCTTTCCATCTCTTTAACAAACCCGTAACAAAAATATATATTTCAATTTTGGTCCATCAAATCCAATAACAATATAAATTGTTACAATGTATGAATTGAGAAAAAAGAATACTTAATTGAACAAGATGTATCAGACATTTAATCTAGAAAAAACAAATACAAAATCATAAATTTGATCCTTTGTAGTGTAATTATCTGTCTCATACACAAAAAATTGAAATGCTGAAACTCAATTAATACACGGAAAACTCAATTTTATATCTAAAACCACAATAGTGTTTCAGATTTATTGTAAGCACCACAAATTTCCTTGCAATAATTGGAGAAATAGTTCAATTTAACTTCTCAAGTATACCAAAAAATCAAATCATATAAGAACTACTACTACTTAATACGTTTCAGAGAGAGAGGGGGAGAGAACCTTGAGGCTGCCTAGAGAGATCAAGTCAAAAATATTGCTAGAGATGCAGGTCAAAGAAGTCAATTGTGAGAAACCCAAGATGAACGTGGCTAGTTCATATTGTGAGAAATCCAAGATGAACGTGCCTAGAAAGAAGAAGTGAGGAAATATTTTGCCGCACTCTTTTTTTTAGAATAAAATAGAGTAGGTTCTTACGCCCTACATCTATTAATTTATATTGATATAATATAGTTTATTACAAGTAAAAAAGGCATTTAATCTTTGAAATCTAGCCTAAATACCTTCAATTTCCTACTCATAAAAACTAAAATACCCATATATAACTTTCAATTCCCAAGACCTTAAGATGCTGGAAAGAGAACTCCTTGTAATCGCAAAGTCCATGAAATGAACTCTAGATTCCTTTGTACCGGACTTTAAAACTCCAGGATATGAACCCTAGGTATAAATACCCGGTACTCATCTATCAAGCGGCAGAAATTCCTCTCTCTTCATTCTATCGCGCCTCCTTCACAACCTCACCTCATTACTCATCGCAAACACTCACCGCCTCTTCCTTCCTGCTCCATTTTAGACCTTGAATAACTCTTAAATCCTCCTTCGCTGCCTTGCATCTAACCCTGAAATCCTCATTCGCTGCCTTGCATCTAAGCTCCTGATCAGTCCGGTTCAAAGATAAATCCGAGCTCTTCCATGGTGACTGCTTTACCCTCTTCAAACTGTTGTTCTGGATCTTCGATCACGTTTTGGCGTTCATCTATGAGTTCTTCTAAGCTCTCAACAACCCTTGTTAAGGTAAAGTTCTCTGGATCTGATAGGTTTGATTTTTGTGCTTCGCTTTGCCTTTCTACTTGATTTATTGCGCTTTCTTCCTCATTTAACTCCGATCTAAACCACCACACCTTTTTATTGAAGTTTTGAATTGATCCCGTACTATTAATAAGGTTCACTTCCCTTATCGGATCTTCATTTCTACCAGTATTTTGATTAATACCAGTTGCGTAACCGGTATCAATCTTTTGACTTCGTTGTTGATCGTTTTCGATTGTATCCTCCTGTCTTGTACTGGTATTTGAAATAGTACCATTTGCTCTTGGTTGTTCGTTATTGTCGCTGTTGTATTCCTTTCTGGAACCGGTACTATAATCAGTACCAGTTATTCTTCTTGTTTGAGCTTCTTACCTTCTATTGTCCTGACTTGAACCGGTATTAGAACCGATTTCCTTGCCAGTTAGCCTTCTGCCTCGATCCTTTTCTCTTATGTTGCTCTGTCTATTTTGATCTGCATTTAAATTTCCATCAGTGTAGTTTGTTGTTTTAGTTTGCATTTTTATATTTTCATCTGGTTTTGTTGCTAATTGATTCAATTTGTATTGGTAGATGATGTGATCGACTATTTGCCAGTCTTGGAAGACATGATTTGTGAACGTTCTCCTGCATCGCTCAAGCCAAATTTGATACAAAAATATACAGATAAGTATCTTTATCTCCATTTTTTCTGTTTGATTAGTAATTATATCTAATGGCTTAAATGTATGAGGGATTATATTGAATATTCCTAATATACCAATTAATTTTCCTAATACCTCCCTTGTGAAATGACATTTTCTTATCATATGATCTACACTCTCTTCAGATTGTTGACAAAGGACACATCTATTAGGCAATGACCATCCCCTTTTCTTCAAATTATCAACAGTAAATATTTTATTTAAAAATAATAACCAAATATATATTTTTATTTTTAATTCTATTTTTATATCCCATATTTTGTAAAAATAAGCTTTAACATAAACTCCTTTACTTAGAATTTGATATGCACTTTGGCAGGTATACTCCTTATTGTTATTCCAAGTCCATTGAAAAATGTCTTTTTGGTTTGGATCTAAATCAAGTGTGCGACAAAATTGCTCTAAATTAACAAACTGATCCTGAGCTACACTAGACAAAGGTACATTCACTCCCAAACTATTATATAGATTAGACTCATTCATGACTTGCATAAAATATTGCACAGTACCAATTTTATTTTCTGAAAAAGAGTATAATTCAGAATATTTGTGTACCAATGGTTTTTGACACCATCTACTTTTCCAAAAATTTGCATTTATTCCATTTCCAATAATAATATTAAGACTTTGATTAAAAAAATCAGAATTTTTTAAAACTTCATTCCAAAAGTATGAGTTTTTTGTATAATCAATTTGATCAGAGTTTTCACTTAGGTTATTTTCCAATAAATTATACCAATCTAATTTACCTTCTGAATTATAATATAACCACAACCATTTAGTTAATAAGACATTATTAAAAATTTCTAAATTTAATACTCCTAAACCACCTTTGTCTTTTGGTTGACATACAATGTCCCAATTAACTAAATTATATCCAGATTTATTATTTCCTTTCCATAAAAAACTTTTCCTGATTTTATCAATTTCCTTAATTACCCACTTTGGAAATTTAAATACATTAAAATAATAGATAGGCATAGATGTTAAAACCGAATTCATGAGAACTAGTCTACCTGCCTTACTTAACATGCTTCCTTTCCATCCAGATAATTTTTGTGTTATTTTTTCTATTAATATTAAATATTCCTCTTTAGATGGTTTTTTAAAATGTAAAGGTAATCCTAGGTATTTTATAGGAAAGTGACTGATTTTACAATTTAATTCTTTTGAAATTGACTCCATGTCATTTTCAGATACATTAAGTCCTATAACTTCAGATTTTGCAAAATTAATTTGTAATCCTGACTCTTGACCAAATAAATTTAAAATATATTTTACCCTTTTTATGTTATTAATATTAGGTTTAAGGAATAATATAGAATCATCTGCATAAAATAGACTAGTATGTATATTATTAATTGGTTTTTCAATATACCCTTTATCACTTAAATTTTCCAATAATTTTGAAAGTACATCCATAACAAGTAAGAATAGATATGTAGAAATAGGATCCCCTTGTCTAATTCCTCTTTTTAAGTGTATATATTTTTCAGGGTTTCCATTTAATATTATTCTTGTGGTACCTTTGAGTACAGAATTTTTTATCCAAGTTATAAATTATTTCCAAACCCTCTAGCAATTAATACATCATTTAAAAATTCCCATGATACACTATCAAAGGCTTTATGAATATCTAATTTTAGAGTGACTAGGGGTATTTTTGTCCTTTTAGCTTTGCATATTACTTCCCTTGCATATACATAATTTTCAGAAATATTTCTACCTTTTAAAAAACCTAATTGATTTTTTGAAATCATTTCATTAATATAAACACTTAACCTATTAGATAAAACTTTAGAAAATATTCTTTGAATACTTGAGGTTAGTGAAATGGGTATGAAATCTTTAGGTTCAATAGCATTCTCTTTTTTAGCAATTAATGTAATATATGATGAATTAAAATGAGATAATCCATTTTTTGCATCTTTATTAAATAAATCTAATATTTCATGTTTTAAACTTATCCAATTTTTTTTTAAAAACTCCCCTGTGAACCCATCTGGTCCAGGACTCTTATTATTTTTCCAAGTACTTATTGAATTTGATATTTCCTCTAAGTCAAACTCTTTATCCAGATTAGATAGATCTATTATATCATTTTCATATAATTTATTTAGATTTATATTTCCAAATAGCTTATTATTTAATATTTTCCTCCCCATTAAATCTCTATAAAAAGAAAATAACATATCTGCTTTATGCTTATGATGCTTATACTCTATTCCATTTTTATCTTTTAAAATAGAAATCATAGATTTTGATTTCTTAATTGTAGCATGTAGATGAAAAAATCTTGTATTAGCATCCCTTTTTTAATCCAATTAAACTTTGACCTTTGTCTCCAATATAATTTTTCTAAAGAAATTAAAGTTTCAAGTCTCATTTTAATTTGTAAATGAATCCATTTTTCAATTGTTGTTAGATCTCTAGTATCATTTAAACTATTTGTCCATAAAATAATTTTTTTACAATTTTCCATTTGAATATTATATTTTATATTCATTTTTTTATTTAACTCTTTTAAATCTGTTCCTAGCTTTTGAAATTTTTTAAAAAATTCTTCCATTGAATGACTCTTAGTATTACTGAGATTATTTTTAATTAATGTATTATATTCATTAAGTCTTAACCACTTAGATTCAAATCTAAATCCATTAAATATAGGGTAATTTGTATTTGCCTCATATAAAATTGGTATATGGTCTGAACATGTGTTAACTCTTGCAATTAGTTGTGAATTAGGATACAATAACATCCAATCTTCATTTATAATAGTTCTATCCAATTTAGCTTTTGATATTGAATTACTCCATGTATATTTTTTCCCTTTTCAAGGTAAATCTATTAATTTTAGGCTATTAATTAATTCTCTAAATTCACTTGTATAAGTATTATTAATTCTCTTTCCACTTCTCTCATTTATATGTAAAGTCAAGTTAAAATCTCCTAAAATAATCCAAGGATTATTAATAATTGTTGCAATTGATTTTAGTTCATCTAAAAATTCAGATTTTTCATTCCTTTTATTCGGACCATAAACCCCTGTTATTGAAAAATTTATTCCATCCCATTTATTTTGTAAATTAACAGTGATATTATATTTATATTTTGTTGTACTTATATGTTGAAATAAGTTCTTATTCCATGATATTAAAATACCTTCTGATGCACCCTTTGATTCTAAATAATCATATCCATTAAGTTTATTACCACAACATTCTAAGTTTATAATATCATTAATTAATTCTAATTTAGTTTCTTGTAAACAACATATATCCACTGTTTCATCTTTTATATTTTTCTGAACCATATTTTTCTTATTATTATTATTTAAACCTCTTACATTCCATGACAGTATTTTAAGTTTTTTATAATTCATAAAAAAATATATTTATTTGCTTTACTTTTAAACTAGTACTCAAGTACTTTCCTCCGCAACCATTTCCTGTATTTTATCATTTATATGCTCATTAAGTTCTATTCCAGTAGAATTTAGTATATGAATTATATCATTTTTATTCGAAATGTTTTGTATTTTATTCATATTTAATTCTTTTATTTCAATATTTTGTGGTTTATATTTTTGTCTTTTATTTCTTTCCTTTTGGATTTCTTTATATTTGACCAATTGAGCCTTTTCAATTGGAGAATTATAATGACCATTTTGTTTATTTAGTAACCTAGTACTTCTCCTTTGTTCTTCCATTTTTGATGTTTTATTATTAGATTGAGTATTATTTTTAATATTGTTTTCTGTACTAATTGCTTGATTTTTCTTATTGTTCATATCCTTGTTTGCAAGCTCTGTAAAATCTTCTCTTGTTTCAGAATTTGGATCAAAATAATTTAAGGTACTTTGATTATTTATATTATTATTATTTGAATTTTTTAATTTAAAATAATCCTTAATCAATCTTTGTTTACTTTTATGATTTTCAGCATGGAGTTTTAGGTCTGTTGAGTGTACTAGTATACTAGAAGGAACCTCTACAGACTTATTTTCTACTAATCTCTCCTGAAAGGTTAAATCTGTAATTTCCTCTCTTTCATTTAAAATCATGTTAGCACTGTCTGTGCTGAAAATACACTCTGATGACTCATTATTTTGGTCATTAGCAGATTTGATCACTGCTTTTGACTTACGATTTAATGTAGAATTGATGATAAGCCCCTTTGATGTGAATTTAAAAGATAAGGATGTTAATGCAAAATGACCTCTACTTTGAGAAAATGAATTATATCCTGATACTTTAAGGGGATTTTGGAAAGTTTGACTAATATTACAAGAAGGTCCCTGATAATGACTATTCGTTAGAGTTTGTAAAGGAGATGTGATGAAATTATTTATTTCTGGATAATTAATTAGATATAATCCCCTCCCCCCTTCCATTCCAATAATTAAACCTTCCTTAGAAGGTTTTAGAATCACATTTTTACCTATGAAGATATCCTTTCCTGAGGTTTTTGTGATTTCATTTTGAGTTTTATTTTGAGTTATATTTATATTATTTTCCTTGTTTTTCACTCTCCAATATGTTTTTTGTGTTTTCTTTTTTTGCCAAATTTTAATTGTTTTCTTCTTCTGATATATATTACTTTTCTTAATTGATATCCTAGCCTTTCCTTTGTTATTTGTGTTTATGTTATTTATTGTGTTTTTTGTGTTTTCCCCCTTAACTAATTGTGACTCTATGATGATATTTTCTGAAGGTCTATTTGGTAAATTTATAACTTTTGAAGTACTAGCAACATCCAACACTTCTTCCACAGGTAAATTCACTGTAATATTATCATCAACTAATTTAATTAACTTTGGCAATATTTTATTTTTGACACAATTAATTGATAATATTATTTCATTGATAGTGTGTGTTGGAATGTATGACCCTACATAGATAAGTGTGCCAATACCTTCAGTAATCAGAGTCAAGTCTTGAGGATTGCAATATTTAGAAGGTAATTGTTTAAGTTTAAGTATTCTTGTGTGCTGTCTTTCTATTCCTTTATTATTAGATTGAATATTAACTAATAATTCATTATAGTTAGTATTTAAATTAATATTAGTTATTATCTGTTTACCCTTTATATTTTTATCCATGTTATGTTGACCTTCTGAAATTTTGAAATCCTGATTTTTATTACCCTTAGAATCTTTCCAATTTTTCAAATTTAAGTTATTTATATTGGTATAACAATTACTTCTTATGTGACCTAGTTTAAAACATCTTAAGCATCTAATTGGCTCCCTACACTCATATCTATAATGTGTATCTGCTAGACACCTAAAACATTTCTTTTTTGATTGATCAATTTGGGCATTACTCGTCTTAGATTTCTTTTGAACTAATATCCATGGATTTTCATGTGAATGATTGTTTTTCAGGACTTGGGCATATGAACTACTCATTATTATGATGATAAATTTTTGGATAAGAGACTTAGCTGAATGGAGAGCCTGGTTGCCTGGACTTCACCGGAGATTGGATTGCCTGGTTGCCTTGCACTTCACCGGAGATTGGATTGCCTGGACTTCACCGGAGATTGGATTGCCTGGACACTGGAGAGCCTGAATCCTTTGACCTCACTGGAGAGCCTGATGCCTTTGACCTCACTGGAGATCTTGTTTGCCTTCACTGGAGAGCCTTGACCTCACTGGAGATCTGGGTTTCTTTACAGGAGACGATGCTCGAAGTTTGGTTTCTGGGTTTCTTTGCAGGAGAGGATCTCGAAGTTTTGGGTTTCAGCTTGAAGAATTCTTTGCAGGAGACTGGACTATCATGGAAATTTCGTTTTAGGATGCTCGAAGTTCTGGGTTTCTTGATTCAAGGTTTCAATTGTACCATTGTTCTTATTCTTTGCGGTTTAGGTTTAAGATTTGAGGTTTTGGTTGCCGAATTTAGAGAATGCAGATCAGTATCTTTAATTCCTCTTATCTTCGTTCCCTTCTTTAATTGAAGTTGATTGTAATAGGTTTTTGTGCCGGATTTAGAGAAGGCAAATTGAATTCCTATTTTCTTTTTCTTTCTTGATTATCCTTCTTAACAGATAAGATTCACCGGATAGGATATTCACCGGAGAGGAATCACCGGAGAGATGTCTCTTGAATCACCGGAGAAGAGAACTGTCGCCTAATTCTTGAATCATCTTGAATTCTTGAATCATCTTAAAACATCATATGATGGCATCATATTCGATTAAAAACTCTCTACCTATTTTGCCGCACCCTGACACTTCAGTTTTCTTGGAGCGAAATTTGGGAAGTTTTGGGAGACCGGAGTTTTATAATTCCTCCTTTTTGACCGCTCCAAACAAAGAATTGTGTTTTGCAGATATTTTTAATTCCGCTCCGGCTCAAAATTCTCAATGCCAAACGGCTCTTAATGGCTTTTGAAAAATCTACTCAAAGTGAATTTTTCTTGGGAATGGAAAGAAAAACTATAAAATACTTACGGTGTATATGTCATGTTAATTATAGATTCATGGATATGCATATACCATGTATATTTGTAAAATATAAAATGTAAATATATATTGTCACTATTTATTTATATCGTATTCGTATATGTATTTGTATATGAAATCGGATATCAGATATCGTATTCGTAACCGTATTCGAAATCGGATATCGAATATCGTATTTGTATCGTTATTCGTATACAAAATCGGATATCGAATACAGTACTCGTATTCGTATCGGATACTGTATTCGTATTCTTATCCGAAATCGAATATCATATATCGTATACCGTAGCGTATCAGATATCGTATTCGTATTCGATTCGAAATTGGATATCGAATACCGTATATCATATTCGTATATGTATTCGTATCGGATATCAGATACTGAATTCGTATATAAAACCGAATACCGTATTCTTATCTGTATTCGTATCCGAAATCGGATATCAGATACTGTATTAAAAATATTTGCTAGTATTTTGAACTTATCATCCAATTAATAATTATATTAAAAAATAATATTCTCTAAAATTTTGGTGTACTAAAAAATAATGGTATTAAAAAAATATTCTCAAAAAATTAGTTGTATTAAAAAATAATATTTTCTAAAAATCAATGGTATTACAAAAATAATATTCTCTAGAAATTAGGTTGTATTAAAAAAATAATATTCTCTAGAAATTAATGGTATTACAACAATAATATTCTCTGAAAGTTAATGGTATTAAAAATAATATTCTCTAAAAATTAATTGTATTAAAAAAATATATTCTCTAAACAATTAATGATATTAAAAATAATATTCTCTAAAAATTATAAGGAACATTTCATAAGAGTTGTATTTTTTTCATTTGTATTATTTAAAATATACTAATTGTAAATTATTGCTAGAATTTATTTATGCCACATGATTATAATGTTTTAATATGATTGAGAATTAAATGTGATAGTTATAAGATTTCATAAGAAATAATATAATTTTAGAATATTATGTTCATTTTCTACATCTAATTCTACGATCTTCATCAAACGCCTTTTAAACATCCTATGCTCGTATACCTTTTGTATATTTTTGCTATCATAATTTCCTAATATTCATATATTGGTTTCCAGCAACTATTAATTTCCTGATACTATACAAAACTTCCCTAGCAAACCCGCCAGAGCAAGAGATAGACTTGGTATTCTTGGCAATGATTCTGTGCAAGAAGAAAAGATCATCGTGGTTCATCTTTTGGGAGAAAATTAATGGTGGGTTTGTGACAAATTCCAATAGCTATGGAACTTGGATGGGTCCAATAATATGTTGGCTCCAACTTGTGAAGATAAGAACGCTTAGAGCTGGCAAAATTAGATTCAATACGGTAAAATTCGAATCCGACTCGAATCGACAATGTTAAAAAGTCGACAATCCGAAATCCAACGACTCGAACTTGAAATAAACTCGAAACCGAACAAATCGAAATATGAATTACTCGAACCCAAACTAATCCGTCGTCCGAATGATTCGTGGCCCAAATGACCTACTACTCGATTAGTCCGTAACATAAAAAACTAGCAACTTGAATGATTTAAAAATTGTGATCCTATATTTCTTCTTCATCGTCGCATTCTCGTCTCTTCTCTGGTCTTTATCTCGTTCACCTCCTCTGCTACACCTCGACTACTACCATCTCTGGTACGGAAAGAGCAAAAACGAAGAGAAATAAGCTCGGTGGTGGGGGCACGCCTCCTCTTCCTTCTCTCCCCACCCAACCCTATCTCGACTCCACCCATCCCGTTTCACCCATCCCTGATCTTCACCTCTCCTCATCATTAACCACATCCAACCCAGTCGAGCTCCACCTCCTTCACATAAAACCACCTCCTTTTTCTCCTAACTCCACCACACAACTCCACCTCCACGGTCATGGCTAGGACGACTATCACGTATATGACAGTGCTCTACACAACGGCCAAGCAAAGACACCGATAGCAAATATCATTTAGGCCACAACAAGGAGGGTAATAAATGTCGTATTGACCACGACTACAACGACAAACAAGATATATAGGTCACGGAAACGACTAAAAAAGGTCGTATTGGTCATGACAACACCCGGCCTCCTCTCTTCTCGGATCTACATTGATGGCGATGGAACGAGCGACGTCGTAATCATAGGCACACATAAAATCTTATCGACGACGGCAGTGGGGAAGGACAAGATAGCGACAACGACCGACGAATACTCAAAGCCAAAAGGACGGCGGCCGCCATGTTTGACGGCTAACCCGAATTAGTTTTCTTTTTCTTTTTTGGGATGCTTAATTGTGCCATGTGCAAGATGTTATAGGTCCATTTTTTCTTTATTTATAAAACAATGTAATTCGATGTAATTCATTTGCTTAAATATACCATACAACTATAAGTTATCTTAACAAAAAAACTACTAACATCTCCGCAGATAATAACCCTACAAATATCTTGCAAGGTTATATCAAAATTAGCTTTAACACCACTCTAAATAGCTAACCAAGTTTTAACGCTATTTTATCCGGCGAAAATTAGAAGAAAAAAAATCATTATGATTTTTTAGTTACGAAACGAAATTGGTTTTAATGTCACAACACAAGCGGAGACGGATTTTAGTAGGGGTTGAGGGGGGCTTTGGTCCTCCTAAGATTTTCGCGTAACATTGTATATATCGAGTGATTCAGCATATTTTATTTGTATGACAGTGTAAATTTTAGTGTTTGTTTTTTCCAAAATAATTTTGCAGTGCAATTCAGTAGATATTTTTATCTGCTACCCAAGACGCCTACCAAGATTCGCCACTAACCACAAAACACAAGATTTGGGGAAACCTAATTTAAAATCTATTTGTAAATTTGTAAATTGGATTATATCGGCATTAATTTTGCAAATGAAGGTTATACCAAAAAAGAATCCACTCCTAAGGGCCAATAGTTAAAGTCCAATTTAAGAAGCCCAAAAATGTCATATCAATTAATCAAAGCCCAAGAAAGGGACCCAGACTTTCCTCTCTGTCTTCTTCTCTTCTTCTTTCTTCGAATTTGCCATCTTAATCGAGTGGTTAATTTTGAAACCAAGCCATCTTAATCACTAGATTAAACTATATTTCCAACGTTGGTCGGTCCGAGGATGATCGGAAAGCAACCCAACAGTCTCTCGTTCAAGCTCGTCCTCCTCGGCGATGGTAATCTCAACAATCCATCTTATCAAAATTAACCATCCTAGTTTTCATTTTTGGACACTGAATTTGAGGTACGATTAATTACTATGAACTCAGGGAGGGTGGGAAAAACCTCGCTTGTGGTGAGATACGTCAACGACGTCTTCTCCGACAAGCAAGAAGCTACGGTTCAAGCTTCGTATTTAACGAAGAGACTCGTTATCGAAGGCATGCCTCTTAGCTTATCTATTTGGGTCCGTAATTAATTTCCCTCTTTTTTTTTTCTTTGCTTATTTTCATCTTAAATTAGACCTCAGTCGATTTCAATTTTGCTAATTAAGCCTCGAATCATAACCCAATTTAGCCTCAATTTACTCGCAATAACACAGTGAATTCTTATTAATCATAGGATACAGCTGGACAAGAAAGGTTTCATGCATTAGGCCCTATTTATTACCGAGATGCTGATGGTATGTTTGATCTTATTATTTATTTTTTTCTATTTTGGTCACAACACTGTTATTAATATTCCATTCTTTTTGTGAAATTATTTCATATAGCTGCGTTATTAGTGTACGATATAGCCGATAACGATACATTTACACGGGTCACGAAATGGGTCAAAGAGCTTCAACAAATGGCACCAAAAGATATTATCATCACCGTGGCAGCTAATAAATGCGATTTAATCAGATCGAAGAATATTAATTGTCACGAGGCTGAGAGGTAAATAAAGTTCCTAAATTTGATGTTATATATTCAGAGGGTTAATTATATTATAAATATGATTTTATGCAAGTACAGTTATGCAAAAAGTATCGGTGCGAAACTTTTCGTCACATCAGCTAAAAATGGGACTGGAATTGAAGATATGTTTCTCGATATAGCGAAGAGTAAGTTTTTTTTATTGTACTTTTTTATATAAGTATATTTGTGTGAATGCTTATTGAGTTTTATTCATACAGGGTTAATGGAGAGGAGAAAAGAGAGCAGTGGAATTTTGCAATTAGGCCCTCCGAAAAAGGGAATTGTTATAATAGATGATGAACCTGAAAAAGAACCTCCTCCGAGATGCTGCTCGTAACAACATTAGTGAAAAGGTATATAAAGAAAGGAGTTAAGAGAAAGGAAAAAAAGGCGAAATTTGCAAAAAAAAAAAAAAAAAAACTAATTATTTCAGCACATTGCATGTTTTTTTGTGTTGTTTTTAGTAGCTGATAATTTATTTCCTGTAATTACATTTAAATTAGAACATAAAGAAATCAGTGAATTTGAAGAGAAATTGTTTTAGATTTTATTATTATCTTGCTATGCTTATATTTTTAATTTTTAATTCGTCCTTTTTAGAAAATTGATAGTTTTGGCATCAATTATTTTATTTGCGAATGTATTTCAATATATTATGGTTGTTTTTAGATTTGAACAGAAAAGAGAATATTTTTGAAAATTTTGTAATAATATATCACATTGTGTATAGAGGTGGCAAATCGGGTGGGTCGGGCCATAATCAGGTGGGTATTTTCGGGTTCGGGTCACTTTTATGTCCAGGTGAGTATTTTCGGGTTCGGATCACTTTTATGTCCGGTTATTTTCGAGTAAACTTAACTCGGATCGGGTCGGGTTGTGTTCGGATTTTATTTTGACCGAGTTCTTTTCGGGTTAAATTAAGTGTTCGGATCAGATTCTTCGGGTTCGGATTATGTCGGGTTAACGAGTTTAAATTGATTTCAGTTTCGGACAAAAATAATAACTAAAATTCCAAACTATAAAATTTGAATCAACCACTAAATTCGGGTTATATTCGGATCGGTGACTCGGTTTCTGATCGGGTCAAGTTCGAATACCATATAAAACATCTAATTTCGGGTTCGGGTTATTTAGTGCCGGTCGGACCGGGTGGGATTGTTCGATTTTTTTAAATTATATTTAGTCAAGTCGGATCGGGCTTCAGGTTACTCGGGTCGATTTTTCGGATTCGGTGCCGGCTCTAATTGCATTGATATTCCATTTAAACATCTGTGATGTATTATTTTGCATTTCATGGGTTTGGAAGCAAGATTCTATTTCTCGAGTTCTGTAAAAACACAAGATTTCATTTCCCGGTTCTTATGTTCCCAGCCCAAATAAAAGTCCAAATTACAACCCAGCCCAAAACAATTGTTGCCGCCGTATTCTTACTTGCGGATCCCACCGACCCAATCATCTCACTGACTAGTGGACTCCCCAATTGCCGACTTTGGCTTCACTTTCCTTTTTCTTCTTCTTCTTCTTCTTCTTCTTCTTCCAAGCTCCGTTCTAGGGTTTTTCTTGAAGGCAAAGAGAGGCTAGGAAAGGCATAATGGGGAAGCAAAAGGGAGATGGTGCGCGGAGTAAGAATCGGCCGTCGAGTAGCAGGTATCATCATGGTCAATTCACTCTTTTTTTTTAATACTGATTTTCATCGTATTGATATTTCTTTCTGAAATTGATCGTGTGCTGGATTTCTCAGTATGGCGGCTTCGTTATTGCCAACTGGAGCTCCGAGTGTTGGATTTGGTGGATACCTTGGTAGCTCTAAGATCGAGCCCTCGGTTTCGACTTCTTCTTCGACTATTTCAGCTGAAGAATCATCTCCAGTTTCGGTATTTGTCTTTCATTTTCGAAATTTTGATGGTACTAAAATTTATTCACGATGACTTGTTCATGGTACTCAATTTACTGAGTTGGTTCGTAACAACATTATTAAATTGAATTTGTTGCAAATCTCTATATTATTGGAGAAAATTATGTGGATTGGCAAGTTTCGTGTCCCCTAATTTAACAAAAATGACTTGTAGAATTTCAATTGGAGTAATGGGAGTTCTAACTAACTATTTTCTTCATGGTATCCCAAAATCAGGGAATTCAAATTCCAATTCTTATTTTATTATATTTTTTTGATAAAAGGATATAGGTAGTGAGGTTGCACAGCATATAAAGAGGCTTGGTCGCAAAGATCCCACAACAAAGGTAATCAATAAATAATTAAATATTCTTCTTTATATAATTTCATTGTTTGTTTACATATATATTTGGTAATCTTTTTTCATTAACTAGCTCAAAGCATTGGCTTCACTATCTCAACTATTCAAGGAGAAATCTGGCGAAGAGATTGTTTATATAGTTCCACTTTGGGTAATTTCAAATTTTAATTAACACAAAACATGAAGTACATTTTATATCCATCTTATATTTTAATTTCATACCCTATTTTTCAGGCATTTGAGTATAAAAGATTATTACAAGACTATAATCGAGAAGTTCGTCGTGCCACTCACGAAACCATGACCGCTTTAGTCACTTCCATCAAGTACATATATTATTTACTAAACCTCATAATTTTTTTAATAAATTTCTAAAAAAATAATAATAATATTTTAGGAGAGGATTAGCTCCACATTTAAAAACATTAATGGGTCCATGGTGGTTCTCACAATTCGATCCAACTCCCGAAGTTTCTCAAACCGCTCGAAATTCCTTCGAGGTTATTTCGATCTTATTAGTTCACTATTTTATTCGCTGTAAATTCAGCATATTTAATATTTATTTTTATTTATTTATTTAAGGCTGCATTTCCACAATCGGAGAAAAGATTAGACGCGTTAATGCTTTGTGCAAAAGAAATATTTTTTTATCTCGACGAAAATTTGAATCTCACTCCTCAATCTCTCTCCGATAAATCTACCCCTCTAGACGAACTCGAAGATATGCATCAACGCGTACTGAAATAAAAAAAAATAATTTTATTTTATTATAATAAATAATAATATTTTTTTCAGATAATTTCTTCGTCGTTGCTTGCAATAGCTACGCTCATAGACATTATATTAGGCGTTAAATTAAATCAAGAATCAAAAATTAGAACCGTAATTATATCTTCGGCCGAAACTATATTTTCGACGCATAAATGCTTCCTCAATTTTTTCAAATCGAAATTCGCGACGATTCGATCCGCTACGTATTCTCTTCTGACGAGTTACGCGAACCAAATTCCTCAAGTATTTACCGAATCGAATTTGAAAACAATTTCGCCCATAATTCTCGGTTCGTTTCAAGAGAAAGATTCGGTTTGTCACGGACCCATGTTGGAGATGGTTATCACTTTCTCCAAGAAGTTTCCAGAAAGTTGGTCGAAGTCAAACTGCAACGTTGAGAAGTCCGTGTTGAATAAACTCTATAGCTTTTTGCGAAATGGGTCAAACGGGTCTCGGAGCGTTACATACACGGTTCTGGTTCGGTTCTTGGAATCTGTACCCATTAAGGCCGTGGATGTGGAGAGATTCGTTTTGGATTTTTTTAGGAATTTTTGGGCTGGGAGGAATCTTGTGAGATCTTCGAATCAGGAGAATATTCTCTTTTTCGATTCGTTTAAAGAATGTTATCTTTCAGTTTTGCATAATTCTGAGAGGTAATAATTGATATTGAAATTAATTTTTTTAAGTTTACTTTTTTGATAAATTTTAACATTTTTTCTTTTGTGTTTCAGATATTCTGTTGAAGGTAATTCGAGCAATATTTGTCAGAAAATCACCGATGAAATTCTCATAAATCTCCTTTGGCATAATTATATTTTATGGGACGAAATAAATAATAATAATAAGCAAGATCAAATCATGAAATATTCGAGTAATTATCTCATGCAACTTGGTAAATGTATCATTGAAATATTGTCAAAGCTATATACTTTCGAGGACAAGAGCTTATTCAATTCATTTTGTTCCTCGTTCAACAAAGATTGCATGAATATAATCGAAAAATTCGAAGACACGAACAAATTTCACGAACAAATGGACCAAATTTCAAATTTTTTCGTTTTAATCAGCGATCTTGATCTTTGCAAGGACCAATCTTGGCCGATAGATTCTTTAGCCAGACCTTTTGTTAAAGATTCTTTTCCAACGATCAAATCCATAGTAATCTCTTTAACCTCTTAAAAATTTACGAAATTGCACTTGGTGGAAATATACTAAAACGCCCTTGTCTTTTGCAGGATAATGGAGATCTTATCAAACTATTATCAATCTTGGCGAATACATTCGGACCACTAGCGTTATTCTCAGAGCAATTTTTTCTAACATTTAAAGACGATTTTGTCCCTTGGTGTTTAAATGGAAATACCCAAAATGCCCTCACGATGAACACAAAACTCGATTTATTAATCAGTTTAATGCAAGACGAATCCTTCTTCGATCAATGGTCTTCGATTCTCACTCATTTGACCAAAAGTCAAACGTCCGAGTCTGACAAGTTTGACTGGTTCGAAATCCTTGCGCTTCTTCTAGAGAAAATCAGAGAGCAAATTCGAACTGGCGTGGGCAAAATTGGAAACTTGAAAATTAATGGTTTGAAAATTTCAGATTGGTCTCATGAATTGTTAGATTGTGCTGCAATTGAAGTTGCGATTAGTCCTTTATCCAAATCGTCTTATTCAAATTTCTTATGGTATGAAATTAATTTATGGGAGACAATATAATATATATGCAAATATATTAATGTATATCTATATATTTTTTGCAGTGCTGCAATTGGAGGCTCTGTCGAAGAAGACGAAACCTGCTTTGTTTCTCAACCCGCTTTAAAAGCCGTGCAAGATGCGATTTTGAAGAAACTTGTATCCCCACTTGCTAAATCAAATTCTAGATGGACTCGGTTCGTATACACCAATCTCATCCCTTCTCCTCCATTAGACACGAATTACTCGTTCGAAAATTCTCGTTTCGCTTTCGACGTGATACACAAAAGTATCCATTCTTTCACTTTAGTCCCTCCTATTTTCGCGGCTTTGTTTTCGCTAACATGGGAGTACGAAATTCACGAAGAGACTTACGAACCGGTACATGATTTCGTTCGAGGTGTCGGTACGGATTTCTGGTCTGCTTTGGATGCGAGCGTCAGAGCTGACGTGACGAGTGTTTTGGTTGCGGTTGTGAGATTTGCGGTTTTCGAGGCGAGTGAAGAAGTAGGCTTCGAAAAGGTTTCTGATTGGGCGATGGATTTGGTTACGTTTTTGTGTCGAAACGAGTTGGAAATTCAGAATTTGTTGGACCGATTATTAGCCGAAGAAAAGTCTCTCGCCACTTGGCCTATTTGGGTCCAATCAAATATTGAAAACATTAATAATGATGATAATAATGTAAGTATACTACTATCTTAATATTATTATATTATTTAAATATTTTAAAATCGACGAACTAACTAACTTGTTTCTTTTTATACGTGTAATAATAATGCAGAGAATTAAACACGAAAACATGATTGCATTCATCGACATGTTAATTTCGCGACTCGGTTTCAACAAAATATTTGCTGGTGAAATTACGAAAGTGCCCTCGAGAGATTGGCTAGCAGCCGAAATGCTCTGCACATGGAAATGGAAAAACTGTACTGCCCAAACTTCATTCATACCGTCTTTAATCGAGCACACTAAAACACAAATGTCCATTTTACCCTCCATTGCGAAAATATTGCTTAACGGAGTGGTTTCAAACGAACCTGTTAACACCAATTGGATCCTTTTCAACTCGTGGTGTCCTTCCGATTACGAAGTGGATACCATTCTTGAACCTTTTTTGCGCGCTTTAATTTCCGTGTTAATTATTTTATGCGCGAGATATAATGACCAAAGAAACCATGATGCTCATATAATTTTTGATTGTGTGATTAATATGGTTGATAATAATAATAAGGCTTGTTTAAGGGTTCTTCCTTTTATTATGAGCTCTATTATTCAACCTATTTATGAAAACTTAGATCAAGAAAATAATAATGAGATCATTCATAATAGTATATTGGGGTGGTTTCAGAATTGTATTTCTTCTTTCTCAGACCAATCATCAAAAAAAGGTAAATTACTAAATAAATATTTAATTCTTTTCGTCTTTTCTCGTACATATTATTTTTATTGTTAATAATTTTGTTAATTTGACAGAGTTTGAAGATTGGATCCAAGTTTCTCTCTCTTGTTACCCATTAACAATAATCGAAGGAAATGGAATATTCAGAGTAAAACAAGCGAGAGAAATTACCCACGAAGAAAAATCTCAATTAATAATCTTATTTCGAAAATTCCAACGAAACGAAATGGGCTTTATTTCTCCGAATCTTTTGCAAATAACCGAATCAAAATTAATCGCGATTTTAGTAGTGTATTGTTGGGCCGAACTCGAAGAAAATGATTGGAGAGTCATATTTACCAGATTAAACAAATGGATCGAATTGTGCGTTTTGTTGTTCGAAGAAACCACGGAAAGTATCGAAACTGAAGTTTCGAATTCGAATTTCGAAAAAATCGAATCGACAATTCAAAATTTTGATAAAACCACAATCGAAACCACAAACGTCGCTTTAATGACGCTTTGTTTCGTGACCCAACATGATGAAATCAAGGATAAATTGCAAGTGGAAACGAAGGAGAGAATAACGGGGAATATTCTGAGAATATTTTTCGCGAGTGGCTCGTCAGAAGCGATCGCCAGCTCGTTAAACCCAGAGGCTTCGTTACTAGTCTCGTCAAACCGACATTTAAATCTCCAATTTTGGGGACTAGTGGCGTGGTTCGTAAATAACTCGAATTCCGAGGTTAGGAACTCAGCGGTGGAATCGATGGGTTTATGGGGACTCAGCAAAGATTGTGTTAGCGCATTGTACGCGCTTTTATTCGCGTCTAATCCTGTTAATTATTTGCAATTTTCCGCCTATAATTTACTGGCTTCAGAACCGGTTCGCGCAATTTCAATCGTTAAAGAGAACGTCGAAGACGATGATTCAGATTTGAATTTGAGAGATGAGATTTCAAAATTGATTCAAATTTCGCCTGAGGATCTCGTCGAAACCGAATTATTATCTCAAGATAGGGTAAGATCATAAAAAATTCGCATTTATTTAGTAAATAACTACTAATAATTTATATATTTATTTATTTATTAGGTGAATGTGTTTATTGCATGGGCGCTATTACTAACGCATTTACAATCATTACCAATTTCGTCGCCAACAAGGCAACAAATAATCCAATTCATACAAGACAAAATAAGTCCAGAATTCCTCTCCATTATATTCCAACACATACCTCTCAATACCGGTACGACCAGTACGAAAAAGAAAGACACCGAAAATCTCGTACCGGAAGCATTAAATGCCGCGAGAGCTTCGAAACACGCGATACTCAACTCGTCCTTGTTGCTCTACGTTGAATCTCTCTGGCCAATGGGAAGCGAACAAGTGGCAGCCTTAGCAGGAGGGTTGTACGGTACGATGGTACATCTATTACCTTCCTTTGTTCGAAACTGGTACACTGGATTGAGAGACCGCTCTTTGTCTCTCGCTATCGAATCGTTTACCAAGACTTGGTGCAGCCCTCCTCTCCTCTCTGACGAGTTGTCTCAGGTACGAATTTAATAAAATACACGGGTATTTTTGAAAAACGAAGCGTAATTAATAATTTTCACATGAATGTGTAGGTTAAGGAAAGTGTGATAACAGACGAGAATTTCTCGGTATCGGTGAGCAGATCGGTGAACGAGATCGTGGCGACGTATAAAAAGGAGGAAACGGGCATGGATCTGGTAATCCGTTTACCCGTTTCGTACCCGTTAAGACATGCCGAGGTGGAGTGTACCAGGAGTTTGGGAATCAGCGAAGTCAAACAAAGGAAATGGCTACTTTCCTTGACTGCCTTCATTCGCAATCAGGTTTCTAAATTACTAAAATACCCTTGTGAAATTAAAAATTAAAAATTGCGAAAAAAGTTAAATATTATTATTTATTTTTTATTAGAATGGGGCGTTAGCGGAGGCGATACAAATATGGAAGGCGAATTTCGACAAGGAATTCGAAGGAGTGGAAGAGTGTCCGATTTGTTACAGCATTATCCACACGGCCAATCATAGCCTTCCTAGATTGGCGTGCAAAACGTGCAAACATAAGTTTCATTCTGCGTGTATGTACAAGTGGTTCTCTACGTCTCACAAGTCCACTTGTCCCTTGTGCCAAACTCCTTTTTAGTTTTTATTTGTTTTCATATTTAATATCTATGCGATTTATAACTTTGGCGAGAAAAAAAAAAATATTTTGAGTGAGAGGATGTGATTTTTGTGATATTTATATTAGTTTAGCTTATTGGTTGTTTTTATATATTTATTTAAAGAAAAATGTTCCACATACCCCTCATCCTCCTTCCCCACTCTTGATGTGTCACATAAGATTTCAAAATTAATATCTTAATTAATGATTTAAAATCTTAATTATATGTTCAATCATAAGATAATACAATTATACTTATACTTACGTATAAAGTTGGAAGAAATGGAGCTCATACATGAGGCCACGTCATTAAGGGTATTTTTGTAAAAAAAATATTTTTAAATTTACATTTTGGTCATTTTTTATTTATATTTTGGTCCTTTTTATTTTAAGTTTATATTTTGGTTCTTTTTATTAACATTTTGGTCCTTTTTATTTATATTTCAGTCATTTTTTACATTTTAATTTATATTTCGGTCCTTTTTATTTATATGTTGGTCTTTTTTATTTATATTTTGGTCCTTTTTAATTTAAATTTATATTTTGGTCTTTTTTTATTTACATGTATAAAGTTGGAAGAAATGGAGCTCATACATGAGGCCACGTCATCAAGGGTTTTTTTTTAAAAAAAATATTTTTAAATTTACATTTTGGTCCTTTTTAGTTTAAAAATTACATTTCGTTCCTTTTTATTTACATTTTGGTCCTTTTTAGTTTAAAAATTTACATTTTGGTCCTTTTTATTTATATTTTGATCCTCTCTTATTTACATTTCGGTCCTTTTTTACAATTTTGAATTTTCATTTTGGTCCTTTTTATTTATATTTTGGTCCTTTTTAATTTAAGTTTATATTTTGGTCCTTTTTATTAACATTTTGGTCCTTTTTTATTTACATTTTAGTTCTTTTTTACATTTTAATTTATATTTCGGTCCTTTTTATTTATATGTTGGTCATTTTTAGTTTTAATCTACATTTTGGTTCTTTTTATTTACATTTCGGTTTTTTTTTTTACATTTTGATCATTTTTTCTTATTTTACATTTGGTCTTTGTTTCCTATTTTACATACATATTAAAATTTGTGTACTTATGTGTAAAGTTGGAAGAAATGGAGCTCATACATGAGGCCACGTCATCAAGGGCTTTTTTGTAAACAAAATATTTTTAAATTTATATTTTAGTCCTTTTTAGTTTAAAAAATTATATTTCGGTCCTTTTTATTTACATTTTGGTCCTTTTTAGTTTAAAAAATTACGTTTTGGTCCTTTTTATTTATATTTTGATCCTCTCTTATTTACATTTCGGTCCTTTTTTATATTTTTGAGTTTACATTTTGGTCCTTTTTAATTTAAGTTTATATTTTGGTCCTTTTTATTAACATTTTGGTCCTTTTTATTTACATTTCAGTAATTTTTTACATTTTAATTTATATTTCGGTCATTTTTATTTATATGTTGGTTATTTTTAGTTTTAATCTACATTTTGGTCCTTTTTATTTACATTTCGTTTTTTTTTTTACATTTTTTCTTATTTTACATTTGGTCTTTGTTTCCTATTTTACATACATATTAAAATTTGTGAATATGTCCTGATTATATTAATCGAATTTAGAAACACATGAGCAAATGCTATTTATACAAATTATATTAGAAAATAATATTCGTGATAGACTAATTTCGTGAACCTCATACATCTATTGACATCATGATATTTGCAAATATGTCGTGATTAGATTAATTTAGTTCAAACGCATGCGCGTTAATTCTATTTAAATAATTATATAAAAAACATCCCGCGCAATTGCGCGGGGATAAAGCTAGTTAAATTATGAATTAAGATGTTAATTTTGACGGTGTTAAATCTTATGTCGCGTGGGGAGAGGATAAGGGGTATATCAGTGCTCTTATTATACTATATTATACTATTATACTAAAAATATCCAAATGAACAAGATGTTGACACATGTCATTTTTATATTTCGTGTCTCTTCATTTTTGTAATCAATCGTGTAAAGAGTAACAATGATAAATAAATTTAGCGTTCCATACATTTTGTAGTCAACCGTGTAATGAGTCATAATAATGTCAAATGAACAACAACATGACGTGTGTCCTTTTTTAATTTATGTTTTATCTTTTTGCTGTCAATTGTGTAACGAGTCACAATGATGGGCAACATTTAGTGTTGCATAATTTTTGTAGTGAATCGTGTAACGAGACAAAATAACAGACTCCTTTTTTTTATTTCATGTCTCTTCATTTTTGTAGCCAATCGTTTAACGAGTAACAATGATAAATAAATTTAGTGTTGCATAAATTTTGTAGTCAATCGTGTAATGAGTCGTAATAATATCAAATGAACAACAACATGACGTGTGTCCTTTTTTATTTTATGTTTTATCTTTTTGCTGTCAATTGTGTAACGAGTCACAATGACGAGCAACATTTAGTGTTGCATAATTTTTGTAGTGAATCGTGTAACGAGACAAAATAATGGACAAATAAAATTCATGTACCAAGAATATATAATAAATTCATATTAATAGTATTTTAATATCTAAATAAATTCATATTAATACTTATTTCAATATATAAATAAATTCATAGTATATTTTAATATAATATTAATATCTAAGAAACTCATAATAATACTTATTTAATATATAAAAGTAAATTTATTGTATAATGTTTACATAATTCTAGAAATGTAATTGTGCTCACATGAAAGGAGAAATGAAAAAAAAAACATGAATTTCTAATTCGTAAAAATAATAAAATAATATTTTCTATTTTTAATTATTTACACGGGAATTAACAAGCTAACTCTATTTGAAAAAATATGTATTCTTATTCTTGAAATTATAGTGTACATATAATATTGTTAGGTAAACTAAAATAATAATAACATTAGTATAATGAGTTGTGTATATCATTATAAAATTTATAATAAAATATGAACAAAAATTCTTGATAATCTCACAAGTCCCAACTATCAAAATAAAAACTACTTCTTATAAAATTTAAAATACATAGCATGCATAATTCTATAACAAAAATAAAACATAATATTCTTTTATATAATTTACTAAAATACAAAATACAAAAGAAAAGTAATGATTTCGCATGGTAAATTTTTTATTTTATGTTATCCCGAAACGGAGCGAGTACATCCTAGTTTAAACTGAAAACTAAGGACAAACAAACGTGCACTCCTCCATTAATAATGTTTCTTGTGGATTTATTTATGTTGTCATCTGTGTGGCGGGTTGTTTAAGTGTTGTATTTTGACCCGCAATACCGAGTTGATGTTTGAGTTGAAAAATGGAAGCGCGGGAAGGAGCCAGAAGAGAAGAGAAGAGAATCGTGAAAGTGTCAATTGTTGAATTTCTTTTGGTATTATTCTGTATGATTGGTCAAAGATCAAGTTTTCTTCTTTGGCGTTCTATGTTTACTTGGTAAACCGTGTTTTTGGTTTTGGGAGGGACTTTTCATCGAACACTTGACATGCATGTTACTAGTACCAAAATGACCATGATTTTGGAAGATGATGAGGTTTGAATTTTCTTAAATTGGTCGTTTTTTCTTTATTAATTGCTTAGAGCGAGATCGAATAGAAGATTTCCAAAACCATTTTAGATCAGTATGTCTTCAAAATCCATAAAAACGAATTTCACTTCCGAGATTCAAGAAATCGAACCGACAACAACAACACGAAACAATTCCAATTCAAATGACAGGATTGCCCTTTATACGTTCCAATCCTCATCTTCAAATTCGCAAAAACCCTCTGAAAAATTGCACATACCATACATGAAGAAAATCGATTGGGCCACTCTATGGACCAAATACAAACAATGGATCAAAAACCCGTTGAACATGGTGCTTTTTCTTTGGATTGTGTGTGTGGGGATTTCAGGTGCGATTCTTTTTCTCGTATTGACTGGCATGTTAAACCACGCGATACCCAAAAAATCGCAACGAGATACTTGGTTCGAAGTTAATAATCAAATATTAAACGCGTTATTCACACTAATGTGTTTGTACCAACACCCTAAGCGATTTCACCATTTAGTCCTTTTGATTCGGTGGAGAGGAGACGATATCCAAAGACTTCGCAACACGTATTGCAAAAACGGCACGGGTAAACCTAACGAACGAAAGCATATGATGGTGGTAATTGTTTTGCTACATATAAATTGTTTTGCGCAATATGCATTGTGTGGACTTAATTTGGGGTTCCGTAGATCGAAAAGGCCTGCGATTTGGGTTGGAATTTGTGTTTCGATTTCGATTTGTGCACCCGCTTTTGCGAGTTTGTATAATATTCTCAGCCCACTTGGAAAAGATTATGAATCTGAAACGGGTACGGATTTGGAGTCCCAACCCAACACGCTAAGTCCCCAAACAAGAACTTATGAAAAGAGGTATCTTATATTTGTTTTTTTTTTTCGCGAACTTTAATTTTACTTAATGAAGTTAATGAACGAGGGCCTTACATTTCAAATTTTAACAGGTATTCATTCATGTCGAGGGAAACTGGTACTAGACTGGTACCAGAGCCGAACCCATTATGGGTAGGAAGTTTATTCGATTTATGGGACGATATTTCGTTAGCGTACCTGTCGATATTCTGTACCTGTTGTCTGTCGGGATGGAACTTGGAAAGACTCGGTTTTGGCAACATGTACGTGCACATTTTCACTTTCGTCCTTTTCTGTTTCGCGCCGTTTTTCATTTTCAACCTCGCAGCCGTGAATATCGATAACGAGTCCGTGAGAACCGGGCTCGGCTTAACGGGTTTTATTTTATGCGTTTTTGGGTTACTTTATGGAGGATTTTGGCGAATTCAAATGAGAAAAAGGTTTAATTTGCCAGGAAGTAAATTTTGTTTTGGAAAACCAGATTTGAGCGATTGTTTTCAGTGGCTTTGTTGTTGTTTTTGTTCGCTTGCGCAAGAAGTTAGAACGGGGGATTTTTATGACGTGGTCGAAAATAAATTTTATTATAAGGAAATGGATCAGGTTGAGGAGGGTTCGTTGAGACCGTTACGATTTAATGGCGTTTTTGTTTCTGATAATGAATACGGGTCTCGAAGTGGGGGAAATGGGGTCATAAATGAACCGCCTAGTTTAGTTCGAATAAGCGAAAATTGATTATTTTTCTTGTTATTATTATTTCGAGATTTATATTGTTGTCGATAGATATTCTTTTAATTGGTTGGAGATTGTAGATAGATATTTTGTTCGATACATTGTTTAAGCTATGTATGGTTAGGAGAGGATTTTGTTATTATTATTTTTGAGGTTTTTAGTTTCATAGATATATAGATATTTCTTTCGATATATTGTAGATAGATATTTTATTTATAGTTTACGGATAGAAAAACATTGGAATAATCATATAATGAGATTTTTCATGAAGTTTAATGTTTTATCCGTTACCTAATTCACAGCAAACTTTCGGTTATTGGTAGTTTTAAGTCGTTTTAAAATTTAATAATGCCTAAATTTTTTATAATATCTTTGAAAGGATGTTAGTATTTGTTTCTCTTGTCAATATTTTTGTTTTTATCTCTTTTGAAAGCGTCATTTCAATACCTAACAATTTCACTCGTAAAAAAAATAAAATACTAACTTATTTAGAACACTAGTTTTACTTTAATTAATCATCATGGTGGCATGATTAGTGTAGCCACACTAATTTTAACTTGTTAGTGTTAATAAATTTATTTGATTGTAGTTAATTGGAAGTGGATAGTCACATCTAATCTAAGCTAACTTGTTGAATACTTAAACCTAACTTTTATTATACTTTGATAATTTGGAATGTTCAAAAAGAAGGGGCTCTTTTGTGATTTGGATAATATAAAGGTCTTTTTTTAATTTGGGCATAAGCAAGATCTCTTTTTTGCAGAAATAAAGAATAGTGATGATTCAGACTGTGCTTGTTTAGTCTAAATAGTGCTTAGCCAGCTAATCTTGTACTAATCAATGTGGGACAAAGGTCTTAATTATTCAACAAATCTACACAAACCATCATTATTAGAATTTCGCACGTCTCTTCTAATTTGAATATCTTTCATGCAAAAATCACTTACATACGTATCCTCCAAATTTGTTTTCGAATTGTCGGCCACACAATTTTGCAAATTAAAAAAAGGTTGTTTTGTTATTGTTCTTGGATTTCAAATTTCAAAATAGAGCCGTATTAAAACCCTGACTCAACCACAAAAACCCTACTTAATATCTACAACAATCAAATATTCATACCTAAATTAGCATCAAGTCTGAAAACATGACACACAAATTAATGATGTAGTGATTATTAATATTGTTAAATCATAAATTAATAGTGATAACGTCACCATCTTTTTCAAATCCCCATTATCCACCGATCATTTTTATTATCACTTAAACCTTATTATAAATATCAGATCCTCCCTTCATTTTATCCTCATCTCATTCTTCTAAACACTTGATTTGTATCCAACTAAATATATCACCTCTTCTTCTTCAATCAAAATATCGAAAAGCTGGCGATCATCCAAGAGGACAACGAAAACATAAACCTAGTAAAAAGACTTTACGATGCCCTAAAGAAACGGGACGTAGACACGGTCCACAAGCTCCTAAACCCGGACCTAGAATGGTGGTTCCACGGTCCGCCACATCAGCAATACATGATGCGTCTCCTCACAGGCGCATCGTCCGAGGACTCGTTTGTTTTCGTACCCTACTCGTTATGTGCCTTTGGATCTATTGTACTGGTTGAAGGCCCCTACTTGTCCGGCACGGTTTATTGGGCCCATGCTTGGACGGTGGGACCACAAGGGGTTATAGTACAAGTTAGAGAGTATTTCAACACGTCTTTGATCGTTACTAGATTGGGTGACGGTACGAGAAATTCCATGCCTGTGTGGAAGAGCAACTTGCCTGCTTGGGCGAGAAAATCGCTTCCTGGACTCGTTCTTACGATTTGAGCAGAACCGAAACGAAGAGAATCGTGATTCATGGATCGTGGTTAATTTGAGTTTGTTGCGAACCAAGTTTATCTCATGTTCTGATTTTTGATCTCTTTCTTTAATGGGGGCTTCTATCATACACCCCTTTCATTATCATACACCCATTTTCAAGGGTATTTGGAGTAATTATCCATTTATGAATATTTAAGGTAAGATATCAAATATATTTATCAATTAATGTTTAACTAAATTGGAATTTTTTATTGTTCATTTAAACAAAAATCTCCATAAAAGATAAATTTTATGATACACCCTTTTACAAATATAATTAATTGCTAAAATACCCAAAATACCCTTGTAAAAGGGTGTATGATAGAACTCCCCTTCTCTAATATATGTTATGAATGTATATGAATATGTGCAAAATTTGTTTAAGAAACAATTATCGAACATATGTTATTTAATTATAATGATTTTCTTGTAGATATTTAGAATCACATTTCTCCTCCAAGGATTTCGGTCCCATTCGGTTGGTACGCCATAATAAATAGACCCTAAGATATTTATGGGCTATGCTTGATTAAGCCCAGCATATGTTTCGGAAAAAAAAAATTACAGTGATTAATTTTTAATTCATTATGATTTTTCACTAGGAATTAAGATATACAATCAATCACTCAAGTTAACGAGATTATTTCTTGCTGTATTTTCTTGTCATTTCTTAGAGATCTCAAGCAACGTTGACAGCTTAACTTTTTACAATAATAAGAGATCTCACTCATGTACCAGTTCCTTGTTCCACCAGGTGAATCATTCATTTCCTTTGAAAATAAACATACTTATGGTTGATTAAACTATTTTGCTAGGTTACCATTTAGCTTCTTTTTTGGAACTGAAAAATACGTGGCGAACGAGCTGGTTGGCTCGATCTGTTTTGAGTCGAATCATTTCAAATTACAAAGTCATTATTTTTTCATTGTAGTTATTAAAAATTAAAGAGCTGTGTATTACTAAGTTCCAATAAATTGTTTGAAGAGGTATCTATAATCCCTCATTTTCATAGAGATATATATTTCTTGCAATTATGCATACCAAATTTTAGCTCACTACAAACTCAAGTTATACACAAGATAAACCAAGAACCAATACTAAGAAACCTTCATTCTTCAGTTAAACCCCAAAACAAGCACAATAATACAACATAAAACTAACCCTAAACATAATTAACGCCTCGCCACCCAACATCAAATTGCAAGTACCAAACCGGGCAAAGACCGGCTCTTATTCCCCTGATCCTGACTCTGCCAGACGGCACGACCCTCTCTCCACCTACGAGTCCCATACGCTACCTCTTGTACCGTCAACAATGTATTAAAATACTCCCTAAAATGTGTTATGACTCCATTTTCTATTTCCCATGCATGGACCCAATACGCGTGGTCCCCTTCCCACCCCTCTGCGACGACCCAATTCCCCCCTTCTACTAAATTCACGACACGCATTGGCACGAACTTGAACTCCGCGGGCCCAGCTTCGCCTGTTAAAAGTTTGCTCATGTGCTGGCATTTACGGGGCCCGTGGAATCGCCAGTCCAAGTCGTTTGCCAATAATGTTGATGCAGTCACAGTGTCGCCTTTGGCGAGAGAGGTGTATAATGATTCTACTAGCATCTTGTTCTGCTCCCCTTGTGTCATGAGAGTGTATATAGAATTAAGTAAAGGGTGGAGAAGAAGTTGAGTTAATAAGATTGATGTGTGTAATGTGTTTGTTTTGTATGGAGTGCATGAGGGGATTGGTTATTTATAGTTGAGATGATACTTAAGGAAATGGGCTAAATTAATGGGCCCATTAAGTGGGTGATCCCAAAACATGGATTATATAATATTCAATTGATTAATGATTTTATTATCGTGAAATGGAGATATCTCTGGGGGAGGGAGGGGAGGTGGAGCTAGGACAGGGACAACTGGGTATTTTTTTTATCTTATTATTATAATTGAAGGGGGTGAATTTGTCAGGCATTTTGATCAAGTGAGCACCTACTCATTGGCTAATTAGTATCAACAAATAACTCAAAATATTTGGAGAGCATCTAATCAAACAAACTTCAAATATCAGAAATAAAGCGTGCAATAAATTACACGACCCTTAGCCTAGTGCTAAATTGCTCAGCAGCACAAGATAACAAATATAAAAAATTCAAATCTCATTGATATTATAAATAAAAAATGAAACAAAAAATATTCATAATTCATGAATTATGTTTCATTTCAAAAAAATTTTTTTTACAATAAATTAAAATGAATTACCTAAATGTATGATCGTGCCGCCAATAATCTCTACACTTAGTTGAGTATAATGAATGCAAATACATGAGCTCGAAACTCATTGATACAAAAAGTGAATACGAGATTTTTGAACTTTCTGATAGCCAGGTTGGCTCAAAGACTTGACAGGATTCATACTTTGTCATGAGATGGGGATGTATTATTGCTTGCATGCATATCCTATCACTTTCCTACCTCGAAGCCGACAATAATATCTACTTCATTCAAATTGCTCCAACCCTTTCATTTTTCATCAATCTTGAGCAATGAGAGCATTGCTTGAGAATTTTACATTGTCTCAGTTATTTTACTTGCTATGTTATGACTTGTGAGGAATGGATAAAAATCATTGAGCTATTAATTCTACGAGAAGTTATGTTTATGTGATTATTTATGAATCATTAGTTATCTATTATTGTTTTAGCATATTCTTAGGCTACCTCACCATAATATTGTCTTTACGCTAAAATCGTTAAATTAGGTCAGTACGAATATTCGCATCGTGAGCTCCCGACACGATCTGAAAATACGCATTTACGTGATTAGGTTTCATAATGTATCATAGCGAATGATATATCGTTGATTACAAAAAAATTCTCAAAATCATAGGTCGCACGGGGTTGCGCATAATCTATTAAATGATTTAGCAACCATAAAATTGCAATCATTGCTATCTTTAAAAGAAAACTCTTCCTTTCATCTCATCATAGATAGACCAACCCTGAAACATACAAAATAATATTCAAAATGTGTTTTTAGGGGGGGGGGGATGGTTGTGATCTCTCATGGGACCATTACAGGCCAGAACGAGGCCCGTCTCCTTACTTCCCCCTTGCCTCACAATAGATTCAATGATTGAGGTTCGAAGATACCCTAAATTGCCGACAAGCCAGATTGGGGTCCATGCAAACTGGTTCATAAAAAGCAAAAACGTACGTGGCACCAGCCACTATTCTCCGGCCAACTGGCAGCTCATTATTTCACACGCTAGTCAAAGGTTCTGAGCAAATAATTGTTATATATAAGATATATATGATTGTGATAATAAATGCATGCTACAGTGATACATTTGATTTGATAGTCTAGGGATGTCAATGAGACGGGTGAAATTCGAATCCGCGTGTATCCGACCCGAACGGGATGGATAATATCCGAAAAAATACCCACGGATCGGGATGGAAAAAATACCTGCTCCGGGTTCGGGTCGGGTACAGAGATAGTACTATCCGCCCTGCGGGTAATCCGAACCCATACACGAAAAATAGCCAAAAAATATTTGAAAATACCCGATAATTTGAACATTTTGGATTTTTATGACTTAATTATTTGTAATATTTTTGGTTTTTAATGTATTTGAACATGTTGTTTTGATTTATGTATTTGAACATTGATATGCACTCCCACGTGCACGTCATCAATAAGAGAGCGACATGTGGTAATTAATTTTTTTAATTGAAGGCGTGCATTTGGAGTGTCATGGATATGCACTCCAATGTCCATGAGTATGCACTCTCAAATTTCCACATGTCGTGTTTTATTGATGTCGTATATTTGAAGTGCATACTCATGAAGTGTATTAGTCGATCACTTAAATTTTGGTAATTTTATGTATTTGTACAATAAGTTTCGGATAATTTTTTTAGATTTTTGCATGGATAGCAAGTTTTTTGTTTTGATTAGTATTTTCGGATAACGGGTAATACCCGCAGGTACAAATTTATCCGCATGTTCGGGTACGGAGGATTTTTTTACTCGTGAGGATTTTAGGTTCGGGTACGGACAATACCCGAAAATCCGAGTACATGTATGGGGCAGGCTTACCGCCCCGCCCTAATTGATACATGATATAAGCCAATGTTGTAAAGATCGAATATCACGTAATACTTTGGATGTTTATTGTACATATTATATGTGTATTATCTCTTTTATTATGTATTGTTGAATATTTTTGATGTTTATTGTACATATTTGATAATCATCTACATTACATTTGCACATAATACTTTGTTATATGTTTCTTACATCTTATATAACTTTTTGTATATCTATTATACACATTCAAATTCAAATAAGACGAAGACAACAATAATTCGTCGATTCAGATATTGAGTATAATTAGATTTATTATACACAATATATATACAACAACTCTATATAATACAAAAAAAGTGGTAAACAAATATGATCTTTTCATATCTAAAATGGTTCAAAAATATTTTTTTAATTCATATTTCACAATATATATGTTGCTATATCGACTACTTGTCTTGATACTCGTTTGAGTCCTAAACAAAATAAAATAAACCTCATAATTAAATCAAAATTACCTGAAATGCCAGCCATTAGATCGCCAAAAGCTCTGAGAATTCGCAACCAAACGAGCCCTTTTCATCTTCAAAAACAACTTATACGCCACCTCAACTTTATTCATCTCCATTAATTTACTATTCAACTTGCTATAAATAATTCTACCGATACAAATCCCCTTATTCATCGCCTCTTCGACTACTAATACCGCCAAATCGACCTTGCCCACATTACAAAGCCCGTTAATAACGAACTCATAAACCTCTTTATCAGAACCGTACCCATTTTCTTGCATTTCCTCCCATAATTTCATAACCACGCCAATTTTACCGAATTTAGAAAGTCTCATGAGTAGGAGTTTATATGCTTTTAATGAAATTACACAACCCATTTTTTTACTTTTTTTGTATATTAGCAAGGCTGCATGAGGAGGCCCGAAATTACATAAGGGGATTAAATATGAAGTTATCATGCCAGTATTTGGCAAGAGTTCTCTCTCGAGCATTTCGTCGAACACCTCTAGTGCATCGGCCACTCTCCTAACTTTCAATAATGCTGTGATTAAATTATTGTATGTATCGATATCTGGTAAAATGTTATTTGCATGCATGTCCTTGTAATACTCGAAACATTTATTCAAGTCCCCGATTGAAATATAATTAGAAATCATTGCGTTATAAACCATGCAAGTTTTCGAGCAATTCTCAAAAACTTTTATAGCATCGTCGATTTGTTCAGCTTTACCTAAAGCCAGGATTAAATGGCAATATGTAAGATTATCGGGGGTAAATCCGTCATTTACCATAATTTCCATAAAACTCTCCACTTTATCTAACTTCCCCAACTTAGCCCAGCCTCCGATAATCTCATTATAAGTACCGTTATCGAATTTGAATTTTCCTTTTGTCGAATTGAAAACAGTACATGCGAGCCCAACATGTGATCGATTACAAAGAGATTTTAATAATAAATTAAGCGAATTTAAATCGTATATTAATCCAATCTCGTCTAATCTTTTGAACAAATTGATTGCTTTAGAAACCTGTCTAGCAGCAACATAACTATCGAGTAAAATCTCCAAACTTTTCAAATCGGGTTTCAATCCATCTCCTCTCAATTTTTCTAAAATTGGATTGAAATACGCAAAAAATTTCCTTCTTCCTAATGCTCTTAGCATCACATTGTATAATTCGATGTTAATTTCTAAATTTGGTTGCTTAATTGCCCAATCAAAGAATGAAACCATACACTCTCCACTGAGATTACCATTATTAACTACATCAGAGAAAACTTCACCAGTTACATCGACGCCAGTGGATGAAAGCGCAGTCTCAACCGCCGACTTGCCTCGAAGATTCTGAAGGAAAACTCCACGCAACTGATCACCAGGTGGAAGCAGTCGACTGGCCAGCGGTTTTGTTGGCGCAGCAATTTCGGTTGTTTGGACTCGATTAAATGGATTCGGGTTCACGGATTTAGGAGCGATTGGCAGAAGATCCGACAGTTGTTCAAGGATTGCCTGTTCACCAATGGAGGTGGAGAAGAGGCGAGCGCAGGCTGGGAATTTCACACGACGGAGAATTCTAATCGCCATTGGAAGAGATTGAGTGATCGGCTCGAGCTATGGCGTCTAACCAAATAAACGGAATAATAATTCCGGGTTTGGATCAAAACCAGCATTTAAAATCCTGGTTAATATTCCACGTCAGAAACACTCATACGTGGGGGCCGCTTAGATTCCTTCTCCAAGCACGAGAAAGGAAAAACGTATTATATACAGAAACACCCTCGAACTTTCCAAAATCGCAATCATACCCTCCTTTTTTTATATATGGGCAAAACCCTGCCTTTAACTTCAACCGTGGAGTACTACGCCCGCCTCGCCACCGCCAAGATCCGTACCTGGACACGCTTAACCCGACCCGATAAGGATTCCACGGCGTCTTTGAGAATGAGTCAGAACGAGAGAGAGGTGCGAGTTCCCCTTTCCGGGGTCGTCACCGAATGCGTGAGGCGGTGGTTTAACGAAACATTGAAGGAGGCCAAAGCCGGCGATACTGCTATGCAAGTTTTGGTTGGTCAGATGTATCACAGTGGTTATGGAGTTGCTAAGAATGAACAAAAGGTTTTCTTTTTCTTTGATTTTTATGTTTGATTTTTGGTCTTAGATTTTGGGGGAAAGGATGATTGCAGAAATACTGTAATTTAGGAGGTTATTCATGTAAAATATGCATACTCAAAACCCAATGATTTGAATTTGGTTTGTTGATTGATTGATTTTCAACGATTCAAATTCATGTAAAAAAGTTCGAATAATTACTGTTTTAACTGGTTTTCAGTTAGGTTTTCAGATATGCAATTTGTGTATTTTTTAATTAAACTTTGATTGGATTTATGTAATGATTCGTGATTGAGTATAAAATTTGGGTATCAGGCGAGAGCATGGATTGAGAAAGCATCGAGATATCGATCTTCAGTTTGGAAGGTCAGCCACAAGCGACCAGGTATTTTTCTATTTTGCCCCTCATTATTTTCTTAATTTTACATTACTCCACATTGTAATGATCGGTTGATCAACTTGGCAGAATAAATGTTTTGTAATAAAAAAATTCTGAATAAAATCTATTGTGCTAATTAAGTTATTAATTTCAGGGTATAATGCAAGTGACTCGGATTCTGAAGACGACAAGGAAACAAAAAAATGACCAATTTCGTTTCTAATAACATGAAAGAGTGAGTTATATATATATATATATATTCTCTTGTTGAGTTTATAATTTTGATTGCTAAATTTATTTACTTTGATATATTATTTTTTTGCAGTGCCTGCTAGTATGAATCGCTGGTTTGTTAACTTGTGGGATAAAGAAAGGGGAATTTGAAATTTGAAATTAGAATGTTGTATTTATGACCAGGGATTGATTTGTAAGGATATTTCAAATTTTGTTTGTACAATGCTGGCTGGCATCTCCATGTTGATATTTCTTTGGTCTTTGACACATTGCTTTTTTTTTTTTATTATAAATAAAGAATCGAATTTCGTTTGTCCAATTTGGTAGATTTCAACCTTTTCCTCATGATTTTATATGATTATGTTAATTGACCAAAAAAAAAATCTTTAAGAAAATTCTGTATTAATAGTTCCGCTTATTGGGCCACTAAGATCATAAATGAGTCTCTAAAACAATGGGCCTCTGCAGCACTTGCAAACTGGTTGTTCAGTCCTCGAATAACACGCGTATATTTGATAAACAAGCGATTTATGAATAATTACGTATTACGAATAATATACATACTGACGTCTCCGTACCCAATCTAACTAATAATTTGTCTATTCTATAAATTTTTAAAAGAACACGTTGTCGTACTATATGCTTTTTTCAAACATGATTATAACAACAAAAATATCAATAACAATTTATAAATTTATGATTTTGAAGTAAAATAAATATTATTTAATAAAAATCTTATATTCATATACTTTTATATACCGAATTACGAATTAATAGCGTAGTCTGTTTTATTTGACGGGATATTTGACCGACATGAAAAATATATCATTCGAATTATACATTAACATTAGCATCCAATGAACAGGAATCATTAATTATGTATCCAGTGAAAAAACATCAGATACATTCTTGTCATATCAATGTTTTACATTGTTTTGCTTATATCGAGCAGCCAAGTATCATAATTATCATTAGTTATCACAATTATCACTAATTATGTATCCAATGAAAAAATATCAGATACATTCTTGTCAGATCAAAGAATTTGTCACACGACATTTATTCAACTCACATAAAAACAAATCATAACAGGTTTACGCAATTGTTGTGTCTTAAAATTATCCATAAATAATTTAACAATTTGACCTTCACACAAATCATAACATGTCATCATATAAAAGCACCCCACCTCCAACCCTAGCCTCCACACATTGAAGAGAGATAAAATATACTCTAGCGAAACTCTACCATTTTTCCGTGCTTAATTTGTCGAAATAATTTTCACCTCTAAACGAGTGTTAGGTTAGCCTTAATCAAGAGAGTGATATCGAGACATGTGAATGGCTATGATAGTTGTTATATTCGTAGTTTTTGTAGTAGATGATTATTTGTTGTAAATGTCCTACACCCTTGTTAGTCTTATCGAAATCGGAAATAGTGAAAAGTTCGCCATGGTTGTTGACGGTAAGGCTTTTCCGGAGTCGTAGGTGCCTTATTGAAACGAGTCAGCCGTCTCGGTGCACACTGAAGTTCGTTATATCTGATATCAACCTATTTATTTTTCTTGCACTTATTTTTCAGTACCTTTATTTTTTTGCACTTTACTTTCCGTACTTTATTTTCGGTACATTTACTTTTTGCAATTTATTTTACAATACTTTACTTTTATTATCCTTATTTTATTTACCTTTACTTTAGTACATTTACTTTCTGCACTTTACTTTACATTATTTTACTATTCAACACGTTTGCTATTATTTATTTTCAGTACTATTGTTAACTAGCACAATATATATATTAAATGTACGAAGACTAAAAATGCTTAGGTAATCATATAGTTACATATTTTAAATTAGTTAAGACTTCCGCATATGCCTATTCACCACCTTCTATAACATTTCGGAACAACAACAACAACAACAACAACAACAACAACAACAACAACAACAATAATAATTTACGTATTTGCCCTTCTAAAAATCCAAAAATATAATATTAATCATTCGAACAAAATAAAATATGGTTTACAGTAGATATTAAAACGAAACAATTAAAACAAGTCATTAAAATAACAGTTTATAGAACTACTTTGAAATAGAAAGAAATTAAAATAAAAAAATCAGTTTTGAAATTTAAAAGGAAAAATAAAAACAATTTTCAAATACAAAAAGTTTTACAATAAAAAAAAAATTTAAACAATTATTTGTGCGGACACGGTTCCATGAAAATAGGTGAATAATTATTTCTTGTAGGTGTTTGGGTGTACAAAATCATGTTTATTCGAAAAAAAATCTAGTGCTTAATTCGATTATGACCATTGGATCTTGAAAAATGGATGGTCTAGATTTTTGAAATGATGTAAATGCATAAAATGAGAGAAAAAAATGTGTAAAATTATATTTAAGTATAAATCACGAATAACTAACTATGATACGGACAATGAAGAGGTAGCTCCGGTTTCCAAACACCAGTATTTGGCCAACCATTTAAAATGCGAGAGATTGCCTTATATGGAAACGGCGGGTAAAGGATCACATCATCTGCCAAATCCCGAGAGAGGCCAACTTCAATGCCTATTACCTAGCAAATCTTGCGAGAATCCTCCGTGCCAATTTAGACCATAACTCTTTGCCGCACCTCTTACGATAAAGATAGGACCATAAGGCATATGAAAACCGAGCTTATACCATTCAAATTTTCAACAGTTATGAAAGTTTAGTTTTTTGGCCCTGCTAGGAGAATGAGTACGGATGATTTTCTATATTTATCTGTCTTTTCTCTACTGTTTTTTTGTGGTGTAAATTTTTTTATTTTCTTTTAATACAACCAGAAAATAGTCCGCATTTTGCTGCGAGTTTTATCATGTAATAAATCAATTATGTTTTTTTTCCTTCGATAATCAAATTAAAACGAACATAGCTAAATAATGTTATTGTAAAAAAAAAAACACTTTAAACACATACTTGAAAGATAAACTAACATTACCATTATTATCAACATATTAGTTGAAACACAAAATATACAAAATTGTAAAACCTTAAGACCTGAGAAATCTATCTGCCTGCCCTTGCAAACCCCCCCCCCCCCCCCCCCACACACACACACACACACACACAAATAAACCGAAAAATTGATAAGAACTTTCTAATGAAAGAAATCCCAATATTTGTTTGTAGATTTAACTGTTTTTCGATTATCTTTGTAAATTTAATAAAAAATATATATATTTGTAATTTCAATTTTTCTTTGGGAAAATTCATCAAACATCTAATGTGCAATGCAGTGGGCAACCAAAATAATAAATTAGATAAAAAATATCAAAATAAATGTCTCTACTGGAGGATTAATTCAATAAATATGGGAAAAATATTAGTAAAAAACGAAAATATTCATTTATTCATCATTTGTATAGGAGATGAAAATAAAATAAAACTTTACATTTATTTTTTCTAGTTGGATTCACCTTTTAAATTTTCCTATTTATGATCTAAAAATGTGATTGGAAATTTAAATTGAGTGTGTAATTTAATTTGTAGCATGATAACAACTTGAAATATAGTAATATCTTTGTAACTTGTTCTCCTGTGAAAGAAAAATCGAATAGATTTTGTTTAGAAAAACTGGAAGACTACTAAATTATTTAGCAAGTTGTTTTTTTTATTCGAATTTAGTATGAAATTGATATTAATTAGAAAAAAATGAAGTCGCAGGGATTCGAACTTGAGACTTGTGAGATGATAATGTAGTTTGCTATACCAACTTACCAACTTTGATCGATCTATTTACATAAACTTATTTTTGGATCATGCTAATATGGAAGAGTATACTTTAAAAAAATAAGCAAAAAGTAAACATAATATACTATATTATATTATTTAATAATTAATTAAAAACATTTGTAACCTTAATAATTAAGAAATATGATTTACAAATATTGAAAATATAGCATTAATAAACAAGTGAATTGATTTTAATTTATACTCAAATAAATTAATATTTATTTTATTTTTTTATCAGAAAATATGTATTTACGAGGAAATCAAAACATATTATATATCCCAATAGTAATTATACAAAAGAACTAATTAGTAATTAATAGCATTTTGTTTGGATCATTTAGCCCTTCAAATTTTATTTCGGTTCATTTAAACTCCTTAACTTTTCAATTGGTTCGAAATTTTTCTTCCATCGGTTGATTAATTACTTGATAGTTAAATTAATTACGTGATTGTCAAATATAATTCGATGGCATGTCAATTATATATCTAATACTTCTTTTAAATAATGCACCCAGGCCCGGCCCATCAATAAGGCTGGGGATGCCATTGATTCGGGTCCAATTTTTTGGGGTCCATTTTTTTTTTAGTAGGTAGATATATACATGAAACCGGGTCCAAACCCAAACCCAAACCCGCACCCGCTCATCCAGACCCGCATCCAGACCCGCTCAGTTAAACATCAGACCCGACTCCTCTTCTCTCTCTCTCTATCTAGGGTTTGGCGATTCGAGCGACGATTCGAGCGGCTTCTTTTTTCTGAGGTTTTGGGACGATTTGGTGCGATTCGAGCGGCTTTCTTCGAGTTTATGTGAGTTTCTATTGTTATTTTTGAATTTCAACGATTTTCTTCGAGTTTATGTGAATTTTTTCGAATTTCTCCGTTTTTCTGAGGTTTTCCCTGACTGGCGATGGCGACGGTTGTGGGATGGGAATAGTTCCATGGTTTTCTCTTCCTTCGGTTTTCTCTGCGTGGGTATTTTTGCGACTGCGGCTGATTATGTGATGCCACTGGATGACTTGTATTCTCGACGGGATTTCTTCGCGATTAGAGGTTTCTCTTCGCGATCAGGACTTTCTCGACTGCAATTAGGGTTTTCTTTTCCTCTCGAAGTAATTTTTTTCTTTAACATCAATTTTCACTCGAATTAGGATTTAAATTGATTTAGGATTGAAATTAATTGTCGATTTTACAATTTTATCGTAAATTAGATTGAAATTGGTTGTAATTTGTTTCGTAAATTGATTATTGATCGGAAATGTTTGTAATTGATCAATTTAGATAGTGTATTTCTCGATTAGGGTTGTAACTGATTTTAGATTGTGGATAATGTATTTCTCGATTAGGGTTGTAATTGATTTTACAATTTAGACTGAAATTTGTTTTCTGAAAATGGTTGTAATCGAAAATGATTGTAATTAGTTGGACAATCGATTACAAAATAATTATATCATGCCTATGTCAAAATTGGTTATATATATTTTTTAGCAAAATAATTAATTTACGGGTCCATTTTTCATTTTGGCTTCGGGTATATAAAAGCGTTGGACCGGCCATGAATGCACCTTAGTTTATTTGGTATTCTTTTCATTTAACCCCAAACGGAGCCCGGTAAAGACAAGAGCTCCATGATCCAATTCAAATAGGAAATCCGGTCCCCTTTAGTAATTTTATATTTCTTTTTATTTAATCATATCAAAATGTAACTAATACATTTTGATATTTTTATATATACACGAGACAGGATTCACCTCCTCCTTAAAAAGAAATCATGAGAATTTCTAAAATTATCTTTCAAACTAACATGTATTATTTAAAACTTTTCTTAAAAATAGATCTCATGATTTCACATATTCGAACTTTTCTTAAAAATAACAGTATATTACCGATTTAAATAAAATAAAATAATTAAACAGCCAAAAACCGTCAATTAGGCAAAAATCAAGCAATCCAAAACCCAAAATCTCAAAACACGACAGCGATCAAAGCAAGCAGTTTCCTAAGAGAGAGGAAGCTGAGTCAGCACTTGTAGCCCCCCATATGGTCATGGGGAATCGCTTATACGAGTTTTATGGGATAATGGAGATAGAATCACCGACGATAAAGGCAAGGGTAATTTCGTAAATACGCAGAATTTTGGCTCGAACATGGTCGGTACGAGTGCTAGTTGTTTCTTGGTTCTTGTTGATACTGGCTGGCTCGCTGCCTCGAGTCCGAAGATGGTCTTCGTAATAGAGGGCTCGCTTGGCCATCTCCTAGGCTTCCTTTTTCGCGACTACAAGGAGCGCAGTAGAGTTTAAAACCCTTGCATTTGGTAGTTGGTAGGGCCTATGGCCAGAATTATGTGCAATGAGGAAGAATTGGATGACACCTTTGTTGAGATTATCAACATTTTCGTCCTTGAATTTCTAATGATCGTCATCTTCTCCGTGCTAATTTAAAATTATACAACAAATGTTTAGTTTGTTAAAATATTAGTTTATTAATTTTAATGATTACTATTTATTAACATGTGATTTCTTAAATAACTAATTAAATATTGAATTAATTATTTATATAATAGTTATATAATAAATACTAATATTTAATCATTTTTACTTTATATATAATTATGAAAAAAATTAAAATATACTAATGAATTCAATTAACTACAATTTAATGAATTAATATTTTAAATTAAGAAATATTATTTTATAATTAATATTTATTCAAAATGTTATTTTAATATATACGCGCTAGAAGTTTATACTTAAATTAGGATGGTTAATTACATCATATTTGTTATGGTATATAATTAGTATGATCGATTAATAATATTAAATAATTATTATAAGATGATATTAAGAAAATGATAACATCAATTATTGTGTTTACTGTGTTTTAATATTATTTTAATTTTAAGTTTATATTCATTATCAAACTAAAAGAGGTATTATTATTAACTATATATTTATTTAGTTAATAAATAATTATTATGAGATGATATTAAGAAAATGGTTAATTACATTATATTTGTTCGTGTGATCCATGTATTTTTAAGACTGTCAAAATAATATTAATTGGTCTAGTTTAATATATCTTTGTTTGTTTTGACTATAAATTAATTCGTCCATGTATTTTTAAGACTGTCAAAATAATATTAATTGGTCTAGTTTAATATATCTTTGTTTGTTTTGACTATATGATAATAACATAATATATAATCAGTGTTTATATTAATTAAATATAAATATATAATTAGTATTTATTATAAATTATAACAAGTTATCTTATTAAATAACATAATATATATTACGACATAATTAAACATGAGGTGATAATATATACTATGATAACTATTATTTTATTATTATAATATATGAACAATTTGAAGTAATAAATATGAACTGTTACTGAATTAAAATGGCTCAACCAACCTATATTATAGAAATTATATAACGAATATTTAATTAAAGAACATTATAATAAGTTTGTCTTTAATTATACCTTGCTGAACTCTTAGTTTTATACTGGCTAATATGGAAGTATATACTTTAAAAATTAAACAAAAACTGAACATAATATATTATGTTAGTTCAAAGTTAATTAAAAACATTTGTAACATTAATAATTAAGAAATATGATTCACTAATATTGAAAAACGTTTCTCTTTAATAAATCAATATTTATTTTAATTTTTACCAGAAAATATGTATTTATGAGGAAATAAAAGCATATTACATATCCCAATATTAATAAAAGGAAAATAATATTTCATAAATTCAAAAACCAAAATTATACAAATAACTAATTAACATAATTATATGTTACAAAATATGTGAACCAAATAATATTAAATAATTATTATAAGATGATATTCAGAAAATGTAATATCAATTATTGTGTTTACTATGTTTTAATAATATTATAATATAATTTTAATTATATATTCATTCGTAACTAAACAAGGTATTATTATTAACTATATTCATTTAGTTAATAATAATAATTATAAATATTTAAATATTTAATTATAATAATATTATTAACATTATATTAATGTTATCAAGCTAATTAATGTATTTTTGTTAAAATTAATTAATATATATTTTAATCATATTATTGAATAATAAAAATATCAATATTTAATATGGAATTATATACTGAAATATTAATATTAAATATTGTAGATATATTAAATAATATATTATAGATATATTAAATATTAATAAAAGTTGCCCCTCCTCATTCTAGTTGTGCACCTTTTGAGAGATTTGTTTTTCTAGCGAAGCCCTGGGAAATTCTGAATTATATACCTTAGGCGGTGTTTGGATGGAAGATAAGTTGGGGATAACCCAACTTATCCCTTAATCCTTTGCCAAACAAATATGTAAATTATAGAGATAAAAGATATTAGCATAAAAAATGAGGTATAAACTTATCCCATCTAAATGGAGTGATAGACTAATCTTCATCTTATCTCAATGCTCAATCTCGAAAATACCCTCAGTTATATATTTTTATTTCATCTCTTCCCATGCCATTATTCCTTAGGTGGTGCTTGATAATTTTAGCATGTTGTGTTTTACACAATTTTATAAAATATCAAACCGAGATCCTAAACGAGAATGACATATTTCTTAATATGTCTGAGGATTCATCCGAAAACGGATCTGTTGATAATAATGATGAGAATTTAACTGAAGAGGAAACACGTGTTGGAGAAATTCTTCGAAACACTATTACCAATGCTTTGACGGATCTGTTGATAATAATGATGAGAATTTAACTGAAGAGGAAACACGTGTTGGAGAAATTCTTCGAAACACTATTACCAATGCTTTGTGGAACGAACATCAAGACCGCCGTGATCATACAAACTATACCTATTATTGTGATAGATTAATATTTTTGTTTGTTAGATGTTATGACGTGTTTATTAAACAAACTAGACATATTGTCATTATAAATTAATATGTTTGTTTGTTAAATGTTATGACATGTTTATTAATTAGAGCAAACCTGATTTATTTTTTTGTTGAATCTTATCCCTGTTTATTTTGAATTGCTAATATATCTATTTTATTAAAATGATACTCAACCAAACATTTTGTTTTAATGACATAGTTATTTAGTATTTAATTAATTAATACTTGCAATTTCAACATCTAAAAAATTACAAGGGCATTTGAGTCATTTGTATTATAATTGATTTTATATGCAATACTATCTCAATTTTTTACCTTCATCATTTGCCAAACACTAATCTAAGATAAAAGGATAAAAAGGGATAACTTCTTATTCCTCCAAAAACTTATTCCTACCCTATCCTCCATCCAAACGAAACCTTAATCTTTCCAACCAAAAATTTATTAGGTTAGCCTTAATTCAAAAACGATTTCGAAAATCGTGTGGATGACTTAGGATTGTTGTTATATCTTGTAGTTTGTAGTATGATAGTTAGTGGTTGTAAAGGCCCACAAACTTGTATATCGCTTATTTTTGGAGACGTAAGTGCGTGTTGATGGAGAATATCCTCGACTCCGGGCCCGCGTAGCGGAATGAAGGCCCGGTCCGATTCTCCGATTCCCGAGATCACGCCATGACTTCGAGGGTACGATGCGAATAGAAGGATAGATCTATACCAGCGTGAAATTGATCACGCACGAAGGGTTGATCGCCGCCTTCTATCTCCTGTCACGTTGGTGACAATCCGCGCGTCCCATACCACGCGTCTTTCACCGTTCGTTGACCGTCTTCTCACTCCTTGAGTCGATCACAATCCAAGAGCCACAATTGTCGCTCCTCTACTTGTATCCACCGTAAGTCGTAAGACGTCGGTCGCGGATGCACCTGCCTAGACGATGCACCGGCGAACTTGCTCGATCTAATCGATTCTCTATTACTCGAGAAACTCCTTTCTCGATTTCTCTCTCTTCGCACCCTTTCACTCACTAAAGATCAAATCTGAATTTGCTCTTTTCTTGTGTATATTGGGCAGAATAATCACTTGCTTAGAATGATTCAACTGATGAATTCCTTCTGAATTCCCTTGTGAAGATGAGAGAGAAAATCCTATTTATACCTAATAGGATAAGGATTAGCCAAAAGGCATGTATATCCAATATACACCCTTTCACACAGAAAACTGTATGAACCTGTTCAGTATTCTGTCCAGACGAAATTGATAAATTTCTCTGACAGAAAATCAACCAACACGAAAGTTGTAGATAATCTTATTATCTACTCAACCCAATTTGGCCCAGCCCAATTGGAGTTCGTATGCAAAAGTTATGACTGTTTTACTAACTGTATGTCATACTGTTGCACCCTTTTGGTATTTCACAGAAACGACACTTATACTTCGTTCATATGAAATATATTTCTATATGAAGGTTGTAGATAATATCATTATCTATCTAACCCAATTTGAACCATTCTAATTGGATTTTCCCACTGAAAGTTATGGCCACGAATGTACGACTACATTCGTTTATCCTTGTGTACACTTTTACGGTTGATCCGAAACTGTATTTCTTTCAGTCTCCCACTCAATTTCAGATCTACCTAAAAGGTAGTCATGCATATCCAATACGCACGATTTTAGAGAATATAGCTCGCGTATCAAATACCAAGCTATGCACATCCAATGTGCCGATTTTATGATCAAGCCCGACTTAGTACGACTCGTTGTGTGACCATGTAGGTTCGACTTAACGATGGCAGTAGGTTGTTTCCAATGCCTACAAGCTCATGAGCGGGATCTAGTCACTCCATCATAGCTACCCATGTTAAACGAATAATGATTGTGATCATTGTGCCTATCTCGAATAGCGGTTACTAGTTCTCTTGTTTACGATATCCGTTAATCAAAAGGCATGGTAATAGTCATCCTTATAATTTGATTAACTACACTTATTCCCCGATTCCGAGTTGAGTTAACAAATTTCAATCGATATTAACCATTAATATCATTGACCGTGGCCACGGTTTTCGTTAATCGACTCATCGAGCGGCGCCTAAGAGATATCTCTTCCTTTCGGAATAAACAATTCCTATCTTGGAGACTCATATTGAATTCCGTGTTTCGGACAATACCCAATGATGACCCTTTTAACTCCCTGTTACGGTGAGCGTAAGATCATATCAAAGCATTGTGTTACGCACGTAACGCAATCAATGATCCCCTCAAGTATGAAGAATCTAAAACCCCATCCGTCGCAAGTCCATCTATAATGACTAAACCATGTCATGGTCTCGCGGCTTCGGTCATATCCAATACATGTAACCTAACATATATCTACATTCCCGATTCGACAAACTCCTTTGTCCCATGATTAGCAAAACATAATCATCTCCTCGGCAAACGTACTAGTGTACGCGTTCAGTCTATCCAATAATAGAAATGCTTCTCTCTTAAGCAAGCTGATCCGCGACTAGGGATGTTTAGAAATGACACTTTAAGTGTGACGGTTTCGCTGCACATGGTCCTCAACCATGTCGACGTCCACACAAGTTCAAATCAAGGTTCATGTAACAATCATATTACACAACCCGCACACTGTTTTCATATAAGGTGAATGCATATTTAATTTAAGTAAACAAAAATTTTAAAAGGAATGCATTCATATGGACTAAGTATTTGGGTGATACAACGTTTACCTATGGGTATCTCCATACCCATAACCTGCGAGGACTATCGTATTAGATAACTACACTCTACTCTCTTCTTCCTCCTCTAGGTATCTCCATACCCATAGTCATCGCATGACAGTCACGCGCGACTAGAGAGAGCGGTTTTGTAAACGGGTCCGCACGTTCCCGCTAGTGTTAATCTTCAACATGATTGGAACATTTCCAATACCCACGATCACATCTTTTCACAAAATTTCATGGATCAAATGAAATTTTCTGAGTATTGGCTAGAAGTGGTTGTGACCTCGGCATTTTTTGGCTTGTACTATTGCGTTTCACGCAATAAACAACCATAAATCCGATAACTCGTGGCTACGAGAGTTTGGTCATGTTTCCTTGATCCATACCACTTCCTTTTGCGATTAATAACCGCAATATACTCGCCACCGTAAATAGAATCATAAACTATTGGTCTTGTGGAACCTTTCCACATAACCGTGTTTTCATTTAAGCAAAACATGTACACACTTTGTGATCGAAAGTCGTGCTACATATTTGGACGTGCTTAATCTTTGGAAACTGTTGTTGTTATAACTCTTTATAACCAACACGTCCTCCACACCATTATAGATAAAAATCCTGAATTCTTTCGTAAAGTATTCAAGGATAAACTTCACCTCTATCAATACAAATCCCGATGGGTTTAAATATACATAACCGTTATGTATATACTTGTATAACCATTATACATTCACAAGAGTTAGTCTCATGTAATCGAATTACATTCAAACTCATGTGATTCCCATGAATTGTATTGACGGTGAACTAGACGCTTTATTTGTATGACAGATAGCCACATACATATCATGACAGATATAATAGATCCTAACATCAAATGTAAGGCATCATATTACTACTTTTCGCGCTGCTTGATGTCTCACATCGAGCCGTTGAAAATTTCTGCCATTCGACATTTCGTTTTAACTCCTCCAAGGAGTTTACATGTTGAAAACCAATTTCAACAATATGTCGATATATGTGCTATAACATAGAACGAGGAACTTCTTAGATCTATCATATAGATCTTCACGCTTATTTCCTAAGCGGTCTCGCCTATATCCTTTGTCGTTACAAGAAATATAATGCGGCTCCCACTAACCTTCATGTGTACACAAAGTTTTTATTCGTTCCGACAATTTTATAACAGTTTATAACATCGTCAAAACGAATATTCCAATTCCGAGAAGCTTTCTCTAATCCATCATATGGATCGTTAAAGCGTGCATATCTTATCCCCGATTCTTATGAATCGACAAAACCGTAAGGTTGTGTCAAGTACACATCCTTTCATAAAATTTCTGTCAAGAAATTCGGTTTTTACATCCATTGTGCCACATCACATAGTCATAATACGCGACCATGGCAAATAGAATTACAAGAATGTGAAAGCATGGCAACATGCGAAAACGTTTCTTCATAGTCCGACTATGAATTGCATGAAACTCTTCGCAAAAAACCTCGCTTTACATATATGCGTATTCCTATCCATGTAGGTTCTTCATCTTGAAAAAAAAACCCATTCACATTTCACGGGTCTAATCCAGAAAGTAATGAAATCAAGTTCCGAACTTGATAATTTACATGGATCGAATCTCAGATTTCATGACACCATATCATGTGGAATCAACTTTTCATAGCATCCTTGTAGGATATCGAATCATCATATGATTTCGATCTATCATCATTAGCCTCGATAAATTCGCATTTACCGGCTTATGATATAGCCTATTTGATCTACGAAAAATTCCTTTGTGTGTTCGACTTGCGTTCATTAACTCTTGATGAAGCCATGTCAACTTTCATCGGTACAATGTTCATTTTCAGATCTCGAACTCTTTCGAGATTTATTCTACTCCCACTAGCCCGCATAGAGATAAATGGCACCAAGTTCCAAACTTGTGCGCATCTAGTCCTCCTCCAAGAAGGCATCTCTTCGAGCCACGAAAATCTCATTTTCATAGGGACGTTAGAACTAATACCCTTTAGTTTCCTTAAGGATAAACGAACAATTTCCAGATTTGGGATTGAGTTTAACCGAAACAAATTTCGAAATACACTCACATCCTCAAATCTGTACAAGTGACAACTTCGGAACCATTCCGATCCATATCTCATGTGGCGTCTTTTGTACCGATTAGAAGGTTTCTGGTTCATATCTTATATGCAACCATTCATTAGTGCCGCTGTCTCAAGGGCGTATCCCCAAAACATTTTTGGGAGATCTTATTGACTCATCATTTATCGAACCATGTCCAACATGCGTTCATTTCCTCTTTTCGGACACATCTCAATGTTCCGAATAAAGGCAATCGTGAAACGATTCCACAATCATAAATGATCATTAATATTCATAACTCAAATATCGCCTCTTCGATCCTATCGAAAGGTTTAGCTCAAATACTCGCCTTCTCGATCCTATCGAAAAGCTTTGATTTTCTTGCTTAGTTGATTTCGTATTTCGTTTTTGAAACTCTTTGAACCTTTCAAAAGTCTCTGTTTCGGCACGCATTAAATATATATTTTTATATCTACTTTAACCGTCCATAAACGTAACAAAATACCGATAGCCTCCTCTTGCCTCGGAACTTATCGGAACATCATATCTAAATATAATTTCCAATAATTCGCTGGATCTTTCTCCAATACTTTGGAGAATGATGCCCTTTGTCGTTTTGCCTAATAAATAAGTATTGCATTAATCAATCAAATCTAATTCGAATGATTCTAGCATTCCATCACATGGAATCTAGATACGCGTATCTCGTTTATATGGCCTAGACGGCAATGCCAAAAGAAGCAATCAACTTCTAGGTTTAATCCTCCTCGGATTTCACCATTCTTTGAGTCATTAGTTTGGACAACTCTTTGTCCGAACTCTCCATTTTGGAAAACATTTTCCCAAAATACCCTTAGACATACATTTCTTTCGATCCCGATTTTGAATTACAAGGACATCCACGCATCTTAATGCATTGGATTCCTCGGATACTCCAAGCATCTCCAATTCAATTTTAAATCGCATCTCATGCAATTCAGAGATCGACTTATCTATCGAATGCATATGATATTCGGTCACAAAGATCAAATCTCGTACCATCAACACACGAGTGTTAATCAAAGACCCATAAGGCGTCTCAAAATTAACCTACTCTTTGAGCCGCATTGAGTCATTCAACGCGCTCTAGCTCTTGAAACTATTTCATGAGCGTTGTGTTTTACTTTCATATACACCCGAATTCTCAAAACAATTTTGAAAAATTTGCGTCTATACATGCCACCACAAGGCACGTAATATTGTTCGATTCCTTCTTAAGTTTATCGAACCCGGCTTTCTCTAAAGCCAAAGCCTCGAGCCCCGAATCTACCATTTCCGTGTCCAACACGTTCCTTTAAGTCTAAAGAACTATTCTTTGACTATCAAGGTGAATAACGATAATTCCGGCCCAAAAGCCATCTATCATATCGATCTAATCGATATATTTGGTGTTGCTTGAAAACATAATTCTAAACGGATGATGAAGATTAACTCCTAACCGTGCGTACTTAATCTATATGCTTATATGATAATTATATGATAGTGTTATTTTATCGAATCGATAACCCTCATACCGATACGGGACTCCAAGTCCATAACACTCAAGACCCATATTTCCGTTCCTCCCACAAGTGACTTTAGCCTATCGGGTGGGATCCCGTTATTTAGGTAGGATTATATCCAATCGTATCCAATACGACTCTTGAACCTTTATAGGATTTCGGTGATGGATCGTATCCAATACAATCCCAGTTCCGTGTGTGCATCCTATCTATGCCCCGAACTCCAATCTGATTGGCCTGGACGGTTAAGTCACAACCATCTCCAACGTATCGTTCAAATAAGCTACTAGTGAGTCGACTTTAGCCTGTGCCTCACAAGTCCTGATTTAACGCTTGCCACCCTTTCGATTGTTTCAATATCACGTGCCCGACTTTAGCCTGAACCCACGTGAAACGTAACACCGAACTCGGTAGTTGTGGATATGGAAGGCATTTCCATGACTTAAATATTATGAGGGATCATGCCATTGCATGTTTCTAAATTCGTGACATAATCCAATTATATCACTATCACAAGATTTTCTATATGCATATGATTTTATTTGGGAGTCTAATTATTCTAAATAATTATCTAATAATATGCTAGTATGATTGATGCCGATCAAATCGATATAAAGAACTCAAAATTCCGAGCTTCGTAGCCAAAGTTATCGCGAAAACAAAAACAGCATCCAGAGAAGGGTCCGTTATAACGGACTGCCCCATCCGTTGTAACGCAGGGGCCGTGGGGCGCGAGAAAACCTCGCCCGGGACGCGTCCGGGGCGCCAAAAACTGGCCCCGGGGCGGCAGAAAAACAGTTTTTCTGCACCCTTTCGGTATTTCATTAGAACGACACTAATACTTCGCTCAAATGAAATATATTACAACATAAAAGTTCTATATAATCTCATTATCTAACTAACCCAATTTGAACCATTCAAATCGGAATTTTCTACTGAAAGTTATACCAGTTTTAGTAAAATACGAACAAATGAAAAGGTAAGTTTATCCAATAGACACCTTTTCAACCAGAAAACTACAGACACCTTTTCAGTATTCTGTTGAAACAAAAATATTAAATTGTTTCAACCGACTTTGAACGTGAACGAAAGTTCTAGATAATCGTATTATCTAACTAACCTAATTGGATTGGACTCAATTGGATTTTCGATGCGACATATACGGACGTTTTAGTCTCTGTATGTCAAACAGTCGCACCCTTTCAGTATTCCATAAAAACGACACTGATAATTCGTTCAAATGAAAAAACGTTCTGTATCAAAGTCATAGATAATCCCATTATCTAACTACGCCAATTTGATCCAATCAATTTGGAGTTTTCCACTGAAAATTATCTTAGTTTTACTCACTGTTTCGTATTCTAATTTTCTGCAGATTTTGCCGTTTCGTCCGTTTTCGCTCGTTTCCAAAACGATAAATCATGAAACTTTTTCACGATCATTCCTAGATACTCTCAATCAACTTTTGATCGATCTCTAGCGAATTCCACTTGTGATTTTAACGGAATTTGACTTTCTCTATATGTAACATCATGCAAACGGGTACGAACTTTGATAACCCGTGCGTATATCTAATATACGACTATGATTCGACCCTCGAATCGATGGCGATCGCTCTGATACCACTGATGGAGAATATCCTCGACTCCGGGCCCGCGTAGCGGAATGAAGGCCCGGTCCGATTCTCCGATTCCCGAGATCACGCCATGACTTCGAGGGTACGATGCGAATAGAAGGATAGATCTATACCAGCGTGAAATTGATCACGCACGAAGGGTTGATCGCCGCCTTCTATCTCCTGTCACGTTGGTGACAATCCGCGCGTCCCATACCACGCGTCTTTCACCGTTCGTTGACCGTCTTCTCACTCCTTGAGTCGATCACAATCCAAGAGCCACAATTGTCGCTCCTCTACTTGTATCCACCGTAAGTCGTAAGACGTCGGTCGCGGATGCACCTGCCTAGACGATGCACCGGCGAACTTGCTCGATCTAATCGATTCTCTATTACTCGAGAAACTCCTTTCTCGATTTCTCTCTCTTCGCACCCTTTCACTCACTAAAGATCAAATCTGAATTTGCTCTTTTCTTGTGTATATTGGGCAGAATAATCACTTGCTTAGAATGATTCAACTGATGAATTCCTTCTGAATTCCCTTGTGAAGATGAGAGAGAAAATCCTATTTATACCTAATAGGATAAGGATTAGCCAAAAGGCATGTATATCCAATATACACCCTTTCACACAGAAAACTGTATGAACCTGTTCAGTATTCTGTCCAGACGAAATTGATAAATTTCTCTGACAGAAAATCAACCAACACGAAAGTTGTAGATAATCTTATTATCTACTCAACCCAATTTGGCCCAGCCCAATTGGAGTTCGTATGCAAAAGTTATGACTGTTTTACTAACTGTATGTCATACTGTTGCACCCTTTTGGTATTTCACAGAAACGACACTTATACTTCGTTCATATGAAATATATTTCTATATGAAGGTTGTAGATAATATCATTATCTATCTAACCCAATTTGAACCATTCTAATTGGATTTTCCCACTGAAAGTTATGGCCACGAATGTACGACTACATTCGTTTATCCTTGTGTACACTTTTACGGTTGATCCGAAACTGTATTTCTTTCACGTGTGAGACGAGTCAGCCATCGAACACGGAAAAGATGATTACATCTCACACAATCGCCCACCAAACTCCGTAATCAAATGAGGTGTTATTTTTCTATCTCTCTCCTATTTTATATTTCGTATCTTTTTTATTTAGCACATCCATACTATTAAAAGTGCTTAAGATTTAAAAATGCTTAATTTGACACGTAGTTACAATTATCTTCCTCATTTTAAGCCCATTCCCCGCCATCTCGGGACAACCGATTTTTTTTTTTATGAAAATAGTGTTTTCTAGACATTTATGTGTCCATTATTTACATTCGGGTTTGTATTTTTAGAAGTCCACATCATCGTACAATAATGATATGGAATATTGTCATTCGCTAGGTTCACGTTGAACAGATTCTATTCAATTATTGATTATTTCATAATAAGTTACATGATCAAATGTGAATATATATGGATTATGGAGAATTCATATGTTAAAACACTAATAAAATAATATATAATCTTATTAAAATACTATAAATATTATTAGTACTGTAGAAATATAATTTTAGAAATTAATCAAATATATTCACATGAATTCTCTCTTTAATTTAACACCCAATTAACATAATTCCAAAATAAAATAATAAATAGATTGAATTTGTGAAAATAGTTAAATAAGAAAATACAATTAAAAATAAACATTTAAGCATTATAATTAGTATTTTAAACTATAATTTTCAGACGTAATACTAAGTTGCTTATTTTCGTGTTTTTAATAATAAATTGTGAATAAATTTTATAAAATTAATAAAAAATAAAAGATAAGATATTATTATTACTTTTAAAAGTGTAAATATATCATGAAATTACTATTACTAATTATATTTTTGCTTAAATGTTGGTATTAGTTTTTCAACTTTTTTTAAAAATTTAAATGCGATATAGTGCATAATTTTTTAATTTTTTTGTATACATAGAGATTTTAAATTAATTATATAATTAATTATGTGTAGTGCTATGGTTTAATATCTCTACATTTGATATTGCATGCTAGTACGAATTAAAACAATAATATAAGCTTTTTTTATTATATATATTTTTTTCGTAAACATGTTCTATCTCATCTATTATTTTAGAGTGATACTAATGTACGAATTATTATCTGATAAACTTTTTTTTTTGTTGCTTATATAACATAAAATCTTAGTCGAGTTTTAACCATCTCATGAAATAAATATATCATGATATAATTTTATTCTGAGATAATATATTAATATTATTATAAATAATATTGTTTCGTATTAAAATAAAAAAATAAATTACATTAAGGAGCATTTCTGCATGTAATCCCGTCCCGTATAGAATTGTTTTTCGAAAAAATAATTTGTTTTTTCAAAATATTCCAAAAATATACCAAAACGAGTTTTAAAAACCCGGTACCAACTGATTTTTAAAACTGGTTGGTTTAGTTAAATTAATCACTCCGTTCAACCTTTAATGAAAGCACGAAAAACCAAAAAAAAAATCAAATTTATTAAATATTTAGAGATCTCCAAATTCTACCACAACATCACTAGCTACTAATTAATATATTAATTAACATGATAAATAACATATCAAATTATTAATAATTAATTAACTTACAATGAACGTTCATTTGAATTAATATATACAAATTAATATAAATTAATTGTTAATTATATGTTTGTAAAATTATCATGCTAATTAAATTGGTTAAATAAAACATAGAGAATGAGTTGGGGGAAGTCTTGGGGTAAACTAAAATTCGTAACTAATTGTTTAGTGGGCCTTAAAGAAAGTGAAAATTTTAATTTTCCCCAACATTTCCCCAACACACTTTCTTTATTTTATTTAATAAATTTTATTAGAATGATATTTCTAAAAGTACATAATTAACAATTAGTTGGTATTAATTTATATGTATTAATTCAAATGAATATTTATTGTAAGTTAATTAGTCATTAATTATTTTACATGTGTAAGTTATCATGTTAATTAATATATTAATTAGTAGACAGTGATGATGTGATAAAATTTGGAGATTTCTAAATGTTTAACAAATTTGAATACTTGACCGGGTTTATAAAATTCGGTGATTTTTCTGATTTATTAAATGATCTGATTAAAAGTTGATTGAACTAATTAATTTAACTAAACCAACTGGTTTTTAAAATTAGTTGGTACCGAATTTTTAAAAATCAGTTTTTGATTATTTTTGAAATATTTTGAAAAAATGGATCATTTTTCTAAATTATTTCGCATGCAGGGTTACATGGGAAAATGCTCCTTATATTAATCGTCGCGCAGCGGGGAATATTATCCTAATTTAGTTCAAAAAAGACAAAATATTCAACACGATTGATCATCCAAAATCCAGGTCTTATCTATCAGTTTCGCCAAAATCGGTGACCTCACCACACAAGAGGTGCATGCATGGATACATTTTAGATGAAGTTGGCACAATAGCATCAAAGTCAAATAAAGGGAGAATCAAGAATGAGAGAGATGAAAGGAAGACAGACCTCGGTGCCTACGAGGATCAGAGAGAAGTCCATGGCAGCCATTACCGAGCTCGTTTCATTTTGAGAATGGATGCACGCAAGGTGTTTGTGTAAATGTCGCCTGTATCAGAGTGACGTAAAGAATGGAAATGGATAGGAAAGAGACAAAGTGGCGTAACAGAAACGGGTGAACCCAACAACCTTACCATATAAAAGTGGGTGAATCAGTGGGTGCCTGCCGTTACTGTAACGGCCCTTCTTTTCTATTTTTATGTATTTATTTATTAGGGAAATTGAAGAAAGAAAAGAGTGGTAACTGAATTCCGCCAAACTTTCGTTTTCAGTTGTATTTGCCGTTACGCCGTTTCATTTTTCTTCCCAAACGCAATTAGCGCCTTCTTTCTAGATCACTATCAAATTTCTATATGGACTCGGTTCACCTGCGAATTCTCAATATATATCATATATGCCCCTACAAATTATAAGATATCACAAAATCCTTTCTTGTCTTATTTTTTGGGGGGAAATTTACATATTTACCCTTTGTTAAACTTAAAATTGCATATTTATCATTCTTAAAATTAAAATATCTATTTATCCTTTCATAAATCTAAAATATCATATTTATTCAAAAATTAAAAACCATACAATTTCTCCGTTAAACTTAATGGTGACATTTAAAATTACTATTTTATCCTTTACATATTTACCCTTCTAAAAATTCAATATCATATTTACCCCTTTAAAAATAAAATTTTCATATTTACCCTCTCAATCATTAAAATAACATACGTACCTTTACTCGCTCGACAAAAAGAAATCACGTCCAACAATTTAATAATATTTTTAGTTATGGTTATATTTTTTCTATGAAACCATATTTTTTACATTTTTGGTTTTGTCATTTGAGATTGGTAGAATGATTATCTTTTTGAATTGTATTGATGTATTTTTTGCGTTTATATTGTTATCTATGAGATTACATTGTTATATTCTTTGGATAAATATGATGTTTTTATTTTTAAAAGAGTAAATATATTATTTTGGATTTTTAGAAGGGTAAATATATAAAGGGTAAAATAGTAATTTTAAATGTTGACCGCTAATTTTAACGATGAAATTGGATGGTTTTTAATTTTTGGATAAATATAATATTTTAGATTTATGAAAAGGTAAATATGATATTTTAATTTTAAGAAGGGTAAATATGTAATTTTAAGTTTTAAAAAGGGTAAATATGTAAATCACCCTTTTCTTTTAAATGTTTTCATAAAAGGAACGTTATTTTAAAGCTGATATTTCTGAGTCGAGAATATTAATTATTTATCTATATTTTTATCAAAAAATTGAAATACCATTTTAATTATGGAATATATTTATAAAATTCTCATCTATTAATTAGAAACTAACATCAATATAAATAATTAAAGATTTAGAATGATTCATCCATATTCTCTCTGTTTTACTTAATTCAAATATTCAGTTTAAAAAACATTCTAGAATTGATGATTATTTTCTAAATTTGAGAATGAAAAATCAAGTCAAAAAGAATATATTTTGTTCTCTATTTTTGTCTTTGACCATAGCAACTAATTTTAAAAATAATCATATGACACGCAAATAACTTATTTTCATTTATAATCATATTTGCGTCTTTGATGTCCAACAAAAATATTCATTCATACAAAATAATATTTTTTTCAAGTCAAAGTCTACTCAAACTATCCGAACTAACTCGACATAACAAAATATGCAACGATCTTCTTTTACGTAAATAATCCTATTTGCGTCTTTGATGTCAATTTTCTAAATACATCCATTGATTAAAAAAAAAAAATTGGGGATTTCGATAAAAATCTAGATAATTTTGGGTATTTTTATTTTTGAGGAGTATGTATCTGATATTTTAAGGTTTAGTAAGGGTACTCATTAAATTCTCCTTTCTCTATAGTCAACTTATAGAAACAAAATAAATTGCAAAAAAAAAAAGGAAAAAAAACTCCAATCTGGTAATAGTACAATAAAAATTATTATAATTATAATTATAATTTCCCTCAATTGAAAGGGTAAATCTGATGAAATGGACAGAAATAAATAGAAAAAAAAAATGAAAAAAAAAAAGTAGATTAATTGAAGATATAATTAACGTGAAATAAAAGGGGTAAGGTGGAAGTTTGTACAATTTGGTACCAGGTCATGTGGATCCCATTTGTCAGTTCACCAACCTGCCCTTGTTGACGTGTCACCTTCATAAATTTATAGGATTCTAAACTAAGCAAATTCATTGGTATTTTAGTTTTATGTTAATTAAACTAAAATTATTTGATATATTTATGTGAATCATGGATTGAGCCAATGATAATACGCCAAGTCATATGACAAAATTATGGATGTATTTGTTATGGACCGATTTTATCTGATTGTTTTTTAATTAATTAACTAATTGTGTCCGCCGTACATTTTTTTTTTCGAAACATAGAATTGTTGATAACTAGTTATGTACGGTTGATTGGAATCGAAGAGGTTCGATGATGACATTATACATTTGTTATAATTCGATGATAACGAACCGACGAAAACTATATCGAATTATTATGCGACAAATCTGGATTATTTAAAAGTTAAAACTAGTTATGTACGGTTCGTTGGAATCAAAGAGATGTAACATTATATATTTGTTATAACTCGATGATAACGGACCGACGAAAACTATATCGAATTATTATGCGACAAATTTGGATGATTTAAAACTAGTTATGTACGGTTCGTTGGAATCGAAGAGGTGTAACATTATATATTTGTTATAATTCGATGATAACGGACCAACGAAAACTATATCGAATTATTATGCGACAAATTTGGATGATTTAAAACCAAGTAATAGAAATTTTAGTTAGAGATTTTGATTGATATTTGACATTTTTAATATCCTAAATAAGAGGACAACATCTATTAACCAACCATGCCCGTACCATTAATCATGGAGAAACTATTAGGTGGTACAGGTGTAGTAACTTACCCAATAAGAACACTCCACGTCACATAACTTGCTGACATGTCATGGTTTCGTTGGCTTGATCATGTCACATAAGTAACATGACAGGTTGTAGTTAATATAAGGGAAAATATACTTGGCCCCAAAAGAAACCGAAGTATTAAAAACTCACATAAGTTAGTTCAAACGTTTAGAGCAGGCAATTTATTAAATAAACAATTGCAAATTCACCCTTATTTTATCATACAATTGGTATAAAACCTATCAAAATTATACATAATTTTGTAAACATAAAAAAGTTCAGTGGTTTCGGGAAAAATTGTGAAAGGGGATTTATAAATTTACCCTTTGTTAAACTTAAAATTACATATTTATACTTCTTAAAATTAAAAATATCATATTTACTTTTTAATAAATCTAAAATATCATATTTGCCCAAAAATTAAAAATCATCCAATTTTTCAGTTAAAGTTAACGGTCAACATTTAAAATTATTATTTTACCATTTGCATATTTACCCTTATTATTACAAAATATCATATTTGTCCTTTTAAAAATTAAAATATCGTATTTATCTTTCAATAATAAAAATAACACATGTACCCTTACTCACTCGACAAGAAAAAATCATACCCTATAATTTAATAATATTTTTAGTTATGATTATATATTTGCAACGTAGCTATATATTTTACATTTTTGTTTTTGTCATTTGAGATTGGTAGAATAATTCTCTTTTGGAATTTTATTCATGTATTTTTTGTGTTTATATTGTTATATTTTTTGGATCAATATGATATTTTTATTTTTAAAAAGGTAAATACAATATTTTGGTTTTTTAGAAGGGTAAATCTGTAAAGAGTAAAATAGGTGACCGTTAATTTTAACGGAAAAATTAGATTGTTTTTAATTTTTGGGTAAGTATGATATTTTAGATTTATGAAAGGGTGAATATGATAATTTAATTTAAAAAAGGGTAAATATGTAATTTTAAGTTTAAGAAAGGATAGATATGTAAATCTCCCAATTATGAAATTAACACGTAACATTGATAATTTGCAGAAAGGCCCTTGAAAAAAGGGTAAATTGGTGAGCGGTTTACGGTTCATGCGAGTGAGCCTCTTTTCTTCTACAAAGCAACTGAACAAGACCTGAAGAAACGCCGATCGAAACGGTAGTTTTGTGATAGCGAACTCGAAACCGCCCCCTCCTCCCCTAAAGTACCGCCCGCCACCTAATCCTCCTTAACCAACAAATCAAACAAACAAAACCCATCTCCAGTCTCCTCCCTCTTTTAAACCCCCCTCTACGCATTTCCATGCAACTCAAGCCCTCACGAAGAAGAAACGAGAAAGAAGAAGAAAAAAGACCTAAGTACCAAAGTACAAAAAAAGTAAAAAGATGCTAGAAGGATCGTCGGGAGACCCAAGTACCATGCAGAGGGTGAAGGGTTCATGGAGTCCTGAAGAGGATGCCATGCTGACGAGGCTCGTCGAGAAACACGGAGCGAGAAATTGGAGTTTGATTAGCGAGGGGATTCATGGAAGGTCTGGGAAATCATGCCGGCTTAGGTGGTGTAACCAGCTTAGTCCGTCCGTTCATCACCGACCCTTTACTCCAGCTGAAGATGCCACTATTGTTGCAGCTCATGCTAAGTATGTATTTCTCTGATTCTCTCTGTTTTGAATTTTTGACCTAGTGTTTTTAAGTTTTTTTTTTTTGTTTTTGTTTCGTTTCATATACGTTTTATCTTTTAAATCATCAGTTTATTTACATTACAAATTCATGAATTCAAATAGGTACGGAAACAAATGGGCAACCATTGCTCGCCTCTTGCCGGGTCGTACCGACAACTCAATCAAGAATCACTGGAATTCGTCTCTTCGAAGGAGGAGACGTCTCCAGCAATCTCACTACCCGAACCCTAATCCCCTCTATCAGCAAGTAGAATCAGATTCCGAATCAGCACCTAAGCGATTATGCTCGTCTTCAGAAGATAGGCATCCATCAATGCCAGAACCAGAGACCTCCCTGAGTTTGGGTCCACCTGGTGAAATTCCAGGAGAGAGGAACTTGGAGGGGGAAGTGGAGAAGAACGATATGATGGGCTTAATGGTTATTATGAGAGAGATGATCGCAGAGGAGGTGAGGAGTTACATGGAACGGTATAGAACAGAGAACGTTGATCGTGTCGGTCGTACCGAACCATTGGCTATTTTGCCGCTTTCTGCTGTTAAGCCTGAGATGGTACCGGTACCTATACCGGTACCGGTAACGGTACCGACGCCGGTAACGGTAACGGTTCCAACGCCGGTAACGGTTCCAACGCCCGTAACGGTAACGGTAACGGTACCGACACCGGTACCAGAGAGACAAGACTGACGATTAATTCATTGGTTATTTGTTAATTTTTAAGTTAGTTTATTGTGGTCTGTTAATAATTGATTCATTCAGTTGTTCTAAGAGGTGGGTTAGTTAGGAGGCTTCAATGTTGAAGAAGATGAACAGTAAAAACTTTCAAAAAGTAACTGAAAGGTTTCGAAACTCCGTGTTGTTATGAAACTCATTCTTTATTTGTTTAGACGGTTAATAAGATTTTCTTGCATAACCTGCAAATCTCATAATATAACATTAGAAAATATAGTTGGCCCCCAAAATCGTCCCAACCCACTTGATGAAATGACAAAAAATAGTTAAATGACTTGATTAATTTTTCTAATTGATTCAATTAAATATTAATTGATATGTAAATATTTTATAATATTTTAATATTAGTATAAATTAATTGACGTGCCAATTTAATTAAACAGCTAATTAAATTAATAATTAAATTAATTAAGAATACTAATCAATTCACTAGTTGCTTCTTTGCCATCTCATCAAAAACGTTATTTTGAGTATGGAGGCTGAATATATAACCCAATATTATTAATAGATCTAATCGGTAACATTGGGCCGTAAAATCCCGCTTCCACGTCGTAGTTACTGTAGTCGTAGTTACTGTAGCTTCTCTGAATATAATCCCTTCCTTGCTCCCATCTTATCCCCCCTTCTCTCTGTTCATTCAAACGACGAAGAAAAACGCAAAAAAAGATGCACAAATCCTAACCCTAGAACGAAGGAAATCGAGCTGAGATGGAGCAGCGGATGGAGAACGACGTCGGAACTCTTGGAAGGTTAAATCGATTCCGGACGGCAGCCTACATTCTTTTTCCTCTTCCTTTCGCCTCCTCTTTGTCTCTGTAAGGTTTTTTTTCTTTTTCTTTGCTTCTCTTTTATTTTTCTGCCACTGGGTCGAGTTTCTGTCGTTTTTAGGTAGGTCTTACTCGAGTTTCGAACAGTTTTTAGGTAGATCTTGCTTGAATTTTTATCGAAATTGGTCGAATTTGGTTGGTTTTGGCTCCGTTTTTGGTCTTACTTTGTGTTGAAATTAATCAAATTTAGTTTCAGACCTATTGAAATGATTTCTAAGTTTTTTTTTTTTTTTTTTTTTTGCTTTCTTTGCTTCTCTTTTCTTTTTTCTGCCTCTCGGTTGAGTTTGGGTCATTTTTAGGTAGATCTTGCTTGAATTTGAATAGAAATTGGTCCAATTTGTGTTAGTTTTGGCCCGCATTTGGTCTTAGTTTGTGTCGAAATTAATTAAATTTGCTGTCAAATCTATTGAATTGATCTCGCGTGTCACTGGTTTTCAAATTTTGTCAAATTTAGGTCCAATTTTCTGCAAGGTTGGTTCTAAACATGCATTCTTATAAAAAAAAAATTGGTCTTCACAGATTTGAATCGACGAGGTACACAGTTTTATTCAATATATCTGAATATTATTGATTTATACAGCTCGCATAAATTGTTCAGATTATAACGACTTGCCAATTTGGGTAGGAATTTGGGGCAATTTTGATATTGACGGTGAGAAATACCAAGGAGCTTATTTTGTCGATATATTCATTCAATTTTTCCAAAAGAAATGTAAATATAGTTTATGAATTCCCGCATTATAGTTTCTGAATTCAGTTTGGAGCATTTTTTTTTTTTTTTTTCAGATGTTGGTGAGTCATTATTAGTACAGCTCGGTATTGATTAAAAATCAAGAATCTGCAGCTTGATCTAGAACTAGGAAACAAGCACTTTTTCAATTTAACCCGATTAATTTTACAATTCATAATTTGGGATTTATTAATATTTGTTTTATTAAAAGCTTATACAAATGATCTGGATAATATATTTTCTCGCTTGGAGGAAGAGAATGTGGGGCTCATAAAACAAAAGGTTGGCGTGTATTAATATTTTATTATTTTGTAATCGTCTCCATTTTGGTTTTAAATCTCATGGTTTGGTTTTGTAGGCGAAGGTGAGCTGGGACAGTCTGGTGCCTATGAGTTCATCGATCTCATTAATGCTTTGATTCGGTACATCACGTCTCTAATCTGGTAAGGGTCGAGCTTAACCGAAGGTTTGTTCGCGTCACCTCATCTCATGGATGTGCAAGAACGATTTCGCATCAACCGGTACCTTTTTTTTTTTATTAATTGATTTTTTTTGGATTTTAATTTTTATCTATTGATAATTAGGGTTAGGGTTCGTAATTTAGGTTTTTCAGATAATTTTGAAATGATCGTTCAATAATTTGTTTATATTATGTTTATTTTGTAGTTGATGGAATTGGCTTCAATATGGGATGTGTTGGCATTATGCGGCAAACACAGAATATGCCATGCTGGCTTTAGCGACGCTGGCCAGTGTTGGTTTTTGAATTACATTTATTTTGCTTTCAATAATTTGTATAAAGATGTGTCGAATTAAGGGTTTTTGGTTTATAGCATGGTAAATATGTAAATCCCCCTTACAAATTTTTTTTGGAAGAGTCCAATTGATATGTGAATTTTGGAAGGGTATGCATGATATTTTGGCTTTTCAGAAGGGTAAATGTATAAATTCTCCCTTTTTATTATTATTGTTGATTTGTATAAATTTAGGAATTAAGAATTATGAATAACGAAATACAAAATCACACGAATACAAAATATGAATATGCAAATATAAGAATACACGAATATAAGAATACGGATATACAGACACGGATGCGAATATGAATACGAAATACGACTACGAAATACAAATACAAATACAAGTAAAAATATGAACAATTCGATATATTACAAAAATTAGGATGTGTTAATCATCGTCATTATCAAGATGCGGATACAAAATACAAAACACAAACCACGAAAAAAAAATAAGAATACGAAAATTGTACGCTTTATTAGACGACAAGACCCGTTCCCAAACACAACAATTTTAGAGATTTTTTTTAAAGGAATGTGAAATACAAATAATTTATAAATAAAAATAAAAATATGAATACATATAAATTGAAATACGAATATGAATACACGAACAAGAATATTACACGAGTACATGAATACAAATCAACATACACGATGTGAATAGGAATACGAAACACGAATATGAAATACAAATAATTTTCAGGTAAAATAAAAATACGAATACGGAAACAAGAATAATTTTCATATACATGTTATATATAATGTAGGAAAATATTTTTCTAATATAAATTTTTAACATTTCAAAATAACCTGATTTTTAGATGTCTGGATTGTATCATAAAAAATGTTGTGATTTATCGAAGAAATACTCAGATAAAACATAATAATAATAAGAAAATATGAAGAAATTTTTTTTTACAACAAACCCGCGCAATTGCGCGGGTACCACGCTAGTATAATATAAGGTTATATGGAAAATTTATACTTGTACCGCACGTTTCACAAAAGACCTCCTCCATTGACATCACTCCTTATTAATTAATTCATTTTATTAGCATGCTAATTAACGAGGAATACAATATTAATTAGAAAATGTTAATTTGGATGAGTGGTAATTCAAAATTGTTAATTCAAATGAAAGTTAATTACACATTAATTAAGTTGTTAATTACCAAAAATTGATGTCATCGAGAATTTTTTGTGAAATGGTGTGTACAAATATATTTTCTCGGAATTATATATGCAACCCTCATAAATCATAACTCACTGAAACATACATAAACCTTGATGAGGTGACAAAATATGTTTACTTGCATTGATTAATACTCTTAATTGAATGAATTAATGGGTTAATTGACGTGTCAATTAAACGTGTCAATAAATTCTTGATTAAAGTGTTAATCAACTCATTTTGTCACCTCATCAATAGAGGTTGGGATAAGTTTGTGGGACCAAGTATATTTTCCCCGTCACATATGTATTATATGATTCCCTACAAAACGATAAATATTTTCTTTTTGTACATAAAAAATATCACAAATATTCCTTTTGAAACTTGTTCTTTATTGCTTGTTTGTCCATAGAAATATCACAAATATCTTTGTCCAGAGAAAATATGAAAAATCAAAAAAGTAAAAACATTTTAAACCGCGGGTAGGGGCTAACCCTAGCGATGCCTCGACCCCACCTCTCTTCTCCAACCACCTTCCCTCCCCTATACTCCGACCGTCCTCTTTCGACCCCTTCCCCTCAGATCCACCCGCCTTCGAGACTCTCTCTCTAATTTCCTCCTAGCTCCATTCCTTCGAACCAACAAAAACATATTTCTAGATCTTAGTATTTCCTCCTCTGATTTCCGTTGCCTCTTGACTTCTTTTCGTATTATAATTTTTTGAAAAATACCAAATTTAATTTCTAAATCGAGCAAAATATTCAATTTTTATGTTTCTTTCAAAATATCTGTAAATTGGTTACCAAGGGTTGGGTGGAAAGTGTTGGTTATATTTCAATAAAATAACCAAATAAATAATATAAATAAATAATTAAATAATTATTATAAATAAATAAAAATGAGAACAAGCATGGTGTAGCCGCGTAGTCGTGCCACTGCTGCCCTAAAGACAGACAACGCCCACTAATGCAGGGTATTTCGTTTCTCCATCTCTAAAGTTCTACACCTCCGATTTGTCTTGGTTCCGGTCTAGTAGAACAGTCGTAGAGCGGAAGACATACATCTCGAAAGAGATGATGTCACGTACACCGATTCTTCAACCAAGTTTTATTATTTCGAAAGTTGGAAAATAAATATAACATGTATTTTGAAGAAATCTTTATGATGGAAACAATTTCTTTTTCTTCCTCTTAAAAGAAAAGAAAGGAGATACGCATCAATCTTTTTCTTCTGATTAGAAGATGAATACATAGTGATCAATTTGAAAGAAACCTCATTACTCTTTATGTCGGTTTCATTTGAAAATTAAATGATAGCCAATTAATTAGTCCATTCATATATCGAAACTGAAATATAATTTGATAACAAATAGAGTATTTCAATTCCTTCTTAATATCATATTTAACGATGAATATTAAATTTTACTTGTTAATATTTTATATCATTGAAATAAATAGGTTTTAAAATTTAATTGGTATCATTTATAATAAATAATACAACAATCCCCCTCAATTTTAAAACTTTATTTTATTTTTATTCTCTTTCCAAAACTTGGTATCTACTATGCATAAATATGAGTGGACATAACCTTGAACCCATATATAGTGAAAATTATATAGGACCGGGATTACATGGTTAACTAGGTCTTGAACCATGAATCATTCAACCGATCTTTTACAACCTCACACATAGTAGGAAAAATCCGTTGGTGTTTTTTATGCGGGTGTGCGCTATTTATGGCCATGAGCTAACCTTGATTTTTATGAGAATACACTAGATTCTGCCCGTATCCTCTAGTCGCGGCCCACGACAATTCTCACATAGGTAATTCCTCAAAGAGTATACGGTGTGGAAATATACTCCGTATTTCATATAATATATATATACAAAAAAAAATTATGTACATATTTTTTTCTCGGAATTATTAAAAATAATAATATTCAACCTACCCATCACCTTGAAACACTTCACCATCTCCAAGGTTCTACGCATCTGATTTGTCTTGGTTCTGATCTAGTAGCACAGTCGTAGAACGGAAGACATACACTTCGAAAGAGATCAAGTCACGTACACCGATTCTTCAACCAAGTTTTCTTATTTCGAAAGTTGGAGAATAAATATAATATGTATTTTGAAGAAATCTTTATGATGGAAACAATTTCTTTTTCTTCCTCTTAAAAGAAAAGAAAGAAAGGAGATATGTATCAATCTTTTTCTTCTGATTAGAAGATGAATACATAGTGATCAATTTGACAGAAACCTCATTGCTCTTTATTTCGGTTTCATTTGAAAATTAAATGATTGCCAATTAATTAGTCCTTTCATATATCAAAACTGAAATATAATTTGATAACAAATAGAGTATTTCAATTCCTTCTTAATATCATATTTAATGATGAATATTAAATTTTACTTGTTAATATTTTATATCATTAAAATAAATACGTTTTAAAATTTAATTGGTATCATTTATAATAAATAATACAACAATCCCCCTCAATTTTAAAACTTTATTTTATTTTTATTCTCTTTCCAAAACTTGGTATCTACTATGCATAAATATGAGTGGACATAGTCTTGAACCTATATATAGTGAAAATTATATAGGACCGGGATTACATGATGAACTAGATTTTGAATCATGAATCATTCAACCGATCTTTTACAACCTCACACATAGTAGGAAAAATCCGTTGGTATTTTTTATGCGGATGTGCCCTGTTTATGGTCATGAGCTAACCTTGATTTTCATGTGAATACACTAGATTATGCCCGTATCCTTTAGTCGCGGCCCACGACAATTCTCACATAGCTAAATCCCCAAAGAGTATACGGTGCGAAAATATACTCCGTTAAATTATTTCATATATATATATATATATATATATATACAATTTTTTTATGTATATATTTTTTCTCGGAATTATTAAGAATAATAATATTCAACCTAATCATCACCTTGAAACACTTCACCATCTCCAAAGTTCTACACCTCTGATTTGTCTCGGTTCCGATCTAGTAGCACAGTCGTAGAACGGAAGACATACATCTCGAAAGAGATGAAGTCACGTACACCGATTCTTCAGCCAAGTTTTCTTATTTCGAAAGTTGGAGAATAAATATAATATGTATTTTGATGGAATCTTTATGATGGAAACAATTTCTTTTTCTTCCTCTTAAAAGAAAAGAAAGAAACGAGATATGTATCAATCTTTTTCTTCTGATTAGAAGATGAATACATAGTGATCAATTTGAAAGAAGCCTCATTACTCTTTATTTCGGTTTCATTTGAAAATTAAATGATAGCCAATTAATTAGTCCTTTCATATATCAAAAGTGAAATATAATTTGATAACAAATAGAGTATTTCAATTCCTTCTTAATATCATATTTAATGATGAATATTAAATTTTACTTGTTAATATTTTTTATCATTAAAATAAACAGGTTTTAAAATTTAATTGGTATCATTTATAATAAATAATATAACAGAAAGTAAGTGGGAGGTTATGTTAATCACAACCGTTTATCATGATTTAATCAATGGTTGAAAATATTTTGTTCACTATTTTGTCCAATAATTTATTTATTAATCAATTTTCATATATATTAAGATGAACTGTCACTTTGCCAAGCGAATCTCGAGCAAACTATCTTCAACCCTAGGATAGATACTTCATGACTTGCATTTGGAATATTTAGAAAAGAAGGAACACGACCATCTTTACATCCAAATGACTTCCAATCATTTCAACTTTCGACAAAGCGTTGGCAGAGGCGAGGAACTGGAAAATATTAGATTAGGGACTCTTAGTATAGGCTAGGTTAAATTACATTGTAAGATTCAGTAGCGAACACCTTTTGGGCTTAACTACTTACCTGTAAATACTTTATTAATATTAATATAAAAATCGAGAAACGTGTTCTCGTTGCTCATTAAAAAAAAAGACCTTACAAAAATTATATTATTTTTCTAAAAAATTCAAAAAAGTTAAATCTAAAAATAGCCAAATACTTATTTTTCTTGTTTTCCATAGAAAAAACTCCGTATATAGCAAAAGGAAGTTACCTTATTTTGCGCATTTGACTCTAACAAATACAAATTTTTATTTTTTCCAAACATTTCGAAAAATGCAAAAATTGATATCTAACACGTTAAAATATATATATTTATAATATTTTTTCTAAAAAAAAAACTAGAATTGATGTCTAAATGGAACAAAATATTTAATTTTCATGTTTCTCTACAAAAAAACTATAATTGAAGCAAAACCAAATTTCTATTTTTTTTTCAAACAATTCAAAAAAACAAAAATTGAAGTCTTAACACTTTCAAAAACTCTTTCAAAAAATGCTTAAATTGAGATCTAACACGACCAAAATACTCAGTTTTTAAAAAAATCCTAAATTGAGGTTAAACTTTTTCAATTAAGAATGACATTTGATTGTTAATTTTTATGTTTGTTCTAATTGTTAATTGTATGGTATTTTTTATTTGTGTTTTTATTTTCAGTATTAAATAATATAAATTTTAGATTTTTTTTATAATAATTTGGTGGGGCATTGGGATTTCCACGGGGCGGGGTCCCCGCGAGATGGGGATGGAACAGAAAAATGTCATGAATTAAACGGAGTTCGGAATGGAAAATCCCCACGAAAGATGAGACTGGTATGGAGAGGACTTGCCCCCGCTCCCGACCCGCCCCGCCCCATTGACGACTGTAGATTCTCCCTTTTTTAGTCACGCCTTGCATGGAAGAAAGGAGGCAGTGGTAGCACAAACTCAGAGAGAGAGAGAGAGAGAGAGAGAGAGAGAGAGAGAGAGAAGTTGACAAAAACTGTAGATCATTAGAGTAATTATTAAAAAGACACTTCATTAACAATTAATTAATATATAATTAAAATACATATACATTAACAATTTTTAATTAATATCAATTAATTGTTAATCGAATATATTTTTGTTGATGAACATGTTAATTAATCACCAATTAATGGTTAATTGGTGATATAGAGGATGTGGTGGAAAAATGAGGAGATGTGGAATAATTATCCTAAAAAATATATATTTAATATATATCGAATGTAGGAATATCAAAAAAATATTACATAAATAAAAAGAAATATCCGCAACGCATTACACAACAAAGCACACATAAATAAAGAATACTTGTTTATTGTTTTATTATAAATCCTAGGGGGAATTTCTCCTATATCCCTCCAAAAATCCAAAATAACAAATTTATCCCTCCAAAATTGATAATTACATATTTAACCTCTCTAAACTCAATTAATATCATAAATATCCGTTCAAAACTGAAAAATATCAAATTTATCCCTACAGTTAAGTTTCTGTTAAATTTATGTTAAACAAGTTATTATTTCAATTTTTATATTTAATTAAAATAACAAATAAAAATATTAATTCCTAAAATACCCTTCTATTCACTAAACCATACTGGAGAGTCCAGTACATGCTTATTGTTGATCCTTCTTCTTGTGCGTGACCTCTCTTATTCATCTTCCTTCATCGTAACTCCATTTCTTCTCCGCTCGGTCGCGATTCTTTGGCGAAGCAATGAGTGGCGTCTGATTGAGAAAGGAGTGGCTTTTGATTTCATCTTTGCCGAGCTTGTCTATTTGCCAGGAGATTAAGCAAGGAGTGGCATTTGATTTCATCTTCTCCCAAGCTTTTCTCTTCACCGGGAGATTGAGCAATGAGTGGCATTTGATTTCATCTTCTCCCAAGCTTTTCTCTTCACCTGGGAGATTGAGCAAGGAGGGGCATTTGATTTCATCTTCTCCCAAGCTTTTCTCTTCACCGGGAGATTGAGCAAGGAGGGGCATTTGATTTCATCTTCTCCCAAGCTTTTCTCTTCACCGGGAGATTGAGCAAGGAGTGGCGTTTTCTTCTTAACGACATCCTTTCGCAGGAGGTAAGGTACTCGCTCAATCTCTCTTCCTCTTCTTTCTTTTCCATGAGATTTCTTCTCCTTTCTAGTATGTTCCATGTAGTCTGCCTATAATTATTTCCCCTTTCATTCTCTTCTTCTCAGCGAAATAACTTGCAATTGAATCAAAAACATGAATTTTGAGATAAATTTGGAGGTTGATGGAGCTCAGAATATTAGCACTGAAGATTGCGACAAATCTAGTTGGGAGAATATGACCGAATCGCTCAATATCGAGTATGTGATTTTTGTTTTTCTTTTCTTCTTTTTTTTGCACTGATCTTCATTTATGAATTTGTGAGATGTTAATTTTGTTTTTTTTTTTCAGCCAAAATTCTTGTAATAGTAGTTATAATAGTGGAAGTGGTGATGAGATTTCGACGCACGAAGATGAAACTTATGCAAGAACTATTGTGTTAATCAAGATTTCGACGCACAAATTCTTGTTAATTTCGACGCACCAAGTGATGATAATGAAGGAAAATATTTCAGTTTTGAAATTTATGCGATTTCAATTTTGGAACTTTTCTGTTAGGTTGTGTTGTGATTTTGATATGTTGTTTTGAATTTCATGTCATTTTGTTGTGTTCTTCTATTTTGGATTTCAAGAACTTTTGAATTTCATGTTGTTTTGGAAAATATTAAGGCATGATTACAACATGATTTAGAACTATTGAATTTCATGTCATTTTTGTTATGTTTTTGTATTTCAATTTTAGAACTTTCTACAAAACGATTTACAATACGATTACAAAGATCACAACTTGAAACAATTTTGCGACTCATTACGAAAATCACAATATTTTTTACAATTATTTTCCCGACTTGAATACAATTTAGAAAACGATTACAATTTACAAAGATCACAACATGAAATAATTTCCCGACTCGATTACAAAAATCACAACATGATACAATCATGAACACAATTTTAATAACTTGCCGACTCGAAATTTAATAACTTCCCAACTCGATCATGCTACGTTAGTGGCTCTGCTTGAGAAATTCGTCTACGTCGGTATGTAGTCAATAAAGCGAGAAATCAATGAGCCAACACATCTTAAACCAAAATTGGAAACCTAAATTCACAATTTATATATAGTTCAACATATTGAAATTAGGAGTTAGAGTAAATGACAAAATCAGTTCCTAAACCAGATCCATCGCAGCTTAACGAGCATTGCAACATCCATCGCAGCTCCAAATTTATCTATCCATGACAGAAATCAGTGAGCAATGAACAAGAGAAAAAAAATTGAATACCTAAACCCTTAAATTAAATAGCTTGATTGATTGGTATTGCACACTAATATACACACCAAAGCCAAAAATTGAGTATCTAAACCCTTAAATTGGTACCTAAATCCAGAAATTGAGAACATAACGCTTCTTATAATTTGGTAAATTATACTGAAATTAGTTCTAGGTAATTTGGTAATCGGTAAATTAATCATATATACACACTAATACCAAATAAAGGTACTACAAACCCAGAAGTCAATTTGACATGAACTTAATATGAATTTTTGAGAGAATAGATATAGAAATTTTACAATATAGATCGAACAACAGTTCGGAAAAGGGCAGAAGGTGCTTAGAGGCCAAGCATTCTTCTACAAGTCGTCATGATTCCCCAAGGGTCGCTAGTGTGCCCAATTCACAATTTTTTGATCCAATATGCCTTAATACAACCTAAATGGACCATAGTTGACCCCAATTAAGTCGTGATTAATAAAATTTCACTTCAATTTGTTCCCAATCAACCATTTTTCCAGTCAATAGACCTTAATGGACACAAAATTTCCTTAATTCATCCCAAATCGACCAAAAAAAATCACAATGTCGATCAATATTCAGAAATAAAATAAATACCTGGACTTTTTTCTTCAACATGAAAGGTCATATGAGGGTTCATTATAGAGCTTGATGGTTCGCCATAATGGTGCTTTCTAGTTGATCCGAACGGAGCTTGCTGATTCACCGGAGATCACGAGTTCGCCAAAATGGAGCATGTAAATTGACCAGAAGAGAGCTTGCCAGAATGGACTTGGCGACGTGCGTACAGTCAGAGGATCCTCAAGATACGGATTTGCGAGAAGACTCGGGGAGAGAATCGCCATAAATTGAAGCTTGCGAGTTGTGAGCGAGATTAGCCATGGAATACATTGGGGAGGTGAAGGGCAAATTAGTCCTTTTACTCCTTTTCGTTAAAATCTAACAGAGGCGTTAATATTGGTTTTATTTGATAACAGTTCAGTTTTGGAGGGATATATCTGTTATTCATATTTTTTGAGGGATAAATTTGATATTTTGAGTTTTTAGAGGGACATGTCTGAAATTACCCCTAAATCCTAAACCCAATTGGTTTACATAAATAAAAAGTACCGTGTATTGTTTTATTACAAATCCTAAACCCAACTGTTATTCTTTAAATTTACACGGGGGTGTTTGGATAGGTGTAGTAAGGGTAGTTAGTAGTATTAACTACTGTAATAAAACTAATACCTTTGTTTGGACTGTGGGGATAGATATACCACTGCAGTTATAACATCCCTAACTCTTTTTATTGCAGCACTTATCATTCTCGTACTTATTCCAAGAATCACAAAAGCTGCAGTGGTAAATTTTGGCGGGAGCAAGCAACTAAATTGAAGAGACGCCTGGCTTCTATTTCTCTCCTCTCCTTAAAGACTATCACGACAAAGAAATTCACGAAGTCCCCTTCTCTTCATAAAGTGATTCTGCTTTGTCCTTCTCTCAACAGAAAAGTCTCCTTCTCTTCTTAAGTGCTTACAAATTCATGGCAAGAAATTCATAAAGAAGTCTATTTTTCTCCATAAAGAAGTCTTATTCTCTTGAATTGAAGAAGCATAAGTTCTTATAGGTAAAAAACTCAAACTTAATGTCTCTCTAACTTGTTCGATGAAATGTCAATTATAAATTTCTTATTAACAAGTTCAATATATCTAAGAAAATAGTATGTTCTTGTACAATGGTTTATCGAATACACGAGACAATTTAATTTGTTGTTTATAGTCATTTGGATTTGAATTTTCTTTTAGGCATTTATGCAAACAGTTTGAGTTCATACATTATGCACACTATTTTCTATTCAAAATGGAAATTCTTTAGATGTGTATTGGGCAAATTAATTCAGGAGAGATTTTGAATGAGCAAAACAAATTCTTACCTTCCATTTGGAGGTTTATATTGAGTCTGTACTGAATAAATTGAAAAAAATATATAATTGAGTGAGGTACTTGGTAATTACTAACATAAGACTTATCATTCAATTTTAGGTTATGTGCCAGTTTTGTTGAATGACATTAATATAATATAAAAGTTTATTATTTTCTTCATGTTTCTGATTCATTTGTTGTTATGTACTAGTATTGTTGTCCAATTCTGGTACGAACAAGGCTTGTATGTACCAGTATTGTTGTCATTTTTTTTTCTTTTTCTAGTTCATTTTTGTAATAAAAATTTTGTGTTTGTAATTAATTATTTTGATGTTTCTAATTCATTTTTTTTAGATGGAAGATACTATGTTAGGAAAGCGAGCTCAAAATTTAAATGACCAAAATATACGAGCAACTTTCTTTTGAAGTTCATGATGAGCAAGTTAGGAAAAGTATGAAATCGGGTCAAGCCTTCAAAAATCAAACCATCACTGCATCAGTAACTAATAGTATGGTGTAGTTCATAATTTATGTAAATGTTGCATCTCATTTTGTTATTTTATTAGTGATGTAATTTAGTTTATGTAAGTGTTACATCTTAATTTGTTAGTGAAATAACCATATGATGCACTTATGTTACTTTAGTATTTAATATTTACTATTTTGCAGTTAATCGAAACTTATTATATGCTTGTATGGATTATTAAGTTATGGATGAATTTATTATATACAATAATGTCATTTTCTTATTATTAGTGACTTGTTTGTATTATTTTCTTGTTATTAATGATTTGTTTACATATCCTCAACACATTAGTCCAAACATAAATGTTGGAATTGCAGTAATTATAATGTTTACCATCCAAACAAACAAAATGAAATTGTAATTACAGGGACTCCATCTCCAAGGAGTACACTTTCCTATGTTGTTACTATTACTATCATCCAAACATGCCCTAACATTAAAAAGCTTTCTCTTTACATCATTTTTTTATCTTTGGTTTCCTTCTCATGGATCAACTTGTTTAGGTATCTTCGCATTACCAAAATAAACAAGCCGCATCTGGTCTCTCCAAATCTACAATATAAGTATAATAAAAGGGTTTTAACTACAGAAATACTTCATAATATTCTTTACTTACGGACAGTTTCTTTAAATTTAGATGTGTTAAGTGGAGAGTTCTAACCATCATGTTTAATAAATTTCTTCCGATATCTTCACAAATATCTAATTTGATGAATATTTTCGAACTGGAGCAAAACTACAAGTTTCTCCAGCGAGTATATATACGGAAAAGAGTGACGTGTAATAAAATAATAGGTAAAAATATATGTACATTAAGAAAACTATGTTTATCTAGGGGGCTTCTGTCATACACCCCTTTCCTTATCATACACCCATTTTCAAGGGTATTTGAAGTAATTATCCATTTATGAATATTTAAGGTAAGATATCAAATATATTTATCAATTAATTTTTAACTAAATTGGAAATTTTTGTTGTTCATTTCAACAAAAATCTCCATAAAAGATAAATTTTATGATACACCCTTTTACAAATATAATTAATTGCTAAAATACTCAAAATACCCTTGTAAAAGGGTGTATGATAGAACTCCCCGTTTATCTAGACCAATATATGTATCGCTCTAGTGAACATGGAAGTGTCATGCTTTGTGCATGTAACACCAGTTATTGTGATTTGTATATGTCACACAACTCGCATTATTTACCAAATTGATTTTTGTATTTTATATATTTTTAATATGTTTAAAAAACTCTTAAGATGGCATTCTGCTTTAATTTTTGTGTTGCTACTATAAAGTAGACTATGTTTCATTTATGGGTAATTTGTTGAGTGAGAAACAATGATAATTTAGTCGCAGTAGTATTGCTAATATTTTTTATTCTTTAAAAGAACATACATATCATTTTTAATTTTAACTTGTTGGGGCATATATAATTAATTGTATTCAATATTATTTAAATTTTGTAAGACCCACAATGCATTTGTATGCATATTTTTCATTTTTTATTTATACATGATATTTTACAGACGGGACCTGAGTTTGTAGGGCTGTACTATACATGATATAAGATTGACTACGGGTAGTGTTATTTTTATCAAAACTGGTAGTTTTGTTTGCATATTTAATTTAATATTTATAAAGAGTAGTGAAGTACACCCCCTATAACTCTCGGAGAGAGAGAGAGAGAGGTATATAAGTTCTTTTTTTTTGAAAAGATCCTAGAGCACACCAAACGTGCTCGTTATGGGACCAATTTTTATTGAATACTCAAAGTTCGGCATATTACAGCTTTGAATTACAACGGTCTTTCATAACCTACTACTAACATAGTATTGCTACTACAGGTTGAGTCTAATATCTCATAATTTTGCTAATTTCCAAGTATGAAGCAGATTTTTGCATTCCTCCACTAGAAGGATTGGCATTCGTGCCTTTTTTCGAAAGATCCTATTGTTACGTTCCTTCCAGAGGGTCCATGCGCAGGCAGCCCAAATCGTAGTTGTTGGAGTACTTGACGGTTTTGTAGGAAGCTTGTGCAGAAATCCCCATAAGCGTAGAACCGAAGATTCGATATTACTCGGGAGTTGGAGGAGGCGATAACATTCTGTCGTATATGGGCAGGTGACGAAAAGATGTGATACATTTTCCAAAGTTTCGTTACATAGAACGCAGTTGTTCTGATGCGACCAGCCACGTTTGGGTAGGTTCTCCTGTGTTAGGATCCTATTGTGACCGACCAACCATAAGAAAATTTGTATTTTAGTGGGGATGTGAAGTGATAGGATTTGAGTCGTCCATTCTACTATTTGTCCCGATTCGGTGATTAGTTTGTAGCAATTTTTTGTAGAGAATTTGGGTGTTCTTTCGGGTGTTAACGTGGTCTCCACGTGGAGTATGTTGTGGATTGGTAGTAATTTGGCTAGGTCTTTGAGGAAGTTTGAGGTGTAACTAGACCTAATTTGGGGGATTTCCCCCGATGATTGGACAGCATAAATTTCGTGTATGTGTTGCGTCCAAATCGAGTTGGATTCAAGATCTAATTTAAAAAGCCATTTGATTAGCAGGGATTTGTTTTGGGCAACTAGATCAAGTATGCCAAGTTCGCCATTTTTTTTTGGTAGACAGATTTGTCGCCAGTTGGCTAGGCATTTTCCATTTGGAGTTGAGTCAGTGCCTCCCCAAAAGAAGGACCATATAATCTTAATCAATTTTTTGTGGAGCCATGTTGGGAGGAGAAAAACTTGCATATAATAACTAGGCAAAGTGTTTAGAACGGAGTTAATTAGAGTTTTCCTTCCTCCTAATGATAGCATGCTTCCATTCCAGGAATTCAGTTTTTTTGTGTATTTTTTCTAAGAGTGGTTGGAAGGCGATTTTATTAGGCTTCTTGTAAGAAAGTGGCATCCCAGGATCGTAGCGATCGCTTGGTGGGATGTTTCTGGTATTGAGAGTGGGACGAAACATGATTTAGCCCAGTTAATCTCAAGGCCTGAAATAGTGGAAAAGACTTTAATAGTGTGCATAATGATCTTAAGATTTTGTGGGAAGGCTTCGACAAAAAATAAAGTGTCGTCTGCATATTGTAATACTTGGGGAGCCAGAAAGATTGGTGTAGTGAGGAGACCATTAATGCTGAGTAGAAAAGTATGGAGAACATCAGCTGCAATATTAAAGAGGAGGGGCGACAAATGGTCTCCTTGTCTCAGGCCTCGTCGATGTTGGAAGTATTGTCCTCTTAATCTGTTGGTAATCACCGAGGAGCGGGAGGATGTTAGTAATTCTTTGATCCATACTAACCATTTGTCAGGAAAACCTCTTTCCTTTAGATTTCATAGTAGAAAATCCCAAGAGATTGAGTCAAACGCTTTTTTGAAATCTATTTTAATCATAACCACCGGAATTTTCCTACGATGATATGTGGAAAGAATTTCGCGGGTAACCAAGAAAGTTTCAAGGATAGAACGGTCCTTGATAAAGGCCGATTGACAGTTACTAATCAAAGCTGGCATAAATGGTTGCAATCTATGTTGTAGGACCTTGGTGATCACTTTAATTGGGGCTGATATTATACTGATTGGCCTAAAGTCTTTGGGATGTGTAAGGGTATCGCCTTTCGGGATCAAAGTAATAACTGACTTATTAATTTTATCCAAAGAAATTATGTTGTTATAGAAAGCACATAATATGTTGTATAGTTGTGGTTTCATAATATCCCAAAACAACTGTACGAATTCAGATGGAATGCCATCTGGACCACAAGCTTTTTCTTTTTTGAGTCCGAATATCACAGTTTTGATCTCATGTTCAGTAAATTGTGTATCCAGGCAGAGTAACTCATTGGGAAAGGACGGGAGATTAGGGATATTTTGTAAGTAGGTATTTGAGGTGTCCAGTTGTTGTCCTATGAGATTTTTGTAGTACTCAGTGAAAACTTTGTTGATGGATTGGGTATTGTAAATTTTTGTGCCATCAATTTCAATCATCTGTATTGTATTTATTTTAGATTTGTAAGAAGCTAGTTTATGAAAGTAACGGGTGTTATTATCCCCGTTTTTAAGCCAGTTACAAGATGATCGTTGCTGCCATTTTTCTTCTTGCATGATGGTTAATAAATTGACTTTTTCCTTTAATTTGATGCGTAGTGTAGTTTCTGCTGTGGATAGTAGTCTAGATTCTTCTTGTTTATCCAATTCTTGGACAAAGAATTTGCAACGTGCTAAGAAGGTGTTCATGTTAGAGAAGCGGTTCTTGGACCATGTTCTAAGAGCATGTTTAACCCTGATTAATCTACTGAGATAATCTTTAATTGGATCGACATCTGCCAGGGGGTTATTACACCCCCAGTTAACCAAGACTATTTCTGCAAATGTCGGATCTCGGAACCAAAAAATTTCAAAACGAAAAGTTTGTGCTATATATGTAGATTGTTTGACTGTCAACACAAGTGGGAGATGATCTGAGGTAAGAGCCATTGGTGAGATCGCTGTTAATTTTAAAGATGGCACCAGCCAATCCGCCGAGACTAGGATTCTGTCCAGTTTTGCTAAGGTGGGGGACTGTCTTTTATTGGAGTGTGTGAATTTACGATCAGGGAGATGTATTTCGACTAGGCCATTATTATCGATGAATGCTGAGAAGGCCAACATGTGATCGAGATTATGTGGTTCCCCCGTTGTTTCAGTCGAGTTCTTTATGAGATTGAAATCACCTACACAAATTAGTGGGGAAGAGCATAACTCGATAGCTGTTTGTAGTTCTGGAAGAAAGGTTAACTTTAGAGAGTGAGTGGTTGGCCCATATACATTTAGTATGTGAATTATGTAGTTGGAGTGTTTGAATTTAGAGAGTAGTGAGTAGGAACCTATGGTGGATTCCATGAGGGTCCAGTGAATTTAGAGAGAGGTATATAAGTTGACAAAAAAAACTGTAGATCTATATAGTACAAACAAACATGATGACATAAAAAATATATATTTAATATAGATCGAATGTAGGAATATCAAAAAACTATTGATTATATTTACAATTGAAGGGGCAATGATATTGAAAAAAAAAACAAGATTAACATTATAAATAAAACAACTATCAATTTACACATTACCTATATAATAAAAAATTTGCTTCTCAGAAACATTGCTCCTAGAGCACCATAACAATAACAATAACAATAACAACAATATTAAAAATTAAAAATATAATCTAACTATACATTAATTTATTCCCCCTCCTAAAAAAAATCAAGGTTAAAAAGATCGTCCATGGGGATATCAAGCCCAATGGAATCAACCTCTTGAGCTCCGTCTAGATTAAGCCAATCAGGCTGCCCGCCCTGTGCTCCTGTCGTCGGGTCAGCATCGGGCAAAGGCAGGTCGGCCATACCACCCTCGACCTCCTTTTCTGCCTCTTCTTTTAGCCCCTCCTCTGGTTGTTTGTTCTTCTTTCCCTTCTGCTTCTTCGGGTAAAGAGGAGGCAGCCCTTCTCTCTTCTGCTTCGGCTTCGGCTTCGGCTTTGCTTTCGCGTTTGTACCCTTCGTGGAGGATGCGGGTGTGCTTGTCTTCCTTCTTTTCATGCTCGACTCTCCTCCACTTATCTCATTCAGGGATAATTCTCTCTTCCTCTTTTCTTTCCCTTGATCTGACAAAGAATTATTATTAGATTTGCACTGTATGAGAGAGTATGCAAGAGAAAGAGAGGGAAATACCTTGAGAGGGGTCCGCATCAGTATAAACGCTAGGATCGCTCATCTTAGAAATAGAGGTCTCCAATAATTCCTTGAATTCGAGACCGTCGAAAGGGCTCTTGCCTGTCTTGTCGAACTCTTCACACCTAGCCAAAGTGCGCAACACAAAATCCTGAGCGCTCTGCTTTGCCGCCTTGCTACCATGCCTTCCATTAGCCGCCTATAATTTGACCAGACAATAGTTCACAACCGTTAAAATCATTATCCAGTTAATTATATAGAATATCCAGATATAAGATATAAATGATCTAATTGCCTGTAATTTCTCGTTTGCTCTGAGTACGAGATTGTCTAAAGAACGCTTGACGAATTCGCTGCAGAAAAATTGCGAAAGAAACCAAGTAAGTAATTACTGAGAATACTAAGTATGATAGTTTGAATATAGTTTGTGAAAAATACAAAGTAATATACCTATGTTGTGAGTCCTTTTCAGTTATGGCAGCCTCTTCTACCTTCACTAGCAATGCTTTCTTCTCAGCAGACTTCAAGTAAGAACAAACACAAAACACACATTAAAAATCAACTAAATTCAGGTAATTTGATCTAAATTAGGGACTTAATCGTAACATAAATCTGTACATGTTTGGCTAGTTGGGCCTGCAACCTAGCCAGCTCGTCCTCGATATTATTCTTCTCATTTGTAGTTCCAAGATTAGGCTGAAAAATATAATTATTCTAAAGAAATCTGAGTACTCTTTTCATAAACTTGATTTATAAGAAAATTCGAAACTCAATATTACAAATTATAATTAGTGAAGAAAGACTTACCACTGAATCAGACGTATCAGGTATATCAGGGTAAACACCAATCTGGTGAAGCTCAAACAAGATTCTCTCATCAAGTGACATCTGTTCGTAAGGAGAAGAGGGCCCTGACGTGGAAGTCGAGGCCTCGTGTAATGTTATCCCGTTAGGGGGCCGCATGGTTCTAGAAGGTTCCAATGGAGTTGTCCATTCCTCCATGAGATCATCAGTATATCCGTTCGAATCCAGGCCGTTGCTTGGTTCGATCATCTCGATCTCGTCTTCGTCGATGATGGCCGACATCAGCAACTGACTTAATGAGATGTTAGTTGATGACCCGGCTTTGGACTCGGCATCTCCTGACATGATTCCTTGCTGGTCCGTGATTGGATCCCTGTCTGCCAGTATTTCGTCTCCATTTGAGATTGGCGCTGGACCAAGTCCATTTGGAGCTACGTCAGGAGAGACGTCCTCAATTTTACCCTGAAAAAAAGAAACAGAAATTATATAATAAGAAAAATGTGATACTTAATGTGGAGGAGCAATTTCATGGATAACATAATTTTGGAAAGGTATAAATGATATTTTGAGGTTTTACTGAGGTAGATATAAAATACTGCCTAAATCAAAATTCACCTTCTTTTTAAGGTCTTCTTCAATAGTGTGCTCATCAGCACTAGTAATCTAGTTAAATAAAAATAACCAAATAATTGATTTAACAATAATAGGACTAAACTAACAAATCCATGAAATTTTAGTCTAACTCACCTCATTTTGTAAAAAAGACAAGTCCTCGTCAGTGACAGGTCTGAAGTACGGTTCTGCCTTCTTCCAAAGTACATCGTTAGGCCCATAACCTTCATAACAAAAAGACCCATTAGAAACTTGTAATATATAGACAGATAAACTAATATCAAGTATAAATCTCTAAAACGAATCACACTAACAAATCAGATAAAATATTTGAATAATTTTGGATAAATACCTGGATCAAGGGCAGCCTTTGCAGCAGCTAATAATTCTTCCTTGTCATCTTCTGCTTGCCCTAAAAAAAACAAAAATGCAGCAAAAAATCAGAAATTGCATAATTAACCTCATGAGTTAACAGTAATTAGGAACCAAATAAAGTACCTGGAGTGGAGGGGGAGCCACTGGACGCGTCCTTTGCCCGTGATTTACCCTTTCTTTCAGAGAACTTTTGTGCTGGTGGCCTTCCGCCCCTATTAAACAAATCAAACCCATTAAAAAAAACTCCACAAACAATTAATAATCTCTAAAAAAATTGAACTTTTTCATTTTTAAAAAATTTAAATACCTGTCAGAACCAGATCTAGCACTTCTTTGCTTAGTGGTCGTGGGAACAGGACTATTGCCTTCAGATTTCTCAACAGAAGCGGGTCTAGCGGGTTTGGGAGGACCGGATCCACGCCCACCACCTCGCTTCTTTGCAGGTGCGGCATCCCCCACAATTTCTTCATCTGCAATTACCGCCTTGTTCTTTTTCTGAATGCTTCCAACAGAACCCATCTTTTGAGAACTAGAACCGGGCCCACCTGCACCCTCCATATCAACGAACCGTTTCCGCTTAGGCGTGTCTTTGGCTCTCTGACTCGGTTCCTCACTAACCCCTTCAGAGATACTGCTCTTCTTCAAACTGGTTGTTTGTGATTCTGAGAGGTGGGGCCCGGTTTCAGGAGGAGTGCCAATAGATGGGAGATTAGATCTTCTTGCTATGCGAGACTTAGGAGGCCTTTGACTTTGACTGCCCCACTGTTTCACTGGAGAAGAAGGAGTCTGAGCAGGCTTTGCACGTTTGGGAATGCTGGAGGGTCCAGTTGATTCGTCAGAGTCTCGTGGGACCCGAAAGCTTCCAGAAGGCTTAGGATTGGAGCGTGGCCCGCGAGTAGTACCAATCGGATTCACCCTTGAGAGTGAAGAAGTTGTAGGGCCGTCATCGTTATCAATCAGCCTGAACAAGATTATTAAAACACCATTAGCATCGAGTAATAACTGTAATAAAAGGAAATTAAAGGGGAAAGAATTACTTGTTAATTGCTTTGAGATTCACGCCGCCTTCCTTATCAACACGTTCTCTCCTTATATTTCCATTTTCTAGGCTGCTCCTAGGAATTGGGTGTGGAGAACCTTGCTCGGACGAACTGGTACCAGTTAGAGAAGCCCCATACCTACAAAATCACATAATCATAATCAACTATAAATTACCAAAGGGGAGTAATAGATCAGATCTGAAAGTTCCAAACTGAAATTGAAAAATCATATACCTGGAGGAAGAAGTGGTAGGTTTGAGGCGATTAAACAAGCTGCCTTGTTTTCTCTCTCGATCTGAATCGACTGAGCGAGTCAAACCAGAGGGACCAGATCGCTTCTTCTTCAAATTAGGTTTCTCCCACCCCTGGCTTTTATCCTCGCTAGGGCTACCCCCATTGGTCAGTTTCGAGAGGTCTTTTGTCCTGTCCAATGAACCAGAGATTCTAGAAGGTCCTACATTCTTTGTATCTCCCTGACATAAAAGGACACAAATTTAATTCCATTCAATTTTAGTAAATGCCAATAATTTGAAATAAATACCTGGAATTTTCGGTTTGATCCTGATGGCTTTGTGCGCTCGGCTTTCGTGGTCCCAGATGCGTCAGAGCGGTTCTGTGGACCCGGTCTAGCGATGGATGAACCTGTGCGCTTGCGAATTGGACTGTTTAAATACTTGTCCATTCTTGCCATCGCTTCGTCCATTGTATCTTTTACTTCCCTGTCACAAAGAAAAATAATCATCACGTAAGTAAATCTCCTTTACAAATTTATATATGAGAAGAAATTCGAAACTAGAAAGAAATCTAAGAAATATAAACATAACTAGTAGAATGATGAGATGTCAGAGCAAATTAAGCAATGTGTGATGAACTAGTGATGATATATGAAAATAATGAAGAATTAGAAATTAGAAAGAAATCTGAGAAACAAAGAGATTTAAAAATAAATCGAAACATAACTTGTAGAACTATGAGATGGAAGAGCAAATTAAAAGATATCTAATGAACAAATCAGTGAAAAAATATGGAAATTATGGAGACTCTTTATAGAACATAGAAACATAGTATAAATAAGCACTGTGTAGTTATATAATATAGTTATTATTTATAACTGGAACTCGATCATGGATTAGTGATTCAGTTATCCCAGAACCAACTACAAACTCGGTAATTAGTTACTTATTGAATTATTTCAGTAACTCTAGATTTAATTATTTCAATAACTTGGTGAAAACTATAAGTTAAAATAACCATATATGTAAAAAAAGAAATAAAGGATCTTACATGGCTTTAGAAGCAGTCTCGGTGAGCTTAGCTTTAGTACGTTTAATATCGTCAACAGAAACTCTCTTGTCAGAATTACTTCCAAGAATATAATTAACGGCTTTTTTGATTTCACCAGGTCGAGCCAATTTAGGGTCAGAAATGACCGTTTTGACTTCAGAAATGACCGAGTGAACTAGAGCTACAGATGATTGGGTGTGATTTGTAATTCCTTGTCGAAAAGGAGATCGTGGGTAAGGAGGTCCGTCCGATTCTCCAGTCACCATGCCAGATTTGCTGAAACTACAAGAATTCGCAAAATTATTTTGCGAAAAGTCGAATAATCAAAACTTTCCTAATCAAAATTGTGTGAATTATGAAAAAAAATAATGTAATACGAATTGAATTGTAGCAGATATAGAAACGTAATCGGAAACAATGCAATTCACGACTAAATGATCATACGCAAGAATGAGGATCTTGGGGAAATATCTAAATTCTACAAAATTTATTGATTATGAGGGAATTTGTTACCAGATTGCATATCGTCAAAGAACAAATCAATCGCGAGAAATTCTAATCCGATCACGCTGAATTCCGGCTAGAATCGTACTCAAATTCGGAAATAACTTACGACGAATTCAAGAAATTGGGAGTCGAAAGGGATTGAAAGATAGAAATACCTAGGATGAATAAGCTCGAAGTCAGGATCGAACACTAAAGCGAAGTTTGCCTGGATTATATTGAAAATTTACCAATTTGGGTGTCCTAAAGCACCCGACGCCGTTCTGTTTGGGAATTTTATGGAACAACCCTGACTTTTCTGAGTATTTTAGATAATATCCCTATGTTTTTACTATAATGCCCCTATTAAAATTTAACCCTCTCAATTGTTTGTATTATGGAGAATTCTTAATACTCCCTGCTTGATAAATGATACTCCAAAAAATTTCTGAATATATATTGAAAATTTAACCCTCTCTATATATATTGAAAATTTATCCCTATGTTTTCTGAATATATATTGAAAATTTACCAATTTAGCCCTCTCAATTTAACCCTCTCTATTAAATTTTAAAAACAACTCCTTGCTTGATACTCCAAAAAAATCTAGAATTAAGATAGGGGAATCTCATTATAAAGTGGGGGAGTAAAAGGTTTTGGAATTATTATTTTCATAGTTTTTTTTGATGTCCAAATTATAAGATATTGAAAAATATAATTTTTTTTTGTAGTTTACATAATTTTGGAATTTTGTTACTGAAAAGCTAAAAAATAATATTTCATTAAAATGATAATATTTTATTATATCCGTGTAATATTATTTTTATCATAATATCAAATAAAATATCAATTATATAGATATAATATTATATTATATGACTTTAATGATTATAATATAATTATTTTATAGTTATAATAATTATTATATATTATATAAGATATATAATATTGTATCAATTATATCGATATAATTATTATAATATAATTATTTTATTATGATAATATAATTACTCCAATATTAGCAATTATAGAGCACTTATGTTGTAATTGCATTATATTATTATAATAACTATGAATAAAAATATTGATTGTAATTTATGTACTACCATTAGGGATGTTAACGGTTCCGGTAAAATCCTAATCGGCGGGTACCCGACCCGAACGGGACGGGTAATATCCTAAAAAAATACGCACGGGTTGGATAATACTCGAAAAAATATCCTATATGGATTCGGGTCGGGTACGGGAGTAAATTTTTACCCGCATGTATGCTCCGTTACCCGAAACATACCTGACCCGAACCCGAAAAATTCCCCGAAAATACACGAAAATACCGAATAATTTGAACATATTGGATGTTTTATGGTTTAAATAATGATAATATTTGGATTTTTAATGTATTTGAAAATGTTTCTAGTTTTATTTATTTTAAATTTTTGGTGATTTTACGTATTTGTATAATAATTTTTTAGATTTTGTGTTGGTCAATTTCGGGTAACATGTAATACCCACGGGTACAAATTTACCCGCGAGTTCGGGTATGATTCTCCCTGCGGATATTATTGGTTCGACTTCGGATATGAAGGGGGGGGGAGGCTTGCCCGAACTCGACCCGCCTCCCCCATCCACCCACCCATTTCTTTTGAAATTACTCACGGTAGCTCTCCCTAGATTTTCGCCCCATCATTGGTACGAGCAAAATCCGCCGCTACATGAGATTACATACATTTATTGATAGAAATGTTAATTATAGTTAAAGAGGAGAGAGATGTGAAAAATATATATCATAGCTCTTAATCCAAGTGGGAGGCAGTAAACATATGTATTAAGACGTGAACGAAAAACATAACAAAAATAATATATATATATATATATATATAACACGAACGCATGCCTCTCCTATCCATGAATTAAACTATTCTCCTTTGTCTTTTTCATTGGATTCACACTTTCTCTCGAGCTCTCTTCGATAAAAATGGAGGGCTAACACCTCGATACGGCTGGAACTTGACGACGACCCCTCTCCTCTCTCGAGATAGCTGGGACTGGCAACGTCCCCTCTCCTCTCCGGAGACGAAGACAGGGAATAAGGGCTCAAGAGAGAAGTTTTGGTACCGGATATGATACCATACGAGTTTTCATTGAAATATTGAGAGGAATTAGTAGTGGTTTAGCGGTTAGCTATAGCTCATGATACCATGTAGAAATATACACAAGTAATAAGAGAATTTTGGGAAATAAGATTGTATTAATCACTTAATTATTTATTGATTACACATTAGGATTGTCAGTTTTTTTCGAAGTTCGATGTTTGTTCGAGTTTGATTCAAGTTCGTTTATTAATTGTTCATTCAATAACCGTTCGAATTCTTATCGAACCGAACCGAACATTGTTCGATACCTAACGAACCGAACTCGGATGGGAATGTGTTTGTTCTGTTCGTTCGAATGTTCAATTATTATATATATTAATCAGTATAAATTAGAGCCTATGCTTAAATTAATTATTATAAATAAAAACTCATGTTAAAGGTCCACGTAAACAATGAGTCCAAATAATTTTATTTCTTTTTTGTGGCATAATTATTTTTGATATATTTTTGTATTCATTTCTTTCTTTATAAGTTCGGATTTTATTTTAGTTAGATCTATACTTTTTGTGGATTATAAATGTTATTTTATTTTTTGACGTTAAAGAGTTAAAATTTTAATTTTAATTTTATTAATATTTTTATATTTTTATTTGATATTTTTATTAATAAAATATAAAAAATAAATTAAATATGAATATTTGTAAGTTTTCGTAAACAATGTTCGATAAATTTCGATCCGAATCGAACAATGTTCGATAAGTTTCGAACCGAACTTGAACATGATTTGATTCGTTCGAGTTCAGTTCGTTAACAACCCAATTACACACTAAATTATTTATATTATAACTTTTCTAACTGTTTAGTTCAGAGCCATTGATATACAACGGTTCACTAATCACAACAGTTGATCTATCAACCCATTTATCTATTCTAATTATTAAAGGCCTTCCTAGAATTAGTTGGGCCTCTAATCTATTTTTCTAAATATAATGCTATTGTCACTGTAAACGAGCCCGTGACACTCGATACCCCAGCACCGAGACCCACCTGATTTGCGAGTCTTGCTTTAATCATATAATACTAAAACCCATTTCAATCATGATCCAATACTTATGGCACTTCAGCTGTTGTTTGAAAATGCGCGCGAAGCTTTACAGTTCATCGTGATGATCCTAACACCCTCTTGCCAGTGAAATTCAAAAGCAATGATCAAATTAGATGGTTAGACATAAATTGCAAATTCCTGCAATTCAATTATAATCACACTAGTATCGTCAAGTGAGCCACGAGTTATCGACAAATCCGCGAGTTCTTCACACGCAGTTAATAACGAAGCCTTATTCTTCCCTGTATAGAATGGTCTCACGAAATCCACGGCCTCCTGATTGGTCACCTTATCCCAGAGACCATCAGACGCAAGGATCACGAACTCAGATTCGGGTTGGATTTTTATAGTTCGAGTTTCGGGTTCGGGTGTAACCCATTTTTTCAGATGTGCATCCCCAATTCCTCTGCATACGGCCAGCGATCCTTGCAATCTATAAATTCCTTTCCTAATATCCACAAATGCACCCTATAAAACAAAATTCAGTACGAATATGAGCAATTGAAGTGAAATTATAACAATCTGATGAAAGATGAAAGAGTTCGGTTTTTAAGTGAACTTACGAGTTTCTCGACTCTTTCTCTCTCATCCATTCTAGAGAGTCGATGGTCAGATGTGACGGCCTCAGCTACGCCGCTAGTAGATAAAACGGCTCTGCAATCTCCTGCATTGGAAATTACAAGATCGCCATTGTGAAGTATTGCAGTTAGGCAGCACGCCCCTCCTGAGTGTTCTTCCTTGAATTCGTTCAAGAAAGCTTGATCAGTTTTTAAATAACCAATTTTGACTGCCTCTTCTATTTCTTTAGTGCCTTCAATGTATTTGGTTTTCTCTAATTCGTTCAGTATAAAATTGGCCATGTTTTTGGAACAGAATTCAGATGCTTCTTTGCCGCTGTGTCCGTCAAATATCGCAAATAGTGCCTGAAAATAAAGAGAAAATAGAAATAATTGAGAATTGAATCAATTTAATAAAGAAACTTCAATCACTCATCCTAATGATACTCAATTAACAAATTTCAGATTGAAATTCACTAGTAAGATTGAATTATCATCGAAACAGAGAAATATCGCATACCGTTTTAGTATCTCTAGCTGCATCTGGCACGGCATCATACCTATCTTCCGAGTGAACCTTCTTCCTCCCTCTCTTAGAACAAACCGCAAACCCTTCTCCTTCTTCTGCCACCTCTTTCCGTCCATCAGAGTTCAACGCTTTCTCTAACGCTGCCAAACTTTGATCAGTTGCCTTCGGGATTTTGATGCACAAATTCATCTTCCTCTTCGGAATCATAGGTGATGCCTCATCCAAACCTAACCCTAGCGAACGAGCAGGACTAGACACCTTTATGCACGGACGAAATGTCTGTGTCAACGGCGAACTCTCCTGCGGAGCAAACGTCATCCTCGACGGCGACGACGGCACTGATGAAAACGGCGGCATCCCCGAACACGGCGAGGTTGGCACGGAGACGGTCCAAGCCATGAAAATAACCTTACTGCCTTTAGTTTCCTTTTTCCTTTCTTATCGTTTTCTCCTGTTTATTATTTTGTTCGATGTTTATGCGGTGTGTCTTTCGTTGACGGGGGCGAATATTTATAAAAGCTATTTCACCGTTCAGAAGTTCCTCTAGAACATTATAAGAGTTATATAAAGCGAACACAAAATTATTAATTAAATTTATGAAGGATAAGTTAAGAAGTATGTTCAAAGGGTATGGAGGAACAGGTTACCGTGAGTCCAAATCTGGTAAGGCCGGTGTGTTGAATTCGCGTTACGAAGGCTGTCAACAGTTAGCTTGCCCACGAAATTAACTGCGTGTGGCTCGTCGTCAATGGAGACAACGCTGTTTGCTGTTCGTTTATATTAAGTTTATTTAGATATTAGTTTTTTTGCTTTTTGTTGAAAGGACCTTTGGTCAAATTATATATTATATAGTTATTGAATTTCTAGAGGGATACGAGTTCAAGAATTCAATTTGAGGTGGTCTGTAAGACTTTAGACTCGGCAGTCGGCAGTGAGTTTTTATTTTATTTATTTCAGTTGGGACTCAATCAAGTAATATGTACGACCGAGCCGTCGTTTTTCTTTGTATTTCTTTTTATTAGTAATTGAAGTTGTCAATATATACTACTAGAATAGAATACCTGATGAAACAATCAAAGTTGTCAATGACTCAATATACTAGAATAGAATACCTGATGAAACAATCAAAGGTTGATAATCTAAAGTAATGGATTCTTTTGATTAATTCATAAAAAAATTTATTTGAGTGATTAATTCATCGTATGATTATGCAAGGAGGAATAAATTGATTACGGTGATATTACAGCAAAATATCTTATATCCAAATTATCACAATTGTATTATCTGTCACGTGTGTCACGATATCATTTTCATTTCAACTGTTAAATTATAATACGTACAAAATTTTAAGATCATTGATTAATTATTGAAATTTTATAATCATAATTTTTTGTAGATATTTACGTGTTTATTAGTTTACAACATGTTTTAGCCATTCTAAGAATATCATATAATTATATATTAATGTCGTGTACTATTATTATTGGATATGTTCACGTTAAACTAATTTTATTCAATTATTTATCAATTCACGATAAATTTCCTAATTAAATATGAATGCAATGAAATGTCAAAAGTTTATACAAACATATTAATAAATTAATATATACTATTATAAAACATGAAACATATATTATTATTATTATTATTTTTAGAACTTTAATTTTAGAAATCCATAAATATATTTGTTTCATTTTTCATTTTATTTTGACATTCATATTAAAGTAGTTCATACATATCGTTTTCCCTAATTTGAATTTATAAATATATTATGTAATAAAATAAAACCCAAAATATATATTTACGTACTAACTTTTAAGTATTCTAATTTATTTATGTAAAATTACAATTATAAGAATCTCATATAATACTAAGTAGATTATATTGTGTTTTTGCTCAAATAGTTTTAACAAAATAGTATATCTGAACTTCTTGAAATTATATGTATCTATTGAATACTAATATATTGTTATATTTATGCTAAATTAAATTTTGATATTATTTATTAAATTACTTTCATCATTAAGTTTGATATTATTTAATATTTGCAATCTATTTTGATTCAATAAAAAATTGCCAGTACTATATAATTAATGACGTGTTATTGCATATGTCGTATGGTTCATTAATTTTATATTTTATATTGCAAGAAATATTACGAATAACAATGATATATTATTTGTTGTTATATTTTTTCTTAAAATTGTATTATAACTTAGATATTAATATATAATGTAACATTTGATACAAAAAATTAAGTTTTTTGCTATCATAAATTAAAATAATTATAAAACATAATCATAAATAAATGACTTCAAATAATTTTAGTTTGAAATGATATTATCTATATTATCATACAAATGTTTATTTTGTATTATTACAATGAAGAACATAATTAACATACTAGCATGAGTATCATCCTAATAATATAAATATATAATTATTTGTTAATGTGTACTACATCCATAATTCATCCGCGGTTAACAATTTATCAAATAATAAAATCATATTATAGACGAACAAAAATTATGAAGAAAAATAAAAATATGAACTGGATTGAGAGATCAGTTTGATAATTTGTGTTCTAATCAAATAGCTAACTTCTCAATTTAAGATTTGAGAAACTGTAAAATTTCAAATTTTCTTTTGTCATCCAACAATGACGGATCTGGACCGTTTAGTATGGTCACGGACTCACGGAGAGAGAGAAAAAATATTGAGTCCTGAGCTTACTAGGGTCTAGGGGTGGTCAACCAATATGATGCGGTTTAATCAGTTCGGTTTTTCGGTTTATTCGGTTCGGTTCGGTTCAAAAAATGATATTGGATATTGTTCGGTTTATTTGGATCCGATCGGTTATAGAGTTCTGAAAACCAATTAAACCGAACCAACCAAATAATATCTTTTTTCATATTTTTTTAAAATGTTAATGTTAAAATATAAAAAAAATGATGTAATAATCATATAAAATAATATAATTATATTTTACAATATGTATTTATATTTTTTGAAAAATAAAATATAAATGTTTTTATTAATTTTGTTTTATTTTAAAACCATAATGTTTCTTATTTGGTTCAACCGAATACACCGAATAACATTTCGATTTATTCGGTTCGATTTTTAATCATATAAAAACATTTGAATCGATTTGGTATGGTTTGGTTTAAATCGATTTGGTATTATTCTATTCGATTTGCGAATGAACACTTTCACCATTTGTTGTTATTGACGGATTTTCACCCTTTATTGTTTGGATCAATAAAATTTGGAGAGAACTATCATTTCTAAGAAAATAAGATTTAAAATTTGTCCTTATCTATTTCTTCCTTTAATATTCAGAATAATCAATTTCCCAAAATCTTAAAATGGCAAATACCGGCAAACAGACATGCATGACGTAATAATATACTAACAATAATTATAATACATTGTAATATTATTATAATTTAAATTATTTATATTATAATAAATATATTGTCAATGATGTTGTGGTCCAGTTTTTTGAGTGTTTGACACAATAAAATTATATGTTGAAATTGTTGTTAGTTCGAGTCACATCGACATCATACAAAAAATTGATGTCAGTAACGAATAAATCAAATAAATTCGTATACTCTTTCGTCCGTTAACGAATTTGAACGTTAATGAACGAATTGATACAAAAACTTTTTGTGAAGTTTTGGTTCATTTAACATATACATCCGTTCTGAAACGGAAGGATTTCGTTCGGACAGAAGCTCTTTCATTCCCTAACGAAGTGTGTTTGTTAAACAACGAAAGAGACCCACAACTCCAATGTAAAATTTTAATTTGTTTTACGTACACTTGCTTTCTGAATGAAAATGAATTTGTTAAAATGTAAGTTATTATGTTTAGGAACGGAGGTGTTCGTTGCTGCACAGAATGTGTATAATATGAGTTTAATTAATTTATAAGTTTGTGTTTGAACTCAACTAAAAACAAGATGAATTAAGGGATAACCTACGAGTTTAGGGTTTAGGGATGTTTTTCGAAGAACTAACTCGTTAATTTTTTGAAATTTGATTTTCATGAATATCCAAGTTCTTCGTGTATTCTTGTGTTGTCCTGTTTTTGTCTTCGCGTCATTTCGCATCTCGACATATCTTCTCGTATTCCATGAATTGCGTTCTTATTTTATCATTGTTGTTTATACTATCGAGCCGTACTCAATCTTTTGATATGTGTGAACTTCCGTTATTTTGATCTTATTGAAGGAAATACAGTTTCGGATCAACCGTAAAATTGTACACAAGGATAAACGAACGTACGCGTTCGTGGGCATAAATAATGTGTATATTAGATGCACATATATATATTGGATATACATGGTTAAATTGATAAGAAACGGTTTTTATTAAGAAAATCAGAAAATTCAGTTTAAGCCGTTTTAGTAAAACAGACATAACTTTCAGTAGGAAACTCCGATTTGAATGGTTCAAATTTGGTTAGATAGATAATGAGATTATATAGAACTTTCATGTAGAAATATTTTTCATTTGAACGACGTATCAGTGTCGTTGTAATGGAATACCGAATTAAGGGTGCGACCGTTTGACATACAGTTAGTAAAACGTCCGTAACTTTCGTATCCGAACTCCAATTGGGCCAGATCTAATTGGGTTGGAAAGATAATAAGATTATCTAGAACTTTCGTGAATGTTTAAAGTCGGTTGGAATGATTTGATATTTTCGTTTCAACAGAATACTGAAAAGGTGTCTGCAGTTTTATGTCTGAAAAGGTGTATATGAGATATACATACATTTTGGCCCATCCTTATCCTATGTGATATAAATAGGATGTTTATCTCTCTCTCTCAAGACCAGATCATTCAGACCAATCTATGGTATTATTCAGAATATTCCAGAAATATAGAGAGACATCTTTCTAGAGAGCGAAAGAGTGCGAAGAGAGAAAACCGAGAAAAGAGTTTTTCTCGGTGTAGAGAATCGATCTAATCAAGCAAGTTCGCCGGTGCAGCGTCTAGGCAGTTGCATCCGCGACCGACGAACTCCGACTCACGGTGGATACAAGTAGAGGAGCGACACTTGTGGCTCTCCGATTGTGATCAAACCGAAGGAGCAAAACTGTTGGCTGTGGAAGAGTGTGGACGTGGGACGCACGAAAGACAACCGGAGGCGTGTCAAGACGGTGGGAGACGTGTGGTATGGGACGCACGGGCTAGTCACCAACGTGACACCGGAGAAGGAAAGGATGCGAGCGATCAACCCATCGTGCGTGATCAATTTCACGCTGGTAATCGTCTATCCTTCTATTGCATCGTACCCTCGAGTCATGGCGTGATCTTGGATTTTGGGAACCGGACCGGGCCTACATATCCGCTGCGCGGGTCCGGGGTCGGGTGAATTCCCAACACTTATTGTCTGTTAATCACATAGAAAAATATCATTGGTAGAATCAAATATTGTTTATTTTGAAAGAAACATAATCCACGAATCGTGGACATGTTTGGTTTCATATTTTTACTGATAATACCAACGGGACTCGAATCCATGACCTATGATATCTTGTGCGAAACACCTCACCACTAAATCATGAGACCGTTGATTAGAATCAATATTGTTTGTTGGTCCAAGATGACCTAGAAGGAGGAAGAGGGAATAGGTATTTTTTGGTTTATCTAATAATTATGATTAAAAAAAAATACTTGTCCTAGATTATTTATGCGAAAATGTAAAGTAATTATCTAAACAGGTTAGGTTTAAGAAATAAAAGCAAAAATAAAGAGTAAGGAGTGATATTGTGTTACCGAAATGTAGGGAAATTATGCGATCAAGAACACACTATATGTTTACAAAGTTCGGCATCAACTTATGAGCGAGATTCTTGCGTTCGCAAGTATGCCTACGTTTCCGACCAAATGGAAATCTCATCACTAACTGAACAAGAGTTTTACAAAATGCAGGAATCGCTTCATACAACAAACTACTATTCTCATAGTTAACTAACTGTAAATTAGAACACTTTCCTTAACCTATTACACACTACGTTGTATCTAATGGAGTCAATGTTGGGTAATTCTCGCACTCATGTACCATACATGATCAACGGACATGCGGGATTCCCGTGATCTAGGATCTCGTTTCAATATAGTGTGCACGGAAGGAAGAGTTTGAACCATACATCACCAAATTAATGGTGTACTACGGGTGCAAGATGTTGGGTTTTGTCGTCACTACCGAGCCCCGCACATCGGATTGTGAGGCTCGGTCCGACCCGATCCCGAGGACCACGTCACCGATCCGAAAGTACAAATCATAAACTACATGCAACTACTTATGAAATTAACTCTTAATTCATAGAGAATCATACCGCGTGAAATTGATCACAGAGACGGGTTGACTGCGTAGTTGTTTTGCTCTTGTCCGCTTCGATTCCGGCGACACGCACGTCCCACGCCCGTGCGATTCACCTTACATAAAATCGTTTCTTATCAATTTAATTATGTATATCCAATATACATATGTGTATCAAATATACACATTAATAATTTCGTGTTCATCTTAATACATATCCTTTCAGTCGCTCGATTTCTCGCGAATATCGCCCAAGACTCACTTCTCGAAATATAGTAGCGCGCGCGCGCGCGCGAGAGAGAGAGAGAGAGAGAGAGAGAGAGAGAGAGAGAGAGAGAGAGAGAGAGAGAGAGAGAGAGAGTTTCATAATGATATGAATGAACTATGCAAATAAATAATGAGATTCTTATAGTTAAAACGGACTGGTGGTCCGTCGGACCAGAAAAGTTTTCTGACAGAATACACATAATTATACACAATCCGTCATGACGGACTGGTTGGTCCGTCGTGACGGACCAAAAGTGTTTATGTGTACCAATCTTTGAGTATTGAGTCATGACAGACTAGTTGTCCGTCATGACTGAGGTGTGTCATGAAGTGTAGGATTATACACACGAATTTAGAGGTTTGCAGCGGAATTATTTCGCATGTATAACCTAATTCTACCTGGATCACGTTCGAAAAACCACGAAAAAGGAAGAGTTATTCAGAATTTACCTCGTACAAGTTAGTACGTGATGCCTTCTTCTCCAAGTTATTGAACCTTTTCCAAGGATTGCTCGTGCAGTCCCTATACTCGTGTCCACCTTGATATTCGTCCGATCGGAACCGCCAACACCGTTCTAGTCGACGTCACGATTATTTCTCTCAACAGATTGCTCAGATCTCTCTTCTATTTCTCTCTGGATCTCACTTTGAAATTATGTGGGAGAAAGAAGAATTTCGGCGGCCAGAATTAGGTCAGAAAAATGGCAGCCTCGAAGAGAGAGAAAGTTGAAATCAGAATATATATATAGGCAAAAATTAGGTTAAAACCCTAGCTTTCGGATTGGGCCGAAATTAGGTTAAAACCCTAATTATCTGAATGGGCCCGAAATTAGATTAAATATTAATTATCTGAAATTAGGTTAAAACCCATAATTCTGAACGGGTTCAATTCTGACTGCAGATTTGCCTATTTATATAAATTCTTCCAAGTTAATTCTTAAGCCATATTTTTTTTCATGAAGGACCATGAAGATAACGGGTAAATCAATAATCGTGACTAGTGCGTCATGACGGACGATGATCCAAATTCTGGATTGACAGTTTTTCTTAAGATACTCATTAATTCTCAATGGTGGCTTGTCATTCCTCTCTCACTGGTTCATCTTTTGACATAAATATTCTTGTGAGACAAGTTACAAAGAGAGAAAAAGAGATTAGATCTTGAGCAAGTTTACGGCGATTTTAGGAGAGTCGCGCGTAACCGAGAGACGAGGCTCACGGGGGATACGGGTAGAGTGGTTTCAGTTGAAGCCTTTGCTGTGATCTAACGGGAGCAAGTTCAAGCTAGGTTGAAGGACAAGCCGGAAACCAATCCGGTTGTATTCGACAAATCGGAGCTTCGAGCAAGGTGTCGAATCGTGCTGGCATGGGACGTGCGTGTTATCGGAATCAGAGCAAGCAGCAACTACGAGTGAATCAACCCAACTCCGTGATTAATTTCACATGGTATGATTCTATGTATATAATAGTTATATTCATTGTTGCACGTAGTTTATGATTTGTGCTCTCGGATCGGTGACGTGGTCCTCGGGATCGGGTCGGATCGGGACTCTCAATCCGTTGCGCGAGGCTCGGTAGCGACACTGATACCCAACAGTGGTATCAGAGCCAACTTCACGATTTGAGAGTCGAATCAAATCCGGATAAAAGTTATTCGGAAATTCATGTAGAAATTAGGACATAATTCATATAGTTATAAAAAATTAGGATCATGAAAAACTTACTAGAGTTTGATCATATGATGATAAAAAGCATCTAGAAGTAATCATGAAAGAGATTCACGATTAATCGTTTTTTAAACGATTTAATTTTCAGCAAAATTCACTGTCAAAACAGGTATTCAGAGCCAGTCCGTCATCACGGACTGCTTGTCCGTCGTGACGGACACCGTGTATCGTGCAGTCCAAGAGTTGAGCATGAGACGTTTTAATGGTCCGTCATGATGCAACTTGTTGTGCATCATGACAGACTGTGTAAATTATCTCCGTCAGGACAGACAATTTTGGTCCGTCGTGACGAAAGTTGCACGAAAAGTCTCCGGAACTTGGTACAAAAATATTTTGTACAGTCCGTCATGACGCAAGATGTTGCGTTGTGGCGGATTATTGCAGTCGGTTGCGACGCACACTATGTGCGTCATGACGGAGGACTTGAATTAGCCCATGAAAATCGAGCAAAATTATTTTGCATAGTCCGTCGTGACGCACTGTTGTGCGTTGTGACGGACCGATGGAGTATGTTGTGATGCACAGTTATACGTCATGACGGATACCCTCGAATTAGCCCTGGATTGGACAACAAAATTGTTTTGTATTGTCTGTCATGACGCACTATCTGGCGTTGTGACGGACTAGTGAAGTCCGTTGTGACGCACTGGATTATGCGTCATTACGGAAGTCAAGACTAGTCCAACCAGTAGGTTTGATGGGCATGGTCCGTCGTGACGCAACATGTTGTGCGTCATGACGGACAGTACACTTGCGTCTTGACGGATATAGTGTCAGTCGCGACGGACAGTATAATTTTTTTGGAAATTTTAATATTGATTTTAATCATTAATAATTGTGTTCACTCATCATGATAAAATTGCCCATTGATGTAATTAGATTATATCACATAAATCTCTGCATAATAATTAAGTCTTGAAATGCCTTATATGTTCACTACTAGAAAATGACTTTTCAGTGGCGGGGCAAAATTATCAGCGGGGGCAAAATTATCAGCGGGGGTACCCCCACTGATAAAACTTTCACCGACGGTACCGTCCCTGAATAGAAAAAATCCCCACTGAAAGTATGCTTTTACCGGCAGTACCGCCACCGAATATGTACAACCCGCCACTGAAAATAATTTTTTTAAAATATATTAACAACGACGGTTTCCCTCTATACCGCCGTTGAACACTACAACTATCTACCGCCGGTGAAAAAACCCCCATACCCTGCAGACCATCCCCAAGTCCCCCACACCACAACACTCCCCAGACCCCCCAGTCCCCACACAGACACCCCCCACCCCCACAACACCACACAACCCACCCCCCCCCCCCCCCCCCAGACACCCCCCACCCCACACACCCAACACACTCACACACCCCACCCCAAGTCCCCACACAGTCCCTATCACCGACGGTTTTATCAAAATACCGCCACAGAAAGTTTATAATAATAATAATAATAATAATAATAATAATCAAAATAATCAAAATAATCAAAATAATCAAAATAAAAATAATCATAATAATCATGATAATAATAATAATAATCATAATAATCATAATAATCATAATAATAATCATATTCATAATAATAATAATAACCATATTAATAATCATAATCATAATCATAATCATAATCATAATCATAATAATCATAATAATCATAATAAAAATAATCATAATAATTATAATCATATTAATAATAATAATCATAATCATAATAATCATAACAATAAAAATTGTATTAATAATCATATTAATAATAATCAAAATAAAATTAATAACAATCATATTATTATTAATAATAATCATATTAATCCTATTAATCATAATAATAATAATCATAATCATAATAATCATAATAATCATAATAATCATAATAAAAATCATAATCATATTAATAATCATAATAAAAATAATCATATTAATAATCATAACAATCATAATCATATTATTAATAATAATAATCATATTATTATTAATAATAATCATATTAATCCTATTAATTATAATAATAATAACAATAACAATAATAATAATAATAATAATAATCATATTAATTATCATAATAATATTAATAAAATTAATCATAATAATAGTAATCATATTAATAATCATAATAATCATAATAATCATAATCATAATAATCATATTATTATTAATAATAATCATATTAATCCTATTAGTCATAATAATAATAATAATAATAATAATAATAATAATAATAATAATAATAATCATCATAATCATAATAATAATAATCATATTAATAATCATAATAATCATAATAAAAATAATCATAATAATAATAATCATATTAATAATTGACCCCCAATATTGATATGAAATATGTTACTTTTATCAAATCAATAACCTTAATATTGATTCGGGATTCTAAATCCAATAACACTTCAAGACCCATATTTCGTGATCCTCCCACAAGTGACTTTGGAAGACAAATGAGATCTCATTATTTAGGTAGGATAAATCCAATCACATCAAATGTGACTCGATCTTGACCCTTTATTGGATTTCGGTATTGAACTATATCATATATGATTCAAATTCCGTTTGTGCATCCTAACTATGTCCCGAACCTCAATCATATTGGCTTGTACGGTTAAGTCACAACTGTGTTCACATATCGTTCAATTGAACTACAAATGCGCCCGACTTTGGCCTGAACCCGCGTTTGTCCCCAATTAACGCGTGTCTCTCATGTTGATACATACAACAATGCACGCCCGACTTTGGTCTGAAACCGTGTAAGTTGTAAGACCAACCTCGGAGGTTGTGAACACGGAAGGCATTTTATGACTTAAATATTATGCAGGAATTTATGTGATATAATCTAATTACATCAATGAGCAAGTTTATAATGATGAATGAACATAATTATTAATGATTAGAATCAAAATAAAATATTCCAGAAAAAATTACACTGTCCGTCGTGACTGACAATATGTTTTGTCACGACACTAGTATATTGTCTGTCATGACGCACAACATGTTGCGTCACGACAGACCATGCCCATCAAGCTTACTGGTTGGACTAGTCTTGAATTCCGTCATGACGCATAATCCAGTGCGTCACAACAAACTTCACTTGTCCGTCACAACGCCAGATAGTGCGTCATGACGGACAATACAAAACAATTTTGTTGTTCAATCCAGGGACTGATTCGAGGGTATCCGTCATGACGAACAAATGTGCAACACAACGGACTCCATCAGTCCGTCATAACGCACAACAGTGCGTCACGACGGACTATGCAAAATAATTTTGCGTCGATTTTCAGGGGCTAATTCAAGTCCTCTGTCATGACGCACAGATTGTGTGTCACAACGGACGGCAATAATCCATCACGACGGACTGCACAAAACATTTTTGTACCAAATTCCAGGGACTTTTCGTGCAACTTCCGTCACGACGGACCAAAGAAGTCCGTCATGACGGAGACAATTTACACAGTCCGTCATGACGCACAACAAGTTGCGTCACGACGGACCATTAAAACGTCTCATGCCCAACTCTTGGACTACACGACACTATGTCCGTCACGACGGACAACCAGTCTGTCATGACGGACTGACTCTGAAAACCTGTTTTGACAGTGAATTTTGCTGAAAATTAAATCGTTTCGAAAACGATTAATCATGAAACTATTTCATTATTACTTCTAGATGATTTTGATCATCATATGATCAAACTCTAGTAAGTTTTTCATTATCCTAATTTATATAACTATATGAATTATGTTCTAGTTTCTACATGAATTTTCGAATAACTTTTATTCGAAATTGATCCGACTCTCGAATCGTGACGATCGCTCTGATACCACTGTTGGGTATCGACGTCACTATCGAATCCCGCGTTGCGGATTGAGAGGCCGGTCCGACTCGATCCCGATGACCACGTCACCGATCCGAAAGTACGTATCATAAACTATATGCAACTGCCTATGTTCGAGAGGAAGACGAAGGCGAGACCTCCGAGAGAGAAGATACCCGGAGAACACCAACTCGAACAAGATAACCGGATCAGACCTTGAAAGAAAAGGAAGACGAATTTGGTGCAGTGTGTTGCCGTCGACGGTGTACCTTCAGAGAGAGAGAGAGAGACCACAGAGAAGATACATCTGCACATCTAATCTTGGAATATTAGAGGGCAGTGGTATCGTCGACCGGCAGTTCTAGTGAGGGGGATTGGATGGGAGGTAGTTTGTTCGCCTGGTTGAGAGGAATCAAAGAGCACGGAAGGTGGGATAGATGGGGTCGGGTTATAGAGGGGATCATAGGAAAATCTGGTTGGCTTTGATAAACAGACAAATCCAACTGCTATGAAGATCCCCGGTTTAAGACAAGACATTAAAGAAGGAAAAGGCAACCTTGAAGGAGGGTTGCTGGCAGATTGCCATCGAGAAGAATATGGATCGTCATGAAGAAGAAACGACCATGGACTGAAAGAAACGAGAGCAGAGGAGTACCAAAGACAACCAGATATAAATGTATTAAAAGAAGGGGAAAAAAATGTTACTCGTGTACAAATATCTACGTCTTAAAATGACTATATTATACATACATAAATGTATTATATCATATAGTATTAAAAATATATAATATATATTGTATTAAAAGAATGTATATCATACATCTTATAAAAATATACGATGCATCTAAAATTATATAAAAAATAATGATATATCATATATGCAATAAAATATAACATTTGTAACATTGTATTTAATATAAAAATATATTATACCGTCTAAAAGATATAAAATACATCTAAAGAAATATAAAATATATGTCGTACATTTTTAAAATATAAAAATCTTAATGAGAAGTGACGTGCGTTTTGAAAAGCACAAAATACGAAATTTGTTTATAAAAAATCAAATTGTTATGAGTCATTATTCTATTTGAGAATTGCATGTTAACGTGACTCATGATCATACAAGTTTTTCCATATTCTTTTATAAGATATGCAACTATATATTTTATATTTACACTAAATATATTATACTCATATTTTAGAACTACATATATCTCCGACCACCAGCATAATAATTAAATAAGATTCTTCGACTTCAATTTTTTTTTTTCGACTTCCAAATTCAAGTTCTGAAAATACCCCAAATATTCATAAACACTACTTAATTTTGTATTGAAAAAATTGTAACATAAACAATCACATACATTGATCTGCAATCGTGTCGACAAGAAAGGTAGCGGTCACAAAAAAAATCCTAGAGATCGGATCCATGTTAACCTTCCCCCTCTTCCATGCACTCGTGTCAAGTAACCAAAAACCATTACTCACACGTGTCAGTTCTGTCCCCATTCCCCTTACTCACGCGTGTCAACACTCCCAGTTCCTCCCCACCGCTCATGCACTCTTTAAAAAGCTCAAGCTTCATTGAAACTGCATCTCGTGCTTGCTGGAAGCCTTGAAGAGCTGCTTGTAATCAGAGTTCGTAACTAAGATTGATATAGCCATGGCTAGTGAACAGGAAAGAGCAGAGCTAGATCGAAGGGCACGCGAGGGCGAGACTGTTGTACCTGGCGGTACCGGTGGAAAGAGCCTCGAGGCTCAGGAACGTCTTGCTGAAGGTTCTCTCTCTCTCTCTCTCTCTCTCTCTCTCTCTCTCTCTTCTCGATCGATCGATGATCGATCGATCGAAGGCATGAACATAATCTTCTGAAAGTGCAACGCATTGATTTGATTTGTCGATAACTCTCGTTGTATTAGGGAGAAGTAGAGGAGGGCAGACAAGGAAGGAGCAGATAGGAAGTGAAGGGTACCAGGAGATGGGCCGGAAGGGAGGGCTGAGCACGACTGACGAGACTGGCGGAGAGCGTGCAACGAGAGAGGGAGTTGACATTGATGAATCCAAGTATAGAACCCAGTCTAATTAGTTCGTTTTTCTAGGGCTTTGAATTAGGGTTTTGTGTAGTTGTTGCAATATGTATGTACTTTTAGTTGGAGAGTATATACTTGTGGATTGTGTGATGTGTAGGTAAACAAACTGGTGTATCTTTGTACTTTGACTAAATAATTAAGAAGTTTGTTGCATAATAACTTCATATGTTCGGATCTTGAGATTCGATTACATTGAAATGATAACCGGAGAGAAAGGAATATACGCGATAGTTTGATTTGAGAGATTTTAAAGGATTGTTATTTTATTTTAATTAGAGAAGTTGACAAAAAAAAATTAACAAATCTTCCTCTGTACAATCTCATCATATCACATCATCACAATGATTTTAATCAATTGATTTTTTTGTGATTATGTTTTATTTTAGACAATTACGTGTCTCTTATTTTACACATAGTTTTAAATAATTTTATAAGTCTCACAGTACTTTGTATTGATGATTTGTCAAAATATTATTTGTTAGATTAATGTTATATCGGTTTTATTTAATTTGGTTTTATTTAATTTTAAATTATTTCACAACATGTTACATAATCAATTGTGAATACAAATAAAATGTGAAAAAAATTAAATATCTATAACACTAATAAATTAATATATAATATCATAAAAAATACATTAAATATTGTTAATATTTATTAAAATATAATTTTAAAAAATTATAAAATATATTCACTTGAATTTTATTTTTATTTTGAATTCTATATTATCATATATTTAATATTTTTTTCTAACTTAAAATTATGAAAACAATGTAAAAAAATATAATATAAAAATAATTATAATTACATTAATGACTTGTAAGTACAATTATTATTATTTTTAAAACTAAATACAAAAATTAACAAACATGAAAGATAATTTTAAAACTCAAAACAATTACCTGTTAAATCTTTTCAAAAATTAATAAAAATTAACGATATTAATTTACTAAACACAAAAAATTCTTTAACTTATAAAATATTTTTTTCAATAATAAATATGAAAGGTACAATTTATCAGACGCAAATAATTTTGATGAATTTTTAAAATGTTATTATTCTTATTTTTAGATATGAAAATTAAATAAATATTTCACATTGCGTCAAATTAAAAAATAATATAATAATTTTGTCATCATCGAACTTCCTTAACCAATATGATTTTTATTTTCACAAAAGACTTAAGTTTGATATCGAAAAATCACAACTATATATTATGCATGTGACAAAATAATAGAAACAAACCCGTCGCGAAGCGCGTGTAATCTCCTAATATAGTATTTAATATTGACGAAATTATGCATTTGCAATTCTGGCGAGGTTTTTTTTAATAGTAAAGAAATTTACAATATAATATATAAATTAAGTTTTAAAATTGCATCATTTGTAATTTTTTATTTTAAAATTTATTATACTATGTAATTATTAATTGTTACTTATGTGCAGTATATAATATAAAATATATATAATATAACTAAGATAATTCGAAATATTTTTTTTATATTTTATATTATACTTTTCAAAATTATGATTAGAGTTTCTCTATATTTCTCAAAAATATGTATTTTTATTTAAAGGAAGGATAAAGTGAGAGAAATTTATCTTTCATTTTTCTATTTTCGACAAAAAATAAAGGTACTTCTTCAAATGTTTATTTTATTTTCTTTCATCCGTGTTCTTCGTTTTTTTTTCGTAGTTCTTTTATATTGAAGTTGTCAATTTTGAATCTGTAATGACTTGTTTCGCAGAGAATATGTGTTGTACGGATTCGATGATACGTCATTACGACAATACGTATCGGATACGATATTACGATACGATATTTTTACATATGATTTAAAATACGATTCGAAATATTTTTTGAAATATCCGTATAACAGATAAACACAACAATGAAAAATATTATGGAGGAATGTTAAAAAAAAATATTTTGGAGAAAGTTGAAACTTATATGAGTTACACTTGTTCATTTTGATTTCTTTTTCTCGATAAATAAGTATAGTCATTTCTTACATAGAAACACTACAACAGATGGGCTTATCAGCGACGGGGAACTTCTATCAGCGACGGGCCGTCGTAAATATAAAGCACTTTCACCGACGGGCCGTCGCTAAAGCACTATTTCCGACGGTTCGTATTTCCGACGGCCCGTCGTAGATTCCGTTGGCCCGTCGCAGATAAAGAAACCATCGGTAAAACCCTCCGTCGGCCCGTCGATAACTAAAATGCCCGTCGCTAAAGCACTATTTTCGACGGCCCGTCGCAGATTCCGTTGGCCCGTCGCAGATAAAGAAACCATTGGTAAAACCCTCCGTCGGCCCGTCGATAACTAAAAGGCCCGTCGCTGATGCTCACCGACGGCCCGTCGGCTCATAGTTTCCCGTCGCAGATACATTCAAAAAATCGTCAGATTTCAAACCTATCTCCGACGGCCCGTCGGCCCATAATTACCGTCGCAGATAACTCCCCGATGGCCCGTCGCAGATTCAATATCCCGTCGCAGATGGAGTGTGCCGTCGCTAATACGGACCGACGGCCCGTCGGTGATACGGTTTAGGGTTTAGATATATATCCCCCCGGCCTGCGTTCATTTCGTTTCCCTCCTTCTCTCTCTCGCCCTCTACCCCCCCCCCCCCCCCCCCCCCCTCCTCTCTCCTTCTCTCCTCTACCCCCTTCGCCCAGCCCGTCCAGAGCCACCCTTTCGCCCAGCCCCCTCCCCCCTCCCCCCTCACAGCCCCCTTCCCCTCTCCTCCCCCTCTCTGTTGTCGCCTTCGCAGCACCCTTCTCTCCTCTTGCCCCTTCGCCCAGCCCGTCCTCCTCTTCTCGGTTGGTTGCTCGTTTCTGTTGGATGGATTCCGGCTTGTTCGTTTCTCGGTGATCAATATCTCCTCTTCTCGGTTTGAAGGTATGTTTATTTCACCTTTTGGTTAGGTTTATAAACTGTTGAATTTTTTTTTTTTTTGAATCATTCATGTTGATTTCTAGGCTTAATTAGCTCGTTCGTATTTGTGTTTAATTTAGGTCTGATTTTTTTAAATTTTTTCTAAAATTATTTTTGAATCTGTTTAATTTAGGTTTAATATTTTTTTGTTAATCTGTTTTAAATATGATGTTGAAAATCTGTTTTGAAGGCAAAGATCCGTTTTAAACCTGGTCTAGATGTTCTATTTAAATATGTTTTAGAAAATCTGTTTTGAAGGCAAAGATCTGATTTAAACCTGGTTTAGATGTTTTTTTGAACTTGTTTTTTAAATTTTAGTTTAAATTTATTTTTTTAGGTGAAAGTCATAAATCTCGGCTGCTCTCTCGACACTCGGGTCTGGTGTAGTGGAAAGTCTCATGTTCTCTATTTGTTTGAAGGTATGTTTATCTTTCTCGGTTTGGTTAGGTTAGATTTAAATTTAGGTTTAATTTGATGTAAAAATTTTTGTTGGATGGATACATAAGCATTTTAAATCTGGTTTTGTAGGATTAAATAATTATTTTATTTAGGATTTTTGAATCTGTTCTGATTTTGTTTTAGGTATTTTAAATATGAATTTTTAGAGTTTGTAGGCTTATTATATATGGAATTTTAATTTGTTTTAAGTATATTTTATATCTGGTTTTTTTTCTTTAATCTGATTTTATTAAAATCTGTTTTAAATCAATTTTTACATCTATTATTTTTGAATTTGTTAGTTATGTTTTTTGAAATTTGTTTGTATGTTTTTTTAAACTTGTTTTTTAAATTTTTGTTTAAATTTGCTTTTTTAGGAGAAAGTCATAAATCTCGGCTGCTCTCTCGACACTCGGGTCTGGTGTAGTGGAAAGTCTCCTGCTCTCTATTTGTTTGAAGGTATGTTTATCTTTCTCGGTTTGGTTAGGTTAGATTTAAATTTAGGTTTAATTAGGTGGAAAAATTTTTGAATCTGGATTCATAAGCGTATTAAATCTGGTTTTGTAGGATTAAATAATTATTTTATTTAGGATTTTTGAATCTGTTCTGATTTTGTTTTAGGTATTTTAAATATGAATTTTTAGAGTTTGTAGGCTTATTAAATATGGAATTTTAATTTGTTTTAAGTATATTTTATATCTGTTTTTTTTTTATCTGATTTTATTAAAATCTGTTTTAAATCAATTTTTACATCTATTATTTTTAAATTTGTTAGTTATGTTTTTTGAAATTTGTTTAATTAATTAGTTATTATTATTTTAGGAAATTTGGATTTCGGACTTTTTGGCGAATTAAATAATCAACTCCAGACCAAGGTTAATAATAGTTCCATTTTTATAATTTCTTTGATGATATTGTATGTGTGAAAAATGCGAAGTTTATATCTTAGTTTGGATTTAGGATTTTAGAGTTATTTGGATGTAGAAAAATATTAGTTTTAGATTTAGGTTTTTATTGTTGTTTGGATGTAGTACTTTATTTGTTGCGATTATAACGTAGTGTATAAAAATTTAACTATATTTCTTGAAAAATGCATAGTTTTTATAAATTGTTGCGATATTGTATGTGCGAAAAATGCGTAGTTTTTATAAATTGTTGAGTTGTGAAATTATTAATATATTTTTGATAATAAAAAATTAAAAAACATTGAAAAAATGATAAGTATTTATATTATATTAAATATATTTACAATATATATTTAAAAATATTTGTATATTATATTACAATATTTAACTAATTATATTTAAAAATAATAAGTATGAATACAAAAAAATTTACATAATTTTAAAAATTAAGATTTTAAAAATTATGAATCATAATTGAATTTTGGTAATATATGAACCAAGATAATTATAAATAATTATGAATTATAATTTAGGCTCGGTTTGTATGTCCAAATTATATATGTAAGGAAATTAACTAATTTTATTATTTTGTATGATATTAAAAAATTATATATATTATTTTGTAATATTATTTTGTGTCTACAAATTCATATTGGTTGCTCAAAATATAAATAAAATTATGAAAGTTTTTTGAAATATATGATGTTATTATTTCGTATTACAAATTTGTACTCCATCCAAACAAATCTTAGTTGTTAGAAACCATTCTAAAGAAATCTTCGGTTGAGACCACGCGAGTTCAAAACCAGTCAAAAAAAAAAAATCATCGGTAGTGTTGTTATTCCAAATTCTTTTCCCCAATTCATTTTCTTAATACCAATTATTTTCAATGTTAGAATAACTCTCAATGGACACTGATCGTTCTTGGATGTATAATCATTCTCTTACGATTGAGTTTTGGAATGGAATGGTTGATTTTCTTAATTTTGCATTCGCAAATCTAGAGAAATTGCCAATCAATAGCCAAGGAAAACAATGTACTTGGTGCCCATGCAAGAATTGTCAAAATTCTTTTCTTCGTATTTTCTTAATACCAATTATTTTCAATGTACTTGGTTTTCAGAATCCCGGCATGTTGTCGTCTCCTCCCCTCCAGAATTCAGGTTCGGATTTTCAGAATGTACTGCGGTCTCCTTTCCCACGGATGTTCATGGCGAATATGTCGCAGCAGAATCAGGACACATCGACCCGACATTCGAATGTATGTATATGTTAAATAAAAAATATATAATTATTATAGTAGTATAGTTCCATATAACAATTCATTAAATTCAGGAGACATCGACCCGACCGTCGAATTTAGGTCCGGCAAATGATTTTCTTGGAGGTTTTGATGGTGATAATTTGAATGAGAATTAGAGAGAGTTTATTTGACTGTTGTATTTGGATTGTTGTATTTGTGGATTGTCGTATTCGGATTGTTGTATTTGTGGATTGTGGTTGGGTTGTCGTGGCTTATTTAATTGAATTGTCGTGGTTTCATTTGGATTGTTTGTATTTGTTTAATTGCCCGTCGCTGGATTGTTGTTTAATACAAATTTAATATTATTTAATTATTTATTAATATTATAATTATTAAAATAAATTTATTATTATTTAATTATTTATTTATATATTATTAAAATAAATTTAATATAATTTAATTATTTATTAATATTATAATTATTAAAATAAATTTATTATTATTTAATTATTTTTTTTTATATTAATTATATAAATTTAATATTATTTAATTATTTATTTATATTATTAATATTAAAATATTAATATTACAAATTTAATATTATTTAATTATTTATTAATATTATAATTATTAAAATAAATTTATTATTATTTAATTATTTATTTATATATTATTAATATAAATTTAATATAATTTAATTATTTATTTATATTCTTAATATTAAAATATTAATATTACAAATTTAATATTATTTAATACTATTATTACAAATTTAATATTATTAATACAAATTTAATATTATTTAATTATTTATTAATATTATAATTATTAAAATAAATTTATTATTATTTAATTATTTATTTTTATATTAATTATATAAATTTATTATTATTTAATTATTTATTTATATTCTTAATATTAAAATATTAATATTACAAATTTAATAATACAAATATTTCTGCGATGACCCGCCGGAGAAGGGTTTCTGCGACGGCCCGCCGGAGAAAGAACAACCGTCGGAAAAAGTGACATCAGCGACAGCCTGTCGGAAAAAGTGACAATAGCGACGCCCCTTTCAGCGACGGGTTGCCGTCGGTAAAACTTTCAGCGACGGTTTTTGAGAGTATCAGCGACGGTTTTTACCGTCGCTGATGTGCAGATCTGTTGTAGTGAAAGATGAATATATTCTCTCGTCTACTCTCCCTCTCTATCCTATTAAAAATATTCTTCCAAATACAAAAGTGAGACTTGGTTGAGAAATCGGTGTCCGTGATTTCATATCTTCCGTTCTACGACTGTATTAAAACAAATCGGAAATGTAAAACTTTTGAGGCGGACAAACAAAAATATCCTACACTAGAGGATGTCATATATATGTAAGACAACGGCGACACGACCACGTGACTATATCAGAATTGTCTTGATTTTTATTCATATTATTTGTTTAAACAATTATTGCATTATTTTATTTATTTATTTATTTGGTTCTTTTATTGAAAATAACCAACAATCTAAAGACAGCATCCAATTAGAACAAAATTGTCGGAAATGAGAGAGCTCATCGTGTCAGTATTATTTTGATGATGACTGATTTTTGTTAGATGAGGTTATTAGTGACAATATCATAGGAAAATTATACTTTGCCCCCTCAATTCCTCCACAATTCCCCCACACTAATTAATTCCATAATTAGTATAGTGAATTAACGATTAATTATGATTATTAAAATTTTAATATGTAATTAAGGTCCATATCAATTAATGATTAATTCTAAATATTTAAAAAGAATAATTATGAATTAATCGTTAATCCACCACACTAATTATGGAATTAATTAGTGTGGGGGAATTGTGGGGAAATTGAGGGGGCATGATATATGGCCTCATATCAATATATCATGCCATAGCTTTCTCGGTTTCTCAATTATGAGACGTTCAAAAGATCTGTTGCAACCTATGTTACGCGGATACTTCAAAAACGCAGAAGTATCCTGAGGATACGGGTACGATACGGCTCGGATACGTATCGGATTATTTTAATATTTATTTTTTTCGGATACGGCGGGGATACGGCAGGATACGGCTGGGATACGCTCAGGATACGGCTGGGATACGCTCAGTATACGCCTATACGGCTGGGATACTCCATTTAGGATACTTCGGCCCATTATATATTTTGGCCCATAATATTTTTAAATAAATAATATAGGATACTTGTAGGATACTTCTATGATACTTCTAAATTAGTTTTATGATACTTCTAGAATAAATTTAGAATACTTTTATGATACTTGTATTATTATGTTGGTTTTATTTATTGTCATGATATTTAAATTAAAAAGATTATTTAATTTATTATTTATTTATTTATTACATACAATATAAATATATAGCCGTATCAGTATCCGTGATTTTTTGAAAATTGCCGTATCGTCGTATCCGTATCGTATCGGATACGATACCCGTATCCGTATCCGTGCAACATAGGTTGCAACTTACTAAGGTACACAGCCTTGTGAGTTTACTTATTGATATAATATTTAAATTTGTTACGCAAGCAGATATGTAATTTAAAATTCTTATTACATAATTATGTTAGTTTATATCAATTAAATATGATTCTTTCAAGGAAAAAGAATAAATTAATTTAATATACGTGAATTACATAACAGTGAGACAAATGACACTGTGAGGTCAATTCTCTAAAATCGGTTAAATTTTATTTATACATATTTTGATTAATTTAATATATGTGAATTGTATATTTAAATGAAGCGCAGTCGAACTCGCAACAGAACGCTGATGAGCGAGCTAAACAACTAAGGACTTGTTTGGATGTGCAAGTAATTGGTGGTTTAGTCTGGGATATAAAATATTTATCAAAATAATATTATGATATGTTTGGATGATATTTTATGATTTGTAAGTTAAATTTTTTATTAAAAAATTCTTATAAATTTATATATAAATCTTGTCAAAACAAAGTTAACAAACAAAGAGTTTTTTTTAGAAATTTCTACGTTGTGTTATACATATTCTCTTTATTCTTAATTAATGTATATATTTGTATTTTTGTCTCGAAACAGAGCAAGAAAATTTATAATTTAATAGATTCCTTGATTTTCCTAAAAAAAATAAGCAAAACAACATTTCATACGATTTCTTACGTATTGTGTTTTTTCTAAGTTTCATGGTTTTGAAATTTTAATTACTAAATATTACCGATCTTAAACTAAAAATTTATTTATTTTGCATCCAAACAATCACTAAGGCAATCGATCTATTGTTCCATGGCATTTATCTCATATATACAACTCAATTGAATTTTCTGTCGCGCGTCAATACTTCCATAGATATAATTTTGAACATATTACCACATGGTGACACGTGTCCTTCCTTTTCTTTTCTTTTTAGTTTTGTTTCTATTGCAACCCAAATTATATCATGTATGAAAGGAAAAATATAATTGGCCTCCAAACTCATCACAATATCCTTGATGAGGTGACAAAATGAATTTATTAACATTTCTAATTGACTAAATTAAATGTTAATTGACACGTTTAATTAACACATCAATAATTTATAATATGTTAATATTAGTAAATGTTAATTGACGTGTCAATTCAATTAAAACGGTCAATTAAATCGTTAATTGAGTCAATCAATAATACTAATCAACCTACTTAATTATCTCTTGCCACCTCATCAAAAATGTTATTTTTGTGTTATTGGAGCTCGAAACAATTGCTCAATTAATAAAAATTTTATGGTATAATTTACAATTGTGTTCTTTATCTACAAAAAAAAATGATATTTTTTATGTTAATGGATGACATTTTAAATATATATTTCGGTTTTATGTGTATTATTCACGGTTTTCTTTTATTTGTTTTGAAACATTAATTTTACTTGAATTATAACATGTTATATTTTATTTATTTTGTGTGAATTTATAATGATGAACCAATTTCATGGACTCTTATTAATTATGATGCATATATTCATGATAAACAAATTTCATGAACCTTTATTAATTATAATACATTTATTGACATCAATATATTTTGCAAACAAATCATGAATATATAATTGAGTTTAAACGTATCCGCGCAAATTCTATTTCAACAAATTATATAAAAACATGTAAAAAAATGGTATGAAGTTTCGCGCAATTGTTGCGCGGGCTATTGCTAGTTTATTATGAAGTCAAACTTTCAAACTAACTCTAACGGTTCATATTTAGGCAAGAATATATTAACATGCGTGATGTATTATTTTAAATTTCAAAAAAGAAATATAATGTAATAGATATAGTACCTATATTATATATAATATTTTATTGTTTGTTATTTTAATTTTGATAATTTATATATTTACATGTGATGTGTTAGATATTTTATGCCAAGCATAAAAAAAAAATTAATTTGTTGTTATGGAAATTATTATATTAAAACTATGATCAATTATTTATTAATTAAGCATAATTTTCTATTACCATGTTAAAGTTGATATTTTATCTTTTAAGCATGTTTATTCGTACATAAAGGATATACGCCTAAATGACAAGTATTTGTGAATTATCTAAAAAAATATAATTATTTTAACATAAAATATTTTAATACATCACATGGAGTACTTGATATTTTGTTGCGGTTATTAACATAGAATGTAAATGTGAGTCGAACAACGTACTAATTTAAACTCAGTAGTTAGTGTTGGTCCAAATTTCCGGTTGTTTGATTATCTCAAAAATAATGTCGACATTATAGCAAATGTAGTGAGTACAACTTGTAGGAGATATATGTACAAATGCCATAAAAAGATCAAGATAAACGCAAGTCAAGATCATTCAAGACTCATGAAGACACGAAGAATCAAGACGTCGAAGAATCGTGAAGATGCACAAGAATCAAGATATCGAAGAATCAAGAAATCAAGACATCGAAGATTCAGCAAGTCGCGATATCACACAAATCACCAAAACAACTTATAGGTATTCCTAAACTTGTTTATGAATTATTAAGCTCAATATTAGTCAAAGAAATATATTTGAAATCCATCAAAATGATGAAATAACTCAACAGAGTTACAAAAGCATGTATGTTACAACCGACCATTACTGACCGTTATAACAGACTTACTCATTTACTTCAGGATGAGCAATACACTCATACTCCGTTACAACGGATTCACAGATATATACCAAACGTTGTAACGGAAGTGTTACCGTTACAACGCTAATTTAGGCCATCCTGAAGAAAAGTCACAGGAGCATGTCTGTTGTAACGGACTATCATTGTCCGTTGTAACGGACTTGTTGGTTCACATCAGAGTAATGAATTACTCTCTTTCTCCGTTACAACGGATTCACCAATCCGTTGTAACGTACATACACTAACCGTTGGAACGGAAGTATCTCCGTTACAACGAAACCATAGAACAAATATGAAGTGAAGTAACATGAGGAAGTCCGTCGTAACGGACTCATTAGTTCGTTGCAACGAACTTCATAATACATAAAATCCGTTACCACGGAACTTCTCTCCGTTGTAACGGACCATGGAATATTCGAATATATTGGTTGTAACTGAAGGAAATACAGTTTCGGATCAACCGTAAAAGTGTACACAAGGATAAACGAACGTACGCATTCGTGGGCATAAATAATGTGTATATTAGATGCACATATGTATATTTGATATACATGGTTAAATTGATAAGAAACGGTTTTTATTAAGAAAAACCAGAAAATTCAGTTTAAGCCGTTTTAATACAACTGGCATAACTTTCAATAGGAAACTCCGATTTGAATGGTTCAAATTGGGTTAGATAGATAATGAGATTAGCTAGAACTTTCATGTTGTAATATGTTTCATTTGAGCGAAGTATCAGTGTCGTTCTGATGGAATACCGAAAGGGTGCGACGATTTGACATACAGTTAGTAAAACGTCCGTAACTTTCGTATCCGACCTCCAATTGGACCAGGCCAAATTGGGTTGGAAAGATAATAAGATTATCTACAACTTTCGTGAATGTTCAAAGTCGGTTGGAACGATTTAATATTTTCGTTTCAACGGAATACTGAAAGGGTGTCTGCAGTTTTCTGTCTGAAAAGGTGTATATGAGATATACATACATTTTGGCCCATCCTTATCCTATGTGATATAAATAGGATGTTTCTCTCTCTCTCTCTAGACCAATTGATTCAGTCCAACCAATTCATTCAGTTCAACCCCTGTGAAATTAATAAGATTAATCCAGAAATTAGAGAAAATCTTTCTCAAGAGTGATAGAGTGCGAAGAGAGAAAAACCGAGAAAAACAGTTTTTCCGGGGAAGAGAATCAATCGATCAAGCAAGTTCGCCGGTGTATCATCTAGGCAGGTGCATCCGCGACCGACGAACTCCGACTCACGGTGGATACAAGTAGAGGAGTGACACTTGTGGCTCTTCGATTGTGATCAACTCGAGGGAGAAAAAAAACGGTCAAAGACGGTGGAAGTGTTTGGACGTGGGACGCACGAAGACAACCGGAGGTGCATCAAGACGGTGGGAGACGTGTGGTATGGGACGCACGTGCTAGTCACCAACGTGATCGGAGAAAGAAGGAAGAACGATCAACCCGTCGTGCGTGATCAATTTCACGCTGGTAATCGTATATCTTACTTTGCATCGTACCCTCGAAGTCATGGCGTGATCTTGAATTTTGGGAACCGGACCGGGCCTTCATATCCGCTGCGTGGGCCCGGGGACGGGTGAATTCCCATCAGTAACGACTAATTTGACTTTGTGTCGGTTGTAACGGAACGCATGTCCGTTGTAACGGACCATTCAGAAAAACATGGTAAGGAAAATGTCTATGTGTTCTATAAATAGAACCCTTCTTTCATTATCTCTCCTCACTTCAACAAATATATTTTTTCCAATCGAAAGAGAGAATCCTTGCTATAATACCTTGAGTTTAATCTTCTAAAACATTCTTAGAGATTATTAGATCAATTTTCCTTCCATCAAATACGATTCCCAACTTGCGTGACCGATCACGTTTCGTTCGTATTAGATCATTGTAATAGGCTAGTGCAAAGTTTCTAAACCCCGCTATAGATCGATAGAAATACGTGTAAATCGATCGAGGCAAAACCTTGTACGAGTGATTCGGAAATTCAATCGAAAATCGAAAAGGCGCATGGCATCACCGGAGACGTAGGTACTTGTATTCAATCGAATCGGTTGATTGAGCAAGTAGCCGGTGAGTTAAAGCTACAAAGCAACCACCTACCGAACTCCGTCATCAAATATCTTGTGTTCAATTGTTCGGTATTTTGCATAATTTACTTTATATCATTTTGGCTTCCGCACTAAATTAAAATTTGTATACCTTAGCGCAAAAATTGCATTCTAGGTTTCCCTATTCACCCCCCTATGTGTTAGAATTAATCAATAGTTAGTATATATTATTTTAACACATAATGGTTAAATATATTGCATGGAGTATCTGTTTCAAATTAAATGAGTATATACATATGATACGGTATTTAATACGATATGACTTGATTTTTTGTCGTAGTTATTAGTAGAAAATATTTAAGATTAGTCGAATGAGTACCAATTTAAACTTAGTATTTAATATACATCGTGAAATATATGTATACAAAACAATTTCTAAAAATTTAAGATTATTTTCATAAATCTAGAAATATAAATAAGAAGTGGTAATTCAAGTTGATATATCACTCGTGATACTTAAAATATCAATTTAGTAATTTCTAAAATACATATAACTTAAACCACAATTTTTAAATGAGTAAAGTTAAAAAATTATATATCTTAAATTTAGTTAGTTCAAAATTAAAAACTAAAAATATCAAATTTATCTTTCCATGTCAAAATATTTATTAATTGAAATTAAACTTGAAACAATAAAATTTTGTCTTTTGTATATCTTCTATTTAATATAAAATTTGATTTAATCATCGTACAAAAATAAATGCAGTAGTCATATTTCTGATTTGATATTAAAATTGTTAATGTAAAAGACAAAATAAAAAAGATTTAACTTCATTTATAATTTTCTTAATAATATGCTTAATCTCTACATAATGATAGTTATCGATTTTGTTATAAATAATGATTAAGAAGCGGAGAGAGGACGCTTTAGTTGTTTGTAGTTTATTTTGATACAAAGAGTACGTGTCAAAATCTCGTAGAAAAGTTATATTTTTATCAATGTTTTAAATTGCGATATTGCGGTCCATTGCGGTCGGGTATTTTTTGTTGCGGATTGCGTTTGCGGACGCAATTGCGCCGCAATGTCCTTATTGCGAACTTCCGTCGCGATACTAATTTATGTAATAATTATGGTATATTTTATATATATTCACAAAAAAAAATCTCAAAATTATATCAATAAATTAAATCTCAAAATTATATATCTCAATCATAGAAAAATAATTAGATTATCATAACCAATAATAAAAATTTATACTTAGGTGCTGGCAGGGGTCAAATTTGGCAGACTATTTGACATGGACTATTTGCCCATTTATGAAATTTCAATGAACTAAAAATATTAAAGCAACACAAATCAATTTTTGAAATCAAAATATCAATGAAATATAATAACTATTATGAAATTCATACATTTGTAAATGAAATTGACACAATCTAGAAGTTATACATGCATTAAATGATTCAATTACTAAACAATTTCAGAAAAAAAAAAAAAAAAAAGTAAACCTAGATACCAAAATCAACCTGTAACTAGGGAAAAATCAGCAAAATTGAAACAAATGAACCTTGAGCAAGTCTCCTAGAGCTCTCCTCTTTCTTTTGAGCAAGAAAATTTCAACAAAAACCTCAATTTCCAGGGGTATCACCACAACCCTCCACTGCCCGCAGAGTCTTTTCCTCTTCTTTTTCTTGTCGTGAGATGTATAATGAAAGCCTCCAGTTAATATACCAAATACTTACTGGTCTCAATGAAAATCTGCACTTTATACATAAATTAAAGCCTCCACTTCATACATATAACTTAATGGATCAAATATCTTAACTTAATGGATCAAATATTTTAAATGAAAATGAATCAAACCCAAAACCACAATTTTCCCGCAATTAGCGCAATTTGCCCGCAATTGCGCCGCAATGCCCGCATTTTTTCGAAAACGAAATATCTCGCTATATGTTATTGAGATATTGCGGTTCTAAATTTCCCACCGCAATTTCCGCAATTGCGCCGCAATTTAAAACACTGATTTTTATATATACTGGAAGGTACCCTTGCTTCGTGTCGAGAACATAAAATATAAAATTTTAGAATGCGAAATTATTATTTTTCTTTTATAGTTTGCATTTTAGGAAATTAAAATATTATCTTTAATTTTTGTTGTGTGAAATAATCATGCTATGTATTTTAAATTTTATAGGGAATACATTTTTTTTTTTACATTTCTGACTTATGAGGTTACAAAAAAAATTTGGTTCATACTTTGTTCTAAGTTTTATAATGGTAATACATGATTCGTTATACTATACATGTGTTGTTATTATTTTATTTTGCTCGAGAATATTATATGCACTATAATTTCAAGGATAAGAATAAATATTTTTTTTCTGATAGAACTAACTTGTTAATTATATGTAAATATTTTAAAATAAAAAAAAATATTTTATTTTTGCAACAAAATAGGAACATATATTTTTTTTTTCCATTTCCCCTCTCATCGAATCTTAAATATCTTTCTAAAATTGTGTACACTCTATAATATGAATTTATTTATATATTAAAATAAGTATTATTGTGAATTTTTTAGATTTTAATATTATATTAAAATATACTATGAATTTATTTATATATTAGAATAAGTATAAAGATGGATTTATTTAGATATCCGTAATATATTCACTTTATTTGCACATTATTGTGACTCGTTATACGATTTGCTACAAAAGTGATACAACACTAAATATTGCTCATTATTGTGACTCGTTACACTATTGGTTACATTTCATGGGAACATAAATACCTTTCTAAAATTGACGTACACATTATACTATGAATTTATTTATATATTAAAATAAGAATTATTGTGAATTTCTAAGATATTAATATTATATTAAAATATACTATGAATTTATTTATATATTAAAATAAGTGATAAGATGGATTGATTTAGATATTTCTAGTACATTCACTTTACTTGCTCATTATTGTGGCTTTTACGATTGTCAACAAAATTGATACTATACTAAATCTTGTCTATTATTATGATTCGTTACACGATTGGTTAAAAAATGATAACATTTTTTTTTTCCAGAAAAGACCACTTGTCATGTTGTCATTTGAAAATTTGACTCATTACACGATCAACTACAAAATTGATCCAACGCTACATCTAATTAATTATTATGACTTGCTAGTTGTTACATATTTAGCTACAAAAAAATATAACATCAAATCAGAAAAAAGGACAGGTGTTAGGCTACGGTTCATTTGAATTGTTTTAATAGTAAACTAGCTTTATCCCCGCGCAATTGCGCGGGATGTTTTTAATATAATTATTTAAATAGAATTAACGTGTGTGCGAATTAACGCGCATGCGTTTGAACTAAATTAATCTAATCATGACATATTTGCAAATATCATGATATCAATAGATACATAAGGTTCATGAAATTAGTCTATCACGGATATTATTTTCTAATATAATTTGTATAAATAGCATTTGTTAAGGTGCTTCTAAAATCGATTAATATAATCAGGACATATTCGCAAATTTTAATATGTATGTAAAATAGGAAAAAAAGACCAAAATGTAAAATAAGAAAAAAGAATCAAAATGTAAAAAAGGATCGAAATGTAAATAAAAAAGGATCAAAATGTAAATAAAAAGGACAAAAATGTAAATCAAAACTAAAAAGGACCAAAATAAAAATTAAAAAATGTAAAAAAGGATCGAAATGTAAATTAAAAAGGACCAAAATATAAATTAAAACTAAAAAGGACCAAAATATAAATTAAAAATGTAAAAAAGGACCAAAATATAAATTAAAACAAAAAGGACCCAAATATAAATAAAAAGGACCAAAATGTAAATTAAAAAAATACTTATTACACAAAAGCCCTTGATGACGTGGAGGCTTAGAATTGCAAGAATTTTGTTTGATTTATATATAAGATATAATGTATGTAAAATAAGAAAAAAAAGACCAAATGTAAAAAAGGACCAAAATGTAAAATAAGGAAAAGGATCGAAATGTAAATTAAAAAGGACCAAAACGTAAATAAAAAGGACCAACATGTAAATTAAAACTAAAAAGGACCAAAATATAAATTAAAAATGTAAAAAAGGACTGAAATGTAAATAAAAGAGGATTAAAATGTAAATTAAAAGGACAAAAATGTAAATTAAAACTAAAAAGAACCAAAATGTAATAAGAAGGACCAAAATATAAATTAAAAAATGTAAAAAAGGATCGAAATGTAAATAAAAAGGATCAAAATATAAACAAAAAAGATCAAAAATGTACATTAAAACTAAAAAGGACCAAAATGTAAATAAAATGGACCAAAATGTAAATTAAAAAATATTTTTTTTACAAAAAAGCCCCCTGATGACTAGGGATGTCAATGGGTCGGGTAATACCCGAACCCGCGGGTACCCGACCCGAATGGGGCGGGTATTACCCGAAAAAAATACCCGCGGGTCGGGTATTACCCGAAAACAAAATACCCGATTCGGGTCCGGGTCGGGTTCGGGCGGAGTACTACCCGCCCCGCGGGTAACCCGAACCCGTACCCGTACCCGAAAATTACCCGAAACTTATATTACAAATTAACTCTCATAATGTAGGATCTTTATGTATTTTAAATTATTGTTGGATTATTTTAGACAATTATTAATACCTTGATTATTTTAATATTTTCTATTTTGGTTATATTGAGCAATTTCTTCTATTAATACCTTTATTGTTGGACGTTTAGAAAAAAAAAATCAATTTTCTTTATACGGTCATGTAATTGTGTCATGTAATTGCTTGTCATGTAAATATGTAATTGCTTTTAATTAGTGTAATGGTTGTAATTGTTTAAATAAAAAAATATATATTCATCCCCAAAAAAAAAAAAAAAAAAAGAAGTAAAATTTCGGATAACGGGAAATTACCCGCGGGTTCGGGTTCGGGTTCGGGTTCGGGTACAGCTTTTTACCCGCGGGTATTTTTGGTTAGGGTTCGGGTAATACCCGAAATTTCGGGTTCGGGTATGGGGAAGGCTTACCCGAACCCGACCCGCCCCGTTGACATCCCTACTGATGACGAATAAAATGGACCAAAATGCAAATTAAAAAAATATTTTTTTACAAAAAAACCCTGATGACGTGGAGGCTTAGAATTGCAAGGATTTTGTCTACTTTATACATAAGATTAATTAATAATAGTATAAATAGTATAATAGTATAATATAGAGGCCTTCTACCATGCCCCCCTCATTTTCCCCACAAAATCACGATAGAAATCCCAAGATAATTAATTCCTGATTACCTCTCTCTCAATTAACGGTTAATCCATATTTATTAATAATTGAATATTCCTAATTAATCGTTAATCTATAACGATCTTAATTATGTATTAAATTTTTAATAACTATGAATTAATTGTTAATTAATTTTGTCAATGATGGATTAATTGGGAATAGTGACGTCAGGGTGATGCAATCACGATTTTTATGGGGGTCAGGCCATAATTTATCCATAATATATACATATGTTACAATTACCTCAAATCTAGAATTATGATTCACCACATAATTATACTACCTACTAACCCAACAGAGATAAAATGGAAGATAAAATAATCAGATAAGTTGTATTATATTATCTTATTTAGATGTGCTTGATTTTTCCGGTTCAGCCTGGTTGGACAAATTTATTTATGGGAAAATTGTTCTGTAGTGAGAAGATGCTAAATGCCTACCTAAATCCTTTGGACTTGTATTCTGTGTTATACTTATGTATTATGCAATCTCCATGTCAACTATATTCAGAGACATTTTATTCTTTTTTTTTATGAATCAGATTCAATTTTGGAGAATTCTTCAAAGACCCCCTGACTTTTTTGAGATTTCTCAAAACCCCCTAACTTTTTGATTATTTGAAAAACCCCCTATAAATTGAGTTTAATTCTTTAAAAATTCCCTACTAGTGTTATCATTCATTTTCCATCCAAATTATTTCTTTTTTGGACCAAAATACCCTCACAATTTCTTTTATAATTGAATTTATTCTAAAACTAATAAATAAATAATATTTTACAATATAATATTTCATAATATTATAAGTTGATATTTATTATTCTATTCTATAATTTATTATATGATTTTTATATAAAATTATTTCATGTAAAATTTAAAAATGTAATGTGAAATAGTATTTATTTAATAAAATAATACTTTATATATATATTACAAATAGTAAAATAAAATAGTGAATTGTAAAATATTATCACAAACTATTTTTAATTATAATAACGTGAAATATTTATCATGAAATATTTAATTTATTTATGTATTTATTAATTTATAATGAATAAAAGAATTTATAATAGAAAATCAAGAAGGGTATTTTTGTCCAAAAAAATAAAAATTGGATGAAATGTTAAAGTTAACATTGGTAGGGGTTTTTTTAAGAATTAAATTCAATTTATAGGGAGTTTTTTAAATAATCAAAAAGTTAGGGAGTTTTTGAAGAATCCCAAAAAAATTAGGGGTTTTTTCAAAAATCCCCCTTCAATTTTTGGGAACTAGTCATTCCAATTGTTTTGGATCTCCTTTGTAAATATTGATTAGATTATATTACAGTAATGTATATATGCTATATGTGTCATGTGTGCAAAAATGAAAATTAAGTCGGTAAATAAATGTCCATTTTCAGTTTAGAAGTCGTATGTACTTTTACAAAATAAAATAGTATGAATTTTTTTAACAATAAAAATTAGCATATTTGGTTCGGTATCTGTTTTGTAAGTCATGAATTTAATTTTATTATCATTAAATAAATTTAATGAATATGGAACACTGGGCATTTTAATTTCATAAATATATATAATATAAGAGTAGTGATGTACACCCATAGAACTCTTTCTCACACTTCTTGATGACATGACATGATTTTTAAATTTTAAATTTAACATATTTATGCACGGTTTGACATCTTAATTTGATTTTAACACTTAATTATAATGTTAAATCATGAATTAAAATGTTAATTTTTTAGGTGTTAAACAATATTCATATCATCAAGTCTTTTGAGGAGACTTTAAGAGTAGGTCTAATATTTTCCATAATATAAAGTACAAATCGGAAACCAAAATATATATAAATTAAAAAAAAATATGCAAGGTAGATTTTTTAATATAAAGAAAATATTGGCTTTAGCCAAATCCTCTCTCTCACCTCACTCTTATCCACAGCATAAGCATTTTTGTCAATTCATAAATGAATTAAAAAGAAAAGAATAGTATCTGGTTAGCACATTGCCATATACTCTCCCGCCAATTGACCCTACGAGAACGAGTATTATTATGAGATCCGAACTAGTCACTATCCCTGTGTCACCATTGCCAACTCGATCCTAATTATGTGGTTCTAGTAGATCCGGTAGAACCAAATGTAAAGCTATTATTTCCAAGAATAACCAAAACTAGAAATATTCATATCACTAATTGTACAACTACATTCAAAATTAGACCCCACTAACCCTAATTGCATGCCGACAACTGGACTATGCGACACTATGTCCATTCTACGTTGGATTCTTTGTTGCCATACTTGGAGATGAAACTTGAAGGGAAGTATATGTATGTGATTATGCTAGTGTATTTTACGATAAAATTGAGAAATTATGTACTACCTTCCAATGAAGTTCATCAATGCATTGATAAACATGATGATTTTGGACTTACGTGGCAACCATTGATACGGGGCAAGATCCACCATTGTCACACGTGAAAACAGTGTCTAACTTATGTGGGAGAAAAATTATACATGATGATTTTGGACTACTTTCCAATAAAGTTCTTTTAGATATTTCAAGATCCCTGCGAGGATGTAACCAAAATTATGTTTTAGATAAACATTTTTAATATAGGTCATACAAAAAGCCACATTGAGATGCCACCAAAAGAACCTTGCTTTGAATGCCTCAGTGTCAGTTACCATCGGATCAATCCCTTCCTTTTCCACGTGTTTCCGTGAAAGGGAGCGAAATAAATGTATCTTTCAAGATAAAATGTAAGGAAAATTAAGATTTGGGAGTATCAATCTCACTTACTTAATTGCAAAAGATAGAAAATTTAAGGCAATGTTGATTGCTTTGAAGTTCCAAGTTTAAACTACCAACACCCAATTTTGATAGTATGATAAAACTACCAACACCCAAATTTAATTTTTTTTTTGTTACAAGTCCGTAAACACACACTCACACACACACTAGAGACTAAATGATATCTTAATAGAAAATATCTTCATAGTTCATCTGCATGCAAGACTCGAACTTTGCACCTCTAAAAAGTGAGGCTAGATAGCAACTCCTGAATTTGATAGTACGACAGAACCGAAATGAAACCATAAAAGGTTAAATAATAACTTAGCATGCGTATTTCTCTTGTCCAATGACTAAACTCCACTTTTAATCCCACTTTCAAAGTATCATGATAATAGAGAAATTAAAAAGGTAGTATCTGATTCTTTATTGTTTAATTTGCACCAACTTTCTGTTTTATTTTGTTAAAAGTGTGGTTAATTAAGTAATGAATAATTGTTTACTGCAATGGAGGAGCCCAATACTGTACCGGTGACCACTGTCTTTGTCCGTCAATTTTTCCATAATTAGTGAAATTTTTTCATTTGTGTCCAACAAAACTACATAATTTAAAGTCTAAATAATGAGTAATTATATGACTAGGTAATTCAATCACAAATTTGATACAAATATCCAAGTTAACAATATTATCTGGTCATGTATGAACTCAAAATGAAATATTAACTTATATACTTATGTAAATTTTGTGATTTAATTATATGACCGTATCAAACAAATAATAGTACTTGTAGTTTAAGATAATATTTTTATTTTATAAATATTAGGTTCGTAAGAACCGATATTAAAACTTAGATGTGAGTGATGTTAATTGAAAATATTAGAAATAAATATTAACTTGATGATTTATATATGTTGTGTATAGTCAAATAGTGATATTAATTAAAAATATCAAATCAAAACCACGCAAAAAGTCTTGCGAGGGAGGGGCATGAGCTTGTTGCGACACACACACACACACACACACACCCCCCCCCCCTTCTCATTCGCATGTCCTCATCAAATTCTTCAATCTTTTTTTATCATTACTTTTTAATTTGTTCTTTAAATATCTTTGTATGCCTTTCTAATATATTCATCTCTATTGAAAAATAAAGATTCTAAAATATTATTTCGGAAACAGTCAATAATTGCAATTTGCAAATGACATGGAAAAATAGATAAGCTAATAATATACTACATCTTTTATATTTGGACACAACATCGTTGACATATTGGAAGATATTCTTCAAATTCAAAAAACTAAACTTACAAGGAAACAAATTAAAAAGAAATTAAAAAGAACGAGTAAATAGAGAAGCCTCGGTGGTCCTCTATTTATTAATGTCAATGAAATTTGAATTCATAATTTTTCAAAACATATGATTTTTATGTCTCACAATTAATCACTGGACTATGAGTCAATTGACAAACTTTTATTTTATTGATTGTTTGTTCTTTTATTTCAACTTTGCCGTTATTGTGTTTGCAAAAAACTGTAAACTTAATCGAAATATTTCACACAAATATAATACTTGTTTAGGAATGATTTTGAAGCGGGTCCCATCAAGTTATATGTAGAAAAAACTATTAAAAAAAATACGAGGATTACTTCGATATACCTAGACTTTTCGTATATTAAACAATTTTACTAGTAACGATAAAACACCCACATATATGTATATATTAAACAATATATATTAATTATAACTTTTTATATGATTTTTAATTATTTAATAATAATTTGTTCTTCTATTACAACTTTGCCGTTACTTTTTACGTATTCAACTATTCGTAGGTATATTTATTATTAACGATAAAACAACAACGCATGTATATATATCAAAATATATGCAATAAAAAACTTTCCCTTCACTAAATTCTCATGGAATATTTACTTAAACACGTTATAAATTTAAACTTAAAAATCATATTCAATATATTCTACCATAAAAAACTAAAAACAATATCATAACAACATATAGGAATAAATTATAATTAAATTATTAATTATTAATTTCCCTATACAGATTTTAATTTTTGTACAAGGACATAAATACAAATTTCCTTAAATAAACATTTTATTACACAATTCCCCACATATTCGCGTTTTTCACCCCCTTGCATTTTTTCCCCTCTTCTCAGTTCTCACTCTATAAATACGCCCCTACCTCTCTGCCCCTCTCTTCTCCACTCCAATCCCTTCACTAAAACCCTCAAATCCGCCCTAATCAATAATCAATGGATTCTTACTATGCATTCAACTTGGCTTTGGCGGCGATGGTCGGCGCCTCTTTCGCCGCCGTTTCCGCTTACTATATGCACCGCAGAACCCTAAACCAGCTTCTCCAGTTCACTCGTGAGCGTTCCTCTAACCCGTCACGTCCGCCTAGGCATACGTCCAGGAGACGCCGCGGCAAGGAGGTTGTTAATGCGGACGGAGAAGAGGAGGAGGAATACGAGGAGTTGGATGTGGATGGAGAAGAGGACGTTAATGGAAAGGGTACTACTGTTAATGGTGGACTTACTATTCCTCCTGGATTGCCCAGACTCCATGTTCCGAGAGAAGGTATTGATCACTGCCCCTTGGCTCGCCTGTCTTCTTTTCTGACTTCTCGCCGGAGTGAAAAATTCTCAATTTCACTGCTTTTGGTGATAATTAGTCCATATATTCGAGAAGTTAATGTATTAATTTGGTTCAAAATCAGATTTGTACTATTAGGATCCATCTTTCTAGTAAAAAAGCTTAAAACTTTCTAGTTCGTTGGATGTAATGAAATTAATTGATATGCGACAAACAATTGTGAATTATCTTTAATCAATTTCAGTACTTCAATTTCCCAATTTAACACCACAATTAAACAAATAAATTGATTAATTAATTAATAATTAACCAGGTACAACAAGGGCAATAGCACATTCAGGATCGAGCAAGCGACTTGGGCATTTAATACGCCCCGCTTCTCCAAAATCTCCCATTGCAAGTGCGAGTGGCTACGACAGTCTTGGCTCTGACGAAGATGCCGACATTTTAGAAGACGATCCTAAACTTGATGCTATTTACGCCCATACCAACGGCGGAGTCGAAGCTGAAAGGAAGACCATTCTCGAGGAACTACCAAATAATATCGTTACCGAAAAAGGAGAATCCAGTGGTTTGTCAACCAGTATGATACGGTCTAAAAGTGTAGCGGGGGATTTGCACGGAGTTCAACCCGATCCAATAGCAGCGGATATTCTTCGCAGAGAACCCGAACAAGAATCCTTCACCCGAGTCCTCATCAATCCTATCGGTATCTATTTCTGTCACAATTACCCTTTCCTAAAACAAAAATACCATTTTTACCCTTTGGAAGTTAAAAAAATTGTTTTTTGAAATTGCAGAGAGACCAGCGATAGAGGAATTTGACGTGTTTAAAACGCTTCAGAAATGTCTCGAATTACGAGAAAATTACGTTTACAAGGAGGAAACTTCGCCGTGGGTAAAAGAAGTTATTACCGATCCGAGCACTCCAAAACCAAACCCTAACCCCTTCAGTTATTCTGCCGAAGAAAAATCCTGCGTAATTTCAAATATAACCCAAAAAATTAATTTGAAATTTCTTTAATTAAATTTGATTTTTTTGTGATTTTGTAGCATCATTTTGAGATGGTGGATGGAGTGGTACACGTGTACGAAAACAAAGAGAGTAGAGAGAGAATATATGGAGTACAAGACGCGACCACTTTCTTCACGGATTTGCATCATATTCTCAGAGTTATCGCTGCGGGAAATATCAGAACTGTTTGCCATAATCGTCTCAACCTTCTAGAACACGTAATTTTTCAAAAATACCCTTGTTTCATATATGTATAATTTTTAACCTTTCTTCATTATTTTGAAAAATATAGAAATTCAAGTTCCATTTGATGTTAAATGCGGATAAAGAATTTCTCGCACAAAAAACGGCACCGCATAGAGATTTTTATAATGTTCGAAAAGTGGATACTCACGTTCATCACTCTGCTTGCATGAATCAAAAACATCTCTTGAGATTCATCAAGTCCAAGTTGCGCAAAGAACCAGACGAGGTATGAAAATTACATTTTAGTCCTCGTAACTTTTGTTTCCTTTATTTATTGTTTTGTTTAGGTTGTGATATTTAGAGATGGTACTTACATGACTTTAAAGGAGGTCTTTGAAAGCTTGGATTTAACTGGGTGAGTATTCAATGCGTTATTACTTATTTGCAAATTTAATTTGAGTTCACGTAAGATATTTATTTTTTGTACTTTATTATAGGTATGACTTGAACGTGGATTTAATGGATGTGCATGCTGATAAAAGCACGTTTCATCGATTTGATAAGTTCAATCTCAAGTACAATCCTTGTGGACAGAGTCGTCTCAGAGAAATATTCCTTAAACAAGATAATCTTATTCAAGGTATTCATTAAATCAACTGCTTTTTAACACTTTAGTCCTTGACTTTTATTTAAATCAATTTTTGGTAATTTTTACCAGGTCGCTTTCTAGCCGAATTGACCAAGCAAGTTTTCTCAGATCTTACTAGTAGCAAATATCAGGTATTATATTATAATTATAATATCTATATAACCTTTTTATATTTAAATTATCATATAGTTTCTAACTCTGAAATTTGTATTATTTTTTATGGTTAGATGGCTGAATATAGAATATCAGTATATGGGAGAAAACAAAGCGAATGGGATCAACTTGCCAGTTGGATCGTCAATAATGACTTGTACAGTGATAATGTCGTTTGGTTAATTCAGGTCTCTCTCTCTCTCTCTCGATTTCTCTCTCGATCTCGATCTCGAAAATCTTTAACATTCATTTATAATATTTTTTTTTTGCAGATCCCGAGACTATATAATATATACAAAGAAATGGGAACCGTTACATCTTTCCAGAAAATACTCGATAATATTTTCCTCCCTCTCTTCGAAGTCACCATCGACCCTGATTCCCACCCACAATTACACGTTTTCTTAAAACAGGTAATTTATTTATTTAATTAATTAATTAATTCCATTATTAGTTAATAAATATAAGATTTGTTTTTAATTTAATAAGGTTGTGGGATTAGACTTGGTCGATGACGAGAGCAAACCAGAAAGAAGGCCCACAAAGCACATGCCTACTCCAGAGCAATGGACTAACGTTTTCAATCCTGCTTTCTCTTACTATGCGTACTATTGTTACGCTAATTTATTCACGCTCAATAAAGTACTTTCTCTCTCTAGAAAATTTCTTTGTTCGGTAATTGGTTTTGATATTTTTGGCTGAGTATTTTTTTTGGAATTTTAGCTGAGGGAGTCGAAGGGGATGAGGACAATCAAGTTCCGCCCGCATGCTGGAGAGGTAAAGGGCTTTTTCGTAAATTGTATTTTTATGGGCTTTTTCGTAATTTTGTTTTCTTCTTGTTTGGTTATAGGCTGGAGACATTGATCACTTAGCTGCGACGTTTCTCATTGCGAATAATATTTCTCATGGTATTAACTTGAGAAAGTCGCCTGTTCTCCAGTACTTGTACTATTTAGCCCAGGTATTTAATATTGAATATACTATTTTTAATTTGTTATGTTTTTAATAATGTATAATAATGTTTTTTTTTTTAATTTTGATTAGATTGGATTGGCAATGTCTCCTCTTAGCAACAATTCTCTCTTCCTGGATTATCATAGGAATCCATTTCCCATGTTTTTCCAGAGGGGTTTAAATGTTTCTCTCTCAACCGACGATCCGTTGCAGATTCATCTCACTAAAGAACCTTTGGTCGAAGAATACAGCATTGCTGCCTCGGTATAATTTTCTCTCTCTCTCTCTCTCTCTCATGGTTATGTTCAATTTTAGTGATGCTTATTTATGTATTTTTTATATGTAGTTATGGAAGCTAAGTTCTTGTGATTTATGTGAGATTGCAAGGAACTCGGTGTACCAATCAGGATTCTCCCACGCTCTCAAGGTCTAAACCCAAAACCCCACACCCTAAATAAACAAATAATTTTATGTTTCTTATTTTAGTAATTTTGTTATTTAATTGATGAGTTTTTTTTTTGTAGTCGCATTGGATTGGTAGAAATTACTACAAGAGAGGACCTGATGGAAATGATATACACAGAACTAACGTGCCTCATATCAGACTCGAATTTAGATACTCGGTACAAAAAATATATTTTCTGAATTGCCATTTGTAAAGTTATATTGTTAACTTTGTACTTATTTTGTAGATATGGAGAGACGAGATGAGGCTCGTTTATTTAGGTAATGCTAAGATACCTAAAGAAGTCGATCCATAAGATGCGGCTCGAATCAAGAGTTAGTGTAAATTTAAAGAAAAAACATCTGGGTTTAAAATTTATAATAAAACAATAAACAAGTACTCTTTATTTATGCGTTTTGTTGTAATGTGTTGCGGATATTCCTTTTTATTTATGCAATAATTGGATGGTTGTATTTTTTTTTCTTGTATTTTTAGATTAAAAAAATTGTTCAAAATAATTATAAATTTATAATGCACCTGTTAATTTTTCTTTGAATTTTTCTATGTTTTTTATATATGTATCATAATATTTGTAAGCAGGTCGTTTTACTTTTGCAGAGCAATTGGAGGATTTTGTTGTTGCAATATTCGATAATTTATGGTTTATTTTGAAATTTAGAAATAATAATGCAATAATGTAAGAACTTTTAAATAAAAACCTTGTGTTTGATCATATGTGCATATAAAAGTATATTCATAATCAATAAATATGTAATATAAAATTCGAACGCTAAATTATCGACCCGATTATCACAAGAATTCATTTCCAATGTTTTTCCAAAGGGAAATTTTCAAAAAACCCCCTATCTTTTTTGGATATTCTAAAAAAACCCCTATCTTTTTGGAAACTCCAAAAAACCCCCTCTACCAAACTTTTATTTTCAAATACCCCCTATGGGGTTAAAATTAACTATGGATGGTGTTAAATATTTTTTTATGACCAAAATACCCTTCTATTTTCATATGTATATTTTTGTTATTTTTTCATTAATTTTATTAGTTTTAAGAAAATTCATAAATAATTTTTAACATATAATGATTTCACAAAAATAAAATTATTAAATGTTGTGTTTGTATAATTTTAATATTTCATTTATTATTCATGATAAACTAACATCAGATAATAATAAAATAAACACCTTGAAAATATAGTGATAGAAAAATATTTCTTTAAACATCTATTTTATTTTTATTTTCGTTCTTCTTTTACGAATGTTTTTAATAGATTCATGATATTTTAATTTTTAAATATTTACAAGGTGTTCTTTTAATATTATTGTTCATCTTATTATTATTTTATGTTATTTTTTCAGTAAAAAAATATGAAAGTCAAATATATATAATGTAGGAAATATTAAAATTATATAAATATAACATATGATAATTATTTTTTAAAAATTATTATAAGCTAAAAAAAAATTAGGACTTTTTTAAAATTAATACAAATAACAAAAACATTATTTTAATTACTAAATATGTAAAAAAGAAGGATATTTTGGTCATAAAAAAATATTTAACACCATCCATAGTTAATTTTAACCCCATAGGGGAGTATTTGAAAATAAAAGTTTGGTAGAGGGGTTTTTTTGGAGTTTCCAAAAAGATAGGGGGTTTTTTAGAATATCCAAAAAAGATAGGGGGTTTTTTGAAAATTTCCATTTTCCAAATGAGTCTGAATGCTTCACTTTCTAGTTTCACTTTCTACTGGCGTTCCTTTTGACACAACCAAAAATTACTCTTCTACTTGGGGATTGCCATATTACTTTGCAGTCCCTCTTTAGTCTGACTCTCAATATACCTTTTCGGGTATAAAAGATAATGATAATAATTAAACTGTAGATAAATCATAACAATAGTTGTGATCTAATCTAATCAAATTTAAAGTGCGCAGTGTTTATATCAGCACAAAAATGATAATTTAGTGACTTAGTTTAAGCAGCAATCAAACTTTAATTATATTCTGTAAAATGTACTTCATATCAGGAATTTATTTGTATAGATTATAGACCATGCCCAAGACAACAAATAAAGATTGAAATCAAGCAATCTTAGCAAGCAAGAGGTCAAGGAAGTACTCTCCGGCAAGGAGGTCACCTCCCTGAGGTGATCAAAAACACAAAACTCAACCAAAATACAAACATGGAGGGCACTTAATTACAAATTAACCAAAAACTCTCAAAAAACCACCTGAAACCAGCCAAATCCAAACCAAAACCTGAAAGAAGAGTAAAGATCAGATACAAAAGAGAACTAGTTCAAAGGAGACATCAGAGGATCGAGAGAAGGAAGATCTACAGAGACTTACTCCAAAGATTCATCATCTTCAATACTCGCTAAGTCTTCTAATACTTCTCATTTAATTATTCTCTAATCATGAACCTATCATATAAACAAATTTTAGAAAATAATTTAGAAATGGAAAAACCTTGGATTTATGTCTCAAAAAAACCAAAATATAATCCTAACAATCAGGTCAGAAAACAACAAAAATGCTATAGGTGTTTAGCAAATGACCATGTTAGAGAAGAATGTAGGGGGGGCAATAAGATGTTTTAGATGTCTAAAATTAGGGCATATCCAAACTAATTGCTATACAAATATCTCCAAAGTCCAATCAAATTTTCAAAATAATTTCAAAAATAATATCTCCGAAATCCAAAATAATTTCAAAAATCAAAATATACCTGTTTGTCCAGAAGAAGTATACCCTAAAAATGCTCCTAGAAATGCTCCTAGAAATGAATTCTTTCCTCAAAAGGCAAAATTTCCTGATAATTATAATTATACAAATCAATTAAACAAAGACAAAGAAGTAATCTTGACATCAGAAAAAAGGAAATTAATGTGTATATGAATAAAACATTCATACCATCAGATAAAACAAAGTATATTACAAAATCCATATCTCTATTTAATCTACCTTTAAAATACTGCAATGCTTATGATATTTCTGAAATCATTAAATCAATAGGTTTTTTAATAGGGGTAGGATCATACAACCCAAATGAAACAATAAAAAACATCTCTCTTTCAATAAATTGTATACCCAATAAACCTATACCAGAGATAATAAATGTCTTTGATAATGAAAATAACTTCAAAATCTTGGTAAAGGAAGTAAAGGATATACCTAGTACCTCACATAATGAATCTCAAGACAAAATATTAAAAAATATTAATCAAGGAAAACTTCACGAAAATAATTCTAATAAAAATAGAATAACTAATAATAAATTGGGAAAAAATACAAAATTTCAAAAAACTAAACCTAAACAAATTTGGCAGAAAAAGAAAAAAATTATGCAAATATGGAGAGAAAAGAAAAAATCAGAAATTGATTCAACCAACATTTCAAATGAGGAAGTAATAAATGAAAATAAATCAGATAACTTAATAATATCTAACTTAAAAAATGGTCATGATATGTTCCTAATTGACTCAGAAAAATTTAAAAAAATAATAAAAATACCTATTTATAAAGAAATTTTTATGGAATTATCTAATAATAATGGTATGAAGTTATTAAGTAATAAATCTAATATAAAGAGTACTACACTAAAATTTCAATTAACAGAAAAGGGACTAAAAATTATATCAAATTATGCTAACTTAATTCAACAGAAAAAAACAAAAAAAGCATATATAACAAACATCATACCAGAAATAACTGAAGAATCCTCCAAGGGTAAAATGGGAAACCTAGAATTACCTACACAGGAAAATAACAAGTATTATTTAACAGAAAAAGAAGAAAGTTATATAAATATGGAAAATTCACAAGATTTTGAAAACTTAATAGATCCATTAAATGAAAACTCAAAATTCAGACAGAAAAAAATAAAAGATTATTTTTCATCAAAATCAAAAATATATAGTAACACACAGATCGAAATAACTGAAAATAATCTAACAGAAAACACAATAAATAATAAACTGCAAAACACAACAGAACAAAAATGTAAGGAAATTGCCAAAAGCATCCAATTTGAAGATCAAAGAAGAAGTACAAGACTTCAAAAAAAACAAATTGGAATATATACCTCTCCAGTACAAAAAGCACAATTGGTAAAATTCAAAGAAATTCAAAAAGAAAGAAATAAAAGACAAAAATCAAAGAAAAACAATATCAGCAATATAAAGGAACTAAATCTAGAAAACACAACCAAATTATCATCTCCAGAAGAAATAATAGAGATATTATCATCAACAGGAATAGAAATCAATACAAATCTTAATGAACAAATCATAAGCATGTTAGGTGCAGATGAGAGTAAAAGATAAGATAAAAAAAAAAAAAAAAAAAAGCATAACAGTAACAGTATAAAAATTAAATAATGATATACAAAAAATTAAAAATATTTTCATGGAATGTTAGGGGCCTAAATGATAATAATAAAAAATACCTGGTAAATAAGACCATCACAGATGAGCACACTGATATCTGTTGCCTACAAGAAACAAAACTGAATTTAATTAATGATCAAATTAATAAAGAAATTTGTGGAAAAAATCTAACTGGATTTGATTATTTAGAATCACAAGGGGCATCTGGAGGAATTTTAATATCATGGAATAAAAAATTATTTAATCACATATCAACTACTAAAAATAATTTCTCAATATCAATAACTTTAAAAAACTTATGGGATGCAAAAGAATTTCAAATAACAGGAGTTTATGGTCCTATTAATAGAAGTGAAAAGCAGGAATTTTTAAATGAGTTAAAATTAATAGGGGATAATAATATAATTAATAACAACTTACCTTGGATATTATTAGGAGATTTTAACTTGGTATTTTACACACATGAAAGATCAGGACAATATAATAATAACAATTTTACAACCGAGTTTAGAAATTTAGCAAATGATTTGAATTTAATAGATCTTCCACTCAAAGGACAACAATACACATGGAAAAACTCAATATCAAAAGCAAGATTAGACAGAATTTTATTAAATAAAAATTGGTTAAAAGATTTTCCAAATTCACAGCAATCAACAAGAATAAATACCTGTTCAGATCACACTCCTATTCTATATGAAGCTAATACTAAATACCCTATTTTCAATGGATTTAGATTTGAACAAAAATGGTTAAAAATAGAGGAATCAACACAAATTATAGAATCTTATTTAAATAATAATAAAAGTACAACTATGAAAAATCTTTATGAAAAGCTCAATAAATTAAGTAAAATTCTTAAAGACTGGCACAAGGAATTGCATAAAAAATACAATATTCAAATAGAAAACTATAAAAAGATAATACAGTGGATTGATAAATTAGAAGATACCAGGCAGTTAACAAATATTGAAAATTGGCTAAAAATTAAAGCAAAATTAAGATTTGAAAAAATTAATTCACTAAACAAAATCTACTGGAAACAAAGATCCAAATTTAATTGGGTAAAAAATGGGGATGCCAACACTAAATTTTTCCATTTACATGCAACAATAAAAAAATCAGGGAATATGATAGCAATTCTAAAAGACAAAAATGGAAATGAAGTCACAGAACATACAAATAAATCAAAAATAATTTTTAATTTTTATAGGGACCTAATAGGAAAAGAAGTCATTTCTGAAAACAAATTTGGACAGATTAATTTAGAACAATTATATCAAGGAGGAAACCTAGATTTATCTCTATTAGAAAATGATTTTACAACTGAAGAAATGGAAAATGTAATAAAAAATTGGAAATCTGAAAAGAGCCCAGGACCAGATGGGTATATAGGGGAATTTTACAAAAAGTATTGGTATTTACTAAAAGATGAAATAGTGGGAATTTTTAACAGAGAAGGTCAAAATGGTTTAGCAAAATTTAATACATCATATATTTGCTTAATTCCAAAAAAAGAAAATGCAATTGAAACAAAAGATTTTAGACCTATAAGTCTAGTTTCTAGTATACAAAGAATTTTTTCTAAAACATTAGCAAATAGACTAAACATGCATATACATGACATGATATCAAAAAACCAATCAGGTTTTTTAAAAAATAGGAGTATATCAGAAAATTACATCTATGCTAGAGAAGTTATTTGCTTGGCAAAAAGACAGAAATGCCCTTTGATAATTCTAAAATTAGATATACACAAAGCATTTGATACTGTGTCTTGGGACTTTTTAATAAATATCTTAAAAACAAGGGGCTTTGGAGATAAATTTATAAATTGGATAAAAAATTCAGTGTTAAAGGGTTCAGCAAGGGTAATATTAAATGGAAATCCTGGGAAATATATATACTTAAAAAGAGGATTAAGACAAGGTGATCCAATGTCTACATTTTTATTCCTTCTAGTAATGGATGTATTATCTAAGTTACTAGAAAAATTAAGTGACAAAAAATTTATAATTAAACCATTAGAAAATATTCATACAAGTCTTTTTTATGCTGATGATTCAATACTATTTTTAAAACCTAATATTCATAATATTCAAAGATTGAAATATATACTAAATTTATTTGGTGAGCAATCAGGATTGAAAATGAATTTTTTAAAATCAGAAATTATTCCAATAAATGTGGAAGATAATGTAGTATCAGAAATTTCTCACATACTTGAATGCCCAATTGGAAAATTCCCTATTAACTATCTAGGTTTACCCTTACATTACAAAAAACCAACAAAAGAGCAATATATTAAAATAATAGAAAAAATTACTTCAAAATTAGAAGGGTGGAAAGGAAATATGATTAATAAAGCTGGAAGATTAGTATTAATAAATTCTGTTTTAACATCTATACCAGTATATTATTTCACAGTTTTCAAATTCCCAAAATGGGTATTTAAAGAAATTGACAAAATCAGAAAAAAGTTTTTTTGGAAAGGAAATTCAAATTCAGGTTATAATTTAGTTAATTGGGAATTAGTATGTCAACCAAAAGCTAAAGGAGGTCTAGGAGTAATTAACTTAGAATTATTTAATAAAGTACTACTAATTAAATGGTTATGGATTTATTATTTATCAGAAGATAAATTAGGTTGGAAAAATATAATTGGAGATATAACAGAAATTAATGAAGAAAATCATAATATTAAAAATTACTCATATTTTTGGACAGATGTGATTAAAAACATAGACTTTTTTAATGATAGCCTACAAATAATAATAGGAAATGGGGAAAAATGTAATTTCTGGAAAGGCAGATGGACTAATCAACCATTATACTTAAAATTTAAGGAATTATATTCATACTGTGAAAACAAATTTGGTACAGTCAAATACTTTATGCAAAAAATAAATGAATCAAATTTATATACCAGTCTAGGGATAATAGTACCTTTATCGAATATGGCAAATGAGCAGTTTTTAGATCTTCAGCAAATATGTGAAACCCTAGACATCAATCCAGCACAAAAAGATGAACTACAATGGAAATGGAATAAAAATAAGGGTTATTCATGTAAAAGTACTTACCAAACAGTAATAAAAGGAGTATATGTTGAAGCATATTATAAGAACATTTGGAAAATAAAAATTAATCTTAAAATTCAAATATTTTTATGGCTAATGAGCAAAAGAAAATTACTAACCATAGACTCATTACAGAGGAAGGGCTGGCATATCCCGAATAGATGCCCTCTTTGCAAAATCACTGAGGAAAATGTGGAACACTTAATTAGTCAATGTCAATTCATAAATAACATATGGATTAAATTACATAATATATTAGACATGCATATAGTGCAAAATTTCAATCCACTGGAAATTATTATAAATAACAGAGAAAATAAGGATTATCAGGTCCTATTAAGCATATCAATGTACCAATTTTGGTTAGAAAGATGTTGGAGATCATTCACAAATGTACAATTAAATGAATGGCAAATAATAAACCAAATACTATATGAATATAAATTAAATCAAGCTAATAACTTTGATGATTTGGATTTACATCAAATCCATAATTGGGTACCAGAAAGGGAATTAGGAAATAATGATTTTAATTTGCCAGATAACTTAAATTCAGGAGATTCAGACTACACTAATATGAATTTGAATTCTAATGCAGACTTGGAGCAAAGATTGGAACAGGAGTACAATACAGATCCAGAAGGAAGAAGAATGCAATTAGAAGATCGAAGGTTATGGTGGTTTAATGCAATTAGCGAGCAATCGACAAATCATGACCAATTAACCAACGATCCAGAAGAACCAGATAGAGATGATGAAGAATTCAGACTGATCTATGAACGATTGAGAGATTTCGTATAAAAAGGGGGTAATTACCTGGTGAAATTTAATAAAGCCCCAATATTTTTAAAGAAAAGATCAGAAAGAAATGACCTTGAAGAAAAGATCTAAACCTAAATCAAGATGAGAAGGAGGAATCTAAGTGAAAAGAGAAGAAGGAAAGGAGTCTGTCGAACCTGTTTGAAGAATCCTTGGAAGATCGACGGAGTTGGAGATAGTTCTAACGATTAAAAAACTAACTCCATTAATGAAGATAGAGAAACCTCCATGCTAGAAGATCAAACCCAAATTGCCCCAAATCCTGATGAAAACGAACGGCGATTCTCGATAAATGAGTTCAATTTAGAAGAGTTAGGGTTCAGTGAAGGATAACTGAGTTGAGTGAGAAGAGGTGACCGAGTTGGAGAAGAATCAAGCTTTAAAGCTCGGTTCTACGAGACGAGCTCCGCACATACAGAAACAGAACAACCAGCATCAACATGTGCGAAGCTCCCCATGCAGAACAAAGCTCAATTGAGCTGGCGAAACAAGGTGGACTGAGATAGAGTATGAAGATGTGGCATGAGCTGGTGTGAGCAAGAATGCTCCATAAGGGGGGTCTAAATAAGGGACGAGCTCACCTGCACGAGTTCACGGGAGGCTTGGCATCAAATGTCACGGGAGCTCAGCCGAGCTCAGAAGGCGATAATGGCGAGGAGGAAGTCAGCGAAGCCATTGGTGAGAGCAACGGTACCGAAGAGTAAAGAACAGGGAAATGGGAAACTGCAAAAACCGGGATTCAAGATCCATATCATTGAGGGAAAGCAAAGACAGATTCATCCAAACTGGGAAAACATTTCCAGTTTCTAAGTTCTTAAGTAATGTTAATGTAGTTTTTTAGTTTTTTTATTTTATGTAGTTTTATCTTCAGTTCTAGGATGATCTAAGCATACTCATTAAGAAGGTAATTAGTACTTTCTAAATGAGTAGTTAGTTAACATCAAAACTTTGTAAAATTCAATTTTTATAAAGCAACAGAAGTAGGACCCAAGAGCCTACTCTATTTTTCTCAAAAAAAAATAATTAAACTGTATCACATTTATTTTTTACAAATGTCGAACAGTCCCGGAGGCATCGAAGTGTTTAGATCATGTCAAACTATTCTTTTAGTGATAGCATTTTGATTTTCTCCGATAGCTCGTGAAGGCATACTATATTGAATTCTTTGAAATTTAGATATCTTGTATTATTATTCTATTTCTTTTATTCATCTGTTCATGACTTCGTGTCAATTTATATAAGTTCAAACTTACGGAACTCGTGATCAATCATGTCATTGGAGTTGTGCTTCTTCGTAACATACACACTCTTCTTCATAACGTACACAAAAACACACAAGGTACATGCACAAAGAGATTTGTAAACTCATGATTTGAATTCTCGGATTATACACAACCCGAAATCCGGTCATCCACAAGACCACAATTCGAAATACTGCAATTCGAAATTCGGTCATCTACAATTACTAAATACACATAAACTAGGATTGGGATTCTCGGTTTATACAAAACCCGAGATTTGGAATCTGTGTTTTAGTAATATCGATTATCGAACCATCCATAAAAATAAAATAGCTAGGGTTCTGCGCGCGCACTGGCGGGAACCAATTTCAATCTCCAACAATGTCAGTGGGAGCAAGGCACCTCACAGTGCTCCGACAGTTCAGGCCGTTCGCCTTCACGGTGGAGGAAGCCGACGGCGATCTTCCAGAATCCGGCGCCGTCTCAGCTTCCTTCGTGCAAGAGAAGTATCAGTACTATCTCTTCGGTTCAGAAATCACTCGCGAGACTTCATCTGATGCCAAGCGGTCTACCGGAATTGATATATCCGGTGATGAATCAGCACCTTGTTCCTCTGATTTGGGAGAACACGAGCTCTTTGTTCGTGATAACAGGTAACGATTGTCATGACAAATCCGTGTTTTGTACGAACTATGTTTCATTGTTATCAAATCCTAAATTAGGATAATATGGAGCATGGGCACACGAGTTTACAAGAGATACACTGCTCAAAGTGCCATAATCATGGTATATTACTTTTCAACATTAAAATGCATCTATTTCTCGATTAAAGCAATGATCTTTCTTCTTTAGTTGATAAATTTCTACTCATTTTCTTAACAAAATTCAACACGAACACTAAAATCGCAGGTTTGCTGGTGCAGAATGGATTCTATATCAGAACCATTACTGTGTGCTCTTCAAACAGACTATTTAACATTATATACTTCTCAAGGTACCCAAAATAATCCCCTAACAAACAAATTTCACTCAATTTCCTTATTCTAATAACAATCATCCGTTTTGATAACTAATTTTTAGGAGATGAGTTTTGTGTACCGCTCCCGTATTACGTAACCTCGATATTTCCTCTAAAATCGGGCCTTCTTCTCCAAAAAGCCGCTGATGTCAGCAGGGCGATATTACAATCAAGTCCACCTTTACACAGAAAAGAAATATCTCGATCTAGAGATCATGGATTCAACCCATTTAAACCACTTATTCGAGACGATCCAGCTTTAATTTCGTCCCATCTGGTCTTAAAACACCCTCTCGAAGAACCACAGGTTAATTAATGACCTATTTTTTTTGTTTATGGTTAATTTTGAATTTTTTTTAAAATATTGTGGATTTAATTATTACAGGCTACTTATTTTGAAGAAAGAGGGAAACTAAGCTTGATGAAAGATTTTGAGGAGAAAACTATTTGGACTAGCGACCAAATTCCTTTAATGGCTTCATATAATAAAAGTAAGTTTATCTCATACCAAATTTATCATAAAGTTCACATTTTTAACGTGTATTTGTTTATATCTAGGCAAATTTCAGCATTCAATTTGGAATATTGATAATGTGGGACCCACTTTATCTATTCCTAGTGAATTATCTTCTCACCAATTGGCTTTTCAAAGAATATGGCAAGGCAAATGCTCTCAATCTCCCGCTTCAAAGGTCACTCAATTTATTTTATATTTTTTTAAAATTTCTGAAATGTTGAGATCTCAACTATTTTGAACAGGTATTCTTGGGCACGGATATCGATGCAACACCAGTTCTGTGTCTCTTATTCTCAGACCAAAAACTACTGCTCGGAATCAGGCTACAAATCGATGAGGATAATCATGAGGGTTTTTTCGATATTAAACCTCTTAATAGTTGGAGTATTCCTGCTATTGACGTGGCACCTATTATCGTCACTCGACCCAGGGTTAAATCTGGAATTTTACCTTTTACTGACATTCTCGTCTTGACCCCTGAAAACGACCTTTTTCTTTATGTAAGTTATTTATTTTTAATTTATTATTATTATTTTGAAATGTATAAGTATGCAATTAATATTTTTTATGTGTTTAATTGCAGTCCGGAAATCAGTGTTTATGTAGATATATATTACCTGATAATTTGGGTGGACATGGTCTAGGTGAACCGAAGATAATTGGTGTAAAAGATTCTGTTCAAGGGAGGATAAATGTATTTTGCAATAATAACGAGGTATACAGGTGTATTTTACGAAAATACCCCTGTTCGTCTTTAGTGAAGGACTGTCTAACAGCCATGTCAGAGGGGCTCAACTCGTCTTTCTACGCCCATTTTCTCTCTCTTCTTTGGAGCGACAATAATTCGTCTTATTTGTCCCACTCAGATTCTCATCCTGATCAAGAGTGGGAATCTTTCATTAATGAAATGATAAAATTATGCAATAAACTCGGTCTTATAGTATCAAAAAGGAAAGATAGTGTATTATCTAATGGATCTGCATGGGGTTTCTTATTGGATAGCGGGTTTCATGCCCGCTACCAAAAAAAGTTCTCTGGATCTTTTTTATCTATTTCTCCTAATAATGAGGATTCAGTTATGAGTAATTATAGTTGTAACTATGAAAATAAAGAAAATAACGAGGAGGTTAATTATTACACTGGGCTTGTTAAGGAGACTTTGGATTCATTGCATGCTTTGTATGAAAGTCTCAAGCTTAATATTCTTCGCAATCAGTAAGTATATCCAAATTCCAAATTTAAAATTTGCGAATTTACCAAAATACCATCAAATAATTATTTTCTAATTTTATCAGGGATGTGGAAAATCTTGCTGGTTTATTGATAAATATTTCTGCAGCTCTAAATGAGACTAATTACATAGACTACTATGCCCGAGACTTCCCTTGTCTCTCGCCCACCATATCACTTCCCAAAAATTACGAAAATACCCCTCCCACAAATCCGCCTTGCTTGTTCCGGTTCCTTGAATCATGCCTCCAAAAGGGAGGTAAAACGGTAAAAAACTCAACCGATATTCCTAATCTGATAACTACATCGAAGAGCTCGGTTTTGGGCTGGGCGAGAAAGGTGGTTTTGTTTTACAAGCTTCTTCTAGGGGTAGAATCGGAAGAAATTAAAATGAAAATTAAATTATCTTCTTCTAGAAGTAATAAAGATGAAATTACGATTTTATCCATGGTTCATGAGAAATTTGGAAGGCAACATCTCGACTTGCTTCCTGTTGGCGTCTCTCTTCCTCTCCGCCACGTAAGCTTATTCCTTTTTACTTATTTTATTTATTTATTTCATTTTTTTGTTTGAATTAGGTTTTGGATAAGTGTCGGGAAGAGCCGCCATATGATTTGCCGGCCTCGGCATACATGTTAATAGGCCGCGAGGACTTAGCAATGCAACATGGATCTCAAAGCAGTAGTGCTGCAGATCTGGTGTCTTCGTCCGTGCCTTACATGCTCCACTTGCAGCCCGTCACGGTTCCCTCTTCAGCTTCGGATCCCACTGTAATGGAGTTATCCAGTTCTGACGATCCAGAGGGGAGGAATGTTGAGGATGGCATGGAGCATATCTTCAATTCGACGACCCAATTAAGATTCGGCCGCGATTTACGCCTCAATGAGGTTTTCTTTTAGCACTTTTTTATATATAGCCCTGCAAGTTTATAAATTTGCGGATATAACCTTGATATTTCTTTTAATGTAGGCAAGAAGGCTTTTGTGCTCTGCGAAACCAGTTGCGGTACCCATGTCTGTTAATCCAAGCGCGAACGATCAAGAAGTTCAACAGGTTCAAATTCATTTGTACTTTTTCTTATAAATATTAATATGATTATTATCGAGGTATGGATTTATTGTTTTTATCACTCAGCATAAATTATGGAACCTCGCACAGAGGACCACAGCTTTGCCTTTTGGGCGCGGTGCTTTTACATTAGCTACAACGTATACTCTCTTAACAGAAGTAAGTTATTATTTTATCACTTTTTTTAATTTTTATAAAATTATAAATATTTAATTCATATTATTTATTTTAGGCACTTGTGATTCCGAAGCTTGTATTGACTGGCCGGTTGCCAGCTCAGCAAAACGCAACTGTAAGCTCCCTCTTCAATTATGATTTGAATAATTCATTTTCTTATTGAATCTACGTGTTTTTAAAAGGTAAATTTGGATCCAAATGTAAGAAACGTGTCAGAACTGAGTTCATGGCCTGATTTCCACAACGGTGTAGCAGCAGGACTAAGACTTGCTCCTTTCCAGGTAAATAAATAAATTAATTAACAAAAATAAAACTCACATTTAAAGTTTTAAACAACTCATACTTTTTTTAATTAATTTAATAATAATACAGGGTAAAATGGCGAGGACATGGATACTGTATAACAGGCCTGATGAGGCGAATTATACTCATGCTGGATTACTTCTCGCTTTAGGTTTACACGGCCATTTACAAGTTCTCTCTACTACTGATGTGTACAGATATCTTTCTCAGGTATAAATATATATTAAATTACCTATATTTGAGCTTCTAGAAGCATCCCTGAAATGGATATATAATATATTTTTGTTTAATAGGAGCATGATATTACCAGTGCAAGCTTATTGCTTGGATTAGCCGCTTCTAATAGAGGAACCATGAATGCTGAAATTTCAAAGGCACAACTTTCAATATTATTTTTAATATTTTTCCCTTTTTGGTTATATCGAATTGGAAATAAATATTTTTTCTTTATTTTTAGACATTGAATGTTCATATTCCTCGGCATCCAGCATCTCTCGAATTTGAGTTGCCGACACTTCTCCAAGTAATTAATATTTTTGTTATACGTCCACAAGAAATTGTTAAATTAGAAGATTTGACCTTTTTTGCATTTCAGTCCTCAGCATTAATGGCAATTGGGCTCCTTTATGAAGGTTCAGCACATCCTTTGACCATGAAGATGCTTTTGGTTAGTAGAATAAATGCATAATTTTGTCAAGCTTAGTACTTAATTTATATCTTTTTAATTAAATCGAATATTTTGTTTAATTGAAATTCAGGGTGAAATTGGTAGAAAAAGTGGAAGCGATAATGTACTAGAATGGGAAGGCTATGCTGTTGCTGCTGGATCTGCATTGGGCGTCGTAGCTTTAGGTAAATTTGATTTTCTCAGGGACTACAATACAAAAAAACATTTGATACATTATATCGACACAAGGACTAATTGATCAATTGTGTAAAAGGACGAGGAGGAGATGCATTTGGTTTTGCCGAGTCTTTTGTGGACCGTCTCTTCGATTACATCGGCACCAAAGGATTTTATTCTGTATGCTTTTAATTCATTAATTACGCTATTTAATTACGTTTATTTTCTAAATTTATATGATTATAGTTTATAAATGCTTTTTTGTTTCTTTTAGTTATCAGATGGGAAGCAAGTAAATTTTTATGTGACTGCACCTGGTGCAACAATCGCTCTGGCCCTAATCTTTTTAAAGGTCTCATTCATTATATTTTCTATACACATAAATGTGATTTGTTATATTTTTGAGTGATTTATTAAATTGGGGATTAATTTATAATAATACAGACTGAGGTGGAGGAAATTGCAAATAGGCTACAAATTCCTGCGACTCAATATGATTTGCAGTATGTGAGGCCCGATTTTATTATGCTTCGTATTATTGCTCGAAACCTTATTATGTGGACCAGGTTCATAATCATTTCCTTATTATCAGTATTATTTTCTATTAATTTATTATTTACATATTGTTTTGATTAAAAAACGTGCAATTTGTAGGATACAACCATCGAGAGAGTGGATTGAATCTCAGGTGCCTGAATTCATCAGAATTGCAATTGTTAAAACTGGAGAGGATTCGATAAATGGAGATGATTACGAATCTGAAGCTCTTTTTCAAGCTTATGTTAACATAGTCACGGGAGCTTGCATCTCTCTCGGTACTTAAAACCTAATTTTAAATAATAGTAATAATTATTATTATTCCTGTTATTTAAAAATAATATATTTTGTAGGATTAAAATATGCTGGAACCAAAAATGGAGATGTCCAGGAACTTCTTTACAATTACGCCATTTATTTCCTCAATGAGGTGACTTTTTCTTCTTTATTTTTCAAATAAAAAGCTGAATTGCGTGGCTAATTTCATGTTTTTGCAATTTTGAAAAAATTGTAGATGAAGAATATTGGTGCAGCAAGTTCCCTCAAACTACCAAAGGGATTGCTCCAACAAGTGGATCGTGCAACTCTAGAATTATGTGTACATCTTGTTGTGCTCTCTCTAACCCTGGTAATTATTATAATACAAAATTTCCCTCTAAAAGTTTAGTTCGAATTCAAATTTCCAAATTCAAAAACATTTGGTCCATTTTTAGGTTATGGCTGGATCTGGGCATTTACAAACATTGCGATTGTTAAGATATCTGAGAAGTAGAAGTTCAGCAGAAGGGCATATAAATTATGGCCTTCAAATGGCTGTAAGTTTGTCTTTTAACTCAATTTCATATTTCAAATTCAAATTTCAAATTGGGTCTCTCTCTACTAAACATATATTTTATCTGAATTTAGGTAAGTTTGGGAATAGGGTTCTTGTTTCTAGGAAGTGGAATGCAAACATTTTCAACTCAAAACAGTGCAATTGCGGCATTATTAATTACACTTTACCCGCGATTACCAACCGGCCCAAATGACAATCGCTGCCACCTTCAGGTAAATCTTAAAATATCACCTTTACCCCTACATGATGAGAAACATATTAATTTAATAAATATATTTCTTTAATTTTTTTAACGAGACGTGTAATTTAATTAGGCATTCAGACACTTCTACGTGTTGGCTGCGGAGTCAAGATGGATCCAAACCGTGGACGTGGATACGGGTCTACCCGTTTATTGCCCGATTGAAATATCCGTTAAGGAAACCCATTATTATTCCGAGACTACTTTTTGTGAAGTCACTCCTTGTTTACTCCCAGAGCGCTCCGTGGTACATATTTTCCATATTGCATCAATTTACTTTAAATTAAATTAAATACATAAAAAAATTCATTGATTCTTTTTGTTATTAATGTAGTTAAAGAGTATTAGGGTTTGTGGGCCTCGATATTGGTCTCAGTTCATTGAACTCGAACCCGAAGGTAAAAAAATAAATAAATTCTGTACATTTCAAGAATAAATTGATAATTAATATTTCGATATATAAAATTTCGTATGAAATAGACAAGGGGTGGTGGAGAGTTGGAGACAAGAAGAATCCATTTAATGGGGGATTAATATACATAAAAAGAAAAGTTGGATCGTGTTCCTACTCTGACGATCCTGTTGGATGCCAATCATTGCTCTCGCGAGCCATGCACAAGGTTTCTGGTGCGTGGGGAATGGGTGCATCAGGTCCAGGGGAGAATTTGAACTCGTTGAAAGTGGACCAGTTAGTGAGTACATTTTCGTCTGATCCGAGTTTGATCGCTTTCGCTAAACTGTGTTGCGATTCCTCCCCTCACCAAAGGTAAGCAATTCTCTCATAAAAAACTTTTTTCTAAGAAAGACATAAGATTCTTGTTTTGTGGATTCATATGAGTTTTTTGTTTTTGTTTTTTGCAGTTTTGATTCGAATTTTCAAGAGTTTTGTTCTCAAGTTTTGTACGAGTGTGTGAGTAAAGACCGTCCAGCTTTGTTACAGGTACTTTTTCTTTCTTTGGTGAATTTACATTAAACATCCAAAATATCATATTTACCCTTTCAAAAATAAAAATATCGTATTTAGCCTTTTAAAACTTGCATAATATGAAAATATCCAAATTGTTAGATATGATATTTCATTTTTGAAAGGGTAAATATGTAATTTCCCATTTATTTAATGTTTTACAGGTGTATCTTTGCTTGTACACCATGATCGAGGCCATATCAGCGCAAGTGAGAAATGGGTCTCCTTTAATCCAAGACACCATTTTCATTTCCAGCTTAAAGGCAAGTTTATTACACTAAATACCCATTTCTATATCAATATGTATGTTCAGGGTTTAGGGTTTAGTAACGCAAATATAAATTTCAGGTTGGACTAGCATATAGCGAAGCGCTAGTTAAGGATAGACTAAATAAAACAAACGGAGGAGGAATCATTCAGCACAAATTCATAGAATCTCTAAGAAAACGCATCGAAGATTCTCTCTCAATCTCGCAAGGAATCAAAGAGAATCTTGTTAGTTACTTGAACGAACAAGAATGGCCAAGCGAACTTAATAAGGCCGATAAAGTACTTCTCTGTTGGTACCTATTATGGTACGATATTCCTTCGCCTCGCACTGTATCTTCCGCATTGGATAAAGTTAGAAATAACGAGGTATTTTCGAAGGGTTTTTCGATGGTTCCTTTGCTCAAGATGCTTCTTCCAGGTACGCATCTCGAAGGACTCGTCGAAATTGAGAAGTTTAGGGTTAATTTAGGAAGATAATGTTATTAGTATTTATTTGTTGTAACATCCGTAACGTTATTTCATTTGTTTAGTTTTGATAAATTATTCATAATGTTGTTTTGTTATATAAATTATATTTTTCTTTTTGGAATAAAGAAAATATGCGGATCTAAGTTATACTCGCTATAAATTTTGTCAAAAAGAAAAATCATATTAGACATTCCGAAATTGGAAAATATTAAATTTTCCCTTTCAAATTGGTGTAGAAGATATTTAACATTTGAAAAAGTAAGTTTGATGTTTTCATTTTGAAAAGGAAAATATGATATTTTGATTTTTTTTTTATTTGTTGAAGAAAATGGTATTTATACAAAGTCCTCCCATGCCCACTTCTCGCCGGCCCACACATAAACTGCAAAACATATTTAATGTTGTGTACAATGAATGAATTTATAAATGGAAAGTGTTGGACATACTCCCACATCTCCCAAAAGAAGCTTGATTACGTGATATGAGTTAACACCTAAGAATTAATATCTTAATTCATGATTTAATATTTTAATTAGGTGTCTAATTATAAATTAAGATGTTAAATTATGTATTTATGTGTTAAATCATATCCACGTTATCAAGTTTTTGGAAGAGAGTTCTAGGGGTGTACATCACTGCTCTTTATAAATATGAAAATAAAACTACCAGTTTTGATAAAAATAACACTACCCGTAGTCAATCTTATATCATCGATAGTATATGCATATAGCCCTACAAACTCACGTCACATCTATAAAATATCATTTATACACCTAAAAATGAAAAATATGCATACAAATGCATTCTTAATCTTACAAAAAAATTAATAAATAATCTTGCATGCAATTATATATACCCCGACAAATTAAAATTTAAAATCATCTGTATGTTTTTTCTAAAGAATAAAAAATATTAGCAATATTACTGCGACTAAATCATCATTGTTTCTCACTCAACAAATTACACATAAACGAAACAGAGTCTACTTTATAGTAGTAACACAAAAATTAAAGCAGACTATCTTAAGAGTTTTTTAAACATATTAAAAATATATAAAATACAAAAATCGATTCGGTAAATAATGCGAGTTGCGTGACATATATACAAATCACAATAACTGGTGTTACATGCGCAAAGCATGACACTTCCATGTTCACTAGAGCGATATATATATCGGTCCCGATAAACATAGTTTTCTTAATTTACATATATTCTTTTTCCTATTATTTTATTACACCTCACCTCTTTTTCAGAATATGTACTTGCTAGAAAAACTTGTATTTTTGCTCTAGTTCGAAAATATTCATGAAATTAGATATTTGTGAAGATATCGGAAAAAATTGATTAAACATGATGATTAGAACTCTCCACTAATTAACACATCTTAATTTAAAGAAACTGTCCGTAAGTAGAGAATATTACGAAATATTTTTATAGTTAAACAATTTTCTTATATTTATCTTGCAGATTTGGAGAGACCAGATGCGGCTTGTTTATTTAGGTAATGCGAAGATACCTAAAGAAGTTGATCCATGAGAAGGAAACGAAAAATAAAAAACGATGTAACGAGAAAGCTTTTTAATGTTAGTGTAAATTTAAAGAATAACAATTGCGCTTTGTTGTAACGATTTAATGTGTTGCCGATATTTCTTTTTATTTATGCAATAATTGAATGGTTATGGCCAAATGTGAATTGGTTGTATTTTTAGGTTAAAAATAATGTACCGAAGAATTATAAATTTATAATGCACCTGTTAGTTTTTCTTGAAATTTTCGATCCATGTCGAAGTGTGTATTATAATATCTGTAAGCAGGTCGTTTTAGTTTTGCATTGCAATTGGAGGATTTTGTTGTTGTTGCAATATTCGATAATTTATGGTTTATTTGAAATTTAGAAATAATGCAGTAAGGTAAGAACATTTTAATTCTAATAGAAAAATAATCCGCGCTTCGCTGCGGTATTTTTGGTATGATTGTTCCATATGATTTAATATATATATTTTTGTTTATTTTATTCATATTCAAAATAAAACAACGTATTCATATAATATTATTGCAAGTTGACAAAAAATAGGAAAAAAAGAAATTTATAAACACATAAAAAAGAAATAACAAACTTTGGTAGTATTAATAATGAAGGTTACAAAGTAAAAATTAATAATCCAGGTTACAAAGTAAAAAAATACAATAAATGCACAATCATACATAATTATGTAAGCTAACCTCATAAACAATGAGAGTGATGTGAAGAAAAATGTAAAATTAATGATCCTTGCAATTAATGATCCTTGCATTTATTATATATAGAAAAATATAGAAAAATGTAAAATCAGAAATAGATTATAAATGCATCAGAATAAGAAATGAAAATGAAATTTAACACACATTAAGAGGGTGATGTGAAGAAAGGTCATGAATGAATGATGTGAAAGCATAAAAAAATGAATAAAAAAAAGAAAAAGCAAAACACAAAGTAGTTAAATGAATGAAGGAATTGGGAGGTGAAAAGAAAGTATAGGCAAACAAATTTATTAATGATGGGTAATACAAGAAAGTACAGGCGGGGACTGGATTTTATAAGACGGGCCAAAGAAAAAAAAAAACATCAAAATACGTGGCTTGTGGGTCTTGAACTCAAAATCTTCAATATCCCAAACAATAATTTTACCACTAGACTACACTAATCTTTGTGAAATACTTACAAATTTATCATATTTATCACTTTCCAAAAAAACAAAATTACTTTATTTTTTCGTGAGCTAAGCCTCAAAATTACTTTGTGGAAATAATTCAAATTCACAAATAAAAATAACCTCAAATCTACCTATTTTGTGACATAACTGAGAAACAACCTTGACGATCAAATTGGCGAGTGGTCTCATTTTTTTTCATTCCACGTCAATAGCTAAGCCCCAAAATGCGAAATCGAGGGATAATCAACTATATTGGTAAAATCGAACGTCATAAATTTAGACTAACAATAACAAAAATTAAAGAAATGTGAATTTTAAAAATTATTAAAAATTACCTCTTTGAACTGGAGGCATGTTCGCATGTTCTGAAATTAAGGGTAAATAAGCAAACAATAATTCCAACAGGGGTGTAAAATGTAAATATAAAATGGCCATATGCCAACAAAAATCATACATAACCTAACCTAAAATAGCTTGGTTGAGATTATAAGCAACAAGTTGTCGATATTCCGAGCTCAGTGAACAAAAATTGGCGAATTTTCTGAGTCTTCGTATGCCAATATATACTAAATTCATTAATATTTTAGTTATAAATCAATTATACACTTCGATCCTGAATTAGCTAATATTTACATTACCTCTCTTTTCTCAGCATATTTATTGACTCTTCCAAAAGCAATGAGTTTCTTGTGGCCAAATTCCAATGCTTCGCCACTGAAATATAAATAAAACGTTAAGCGAAACAATGCTCTAGAATTCTTCGAATTGTAAAAATGTACAATTTAAAATATACTGACCAGTTTCTTGCACGAATATGGTTCGATAAAATGGAGGATTAAGAGGTCGAAATGTAAATCGATGTTTGTCTCCAGTAATTTCTGGGCTCATTCTTCTGCTAGCTCTATCGTTTTTCGTGCTTTTTTTCCTTCTCAACCACTGACAATGTATAGAATAAATCAAATTAAGAGCGAAAAATTTGCTTTTGCGAAAATCACTGAAAAAGTTGCTCATTGCAGAAAAATCATTGAGTTGTGATATGTTTTCGAATTCAAGCAACCCAAACATATTTAAGGATTGATTCCATTTGTAAACAACCATCAATTCAACCATAGAGCACAAATGGACATACTTAAATCTTGAAACGTCTCAAATTAAATCCTGGTACTACAAAATCATGATTTAGAGAAAATATTTCTTGGTACAGTTGATACACAATTTTTCCAGACTCTATCAAGAGATTTTCTTGTTCAATCATTTCTTCGAACACTTGGTACACGATGAAAAGGATAGTTGATACACAATTTTTCCAGCCTGCATCAAGAGATTTTCATGTTCAATTAATGAGCACCTATCAATCTTTGACTGGAAATTATATCGCACGCTCTTGAGACGCTTCCACACAGGAAATCCTAATGTTTCTCTTTCTCTTCGAGAAAGGAAACACTGACCCAAGGTTGTTAAAATCGAAATTCTACCTTGAATCGTTCGGAGGCGGAATCAAATCGGATCGTATAATCGTATGTAGAATCGTAAGATTCTATGGAAAATAGAAATAAAAACACAAAATAATATATTGTGAAAATATTTTATAACTAAGACATTTCAAAACATGCATTGAGCATACTCACCCAAAATATCAAATATCAAAAATAGATAAATACAAGTCACATGTAATTTGAAACATCCAAAACATCTAAAATAGCGAAACAAAAGTCACACCTAGTCTTCTAGCAAAATTTTCAATCGTGTCCTCGTCGGAATCGTGATCCTCCAAGACATCAATAGATTTCTCAACTTTTTTCAGTATCGCTTCAACACATGGACCTACAACACTTGCAAGAGCTTCTTCTTCGTGATCTTGATCTTCTAAAACTGCCGAACTGCCTAAAATATTTCAAAATACGAAATAATTTTAAAATTGTGTGATACTCATAATAAATTATAATACTTAATCAACTATGAAAAACATACTAGCAATTCCATCTTCAAATTAATTTCCACGACGAGCTATTCGGTCAATATAGCGTACTCATGCATTACCAGTTGGAAGGATATGGTCCTCTATCAATTGTAAGTTTGGTCCTGGCAAGAAAATTGGGCTATTTTTATGTTTTAGATATTCAAATACTGGTAACATGTAATAAAATCGTAGAATCTTAAATTACACTCGATTCTACACGATTCTACGATTTAACTCACGATTCTACGCGATTCTACTAAATTACGATTTTACGTACGACTTGACTCGTTTTCTCCTGTTAGAATCGTAGAATCGTGCGATTCTACGAGTTGAATCGTGATTTTGACAACTTCGGCACGAAGGAGAGGAAACTCTAACCCTTCTTTCTCCCAGCGATCTGGTGTACGTGCCTCTCTGGAGAGTAATAATGTGTCTCTCTTTCTCTTGGCTGATGGCTCGATCTGTTCCCTCACTCTCTTTCTATACCCTAGTGTTTAACCGAGGTATGTTTCCTTCTCTCTGAAGGTACCGTAACTGTGAAGAGGTATGGTTCCGCTCTCTAGTCACTCCCCTTCCGTGGGAGAAAATGGAAAAGAGAAAAGAAAGATAGAGAGAGAAGGTGGGGTTGGTGGGGAAAATGAAAAAAGAGAGATATGTGTGCGGTGGCGAAGAACAGACGGTGGGGATGCGATGATGAGGCAGACGGTTGGATAGGAGTGAGCGTGGCAGAATGTTGGGGCTCACAAGTGGCGAAGATTTAATGGGAGGAGCAATTTTAAATAAAAATCCTGTATTATATTAATGTTTTTATTTTTTTTTATTTTTATTAGATTGGACTGGCCATGTCGCCTCTCAGCAACAATTTGTTGGTTCAAATTTCTTAATGGTTTGATTATTTCAAAACACTGTCATTACTAACGTTTACATCGAGAAAATGTGTAGGATAACACAGGTACGGCTAGAAGATGACAACGAGCTTCGAAGTCACAAGAAGCACAACAAGAGAAGACTAGAAGGAAGGCCCTTGAAGCATATCAAGAATCAAGATGTCGAAGCCTTCCGTGAGTGGGATGCGCCACAAATAAACCTTAGGTAGAAACCTAGTAGATCTCAAGTAAAATCATGTTCAAAATAACAAAGAGTTCAATCAAACATGAAGTGCGTTCTGAACGAACTCAAAGTCCGTTCAGAACGAACTTGCCACATATCAAAATATCATCTCTTGATAAGAACCAAAATGTCACAGGATTGTGTGCGTTCGAACGAACAAACATGTCCGTTCGAACGGACATTTAGAATTCGTTCACCCACCATTTAAGTGCGTTGAACGGACAATCCTTTCTATGAACACAAATGTAATGTATAAGTGAGTCCGTTGTGAACGAACTGTGTTCGTTCGAACGGACCCAAAAATATATTTGCACGTTATTTTGAAACGGCTAGTACAAACTGCATGTGCGTTCAGAACGAACATCGTGCGTTCGAACGCACTGGCAATTTTCTGAAGGATTTCTATAGAGAGTATAAATAGAATCCTTCTAGGGCTTCTCTCTCCCAACTCTTCACTTCCTCACATTCAAAATACAAAAGAGAGAAACCCTAAAGCTGTGATTATCCATATCCATTGATAGCTTGAGAAACCCTTTTTAGATCTTTGATCTACTTTCGATAACCTCCACTAATCGTATCCCACTCACGTGACCGATCACGTTGTAGCTCGATTAGTGAAAATTGTAATAGGCTAGTGCAACTACTTGTAAAGAGCCTAAGCTATAGATCGATAGAAAGCGTAGCGTGTAAATCGATCTAGGCGACACCTTGTAATCGAGTGAGTTGGAATTCAATCGAAAAGCCAAAAAGAGGCGCAAGGCATTCCCGGAGACGTAGGTACTCGCAACTAATTGAATCGGTCAATTAAGCGAGTAAAGGGTGAGTTAAGGCTACATAGCAACCACCTACCGAACTTCGTTAAAAAACATCTTGTGTTCAAGTGTTTCCGGTATCATCTACTTTATTTAAATTATTATTTATTCCGCATAGTAAATTAGGTAATTAGCTAAAGTAATTGTACGGTAGATTACCAAATTTACCCCCCTCTAGGTTAGAATTAACCAACAATTGGTATCAGAGCAAGGTACTAACCATCTCTTAGAATATTAGGGATAACTTGTACTTAAAAGATCTAATGGCCGAACTTAACCCAGTTGTACAACCTTCATCATCTAATCCAATAAATACCATCCTTAAATCAAACATTTCAAACTCACGTGAGTTAGATGGAACCAATTGGAGTTCTTGGAAGAAATGCATGTTGAATGCATTCGCTCTCCAAGGGCTTGACAAGGTAGTGTTACGAGGCTTTGTCTCAGTCCAAGATGTCGACGATGCCGGTAACATAACCTATCCTGCTCAAACTAGAGAAGATAGAACTAATGATATATATGCTCAAAACCTAATACTCAACAATGTGATTAGTTCTATCGGATCTTTAGTGGATCACTGTGAAAACTCATGTGAAATGTGGCGTATGCTCAATGAGAGATACGAGGGTACATCTCAAATGAGGAGAACAAATATCATCGGACTCGAACAAGAATTCAACAATCTCCGAATGATTGAGGGAGAGTCCGTTGATAAAATTTGGGCAAAAATTAATGTATTAAAAACCCGATATGCCACACAAAATGCACCTCTTACCGATGATAGAATTATTGCTAGATTACTTCAAGCTATGCCCCGTAGTTGGGAATCTTTGCATGTAGCTTTAGGTACAGCGGTCGCATCTCAAGATCTCACGCCCGAAGAATTGGTAAGTCAGTTCCGAAACTTCGAGATTCGACTCAAGCAACTCGATGAAGAATATGGGATCTCCACTCCTACTCCTCGATCCAAAGCCGTAGCTTTGCCCGCCGTGAACACTAGCAATGAGGACAATGAGATAGACGATCTAACCCTACGACTACTAGAGTGGCAAAGAGATGAAAAATGATTCAACGAGAATCGGAAACAAAAGGGGTTAAAGCCCCATTGCTTTTGGTGCAAGAAAAGTGGACACATGATGGAGTCATGTTGGACACTTCACCCCGAAAATTCCCGTTGGTTCAAAAGAGATGATGACCAAAGAGATCGGGAAAGGCGAGAACCTCGACACGAAAGAAGATACGAGGACAAGGGGCGAGAAGATCGCCAAAAATACGAAGGTAAAGATTTCAAAAAGAAAAAGGCATATAAAGCTAACGTCGATTGTAGGTGGGGAGAAACGGACGGATCAAGCTCATCATCCGACTCGGATGAGCCGTCAAACCGACACACTGCAAATCTTGCACTCATGGTAAGGATCGACCCTCCACCTATGAGCGCAGTGGAAGCGGCAATTCAATCTCTCCGAATTGAACGAGGTCTAACTGCGACACCTCGTATGCCCATCCCCGTAGACGTGGTACCTTCTACCTCCTCCCTAAACTCAACACATGACCAAAGTCATGAGGTACGTATCAACTCTATAATTAACGTAGAATCATTACATCGACCTAAATTTTCTCCCGCGTTCAAATTAGAACTCGAGTCATGTGATGAGTTTCTAAGGGATGATGGGAACTCTCAACTAAATGAGGGTAAACTTGGGAGCTCAACACAAGCTCTCAAGGATAAGGTAGCTTTTCTTGAGTTATCTATCTTGGCATATAAATATCAAATAAATGAATTTAAAGGCTTTTCAAAATGTGTGTGTCAAGCCTTTAAATGTGAGATTTCTCATTTAAAAGTCGAACTTCAAAATATTAAAGTTGAAAATGAGTCCTTGAAGAAGGCTTGTGCATATATTGCGTCGAGTCCTCCTTCATTGGATGATATTTTGAAATCGTCATTCATGGGACAAAAACCCAATGACAAATCCGGTTTGGGATACAAGAAAAAGAACGGTAATAAACCCGATTTTTCCGTATCTAAAAATCAAAAATCAAAATGGGAGAACAATAAAATGAGTAGTCATGGAAATGCTTTCATGTACCATGATTACAACAAAGGTAAAAATGTGAAAAAGGAACAACCTAAACGTGTTAATCATAATTATAGGAACAATCATTTCACACAAAATTCACAACCTAGACGTAACAATTCGGGAAGAACCGATTGTATATTCAAACGGGGACCAAATGGTTATTTCTATGAAGTGACTAACTACACCGAGGCGTCATATCAAAAAGGGGCTCCCAAACATTACACCAACACACAAAAACAATTTAAATCAAACAAATTTCAATCAAACAGTTGTCATCAAATGCCAAAATCGATAACTCCTCAGAGAAGTAACTTAAATAAACTCTCTAACTATTTTGTGAAGAGCTCCACAACCATAAATAAGCCCACCTTAGCATTTTGTAACTATTGTTGCAAAATTGGTCATGTCTCAACAAGTTGTGATCTTCGCAATCCAAAATTGACATCAAACGTCATGTGGATGCGCAAAGATCGTCACTCAATGGGTCCCTCTACCTCCCTCGGGATAGGACCCCCTAGGGCTTTAGCCCTAAAATGAGACACTATACTCCCTATTATACCATACCTTAGGCCAAATATTTAGGGGGAGTATAGTATGTGGGTTTAACTTCCAGAACAAAGTCATCAAAGTGATGTCTAGATAGCGGTTGCTCTAGACACATGACTTGGGATCGAGAAATGTTTAAATCTATCGAACCGTTCAAGGGAGGAGACATCATTTTTGGAAAAAAAAAAGAAGGTAAAATTGTTGGTATCGGTTCTATAGGTACCTCAAATTGGACCCTAGAGAATGTCTATCTTGTAATTGGACTTAAACATAATCTGATTAGCATAGGCCAATTATGTGATGCCGGAGATTGTGTTAAAATTCGATCAAATATCATGCTTGAGTGATCGAATGAAAGACAATATCACGGTATGCAAAGGAACCCGACACGAAAACTTATACTCCTTCCACTTTGAGTTCGTGGTACCGGAAATCCATTGTCTCACCATATCGGAATCGGTATCTCGATTATGGTATAGACGGTTAGGCCACATTTGTATGAAAACCATCTATAGATTGTCAAACTCGAAGGGATAGAGACACACGATCAAATCGTCGAATCTTTCACAAAGCCGTTGCCATTTGCTCCATTCTCCGATCTACGACTAAAGCTAGGTATGTTATCTCTCAAAAATTAGATTCTAGCATAATTGGTCGATTCTCATGTAGTTACATCATAATTGCATAATCATCAGTGTCAGTATAGGTATAAACTATGGTCCATGTATCGGTAATAAGTTCTCAGCACAATTCAGTGATCACATCTCAGTACCCAGTCCGTCCGAACGAACAAAAGAGTGCGTTCGGAACGGACAAATGGAATATGAGATCCTCATCCGCATTAAATTGTGGCGCCATTTCATTTTCCTAACAGGCTCAAGTGCGTTCCAACGAACAAAGAGTTCGTTCAGAACGGAAAAATGAATTATACAATTATGGCGTCTTTTCATATTATGGCGCCTTTTATCATTCCCAACAGCTTCCAGTGCGTTCGAACGAACAAAGAGTGTGTTCGAACGAACATGCCTCGTTCCTTGAACCAACTTACATCCAAACAATGGCGCCACTTCTCAGTCTTGTGTGCGTTCGAACGCACATAGAAGTTCGTTCGAACGGATTCAACGACTTCTCTCCACATATACATGCAGCTTAAACCCAAACAATCGCGCCTTTTCTCAGATTCGTGTGCGTTCGAACGCACATATAGGTCCGTTCGAACGAACACGTCGTATTTACTCCCCATCTGCATGCAACCGACCCTCTCTTTCTCTTCCAAAAATCTTTTATCTCCCAAAACCCTTCATCTCTCTCTTAAAAAAAAGAAAGAAAGCTCGAATCCATGGATGCCGCTAGAAGCTCACTTTCAAAAGGGAAAACAAAGGGAAAGAAGAACGTGGGAGAAAGATCTAACGCTCAAGCTCTACCATTGATTACACCTCGACCAAAGAAGACGGCTAAGAGGCCTGATCGCAGCGCACACAGGCAAGTGGATTACGATTTCTCCAATCTGAACAACGATCACCTCTTTCGCAATCCGGAGGCCGGAATTCTCTTCAACAAAGTTGTGGTAAGAAAAGCCATCTCACAATGTTACTATTACAAGTTTCCACCAAATATTTCTCACCTTTCCGACAAGGTCGAGGCAATCGAGCGAAGATGGGGATTCGCAAACCTTGCGTGTCTTAACGAGCCGTCATACCATGTCATCACTCGTTTGTTCTACGCAAACGCAATTTTCGACCATGCCCAAGAAAAGATAACATCCTTTATCCTCGGTGAGAAAGTCGAGATCTCGGTGCAGAATTTGTGCGAGTTGCTCGGGCTGAAAGATGATGGAGAGAAGGTGTACAATGCCCGCAAGGGGAGACTTGAGGCCGCGGTGATCGAACCTATGAAGAAGGTGGTCACAAATCGATACGAGTCACAAGAATCGGCGTCTCACTTGGCTGCTCCCGAGAAGTTTGTCTGGGAAATCGGTAATAACATTCTTACCCCTGTCGCAAGATTGAAGGCTAACCTAGAAAATCGCAATATCATGCTTTTGTATCGCATGTGGTACGAAGACCAACTACCCGTCCATGTGCCTTATCTCATCATAAGCCACATGGAAAGCGCCATGAGTCAAAGGAACGCGTCATTACCCTACAGAACGTTGATCGTCAGAATGATGGAACTCCAAGGAGTCTCGATCTCGTTAAGCGATTGGGACTTCCGACCGGAACCACCGACAAACCTCGCGTCAAGATCAAACCTTCAACGTCTTAGATATCGGTATTCGGCACGTGCCCAAGGATGGATTATCGATCACCCAGAAGAAGCGGATGCGTTTCACCTTCCTCGCAATCCTACCCGTTGGTTGGAGGGGGACACCCAATCCGAGAAAGAGGACAACGCCGACCCCTCCTATACCGACCAAAGCGGTGAAGCGCCGGTTCGAAAACGTAGGAAGAAGGAGCGTGCGGAAACCTCGAACGTCCCAACGGAACGGGACGAACGGCGGTTCACCTACATGAAGGCGTTGTTCGAGGAAATGGATGAACGCATTGAGCAACAAGGACGAGTCATGCGAGACGCATTTCGTGAGGACTTGCATGCCTCCGAGAATAGGATGATCGAAAATGTGGGTCGTCAATTTTCCGACCTCTATGCTTATCTCGGAAACCGTTTAGGGCGATACCCGGAATCTCAAGACCGAGTACCTCCTACCCCTCCACATCCTACCACCGAGCATCCGTCGGACTCCCACTCGGGACAATTCAACACCGACAACTTCTTCGCGGCCGATCCGAACGCACAAACCGAAACGAACCCCTACCCCGGCCCCAATGAGATGTGATCACTAGGGGTGTCTAATGTCTTCTTATATTTTGTTGTTTTTTTTGTTTCGTTTGTTGTTTATCCTCGGAGTGTGTACGAGGAATTTGATTGCTATGTTTGTATCAGCACTTTCATAACTGTTTAGGCATAATTTTTATGGTCATTTTAAGTTCTTATAAATCGAGGCATCTATTTTTGGTTTATCTGCATATTACTCGTTAGTCCAAGACAGATGTCAGTCCGTTCAAACGCATTCATTTTTCGTTTAGAACGCACACACACAAAGTGTATTATTTTCAAAAAAAAATAAATAAAAAATGTGTCAAACTTGAAAAGATTTTCGTTATTCCAATCATTAGAATACCATCATATTCGAGCAAATACATTCATAAATTCATTATTTGAGGGGGAGCTCGCATTTAGGGGGAGCCTTCCCTTTATGAAGTCTCATTGGCCCTTTTGATCACTTTCAAAATGGGGGAGAAACGATCGTACGGAAAGTTCTCAACGAAATGTTGAAACTCTCCAAATCGACAGTGTTTTGAAATTAATCAAAAGGGGGAGTTTGTTGGTTCAAATTTCTTAATGGTTTGATTATTTCAAAACACTGTCATTACTAACGTTTACATCGAGAAAATGTGTAGGATAACACAGGTACGGCTAGAAGATGATAAATAGCTTCGAAGTCACAAGAAGCACAACAAGAGAAGACTAGAAGGAAGGCCCTTGAAGCATATCAAGAATCAAGATGTCGAAGCCTTCCGTGAGTGGGATGCGCCACAAATAAACCTTAGGTAGAAACCTAGTAGATCTCAAGTAAAATCATGTTCAAAACAACAAAGAGTTCAATCAAACATGAAGTGCGTTCTGAACGAACTCAAAGTCCGTTCAGAACGAACTTGCCACATATCAAAATATCATCTCTTGATAAGAACCAAAATGTCACAGGATTGTGTGCGTTCGAACGAACAAACATGTCCGTTCGAACGGACATTTAGAATTCGTTCACCCACCATTTAAGTGCGTTGAACGGACAATCCTTTCTGTGAACACAAATGTAATGTATAAGTGAGTCCGTTGTGAACGAACTGTGTTCGTTCGAACGGACCCAAAAATATATTTGCACGTTATTTTGAAACGGCTAGTACAAACTGCATGTGCGTTCAGAACGAACATCGTGCGTTCGAACGCACTGGCAATTTTCTGAAGGATTTCTATAGAGAGTATAAATAGAATCCTTCTAGGACTTCTCTCTCCCAACTCTTCACTTCCTCACATTCAAAATACAAAAGAGAGAAACCCTAAAGCTGTGATTATCCATATCCATTGATAGCTTGAGAAACCCTCTTTAGATCTTTGATCTACTTTCGATAACCTCCACTAATCGTATCCCACTCACGTGACCGATCACGTTGTAGCTCGATTAGTGAAAATTGTAATAGGCTAGTGCAACTACTTGTAAAGAGCCTAAGCTATAGATCGATAGAAAGCGTGTAAATCGATTTAGGCGACACCTTGTAATCGAGTGAGTTGGAATTCAATCGAAAAGCCAAAAAGAGGCGCAAGGCATTCCCGGAGACGTAGGTACTCGCAACTAATTGAATCGGTCAATTAAGCGAGTAAAGGGTGAGTTAAGGCTACATAGCAACCACCTACCGAACTTCGTTAAAAAACATCTTGTGTTCAAGTGTTTCCGGTATCATCTACTTTATTTAAATTATTATTTATTCCGCATAGTAAATTAGGTAATTAGCTAAAGTAATTGTACGGTAGATTACCAAATTTACCCCCCTCTAGGTTAGAATTAACCAACACAATTAAGATAATGATAATAATTAAACTATATCACGTTTATTTTCTATAATTGTCGAATAGTCACAGAGGCATCGACTTGTTTAGATCATGTCAAACTATTCTTTTAGTGAAAGTATTTTGATTTTCTATAGCTTGTGAAGGCATACTATATATATATATATATATATATTTGAATGGAACCCGACAATCGATCGCTTGTCGTTAACGGTATCCTATGTTTTTACATGACAAAAATCTCTTACATTCCATTATATATTGTAAATAAAAATAGAACTATCATATCCCGATAATCACTAAATATTGTGCTAACAATGTCTTGACCAGATCAGCGCCGTTTCCATTGATTTTGTTGCAATATGTGACAATGTTTTTGTTTTTCCTCGGAAAATTCGTCCATTTCGTTCTAACCAGATCGTCCACGTGGTTGCAATGAGAATGATGTCCCACACTCTTCTTTGGGTCTTTCTGAACTTATTCCTGATGCTCCACCAAAATTATAGTAGTGTATGGTCTCGATTTAGCTTCATCACAGTGTTTGTATGATCAAGTATTAATTTTCATATTTCTCTTGCATACTCACATTGTATGAATATGTGTTCAGCAAATTCCGCGTTATTCTTACATAGTGGATACATAAATGGTCTTATCCACCCCTTACGATTTAACATGTCTCCCGTTAGGATGCGACCATTTAAGGTAAGCCACATGAAAATTTTGGCCTTCATAGGTGCTTTGGATTTCCATAGCATATTGCTCCATCAAATACGTTCCCCCGGATCTATTAAAGTTATGTATGCACTTGATGCTGTAAAGGAATGGTCTCGTGTCCATTTTCATTGAGCATTTGTATTGTGCCCATGATGGCTCGAAGGGGGAGTTATGTAAAAGGGGATGAGTTTACTCAAGTCCTTTAGAAAGAAAGATAACTTCATTGGATTGAAGTTTTGTAATTCTTGTACTGAATTAATTCCATATAGTTTTTGAATCCACAAAGTTCATAACGAATCTCGTTGGGTATCTATTTTCCATAGCCATTTCAGCATGAGTGATTCATTTTGTGTTGTAAGATTTTTAAGACCCAACCCCCCATATTTTTAGGGAGACATACTTTCTCCCAATTTATTAAGGCATTAGTCGAATTTTCACCATTAGATCTTTTCCAAAAGAAAGCTCGGATAATTCTTTCGATTTGTTTGGTGACTCATTTTGGAAAAACACATCCTTGCATTAGGTATGCCGAAATACTAGATAGGACCGATTGTGCAAGCGTGTATCTCCCTCCGTAGGATAATAATTTTTCTTGCCAAGTCGATACTTTGGTTCATATTTTTTCTATCAGGAGTAGGAAATCTCGACATTTGGGTTTATTTATGGTTAGAGGGAACCCTAAATATTTCATCGGTAATTTATCTTTGTTGCATCAAATGATGCTTTGGATATGCGCATGCAACTCTTGTGGTATGGCAATAGGAAGAAAACTACTTTTGTTCCAGTTTATTTCCAACCCCGATATTTCAGAAAAAACATACTATATTGCATTCTTTGGAATTTAGATATCTCATATTATTGTTCTACTTTTACATAATAGTTATTTCGGGCAATTTGAAATTTAAATGATGCAGAGTTTACACAAATATGTCATGTAAAAAGAAAAAAATATATCTTACATTTGACAAAAATATAATATTTGATAGAATTGGAAATTAAACATATATTGTCCACGTAGGAACAACCGTACGGCAATATAAATTTGAACATTGAAGTACTATGAAGAAATTATGCAAACAAAACTACGGGTCTTGATAAAAAGAAGGGAAAAGATAGTTGCCCCCGTTCTGATCCCAACACTTTTGATGAGGATGCAAAAAATAATTAAATGAATTGATTAACATTTTTAATTGATTTAATTAAATACTAATTGACATGTTTAATTGACACGTAAATAATTTATAATATGTTAATATTAATACATATTAATTGACACGTCAACTTAATTAAACGATTAATTAAATCACTATATGAATCAATTAATAATGCTAATCAATTTACTTACTTTTTTTTTGTCACCTCATCAACGATGTTATTTAGAGTTTGGGAGGCTGAATATATAAATCCTAAAAATAACACGTACCAATAGTGAATCTTATATCATGTATAGTATAAGCCTACAAACTCATGTCACATCTAAAAAATATCATGTATACACTTAAAAATGAAAAGTATGCATACAAATGCATTGTCGATCTTACAAAATTTAAATAATCTTGCATACAATTATATATACCCGAACAAATTAAAATTTAAAATGATATGTATGTTCTTTTAAATAATAAAAAATATTAACATTGTTTCTCACTCAACAAATTACACATAGCCTGCTTTATAGTCGCAACCACAAAACTAAAGCAGAATGAAATCTTAAAAGTTTTTTAAATAAATTAAAAATATATAAAATATAAAAATCGGTTTGGTAAATAATGCGAGTTGTGTGACATATATAAAAATCACAATAACTGGTGTTACATGCACAAAACATGATACTTCCATCTTCATTAGAGAGCGATACATATATTGGTCCAGATAAACATAATTTTCTTAATTTACATATACTTGTTCCTATTATTTTATTACGTGTCATATCTTTTTTCGGAATATGTACTCGCTGGAGAAACCTATATTTTTGCTCAAGTTCGGAAATATTCGTCAAATTAGATAAAATGGTTGTGAAAATATTGGATGAAATTGAGTAAGCATGATGAGTATATGTTTTTATTCAGAATGGCTAAATTTCGAGAAACTATCCGGTGTGTGCTCTTTGTTCGAGTACCTTAGAAACGGTTAATCATATATTTTTATATTTGTTTATCTTGTCCCTTCACCTTAGAAATTTAGAGGAATATTGAACCTAATGCTACTCATAATCTTAATGTGGCAAGCATAAAAGAATTTTGGTGAACTACAAGAGTAGTACGTACGAGCGCAAATGCGAATATTTGAGACATAAAATGACTAGCAACTATATGGACAATTTGGATGGAGCGAAATAGTCGAATCTTCCAAAGAAGGAGAAGAATGCATCTTTTAGTTACAAATGCCATTAATGACCTAATTAGCCAATGGAGCATCATCTAGTATCCAAGGATTAGTTAGTTTGTATCAAATAGACAAGTTGGTTAGGAGGGTTAAGTGGTTTATCACCATCTTTCGTTGTAAATATTTATCCTTTGTTACTTTGCTTTTTATATTTTAAATGAAAAACGATCTGATCGAGCGCGCATCGCGCTTGCATTTCTTTCAAAAAAATAATGTCTAAAACTAGAAGATTTTTTTTTTTTTTTTTGAAAATAAAAATTTGTAAAATAATTAAAAAAATTAATACTAAAAAAAGAAACGCCGCCCATTAATTGTTTTCTAAATGTTTTCCTTTATCAATTTTAATAATTGATATGCCATACTAAACATTTTCATAAACCACATTGTATTGAACAACTTTAGTTATGTGTATATAATATATTTTTATATATTTATTATTTATATGTTTGTTGCATAGTTTATGCACTGGTAATACCGATGGCAATCAAGATTAGCAATGAATTAACAACTCCAATTTCCAAATCAGTGTGTTTTACAAAAAATAAATTTTGAGAATTATCCTTCACTCATGCATAGTTGCAAGTTCTTCAAAGAGATGTAAGAGCGTTCACGAGTTTTTCATTTGAACATACACAAATATTAAACGTTCTTTTTACATTTTTTTTTTTTAAATATGCTATAAATTTTAAAAAGGCAAATGTGATATTTTAAGTTTTTGGAAGGGTATATATGAAAATCCACCTATGCCATTTAAGTGGTGAGGAAAAGAAGGCCATCTACCTCCCTAGAATCATAAAGACATGATCGAACCTCTTACAACTACACATAGCTAACATTTCCTAAACTCTCATTGCAAATGCCAACCCTACATTAGCTTTACCTACTAGCCTACCCCCAACAAACAAACAAACAACACAAAAAATCAAAATTGCAAATCAAGCCTAAAAAACTATCGATTCGGCAACTATCAAGCCGATTCTCTAATATTATTCGACATAATTTCCGCGTACAAAAACTCGTTCCAAACATCAGGCAAACCGGGGAGACACCAGTGGATACAATCCGCATAAGTAGCCGGATCGGCCTGTTGTTCGGGCGTGAGGACTTTCCCTTGCCTTAACGTGTGTACTGACGTATGAGCGTCCTTTCTGAACTCTGACAATGCGGTTACGTTTATGAATTTTATCGGGACGTTTGGGTTCGTCGACTTAGTCAACTCTTCGGCTATGTTGAATAACCGCCAATCGGTTCCCACGTTTATGCTCGATTGGTTTGTTATTGGGAGCGTTTCCATCGCACATCTTATCGCATTTGGATTTCCCCACGAATTGAACCTATAAAATTCGACGTTAGTTATATAATGTTTCGAATGAACATATTCAAGAGAAAGAAAGAGGATTATTACTCGTGGGCGGGGGACATGCTCATGAAAAAGACCATAGTTTTTTTAGGATCGATATTATCTTTAACCCATCTAGCCCAAGTCCTCATAACTCGTCTATAAGCCATAGTTCTCTCCACGTCTTCGTACTTGGCCGATCTTTTACTCAAAAACCCTTTCCTCCTACCAACAAAACTTAAAAACTTCACTACACATTTCTAAAGATATTAAACTTAGGGGAATTCTATGATAGACCTATTTTCTTATTATGGACTCATTTTAAAAAAAAAAAATTCGAATATTTGTTAAATAATTATTTTTTTTGTAAGGTTCTAATGTATATTTATCATTTAATGCTATCAAAAACATAAATTTTGTATAATTAATTAATAAATAACTAAAATTCTTAAAATATTTTTTTGAAAAAGAATCCATGATAAGAAAATGAGTCTATCATAGAACTTCCCATTAACTTAAGGAGAGAGGGGGCTCACATGACTTTCATCGTGGGACCGTTCATCCACCAGATATAGGTGTTAAAAATTAAAAAATCGACGTCTTTCCAATTATCTCCGTGCTTCGAGATTGACGCAGGCTTGATTATGCGGTCTCTAATGCTATGCATCGCAGGATCATCTGAGTTCGACTCGACCAGAAACGGAGCCCAATAGAACTCCAACGTCGCATTGTACTCCTACAATATAATACGAAACTTTGAATACACGAGTAAAGTAAACATGTATTAATTTGAAGGGTATAATTGTAATTTACCACGGCTCGAAAAACATTAAGGGAACCGTTCTTGACAAGAGTCTTCTTATCCCAAGGAATAACAGACTGAACCAAACAAATCATCGATTCCCATTGATTCCGATTCAACGAATCTCCCGCAAACATCATGCGTTTATTCCTTAATCTCTCCAGAAACTCCAACGCATCGAACCTACAATAGCAACACAAAAAGCCACACAGTAAGCGTCACAGAACATCACACTAAATACAGTATAGTAATAAAATGCACCATCAATATCAAGTACAGACTGTAGAGTACAGAGAATTTAAAAGAGGGTAAATTGGTAAAAACATGCGTTGTACGAAGCAGTAAAAAAATAAACAAGGTGTGGGGACTTGAATATTCTGTGTAATATTTAAAACATTGTGGGTAGCCACGTGCAAGGCTTTAAGACCGCCATATATTATCTGAGCTTTCTTTTTGAAAAGACAAAAAGAAAAGGTCGGAAAACACGGTAATCACGAGGCAAAGAAACGTAAATCAGGGAAAAGCAACTACAGCACGATTCTTGTTGCAAGTTTAAATACCGTACTTGATCCCCCCCCACCCCCCCACCCCACCCCCAAGGCCCCCAAATAGTATTTTGTACGGCCACGATTAAAGCAAACTCGCTAGATCCAACGGTCCCACGGTACGATCGAATTAATTAATAATAGCTAAAGAGCTAAGCTACATTTGCTTATATGCCCCTTCGAAGTTTCATAATTACATCCCGGGTGTTACGAGGCTGTAAGTGGAAAAATGGAGTTTACGTACGTACCGAGGGAAGGAGCAGGAGCGGGGCTGCCACCGCCAGCGCTGGTACCGGTCATCTTTCCGGCCATTACGCATGCAGGTCACTTGTTCCGTCAAGAATACGCACTCGTTTTCTTTGTACAACGGATATATCTTTTCTTCTTCGTCATACAACCATTCCCCGTCGAACAGGTCGCACGATTTCTCCTTCAATCCTACACTCAACACTCTCTTCATCGCCCCGTCGGAATTCACCACCAGATCCGGCGGATTCGTCGTATTATCTTCATTCTCTATCAATTTGATCCGATTCGGATGAATTTGGGGGTGGGAATGAATAGTGATAAATCGTATGTTATCCGCAGAATAAAGAAGTGTTACGAGCAGCACAGCAGAGAATAGAAGAGCAGCTACACGGTGGAAATCCAGCCGGTTAGCTTTCCTTCCGCCGGTGGTAGCAGTGGCAGTGAAGGAGAAGGATGGCTTGCGATGAGGTGCTCGCATGGCGGTTTCTTGCTTCTTTTCTGAGGGAAAGAGAGTGATGAAAGATCGGTTCTTTATTATAGATTCTTCAATGGAAGTTCTATATCTCCGTGTAGAAGATAATGTAGCGGGTAATTTTATTGAGCATTTATGACTTGCTACATGGATTTATGTACAGTATTTGCCGACATGGTGATTGTGGGTCGAATGAATAAGCACTTCAACGGCGTTCGGAATTAAAGTGGTAAGATTAATTTAAATTTTAATGACAATGTTCTTATCTTTTGCATTTAAGCCCTCGTAATTGCTGATATTTGTTCCACGTCATCACAAGTCGTACAAACAATAATACAACCTCGAGAAGTGAAGAGAATAAAAGTTATATATAACACTTTTGTTCCTCAAATTAATGCGTAAAACAAGTAATTGCGGTTTTGTTTCTTAATTTTTTTTATTGAAATAAATAAAAATAATTTGGTTTGTTAAATATTTTTTTCAAAATAATTGCATGATTGGACTCAGTTTTCCGGGGTTTTCTCTTCTCTGTGTTAATCATACATTCACGTGATCTCTATACATACAGTCATAGGATTTGTACAATTGTGTTGTTAACTTATTATATATTATATATTTACAAGTTTTCTAATTGGCTTGTTCTATGGTAACTTGTTCTGTGGTAACTTATGTTACGGATACGAATATCGCATCCTCCGACACCATACGGATACGACAGTTTTTAAAAATACACATGATACGATACGGTCATCATATATAATATTTTATTATTTTATTAATTATAATTTACATATTTAATATTTTTATATGATACATATCTGACATACAATATCTTAAAAATTTGTTTTTACAGAATAATTTTTTATTAAGTAAATGTTTATTTTATTTAGTTATTTATTTATATATATTACTCATTTATTTTGATTTCAAATTTTTATTTTTATTTTACAAGCACATTTTTTGCATACATTAGTATCCGACAAGTATTCGAAAGTATTCGATAAATATCCGTTATTATTTTGAAATAAAATATTCGAATACGTCACGTGGAGTATTCGATATGTATCCGACGAGTATCTGACGAGTATTGGTATTCGATACGACATCCGATACGATACGGCTTAATTTTTGAAATATCCGCGCAACATAAATGGTAACCGTTGTTCTCGTAAATTTGAGATTCAAAGCTTGTGAAATGTTGAATATCATCTTAGATTCTTAATAAGAATAATTAATTATTTACCACTTATGGAGATTCTTTGATGGGCCTAGTTTTTTTTCTGAAAGATCTTGATGGGCTTTAAGTAAACTTAAATCTAAAGTTTATTTATAGAATGATTTAAGGTGGTCCTAATAAGAGAACTTGAATACTTGATAGTGTGTATAACAATTATAATAAAGTTACTTTTTTTGTTTATCATTGCTGACCTGTAATTAAATGTCTGAATTTAGCAATTATTAAGTATATATTTATCATTTTGAATTGAATACTACACTTTGGAAAATAATTTTTTTCTTCATATCATTATCTCCTAAATTAAGTTATTAACATACTTCAACAACATTTCGACTATGTTGCGCGGATACTTCAAAAATCAAGCCGTATCGTATCGGATACGAATCGGATACTCCACGTGACGTATCCGAATATTTTATTTCAAAATAATAGCGGATACTTTTCGGATACTTTTAAAGTATAAATAAATATACTTTAAAACTAAAAATAAAAATTTGAAATCGAAATAAATGAGTAATACATATAAGTAAATAAATAAATATAATACACATTTACTTAATAAAAAATTATCTATGTAATATTTAATATATTTTACGTCAAATACATAATATATAAAAATATTAAATATATAAATTATAATTAATAAATAATAAAATATTATATATAATTGTCGTATCGTATCCTATGTTTTTTTTGAATATTCCGTATCTTCGTATCCGTATCCGTATCTGTGCAACATAACATTTCGACCATAATATATATATATTTTTTTTGTATTTTTCATAATATAGCTGATTTGAATATATTTGTGTCTTCGTACGCCAGTCCGGATTTTAAATCTAATGTCTCGGACCGGACATTCAGAGGCTGGTACGGCGGCCAGTAATCGTTTTCTCGAAACCAAAAATTTATGTTTACCGAAATTATTTAAAGCACTTCTCTCAAATGATAAATATTGCTTGTATGGACTAGAGCGGAACTCACTTACTCTTACCATAAATTACAAATCGGACTTAATCCGAGGTTTTATTCTGTACTCAAATTTGTGAGTTTTTACTATTCTCTCGTGACAGCGTTGACAGATACGGATCCGGGGGGCTAGGGGAGGCCCGCCACCCCTATGATTTCTAAAATCATCTATATAATTATTAGGCAAGGAGTTAAAGAAAAGAAAAGAAATGTTACATTGAATTTTATTTTATTTTTTATTTTATTTTGACCAGGATGAAAAATGTGTTATAAGTTACAACCATGCTCTTTCAATTACGTCTATTTGTCTATTATTATTATTATTATTATTATTATTATGTCTATTTGTTTCCGTCATGATTTTAATTTTTCATAATACGTAATTGGATTCTACGTTTTTTGTACATTTGTGTTTCAGTATATTTTTAACCACCTAACTTTTAAGAAAATTCATAAACATTTCTTAACATGTAGTGATTTTAAAAAAAAAATATTATATATTGTGTTACATAATTTTAATATTTCATTTATTATTCATGAAAAACAAACATCAAACAATAATAAAATAAACAATAATAAATAAACACCTTGAAAATATATTGATAGAAAAATATATGTTTAAACATCTAGTTTTTTATTTTCACTCTCATTTTATGTATTTTTTTAATAGTTCGTGATATTTTATTTTTTAAATATTTGCAAGGTGTTCTTGTAATATTGTTGTTCATCTTAATATTATTTTTTGTTAGTTTTTTAGGAAAAATATATAAAAGTCATATATATATATATATAATGTATGAAATATTAATATTATATAAAAATAACATATAATAATAATTAAAAAAAATATATTATATGCTACAAAAGTTTTAGGATTTTTTAAAAATTAATGAAAAATAACAATTTTTTTTAATTACTATTTATGTAAATTTAGGGGTTTTCTTACAATATTCAAAAATTTAGGGATTTTTTTTGAAAATTTTCCACATTTAATCGAGACAAAAAAAAATATGAATGAACTTTGTCCACATTGATTCATGTTACTTTTATATTCGTTGGTTTATATGGATCATGTTCAAATGAAAAACCGAGTAATTTGGATTTTTTTTTATCAAGATCAAATAGTCCATATATTAACATGATGATGTGGCTTTGTATGGAAGCAATGATGTCTTTAGAATTATATATATTCATAATTGACCAAAATAATCAAACTCCAAGTAACATATATTTAGACCCAATTCTCATAAATACAAAATCAACTTTCTCGTTAAAACTTTTTTTAAAATAATAATTATTTTCAATATTGTTTCATAGTCCAGTTGATTGAGTGTTTGGCACAAAAAATCATATGTCGAGAGATTATGAGTTTTTTAAATAATTATTATTAAAAAAAATTGTCCCACAATCTAGTTGGTCGTGTATTTTGACACAAAAAATCATATGTTTTGAGAGATTGTGGGTTTCATAAACAATAATTATTTTAAAAATTATCTCATAGTTCAGTTGGTTGAGTTTTTGACAGAAAAAATCATATGTTGTGAGAGGTTGCGTATTGGATCTCTAATGAGATCATATAAAATATAAAAATCAATAATGATCACCATTTGTGGTCTCGGATTGTACCTCAAAAAGAAATATTATTTTCAAAATTACACATTTTGCTATTGACATATGCTTTTGACTATGATAGTAAGTGAGTTCATTTTATATGATATAGTTTATAATTTTAATAAATATTTTTTATTTTTTATTTTTTTGTATGGCATAACACATAGTTTAATAAAAAGAGATATTCATATATAATAATTATTTTAAAATTATACATTTTTGTATTAACCTACGCTTTTAGTAAGTGAGTTCATTATTATTTTATTTTTTGTACAGTATAATTTATAATTTATAATTTTGATTTTAATTATTTTGGTTATATAAAAGTGTTCTTTGTTTGTAAACATTCCCTCGGCCCCCACACAAAACAAAACAAATTTCTGACTGGACTCTCTCAACAAAATATTATTGTGAATTTTAATTTTATTTTTAATTATGGTTTACATATTTTTTTTAGGCAAATTATGCATATAAAATGAATAAGAAATTGTTGCAAGAAAAAAAATACATGTTAGTAAAAAAATCTATTGTTGTTCCTGACATGTTAGTAAACAAATCAAAATGAATATTTTCCTTGCAGAAACTTGAGAAAGAAAGGAAGCAAATCGAACTGAAAAACATCCATTTATTTCTTACAAAGTATTTCATTTCCTTGTCAAGAGAATACATTTTCCTAATCTAATGCAATTGAAAAAATTGATTCAGTTTCTTTTTTTTCACCATGAATCTATACAAAAACCTCCACAAATTCAAAACTCAATAAATGTGGATATATACAAAATGATTCTTTTTTCCATACAATAAAAGATTTTGTAATTAAAACAAAATACACTTTACAAAATTGCAGACCATCAAAACATACTGAATGAGTAATCTCTTCTATAAATACAGCGTAAAAAACAACAAAAACACAAGCAAAAAGAAAGAAAATATACAGAATGATTCTTAGGTTGTTTTTTGTTTTAGGACTCGTAGTCTCCTCAGTATTTGTTCAAGCAGAAGCACAATTCGATTATGCTTCGGCCCTTACGAAATCTTTGCTTTACTTCGAGGCTCAAAGATCTGGAAAATTACCACCGAACCAACGAGTGACATGGCGTGCCGACTCAGCTCTTAATGACGGAAAAGATGCCGTTGTAAGTCAAGAGATTCTTTCTCGATAATATTCCATTATTCATATTATAAAATAATAAATTATGAACACAGAATATATGATGATCCTGTATTTTAATCTTTATTTTGCAAAAAAAAATGTTTGTAGATTGATCTCACGGGTGGGTATTATGATGCGGGAGACAACGTAAAATTCGGGTTTCCAATGGCCTTCACGATAACCCTACTTTCATGGAGCGTTGTTGAATACAATACCCAACTTTCGAACAAAAACGAGTTACAAAACGCCTTAGACGCTATTAAATGGGGCACGGATTATCTAATCAAAGCACACGCGGCGCCTAATGAATTGTACGTCGAAGTTGGAGATGGAAGCTCTGATCACCAGTGCTGGCAAAGACCCGAAGACATGTCGACTCCAAGGAATAGTTACAAAATTGATGAGTCTCATCCCGGATCAGATGTGGCGGCTGAGACTGCTGCGGCTCTTTGCGCAGCATCCATGGCGTTCAGAGCGAAAGATTCCAATTATGCTTTTAATCTTTTGAACCATGCTAAGCAGGTATGAGTTTTACTTATCAAAGAGAAATATTTTAAATTAATAATTGTTTTTACATTTTTGTTTTTGTAGTTGTTTGATTTAGCGAGAAATCATAGGGGTTTGTACCAGAGTAGTGTGCCTGTTGCTGGCCAATTCTACTCTAGCAGCGGAGATGATGTAAGCATTAATCGGTGTTTTTTATAAAAAAAATACAAGTATTAATCATTGTTCTTAGTTACTAACAATCAAATTATTTTTTCGATTTAATGAATTTCTCGAACAGGATGAAATTGTATGGGCTGCTGCGTGGCTTTATCACGCAACCGGAGACCAAACATACCTAAGTTACATCCAAAATGGCAAAGATGGCGGTGTACGTTCTGTGTTCTGCTGGGACGATAAGTACACAGGAGCTCAAGCACTGATATCAAAGGCATGCACATTATAATTATCATCATTTTTTTTATTATAATATTTTTACATTCATAAAAAATATGTTTTTAAGTTTTAACATTAAAATTGAAATATTGCAGATGATAATAGAAGGAAAATTGTCCAACTCTGGGACGTACGCTCAGTACGCAAACAATCTCAATCAGTTCATCTGCTCGGTTGTTCAGAAGGGGAACAACAATGTGAAAATGAGTCCAGGTGGCATGCTATGGTGGCAGCCTTGGAATGACTTTCAGTACACCACGTCAGCAATGCTCGTCCTTGCAACTCACGCGGACCATCTGGCAGCCAAAGGCTTGACTCTCCAGTGCTCAGGAGGTACCGTCTCTCCTCAGGACATCATCTCATTCGTTAAATCGCAAGTGGATTACATTCTCGGTTCGAACCCAAAGAAGATGAGCTACATGGTTGGGTTTGGATCGAACTTCCCCAGCCAAGTGCACCACAGGGGTGCATCAATCGTATCAATCAGAAAACTCGACACGGCTGTGACGTGCAAAGGGGGATTCGACGCTTGGTTTAATAGAAACGCTGCAAACCCTAATGTGATCGATGGCGCGATTGTTGGTGGGCCCGATACAAATGATCAGTATTCTGACAGCAGACAAAATTTTCAGCAGGCTGAGCCAACTACGGTCACACCTGCGCCTTTGGTTGGCGTTTTGGCGAGAATTGCATGAGCACGCTTTTTAATTTGCTCGTGTAGTTTCGGTTGATTGATTGATTGATTGTGAGTAGTAGAAAAACTTAAAATGGGTCTATTTAGCAATTGCCGTCAGTTACGATTTATGATAGGATGCTTAATCATGTTGACATTCGTTCTAATGTTGAGAACTTTTTTTTATTAATATAAAATAGAAGTGTGAACTTTGAGTCCACTCTATTATTTCCAAAAAAAAAAATGATGAGAACTTCTTTTACTTGAATAATGTGGCCTTTTTTACGAGATACATATTGGCGCCTCCTTAACTTTTTTTTTTTTTTTAACATAGAAATATTTGCATACTATAAAATGCTAAACTAAATAATAATCACATAACATACTAATTGATTATCTCGCAAGTCACGACTTGTTAAACTAAAAATCACACAAAAACATCATAAAACAAAAGAAGTAAAGTAAACCCTTAAAACAAGCAAAACACCTAATCTAATGCACCACTTCAAATTATTCAAACAGAAAACAAACCGCTAATAATCGCCAAGCAAACAAAAACAAACACAAACACAAACACAAACACACACTCACACTGATCAAGCAATCTCCATGATACACTTACTAATAACCTCCGCACCGAACTCGAGCTCCTCCTCCGTGATAATCAAATGAGGCACCAACCTAGTCACATTCCCCTTGCCGGCGGTCGAAACGAGCACTCCGTTCTCCCTGCACCTCTCCACCAACTCATGCGCTCCCACATCAAGCTCGATCCCTACAATCAACCCTATCCCTCTAATCTCCTTCACGTGCTTATTACCCTGCAATTTCTCAGTCAACAATTCTTTCAAATACACCCCCTTCTCTCTCACATTCTTCAAGAAGGACTCCTCCTCGATCTTCTCGAGCACGGCCAACACCTCGCGGCAGATGAAGGGACTCCCAACGAAGGTGCTTCCGTGATCTCCGTTAGCAATGGTATGTGCGACCTTTTCTGTGGTGAGTACTGCTCCTATTGACAGTCCTCCTGCTAGAGGATCCGCCAAAGTCATGATGTCAGGGTACACATCGTAGGGCTCGTGGGCCCATAGGTCACCGGTACGTCCTAATCCACACTGTACCTGATGAAACAGAAGCAAAGAAGAATATTTTGTTTTTCTATATATTTCAAGGAAAATGTTGTACATACCCTAAACCACCCCCCCATCCATCGATGCGCTGGCACACGTGGTAAGCCGTAGACAGGTGGTAAACCATGAGCTCGTTCTACACACGCCAACGCGCCGACTTGGTGTTAATCCTTGTATGTCATTATTATGCCCCACGTTCTCCACGTACAAAACCTGTCATTCCTTTCCAGCTTTAACAGTACTTTTACTGTTGCTTTTCAGTGCATTTAATGTTGTTCTTTTTCATGAAGCTTTAACAGTACTTTCCGTCCTTCCTGTCTCTCTTTCTCTACCTCACTCTTTCTCTACCTCTCTCGCTTTTTCAGTGATTTTTCTTCCCCCCATTCGTTACCTAGCAAATCTGTAACACCGATGAATCCTTCTTCTGAGCATGGCTTAACAGACCCGGAAGACTCTCCGCCTAGCAACGACCACCGCTGTCCACCTAGCAAGGACCACCGACCTCACATCCCCATGGATGAATACCATGTAACACCGAGCGCATATCAGTACGATAATCCATCTCGTACTGCTGTGCCTGAAGTAGGGTTTGTCTTCTCAAGTCGAGACGAGGCTTACCAGTATTATCTATCATACTCTTGTAGATTAGGTTTTGGTATTGTTAAGCGGTCCAAACATAACTTCTACAGAACCCCATCTGATTCGACATTCTCATGTAGCAAGGAGAAGAAGCCTTTACCCCGATCGAAATCTGATGGATTTAGGAAGAGGAGAAACAGTTTCCAAGGGACCTGTTGTCCTGCCAAAATAATAGTGAAGGATTATCTTCTTGATGGAAATTGGACTATTTCTTATGTTGAATTGTCACACAACCATGATCTTCAACCGGATTTCATTCGGTATATGAGGTGTCACCGAGTAATCCCTACTTTTGTTAAGAAACAATTAGAAATAAACGATGACTCGGGCATTCCTCAACACAAGTCCATAAACTCCATGTTCAACCAAGCCGGCGGGTATGATCACTGCAAGTTTACATACAGGGATATGCGTAATCATATTCAAATTAGAAGGGCATTGAAGCTTGCTGATGGGGATGCAAATGCCTTAGTAACCTATTTCAGCGACAGGCAAAAGAAATGTTGTAATTTCTTTTACTTGTGTGAATTAGACGAAGAGGGCAGACTGAGAAATGTTTTTTGGGCCGATGGTCGTAGCCGCGCGTCGTACAAATATTTTGGCGACGTTATAACATTCGACACAACGTACTTAACTAACAAGTAAGTACTTCATATCCATTCGTAATTAACATACTAATTATGTACAGGAGCAATAATCTTTAATCAACATTTTATATTCTTCCATGGCTTAATTTACTAGGTACGACATGCCATTCGCCCCATTCGTTGGGGTTAATCACCACGGACAGTCGATTTTACTAGGATGCGCCTTACTCGTAGATGAGTGCACAGCCACTTACGAATGGTTGTTCAAAACGTTCCTTCTGTGCATGAATGGAGTACCCCCCCCCCCCCCCCCCCCTTCAATCATCACTGATCAGTGCGCTGCAATTTGTTCAGCAATCAAGACTGTTTTTCCCGGATCCCGTCACCGTCTATGCTTGTGGCACATCATGAAGAAACTCCCTTGCAAGGCCGGTACTGGGATTAATAAGGATTCTCTAATTTCAAGGGTAAATAAATAATTTATAATTTTATGTTCAATCAATACGTAAAACGGAATAATGAAATTTGGAATTATTAGGTTTGTCAACTAGTCTACGACACCACTGAACAAGATGAATTCGAAAAAGGATGGCATGAGCTAATCGAGGATGGGGAAAACAGCGCCACATTAAGGTGGTTGGAAACAATGTACACAATACGTGCGCTATAGGTACCTCTGTACGTCAAGAACAACTTCTGGGCCGGAATGTCTACTACCCAAAGGAGTGAATCGATGAATTCCTTTTTTGACGGATACGTCAATTCTTCTACATCATTAAGGGACTTTGCAGGGAAGTACGATCTAGCCTTACAAGCCAAATGGGAAAAGGAGAGGCACGAAGATTTTCGGTGCAGCGACAGGTTCCCGTTACTGGTATCAGCCTTACCGTTCGAGGAGCAGATATCCAGGCTTTACACGCATCGGATCTTTTATCTCTTCCAGGACGAGGTAAAAGGGTTAATGGGTTGCCACTCTCAACTGGGAGCTTCCCTCGAAAACCAGAAGGAATTCGTTGTATCCGACACAACAAACCGCAAGTGCTACAACGTGCAATTCTTCCCAAACTCGCTCGAATATAAATGCCAGTGCCTTCTTTTCGAGTTTAAGGGCTTGGTATGTAGACATGGATTGGCGACATACCGACAAGTGGGCGTGAGGGATATCCCAGATTGCTACATACTCCCCAGATGGCGAAAAGATTTCATTCGCACTCATACCAAGTTCAAACTAGCCAATTCAAGCATTCCTAGGAATGTCTCGAATTACGAGTCCGCTTACTCACAGGCTCACGCATTCATGGTAGACATGATCGAGTGCACATACCGTGACAAGGCAGCAATAGAGAGATTACTGCGCTGGTTCGAAAACATGGCGCTCACTGTTTGTGAGGCTTCTCAGGATTTGCGCGAGTTCGATATTGATGACCAGTTCTCCGACGAAGCAAACTTAATCCCACCGAAGGTATCCGATCCAAAGAGGGTAAAAAGGCTAGGAAGACCGCGTTCAACTAGACTAAAAACGAGATTGGAGCTATCGTTCAAAAAGAAGAAAACTCAAGCAAAAGATGCAAAACCTGCACCAAACCAACCCTGCACTGTGGATGAGGAATTAACACCTACAATCAGCAATACTGATCTCATGAAGCATTTCGCAACCTTCCTCTCTTGAATTTTGTCAATTTCATTATCTTTATTTTGTTATCTTGATTTTGATTCTAAACTGACGATGCAACTTTTGTAAACTTAATCTATCTTAGTTTAAGCACATCTTTCTTAAGTAGCCCAAATTATAAACCCCAAAATATAAAGCCCATCATATTCAACTAAAGCCCAACAATACAAAATCCCATCTAACCAAGCCCAAATGCAGTGTTCAAATGGATCGATCTTTCTTAACTCCACGCTTATGACTTAACGCTCCGCTTAACGCTTAACACCATGATTTTTTTGTTAAGGGCTTGGTTCACCAAGACCGCTGGCTGTATCAGAGTGGGCAGCTCGTGCACCGCGCGCTGGTGCACCGCTATTTGAGGTACGACTTAACGCTTAACACCATGATTTTTTTGTTAAGGGCTTGGTTCACCAAGACCGCTGGCTGTATCAGAGTGGGCAGCTCGTGCACCGCTATTTGAGGTACGACTTAACGCTTAACACCATGATTTTTTTGTTAAGGGCTTGGTTCACCAAGACCGCTGGCTGTATCAGATTGGGCAGCTCGTGCACCGCGCGCTGGTGCACCGCTATTTGAGGTACGACTTAACGCTTAACACCATGTTTTTTTTTGTTAAGGGCTTGGTTCACCAAGGCCGCTGGCTGTATCAGAGTGGGCAGCTCGTGCACCGCGCGCTGGTGCACCGCTATTTGAGCTAAGACTTAACGCTCCGCTTATGGCTTAACACCTGTTGTACTGTACAGATATCCTTGGTCCACCAAAAGCCGGAGGCTGCATCCCAGTAGGGTGCACCTGCACCGCGCCCTCCTAAAATAATAACACCCGGCGATGGAAACAAATTCCCATCAGGCGCGATGGCTTAACACCTCTCTATTGATGAACACCCGTTTCTGAATAAATGTGTGCTTGGTTCACCAAATCCGCTGCTTTTCCATGACTACGGTTTACGTGCACCGCGCACGCGTAAATCCTTGCATTCAATTCTTTCTGACAAAAAGGTTCCTTGTCATTTCAGTAAGACCAACCATTTGCCACTTTCCAACCTTCCGTCTCCTCGATTCGATACCCGTCCGCCAGTGCCGTTTCTTCGACCAATCTGCGTCCATCCTTACAAGCCAAAAGAGCGCCATTAATATCTACATTAATTAGCTTGTCTCTACTATCCATCTCCGTCTACCCGTTCTCTCCATCAGACTGTTCTCCTTTTCCATCTCCGTCTCCTCACTCTCCTTCCCCATTGACAACCTCTGCAGCAATAATGGCGCCTAAACGGAAGCAACCAACGAGAGTGAAGAAAGAAGTGACCTTCACGGTAAAAACTCGCTGCAACCCTAAAAGGTTTACTTCCTTTTTCAACGATTTCCTAAAACCCAAACTAAGCCCTGCTCACTTGGAATTGCTGGAGAAGTGGCCCTTTCGTAACTTCTTATCACTACCCCCCATTGGGTTCCTACGCGAATACCTCACGGGCGTTATGTGTTACTGGAACCCACTATTGTCGTGTTTTGTTGTCAACGGCAAAGCATTAAGGTTCTCGGCTCATGACGTATGCATCCTGTTGGGGCTCAGGGACCGTGGTGCTGCTGTGGACATTTCTCACCGGCGCCAAGTGGATTGCGCAATAACGAAAAATTTCTTCGACAACAACGCTCAATTGGAGGCGGTAGACTATGAGTCCCGGCTGGAATCAGAGTTGGAAGAAGGTGCAAAAGCGACACCAAAAGAGTGGGTAACAATCCTTACTATGTACTTATTCACAACAGTACTGTTCTGCATGAGTAATGCTTCAACGCCACAACAATTTTGGGAGTACGCCATGGATGTCGATCACTTGTGGGAGTATTCTTGGGGCCAAGCGGTATTTGATTTCATGCAGAAATCAATACCTGAAGTAGGACAAAAGGCCCACTGTTACGCAACAAAGACTCTCGGAGCCAACTCGACCCCTAGTCTAATTGGCTGCTCCTTCGCCCTACTGGTATGTGACATAAAATTGTAATTATTATTAAGCGTGATTCCAGGAATATAATAACACACAAGGGAATTACATATGCAGGTTTGGTTCTACGAGCATACCAAACCAGAAGCTTTGAAGAGGAACACATTGTTATATCCACGTTATATGAACTGGCATATGCATATGAACTGGCATATGCAAACCGACGGTACCAAGGAGGGCTTCATGGAGAAAATAGCGACTATCGATGCGAACAAGATTGATGTTAGTATAACTCCGCACAAAGTGGAGGCATGGGTGTTCGAGGCAGACACCAAAACTGCAATGCGATACTTTTTCCAAGTACCGCCCGGTGAGACACTGGCTAACACATTGGTTCACACCATGGGCCAGATGCTTTCTGAGGGGCAAGAAAACATGCTTCACATCACAAACTTGCTGGGGGGGCACGCCTCCTCGTCCGCTAGCGTCTGCTATAGGTGTTATGAGATCACCGAGACCAAAGGAAACAACAGGTACATCTGTATTCAATCAAACTAGCAATTTATTTTACAAAATTTACACCAGTTTCGAAACAGGTGAATCACCTAGTAGACGTAAGGCACTGCGGAACAAGGGGAAGGCGATCGGCCAGGATCATGCTGGGACATCCAGTCAGATTTGTCCTACGAGGAGATCACCGCGGATGCATGGTGTGAAGATTTCTTCGGAAAACGGTAAGCTTTTCAAACTACAAGTTATTATTTTTTAACGAATGATTTGGATAATTCCAATTTAGGACGGACGAATACAGCAAGACGATGCACCAGGGTGATTCCGACACAGACAGTGGGAGAAAACGATACTAATTAATTTATGTTATGATAAGCGATCAAGCAAATAGGTGTCTAACCATCTTAATTTTGCAGATATCAGCGAAGACGGATCTGATGCGGATTCTGATGATGATTCACGGCCTCAAGTCAAGAGAGTGGCAAAGAACATAGCGCCATCTGGTACGCCAGCAAATAAAATAGTAAAATTTGTTTAAATCTTGCCCCATCCAGCATTATGTTTTCCAATGCAGATTCAGATGCGTCAGTACACAACGCACAAGGAAGGATTAACAAGAATCCAACCGTGTTCAACCTAGACGACATGGGGATAAGGGCCGGTCAGGAGGTCACCCTACCGCTCGGTGGAGAGCATGGAGACATAGGTAATAATTAACAAGAGTTTAGTGCCATCGAAAAAAGAATTCAATTCAACTGAACTCCAATCTTTTTCAATACAGTTGTTCAGATTACAACGGAAGTCGAAGAAGACAACCACGATAGTTACATCGCTGACCATGACCTGCCAGATCCGGACAAGTTGGTGGAGGAACACAACGCCTTGAAGAAAACATGCAGTGGAAGTACCGGTACAGGAACTCAAGGCAGTTATAACTCATCGTCAACGAATCATATCCCGACAGTTCCGTTTGGTGGCGGGAGTCAATCAAGTCAGAGGAACGCCAATGACAACGTCTCTGAAACGAATTATGGGGGGTTGAAGGTGCACCAGGGATATTTCGGCGACTATCATATTACTCCGCAAAAGGCTAACTCGGAACCGGCGATATGTGGTATTTCAGCAAGAATTTATATATCCTCTTGGAAATGAACTGAACATTACTTTTTTGTATGTAGTATCCCAACCACCCTACATAAATGCGGTGACCCCATTAGCATCGGCTGGAGGGTCTTCTGGATATGTCAACAAACCATCTGTTACACCGATGAGTAAGTTCATGACCCCAACCGGTACTAATCAAGGCACGCAGACTAATGACAGACGCTCTACTACAAAGGGTAATACCATTTTATATGCTTTTATTCTCCCTTGCAAGCACTAAATCCTGACTTTCTTTGTCTAATGTCAGTTGTGCCGGGAGGACAAACAACGGATATAGCAACAAGGATGGAGACTCAATTCACCATCATGGGTGCAAGACAAGATATTGTGCCCTCAGTGGATCAAGGAGTCAAATTGGTATCAAGCCCAACCTTCGATCTAGGTATTTAATATCCTCTTGTTATATCGCACATTAGCGCAGTGACGTAATAGATTTGTTATAACATTTATGTATGCAGGGTTAGAAAATACAGATCCTCTCGAAAACAAGGGGAAGAAAGTACAAACAGAAGGAGGCGCAACAGTACAGACGGTAATCAAGAGTCCTCTCGAATATTGCCAGATTTTGAGAATCGGTAGAGACTACGACTACGACGTTACAAAAGGGTATGTTGAAGCAGAACTGGAGAAGACGTACCCGTTGTGCAGTGTGATGAACGAACAAATGAAATGGGTCGTTCACGGTTTTCACCAAAACACTCTGAAGTGCGCCGTGGAAAACGAGAAAAAAGAACTATTTGCATACAACAAGATGGACATAGAGCTTATGTTGAAAGGAAACCAAATCACCAGCAAGGTCTATTGCTTCTTATGTAGTTTGTTTATAACCAGACTCAATATGTTTTAATGCCCCCGTAATATCTTGCAGTTGCTCAACGTAATGATAAAATTATTGCATCGAACGAATGTGGACCCATACAACAGATGGAGTTTTGTCAGTCCAACCGCATCTGTAAGTTTCTATTTTTTTAACAAATTAATCCAAGTTTTATTTAATTTTCCATAATGTGATTGTAGGTAATTGTGCCGAACCAGCTTCCAGAAGAGTTTGACGAAGAAACTGCCAGAGCCCTTTCACCTACGGAGCTTGGAGCTAATAGATGGTTATTCCTACCATTCAATGTTGGACGCAATTGGATTCTCGTTGTGTTCGACTTCGATGAATCCAAAATCAAAGTGTACAACTCAGTGGGTAAAGTGGACCAATTTTCGACGCGAGTGAAATCTTTCGTTAACGAATGGAAGGAATTCCTACAAAAAAGGATGGATAGGATGGAGATTGGCAATTGGGTCGAACGTTTCGAGAGATGCCCAAGGGGCGACATCCCAGAGGATAGTGGAATTTTCCTCGTCATGTACATGGAATGCATTGTTAATTCACGGCCTATGGGTTTCAACCAGAAGGACGTCGAGAACGGTAGGGCAAACGCGGCATACAATATGATTTGTCTGCCCTGGTACTGCCATAAGTTAGTTGAACTTTGAGTAATGCTTCAGGTAACGGAGTGTTTTAATATGGAACAAAAAACAGATTGCTTACGTGTGTGGTGAACTGTTTGGTTATTTATGTGTAGGTGTGATTAGTGTTAAGTTTGGTATTTTGTTTGGGACTATTATGTTAAGTTTGTTATTTTGTTTGGGACTATTATGTTAAGTTTGGTCTTTTGTTTTTTGGAACCCTTATGTTTGTGATGAACGACTTTGGTATGGTTAACTGCATGAAATAAGTTATTGTTAATTTCTTTCGTTAATGTTATTAATTCAAAAATATGAGAATTGTTTAGAGCTTTTTCTTGGTGTAAAGTTTTGCTGGTTTATGGGGAATGAAATGGTATGATTGGAATGAAAAATGAACGAAATTGCTGCATATCATAGTTAATACCAGACAATTCAACTACATATCACAATTCAACTGCATACCAGAAGGGAAAAATTGGTAATGCTTATAAAATGTTAGAAAATGTAACGAATAGTATAAATTGTTAAAAAGAAAAAATGGGAAAAATAGTTTTAAAAATGGCACGAAATAATTATATCAAAAATTGTAACGAATAGTATAAATTGTTAAAAAGTAAGGGATGGAAAATGGGAAAAAAGTTTGAAATGTTTTAAAAATGGGAAAATAGTTATATCAAAAATTAAGGGATGGAAAAATATTTTAAGGTGTTAATCGTTAATGAAAATTTCAATTTCTTTTAAAATTAAGGGATGAAAATTCCAAAATGTTCAAATAAAAAATGATTTTATCAAAAATAATTTCAATTTCTTTTTGAAAATGGGAAAAATAGTTTTAAAAATAGCACGAAATAATTATATCAAAAATTGTAACGAATAGTTTGAAATGTTTTAAAAATGGGAAAATAGTTATATCAAAAATAATTTAAGGGATGGTAAAATATTTTAAGGTGTTAATCGTTAATGAAAATTTCAATTCCTTTTAAAATCAAGGGATGAAAATTAAGGGATGAAAAATGATTTTATCAAAAAAAATTTCAAAATGTCAAAATCTCAAAATTGAATCTTTCAGAAACAAAAAAAAACGGTGCAACAGCGTTTCGAAATGTTCAAATAAAACATGATTTCATCAAAAATAATTTTACCAAAAATAATTCAAAATGTTCAAATCCAAAATAATTCAAAATGTTCCAAAAAGGTTGAAAATATTTTTACCCTGATATTTTGTTGAAAAAATTCCAAAATATGGTTCATAAATTGAACATTGGATCCCAAGCAAATGAACTGAACAGATGTTAATCGTTAATGAAAATCAAAAATTTCAAAATTTCAAAAATGGATCTTTCAGAAACCAAAAAAAAAATCAAAAACCATTCTGAAATTGAAGAAATAATGACCATGAGTATTTGGATGAGTGGGGAATAATGAAATTATGTGAATTGGGCTTCAAGAAGATGGGTATATTTATAGGAGTAGAAGCAAATTCGAATTTCAAATTTGATTCACAATTCCCTCCATAAGGTGTTCATCCTTAGCCTATAATGGAGGAAAGGTACCAGCCATTAATGCATGAAAGGTACAAACTAGCCATTAATGAAGCTCCTCCAAAACCATCGCTTAACGGGAAAGCAATCATGAAAAACATTCATTTGCTAAAAGACAGAACAGTAAAGCCATAAAGCCCATAACGCTGAACAGTTAAGGGCCGTTAAATCATGGGCCGTAAAATTGAGCCGAGCCCTTATAGGAATGGATTTCGAGTCCATCTTGGCTTAACACGTGTTGCTTTACAGCACATCAAAGGGCATGGGGTAGGATTAGTGTGTATGTCTATCACTGCTCATATTTCAAAGCATTACAATTGGTCCTTTTAAATACATATTTCTATTCTAGTGAAATACCTATTATACCCCTCTAACCAATTCTAACAAAATCACATGCACAGCCATACGCGTCTCCATGTACAACTAATACTCATCTCCATTTCACAGCCATCATCTCCAATTGATAAACATAATGGAGACCTCCATTTACAGTGATAAAGAGTCTAATACCCCCCATCAAGCCGAGCCGAGAGTGGGAACGACGGCAAGCTTGTTCTTTAATTCATGATAGCGGAGTGATGGTAACCCTTTTGTAAAGACATCGGCGACTTGAGAAGCGGAGCAAAGAAAACGAACCCGAAGTAATTGTGAAGCAACTCGTTCTCGTACAAAATGATAATCAATTTCGATATGTTTCGTACGAGCATGAAACACCGGATTTGCCGAGAGGAAAGTGGCGCCTAAATTGTCACACCACAAAGTTGGAGAGGACGAGGAGTCAATATGAAGTTCGGCAAGTAATGATTGAATCCACACAAGTTCAACCGCGGCAAGGACCATGGCTCGATATTCGGCTTCGGTGCTAGAGCGAGCAACCGTCGGTTGCTTCTTAGAGCTCCAAGAGACAAGATTCGGTCCAAGATAGACACAAAAACCGGTAGTCGAGCGACGATCATCGGGGCACCCCGCCCAATCCGCATCACTAAATGCTTCGAGGGTGAGAGTTCGAGATCGGCGAAGAAGAATACCATGATTAAGTGTCCCTTTGAGGTACCGAAGGAGACATTTGACCAATGCCCAATGGTCCTCGGTAGGAGCATGCATAAATTGCGAGCATTTGTTGACGGCATAAGTAATGTCGGGTCGGGTTATAGATGCATATTGAAGAGCACCAATGGTGCTCCGATAGAGGAGAGGATCCTTGAGTGGAACACCAACAAATTTGGATGGCGGAGAGCCGGCTTGAATAGGTGTTCGAATCGAATTTGCGCCCGCCATATGAGCTCTTTCCAAAATAGAGGAAATAAAATTAGATTGAGAGAGAAGAAGACCTTGAGGATGAACTTCGGCTTTAATACCAAGGAAAAAATGAAGATCGCCCAAATCCTTGAGTTGGAAATGCGAATTGAGAGAGGTAATGATCGAATTGATCAACATGAGATTCGAGCCGGTGAGGATTATGTCATCGACATAGACCAAGAGAAGAACCATATCACCATTTCGTTGTAAAATAAAGAGAGAGGCATCGGCATTGGAAGCAACAAACCCGAATTGAAGAAGAGAGGTCCGAAGTTTGTGAAACCAAGCTCGAGGAGCTTGTTTCAAACCGTAAATGGCTTTCTTGAGAAGACATACATGGTGAGGAAATTGAGGATTGATAAATCCAACGGGTTGCGACATATATACCTCTTCATCAAGGTCTCCATGCAAGAATGCATTATTAACATCGAGTTGTTTAAGGGGCCAATTGCGAGAAAGAGCCAATGTGAGAACAATACGAATGGTGGTAGGCTTGACAACCGGGCTAAAAGTCTCATTATAATCTAATCCTTCGGTTTGAGAGTATCCCTTGGCCACTAATCGAGCTTTATGCCGTTCAATTTGACTATCGGAGCGATATTTGATCTTAAAGATCCATTTTGAACCAACAATATTTCGATTTGGCGGTGGAGGAACAAGAACCCAAGTTTTATTTTGAGCAAGTGCGTCCAACTCACGAGCCATAGCTTGCTGCCATTGAGGAAATCGATTTGCCTCGGTGAAGGATGATGGTTCAACCGAGGGTGAAGTAACCGCTGAGTAGAGGAGATGATCGGGAAAAGACTTTGGCTGGCGAGTGTTGTCTCTCGTTCGCGTAACCATAGGGTGGAGGGACGGAGCAGGAGGTGCTGGAGGCGTCGCTGGCGGCAGCGAGGGCGAATCAAGTGAAGCAAGAGAAGGATCGCCATGGGCAGTAGAGGAAGGAGAAGGGTTATCGGTTGAGGAGGGAGTGAATACCGGGTTTGAGAGAGGAGATCCAGTAGGAGATGGAGGAGGAATTGAAGATGGCCCATGCGATGGGATGATATAAAGACTTGAAGAGGTGATAGGCTCCTTGGCTGGGCTTTGGGCTTTAGGAGCTGAAAAAGGAAAAACTAATTCATCAAAAATAACATTTCTTGAGATATAGATTTTGTTATTTGATAAATCAAGGCATTTATATCCTTTGTAGTGTATAGAGTAACCCAAGAACACACACGGTTTCGATCGATATTCCAACTTGTGCGAGTTATAAGGTCGTAAATACGGATAGCAAAGACATCCAATGACCTTAAAAAATTGATAATTTGGGGTTCGATGAAATAATGTTTCATACGGAGAGGCGGAAGATAAGGTAGTGGGTAATCGATTGATAATAAAAATGAGACTCGAAAAAATTTCGTCCCAATAATGCATGGGAATAGATGCACAAGCCATAGTCGCAAGGCCTAATTCAACAACATGACGATGTTTTCGCTCCGAAACACCGTTTTGTTGAGGCGTATAAGGGCAAGAAAACCGAAAATGAATACCCGGATTTTGGCGAATGAGGGGTTTGTACTCGGTACCTCCATCAATTTGGAGACATTTAATGGTAGAAGAGAAGAGATTTTCCACGCGAAGTTTAAAATGTTTAAAAATAATTGTAACCTCATCTTTAGTTTTAATACAAAACAACCATGAAAATCGCGAAAAGTCATCAACAAATAAAACATAGTAACGAGCACCATTGAGAGAGGTAATCGGCGAAGGACCCCACACATCGGAGTGGATGAGATCTAACGGTTTAAGAGACCTTGTAGAGGATGTTGAAAAAGGTTGGCGATGTGATTTCGCCACACAACAATCTCCACAAACCGAAGAAGTGCTCGAACATTGATCAATAAGACGAAGACTAGAAAGCTTGGAAACAACTCCATGATGCGCATGACCGAGTCTACGATGCCAAAGTTCGGTCACGGATGAAGTTTTATTGAAAAGAGCAACGGGTACGGATTTCACAAAGGAAGAAGACGGGAGTGAGTAAAGTCCATCATTGTGCCGGGCGCGGAGCAAAGGACATCCGGTCTTGAGATCCTTGATGGTACAAAAATCGGGAGAAAATTCCATTAATACATGATTATCTTTCGTAAATCGTGAAATACTCAATAAATTCCTTGTCATGGAGGGAACACAAAGTACATTTTTGAGTTCTAAATTATTATTAGAAGAAGATAAGTAAGATTTTCCAACATGAGAGATAGTCAAACCTTCACCATTGCCGACATAAACATGCTCTTTGCCCGAGTATACCGATGGATGTGAGAGAGAGAGTTGAGGTCCGGCGTGATATGATGAGTCGCACCGAAGTCTAAAAACCAATCGGTGGTGGGAGTCGAAGGAGAACCCGAGTAAAAAGAATGAAGAGAGGGAGTTACTTGTGGAGCCGCAAAGTTAGCTTGAGGGATGGCGGGTGGAGAATTAGTGTGAGGAGAAGGTTGATAGTGTTGATTGAAGCGCTCCCAACATCGTGCGGCTTGATGGTTGAATTTGCCACAAATTTGACAAGCATTCGGATATGTCCGTCCTCGTCCACGACCGTTGCGACCACCACGACCACCCGAATTAGAGGAGTAAGAGTAATTGGGTCGAGGCGCAAAGTGTGCATGAGGAGGAGGTGGAAAGGAAGGTCGTGAAGATGAAGATCCAGGATGGTAAGGCGCCCCAAATTGCAAGTTCGATAGTCTCGGTGAGGAGTAATTATGAGGGGAAGACATTGCAACATTAACGAGAGGAGTTTCCGAAGCTTGGGAGGCTAAGCGATTCTCATAACTCCGAAGAAAACCAAGGAGGTCATTTAATCGAATACCTTGTGAGCCATAAGTAGCCGTGGCAACTACGGCATTATACTCCGCCCCCAACCCACTGAGAATGCTAACTACAAGATCGAATTCCGAAATCGGAGATCCGGCGGCGGCCAATCGATCCGCAATGGTTTGCATTTGTTGGACATAGTCATCACACGAGAGAGTGAGTTTCTTGAAGGTTTGAAGCTTGGTTTTAAGATCCATGATATGAGCAACATTTCTTGAGGTGAAATTTTGTTGGAGAGAAGTCCAAAGAGAGAGGGAAGTACGGCAATTGATGACTTGAGCTAAAATGGATTCGGTTATGGTGGATAAGAGCCATCCAAGGATAAATTGATCTTGCCGGCGCCAAATAGCATGATCGGGATTAGAACTAGCAACCAATGATGCTGAAGAAGGAGGAAGAAGAAGTGAGGGTTCGGATTTGGATCCATCAATATATCCTTGAAGATCATAAGCATGAAGAATGGGAAGAACTTGGGATTGCCATAGAAGAAAATTATTTGCATCCAATCTCACCGGAATTTGGTGAGTAAAGGTAATAGTAGTAGGAAGAGGAGAAGTAGTAGTGAGATCGGTCATAGCCGCCATGAAAAAGAAAGGATCGAAAAAAAAAATGGAGCTGTGAGCTCTGTTATGCTCTGATTACCATGATGAAACAGAAGCAAAGAAGAATATTTTGTTTTTCTATATATTTCAAAGCATTACAATTGGTCTTTTTAAATACATATTTCTATTCTAGTGAAATACCTATTATACCCCTCTAACCAATTCTAACAAAATCACATGCACAGCCATACGCGTCTCCATGTACAACTAATACTCATCTCCATTTCACAGCCATCATCTCCAATTGATAAACATAATGGAGACCTCCATTTACATAATGGAGACCTCCATTTACAGTGATAAAGAGTCTCAATAGTACCTACAATTATTTGTAACAAAATTATTGTAGCAGTATTTTACATGTACCCCTACAAAACCTCAAATTTACTGTTTATAATTATTTTTCTACATAACTAAATTACCTCATCGAAGACTAAGAGGGTGCCAGAATCATCACAAGCCTTTCGTAACCCTAACAAAAACTCCTTGGTGGCAATATGAATCCCTCCTTCGCCTTGCACCGGTTCCACAAAAACCGCGGCTATATTCCCTTCTTCCATCAATTTCTTAGCCACCTTTAAATTTCCGAACTGCACGAAGGTGACACCAGGCATATACTTCTCACTGTTCGTCGGAGCTAACGAGTCCAAGGTACGTCCGTGAAAACTATTTGAAAAGGAGATGAATTCAAGCGGGGTATTTTCGTCATTTCCGCGAGTGCATCTCTGGTAGTTTCTGGAGAACGTGATCGCTGCCTCGTTTGCTTCTGTGCCGGTGTTCATGAAGAATACTTTGTCTGCGAATGAGCATTTTACAAGCTCCTCTGCGAGTTCCACCTTAAATAAAGAATGAATTGATATCAAATAAATACTGAAAATCTCTGAATAGGTGTGTAAAGGTGGTTTCTTTGATTTGAGGTGAAAAATATTACCTGATGGATTGAGACTAAACTATTGCCGACATGATCAGCCAGAATGCCAGGTTGATCTCTGGTGGGCCGGTGGCTTCTAGCCAATCTAGATCTCCATGGCCAAGAGAATTAACCGAGAGTCCGGCAATCATGTCTAAATACTCCTTGCCGTCGATATCATACAATTTGCATCCAATTGCTTCATCTAGTACAATCTTTGCTCGAGCGTAAGTGCCCAGAATTACCTTTTTATCCCTTCCTATTATGTTATTGGTTTCATCGGAAATTGAACCTGTCTTGCTGGTTGAGATTGAGTGTGTTTCATGGTTGGGACGTAGACACGAAAAACGGGGTTTAGTAATAGTTGAGGGAACTGGGCACTGGGCAGGAGGGGTTAGTTAAGAGAGATTGAGGATAAGCCATGAATAGGCTATTGAAGAATTTCTTGTTAGAATTTGTAGAGTTTAAAAAGGGGAGATGGGGGTAAAATGTAAGCCATGCTGAAAATTAGGATGTGTGGTAAAATGTAAATCATTAATTAATCATTATTTTTTTTAGGCTTATATTTTAAGCGCTTCATACATTGGAATTAGTTGCTTTAGGTCACGTACATAATACGAAAGGAGGTGATTTGCAATATTCACTATCTCCCCGGCACTATGAACATTGTAAAGTGTCCTAAACACCACAAAGTAGATTATACTTGTACATTTAAAACTACAATTTCAATAAATGTTCATAGTACAAAGTAGATTATACTTGTACTTTACACAAAAAAACTTTCATGTTATTTTTTTCAAAAATTAATAAAAATGAAAGATATTAATTTATTAAACACAAATAACTTTTTAAATTTTTAATATGTTATTATTCTTATTTTTTAATATGTAAATTTAAAAATATCATTTGATATTAAATACTTTTTAACCATGTTGTTTAGTTAAAAAATATTAGTTTTAATTGTTTTATGTTAACTTTGTGGACCATTCCTACAAAATAATTTTCAATATTTAGGACATGTTTGAATGACCGTATTAGAAATTACATGAAGTAATTAACCTTCCGCAAGTCGACTTTCCAAAATTTCAATTTAAGTTTTAATGTTTGGATTAACGAAACTGAAACTACTGGATTTATAGTTTTTATGTTTGGTTTGATGTAACTGAATTATGAAATTTCAAGATTTATATGTACTAAAATTTTTAAGTAAATTTGACCATTAACTATTTGACATGAAATTTCAATTTAACCAAAAAACTATAATCATCAAAAACATATAATGTCATAAATAAATTATTTCCTACAACTGGAACTCTCGTAGTTTTGGGATGAAGTCGACTTACCGTAGTGGAGAGATCATTAGTAATAAGAACTGCAGGAATTTAGTTAAATACATCAAACCAAACATGCGAAAATGGCAAATTCCTGCATGTGTAGTTACTAACAGCCATGTTTACAGTCATCTAAACAACCCCTTAATATAATATGATGTACAACTTAATTGTATTTGTGTATGAAATAAAAAAATTGTTAGTATTATATAATCAATGGCCCGCAAAACCTACATACATATTGTATGGTTCGTTACTTCTGGATTTATTATTGTTTGAATTATTCTAAATAACAATGAAATAATGATGTTGTCATGTTTTTTGTAGAACTGTATTATATCCCACTACTAATTTATGTTTTTATCATTATTTAGATAGATGATCATACTTAGATGGGTTATAAAATATAATGTGATATAATTTTATTATGAAATGATATTATCTTTATCATCGTAAATGATAAATTCATATTAAAATGAAAATATAATTATCATCTTCACTGTGCGTAGCGCGAGTATTGTCCTAGTTACCCCTAAAGCTCATAAGTTTTCTTCAGGACCTAAACACAGTCAAAGGTGATTCTCTCTCTCTCTTGAATCCATGGGAAGCCCTTCAATTACACTTTAGTTAGGACGGACAGGTTTAAACATACTTAAATTGGAACTAATTAAAGTTTAATTAGACTTAGTCAGGGTCAATTGTTGCTTAATTAAGTTCAATTAGATTTATGATTGACCAAGTATGCATTGAGTTATGATTGACCAAGTATGTATTTTTTGAGTTTTTGCATACATACCCTTGCAATCTTCGAAATTTGCACATCCATCCAGATTTTATTAAGGGGTTATATTGCAGCCCCCAGAACACAAATAGAGCGAGAATGATCATATTCATAAGTTATGCGAGGTTGTCGGTTCAAGTTCGTTGACATCAATTGATGGAGGACAAACGAGAATTTTCAATTTATTCTCAAAAAAAATCCACATTCTTGGATAATTATCTGTTTATTGATTATTCGGAAAAAATTTAGATAAGAAGAACGAGAATAAAAATATGGATGTGAATTCTTACCTACTACTACTATTGTTGAAGCCGTCAAAATGACTGGTACGGTTGTTATAGGACTTGGGAGCGGTACCGTTATGCCGGTACAGTTGCTACTGGAGAGGTACAAAATAGGGGACAACTGCGCTTGACGAAAAGTTTAATCATCATCAATTTAACAGTAAGCTAACGATGCATTAAAAGGTTTGGATAGATTTGATATTGTACAAATATGACAGATTTTGAACTTTGAATGAATAAATTTGATATTTACGTTTTTTGAGGGATAAATCTGATATTTCAATTTTTTTAAGGATGTACATGAAATTCCCATTTCCCCCTGTATATATGGTGATTGGTTGGATGATTGTGATAAGATGATTGGTGCGTATATATATTGATAGTTGGGTTATATGGGTATTTGGTGGATATGTATTTTGATGGGTATACTATGATAAGATCTTTTTTTAAAGTTAGTTTGGATTTTTTTAATTTATTAGAATTTTTTTTATATGTATCTTGAATTTTTTTAATTTTGTCTAGCATTAAATGATAAAAACACGTTTAAATATTATCATTAAATATATATATATATTATCAAAATACCCTTTAAAAAATGATCTATCACAAGAAAAAGTTTCTACCGTATAATCATCCGTATTTTGATAGTCAACTTATATAATATATGGTTATTGGTACTTGATAGTTGGGTTACATATAATATATATATGACCGTATTTTGATAGTCTGCTTATATAATGTATGGTTATTGGTACTTGATGGTTGGGTTACATATATATATATATATATATATATATATATATATATATATGACCGTATTTTGATAGTCTGCTTACATAATGTATGGTTATCGGTACTTGATGGTTGGGTTACATATAATATATATATGACCGTATTTTGATAGTCTGCTTACATAATGTATGGTTATCGGTACTTGATGGTTGGGTTACATATAATATATATATGACCGTATTTTGATAGTCTGTTTACATAATGTATGGTTATCGGTACTTGATGGTTGGGTTACATATAATACATATATGATCGTATTTTGATTATCGGTACTTGATAGTTGGGTTACATATAATACATATATGATCGTATTTTGATAGTCTGTTTACATAATGTATGGTTATCGGTACTTGATAGTTGGGTTACATATAATATATATATGACCGTATATTGATAGTCTACTTACATAATGTATGGTTATCGGTACTTGATAGTTGGGTTACATATATATATGGTGATTGGTGGTTACTGATTTTGATAGTTAGGATTATATATAGAGTAATTCTACACAATATACTCTCCTTGTGGAATTGGCAGCAGGATGATGAGCTGTAAGATTGTGATTGAAATAAGATAAAATAATTATATGGTGTGGTCACAATATCTAACGTATGATCAATACCCTGCCAATCAAGCGGCGAGAGCCTGTTGTGTGGAATCATTGTATAGGAGCAGTTGGTCTGCAATTTCTACTCAATTGTATTTGTGGGTATTTTTATAGGCTAAATGTTATACCCAAAGGTGCTATTTTTAATGGATTTTGAATTGTAAAATACCCGCCAGTGGTGTTTATATATGCAACCCGCCACAAAAAAAATATTTTTTTTTAACATTTTTTAAAAGTTTATGGAGAGGCTCGATCCGCAACACTAAAACTGTGATACTCCACCTCCTTGACGAATCCCGCGCCTCACGGTGTTTTCTACCTCAAGATCGAAATCCCCAACCCGTTTACACGAACAACATCGAGATTCGAGATTACCCACAAAAATAGTTTGATCGGTAAACGTAAATCCCAACGGCCGATCGATGTCCACCTCGTTGTCCTTGATCTGGAATCTTTTGTATATTGTCACCAGGGGCGGCCCAATAGGGTAGGCGGACTCGGCCAGCGCCGAGAGCCCACAAATAGGGGTTTTGAGTGTTTTTTATAGGAGAAAAGAGGGGGAAATAATTCGAAAAATCCAGATCTCAGATTTCAACTTGCATGGGTAGTTAGAGAAAGTTGCACTGAATCCAATGGTCCAAATTTGATCCAATTTGGCCAAAGTCAAACCCAAAAATACCCCTGAAGATATTCCTCCAAGATCCAGATTAAATCCCTTTTAATTCATCAGAAAATCAACCAAAAAATTCTTCATGTCCGTTGCTGACAGAAATGGAGAGAAAGAGTGGGCCTGCTTTAGTTAATTTCCTTTTTTGGGCTGTGTAATGGAGGTATCCATTGGGCATTAAATGGAGAGAGGTCATGGGGCTGTTGGAGCCAAAATGTTTGTTCAAACAAACTCTTGCGATTTTCTGTGGGATGAAATTTGCAACCGACCGTGCAATGGCGCGGATAGAGAAAGGAGTTGGGGTGGGCAGAGCTGATCACACACGCAGGCTGTCACACGGGATCAAGAGTGCCATCATGTTGACTGGTCAAGCTTCCAGGATTTGCTGAAAGAAAATCTATATGGCCATGTGTGTAGCAAGCAAATTATGCAAAGGTTTTGAACCCGCTGCACGGAATGTGACGTTTGGGAAACCAAAGTGAATATTGGCAGGGATTTTATTGGGCTACTGACTTTGCTGATATCGGTGAAATGAGTCGGTTTTGACCCATTTGCGTCCATACGTGTAACAAGTCACACCTTTTGACCCGTTTGGAGTAAAAGCTCGATTTCTCTCTCATGCCTTCATCAAATATCATCATATGATATATCAAATCGATCGGCACGACGAGACCGATCCATCTACAGTCCTGGTTTTGTGAGATTTTGCACTTTTCACCTGAAATTAACACAAAACACATATTAAAGTATTTAATCTCAATAAATTAGAATTATGAATATTTGGTATACTTTAAGCATATTTATGTGTTTAAAATCTATATTTTGCGCATGTAAAAAGTGATGAAAAATCTCCTTATCACTCTTCGGCATCGAAAACTAAAATCTGCAAATCGACAAGGACAATTTGACTTTCTGATTAAAGACTCAAATCAACAATCGGCAAATCTGACTCTTCGAAACACTCTCCTCATCAAATGCTTTTGCTCCAAATTTTTTTTATTGGTTATTAAAATGCTGGCTATTATATGCCAGCAATGCAATTAGTAAAGGTCTACAATCGATGGATATGTGTTAAATAGTATAAAAAATAATTTGTTAAATTATGTTAAGTAAGAAAGTTTTTTTTTTATTTTTGCCGAGAGCCTTTCGGGACCTTGAGCCGCCCCTGATTGTCACGTGTTCAGATTATTGCCACCTCCATATTTTTTAATAACCATATTCGCTGACGCGCACAGGTTAATTTCCGAAATTTCTTGACCTGTTCTTTTTTTTGTTATCATTTTATTGATTTGAATATTTTTTTTTCTTAATTTGCTGAGGTTTGAAGGGATTTGATTGATAAAGAACATGTTGGCCGTTCCGTTGGTGATCTTCTTCGGAAGATCTGGTCTCGATTCCTGTTGGTGAGTCCTTTTTGTGTAATTTTCGAAATTTCAGAATTACTTCAGGGTATTTTTTGCATTTTCAGATAATTTAAATTTGTTAGTTTTTTTTAGGATCGTACTATTTTCAAGGTTTCTAAGATAATATTTTAAATTCAATAGTTGCGATTTGGTTATTTTAATCTGACGCTTTCATTTTATATAACAGGGGTTGTTTTGCATTTTTTTTATTTTTCCGAGCAAATACGTGAATACATTTTAATGAATTGATTATCTTCATATTTTTATTTTGATGAGTTCATGCTTAAGGGATGATTCCCGACCCGTCCCGTGTTAATTCATAGCTTGTTGGATTTTTTTTTTCTTTTTGTTAATTAGAATACGTTTGCATTAACAGTTAATAATCAATATTGATTACTTATTAATGAAGTGTCTTTTTGTTAATTATCATGGTGATTAACTCCTAATTGGTGATATAGATGATAGTGAGGGGAATCTCAAGGGAAGAGTAGAATTTAGGTACCAGTGACGACAAGCAATCGTTTTTTGGATACCAATAAAAAAAAATAACTCTTAAAACAAGCAAAACACCAAATCAAATAAGCCACTTCAAATTATCCAAACACAAAACAAACCATTAACAATCACCAACCAAACAAACACACAGAGACTCATCATTCAAGCGCCTTGATACACTTACTAATAACGGGATAGTGCATTTTGGATGAGAACATATTCTCAATTGGGACTGTTTTTTAATTCGATTCACATTTGCAAAATTGCAGCTTTGAAGGACGTGAACATAATTTTGAATATTGGGGTTAAGAATATGAAGTTTTCATGATAACGGGATAGTGCATTTTGGTCGTGTTTTGCATCTTAAAGAGGTGTTCGAATTTGTTGAATGGAAATTGTTATAATATCGCATTTTGAAATTTAGGGGTTTTTTTTAATAACGTACAGCTTCAATTTCAATGGGGCAGTTTTGAATCTTCTCAGATAAAAGAGATGATATTGCCAAGGTGAATTCGATCAATTTTTCAAACTATCGTCTCTGCATTTGAAATCGGTACCGAACATTAAAAAAACAACACCGAAATTGGTAGCGAGAATCGGCGCCAAAACTGGTAATCATTTGGTGCCGAAACTGGTACAGAAACTCGTGCCGGAACTGGTACCGAAACTAATAACAAAATCGCTACTGAATTTGTATTGGGTTAATTATAATACTTGGGTTGTTTTATTCTTGTATTTGAATTAATTATAATAATTGGGATTGTTTTACTATTGTATTTGAGTTAATTGTAATGCATTGATATATAATTTGTGTTAAAATCATCAATTAATTATGTTAATTGTGATACTTAATCAAATATAAAAATAAGGGTATTTTAGTCATTGTTATTATTCATAGTATTCTAATCAATTTTCTTATTCTATATATTTTGCTGAACAGACATGGAATAAAATGGATTAGTAGACTATTCTCTATTCCACTAATCTTCTATTCCACACCTTGCCGAACAGGCCCATAATTAATACATTCCGTTAGACAATTTCGGGCGGTATTGGATCGTATCGCCCTAACAAAAATTACTGACGGATCGTTTAAGCGTTTAAAGAGTTAATTACATATTTCCAAATTTGTTAGATTTGAGAACTTTTGTCAGTGATTATTTCACATTTTTAGGAATGTATTTCATAAAAGGAATTCAAAATTTATTTATTTCATTTTTCCAGGGAGAATGGAATAATACGAAAGGTGTGAACGGTATTTCCATGTGGTAATTGCTAGTTTAATGGACAGTAGTCACAGTACGACAACTTGGAAGGTGGGGGAAATTATCATAGTTAATTCAAAAATTGGAAAGATAATAGCGAATGATCAGTATTTTTTTTTTTTTTTGAATGGATACCAATTGGTACCAGTCGATTTTTATAAATATGAAAAAGAGTGATTTACATACTTATAAAAATACTAGAAAAAGAAAGTTAAAAAATGAAGAAAAAATAAAATAAAACAAAAAACGAGCAAGAAAAATAGGGCGTCCCGACATCAACCCGTAGTGATGCTTCGGCGCTCCATGTCCTAGTTTGGGTTTTGTGGTGAATCGTATGCACCTCGATTTATGTTTGGGTTTTTTTTTCGCGGAATTGCATTTCTCCAGCCAGTCGCCTCTATTAGAGCTTTGTCCGCTACCTGTAGTGGTGTTTTGGTGTTGCTTGTGAAGATCCTTTCGTTGCGTTGTTTCCATACGTTCCAACTTATCGCAAGCCACACTAGATCCCAGTCTTCTTGTAGGGTTTTATCTATTTTTTTCCGGTTTATCTGCCATGATTCGTATAGGCCAATTTGTGGTGAATATCTTAGCGGTATAAGGGTTTTGCGTTCTATGTTTCTCCAAACCGCGATCGTATATGAGCACAAAGTCAATAGATGGGAAGCCGATTCTTCATATCGCCCGCACAATTTGCAGATTGTATCATTTTGCCATCCTTTTTTTTGTAATACGTCACATGTATTCAATTTTTTCTCCAGAGCTAACCAGAAGAAAATTTTGATCTTTGTCGGCACTTTTATTTTCCAAATTTGTTCTTGCCATCTTGATGTTATTCCGGGGTTAATTAGGAAGTTGTAGACGTTCATGGCACTATATTCCCCATCGGTAGACCAACGCCATATCGTATTCAAGCCATTGGGTATTGTTGCGGCTCGGTATACAGGTATAAGGGTTTGGAGATTCGTAAGGAAGAAAGATAGTTTGTTTGTGGGGTAATTTTCAAGATCATGGGTGTTGTAAATTCCATATAGGTTGTTTAGGCATTTTGTCCATAAGCTATCTCCATGTTTATCTAGCCTCCAAAGAGCCTTGAGAAGTAGTGTTTCATTTTTTAACTTGATATTCGGTATTGCCAGACCTCCGAATTTCCTTGGCAAACAAACTTTTGACCATTTGATTAGGCAATTTCCGGGGTTGCATTTATCACTCCCTTTCCATAGAAATGTTCTCATTACTTTGTTGATTTCATTAATTACCCATATTGGTAATTTAATGGATTGCATTTGATAGATGGGTATCGATGCTAGAGTAGCTTGTATTAGGGTCAATCTCCCGCCCAAAGAAAGTAATTTTCCTTTCCAATTAGCTACTTTGTCTTGGATTTTTTTTATTAGGGGTAAGAACATTATTTTCCTTGGTTTCTTTGCCGAGAGTGTGGTTCCAAGATATTGAATCGGTAATTCTTTTTTGTTGCATTTTGTTAATCTTTTAATCACCTCTTCTAGCTCGGTTGGTATATTTATTGGCGAGAAACTTGTTTTTTCCCAATTGATCGTCAAACCCGTTATATGTGTGAAAATTTCAATGGCCTTGCTAATTATTTTGAGGTTGGTCGGGTGGGCTTCTACGAATAGGAGAGTATCATCGGCATATTGTAGGATTCTTGACCGCACATTTGTTGAACACGTCAATAGTGGGTCAATATTATTTATGATTCTTTGGAAGGTATCGATTGCCAAGTTAAAGAGTAGGGGCGATAGCGGGTCGCCTTGTCTTAATCCTCTTTGGTGGAAGAAATATGGTGATTGTTCTCCATTTATTTTGATCGAGGAGGAGGACGAGATGAGGAGGTTTTTTATCCATAGGATCCATTTTGGTGGGAAGCCTCTAGCCATAAATAATTTTAGTAAGAAGTCCCAAGAAACATTATCAAAAGCTTTTTTAATGTCTATTTTCATCATGATGGCCGGGATTTTGTTTTTGGTGTAGAAGTTTACATATTCTCTTGCTACAAGTGTCGAGTCCGTCGTGGATCTCCCTTTAACGAATGCGGATTGATTTATGCCTAAAAGCTCGGGTAGTATAGGTTGTAATCTAGAAGCCAATATTTTTGTGATAATTTTAATCGGTGTATTTATTACACTAATTGGCCTATAATCTTCAATTGCCTTTGCCCCTTCGATTTTCGGAATTAGAGTTATGTTCGCTTGATTTATTCTCCAGAGATCTAGTTTGTTTTCTTGGAAATCATCTATTAGTTTTATGAAGTCTGTCTTGATGTCGTTCCAAAGGGTTTGTACGTATTCGGCCGGTAGTCCATCCGGTCCCACGGATTTTCTTTTCTTTATTTGGTGTATGGTAGTTGTGATTTCTAACTGTTGGATCGGGTCCACCAATACATTTAGAGTTTGTTGGTCCAGGGGCGTGCTCCAAAGCCTCGTTAGGTCAGCCATGCATGGAGGTGATGAATTTCCTAAGGTGCTTTTATAATGGTTGTAGAAGGCATCAAGTATCAATATTGGGTTATTTATCGTTGCTCCGTTAAGGGAGACGGTCGAGATGAAATTTCTGTTTCTTCTTGCCGTCGCCATAGCATGGAAATATGCCGTGTTGTGGTCTCCAAATTTAATCCACTTGGCGGAGCTACGTTGTTGCCATTTTGTTTCTGACTGGATGGCAAGTTCTTGTGCTTTCGTTTTAATTTGAATTTTTAGGTTGGATTCTAAGCTTGTTAGAAGTCTATTTTCTTCTAAGCTGTCGAGTAGTTGTAAGCTTTTTTTGCACATTTCTAAGTTGTTATCCGGGTTGTTGATGTTGATGGCAGCCCATTCGGCCAGTGTCTTGGAGGCTTTTGTTAGCTTGTTGATGAAAGTCTTAGCCGAAATATTGCTTGGTTGTGTCGTAATCCAGGCTTGTAGGAAGATGGTTTTAGCCTCCGTTTTATGTAGCCATGATCTTTCTAATCTAATTTTCCTTGAGGTGGTTGGGCTCGGTGTTGAGAAAGAAAGTTTTAGAGGGGAGTGGTCCGAAGTAGTTCTCGGCAATTCTTTCGTTTCCATGATTAAATTTAAGGTTAGGAAGTGTTGTGAGATTAGGGCTCTATCTAGTTTTGAGTGGACCGGATTTGGTGTGTTATTAGTCCACGTGAAATCTCTAGATGTTAGTGATACTTCTCCTAAGTTCATTTCCGAGATGAAATCGTTGAAAGCTAAGATATGGCTTGGTAGGTGTCCATTGCCGGTTGATTCGTTCGTTGATCGGATAAGATTAAAATCCCCAAGTACTACCCATGGTAGCTCAGAAGGATTGACGAGTTTCAATTCTTGTAGGAAAGCTTCTTTTTCATTGTTATGTGTGGGACCATAAACATTAGTTAGGATGAATGTGAAGCCATTATTTAGAGATAGAGTTGAGGATATAGAGTAGGTTTGTTCGAGGTGATTTTTCAGAGTGAAATCGTCGGACCAAGATGTTAAGAGACCCCCACGGGATCCGGTTGCATTTTTGTGTGCGAAAGAATTTATATGTGGTGGACAAACTTTTTTCATATCAAAAAAGGAGGTTGTATTTAACTTCGTTTCTTGCATACAAAATATATTGCATTTAGCATTTCTAGTAGTGTCTTTTACTAGTTTGCATTTACCATCTTGTCCTAGGCCTCTTACATTCCAAAATAAAATCGCTAGAAAATTAAAAAGTTTTAACTGCATAATTAAACAAAGGGAAGATACATTGCCCTAATGGCTTTGCTGACTTAATCAGTTCGGCGGTCTAGGTGCCCGCTCTCGGGCCATAGACCTCTTCTTCATCCCTATAGTCAATCAATTGTTCGTCCTCTTCTTCAAAATCAAATTTTCCTACGTTATCTGCATTTGAATTTAGAGTCAGATTGGTAGTCGAAAAAATATTGTTGGAAGGCAGCATTAAATTGGATTTTGAGTAGTGCAATCCTGACTTTTCAAAATCAGAATTTTTTTTTGTTTTGGTCGGGCCTTCATCCGAGTGGGCTTTATGTTGTTTAAATATTTTATTTTTGGGGTTTTTGTTGGGCCATAGTCCATTCGTTAGAAAGTTTGGTTTTAAAAAATTGAAGGGTCTTTGTTTTAATTGGGATTTTGGTGGCATTCTCTGAATGATTTGGGATGTATCTTCTTCAGGTTTCATCCCACACAACAGTCTTATTTGATTTATCTGTTCTTTTTTTAGTCCCTCAGGATTTTGCGCCTCTATTTCAAGTGCGTTGATATAGTTGATAGGTTTGATTTTTGTTTTGGCCACATTTGGCTTTCTTGTTTTTTTAAACTGTGGAGTTATTTCCGTTCCATCCAAAAATTTAGTTTTCTTAATTTTTCTTTGTGATTTTCGACTGAGTGGAATGGATGTGAGCATACTTGTTTTTTGCTTTTTTTTTTTCTTATAAGTTGCTTTGTTTATTTTTTTCGATAGCTGGGATGATTTGAGATTTGGTGTTTCCTCTTTTGTGGGTTTATACTGACTTATTTCAGGTATTAAGTTTATAATTGGTGGAGGGAAAGATGGTGGGCCTACATATACAATTAGAGCTTTTGATAAATTAATAAAGTCCATACCATTATTTTCCTGCTGGGCCGGGGTGAGTGGGCTTTGGGAGGCCTTGCTTTTAATGATCCATTTTCCTTTTTCTTTGCGTGTAAATTTGGTGGAAGTCTGATAGGCCTGCTCTTGTATCTTTGTAGCTGTCCCCTCTCCATTAAGACGCACTATACCTCGGGACATTCCTTCTTCAGCCGAAGCATTTAATTCGTCTGACTTTTGATTATTCCCAGATTCATTGATACGACTTGCTGGTTCTTTCGAGGCTGAAATGATTATTCCTTTTGAGTTCTGACCGTTCCTTTCCTCTATCACTCTTTGTACTACCTGGGCTACTTCATCAGTGAGACGAAGCTGCCCCTCGACCGTACTAGGCTGCAGAATGTTCGTACCTTGCAAACCCGGCGTGTCAGTTTCTTGTTCCCCTTCGTTTTCGTCCATGGCGATCACTGTTAGGGTTTGCAGCTGGTCAGCCAGACGTTTGTTATCCTCTTTGGAAAGGTTGTCTGAGAAGACGTAAGGCGCCAGACCGTCTTTTTCCGCCGACGGAGGAGCTAGTAACCAGAGTCTGTGTAGGATCGTCTTCCACGTGGGTGCGTCAGATCGGTTTGCTTTTTTCCTTGCGGGATTGATTTCTGACGAGTCAGGCGAGTCGTTAATGTCGGACTGGATACAACCACCTGGTATCCTTGGAGTTGAGGACGATGAGATAGAGGAGGTATGTGTTGGATTTTTTGGCTCGAAACGGAATTTGTCTAGGTATGCTTTCTGATATTGCATTTCGGTGGGTGTTGAATCCGGAGGCCTGTAGTAGTAGTGCCTTTCATCGAGCACCGTTATTGGCTTGATTTTTATGTCGCTCATGTAACCATGGCCTAGTAATCCCACCTCAGCGGGGTACCAAGCCAGATTATGACTCGCGACCAGGATTGACAGAGGGCTCGTGGATTCCATGTTGGTGAAGGGTTCGTGGTCTATGAGGATCCCGAATGGTTGCGCGATATTTTCCAGTTCTCGCTGGCACCAGCAGTGTGGAGGCACATTGTACAGATCAACCCAAACGAGATGTTCGTAATATAGGACCTTGGCCCCCACTGCCGGTGTCCAGGGAAAACAGATGAACCCGAATTTTCTAAACGGATCTGTTTTTCCCAGAATGAAATCCCGCCTATCGATTCCGGGTGGCAAAGTGAGGAGATATTTCTTCTCCGTCCAATACACAAGATCTACAGGATCCTCCCATTCTTGACATTCTAACACGAGACTCCTGATAGAGTTAAGGTCGTGGTTGTCCACCCGTTCACCATCGATTATTACTGCTCGATTAAGTTTGCGAAATTCGGACCTATTTTCTTCTTTATCCTGGATGTGGACATAAGCTTTTTTTATCTGAGTTGGGGGCATTACCTCATTAGCTGGTCTCCCTTTAGGTTGCATCGCGTTGAAAGTTGCGAAGTGAGTCAATCTCGCTGCACATGCACCATATAGGTGTCCCGGTTTGTAGCAGTACGCACACGCCTTAGGATTTCTGCAGTTCACTGTTTCGTGTCCGAGTTGAACGCATCTTAGACAAATACCAGCCCATGAGTGGTGGTTCGGGTCCGGTGGGAAAATCGGTCGTATTTTCGGGGTTCTGGGTCCTCTTGCCGGAGGAGAAAATGGACGTTTCCTTCTTGCAGGGGTGTCGAGGGCTTGGGCATACGTGCGTCTAGTTTCGAAACCCGGCGGAGGAGCGTCTTGGTCGTTACGTCTCTTCGATCCTTTCTCAAGAGGTTTCCAGTCCATGGCTGGTTTGTAGTGTTTGTATATGTCTTTATCGTTTTGCATGGTGGAGTTGTAGGAGAGAAAGTGGTTTGTTTTTCTGTGTGTGTATCTCTTGGTAGATGATTTATAGGGAGTTGTTGGTTTTGTACGAACGTACTGTACCTGAGTCCAGCCATCTCCCATTGGAACCATTTGCCTCTTGGCTCTCCAGTGGAAGTCATGATTTGTGTTGTTTCCATGGCGTCGTCCTTTTGCTCTCTCTCTTTCTCTCTCTCTCTCCATGTTTTTGTTCTGAAATATTTTTTCGAATGATCAGTATTTTGATAGCACAAAAAACTTGAAGTGAGTCGATTTACGAATTCCCAAAAGTTCTTAGGATTAATTGTTTGTTTGTCTGAATTCTGATTATAGAAACGGCGTGTTTCTCTTCTTCTTCACAGTTTGTCCCACCTTCACAATCTCACAACATCCGTCGTCCAAAACCTCGTCTCACTCGTCCAACCTTCACAACCTCAGCGAGACGACAACCTCCACACCCTGTCCAAAATCTTGTCTTTCTCGTCCTTCGACCTGTCGCCTTCCAAGCTGCAAGCCGAGATTAACGATTCTTTCGATGGCAACTCGTGCATCACTCTCGATTTGTCTATCAGAGACCCATGTGGAAGATCGAAGGCAAAAGGCAAAGTGTGTTATGTGATGAGTTCTTTTTTGTGTTTATATACCATCTTGTATTGTATTAAGGTAATTAAGACTTGATTTTGTTCTTTTTTTAGGTGAGGGATGTACATGAGAGCGATGATTATCTAGTTTTGGTTAGTACTCATTGACAAACTACTTTCGATCGAGTTCTCGCCTCGATCCCATTTAATTGGTAGGTCTTTTTCTTTCTTCCATGAATAATCTGATAAAATAATCTTTCTTTATGGAATTAGATTTATGAATGATTTTACCCTAATTTTACGAATTTAGTTTGAGAATCACACAATTTAATTTTAGTAATTGCAGTGAGCGATTTGTGACTGGAAATACGGACACATCTTTGTGGACAGTATATAACAAGGTATGGGTCGTTGCCCTTCACAAATTACACTATTATGCGCTTTTTCAATTTGTGTGTAAAAACTCTGTAAATTACCTAAGGGCCTTTAATGCAAAAAAAAAATTAATAAAATAAATAAATAAATAAATATAACGAGGGCGTGAGAAATTATTGTGGGAATATTCTCTCCGACGGTATTTCAAGTTCCCTACTGAAGCAATTGAGAAGTTGCCGTGACGATATTTGGCGACGCTTTCTACGTTGAAAAGTTATGAGGAAATAAAGCTGGCCGAAATTGGGGAAAAAAGTAGAAAAGTTAATTTTGCAATTATCGGATCAAAAAAAATAAAGAATATCACCATTAATGGAAAGATATTAGGAAAAATAATAGAACTCCCTAGATAGAAAGAAGAGACTAATTATCCTTTACTAAATTGTTTGTGCTGAGATGGCACAACAAGCAATTTGATCTCCACGGGACATTTCGGTAAAATTTCGGTAAAATATTTCCTGCAGCATAGTCTTTTTGTTATACTATATGTACCGTTGCTTGGCCTCCAATTAGGAGATGCTCGGTCGTACCGGTTATACCTCCTTCGACCCTTACATTTTTTGCTTATGTGATTAGTATTAGTATATCGTATAACTATATATACTTCTTATTATAGACCACAATTTCCTTAAATTGAGCACAAATTTAGTATAATTTTTTAATAGTAGTTTTCTCAAACATCTTAAGATAGATTAGTTTCTAAACAAATGCATGTTCCGAACTTCCGATGCATAAAATATCTCTTCTAGATTTTTGCGAGGCGAGGCGAGGTAGAACTACGTTTGATAATGGAGTTCTCATAGTTCTTTAACATATCATTCTTATGAGAGCCCGATCACACGTACAATATGAATCAACTTAACAAAATAGTATTATTCATTAAAAAAGTGTGATTAAGTCCGTATTTTTTTCTTAAACTTTAATACGTTTGTGATAATTTATCGTGTTCACATAATCGTCTAAAACAATCAACACTTTCAACTTCCCAACAAAGTACATGCGGAACAGATAAAAATCTGTTACTAACAAATAATTAAATGTTTTTCTATGTTATTAACTAAAAAATCAAATACAATTGTCCACGTAACGAATCGCTTAAAACAGCACAACCAATGGAAACGTGTTTATTTTTGTATGAATTTTGCAATTAAAATAAATATTAGAATGGTACTCATTTACTATAAAAGATATGTCGGTACCAGTACCAATTATAAGACCCTCTTTTTTTAACATTATTTCTTTGATTTTATTTATAGCATTCTTACCTTCGAAAATTATGATTCTAATCACATCATGCAATATCATGTCCGGAACATGTGATCATAAAACCGAAATTTCTTTGTTTTGGGTCTGTACCGTTCCATCTAAACAGTGATTGACTTCGGGTTTCTTCTATTAGGGTTTGGTTTGTAATCTTGTTGAACCTTTTCTCAATTGAAGATTATTCGAAAGATAATTTGCAATACCAACGAACTAACAATCACATAACATACTAATTAATTATCTGACTCGCAAGTCAGCGACGCTTAACAATAAACCCACAACAACATCAAAAAACAAAAACAAAAAAAGTCAAATAAGCCCTCAAAACGAGCAAAACACCAAATTAAATCCGCCACTTCAAATGATCCAAACACAAAACAAAACAAAACACTAACAATCACCAGACAACAGAAAAACGCTCATCCATCAAGATCCCACAAACACTTACTAATAACCTCCGCACCAAACTCGAGCTCCTCCTCCGTGATAACCAAAGGCGGTACCAACCGAACCACATTCCCCTTGCCAGCTGTTAAAACGAGCACTCCGTTGTCCCTACACTTCCCCACCAATTCCTCCACTTTCTCCGCTTCCAAATCAAGCTCAATCCCAACAATCAACCCCATCCCTCTAATCTCCTTCACGTGCTTATTACCCTGCAATTTATCCCCCAACAGTGTCTTCAAAAGCTCTCCCTTTTTCTTTACATCGTCCAAGAAAAGCTTTTCCTTGATCTTGTTGAGCACGGCCAAGGCCGCGCGGCAAACGAGGGGACTCCCAGCAAAGGTGCTCCCGTGATCCCCTGCAGCGATGGTCTCTGCGACCTTTTCTCTGGCCAACACTACTCCTATCGGCAGTCCTCCTGCTAGAGGCTTCGCGAGGGTCATCATGTCAGGTGTCACGTCGTACACCTCGTGGGCCCATAGGTAACCGGTACGGCCTAATCCACATTGTACCTACAATTATTTTTCATAAAATTACCATGACCGCGTTTTCTTCTTCTTCTAAAAGTAACAAAAATACCTCGTCGAAGACTAAAAGAGAGCCATGTGTGTCGCAAGCATTTCGTAAGCCTAACAAAAACTCCTTGGTGGCGCTATGAATCCCTCCTTCGCCTTGCAACGGTTCCACAAAAACCGCGGCTATATTCCCACCTTTGATCAATTTCTCGGCCACTTCTAAATTTCCATACTCCACGAACCTGACACCTGGCATGATGGGCTCGAATGGGGCCCGGTACTTCTCTTTGCTCGTCAGAGCTAACGAGCCCAAAGTTCTTCCGTGAAAACTGTTGGAGAAGGCAATGAATTCAAGCGGGGTATTTTGGTCATTTCCGTGAGTGTATCTCTGGTACTTTCTGGAGAATTTTATCGCTGCCTCGTTCGCTTCTGTTCCGGAGTTCGCGAAGAATACTTTGTCTGCGAATGAGCAATTTACAAGCTCCTCTGCGAGTTCCACCTTAAATAAAGAATGAATTAATATCAATTAAATACTGAAAATCACTGTGTGTAAAGATGATTTCTTTTATCAGACCTGAGGGAGTGAATAGAAAATATTGCTGACATGAGTGAGAATGCCAGCTTGATCCGTGACGGCTTTTAGCCAATCTGGATCTGCATGGCCGAGAGAATTAACCGCGATTCCAGCAGCCATGTCTAAGTACTCTTTACCGTCAATATCGTATAATTTGCAGCCAATTCCTTTTTCGAGTACAATCGGGGCTCGGGCGTAAGTGCCCACAATTACGCTTTTGTCCAGATCCATTATCGCCTTGCTCGCATCAGAAATTTGGGTCGTGTTGCTGGTTGCGATTGCAGGGTGGGAAACGAGACACGAAGAGATTTTGGAGGAACGGGTTTTAAGAAAGGCGAATCTTTGTTGACTTTTTGATGGAATGACGTGGACTGGGTTTGTCCAGAATAAGTGTAGATAACCCATTGTAACAACCTAAATAAAAATAATAACAATTATTATTATTATAATAATACAATAATAATCATAGTAATAATAATGATGATGAGCGAGTGACTAGATAAATAATGAAAATAAATAAGTCGTTAGAGAGAGGACAAGGTTTTTTTAACTAGGCTTATTGTGTTACTGTCGATTTGATGTTTCAAGTGTTCTATTTGCAATTAGATCCCCGATGGGTTTGGTCTCATTCGAATCGCTACATTGCCCTCAAAATAAATCGAGTCTATTTGAATTCAAGTGTTTCTTGCTTTGGCTCACTCGAATCGCTATGTTGCCCTAAATCTGTCCATGCATATTGAATTATTTATCTGCTTTGAATTATTCACTCATTTTTGAATGAGGACATTCACACCTATTAAATTTTTATTAAAGAACTTCGATTTTGAACGTCAGATTTTTTTTCCTCCATCCTATATTACGGTTCTATTGGAGTAATTTCACTGGCAAAACGGCCGTAATAGAAGAATACCAAGGAGAAAAGGAAGTTGTATTGACCGAAGAGAACGCAAAAGAAAAAATTAGGCACAAAAATTTTAACAGGAAAGAAATATCAAACTATTAAGAGGAAAATTTGCAAGTACCAGAGGATGCCGAGAAGGAGATGAACAAAAACCTTAGATTTTCCTTCGAGAAGAAAACTATTTAGGGTTTGGAAGAAGGGGGGGTTGGGGGTTTATGTTTGTACGGGTGCCTATCGCGCCTGGTTTGTCTGTGAGAGAAATACATAAATGGGATAACATTTTTTAATATTAATTAAAAATTATTTTACGATAAATTGTTATTTATTGTTTTATATGTAATAATATAATTTTTTCTAATGATAAATATAAAAATATAATAAGTAAAATTGTTCAGATCTTCATCCTCCCTTTGATCTTTATAATGAATATTATAACACAAAATTAAAAAAAAAAATACAATCTTCAATTTCCGAAATTGAAATTTTTTTTTGTATTCAATCTCTTTATTTGAAAAATAGAAATTTTTCTTTGTTAATCAAGGCTATACAATTTAAATTTTGAAATATATTTATTGCAAAATATACGAGTTATTTCTAGAAATTATGATTATTTATTATAACTTTTTATATATAAATTTTTTTCTAACATAAGTTATGAAATTACCCCTTCATTATGTTTACTTTATTTAATACTAGTTTTATCCCCGCGCAATTACGCGGGATGTTTTTTATATAATTATTTAAATAGAATTAACGCGTGTGCGAATTAACGCGCATGCGTTTGAACTAAATTAATCTAATCATGAAATATTTGCAAATATCATGATGTCAATAGATGCATAAGGTTCATGAAATTAGTCTATCACGGATATTATTTTCTAGTATAATTTGTATAAATAACATTTGTTCAGGTGCTTCTAAAATCGATTAATATAATCATGACATATTCGCAAATTTTAATATGTATGTAAAATAGGAAAAAAAAAGACCAAATGTAAAAAATGTAAAATAAGAAAAATGGATAAAAATGTAAAAATGGACCGAAATGTAAATAAAAAATGACCAAAATATAAATTAAAACAAAAAGGACCAAAATATAAAAAATGACCAAAATGTAAAATAAGAAAAAGGATCAAAATGTAAAAAAGGATCGAAATATAATATAAAAAGGACCAAAATGTAAAAAAAAAGGACCAAAATATAAAATAAAAAAGGATCGAAATGTAAAAAAGGACCGTAATGTAATTTAAAAAGGACCAAAATATAAATAAAAAGGACCAAATGTAAATTTTAAAATTAAAAAGGACCAAAATGTAAATAAAAAGAATCAAAATGTAAATTAAAAAAAAAAAATTACACAAAGGCCCTTGATGACGTGGAGGCCTAGAATTGCAAGGAATTTCTTAACTTTACACATAAGATATATTTGTATAAATAACATTTGTTCAGGTACTTCTAAAATCGATTAATATAATCATGACATATTCGCAAATTTTAATATGTATGTAAAATAGGAAAAAAAGACCAAATGTAAAAAATGTAAAATAAGAAAAATGGATAAAAATGTAAAAATGGATCGAAATGTAAATAAAAAAAGACCAAAATATAAATTAAAACAAAAATGACCAAAATATAAAAAATGACCAAAATGTAAAATAAGAAAAAGGATCAAAATGTAAAAAAGGATCGAAATATAATATAAAAATAACCAAAATATAAATAAAAAGGACAAAAATATAAAATAAAAAAATGATCGAAATGTAAAAAATGACCGTAATGTAATTTAAAAAGGACCAAAATATAAATCAAAAAGACCAAAATATAAATTATAAAACTAAAAAGGACCAAAATGTAAATTAAAAGGATCAAAATGTAAATTAAAAAAATATTTTTTTTTCACAAACGCCCTTGATGACGTGGAGGCCTAGAATTGCAAGAAATTTCTTGTTGGGTATCGGCGTCACTACCGAGCCCCGCGCAGCGGATTGAAGGGCCCGGTCCGACCCGATCCCGAGGACCACGTCGTCGACCCGAGAGTACGAATCCTAAATCTACGTGCAACTACCTATGAATATAACAATTATAGACATAGATTCATACCACGTGAAATTGATCACGGTGACGGGTTGAAAGCGTAGTTGCTGCCTTTTTGTTGCTCCAATCTTCGGTAACACGTGCGTCCCATTCCCGCGCGATTCGACACCTTCGATTGAGCTCCGATTTGTCGTATACAACCGGATCACATCCGGTTCGTCATCCATCTTGCTCTAGCTTGATCACAATAGAGGATTTCAGATGAAATCCCTCTACCCGTATCCACCTTGAGCCTCGTCTTTCGGTTACGCGCTTTTCTCTCTTTTCTTGTCTCACAAGAATTCTCTTCTCAGATCTGGAATTACCAGAGAGAGAGAAGATCAACAATTGATCTTATATTAACACCATAATTAATGAGGGATTAATGAGTACAAAGAAAAACTGCTAATCTGGAATTTGGATCACAGTCCGTCATGACGCACAGAATGGTGCGTCATGATGCACCAGTCACGTTTCCTAGAAACAGCATTTACTATTGGTCCGTCATGACTGACCATACAGTCCGTCATGACTGACCATACAGTCCGTCATGACGCACCATATTGTGCGTCATGACTGACCATACTCACAGATTGGTACACAAAATTCCCTTTGGTCCGTCATGACTGACCAATCTGTCCGTCATGACTGACCATGTTATTTCTGTGTAATCTGACAGATTAACCTATTGGTCCGTCATGACTGACCAAACAGTCCGTCATGACTGACCATGTTATTTCTGTCAGATTTGCATAATCTTATTATGCATCCAATCGTATCGACGAATGCGTACGTTCGTCTATCCTCATGTGTGCAAGCTACTAGTTGATCTATAACTGTATTTCCTTCAGTCTCCCACTCAGTTTAAGATCCAACTAAAGAATACACCAATGTACATCACATGTACACTTATCTTTGAGATTGAAATCAAGCCCGAAATAAGACAGCTCTATGTGTGACCGCGTAGGTTCGTATCAAGCAATGGTAGTAAACTTATTCCTAAGTTTACGGGCTCATGAGAGGGATCTAGGAAGAAATCCATCATAGCTTTCCCACGTTGAAAACGAAAATGATTGTGATCATTTATACCCATCTCGAACGGTGGTGTTTAGTTCTCTTGTTCACGATATCCGTCAATCAAAAGGCATGGTGATAGTCATCCTTATAATTTGATTGACTAAACTTATTGTTTCGATACCGAATTGAATCAACAAATACAATCGATATTAACAATTAATATCATTGACTCTGGCCAGAGATTTCGTTGATCAATTCATCGATAGGCCTAAGGGATATCTCTTTCTCTCGAAAGGAACAATTTCTATCTTGATGACTCACATCAAATTCCGTGTTTCAGATAATACCCGATCATAATCCCATGACCATCCTGTTACAGATAGTGGAAGATTATATCTAAGCATTATGTTACGCACGAAAAATGATCCATGATCATCTCAAGTGTGAAGAACTAAGACCCCATTCGTTACGATTCCATCTACAATGACTAAACCATGTCATGGTATCGCACTTTTGGTCAAGTCACAATATGCATAACCTAATGCATATCCATATTCCCGATTTGACAAACTCTTTGTCCTATGATTAGCAAAACATAATCATCACCTCGGCGAATATGCTAGTGTACATGTTAGTCTATTATCTTATAATAGATATACTTATCACTTAAGTATCCTAATCATGACTAGGGACGTTTTTGAAATATAACTTTTGAAATGTGACGGTTTTACTTAGCATGATCACGTATCACGTAGACGCTCACACAAGTCATAAATCAAGGTTCGTGTAATCAAATTACACAACCACGCACAAGTTTTCATATAAGTATAAATGCAAGTAAAATTTTTGAATTTTTGAAATGCACTAATATAGAGTAAGTATTGGTTGATACAGCGTTTACACCTATAATCTCTGCTAGGATTATAATCTGCGATGACTATCGGTATTAGATAACTATACCTCAAATCTATTCCTCCTCTAGGTATCTCTATACCTATAGTCTTCGCATGACATTCATGCTTAACTAGGAAGAAAACAGTTTTTGTAAACGGTTCCGCTACGTTCCCGTTAGTGTCAATTTTTGTTAGGTATCTAATACCTATTTAAATATAAGTTTGAGGGGTTATGTTATTTCAGTTTCTTTTGGTTTATTTTATTTCGACCATCGAAATAGATAACCAAAGAATCCTATTACTTGGGTCAATACCAAGTATGATCAACACCTTGATCCATAACGTTTCCATTTCGGCTTCGTAAGCCGCATTGAAATCAAATTCCATCGTAGAATTTTCATTTTTTAGTTGTTGTGAAACTTTTTCATACAACTTCAATTTAATTTAAGCAAAATATGTACACATTTCGTAAATGTGTTGTATTTTTGGAGAAATGCTATCGGTATAATCCTTTCTAAAAGGATATTGTTTATTAATTTCAATATGAATCCGAGTTTTTAAATGTTGCATAACTATTATGCATATGTAAAGTATAACCATTATACAACCATATTAAATTGTTTTCGTTCGAACCAACCATATGAAGTATTCGAAACGAAATATTCTCTGGATTCGATTGATAATTACGACACTTAATATGAACAATATTTAAAGATTAGTACATATCATGGCGTATTTGGAATATTCTATTGTCGAAACATAAAATATCCAATTTTCTACTTTTCTTTAATTCGATGTCGTACATCGATCCTCAGAAAAACTTCGCCATTCGACATTTGGAAGAAATCCGATATTGGATTTATGTACTGAAAACCATTTTCAGTGTTTTGTCGATGTACATACTTCAATTCAGATCGAGAAATTTTAAATCTATCTTATAGATTTTTATGCTTATCTCATAAGTTGTCTCGTCTGAATTTTCATAGCGAAACGACAATCGTTTCCTACGAATAATATATCGTTCATATATTTTAATATAAGAAATGTATGTGGCTCCCACTAACCTCCACATCTACACAAAGCTTTTCTTTTGCTCTTGATAATATTATAACTAATTATAATTTTATCAGAATAAAATTCCAATTTCATGAATTATTCTTCAATCCATCATATGAATCGTTGAAATTTGTATACTTTTCTTTTGATTCTTACGAATTCCTCCTTGAATCATGAGGACATCCCTAGCAACACTTGCTTTGAGTTTCCCTTTAATGCCTTAAGCATCTTCGATTCAAAGCTCTTAAGCATCCCTATGAAGCTCGGGAATCGTCTTGTTCATCGAATGCATGTGATATTTCATCACGAAAGTGGGAAAAATCGGTGACAATGCACACAAGATCAAATCTTGTTTCATTATTGGTGACAGATTTTCTCCCAATTTCTCGAGACGATCAATCTACACTTGTACCTTTAACACGTGAGTACTAACCAAAGATCCGTTAGGCATCTTACAGTTAACCAACTCCTTTAATGTATTGAACCTTTCAATACGCTCTTGCTCTTGGAACATTTCCTTGAGCGCCGCGTTAATCTTGTACGCATCCGAATGAATCAAGCTTGATTATTTGTGAAACCTTTTCTTCATGATCATATCATGAATTCTCAAATCTCATTAACATTCTTGCTTTGTAAGTATACATATTCCAATCCATGTTAGTTTTCACTTTGAAAACTCACTTACATCCTATGGGTCATACCCTAAGGAATGTTTAAACCAAGTTCTAAACTTGATGACATGCATGGATTGAATCATGAATTCCATGGCACTATGCCATGTGAAATTTTTATACTTTATAGCATCATTTTAGTCCATCGACTCATCATGTATGAGATCGATTCGTTTGTCACATTCTTTGATAAATTCACAATTTATCGATTCGTGACGTGTCTAAATTGATCTATAAAATCGCTTTGTGACCTTGACTTGGATTCATCAACTTTTGATGAAATTCCAATCATATTCATCGGTTCAAATGTCCCGTTTCGAGTCTCGAACCTTTCGAGATCGATTCATCTCCCACTAGTCCGCATAGATATACGTGACATTAAGTTCCAAACTTATGCACATTAAGTCCTCCTCTAAGAAGGTATCTTTTCGAACTATGAAAATCTTATTTTCATTGGGATATGAAAAATTTGGCATTCTTTAATTTATTCAAGAATACTCAATAAATGAACATACTAAATTTGAGATTTAATTTATCCAAAACCAGTTTTCGGATTAAATCTTCAAATCTTACAAAAGATAATCATCGGAAGTTTTTATTAACATTGAACTATTAACGTGCCCGACTTTGGCCTGAAACCACGTTAATCCTCAATTTAATTTCTTTCCGATCCATATCACATATGGGGTCTTTTGCACCGACTTAGAAGGTATGTGATTAACCTTCGTCTTAAGGGTAAATTTCCAAATCTTATTTGAAAAATTAATTTTGATTTATCATCTATCAAACAATGTCCAACAAAGTTTGATTCCTCTTTTCGAACACATTAATCTACATTGATGTTCCGAATTAATATAACTTATGAAACTTTTCCATAAATTTTCAAGATGATTATCATACTCATAGCTTAAAATGTTCGCCTCTTCGATCTTATCGAAAGACTTTGATTTTCTCGCTTAGTTGACTTCGTATTTCATTTCGAAACGTTTTTGAACCATTCAAAATTATGTTTCAAACGCATTAAATAGTTATCTTTATATCTACAATAATCGTTAGTAAATATAATGAAATATTTGTAGCCTCCTCTTGCCTCCGAACTTACTTATTTACCTACATTCAAAATGTTTGGTTTTTGATAAGTCTTTGACCGTTTTTCCAACCTTTGGAATGACACTTTTATCATCTTGATTAATTAACAAGTCTTGTACTTGTCATGCGAATCTTATTCGAATAAAACTAGTATTCCATCCAATGGATTCTAGAAATGTATATCTCATACACATTTTCAAGATGATAATGTCAAAAGAAGCTATTTCTATCAACTTTTGGATTAATCCTCCTCGGATTAAACCTTTCTTTTGATATTGGGACAACAACTTGCCCAAATCCTTGATTCAGACAACGTTTGTCTTAATCACCCTTAGATAAATCCTTGATTGAGACAACGTTTGTCTTAATCACCCTTAGACTCTTGTTTCTTATAAATCTTCAAACTCCTTTGAAGGTTCGTGTCTATGTATGTCAACATTTGATATACAATATTATTTGACTTCTTCTCAAGTTTGTCAGATTTTTGCTTAAATTATTATTCTACATGAATTATGACATTGACAACTAACCGTGCGTACTTATTCTATATGCTTATATGATATGAAATATGTTATTTTTATCAAATCAATAACCCTAATATTGATTCGGGATTCTTAATCCAATAACACTTCAAGACCCATATTTCATGATCCTCCCATAAGTGACTTTGGCCGACAAATAGGATCTCACTATTTAGGTAGGATAAATCCAATCACATCCAATGTGACTCTTGACCCATTATAGGATTTCGGTATCAAACCATATCATATATGATTCGAATTCCGTTTGTGCATCCTAACTATGCCCCGAACCCCAATCGGATTGGCTTGGACGGTTAAGTCACAACCATATTCACGTATCGTTCAATTGAGCTACAAATGCGCCCGACTTTGGCCTGAACCCGCATTTGTCCCCAATCAACGCTTGCCTCTCACGTTGATACATACAACAATGCACGCCCGACTTTGGCCTGAAACCGTGCAAGGTGTGATGACCAACCTCGGAGGTTGTGAACATGGAAGGCATTTTATGACTTAAATATTATGCAGGGATTTATGTGATATAATCTAATTATATCATTGAGCAAGTATATCATGATGAATGAACATAATTAATAATTATTAGAACCAAAATAAATAAATCAGAAAAAATTACATGGTGCGTCATGACGCAACATGACGTCCGTCATGACGCACAGTACTAAATTGGATTTTCTTTGACTTCCGTCATGACGCACAACTTGGTGCGTCACGACGGACCTCACTCGTTCGTCATGACGCCAGAGAGTGCGTCATGACGGACAATACAAAACAATTTTGTTGTCCAATCCAGAGAGTTTTTCAGGTCCGTCCGTCATGACGGTTGGTTACTACCGTCACGGCGGACTGTGACTGACCGTCATGACGCCAGACGGTGCGTCATGACGCACTGTACAAAACACTTTTGTCCAGTTTGCCAGAAACTTTTCAAGTTCTTCCGTCATGACGGTTGGTTATACCGTCACGACGGACTGTTCTGGTCCGTCATGACGCCAGAGGGTGCGTCATGACGCACTGAACAAAACCATTTTGTTCAGTTTGCCAGAGAGTTTTTGGGCTTCTACCGTCACGACGCACCAAACGGTACGTCATGATGGTACGAACTTACACAGTGCGGCGTGACGCACAACTTGGTGCGTCATGACGGACTGAGTAACGCCTCAGATCCAACTCTTGGATTTCCCGTGTGCGTCATGACGCACCAAATCGTGCGTCATGACGCACCAGACCTGAATTTCATATTTACTTCTGATTTTCGATCGTTTCCAAAACGATCAATCATGAACAATTCATGATTACTTCTAGATTCTTTTGATCATCTTATGATCAAATACTAGCAAGTTTTCTATGGTCCTAATTTTACAACTACATGATTATGTCCTAAAATTCTACATGAAATTCCGAATAACACTTATTCGAAATCGATTCGACGATCGAATCGTGACGATCGCTCTGATACCACTGTTGGGTATCGGCGTCACTACCGAGCCCCGCGCAGCGGATTGTGAGGCCCGGTCCGACCCGATCCCGAGGACCACATCAACGACCCGAAAGTACGAATCATGAAATGCATCTAACCTATGAAATTAACTCTTAATTCATAGAGAATCATACCGCGTGAAATTGATCACGGAGACGGGTTGACTCTATTAGCTGCTGCTTGCTTCGATTCCGGCGACACGCACGTCCCACGCCCGCGCGATTCGACACCTAATGCGAAGCTCCGATTTGTCGTATACAACCGGAATTTATCCGGTTCGTCTCCGACCTTGCTCGTCCTTGCTCTCGATTGATCACAGTCGAAGATCTTAACTTAGATCTCTCTACTCGTATCCACCTCGAGCTAACATCTCTCGGTTGCGGCGAATTCCCCTAAAATTCCCGCAAGCTTGCTCAAATCTTTAATCCCTTTTCTCCAACTTGTCCAACAAGTTTTTCTCTCTTCTCTAGATCTAGATTACTGGCTGCAGCATCAGAAGAGCGAAGAGAGAGAGAGAGGTTACAGAGATTATATAATCAATCTCTGAATTAATGAGTATTAATGAGTATCAAAAACTGCTAATCCAGAATTCGGATCACTGTCCGTCATGACGCACGATATGGTGCGTCATGACGCACAAGTCACATTTACTTGGATATAGCCGTTATACAGTGTACCGTCATGACGCAGGATAACGTCCGTCATGACGCACCACCGTCATGACGCACAACTTGGTGCGTCGTGACGGTATACTCACAGATTGGCTTTTCTCAGAATTACTCTACTGTGCGTCATGACGCACAATATGGTGCGTCATGACGCACCATGTAATTTCTGCCAGATTTGCATAATCTTATTATGCATCCAATCGTTCCGACGAACACGTATGTTTGTCTACACTCATTTGTACATTCAACTAGTTGATCTGTAACTGTATTTCCTTCATTTCTTAACTTTATACATAAGATATAATATTATTTATGTTCCAGATTATTTTATATTGAATTATTTTTTTATTAAACATAGTAGTAATTAATAGTAAATAATTTGTATCAACAAATTAATAAATGATAATATGCATGAGTCTATAACTATACTTAATTAATATTAAGTAATTTATATCAAGGACAACATTCTTAGCACTACGTCTATAAATTAAAATTATCTATAGATGATTAATATTTATTAAATAATTTATATCTATAGATGATCGATAATCCTCAGGCCGTCCAAGAAATCGTCCGGAAATCCCAGAAATCGTCCCTCTCAAACTGGCCTAGTAAAGACCCGACACAATAGTTCTTGCTCTAGGTCCGGATCATGCACTCGGATCGGACATTTTAATTGCAAAACTCTTTCGATCGAGTTGGCAAGCCACAAGACCAACAAGTAAATATATGATCACGTTTTTTGGATCATCCGTGTTATGAGTTTCGGCTCATTCATATTCGGTTCGGTTTCTGGTTCGGATCCATTTCGGGTTCAGTTCGGTTTCGTATCATTGATTTTTCAGCATTTTTTAGTTCGGGTCGGTTTGGTGGGCGGATCGTTTTTTTCAGGTCGCGTTACATTTTGCCAACTCTAATTGAGGGTTCGGATCCATTTCTTCGTACCGCCTTAAAAAGACAAAAATATATCTTATTACCAGCTAATAGTATGAATACCAAATTCAAGCTCAGTGTTTAAATTATTCTATGAATATAGATACTTTTATTTGAAAATGTCTAAGTATAATATAAAGTATCGATACCAAATCCGAATTCGAATTATAAGTGTTTAAATTATTCTATTAACATATATAATTTCAATTTAAAATGACAAATATACTTGTATTTTTTCAAAAAAAATTGCAGCTAAGCCGCCCAAGGACTGAGTACTTATCATAAACTTCTAGAAATTGAAAATGCCTATCAACATACACTAACAACCATATGAATATGATTAAATTCTACACAACATGTTCTCACTGCATTTGGCAGCACGATATTGATTGTTCAATTCACACTATAAAATTAGTTTTAACTTATTTCAATCATAATCATACACATCATCATTATGTTGTCAATCATGCACGAAAGCATGTTGTAGCATGTTGTGTAGAATTACTCATATGGATATCACAAGAGATGCTACCCATTTCACAATTTCTTTTCTTTTTAAGTATCAATTTGAACTTCTATTTGTTTTTGCCTTTTCTTTCTTAAGATATCTCAAGTTTCAAGCCTAATAATGGGGGGCACATGGAAAGCAAGAAAACATGTCCAAATTGACCCCAGCAAATATTTTCGGTCATTATTTTTGTAACTTAATTTTTGTTTCTAATCTCAATCAGTCTTTTACCTCATTGTAATTAAAACAAAATGTCTATTTTTACAATGTCACAAAAATAACATCGTACATCGTTACACATTTTAATCACAGAACAACAGCTACACAAAAGATATAATACTTCCCGTTCAACATTTCTATACTGGAGATTCGATACGCCACAATCCATAATTCCATTTCCAAAGTATTCAAATATCAGTAGTAATAAATATTACAAAAACAGCCTAATATATAAAAGAGATTATTTCGGCTTCTACTTAAAGGATTACAAACTCTGATTCCTTCATCAGATTTATCCATCTTGGATTATCGACTCGAAACAAATGAAAAAAATGATGAAAACTTCAATATAACAGTTCGTCAAAAACGGGATCTACATTCCCACCCCATTTCCCATGGTAAAGTTCTAGAAGCTTCTCCGCTGGCGTAACACCTATTAATTACCAAAATAAACATGCAAATGTCAAAATTACGTAAGGGTTAAGAGTGAAATTCCACCAAAAATAAATTATAAGAAAAAGCATTATTAACCTGAATTAACCACTTCGGCAACCTCTCTCAAGAAACCAGCTTCTTTATACCCTCTCCTCTCCAATCCATCCTACACAAAATACAATCAAATAAAATACAAATAATTTATAGCGAGTAGAATTACGAAAATAACCTTGGCCAGTTTCAAAACATCATCGGCCACATGTTTCAACAGCCCGTCCCTAAATGGAGTCTTCAATCCCGTAACCGGCACCTTCACAAAATCAAAACATTAATTACAAATACAAAAACTTAATAATGCTTAGAAATAATAATATAAATAAAGTGGAACCTTTCTTCTTAGCATGTCGCGTTCTTCTTTCGTCCAATCAGAAGTCAAGTCTAGAACGTTCTGCAACGACACCTCGTCGTACAACAACCCAACCCAAAATGCAGGCAATGCGCATAGCTTCCTCCAGGGCCCACCGTCAGCCCCTCTCATTTCCAAATACCTCTTCAATCTCACCTGAACAAAATATATTTATAATTAATATCTTTATAAATTAAATTATAATTGGAGAGAGAGAGAGAGAGAGAACCTCGGGAAAAATTGTAGTGAGATGATTCTCCCAGTCGTTTAGTGTCGGTAATTCCCCTGGAATTGACGCCAATTTTCCTTTCATAAAATCCTGCAATTTTTTAAAATTAATTAAAATTAAATTTTGAACAAGTTATGATGTTTAAGAAGTATTTAAGAGAGAGAGACCCTAAAGGACAATCCAGTGCAATCGACATAGCTCTTGTTTCGATACACGAAATACATCGGTACATCCAAAGCATAATCCACATATTGTTCAAATCTGTTTATTAAGAAATATATACGATTAATAATTTAATAATATATTATAATTTCAAAAAAAAAAATTAATAATAAAGAATTTTAGTATTTTTACCCAAAAGAGTCGTCAAAAACAAAAGGGAGCATTCCGCAACGATTATTATCCGTATCGGTCCATATTTGACTGCAATATATATTTTTTTTACAAATTAGTAAAAAGTAACTTTCAAAATACCTAAATATGGTGAAGAAAAAAACTAATACCTTCTCATGCTAAGAAACCCATTTGGTTTTCCTTCTGTGAAGGGCGAATTTGCAAATATTGCAGTCGCAATCTTTTTTCAAATATATAAAATATTGAAATAATAAGTTAATTATATAACATTGTAATCGATAAAGTTATAAAACGGGAGAGTATATGTATACGTACAGGCTGAAGAGCAAGGCCTGCGCGGAATTTCCTAATCATGTCCACCTCAGAACTAAAGTCGAGATTAACCTAATTACAAAAATAAAATAAGATTTATTATTTTTTCTTATTTTTTATAAATTGTTAAATGGAAAAAATGATATACCTGAACGGTACAGGTACGAAACATCATGTCAAGGCCAAGAGTACCAACTTTAGGCATATAATTCCTCATTATATCATAACGGCCCTATATTTTAAAAATACATAACACAAATAATTAAAGGGTTAGTATAATAATACAACATAAAAATGGAAATAATAATAGGGTAAAAAGGAATATACTTTGGGCATTATAGGAATATCTTTCAAACCCCATTTTGGCTGGAAACCAATTCCCAGAAATCCAATTCCCATTTCCTCTGTCACGGCTTTCACCTATCAATAATTACCAAATTAACATCAAATTTGGTTAAATTGGATACAATTCATGCTTAATTGCACAAATTGAAACTTAATTTAATCTTAATTAAACTTAATTTGGGTTATCACCTGATAAAGATGAGAGTTGACCTCAGCACAAGTCTGATGAAGAGTTTCGAGAGGGGCCCCACTTAACTCGAATTGGCCACCTGGCTCTAACGATATGCTCTGCTTCCCCTAAAAATCCAAAAACAAAAAATAATATTATTTTCTATCTATTTCCAAGATTTAATTCGAGATTAATATTGACCTGTTTGAGGCCAATAACATAATCTCCTTCCATGATTTTATCCCAATCAAACCTCTCTGAAATACTATTTAGTAATTCGCTAATTTGTTCGTATTTCATTGGGCGCAAAGTCCCAATTTCGAACCCAAATTTTTCATGCTCAGTTCCAATCCTGAAACAAAAATTAAAATTGCACTGATCAAGTATGTAATTTTTTTGAGCAATACGAAAAAGAAAGTTAATATGTGCGTCACTTTCGAAACAAAGGTCAAAATAAGTTGGATAATATAATAATCTAAACAATTAACAGTATATTAAGTTAGGATTCTTAGATGGTTATGATTAATTTATTCAGCAAGTTGGTTAGTGCAAGTGTTAATTAAGTAGAGAATATGCTGCCAGATTTGCTTAACCTCTACAAAATTTGACAATTAAGTAACAATATTTCATTTCAGTACCTTAACAGTTAACACTTCCAATTTCTAAGTATAACCCCGAGAAAATATTATTTGGATATATGTCCCAATCAATTTAACACGACAATTTGAGAAACTAATTACCTCCATTTCTCCTTGGATTTGCAACCAGAGGCTAAGTATGCAACGAGATCCTCTCTTGTTAGTGGTTCAGTGGCCACCACTGCATCCTCAGTTGGAGGACTGGCATGCAGAACCATTCTATTTGCTCGTTTTACTCCATTGTGACCAAAATTTGCGAACTTTTTGCTAAATTTGAGCTCTTTCTCCTTCAAATTAAGGTTTATGGTATCATTTCGGTGAATATTTTGGTAAAGTTGTAACCTAGAAGCCACCGCCATTACTCTCCTGTCCGAATTTCCTACACAATTCAGACAAAACGATAAATTCAATATCAGGAACCTAAATTGCTCCAGTTTAACCCATTAACTTAAAACAAAATTAACTTTACAACAAGCATAAAACTGTAATCAAATTGTAAGAATTACGAGCTGGGACAATGCAAAGAATCTACTTTTCTGCACCGAAATGAAAGAAAGAAAGAAAGAAGTAAGGAAACTGAAAAAATGGGTTTATTACCAGGAGAATATAAAATATGGTCGCAGGAATCTAGGGTAGGAGGAGGAGAGAGAGAGAGAGAGAGAGAGAGGAAGGAGGGTAGAGGTAGGAAATAGGAATCTAGTGTGGCAGACTGGCAGTAGATATAAAGGGAGGGATTGGAATGGGTTGGCTTTCGTGCCTGAGGCGGCCATCCTACGGCCACTTCTCGGCCCCACGTGTCCGTCTCTTTATTCTCTCCATTTATTGCTCGTAATTCATACATCGACGAAATTACGAATACAGTCATAAATCATAATACATGTACGAATACATACATGATACATGGTATCACATGATCCGGACATACAACGAGTCAACGATCCAAGTTAGTAAGTTACAACAGTTTTTTTAAACCTAAATTCTGATATGTCTATTCACAGCTGGCCCAATATTTTTTGGAATTTTTGACAAAAAAAAATAATCAGACTAATGATATATTAATATTAATTTTAATTTTAATTTTAATTTTAATATAAATATTTTTTAAATACAAAATTAATATAAAATATTATCATTTAAATATCATCTTTTTAATCTAGATGGGTCTTTTTTAAACTATTAATTACGCATCACTACATACTAAACAATAATTATGGGACATTTTAAAATCACGGGTCTCTGCTAATTGTCACAATTTGCTAGCTACATGATCTGCCATGTATCTATCGTGCGCTCCATGTGAAGTGCAGTGACACATGAATGTACATTCCATACACATTTGAAACGCACGTCGTTCTTCTTCCAAAAATTATATATATATTTTTTAAATATATCATATGTATTGGATGTAGGTTATAATTTTTCATACATGTATCTTTAAAATGTATATTATATTTTTGTAGATACATGTGATACATTTTTACACGTATGATATATTTTTGTATGTTATGCATTTTTAAATATATTATGTATATTATATAATATATATATATATATATATATATATATATATATATATATATATATATATATATATATATATATATATATATATATATATATATATATATTAAATAAAATATATGATATGTATTTTTATATTTACGATACATTTTATTTGTTATATATTTTTTAGATTATCATATATCATTTAAATGTATGATATACATTTTTTAAATAAAATATATGTTATTTATTTTTATATGTATTATATATTTTTACGTATGTATAATACGTCTTCTTAAGATCATTGTATATCTTTTTAACATGAGTAACATTTATTACATTAATATATTTTTGCATTACCGTTTATAGTTTTTTTTTGACGTGCGTTTAAAGTCTGTTAAGTTGTCAAAATAAAAAATCAAATTGTCATGCATTGCTCTCTTGTTGAATTCAACGACCGGGCGTGCACAAACCGTTGGTCTCGTAAATCTATTCTAATATTTTATCAATTGTAATTTATATTTTTATTACTTTTCAGTGTATTTGCGATCAAAATGACTTGAAAAGTTTTTTATTATTATAACATAATGATGTAAATTATAATATTACTTGTAGAAACAACACCACATAATCCACAATCAATAGTAATTGGCTTAATTATACGAACATGTAACTCTTTAAGAAATTAAGTAATTTGAATTATTTTATTAGTCAACTTCAAGGCCTATATATATATATATATATATATATGAGGGAACCTAACCTACTTAATTAAGTACCAACACTTTGATACTTAATGTTTTTTTACCATTGAATTTGCATTGAGATTTGTGTTTTTTCATGATGATCATGAAAGTTTGTGCACATCATTAAATGCACAAATCTCAATACAAATTCAATGGTGAAAAATCATTAAATATCAAAAAATTTATACTTAATTAAGTATGTTTGTCTCCCTCATATATATATATATATATATATATATATATATATATATATATATATATTATTGCTAGCTTTTATCATTAATTTACCTATATATTTTAGTACAAATATATTTTTTAATCAAAAATAAAGTTGCAAATTAGGCTAATCATAATCATAGTTCATAAATCATAAATTAAATTCGTAAACATAGCTCATTTGGTCCCAATAATTTGATGGACCGTACAATGTGCGATCTTTTTGCTTTTTACTTTTATCATTAATAATTCATTTTTAATTATTTTTGTTGGCTTCTAGTTCTCACAAGTCATAGAAATTGTGGAGATGTGCGTGCATGCATCATTGCCCGAATCGACGTGGGTGCTTACGTACTCTCGTGGGATGGATACAACTCTCATTGTACGAAATTGGTACAGCTACATGAATCCTGCATTTTATTGGTTGTTTGATTTTGCCCGTGACCCGTTATACGAGTGGCCATAAAGTTGGATAGCGAAGAAGTCTTAAAGGTCATAGTTTAGTATTATAGTGTCATTGTTATATGAAAATAATAATTAATTTATGTAATATGTTTTGTTCTGGTGGAGTGGAGTGCTGATAAGCAAAAATATTTTCTTATGATATTGATGACTAGCATGTGCTCAACAAAAAATATTTGGGAAACATTGTAAAAGGTACCTAGTTTAAAATAAAATTGTTTAGGGAAATTCTTAAAAGAAAAAAACACTAACTTTTCTGGAAAAAAAAAGTTGATCTTAAAAATGTTTGAACTTGAAGAAAATGGACAAAAATACCACTCATATTCATGTTTAATTTTGTTAATTTATTATGATATCTTTTATTAATCTAACGAATATCCATAAATATTTGTAACATATACTAATTTTAAAAAACAAAATATTCCATTTATTATACTTTAATATTCCATTTATTATACATTATTTTCATCAAAAATAAACAATGCACGTTGGAATGTTTTGACATAAAATATTATTTTAGCAACTAAATTTAATATTCATTTATTGTTAATAAAATAATGATAATATAATAATAATTTAGCAGCTAGTTTTAACGTTCATTATTTTTCTATTAATAACGAATGTCTAGTAAAAGTAAGCATAAAATGATATTGTTGTGCCAAGATATTTAAAGCTTACATCATTTTTGTATATCGTTGTTTATTTTTTATTATTCGTCGTTAGTTTTTCATGAAAATATACAATAAATGAAATATTGAAATTATATAAATATAAGATATAGTTTTTTGTTTTCAAAATCAATACATGTTAAAAATATATATTACGGAAACGTCTAAATTAGTAAAAAATATCAAAAAAAAATTAATAAAATTAAATACGGAATATATACATATATTTTGGTTAAAAACACGTAATATCATTTAATGTTAGGTTTAACTCTCGGCAGGGATAAACGAAAAAACCTGTTTGGACGAGGTTTTTTTAATTTTTGAAAAGTTATATTTCGTTATGGAATTCCCAATTGTTAGATATTTCCATGCTAAAAGGAACATATTATTGAAAAATATATATCTCCTATTCATGTGTTCTTCCTCCAGCCAAACGTTTCACAGAGCGGCGCAGTCCTTAATCCACTATAGTTGAGTCTCGAAACATCGTGTTACCGCATGTCAATTCGATATTCTCAAAGAAAACGAGGAAGCGAGAGAACGTGTGCGCCGCGAACTCGCAAAGAGATAACGTAAGTAGGAAAGATGTATAATTATATAAAAGAGGGAAGTTATTATAATAGATATTTTTTTTTGTTTATAACTAACCACATTAAGTTGGCAATAATGTGTTTTTTTTTTTTTTACAATTTTAACAATCCATGTGTTTTTTGCTAGGTAATGATCAACGAAACAATTATGAAGATCAAGTTTTCAATCTCTCCTCTATAGACCATGCATAGAAGATTATATGGTATGGTATGTTTCTGCAAAACATAATTATAATTTATAAAATAATCGTGGTAAATAGATTAGTTGCGTAGTCAACTACATTATCAAGATACCAATCTATTAGTGTCTTTTTAATTTATTGAATGAGACATGTGAAGATTATTGATTAGTTTTCTTTCTTTGAATTTCTAATTGCCTTTTTCTTTGCTCTCCTATGTTTCTTTTTTTGCATCGCTATTATTATTTACTATGGGCCTCAATACGAAAAATGGTTGGCCCGTACTATAATACAGGCCATTTGATAGGCCAATTGCAGTTCAATATTTTTGGGTATTTAAATACAAACATTCAAATTCATAGATACTAAAATAGATCTTACTCTTAGCCCGTAGTATTTTGTGTTAATTAACTCGGATTTCTCTTAGCCCGTAGTATTTTGTGTTAATTAACTCGGATTTTTGGGTATTTAATATGTATGTAAAATAGGAAACAAAGACCAAATGTAAAAAATGACCAAAAATATAAAATAAGAAAAAAGAATCAAAATGTAAAAAAATACCGAAATGTAAATAAAAAGGACCAAAATGTAAATAAAAATGACCAAAATGTAAATAAAAATGTAAAAAAGGACCGAAATATAAATTAAAATGACCAAAATGTCAATAAAAAGGACCAAAATGTAAATTAAAACTAAAAAGGACCAAAATATAAATAAAATTGACCAAAATATAAATTCAAAAATGTAAAAAAGGACTGAAATATAAATAAAAAATGATCAAAATGTAAATAAAAATGACCAAAATGTAAATTAAAACTAAAAATGACAAAAATGTAAATAAAAAAGACAAAAATATAAATTAAAAAATATTTTTTTTACACAAAATCCCTTGATGACGTAGAGGCATATAATTGCAAGAATTCTCTCTACTTTATACATAAGATATAATTTTTTTTACACAAAAGTCCTTGATGACGTGGAGGCATAGAATTGCAAAAATTCTCTCTACTTTATACATAAGATATAATATCACATAAATATGCAGTTTTGTCCCATATTGTGTGGATATGGATACAATACGAATACGGTGATACAATAATTTTTCAGAACAAAACAAAAAACGATACGATTTATATATACATTATTTAGTATTATTTTAATAAAATTATTTATATATTTAAATATATAAAATATTAAGATATTGTGTTATTTATTGGATATCTTATGAGAAATATATGTGATATAAAAGATTTTTGAGCAATAAAAATATTGAGTTTTTTTAGGCTGGATCAAAATAATAAAAATACGAATCAGTCGTACCAGATCCTTAATCTAGGCGTATCGAAAACATATTTGTTCAAAATTTATAATTAAAATAGTCTGATACGTGACACGTTACATGATGTATCACATACGTATCACTGTCGTATTTGTATTCGGTACGTATTGGATATGAGTATTGGCGAATTTTCGTAGTACATGTACAAAGTAGGTTTTATCTATCATTTGAATTCATCAAGAAAAAAAAATATGCTTTTACACAATAAAATATAGAAAAGACCATTTTTGTCTCTTAAATTATTGTGAAATGTTTAATGTGTCAGCTAAACTTTAATTTTGTTCAATAAACCCAATAAACTGTCAATTTTATTCAATTAACCATTTTCATTCGTTAAATAATTATTGTACAGTTAAGTTAAATGATGACGCGACATTCCCAACATGTCATAATTTTTTTTTATTGTCATGTCGTATTTGATTTGTGGGTTTGTATTGTTTTAATATTTTAATATTTAGGTTTTTGAGTTTAAATATTATTAGATTTCGGATCCCAATTGTTCGACATGATAATAACAAATATTTTTGTATGACATGTTGACGATTTCATGTCATCAGTTGACTGTACAATCATCATTTAACGGATGAAAATAATTGATCAATTAAAATTGACAATTCATGAGTCAACAGAACGAAATTAAATTTTAGAGGACAAAATGAACATTGGACAATAATTTATAGGGCTAAAAATTATTTTTTTCTAAAATATATTACAATAGTTATATATTATTTATAATAAACTTAAATAACTTGAAGACGTTCTTGCCTTTTATTTCAATAAAGAAAATCCATCATTCATAGATTGTTTATATAAATAAAACACTCGATGTCGAATGGCATGATTCTTGTTTTTTTTTTTATAAAAGAACACGAATCATGCTTTCTTTTCTTTTATTTCTATTTTTAGTCCATATCATCGTGCTTCTTGGCTGATCTTCAGTTCCATTTTGAAAAAACAAACATATTACCTCATAAAAAAAATGGACCAGAATATTCTCAGACAAAAAAAAAAAGGCAGAATCAAATGGCATGAACAAAGAAGACAATTTAAAAAAGCCATCGAGTTAAGGTGCCGAATAAAAAGCAACTTTCATGAGATCTAAATTCTCAATCCTTATCTTTTATTTTCTCATTTCTTGCAAGACATCCACACAACTTATTTCTCGGGAACACAATATCTAAATGGACGCCTCCATTGGGTTCCACTGGAGGAGAAATATAAATCAACAAGTACATATATGACATTTAAATAGTTTTCGGTAGTGAAGTCCGGGACTGAGGCTACATAAATCCAACGAAAAATGATGCTCTGCTTGTCGTCCGTGCAATCATCGAAGTTGACGACGTAAATATAATTTAAAATTTTAAAAATTAATATTTTAATTTATGATTTAATATTTTAATTATATGTTTAATTATAAATTAAAATAATTAAATTATAAATTAAAATATTAAATTATATTTTATGTGTTAATTTTGAAATTGTTAAATCATATTTACGTTATCAAAAAAAATACTAGAAAACATCACAACTTTAAGTATATCATTTCTTATATCAGTTTACCGTCGTTCTAAAACCAATAATTGTATATACACTGCACACGGATGATGGATTACAAATACCGATTGTCATTTTCCAAGAAATTAAATGCACAGTTCTGACTTTGATGGTCTATATTGGCTTCTCCCTTCCCCTAAACCTTCTTATAGTCGCTCGGCTTGTGATTTCTTTGTTTACTTTACGGTCGTTTATAATTATACATTTATTAGGAGAATACTCTAGCTACACAACGAGCATAATAATTATGTTTTTCATAATAAAAAATATTTAAATTCATTTATTTGTGATTATATATATGTTTAACAATAGCAAATAAATTATTTTTTAATTAAATAATGATATTTATATAAGTGTAATTGTATAATAATACATGAGATATAACACAAATAGTACATCATTGTTGTTCACAATATTTCATACAATATCAAAATATACAAATTATGAATCGTACGATGTGTGTAGTAACATGTCATTCATTATATAGCACTACTGTTTTTTTTTTAATTCGGAACGTAATGAAAATTAAACTTAATAATGATTTTTTTTTTAATAAAAATATAAAAATTGATTTATTATAAACACAAACATAATTTATTTTATATCAAATAATTTTTCTAAGATTATATATTTTTTAAATAACAAAGATATTTGATAGTTGTTTGTAAGTTTAAGAAGTTGTTAAATGGATAAACTAATTTTAAATTTCTATTAACTAAAAAAACTATTAAATTTGTTTGATCAAAAGCACAAATATAATCAACTTGTATTATACGGGTCTTATATTTATAATTTTTTAAACATACATATTTAGAATTTTACTATATAATGAAATATTTAAAATTATATTATGTAAACATGAATTTTTTTATATTGTATTTTCTAACATAATATTTTTACAAATCCAAATTATGGGAAACGGTATGTAGGAACTATGCTAATATGACTGTCAAAATAAAGAAAAAATTAAAACGAATATATTTGGTGAATTTTTAAAATTAAATTCTAACAATATTACTAATATATGTTGAATACTATCAGTATTTCATATATACATTTTTCATTTTTCGTTATATTCATATTTGATCATGTAATCTTATGTAAAAATGATAAACAATTAAATAAACTTATTTTAATATGAATTTAATCAATAATAATAATTCATGTCATTGATGTAGGATTATGTGAATATCTAAAAATGTTTAAAACATAGCGTAATATAATGAACAATTAAATTATTACAAAAAAAAATACAATTATAAAAATCAATAATTAATTATTTGTCATCATAATTCAATTGTTGAGATGAATGTAACGAAGTAATACAAAAAAATTACACAAATATGAATTCAAAATAAATATACGGCTAAATTATTCATTTGCATAAACATCACATGTTATATCATCATGGGAACCATTCATTTGGGTCTGGGGTTTATTTGCCTCCACGACAGCGTGTCGAGGAAACTAGCATTTTATAAAGGTCATCGTGATTACAAACCGTAATTAAGAGCCGTTACCATTAATTTAGTGTTTTAATAATTATTGCCTCTTCCTGTTTGAAGTTTGAACCAGCACGTGACACTGAACTATAGTATTCATGCACATCAAACGAAGAATGAGCTAAACAAATACAAATACATTATTTTTATGTTAGTTTTTCATATAAAAATATTAAAATTATATAACTATGATATATAATTATTTTTTTAAAAATTATTACGTGTTAAAAGTATTTATGATTTTTTTATAAATTAATAAAATAATAACGAGAAATACTTTATTTAATTATCGAATATGAATATAGAAGAGAATTTACAATGTTATAAACTTATAATAATAAAATATACTAAATTACCTCACCGAAATACACAGTACATGAACAAAAATGATATCGATAATAAAATAATAACTTCGACTTATGCAAAATGCAAAATAATGCTATATACTATTATGTTCCTAGAATATATATAGGATGGATGCAAAGTTATATTGTCTAAATAATTATATATATATTAAAATAATTTAACTGGTGTATATAATTTTTGACAAAAACAAAACATAATATAATATAATAAGAATTAAAACGTAACATAATATAATTTAACGGGTGTACTAATTTAGGGTAACTATTCACTTTTTTTCTTTTTTCTTTTCCGAGAATCTCTTTAATCCTAACATCCTTCAAAAAAATATCAGTTTCTTATTTTCGCTTGAAAGTTTCATATTCACTAAACATTATCAGGAATTTCGAATCCAAAGCTAGAAAATTAAAAAGATGTGATGATCTTATGGTGGTGAAAAATAATATCTTATGGGACTTTTAAAATTGATCAGACACAGCTGGTAAATATGATATTTTAGATTTATGAAAAGGTAAATATGATATTTTAATTTAAAAAAAGATAAATATGTAAATTCCCTAAAAAATAATATCTTATGGTGGTAATTCAGGGTAAACAGGCCCGGCCCCACATGTTAGAGGACCCAAGGCCAATATCAAAATTTTGACCCTATTAAATCATCATATTGTAGTACTTTGTAAAATAAATTATAGTTATAAAACTTTAATTTTAATTAAAAAATCATGTTTATTGGAATGTGTTTTTGTATATATATATATATGAAGATGGCTAAGATACTTAGGGCATGTTTGGATGACCGTGTTAGAAATTACCTGAAGTAAATTAACTTTCCGCAAGTCGACTTCCCGTAAATGCACTTCAAATTTAAATGTTTGGATTCACGAAAATGAAACTACTGGATTTATAGTTTTTATGTTTGGGTTGATGTAATTGAATTATAAATTTCAAGATTTATATCTACTAAAATTTGCAAATAAATTTGGGCAAAAATTTTATAAGAAGACACAATATGTTTCAGATTTACTACAATAGACCAAAAAGTTTGAAAATTTGAGATATGACCCTCAGACATGTAGAAATTGATTTTTTCCTTGATATATTAACCCATATTGCATCCATGTATATACCCATATTGCATCCATGTATATGTATATCTAAAATCTATATTATTTGAACAAAAAAAACATCAAAATAAAAATCGTAATTTTTTTTATCAGATCTTAATAAATTAAAATTATAAGTATTTTATATCGAGAATAATCATATTTTTCAAAGAAAATAATTTTGACATAAAAATTATTATGTTCAAGTATAAGTATGGATCATATTTTCATTTGATAACTAAAAAATTAATCAAACACAATAATTTAAATGAAATATATAAATATTAATTTTGTATACATCATGTTTTAATATTCTGAAATACTAGTAGTGTTTTAAAATAATTTATAATATTTCTCAATATTTATAATTTTTGCAAATATTAATTATATTTTAAAATATTTCCGTGTTTCTTTGAATTGGTAATGAGTCTAGCATTACGGTTCATTACTAATTATTAGAAAACGCAAATATTTAAAATATAATTCATATTTATAAATATTAAGAAAATGACAAAATAATTAGAAATATTTTAAAATAATATATAAAATCAATATTTAAAATAATTTTAGTTATTTTGAGATTATGGTGATTAATTATATTCTTATATTAACACAATGAAAATATAATTTATACTTATATTTAAATGTAATAATTTCTTGACGTAGATTTGTGTTTATTTATTTATTTAGATTATTGTGGGAAGTGTTTATTTATTTATTCAGATTATTGTGCTTGATTAATTTTTTAAATTAACATAATGAAAATATAATCCCTATTTAAGGAGAGGTTATGTTGTGATGTATCTCCACTTCATGTAAATTTGAGGGGAGGTTGAGTTGCAGGAAAAGAGAGAGACAATGTAAGTCGACTTGCAGTAGTTTGACAAATTACATCAAACCAAACAACAAAAAATATATTAATGCAGTAGTTCGACTTACAATCTGACTGAGTTACTGCAAAACAAACATGCCCTTAATTAAATATCACGAGTTTGATACTTAAGACTTTTTTATCACTAGATTTGTTTTGAGATTTGTGCATTTAATGATTAGCATAAACTGATATGACAATCATTAATGATGAGTATATATATCATTACAAAACACAAATCTCAAAGCAAATCTAATAGTTAAAAAATTCTAAGTATTAAACTTATGATATTTAATTGAGTATCTTAGCCATCATCTATATATATATATATACACACACACATGCTAATTAGCATATTTCAATACGACATCATTTTTATACCAATTAGCATAATATACCTAATTAATATATAGATTAAATTAATCAATCATGTTAATTATTTTACAGATTAAATATATGATATATATTATTCTATTATGAGTCATCTGCTAATTAATATGTAAATATTAAGTTAGAGGATGTTTTGGTGAAAAGTTGAGGCAAAAAAATCTGGTAATCAATGATTAGGTGTGTTTTATTTGGAAAGGCAAAAGGAAATGGGGCCATCACTTAGATCTTCTATGGTTCCTCTTTATAATAGATGTATGTATTGTCGAAATTACTAAAAAGAACATAAAATATTATAATATTTTGTACACAGAAGATTAAAGAATCATTTCTCATTTATTGTCTCATTAATTTTCGTATTAAGTACTATTTGTTTACTCTTTCTTCCAAAATAGCTTTGTTCTTCTTTGTTCTCAATTGTTAAAGAGTTCAAGAAAAAAAATCACACAAAACGTATACATGCGTATGAGAAAATGGGACCCCTCTATTTTTCAGACCCCAAGCCCGGGCCTTGCCGGCTGGCCCGGGCCTGTGCCTGGGGCCGGTCCTGAGGGTAAATATTCAGTCATTTTTCTTTTTTTGGTAAAATCAATTTCATTAGAAATCGTAAAACCCCTTTCAAAAGAAATTAATTTCACTGTACAATCTCTGTTTTCGCTTCAAAGTTTCCCATTCATTCAACACCATCCCATCCGGAATTTGGGATCTAAACTACAAAATTCAAAACTCATATTTTCCAACGTTCGTTTTTGAAAGTAAAAACATTTTTTTGAAGCACAACATTATTTTTTATCGTTACTTGAATTTTCTTTTATACATTATCATTATATTTTTAATATTAATTTATATCTTTACTAAAATAATAAAAACAATTAACTGGTCCCATACATAATTAAGCAAAAAATAGACCTGATATAATCTATAGTAATATAATATCTGACGCAGTGACGAATTTGTCAGGGTTTTTTGAAAGAATGAAATGAAGGACTGATTCCGAAATTACACTGCATAATTTTTTTTGGATTTGAGGGATCATTAAATATACTGTTCAATAAATTTCAATAAATATACCGGATCACTAAATATATTGTATTCCGAAATTAAGGATGAAATGAATGACTGATTCCGAAATTTCACTAAATTTTTTTTGGATTCCGAAATTAAACAGTAAATTTTACATTTTTATACTGATAAAATATAATAATGTAAGATTTTCGCGAAAGAGTGTATATAACTACCGATTCGTTGTATTTTATGAATATAATAATGTAAAATTTATTATTTATATCTCCAAAATTTTATGCACCTTAATTTCATTTCAGTAGATGTTATTTATTGCTTCCAAAATAATCAGTAAAAATCCGCTAGGATTCACGATAAATACTCACTCATTTTTTTCCTTTTATGGAAAATCAGTTTCATTGTAAGTTTATAAGTGGTAACCCCTTTCAAAAGAAATGAGATTCACCGTACAATCATTATTTTGCTGGAAGTTTAATTTTCATTGATTACTATCCGGAAATTCGGATACGGAGCCAGAAAACTGAGAATATACTACAGTCCTCTCCAGCTCATAATTTGTTATATTCCCAGTATTCTATTCATTATTTAACGTTCGTTAATTTTTTGATTTTTTTCAATTAAATAAATGGTAAAAATATCATATTCAGGACATCTCCAGTTGGATTGAAATGGAGAGAGGTAGCCAGGCTGTGTTGAAGTCAAGAAAGGTCTCTAATCTCCATGCGTATATATGCAATCACTTTTCGGCTTCCAAGGAAAACCAGAATAACAAATACATTTCTCTCTGCCGCCTTCTTCTTCTTCTTCTTCTTCTTCTTCGTCCTCTCCCCGCCATTCAACAAATAACTCGATCAGGTACGAGCTTCCATTAATTCGATACAATTTGGCGTTTTCTTTAGATATTAGTTGTTTTTTTCTGCAATTATTTTGTGGGTTCCCTTCGATTTTATGTAATTTTTGGGGTATTATTATCTTGGTTTGATTTGGGCGTGGGCAGGGTGTTCTTTGATTAGGTTTCGTTTTCAGATTGATTTTTCAGAATGTCCCGTTATTTTTTGTTGGATGTTTCGATCTAAGCTTGTTTTTTTTTGCAATAAATTTTTATTAGACCTGTGTGGTGATTTTCTTGATATGTATTGATTCATAAAAAGAATGATTTTTTTATGTGTATTATAACAAAGGTTTGGATTGAATTTTGCAGAAAAAGAAGGTCCTTTTGTTTTGCTCAAAAATAAAAAAAGATCGTTTTGTTTGTTGGTCACTGTAGTTTCAGACAGTACCCTTTCAATCCGTTTGAAATTTCTTGAAATTTTAATTATATAGTGAAAAATTCAGAAATTTTTTCATTGAAATGTCTCCATAATTTACCCCAATCAGTCACTGATATATACTGACAAACAAAATCCTGCTTTTCCAATCACGACTCTCTCTCATTCTATTTTTACTTAAAACTTTCTTCCGAAAAAGATAATCATCAAACTATTTAATAAGATTCCCTTCCCATATTAATCCAATCCTTCTCCTTCCGAGTCCAAATCACAACCACAATCCATATAGAGAAGAACACAACAAATTTCCCATCCAAACCTTGTCCTATTTGGGCGAATAAAGAATCAATTTATTTCTCCAACTCCCATTAATTAACTCTTTACGCTTTGTATTTGTTATGCGACGAGGACACATAATTTCAGAATCATTATCCCCACATTTGCAAAACAAAGATTCCCTTACCATTTATTTCCAATTTTTTTCAGATGGATCACCATCATTCTTCGCCAGCATCACCGTCGCAAATAATCGAAGTAAAAATGGACATAGACAACGCTCTCAACCAATCGCAAGCGAGCAAAACCTGCAGCGGGGCCCCTTGCGACTTCTCCGATTCCTCCCAAGATTCCCAAGAACGCTCCACCTCCATGCGCAAGCTCCTCATCGCCGTAATCCTCTGCGTGATCTTCATGACCGTCGAAGTAATCGGGGGAATCAAAGCCAACAGTCTCGCCATTCTGACGGATGCGGCCCACTTGCTCTCTGACGTGGCGGCCTTTGCGATCTCCTTGTTCTCCCTCTGGGCTTCCGGATGGGAGGCGACTCCGAGACAAACGTACGGGTTTTTCCGAATCGAGATTCTCGGCACGTTGGTTTCGATTCAGATGATCTGGCTCTTGGCCGGAATTCTCGTTTACGAGGCGATCGCGAGGTTGATTTATGAGAGTGGCGAAGTTAATGGATCTTTAATGTTCGCCGTTTCCGCGTTTGGATTGGTTGTTAATATTATCATGGCGGTTTTACTGGGCCATGATCACGGTCACGGTCATAGTCACGGTCATAGTCACGATCATAATGGTCACGATCACGACGAGCACGACCATGACGAACATGATCATGATCATGAGCATCATCATCATCACGAGCACGAGAACGTGACGATCACGACACGTCATCATCACGAGGGTAAAGATGTGAACGAGCCATTGATTAAGAGGAGTGAGAGTATTAACAAAAAGCCAAAAAGGAATATAAATGTGCACAGCGCGTATTTACACGTATTGGGCGACTCGATTCAGAGTGTAGGGGTGATGATTGGGGGAGCGGTTATATGGTACAAACCGGAATGGAAAATAATCGATTTGATATGCACGTTGATATTCTCGGTCATAGTGCTTTTCACGACGATAAACATGATCAGGAATATACTGGAGGTGTTAATGGAGAGCACGCCGAGAGAGATCGACGCGACTCGACTGGAGAAGGGGCTTTGCGAGATGAACGGAGTCATTGCGATACATGAGTTGCATATTTGGGCGATTACGGTTGGGAAAGTGCTCTTGGCTTGCCACGTCACCATTGCACCGGAGGTGGATGCGGATAGGGTTTTGGACGAGGTGATTGCGTATATTAAACGAGAGTATAATATTAGCCATGTCACCATTCAGATCGAGAGGGCTGTCATTTGATTGGTTTCCTTTTGTTTGTTTCGGTTAGAAATTATTAAATTTGTCGTTTTTGTCGTTTATGTGGATTTATTTGTTTGTCGTGGTGTGAGTTTAAGGAATGTCGAGCAAGATTTATGTCGTTGTCGTTGCCGATTTTGATGTTTAGGTTCTGTTTTTAATGCTAAATCTTGTATGGAGTTCTCGAATTTGAAATGAATCAAATTCTGTGCATTCTTGATCTGTTTGGAATAAAAATCCAATTTGAAGTTCAATTTATAGACTGTGAAGTTTCAGAAGCCCTTTCTGATTCGACATGGTAAAAAAATAATAATTTACGGTGAACTGAAAATAGTTAAACATTTATTTGTGTATTTATTGATTAAGGACCCGCTTAAGGATATTTTATTTTATATTTCAATTATAATTTAGGATTATTTGTGTATACATTTAAAACACGTCTCAGATTAAAATATGGACTTTTGCTGTGCAAAAACCATTCATGGAAGCAATGATTTCAGATTAATTGATGGATCAAATAAAGTTAATTAGTTTTTGTGTTTTATTTAGGATTAGTTAGTGTTAATTAAGATTAAATATTGTTTTGTGCTACATTATTTAGGACTTAATTATCATGAATTTAGGAATATATTGATGCTTACAGCTTAGTTGGCAAGGCTTGGAAAATTAGCTAATTGTTTTGGCGAAATTTGATCTAATAAATTGATATGGGTATATGTAATTTACATTTCTTACTATTTTTGTTTTATATCAATATTGTGCTAAATTATAACTTTATTTTGAAGTAATTGTGCAAGTAACTAACCCGAACAAAATTGTAAGTCATGAATTTACATAAAAAATAAAATAATTATTTTATTTGCATGATTTTAATATTCATCTAATCAAACAAATTATTCATATGAATAGTTTTGTATTTTATATATGAATTTATGCATATCAAAATACAAACTGCATTGTGCATAAGCATAACAAAGAAATGTCTGAACGGGCCAAGTTGAAAGTGTATATTTACTTCATGCAAACATAATATAACAGGAAATATTTTATAACAAAGCGGCCCAAGAAAAATTAGGGTTTATTAAGTTTGCTATAAATACCCGAGGAGAAATGGTGAATAGAATCCAAGCCGCTCAATCGGGTTTTCTCCTAGTTGTATTCTTTAATCTTCCTTACGGTTATTTTTCTTCTGATTGTTAGTTTTGGTGACTTAGTATAGCCTAAATTTGCAATTTTTTGCTGTGAAATTGAGGTATGGCAAAAATCTATCATTAGGCGAGAGTATCTCTCTACCTTTATCTCCATTTTTTCCTTTCTAATCAATTTTTTTGTTGGATTTTTCGTTGATAAGGTAGATAAATTTAGTTGATTTTTGAATTTATCGATTGATCAATTTTTAATTTGGATTGTTGAATTTGATTTGTATGGATGAAGAAGAAAATCGTTCGGATTCCCTATGATTTGTATTAATGTGATTCCTAAACCAGCTACTTCTGACTTCAAATCAAACTATTTTTTTGATATTTTGTTTGATCAATTTGTAATTTTGTTTATTGAATTTGATTTGTATGGATGAAGAAGAAAATCGTTCGGATTCCCTATGATTTGTATAAATGTGATTCCTAAACCAGCTACTTCTGACTTCTGACTAAGAATTAAATTATTTTCTATTTTTTTTTTATCTTATTTGCAATTTTTGCCGGTGATGTGATTATAATATTTGCTACTCTTGATAGGTTTAACCTATTTGATGATATTATCCACCAAGATCTCTGAGGCTTTGCTTTTCTTATAATCATCTAGATTTATAATATCCTTGTCTAATTTATGATATGGATTATGATCTATTTTTTTGCTCTATTATCTCCATTTGCCTATTCCTTTTTATTTTATTTGTTGATTTTTTGTTAAATGAATAGAGTGATCAATTTTAATCTTTGATGATTGAATTTAATTTGCATGGATGATGAAGAAATCCGTTCGGATTCTAATTGATTTTGTGTAAATATGATGTCTTTGTCTAACCCAGCTCTCTGACATGAAATTAAATTCATAAATTTGATTTTCGTTTGATCTTTTTTGGTTTTCAGCTAATCTGTTTTTACAAGTATACTCGAATATCTAAATCGTCTGGTATCTTATAGATGAATACTAAATATTGGTCAAAACATTTCAGTTGCAATTAAAATTTGAAGAGATTTAAATTGGTTCCTATATTCCCAAACAAATTTACCTAGAAATGATCGTTGGAATGCATTTGCAACTGGGATTAATTTTAGGAAATTTTTCATAAATAAGTAACCAAGGCTTCGTTTCGAAAGAGGATAAATGGGTATAAGTTTTTTGAGGAATAATAAGTTATTTTTATTTATTTTTTAATTTTTGGATGGTGTTTGATAAGGATGTACATATAAATTTTGGGATAGTGTTCATTTAAAAATAAAATATTTTGAAGTGACCAAATATTTTTTTTGTTTATAAAATTGAAACTAATATGTTAAATTATAAAGTATTGATTATAATTTAAATTATTTATATTATATTATATTATTATATTTTGTAATATAATATAATATAGGGAGAATTTGGACGGTAGATCAAATAAGTTTCGAAATATTTGAAATAATTAATTTAGTTTGGAAATTTAGAAACTAACATTTTCGACATTGCATGGTAAATTTTTGATTTTTGAAAAATCGAGATTTTGTTGATTCTTAATTAAATTACTAACACTCTCAACTTGGTTTGGAAATTTGGAAACTAATACTCGATTTTTGAAAATTCGAGAGCATGTCAAATTCTCGATTTTTGAAAACGGGGCAGAAATTACGCCGACGTGGTACGCAACCCGGTGCGGGGTTCTTTCATGGCATTCGCGCCTTGGCCCTTGCGTCGCCGAAGCTTTCAACTGCGAACACTCCAAGAAGAAAGTAATGGAAAAAATCGGGATCGAGACCGATTCGACATACTACTCCACCGAAATGACACCCGAACGCCTATCTTGGCCACCGGCGGATGACAAACCCGAATGGGATGACTTGTGTAGAAAATGCCTAGTGCCGGGTCATCCAACGGAAGAGTGCCGAAAATCGAGGGCGTGTGTCAATTGTCGCCTACCGGGACATATAGCGAAATATTGCCAAAAAAAAAAAACCGAGAAGAACATCAGTTTGGCAAAGAGTACAAGAAGCGGGGCAATCTTCGAAAATATGGATCCAAAGGAAAGCCCCGACATTGTTGGGACAAGGAAATTATGAGCAACAAGGGAAGAGGGCCGGAGTACAATTGAGCGCGGAATCTCAATTGGGATCCGGATCCGGATCTCACACAATTTTGGTTACAAACCCGATAAAGACCGATATCTCGGAATTAAGGAGGAAGCACTCGGCTAAAAAGGGACCGCCCCCTCAATATGGATCGGGTTCGGATCCAAATAATGGTACCGGCCCGGTTAAGCACTCGGATGAGAAGCGGGTTGCGGATCCATTACAAAAGGCGGTACCTCCCACGGTTATTGGTTCGGACTCGATGAGGACAAAAACTTGTAGCTCGGAAAAAAACCCGAATTCCAAAACCGACCCGATTGGGTTTAGGGTGAGGGTCTTCTCCAAACAAACTACGAAGCAAGAGATGGAGATAACTCGGTGGAGGAGAGGAGTGGTTATCGACGCAAGAATGGTCCCACACCATGACCTCCGAAGCCTCCACATCCTAATTCAAGAAGGATGGCATCGACGTCAAAAATACGAGCTATCCCACCTCTCCAAAGACCGGTACATACTAATTGTCCCGGAGGGTGTCAACCGTGAGGATTTTATTGCCAAGGATCTATTGCCACTTCACCGAGCCAATTTTGTTAATTTTCGTCGGGAACTAACACTCGGGGGAGAACGCACAAATTTCCCGAATAAGGTTTGGGTCACTCTCCATAACTAGAGCCGGCAAAGTTGACCCGAACCCGAAAAACCGACCCGAGTAACCTGAAGCCCGACCCGACCCGACTAGACAAAATTTACGAAAATCAAACAACCCGACTCGGACCGACCCGGGACTAAATAACCCGAACCCGAAAGTAGATGTTTTATATGTTACCCGAACTCGACCCGATCCGAAACCGAGTAACCCGAGACCCGAATATAACCCGAATTTACTAGTTGAATCAAATCGTATAATTTGAAAATTTAGTTATTATTTTTGTCCGCAACTGTATTAATTCAAACCCGACATAACCCGAACCCGAAGAATCTGACCCGAACACACAATTTAACCCGAAAAGAACCCGGCAAAAATAAAACCCGAACACAACCCGACCCGATCCGACTTAACTTCACCCGAAAATAACCCGAACATAAAAATGACCCGAACCCGAAAATACCCACCCGATTATTACCCGACCCACCCGATTTGCCACCTCTATCCATAACCCTCCACCACCATCGTGGTGTCACGAGGAACTCACGAAAATTGCCAACTCTTTTGGGATTTTACTTGATCATGGCCCGCTTGCTAATTTGAAATCGATGGAGTCACTAGACATGCTAGTGGCGGTACCGGACGAACACATAACACCAACCGAAATACAATACACGCACGCCGGAGTAACGTGGATAATTAAGGCAACCGAGAAGATCGTCATTTCGGAACCGCTTCCTTTTTTTAACCCGTTGAACTCGGAACCGCCGGCCGAGATATACGAGGATATCCAAGCAAGATTACTAATCGAAATCGAGGGCGGGTTAATGGCGCGGGAGATGGCAAATGTAAACCGCAACGACTCGCATTGGCCGATAACGAGGAACGATTGGATGAGCGAGGGGTCCGTGGATTCCTCGGAGAAGGAAGCCAACCAAACTTGGAAAGGAAAAGTTTCGGTAGACAAGGAATGGCTCCACCAATTTTGGAGCTTGGCGGGGGAAGGCCTTAAAACAAACCCGAATGCATCGCCGCTTTTAATTGGAGAACTTGGAAGGAAATCTTTAAGGGACGCCGGCATCATTCAACAAATACTCGAGATTGAATCCAAGGAGGGATATGGTTCAATCGCCATGATGCTACCAAGACCACACAAACCCGACATGTCGCAATCGGACCCGAAGAAGCGGAGGTTACTCGCCTCAACAATAGAGGAACCGATGGCGGACCCGAAGGAGCCCATAAAAACGATAACGACTTCGGTCAAGGATGATGAAGATATAAACATCTCTTTATCCTTAATTAAAAAACTGTTGGTTAATTCTAACCTAGAGGGGGGTAAATTTGGCAATCTAATCTTACACTTAGTTTAGATTGAAACCTAATTTACGGTGCGGAATAAATAATAATTTAGATGATAAAGATGATACCGTACAAACACTTTGACACAAGATGTTTGTTTACGAAGTTCGGTAGGTGGTTGCTTTGTAGCTTTAACTCACCCTTTACTCGCTTAATTGACCGACTCAATTATTTGCGAGTACCTACGTCTCCGGGAATGCCTTGTGCCTCTTTTTGGCTTTCGATTGAATTCCAACTCAACTCGATTACAAGGATTTGCCTAGATCGATTTACACGCTTCTATCGATCTATAGTTTAGGCTCTTTACAATTTGTTGTACTAGCCTATTACAATTTCTAAATACGAACTAACACGTGATCGGTCACGCAAGTTGGGAATAGTATTTGAAGGGAGAAGAGGGAAATCTAATCTCTAAGATTGTTTTTAGAAGATTATCTAACTCAATGGTATAGCAAGGATTCTCTCTTTGAAAGGTATAATTTGGATAGTTGAAGTGATGAGAGAGAATGAGGGAAGGGTTCTATTTATAGAACACATAGTCCCTTCCCTCACTTGCTTATTCTGAATAGTCCGTTGCAACGGACATATGGTCCGTTGCAACGGAGTGATTCAAAAACTAGCCGTTGGAGGCTGTCGTACTTGAATTTATTACACAGTCCGTTGTAACGTAAGTAGTCCGTTTCAACGGAAGTCTGTGTTAGCTAGTCCGTTGCCACGGACTTGAGTCCGTTCCAACGGACATGCTACTGAGACAACACTTCAGCTTTGGTTTTAATTCCCGTTGCAACGGAGGGTTTTCCGTTACAACGTGGTGAGGGGTTCCGTTACAACGGATTGGTTAATCCGTTGCAACGGACTTATGTGGAAGTTTATACTGAAGTGAAGCCTTGATGTCCGTTACAACGGACATTCTTCTGTGACAGGCTTCCTCATTGGAAATAAAATAACGTTGCAACGGAGATAGAGTTCCGTTACAACGTACATTTCCGTTACAACGTATTGGTGATTACGTTACAACGGACTATACTAGTTTTTCCCATGTTGAATAAATCGAGTAGTTCCGTTACAACGGACTGGAATTCCGTTGCAACGGACATACTGATTTCAGCCTTTTTAATTGAATTCAAGTACTTTTTCATTGAGTTTAATCTTTTAAACAAGTTTAGAGATACCTATATATTGTATTGATGATTAGGTGGATATCCCAACTTGCGGAATCTTTTATGTCTTGATCTTCTTCGCAATTCTTCAATGTCTTGATTCATGTGCGTCTTGATTTTATCCGTGATTCTTTGACGTCTTTGATTGTTGTTATTCTTGATTGATCCTTTCATTTTGTACCTATCTCCTACACATTTATCTTGCTAGATTTCGTTAGTAGTATCGACATTGTATTTGAGATAATCAAACAATAGGAAATTTGAACCAACAAAAACGACTAAAAAAACAAAAGCAAAAACAAATTTCAACAATTTTTGAGCAAGAAGGGACCTCTAAGGAAGAGAAAAAACAAAAAAAAACGAAAATTTTTTTTCAAATAAAACCGCTTCTGACCAGGGGGGTATTTGGCGCAAGAAAAAAAAAATTTCCGAAAAAAATTAAATTACATGAAATTAAAAGAGAAAATAATGGTGAAAAGGAAAAATATAAAATCGCGGGCTAAATCGTTAATTAAAAAATTAGAAGCCGAGAAAATAAAGAAAAAATCGCTAGATCAAAAAATAATACATGACATTGAAAAGGCTCTAGGGATTGAACCTAGTGACACCTTTGTTTTAGAGGAGGGAGAAGCGAAACATAACCAAAATACCCCAAAAAAACAAAAAAACGATAAAAGGAAAAATAACAAAATAACGACAAAACTAGACAAATTCTTATTCCTAGCGAAAAAGGAAAAAATAAATAAAAGGAAAAGAGAAATTAAGAATAGGCTTCGATTATCCTCACTATCGAATTATCCTACCTCTATTTTGAAACAAGAAAATAAAATGGCAAACCGCGAAGCCGAGGAAGATATGGAGGTAGGAGAAGACAAGGTAGGAAACGAGGCAGAAGAAAAGGACGAGGTCGACAAGGATAAAGAAGATGAGGAACTAGATGACTGCGTCAATGAGGTGGACTACGACGTGGAATCTCACGAATGTGATAATGACATCTAATGCGAGCTATTCTAATTTAGCTTTGTATCTCTCTATTTAAGGAACCGAACTTTGTTTAATTATGTGTAAGAACTTAAATATTATGTCGTGGAATGTACGTGGATTAGGATTGAAAGGGAAATGTAATATGGTTAAGGACTCTATTAAGAATGCTAAACCAAATATTATTTGCATCCAATAAACGAAATGGGACAACCCCAATCCTTTCCAACATAAAAAGGTTTTAACCGCGCGTCATGGCAACATCCTATTCAAAAATGTGCAAGGATCAAAGGGAGGGCTCATGATTGCTTGGGACAACAAAGTATCCATGGTCGAGCACTTCCACACCCGATCGTGCTTGAACATCGTCTTTACAAAAGATGATGGAGGAAAATTCCTCCTCTCAAATACATATGGGCCGGCTTCCGCATCACCAAGGGAAAAACTAGAATATATTCAATAAATAGAGGAAATAAATAAGGAATTAAATCTACCATGGATAATCATTGGAGATTTCAACCTCATTAGATCGAGGGAAGACACGACCTCGACCAACTTCAACACAACGATGGCTTTGCGGTTCAATGAGGCAATTAATACGGCCGATCTAACCGAAATCCCCTTAAGGGGAAGGAAATTCACATGGTCTAATAAAAGGGAGATGACAACGCTAGCTCGCCTCGATAGAGCTTTCATCTCGGAACATCTCATCGTACAAAACGTGACGATCACTCTTGAAGATCTACCAATGACCACCCCGGATCACGCTCCAATAATCCTAAAAATCCAAAATACCCGAATTGAGACAACAAATCTCTTTAGATTCGAAAGAGCATGGCTCAAATACGGAGAATTGAATGAGCTACTAACCGAATGTTGGCAAGATTCGTCACCAACAAATGACACTGGGATTAAAATCTTCCAAAAATGTCTCAACAAATCGAGAGAAAAAATAAAGGAATGGGCTAAAGGCAAATTCAAATCATCCGACACCGTTCATGAGGATTGCACCCTTATCATCAAAATTCTCGACCTTGCCGAGGAGGAGCGGGACTTATCATTGGATGAATTACGGTTGAGAATCGCGACAAAGAAAAAATTATTTGAAATAGTCGCAACAAAGATCATCTTGTACATGGCTCAAGCTAGGCGATGCTAACACCAAATATTTCCACGCCATAGCCTCGACACGGAATAAAGGAAATAAAATAACGGCAATAAAAATAGAAGATGAAATAATCTATGATCATAACCGGATTCATTGGAATTCGACAATTACTACAAAAACATCCTTGCCATGGCCCCGCTCGTCCCCCTAACCCATAACTTGCGGACGCTACTACCAACCGAACCAAACACCACGACATCATTGTTAAGCCTAGCGGACCCCTTCACCGAAGCGGAAATCCAAGGGACCATCATGAACATGAAAAAGGGAAAATCGGTGGGACCCGAAGGATTCCCAATTGAATTCTATCAAAAATTCTTCAATTTGATAAAACCTAACCTACTAGGCTTATTCGACGAATTTTACAATCATACCTTGAATCTCGACACCATCAACAACGCAACCATCTCTCTAATTCCAAAAAAAGAGGATGCCATAGAAGGAAAAGATTATCGGCCAATTAGTGTAATCAACACGATAGGAAAAATATTCTCAAAGACGCTAGCAACGAGGCTACAACCGAAAATGAAAAACCTAATTCATCGTGACCAAGCCGCCTTCATAAAAAATAGGTCGATCGGTGAAGTCTTCCTTTCGGCGCGAGAATTGCTTTGTGCGGCACACAAAAGGAAAATATCGATGATCATGCTCAAAATAGACTTTTTCAAGTCTTTCGACAAAATTTCGTGGGACTACGCGCAAAACCTCTTAGAGGCCCGCGATTTCCCGTCAAAGTGGGTTCCATGGATAAAGGATCTATTTACCCCGGCTTCTTCGAGGATTAAAATTAATGGAAATTTAGGGAAAAAATTCAAACACAAGCGAGGTGTAAGACAAGACGATCCCTTATCGCCGATGCTATTCGATTTGGTGGCCGACTCGCTTCAAGCTTTTATCCAAAACACGAGCCACCTAATGACATCACCGATCAAATTTGCTACTAGGGCGCTACAATACGCCGACGATACTATTCTATTTGTAGAAGCGCACCCGACCAACCTTAAGGTACTAACCTACACTCTAAACCTCTTCCAACGGGTCTCGAGTCTCGCGATTAATTGGGACAAAACCGCCTTTGTGCCGATAGCGGTACCGGAGGATTTACACGAGACACTAGAGAGGTTACTAAATTGTACGAAAACATCGCTACCGATATTGTACCTTGGCATGCCCCTAAACACCAAAAAACCAAGGAAAATCGACTACATCCCTCTAATCAAAAAAATGCAATCAAGACTCTCCGGATGGAAAGGAAAGTGTCTCTCTTTAGGGGGCCGATTAGTCCTCGCGAAGTCGGTCCTCAATGCGGTACCAACATATTTCATGCAATACTTCCGCCTTCCCAAATGGCTCTTTAAGGAAATAAATAAAATTATAAGGAAATTTCTTTGGAAGGGAGATCAAGAATGTCTTGGTGGACATTATCTAATTAATTGGGACAAGATATGTTTACCAAAAGAAAATGGAGGTTTAGGGATGCTAAACCTAGAAACCCACAACACCGCTCTATTACTAAAATGGTTATGGAAAATTGGCCAAAATAATCAAGGAATGTGGGCGTCCACCATACGAGATATTTACGGAGTCGGGAATGCATCCGAGCTACAAAATTTATTGAACAACCACTCCTCCTACTTCGTCAAAGACCTCGTCTCCCTTCTCCCTCAATTCCGAATTGCATACGATCTCGAGCCGTCAACTAACCAACAATCATGGATGGGCAAACCGGACACCTTCTCCACCTCCGCAATATACAAACCACTCATAAACCCCGGCTTGTTGAGCAAATGGAATACCATCATATGGAAAACAAAAGCTCCGACAAAGGCTAGATTCTTCGCGTGGTTAGCTCTAAACGAGAGGATTCTAACGGGAGACGTCTTAAGGAAAAGAAATTGGCCCCACGATACGACTTGCAAAAATTGCAACAACGTCGAAGAATCGGCAATCCACCTACTTGTAAATTGTCCTTACGCAAGAAGGGTTTGACAAGGGGTTAAGACCATCATCGGGTTCCCGTTCGAAACCCGAGACACAATACCGAATTTTTGGCTTGACGCCCGGCTAAGAAGTCCAAGGAAGAAAAGGAGATGCTCGACACATATTTTGTAGCCACTATTTGGGGTATTTGGAAAGAGCGAAACAACCGGATTTTCAACCAACAAAGGACACCACCGGCCTCGACAATAGCAAGGATCAACAACGAAGCAAAGGAATGGAAACTCTTCTGCTAGCCGTGAAACATATCTCTACCTCAAAGCTTCTCAATCTCCTGAATCTTTTAGTTTTTGGTAATAACGTTTATTACCTAGGAAATGTCTTCTATTTATTTTTTGGTCGCTCGACTAGGTTTCTTTTTACATGATTATGTAAAATTAAAACGATGTATTAAACTTGCATTAATATATCAAAAAGAAGCTCCGCTTCTTTATTTTCAAAAAAAAAAAAAAATGCAACTATATCGTTGGTCCATCTTCGACCTAATGTGTACTGATATGGACAATTTTAATATCCAAGATGGAGAAAAATTATTACTGATATGAAAATTTATAGACAATTATTACACTTCTATTGTTTATAATAATATAGGAAAAATATTTAGACACTGTCTGATTTTACAATTCATCTATTAAAATTGTTTATTTATACTTTTGTACTATTATTTATAAATTTTGTATACCTCGATTTAAAAATATGTTCTTATTTATAATATTTTTATATTATGAATTATAAATATGTTGTTATTTCACTTTTGTACTATTATTTGTACATTTTTTTATTCTTGGAATTAAAGAAATGTTATTATTTACATTTTATACTATTATTTGTACATTTTTATGTATTTGGAATTAAAGATCTTTTGTTATTTATAATTGTTTATCATATTATGCATTACAAATATGTTGTTATTTATATTTTTTACTATTGTTTATATATTTTTTCTATATATGAAAAAATATGCTATTATTTATATATTTTTACCATTATTTATACTTTTTTATACTACGGATTAAATTTAAAGATATGTAAATAATTAAATATTGTGCTAGTTATACATTTTTTCTATACTATGAATAAAAATGTGTCGTTATTTATATTTTTTTCATTGTAAAAATATATAAATATGAAGAAAAAGATATACATATGAAGGCGAAAGGTATACAAATATTTATCTAAATCTGAAGACGAAAGATATATTGAACGCTGCACGAATATTAGGCGCTGTCCGTAAAAAGAAACCACTCGTTTATTTTTGGACCATGCCTTTTTGGACCCTGCACTTTGCCACGTTGTGCATTGTGGTTAAATGTGACGTTCCATAGTAAATTTACTCCGGATTGCATTAGCAACCCTCAAATAATGAATGTAGACAATATTCCATTAAAACAGAAGTGTAATAATTTTGTCGAAAGAAACAAAATAAATAAAACATGTAATGGAAATTTATAGAAAATAACGTGATAAGCATATTAATAAAAAATATTTTTATGTTACAATTTGCAACATAATAATAACCGAAAGCCCCAAAAAATAATATGAAACACTAATGCCTGAGAAATTGTTTTCGAAAAACATCTTAGCTAAAATTTATCGAATAATGATAAAACTTGACAGATTAAAGAATATATAATTTATAAAAACTCTAAAACTCTAAAACTCTAAAACTGAAATGAAAAAGAAGAAATTTATATGCATATTTCTTTTATTAAAAAAAGGCAGTATTATGTTACATTTAACCAAATAATAAAAAGAAGAAAAACTACGAGAACTACGAAGAACTAATCAAAATTTACCAATTCATTGATGAACAATCAAAATTCACCAATTAAAGAACAAATCAAAATGGAAAAGAAGAAGATCAGTAAACAGTAATAAAAAAGGGTTAAACTTATATTATGGGAGAAGTAAATTATATAAATTCTAATCCAGAAAAAACAAAAGTTAAAAAAAGAAGAAGACAAATTTAGACTACAATTTGGTAAAGAAATTAACCAAGAAATAAAAAAATATGTACAAAAGAAAGCACCAATTTCTGAAAACTATGAGAAAACATTTAGAAGATCATTGCATTTGAAATTTGAAGATAAAATAATTGGTGATGCATGAAAACAGTAAAATTGGAATGGATACTTTTTTATGTACCGCGGCCTAAAAAATCGATATTGTCGTCAAGAACTCGAAGATGCTAAGAAAACCGCAGATAAAAGAATAAATAATGTATGAAAACTGCAAAGCATGTATGTCTCTTCTTAAATTGGGATGCAATAAAACACAGACTCAAGCTCAAGACAGAAACTAATGATTTATGAATTACTCATAATTAATCCGCACTTAACCCTAATTAATATGAAAATAACCCGAAAAATTCCTAAGTTTAAATAACATTTGCGCGGGTGTTTTTAAACTCAATTAATATAATCATGACATATTCACAAATATACTGATGTCAATAGATGCATTAATAAGGCTTCATGAAAGAGTTGCAACGTGTCAGATGAATACAACAACCACATGACAAATTTCTATGAAATTTCGCATAAATTCAAACTATCAAAATTTCATACATACCCCTGTGAAAATAAAAAAAAGTTAGAAAGCAAACAAAATTGAAAAAGAAGAAAAAATAGGGTTAAAAAAAAAATTCCCCCTTCCACGTGTCAGCACCACATGAAGGAGGTAACATTATACTTACTAACTAATAAGGTTGCAATTTCGCTATAGGACAAATAATGAAAAATATATTTACGAAAAAGTATCAAATAAGGGTGTTATAGTGTCGAACAATAATAAAAATTCCAAATCACACCCAAAATATCATATATCGCTACATTGCAATTTAAAACATTAATATTTAATAAAATAATAGTAATAATAATAATAATAATAATAATAATAATAATAATAATAATAAGATATTATAGTTTTATACATGTAATGGTACCATACAACCAATATAATGAATACTAATATATCATTTTGGTTAGCAATGTAACGTATTATGAATACAGTAAATTGCACAGGACCAGTTTGTCGTTTTGGTTGTCCTACCTCGAGTTTATATTAATTTCTCGTATTGTAAAAAAAACCCCTCATAAGAGTTAAAAATAAATAAATAAGTAGCTATGAACACAAAAAAAAGATTAATGACATAAAAATATCTCTGAATGATGATTGTGCTATTCATTTAGATATTTTATAATTTTTTTTTAATACTTTTACAAAATATTATTATAGTTGTATCATTATTATTATTCAGTAAGATTGAAATACAAATAAATCATAAATAATATTCCAAAAACTACCAAAAAGAACTAACTAATCGAATCATGTATTCATGATCTCTATAGTCACAATTAAATTCGCTACCAATTGTACCGTATCATATTTGTGATTTAAACACAAAGTTGGTGCCCCTAATTCAAGTCAAGTGGTGTCTTATCTCGTAAACTTGTTCGGTGGAGTTGTTGCGTTTGCTATATACAACTCTTTTGATAGTAGTATCAAAAATGGGGTTTGATATGATGCCCTCCATTCTTACTTATTGTTTTTTTTTTTGAAGTAGATCCCAGAACACGAAACGTGCTCATACGGTTATATTTTGATTATTATTGAAAAACAGTTTTACAACACAAGAGAGTACATAAAATTATGGGAGTATCAATCCTCCGGATAGAACTAAAAGGGCATGGTGTTGATCCTAAAACCATAGAATATGTTCTTATCCTAACACCCTAGCTTATAGTCTTGCCTTAACCCACGAGTCAAGTGAATTTTTGCTTTCCGCTTCTATTAGTATCGGCATTCGCGCTTTCTTCCTGAAGATTCGGTTATTTCTCTCTTTCCATATTGCCCATAAGCATGCCACCCATAGTCGTGGATCGGCGGTCGAGGAGGTAGTCGATGAGCTTCGTACAAACTCCTGAGATTGGAGGAAGTTTGATATGCTTGGATCTAAAGAAATATTGCATCGGTTGAGACAATTGATAGAGAAAGTGCAAGAAATGAATAGATGCGTTGTGGTCTCGAATTGATCATTGCATAGTACACATGCATTTCCATGTGGCCAACCTCGCTTGGCCAAATTTTCTTGTGTTAGAATACGATTATTTCCTACTAACCATAGAAAAAGTTTTATTTTAGATGGTATTCGTAGGGAAAATATCTGTCGTGTCCATTCAATTTCGATTCCTGGATTGATTAAGAATTGATAAACCTTTTTTGTGGAGAATTTAGGATGGCAATGTTCAGTGGTGGTGTCATGATTAACGCTAGTTGCGGCACTTATGGGAGTAGTGATTTCATTATATGTGGCATTATAGATAGGTATCAAAACTTTTAGATCCTTTAGAAAGTAGGAAAGGAAATTATTAGAGGAATTTTGCAATTCTTTGGTGCACTGGAAGTCGTAAATGTCTGTAATAGAAGTTGTCCATAGGGCATTGGATTGAAGATCCAAATTGAAAAGCCATTTTATGAGGAGGTTTTTATTCTGATTTTGTAAATCTAGGATCCTCAAACCGTCATTATTCTTTGACAAGCAGAGTTGCTTCCAACTGGCAAGACATTTGTTACTTATTGTTGAAGTTCAAGGTTTTAGTCCTCCATTCTTATTAAAACATTTTCAATGGATTGATTGACACCTAAATCAATATCAATGGGTAACTGAATTGATTCAATCAAATGATATAATCAATCCAATAGAATATCCTCGAATTCTCAATTGACGAATCAAGAATGTTTAAGTGAGAATGAAGGACATAATATATTTATCCTATCAAAATTGTGTAATTACAACCGAAAAGGCACAAAAATATTGTCACACTTAATTATTTTCATAAATAAAGATGATCGTGCACCCGATATGTTTGTCGAAATCAACACGAGAGTGATATGGACGTTGACACATGGGTGTGTAGTTCATACGCACTCCAAAAAACACGTTGTTTCTCATTCATGTTTTTATAAATTTTTTAGATGTATGTTATATCCGTTTTACACGTACTGTTAAAATGTATGTTATATTTTTTAGATGTATGTACTATTTTTACATATATGATATATATATTTTTGTGTGTTATATCTTTTTAGATGTACGATATTATTTTTAAATACAATATATGTATATCTTTTTACATGTATTATATACTTTTATTGTTATATTTTTGTGAACGAATCACATGCTTTTTAGATGTAAGAATAAGATATATATTATTTTAAATAAATATAGTATATCTTTTTATTGATATACCTTTATTTATGTATGATTTTACATCGAGAATATTTTGTATATTTTATAAAATAAATACAAGTTATATTTTTAAGAATGTATGATATACCTTTTAGATGCATGATATGTATTTTTTTCTTAAAATAAATACATATTATACTTATATTTTTATACATTTTAGATGTATATATTTTTTAAATAAATACATGTTATACTTTTTTTAAATAGATGTATGATATACTATCAGTGGCGGATCCGGGGGGGGGGGGGGGGGGGGGGGGGGGGTCGAGCGGGAAGTCCCCCCCCCCCCCCACACACAACCAATGAAATCGAAAACATATTTATTATCTTTCGAAAATGAAGATTTTACCGTTTTTAAAGTAATAATTGCATTCAATTTTTGTATATTTCACAATGATTGGAGTGGTAAAATGTGCGATTCGGAAGTGAGAGGTATTGAGTTCGAAATCCTCAAGCAACATATTTTGAATTTTTTTCAGTTCGCCCCCGCCTATAAAATCCCCCCCCCCCCCCCCCCAACACATAAACTCATCCTTGATCCGCCCCTGTATACTATGTTACATGATACTTCAAACTTGCAGAAGTATCTTGATGATACAGATATCCGATATTGATACAGGTGCGATACGATTTACATACGTATCAGATACGTCACGTGGCGTACCCGATTATTTTAATTTTTTTTTCCGAATACGACAAGGATAAGCCATGATACGATTATGATACTTCATTTGAGATATTTTGTCTCATTATATAGTTTTGTCTATAATCTTTTTAAATAAATTATATATGATGCTTCTATAATACTTCTAAATTAGTTTTAGGATATTTTTTGAAATAAATTTAGGATACTTTTATTATACTTGTATTGTTAGATCGATTTTATTTATTGTCATGATATTTAATTTAAAAATATTATTAATTTATAATTTAATTTATTTACTATATTTTGTGTTGCACGGATACGCCGATACATCGATACTGCGACGGGTATCGGAATACGGGGATACGAAATTTTAACATATGATTTATGATATAATACGGATACGGCGATACGGGTCAATTCAATTTTTTGAAGTATCCGCACAACATAAATTATATGTAATATAAATATATTAAAATAATAATTATATAGTCGTATATGTATCTATGTTGTTTTGAATATTATCAGATTATCGTATCCTATTCGTACAACGTGGATAATATATTTTTATCTGTTAGACCTCCATAGATTATTATTTCCTTACCATCTTCATTTGTTAATTCCTTTTTTACAATTGTCATGCATATGTCCTTTTCTGTCCTTTAATATCTATGCAAATTCAAGTTTGACCCTTATTTTTATTGGATTTATCTCATATATTAGACCTCCATATATTATTATTATTTTTAGTGAATCATTATGAGATTCAATTTCGGAAATTTGAATTATCTGTACATTCCAAAGCTTTTCGACAAATGTTTTACAATTTTTTTTTTACTTTTTTAGAAAATTTATGCCCCCATAAAGAACGGTGCTTAATTATCACTCCAAAAAAACACGTTGTTTCTAAGGAAATTTATGCCCCCATTAAAAAAGCCAATCTAGTATGGTAAAAGTCATGATTATCGAGATTATGCCCCCATGAAGAACGGTGCTTAATTATTTAGAAAATTTTACTATACCACCACAAATCAACATTTTTTAGTGATCCAACATTTTTTAGTGATCATGTCACGTCCTGATATCCCCTGCAAACCATCTCGAAAATAATTTCTTATATTTTAATAATATATATTATTAACTATTAGCTCATATGTATTTAAAATTTTTTTTAACATACATATAATTAATTATTAATCGGTTACACAATTAATTGGTGAGGCCCACACGTTAATAGGCTACACTATTAATTGGTAGGGGTCCAGGTTTCTACATATATAATATTATTTTTTTGAATAATAGTTATTATATTATTTCAATAATATATAATATTATATTAATTATATATATTTAATAAATATAATATAACTATTCTTTTATTATAATATTAAAATATTTAGTTAATAATATATAATTTCATATTAATAATATGGATATATTTATTATAATATAATTAATATATATTATTATAATAATATATAATTTTATATTAATAATATGGATATATTTATCATAATATAATTATTTTATCATTATAATTTAAATAGTATATATTATTGTAATAATATACAATATTATATTAATTATTTTCTTATTATAATAATATTACTATATATTATTACAATAATTATTAATATAATTATTTTCTCATAATAATAAATTATTATATATTATTATTAATATATAATTTTATATTAAAAATATGGATATATTATAATATAATTATTTTTGTCATTATAATATAATTATTATAATAATATACAATATTAATTAATATGGATATAATGATTATAATAATATACATATTAATTAATATGGATATAATTATTATAAAATAATTATTTATTATTATATTATAATTATTATTATATATTATTTCAATAATTATTTCCGTATTAAATATCCATGTAAAACGTTATTATAATATATAATACTAATAATATAATATAATTATAATAATTATATTCGTATAATACATTATTAATAATACTAAATGTATTGTTATATTATTATAAAATTATGTTTTATTGATATAATAATATTCTTTATAGTAATAAATATAATATATTATTGGTTAAATGTTTTGCTCCACTCTGGCACTCCTCAAATTTGAGAAATCAAATTTTGTTAGAATAATGGAATCAGAAGATTCAAGAATTATATATTTTCATTCTTCCACGCCCACCAAACAAAAAATTTAATTTTGCATCATTTTAAAATAATTATTCCACTCAAGATTCTACCGTCCAAACAGCTCCTAAGAAAGAAATTTTGAAGATAAATTGCATATCTTTCCAATTAAAATCAAAATCATGCTAATATATATATAAAAAAAAATTCAAAGTTTGGAGAGCATTGTATATCAGTAGGGGTGTCAACGGTTCGGATACGGTTCGGATAGTGGTCGTACCAGATCCATATCCATATTTTTTTCGGATATGGATCCGGATACGGTACTACCCGGATCCGGATACGGTTCGGATATTAAACGGATACGGATACGGTTCGGATATTGTCGGATACGGATACGGATACGGATCCTATTAAGATATTAAAACGGATACTATGATATAATAATATAATAATAATTTTATAATTCGAATCTTGATTATTTTATAATTTTAAAACAAATTATATATATACACATATATATAAGTGATTATTGATTATTATGTATTATTGTGAATTAAAATATAGTTATTGTCTATTATTTATTATTATAATTTTGATCATGATTACAACAAAACGGATACCCATTTACAAATTTTATTCGGATCCGGATCCATCAAAATTTTAGTTCCTAGATCTGGATTCATACCCGTAAAAACGGATACGGTTCCGGATCCGGATCCATACCCGTAAAAACGGATACGGTTCCGGATCCGGTTCCATCCGGATCCGGATATTTTTCGGATACGGTTCGGGTCGGTTCGGGCAATATCCGTCCCCATTGACACCCCTAAGTATATGGCCTTATAAAAATCATTAGTGTAATAAAAGTCAATGAAGATGAACCCCGTTATAAATACATCTCCACCTCTCTCTCTCTCATGCATAAACTCCACCAATACCATACATATAAAATAAAACTTCGCGTCAATATATCTTTCTTTACGAAGTAACGAAGGCAGCAGGTAAGTACTGTATATTTAATTAATTAAAATTAGAGAAAAACTTCAATACTAGTTAGAATATTGATATAATAGTATAATACACTAAACGTTACTAAATTATATTTGCATATATTTAGAGAATATATTTATCATACAAACACGATGTCACCACACGGTCGTAAAGCAGTTCCTCTCTCCGTTGCATTTCCTCAAGCCACCCCTGCGTCTATCTTTCCGCCTTCCGGTTTGAATTTAAATTTGAATATGAATTTCTTACAATAAATGATTTTTTCGCAACATGCCATTTCTTTTTCGATTTTTGCAGCCTCGGATTATTATCAGTTCGACGATTTATTAACAACCGAAGAAAAAGAATTGCGATATACGGTTCGAGACATCATGGAGAAAGAAGTTGCTCCTATAATGGCTGAGGTAAATTTGATTATTAGTCCTCCAAAACTAAACTGAGAGAAATAGTCTTAAATAACCTGGTGCATACTATTATGATATTCAATTGTATTTCTCACATTTTTGTATCTTAAACCCTAGTGCTGGGAGAAGGCAGAATTTCCTTTGCATGTTTTACCTAAATTCGGCACCTTAGGCTTCGCATCAGGAGGACCAATCGAGGTATTATAGTTCTATACACAATTTCTTGTCTCTTTTGCGAAGAAAGAAAGAACGACGTGATTTTATCTCAAGAAATTCAAGTCACAAAAAAATTGGTTTCTTTCTAGGGTTATGGATGTAAAAAGATCTCTACTACTGCAAATGCGCTCGTCTATGCAGAGATGGCCCGTGTCGACCCGAGCATCGGCTCTACTATGCTGGTCCATTCTTCTTTGTCCATGTTTACCATTGGTAATCAAAACACCATTCTTGACATCACACATTAATATTTGAAATTTCACAACTTCATTTAAGAATTCAAATTACCAAATCTTCAAAATTCGATTTTTTTGAGGGGTGCAGCTAAGGGTGGATCAGAGGAACAAAAAATTAAATATCTTCCGTCTCTTGCTCTTCTCGATACTGTCGCTACTTATGTAACTTCAAGTCTAAATTTTAATTAATCTTTCGCCAATCAAGTTGTGTTTCATTTTGCATTTTCTTGTTGTAGGCTTTGACAGAGCCAAACTATGGAAGTGATGCGAGCTCTCTACAAACAACCGCGACAAAGGTTGATCTAATTTACTCAAGCGTAGCAAATAAATTTAATTATCAACTTAGAAAAAAGTTAACACGCCAACTTATCAATAATGATTTGGTGCATACATTGAAATAAAGCAATGAATTAAGAATTATATCGGTATTTTCTGAATTTATCAGTTGTTTCGTTGTTAACAAACACAATAACATTGTTGCCGATTCACAAATTTGATTTCAAAGGTTCAAGGTGGTTGGGTTATTAATGGCCAGAAGCGATGGACGGCGAGTTGTACCTTTGCCGATATATTTGTTGTTAGTGCACGAAATGCAGAAACAAACCAAGTTAACGGGTAATTATTTTTCAGATAAAATTATCTAGGCCGATTAATATAGAGAACAAAGTATAATATGTGGTAATAATTTTCACAGATTCATTGTGAAGAAAGGAACAAAAGGATTGAGAGTCACGAAGATAGAGAACAAAGTATCGCTAAGAATAGTTCAAAATGGAGACATTATGTTTAACGATGTATTCGTACCAGACGAAGATAAGTTACCTGGAATAACGTCATTTAAGGACTTAGTTGAGGTATATATTTCAGATAAGTAATTGATACCGTTATTTTGCAAATAACCCCTCGAATTTTGTTGTAATTGCATCAGCCGTTGTCTTTCGCACGTCTCATGGTTGCATGGATAGCTATTGGAGTCGCAATGGGCGTGTATGATTTATGCAACAGGTACTTAATTAATCAATAACCATTTCAATCAATTTCTAATTATACAATATCAATATCTCCAATTGAATACAGGTATGTGAGAGAGAGGAAGCAATTTGGGGCCCCACTCGCAGCGTATCAGCTCGTACAAGAAAAGCTAGTGAGAATGCTTGGTAATATTCAAGCTATGTTTCTGGTTGGTTGGCGACTTTCCAAGTTACACCAGTCCGGGAAAATGACTTCCGGTCATGCTAGTATGGGAAAGGCAAGTATCTTGTCATAATCCAGGAAAACAAATTCCAAGTTTTCAAATTTACGAATTGGTTTTTTTTTTCTGTGTGTGATTTTCAGGCATGGATAACTTTAAGGGCGAGAGAGACGGTCTCACTTGGAAGAGAATTACTCGGTGGAAATGGAATTTTGACCGATTTTCTCGTTGGAAAAGTAATATAATTTCTCCTTAATGAATTACATCGTCGAATATTTTATTAATCAGTAATTTTAATTAAAACTTATATATTTTTTTGTTTTCAAAATACAGGCGTTCTGCGACATGGAACCGATATTCTCGTACGAAGGCACATATGATGTGAATTGTTTGATAGCCGGAAGAGAAATTACAGGAATTCCAAGTTTTAAACCGTATTCTTTGGCAAAAGCGAGCCGCCTTTAAATAATTCTCCAGCGAATCTATGCAAAATATTTATAAATTATTTTATATGTACACAAATAAAATGTCTAAATAATAAAAATAACATATTTTATGCCTAAGAAGAAATTTTTTATGGTGATGTTAAGGAACTCCTGTTTGCACGCACACACAATTATCTAAATATATCTAACAGATTCAAGAGAGTTTATAATATTTGAAATATAATAAAATATTCGAAAAAATATTTATAAATATAAAAAAGTAGTAACATACAAATTCAAAAAATATATAATATATACAAACATTAAAAAGAATAATATGCAAGAATCAAACCTCAAGATACAAGCCATGGAGATTACTAATATTGAAGGAAGATCTACAGTGCAAAAGCCAATAAGTTCTTCTTCAAAAATTGAAAATCTTATCAATTCTTCTCAAAAGGTAAATAAGGATAATATATCAGTAATTGGAGGGGGTATTGTGAAAGAAAGAGAGATAATTGAAGAAGAGGTACCGATTAAAAAAATGGTACAATTGGAGGATAAATGTTGGTGGTTGGTACCTGTTAGAAAAGAGCCTGTTATAGATGAAGATGAATCTTTGAAAAATAATTGTAAGAAGGGTAAAATTGATAATCCAGAAAAAGAAGGGGTAAATGAGAAAAGTGTAACAAAAAAGGGTGAAGAAGACTCACCATTAAAAATCATGTGGAATCATATAAACAATGATTTAGAGCTGGATGGAGGAAATGGAGAATATGGTAAGGACTCCTTGGTACCTGAAAAAGAAAATAAAAGCATAGAGAAGCTGTAGGGCCTTTCTGCAAAAAGGAAGATAGTTATATATAAGGAGATGATAAGAGAGGAAGAAAAAGCAATGAAAAGAGGAGAAGAAAGAGAGAAGTTTAATAAAAAATGGGGGGATGAAGATGAAATGGATTTTAGGTTTTTGGAGGATGGTTCTGAAAAAAGTAACAGTTTAATGGGGAATGATGAAGAAAAACCTTTACAAATTGTCCCCGTAAGGATGCTGAGAAGGAGTGAGAGGCTAAAAGATAAACAACCAGATGAATATGTATCTACATTAAGAAAAGCTCAATTGACTCAATTTAAGGAGGATACACATGATCTGGAAAAAAAGGGTAAAATGAAGAGAAATTCAAAAAATGAAGAGGGATTGTACCTGGAGAATAAGGAGGATAAGGAGGAGATAAAAGGGAAAATGTTGAGTGTGGAAGATGTTTGCTCAATTCTGAACTCCATAGGTGTGATTGTGGATTCAGAAGTCCATGAGAGTTTGGAGAAATTGGCCTCTTCAGGTTGAGCTATAAAAAGATATAAAGAAGAAGATTAATAAGTGATTATAATGTTGAACAATATGAAAAAAATAAAGATGATGACATGGAATGTGAGAGGTTTAAATGGGTTGGAAAAGAGAGATAGAGTGAAAAACTTTTTGATAAGCCAAAACCCTAATTTTGTGGGTTTGCAGGAAACCAAAATGAAGGAAATAAATGGAATTATACAAAAAGAAATATGTGGAGGAATTTTAAGAGATTTTGAGGTGTTAGAGGCTAAAGGAACCTCAGGGGGTATTATTTCTGCTTGGGACCCTAATTTTTTTGAATGTGTGGAATGTATTAAATTGGAATTTACCCTAACCACTAGCTTAAAGTGCAAATGGGATAATTCAATTATCATGATCACTAATGTATATGGGCCACAAAAATTGGAGGAAAAAAGAAAGCTTATTTTGGAAATGGAGGATTTAAGATCAAGAAAAAAGGAGGAAATTTGGATAATATTAGGGGATTTTAATATGGTATTGGAGAAAATAGAAAAAAATGGAGATTCTAAGAAAGATTGGAGAGATATGGATCTATTTCAAGGTTTTGTTAACAAGGAAAATTTAATAAACCCTATATTAAAAGGAAGATTATTTACTTGGACAAATTCTGAAGCAAGAGCTAAATTGGACAGATTTTTGTATTCTCAAAATCTGTTAAAAAATTCTCCAAATATAGATCAAAGAGCATTATACAATAATATCTCTGATCATTGTCCAGTTCAACTAACAATGTCTTCAAATTTTCCAAGGTTCAATGGGTTTAGATTTGAAAATCATTGGCTCCATAACAAGGAGGTGAAGGATTTGATAAAAGATCACTTAAGAAAAACAAAATCAAGAAATATGGAAGAATTAGAACTGAAATTAAGGAGTCTGGGGAAATTGTTAAAAAAATGGGATAAAGAAAGAAAAACTAAAGAGAAGGAATTTGTTCAAAAAAGTGAGGAATATTTGCTTAAGCTGGAATTAAAGGCTGATTTGAATGAATTGTCTGTATTGGAAATTTGGGTAAAGGAGAAAATAAAAGGAAGATTGAAGGAATTGAAAATGTGGGAGGAAATTTACTGGAAACAAAGATCAAAAATTAAATGGCTAAAGGAGGGAGATTGTAATACAAAATTTTTCCATACACAAGCAACAATTAGGAAATCAAAATCTCTGATTGCTTCTCTAAGTAATGGAAATGGGGATTATTGTGATCATAAATCAAAGGCAGATATCCTATTCAATTTTTTCAAGGATTTGATGGGAAAAAAAGGAATGAGAGAGGATTCTCAGAATTCAATTAATTTAGAAAAATTATTTGAAAATGAGAAAGTAAATCTTTCTGAATTGGAAGAGGAAATTAAAGAGGAGGAGATCAAGGAGGTGATAAATAAATGGAAGGATAATAAATCCCCTGGACCAGATGGTTTCACAGGGGAATTTTATAAGGAATTTCTTCCTTGGATTATGGAGGATTTATTGGGAATTTTTAATAATGATGAAATAATGAAAAAAGGTATGGGATATTTTGGTACTTCATATTTGGCATTATAACCAAAAAAGATGGATGCAAATGAGCCAAGAAATTTTAGACCAATCAGTTTGATTAGTAGTGTGCAAAAAATTTATTCAAAAATTTTGGCAAAAAGATTGAAAAGGAGAATTGGGGATTTAATTCAGGAAAATCAAGTAGGGTTTATGGAAGGAAGAGAGCTGGCTGAAGGGTATGTTTATGCTAGGGAGGTCCTTAATAAAGCACATATGGGGAAAAAGCCACTATTAATCTTTAAGGCTGATATTCATAAGGCTTTTGATATGGTTTCTTGGGATTTTTTGCTGGAAATTTTAAAAGTGAGGGGTTTTGGAGAGAAATGGATATCCAGGATTTCAAATAATGTATTAAAAGGAAGTACTAAAATTCTACTAAATGGAATTCCAGGAAAATCTATTCACTTGAATAGAGGGGTAAGGCAAGGTGATCCTTTATCCCCTCATTTATTCATTTTAGTGATAGATGTGCTTGCAAGGATTTTTGAAAAACTAAGTATAAGAAGAGTGATAGAGAAACCAATAGAAGGAATACATATATCTTTGCATTATGCAGATGATTCCTTATATTTGGTAAAACCAGAAGTGGATCAAATAAGAAGATTGAAGGGAATTCTGGACTTATTTGGAAATTTCTCAGGTTTACAAATTAATTATGAAAAATCTGAAATTTCCATAATGAATAAGGACAGGAAAGATTGGAAAGAAATTTCAGAAATTTTAGGTTGCCCCATAAAGGATTTGCCACTCCAATATTTAGGGTTACCTTTGCATCACAAAAAACCTAATAAAAGATTTTATAAGGAGGTGATTGGAAAATTTCAGAAGAAATTAGGAGGGTGGAAAAGTGCATTACTCTCAATTGGAGGAAGATTAACATTGGTAAATTCAGTGTTATCTACACTACCAATTTTCTATTTTTCAATTTTCAAATTTCCACAATGGGTAATAAATGAAATGGATGGGATAAGACGAAGATTTCTGTGGAAAGGAAATTCAGAGAATGGATATAACTTGGTAAAGTGGAGCACTTTAAAGAGGCCTAAAGAGGAGGGAGGATTGGGAATTTTAGATCTTAAACTATTTAACAGAGCCATGTTAATCAAATGGATCTGGAAATATTTTAAGAAAAAAGGAAAAGGTGGTTTAAATTGGGATTATTTGGTTAGTAATATTGAAAGCGATCATAGTGCAAGGAAATTTGATTCTTATTTCTGGAGACAAGTGAAAGAAAATGTGGAGTTCTTCTACCAAAATTCACAATTTACTGTTCATGAAGGAACATTAGTAAATTTTTGGTACAGTATGTGGAATAAAGAAGGAATTTTGGCTGAAAAATATGAAATCCTTAAAAGTTTCACTGAGAATGAAAGTGTAACTGTCAAGGATATGATAAGAGGAGGAGGAGAAGAAGTTGAAAAGAAGTTATTCTTAAGAGATAATATCTCATGTAAAGCAAATGATCAATTAACTATGATGAAGGATATGCTAAATGGGATAATTTTAGTAACAAACAAAAAGGATGAAATAAAATGGAGAAGTAAAAAAGATGGAACTTACAGTGTAAAAGTAGGGATACAAAGCTCTGGTTAAAAGGGAAATTGAAGAGGATGAAGAGGAGTGGAGTAAAGAGCTGGTAAACATCTGGTCAGTGAAGGTGCCTGTGAGAATAAGAATTTTCATGTGGATTAGTATGCAAGAAAAAATATTAACAATAGATAACTTGAAAAAAAGAGGTGTATATTTGGTGAATAGATGCTATATGTGTGAGAGAGAAGAAGAAAATGGAACTCATCTAATTAAAGGGGGGTGTTTGGTAGTACAAAATTGGTGGAATGAGTTTATAAACCTGAAATTGGTTAAAAAAATCAAATTGAAGTCAGATTTAAAAGAGGCGTTTAATGAATGTTTCGATAAGAAAGCAAAAGAGATTAATAGACAAATTACCGTGTTCTTTGTGCATGGAGTATGGAAAGAGAGATGCCGCAGAGTATATAATGGAGAAAAAAGGCCATATCAAAGTGTAATCGAAGAAATCTGGCAAACATGGGAGTTTTTCAGAAGAATTCAAAAAATTGATGAAAATTCGAGGAAAAGGAAGGTTGGTGAGGAGATACAAACCTTTTAAATCTGCAGCAGAGAGATTATTGAGTTGAATACAGCTCGGAGTGAAGAATATGGACTGAGCCGAGAAGAAGCGGTGAAGGAGGCTGAATGAAAGGAGGAAGAATCGAAGTGAAAGGAAGAAGATAGAAGGAGTAGAAGATTGGGCTGAAAAATTAGATATCATGGGCTTTAGTCTGCCAAAATTAGAACTCTTTAAAATCAGGAAAGAGACCTGACTTTAAAGTTCTCATTTTTTTTTTTTCTTTTAATTGTAAAATTCTGTAAAAAAGAGAATGGTAGAGTTGTAACAGGAGAGATGAGGTGATGATACAAGTGTAATAGGATGATATGTGTAAAAATCATTTTTAATATTAACACGTAACAGTTTTAGAAGTGGGACAATAAAGCCCACTCTAAACTTTTTCAAAAAAAAAAAAAAAAAAAAAAAAAAAAATAATATATACAAACATATAATATCTAACAAAGTAGACAAATATTAAAGTGTAGTGTATATAATATTATATACTTTTTGATATATTATATATGCTTTTTGATATTTGTATATTTTTAGCTATTATATATACTTTTTATTTATATATATTTTTCGAATATTATAAAATCTCTTAACATGTTAAGTATATTTGGATAATTGTGTGGATGCAAATAGGAATTCAGATAACATCATCATAATTTTTTTTAACCAACCCGGTCTTTGTGAGACTGGATATATTAATTTTGTAATATATAGTCATAAAAGATGTTAGTTTTCTTATTTAGGCTTTTTATTCGTATACTTACAAAATTGTCCCAAATGTTTATCTTTTTTTGAATTGCTTTAAGCCTACTTTCGATCCAAATTTCAAAATATCCTCTTGTATTTGTGCTCTCAATTGCTTGTTACTAAATGGCTTGTAATTCAAACTATTAATCACAAAATCTTCTTGTGGAAACGCAAAATAACCGAGCGTAAATCTCTCACTAAATGCATTTGCCAATACTCTATGCTTCGCACTCTTGTACTTATCATCACTAATCGCCTATATAATTTTTTTTAATGAATTTGAGGGGATAAATTGCAAGAAGATGAACAAAATCAAGCGAATAAAAGCGCACCTGCATCAAATCTCCGAGATTGACGACTAGCGTACCAGAAACAGGCACAACATGGTACCACTCATTTTCATGAAAAACTTGTAAACTCGCCACGGCATCTTGGTTCAAAATGGTCAGAATCGAGCTGTCTGTGTGAGCCTCCATGCCGAGATAGCTTAATGGGTCAGGGCAAATTGGATATCGGTAAACCCGAAACATACCATTTGAGTCCGATATGTACAAGTCTGTTTGTTCTTTCTCTAGATTGAGATCCATTGCCATTGTATCGAACAATGTTCTTGCAATTCGCGCCATGTGTGCTCCGTATTCACTAGCATGATCCCCAAATTCATCAACACCATCAGAGGAAGGCTTGCCATGTAACACTTGCAAACCCTCCAGCCAGTTAACCTCCTTGAGGTCGAGCTTCATAGCTGGCGTGCCATGGAAGTACCTCACAGTGGCCTCGTCTCCAAAATCAACGACCTTTCTCTCAAACGGTCTTGACAGGATCTCCCTTGCCGAATCAAAGATCCAGTCTGAAAGTGAAGGTGGCACGTCGTGATTGGTCAGCCTGAATAAGCCCCATTTCTGGCAGGATTCGCGGAGGAGACTCGAATCAAGGTTTTGCAAGTCCAGTACAGGGAGGTCGAGCTGAGGTCCGACCGGCGTTGTGAGCTGTTGGGTCGGGTTGTGATTATCGAATCTAAACCTAGGCGGGTACGATGACTGGTCCGGTTTTGTTGGATCCATTTCCATTGATGATTGTGAAGTTTACTTGGGGGGAAGAAAGAGATATTCATTGGGCTTATATTGATTAGTTTACTTTGGGCTAAGATTTATCAACTCAGTGGGCTTTAAGTGTGGTTGTAATTTATGAAGTTGGAGGGACGAAAGTGAAAGATAGAGCAGGTACGAAGACAATTGCTGCGTTGCACATGGACATGCAAGTACATTTGCAGTGACATGTTGCTGCAACGAGTAGCTTTTAAGACTCGAAATTAATTAATTAATTAATTAATTTCAGTGTGAACGAAGGACCAAATGGACCAAAATAAATAGACGAACCCATAATAAAAGTGTCCACTTTCTCTTTTTTCTCATTCTATTTGAAACGAGCTAACAATCAACATCTTTCTTTCTTTCTTTCTGTAGAAATTTTCAGAAAAATCCCTGTATTTTGTCCAAATTGGCAAAATACTCGGATATTATCGAAAATTACAAAAAGACCTGCATTATTACCAAAATTGTTGAAAATTATGAAGTGCTGGTTATATTTATAATAATAAGTTTAACATTACTTATTCAAACAAAATTATATAAAAAATAAGTTTTTGTGCCAAATAATACGACGAAAACGCTATATTTACAAATAATCTTTCATCCAATGCTACTTTTGCTATTATGATTTTATGCAAGGTTATTTATCAAACAAATTTCATGGACATGCAATGCAAGTACATTTGCAGTGAAATGTTTTTACTGCAATTGATCATAAAAAAATGAAATGGTACTGCAACTGCTTCAAATAAAAATAAATGAATGTTTCTGCAATAATTAGCTTTTTAGTTTTTAGACTTGAATTTAATTTAATTAATTTCAGTGTGAAATGAAAGACCAAATGGACCAAAATAATAGATGAATAATCCATTACAAAAGGGCCCACTTTCTCTTTTTCTCATTCTATTTGAAACAAGCCAACATCTTTCTTTATTTCTTTCTGTAGAATTTTTCAAAAATAAAAAAACCTGCATTTTGTCCAAATTGACAAAAATCCCCACTATTATCGACAATTACAAAGGAAGTCCATGCATTATTACCAAAATCTCAGAACATTACAAAACGTTAGTTGTAAAAACTAACACCCACTGCTCTAATTTCCACCAATAAAGTAGAATTCTTTTTTATAAATTGAGAAAGAAGAAATTTGCACCAGTAAATCCAAACAGGAAAAAATCCTATTAATATAATTTTGTTAAATTGTTCTAATAATTACCTTTTATAATTTTGATCTTGATTACTACAATATAAGCATACAACAGTTGTATTGTAAGAGCCTTGCAGGTTTTTGTTTTGTAATTTCATCGTAATGTAGGGGGTTCTATGCAAATTCTTCTTCTTTCACTACACTCTGTTTGAAAATCTGAACGCTCTTCACTTTTTCTCTCTCCTCTTTTCTTCAGCTTCTCCATTACGCCAGTACACCTACTGGCTACTACTACTCACTCTCCTCTGTATACCCTCATTCCCTCCTAACCCAATTCAAAATCTCTCTCAACAATCCTTCTTTCCTACTTAAATCTTAAATTCAACCAAATTCAAACCGAACCTTCTCATAATTTCAGTTCATTCTCCCACATTTTATAGCCATGAAAATGAAACCCAGTTCTCCCAATTCATCTCAATTTGGGTGCATTTCGACGATTCTCCGCCGCTTCCTTTCTCATAACAAAGTCACCCACAATGAGAATTGCACCGAAGATAACGATGAATTATCGACAAAAGAGACGAACTCGCAATGTCCGAGCATCGTGGCGAGATTGATGGGTCTAGATTCGATGCCGGTTTTGCGGAATTGTAGTGGTTCAGATTCTTTTACTAGAAGTCGCTCTGCGAATTCAATCGAGAGTTGTCCAGGATTTCTCAGCGAGAGAAATAATCAGGCATCGCCTGCTTGGAGTTCCGTATCGTTTCGCGAAAAACCTACTTATTTAAGAGAAGAAAATGACGAGTTCTTGTTACTCAGCTTCTCCCCGGATGAAAACGAAGACGATCATTCGAGAAATCGGGAGAAACGTTGTGTGGAGAAAAGGAAAAGAAGGAATCGGAGGAAATTGCGTCGTGTTAAGAGAGAAGAAATTCTCGAGAGGTGCGATGAGAATGGCGAATTGCCACTAATTTTGGATTTGGAGAAGTTCGAGTTCAAACAGTGCAATTTGGAAACAGATTGCTCGTCCGATAATTCGAGCCCCGTTTCAGTTTTGGATCCACCAGATACACCTGAGGAAAATCTAGCTGAAACAAACTCTTCGGAATGTGGTATTAAGTTTGTGAAATTCAAATGTTCAAATTTGAGTTTAGTTTAGTATGTTAGAAAAATATAATTCAAAAATTAAATAATGCAGGTAGACAAAACACACAGAAGAAGCAGAATAGCTCAAGAAGGAAACTCTCATCAAATTTCGAAACTTTTGAATGCCCTGATGCGAATGAAAAACACAACGAATCGAGAAGACCCGAAATGAAATTTGGTTATGCAAATGAAAATTGTAGGTATATTTGCAAATTTGTGGAGAGTGATTTGAAGAATTCAATTTGGGTAGAAAAGGAACTGAAGAGCTCTAGATGTGGAGAAGAGATTGCAATTCAGATTGGTTTTGAAATACTAAACCAACTTTTAGTGGAGGAAACATATGAATTTTCTTGTAGTTTTGTTACATTATGAAATATGAGGGAAGAATATAATTTCCCTTGTGAAAATATATAAAAAAAAATAAAAAAATGTACAAATATGCTAAGTTTATTTTCTTGCGATTTACTTTGATTTGTTCGAGAAATCAATCTAACTATCTTAGTAAAATTGCTTGTTGGAAATCCCAATTCCCTACTAATCTATTTGTGTTTCTTTTTTCCTAATCACAATTTGGTGTATCAATGTGTTCAGTGTTATGGTTTCTTATAAAAAATACTTTTCTTTTATCCTATTATATTGTTTCATTCCTCACATAGGCAAATACTTACCTTACACCTCTCTCATGAAATAAAAGAAACAACCCTGTAAAATCAGAGATATCATATTAACCCTAAATCCTAAACCCTAGGGTGGGGGTGCAAACCGGTAACATCCGAACTGTAATCATATAATATCTGAACCGAACCCGAATCCGCATTCGTAGTTCGTATCCGAAAAAATAAAACGGATATAAATACGGTATAACCTCGCTCTGTTACACCCTTAATTAGGGGCCACCTGCCAAACAGGTCCGGTCTTAGACTTTGGCCCAAAAAGCCCATACATAAAGTCCCAAAAATTTCATTTATTATTCAATGCAATTTTCATAAATTGTTAGTTTTCGCACCGATTGTCTATTGCAGTTTCGTCAATTACTCCCAAAATTATAATTTCTTCTCGATTCAAGATATTTTTCTTGTCAAAGACTCAAAATCATAATTTACCTAATTTTAATCTTTATTTTTCAGAAAGTTTCTACTTCTAACCTTCCACTGTCACAAATTACTTCCAAATTTTCGTTAATTATCTATTGCAATTTCGTCGATAATTAAGTCTTTCGTCGATTATCCATTGCTGTTTCATCGATTACTTCCGAAATTACAATTTCTTCTCAATTCAAGGTGTTTTTCTTTCCAAAATCGATTTTTACCTGATTTCATTTTTGTAACTTTTCAGAAAACTTTCAATCTTGGGGAATTCTTCAAAAACCCCCCAACTTTTTTGCAATTTTTGAACAACCCCTGTACTTTTAGAAAATCCCATATATTTTTTTGATTCCTTTCAGGTAATATTATAATAAATTGTAATCAGGTAAAAATAAAAAAATGAAATCAGTTAAAAATCGATTTTGGAAAACCCCCTGTAATATCATTTTTTATTTATTTTGGAAAACCCCCTGTAATATATAATAAATACGAACTATTATCAAAAAATAAAAAAATGTTAAAAATAAATAATACATGATATTAAAATATTATAATAAATAATACATAAATATTAAAATATTATAATAAATAATATATTGATATTAAAATATCATTTTCAACAATTATTAATATTTTAAGTAATGCATAGGTAATACATAGGTATTAAAATATATTAAAATATTAATAATTGTTGAAATGATATTTTAATATCAATATATTATTTATTATAATATTCTAATATATTATTTATTATAATATTTTAATATCAATATATTATTTATTAAAATATATCAAAATATCAATATATTATGGGAAATTTTGAACAGTAGACACGATTAAGTTTGGAATACCCGAAATAACCACCCTAGTTTGGTAATTTGGATTCTAACACTCTCGACTTTTAATAAATTTTGAACAGTCGAGAGCAAGGAAAACTGTCGACTTTTCAAAAGTCGAGACCTTGTTGATTCCTAATTACCCTGTTAAACCTGTCGACTTTTGAAAAGTCGAGCGTTCCATTTCCCGAGACAGCTCCAGTATTACCGACGGCTCGTCGCAGAAGATGCCATCACCGACGGCCCGTAGCAGATAGCGCCATTACCGACGGCCCGTCGCAGAAGAGCCCGTCGGTAAAGATTATATTAATTGATTAGTATGTTAATTATTTATTCAAAGCTAATATGTTAATTATTTATTTCAATAATTAAATAGTATGTTAATTATTATAATAATTGATTAACATATAAAATATTATATTAACTAATATGTAAATAAATAAAATATTAAGTACTAACAAAAAAAATACATAAAACATCAGAATGAAATGTAAAGTCAACTATTTATTCAAAGCTAATGAGTTGAACGTTTTCGAAAACCACTTAACCTTCCTCCAAATCTCGTCTTCTTCGAAAACGTTCAATAAATAGTATGTTAATTATTATAATAATTGATTAACATATAAAATATTATATTAACTAATATGTAAATAAATAAATAAATAGTTGACTTTACATTTCATTTTGATGTTTTATGTATTTTTTTTGTTGGTACTTAATATTTTATTTATTTACCTATTAGTTAATATAATATTTTATATGTTAATCAATTATTATAATAATTAACATACTATTTAATTATTGAAATAAATAATTGACATATTAGCTTTGAATAAATAATTAACATACTAATCAATTAATATAATCTTTACCGACGGGCTTTTCTGCGACGGGCCGTCGGTAATGGCGCTATCTGCTACGGGCCGTCGGTGATGACATCTTCTGCGACGGGCCGTCGGTAATACTGGAGCTGTCTTGGGAAATGGAACGCTCGATTTTTCAAAAGTCGACAGGTTTAACAGAGTTAACAGGGTAATTAGGAATCAACAAAGTCTCGACTTTTGAAAAGTCGACAGTTTTTCATGCTCTCGACTTTAGTGTTAAAATCCAGATTACCAAACTAGGTTGGCTATTTCGGGTATTCCAAACTTAATCGTGTCTACTGTTCAAAATTTCCCATATATTATTTACTATAATATATTAAAATATTAATAATTGTTGAAAATGATTTTTTCTATAAAATATATTATTTTAAGTAATACATAGGTATTAAAATAATACTTAGGTATTAAAATATTAATAATTGTTGAAAATAATATTTTAATATCAATATATTATTTATTATAATATTTTAATATTTATGTATTATTTATTATAATATTTTAATATCATGTATTATTTATTTGTAACATTTTTTTATTTTTTGATAATAGTTTAATATGTATTTATTATTTATTAAATTATAGAAATATATAAAATAAAACTATGGGGGCATAATGGTAATTTAAAAAAAAACATAACAAAAAGATAGGAGATTTTTGAGAGAATCTAAAAAAGTTAGGGAGTTTTGGAACAAGCAAAAATATAGGGAATTTTTGAGGGAATCAAAAAAATGTAGGGGGTTTTTCTTAAAGTACATGCGATTTTTCAGAAATTCCAGAAAAGTTGGGGTTTTTTCGAAGAATTCCCCTTCAATCTTTGACCTTTCAAAACTAAAGCCACCAAAACGTAGGACCAGTCCTGCCCCCCCAAAGTATTTGCATTTGCGTTTATAACTTAGTTACTTATTAACGCTCTCCCCAATAATTTCTGTCAAGGACTCAAGATCCATTACTAGGGGCATAGATGATATTTTTGGTGTTTTGCAGGGTACATATGAGATTTTGTCTTCAGAAAGAGATGTTATGGTCCATACATTGACTTGTGGTACCAGTTGGACTAGTTAGATTTTGAATTTGGATTGTGAGATAATGAATTGAAATTGATGAATCAAAAAGCAGTTGAATGAAGACTAATTGAGCTTTAGGTTTAGTCCTTGATGCGAAAAATTTCAAATTTCTGGTCATATGGCCAACAGAAATTCAAGCCACAAAAGAAGACTAAAATCAAAATCAAATCTGCACTAACTATATTTATTGCTCACAGTTGAACTCAGATTTTGCAGAAAGACATCTAATATTTTAACAAACAAGAAAGCATAATAAATTTAAGCCATTTCAAACTCGAAATTATTGTGTTTTCTTGTGTTGGGAAGATTTGACAAAAAAGTTGTGAAAGGAGTATTTTTGATCCACAATATATGAAAATTATTTGTGCCCAAAAATTAGGAGCCGTTAATGTCAATTTCAAGGATGAATCTAAAATAGAATTTTAAAGAAGGTACGAGAAAAATTAAACCAAGATGAGGTCATAAATGCCCTTGAATATGAGAAATCTTCTTATCTCAATATCTCTATTATGGAACCAAAGTCAAGAAATGGACTACAAAGGCCCAAATCATGTCTAATTTTTTGTTTGTTAAACTCGCTACTATTTAAACTTTAAAAAAAATATTAGTTTTTACTTTCAATTATTGCTTAAAAAGCAACTCAAAATTAGTTGATATTGTTAAATTCTCCTTTTTTTTTTTTATAATGGAACAAAAGCCAACTAATATAAGGCATCATGAATCATGATGATTCAAGCCTTTATCAATTTGTCTAAGATAAGATAAATGGAATCACATTCTGCAGAATTTAAGGGTTTTGTATGCTAAAAATAATGCAACGTCGCTTTAGACCAATTTGGAAAGATTTTTTAATGATAATGCTTACATGAGAAGATTTGAAAATTTCAAATCAATTTCTTGCTAAATTGCAATAATTAACACAACCACTTGCAAAAATGTTTCTTAGAAAATATGATTAAATTAACCAATAATCCAAGTCAATCTCGTAATGAATCAATAATGTATGTTATCTAGAAGTTCAGGAGAAGTCGAATCGACTTTTTCTTCGATTAACAGAACTAATTAAATATTTGTTACAAAATTTGAAAGTATCAATAGATAATTTTGAAACTGGAATAATTCGCATCGTTGAAGTATTACACATAATCAATGTTTTATGTTGTGATATAACGATTCGTAATGTTTTTTTATTGCGTGTCATAACGACGATATAACATTATTATTTAATATACTGTGATATTGCATTTTGGTTGTCATTTTCACTTTTGCGCACTACAACAACGATGTTATAACGTTGTTATTTAATTGACTAAACGTAATCATGAAATAAAGAAAATAAAATAAGGACAGTAATTAGTGGACTATCATGAAACTACAAAATTTTCAGATCAAAAAAAGGTAAAGTGATATTTGAACAAAAAAGGAGAAATAAAGCAGTAATTAGTGGACTATAATGAGCACTCACTATAAACAATTTACATCAAATCTACATGTAATCTAATCTACATTTCATAAATACATACCTTTATTGTACTACTTTAAATATCTAATAATGAGCACTAAACCTTCAAACCTTTTGACTTCATTTAAAATTTCTCCAATCAAATTCAGCATGAAATACACATTTCAAAAATCAACCAAATTAATATGGGAAAATATATAGCCTGAGTGCGGGTCTAAGAACCCGTCTCAGTTAATCAAAAAAAAAAAATATGGGAAAATATATTATGCCCCAATCTCATCACAATGTCTTTGATGAGATAAAAGATTAAACAATTTAGAATTAATTAGATTAATGAGCATTCAAATTAAAATTAATTAACACGTCAATTTATTTTAATATGAGGTTAATTTAATTAATCGAACAATTAACCTGAATAATTAATCCGCTAATTAATTTCCTTAATAATGTTAATCAATACAATTAAACACATCAATAACGTTAATCAATTTAATTAAACACATTCGTCATGTCCTAACTTTTTTAAAAAACCCATATATAACCCCAATTAATATAGGGAAATTTTTAAAAAACCCCCTAACTTTTTTCAATATTCTAAAAAACCCCCTCACTTTTAGAAACTCCAAAAAACCCCCTAAAAGCAAATTTTTCTTTCAAAAAACCCCCTTGAGGTGTTAATTTTTTTTTGGGACCAAAATACCCCTCTAATTTTATAAAATGCATTTTTGCTAATAATCTTTAGTATTTTTTAATTTAAAAATTCATAAAAATTTCATAATTAATTAATTATATATTAAGTCATATAATTATATATCAGTTTATATATTTGCAAAATCATACATCGTTTGACCTATAATTTATTTAACGACTAACAAATAATAAAAGTATAAATAATAACAAATGAATTTATTTTTATATGAATGATATATTAGATCATCTATTTAGAATCAGATTTTTTGCCGATACATGCACTTGTTATGGGATGAAATTAAATCGTATTTAATCACTTTCACCAATCTGTCTGACGAAAGTAAAAAAAATTGACAGACTATTTAGCGAAAGTGCTAGCTCTGAAATTCAAACATAATAGTGTTAATTTTAAAATAAAAAATACTAAACATTATTAAGAAAAATTGTATTTTATAAAATTAGAGGGGTATTTTGGTCCAAATAAAATTTTCCCCGCAAAAGAATTAACTTTAACACCTATAGGGGATTTTTTGAAAGAAAAGTTTGTTTTTATAGGGTTTTTGGAGTTTCTCAAAAGTGAGGTTTTTCGAATATTGAAAAAAGTTAGGGGGTTTTTTGAAAATTTTCCAAAAATAAATTGCTTCAAAGATATTTTGATAATTAAGAAAATATAACACTTAGTATTTAATTAGTTTAAAGAAAAAAGATGCAAGGGTAAAATGGGAATTAACAAAATTTAAAATCTCAAAGTTAATGATAGGGGGTCTTTACAAAGAGAAGTTTGGAATAGGGGATTTTTTGGAGATTCAAAGAAGTTAAAGGTTTTTTTAAAATATCAAGAAAAGATGGTTTTTTTTTTTTAAATTTCCCATTAATATATCCTTATAGATGATGACCAATCAATCATACATTCGAACCAAATAAAGCTCATTCCACTTGGCCAATAAAATTTATTATTATTCTCTCTTTATGTTACATTACATTCCTTTCCCAACCTAAACATGACCAAATTAACCAAATCCTCTTCTTAATAAATACATAATAATAACCCCTATATATATAACTTAATTAAATTTGGAATAATAACAAATTATTAATACATAAAAATATGAATGAAAAAAAGAAATGAAAGAAACGAAAAGACTGTTGCTCAGAGACTTCCCTTCGGGAATCTTTTTCTAAATTCTCTCGAGATGATTTTGATTTTCCCAACAGCCTCGCTAAAAATCAGATAATAAAGCCATTAAAAAAACAAGCAATAATCAAGGAACAAACCGGGTCAGTGTTCTTTCATTTGTTAAGCCCTCATATACAGGTCGGTGTTATAAAGATCCGACCCGTTACCAGCCCAATTGAGTTCCATTTCCTCCGGCATCCCCACCGGGTTAACGGGTACGTTCTGATTGCCCCTGAACCCGAAAGAGGCGGATTTTCTTAACTTGTTGAGTTCCTCTCCTTGGATGCCCCAGTCGAGTTTGCCACCTGGCGAGGCCCAATCGGACATGACGGATGGAGTCACCGTTGCTGACATGGCAGTTGATGTCATGACTGAGAGACTGGAGGGGCGGGTTACCGGGCTGGACCTTCGGTCGCAAAAGCTCTGGCTCCGCTTCGCGAAGGCATTGGCTCGCGAGTTCATTATGGCCCTTGCCATTGCATGGTCCATACCCGACCCGTTAAGCTGGTTATTCAATGGAGAAGAAGGCTCGTAGTTATTATTATTAGAGAATAATTGGGTTGGGTGTAACTCTGGGGGTAGTTGGGATAGCATGCCCGCATCCACCGAACCGAACGGGTCGAGGGAGGAGTTATTGGGGCTTCCCCAGCTTGCCCGTGGCGGAGTGTTGGGCATTTTATCGAACAGCTTCTGAGCGTACTGGTCTAAGCTCAAGAGTTCCATATCAAGATCCATTTCCCTTGTTCCAAGAGGAGTTTTCAGTCTAGTGGGCATAGGAGAAGAGGAAGAAATGGGCGAACCGGGTCCGCTTTGCTGCATCATTAAAAAGGCAGTTGCAATATCCATGTTAGACCCGGCCCGTGGCGAACCAGACCCGACAGACACGGCCGATGGGTTGACAGAGCGGAGCTCTTCGGGCTTGTGGGCGAAAAAGCAAATCCTGCGTTTGCAACCCACCTCGTCTTTACACAATCTCGTTCTGTACTGAGCAGGATGAAGCCAAGATTCGAAAACACCATGGGCGTATTCACAGTTGTCTGCTTTGCGGCAAGTGCCTTTGCGGAAGTCTGGGCAAGGAACGCAGCTGTAGAAGAACTTGCGAGGGTCTCTGCGCCTGGCGTTCTCACCGGGATGGACGAAGGGACACTCTGTCCAGTCGTGTGAGTAGGCACGAGAGCAAGGTTTGATCTTGAAGGCATACATGCGGAAGTCATCGGTGCTGTAAATTCCGGTTTTAATGTCCGGCAAAGTCAGATCAGGCGGGTATTCTTTCTTCGAATCCTCTCTGGTGAGAGATTTCTTCTGAGGGGTGGATGGAGGAGAGGCGGTAGGTGAAGCTGCTTTAAGAAGCGTGCGGAGTGATTTGTCCAGAGTTGAAGAGAGATTTCTCGGAATTAGGTCGCCGGGACGGCGACCAGTAGAATCAAGAGCTTCCATATCAGCACCCGAAGTTATTAACAAAGATATCACATCCGCAGCATCGGAAGCACCTCCACAAGCGGCGAGGTGGAGCGGAGTAGCACCATCAGACGGGGACAATCGCGTAGCTTCAGACGGAATCGAAGCAAGAATGAACGAAACAACAGAAGTACTTCCATACAAAGAAGCAATCATCAAAGGAGTACGCTCTTCCATAGACACGTGATACACAGGGGACGACAACGAAGGACCATACCACATACCCGACTCGCAAAGTAGCTCCGACGATCGCCGGAGAGACGGCAAATCATCAGAAGCGGCGAGCTCCAGTAACAAGGACGGGTCGGGTTGGGATGACAAGGGGTGTGAGGGTTTTCGCGGGCCACTACACATGGTGGAAGGAAGGAAAAGGTGGGGGTTTAGAGGAAGAAAGTTGGGGAGAAACGGAATGAGGTTAGGAGAGAAGCAAGGGCGAGTGGGGGCTTTTTGTAGAGCACTAAAAGTTGCCCCGAATAAAATAATGTAATTCCTACTCTGCGAGAGAGAGATAGCGAGAGATAAAGATAAGGGAAGACGAAGCGAGCCTCTCTCCCCGTCAACTCTCTCTTGTTCCTTTCCACGAAACGAGTCATTTAACCCTTTTTCTAACTCGTTACATATAATACTTCATTTAATTAGATGAAATAAATATCTTTGACAAGGTCGGAATGTATTTCTGTGAATAATATGACTGTGTAGATCGTGTTGTATGTTACTGTACAGTGAATTAAACTGAATTTACAGAAGGACCTACATGTCAGTGAAGTGTTGCACGGGTTATATATTGAGTGGACAAGTCTATTGTGTCATTTTCTTGTTTCTAATAGCGTGGTCAAAAAGGCAACACTGCCCGGTTCCTTCTTCCTCTCTTCCATATTCTATAATGACATTATTATTCCTTTTTCACTTTCACCCTCTTATCTTTTTATTATTTACTCAACACCATTAAACCATATATAGATTATAGACACACTACTTAAATTTCAGAGATACTGTTACAAATATAGCAACATACATTTCTTCGGGACCAAGTCATAAAATTTAAGGATAATAATTAATATAAACATTTTATTAGGTATGAATGAAAATGTACTCGGACCCGAAAGGATAGCCATGAAGGAAAATGAAATTAAATTTGGAGTCCGACGCTTATTCTTTGGGAGTGGGCTCCAGACTTTAGACGAAGTGGGATGGACCTTTACTCCGGCTAATTCATAACCGACACGTCATATATTCCCAGTATCAAGGTGACCGGCTATATTGTTCTCCCCCCGCCACCTGCCGGTTACTCCCACTTTCCTTGACTGTCGTACAGTATGAATCTGCCGGGATACTCGTAATGGAGAGTACGGTTTCGGAAGGAACGGAGAGGAGATGATTAAGAGATTAGAGAGGTCACGCGCAAAGCATTTGGTTGGTTGTTGTGGAGTCAGTCTTCCACTATAACGCCGTTAAATTCAAAGTAAACTCCGTTAGTTCACTTAAAGTTAAAAAGTACATTTTTACAGATTAATCCCTGTAAGTTCGATATATATTTTTTTTCATTGGCTGGTTAAAATTAAATAAATAAATAAGTTAAATGGATTAATTGGAGGGCCACAGAATATAAATAGGATCAGATGGCGACGGACACTGAGAAATTCGAGAAAGAAGATAATGGGTTTTCTTTGGAGAAACAGGAAAAGAAAATCCTGGTTACTATTAATTGTGAGAAGAGAGGTCACATCAATATTCTATTTATTAATTGGCTGTGTCCTTTTATGTTTGCCTGTGCTCTTTCATGTATCATTAATTATTGATCTAATGTGTACTCTATCCAAATATAATCCATGCAAAAAATCACTGATATAGGGAGTTACTGCTTTGATGATATTAATTTGTATTTGGTTGCACAGAATGTGAGGTTATAGGATTTATATGATTTTTCTTTTCTTGAGTGGGTCCTTTTTGACATTTATGCCCCTTTATTTTCCTTTATTTGTGTGCAAGGGTATCTCATATAACCACAAATAAATATATTTGCTTAGGATTTGGTAGTTTTATTAAAAACGTCTCTTTTCTTGGCCAGTAATTTTTTCGGTGGAGGTGCTAAATTCCTCTTATCTTTTCATGTCTTTTATCCAACGCATTCTTTTTTTACTTGCACATCAATATATCAATATCATCATGAATCTTTTATTAGATGACGAAATTCTTTTTGAACTCTAGAGCAATTTCATTTAGATAAACTAGCTTTGGCCCGCGCGAGTGCGCGGGACCAGGTGAGCTTGTTGTATAATGGACCAATTAAAAAAATGAATGTACTTTGTGAGACCCGCGTGAGTTAAGTATATAATGGTTCAAAAAACGGAGATTTTATTGTTGTATTTATTCATTGAAAACGCAATTAATGATATTAACAAATTATTAATACATTATATGTAAAATGTAAGATCGCAATACACAAAATAGAAAAATTTAACAATAAACCAACATATAATATTACATAATTTTTAATAATAAGAAAAATATAATATAAGAACTACGACAATAAGAAGTTTTGATTAATCCAGTTATTAAGAAATTACGCATTCGAATGCATCCAAAACAACAAACGCTTTCATTCGATCATAAAATCGGCAAGTATGACACGTTTGTCTTAAATCATGAATTTATAAATCTTAGGGAAGAAACCATTTGCATTATAGAAGAATCGGATTTTTTGAACAATTTAAACAGTTCTTCGTATAAAAATTATCTATAGTTTTATAAATCATCGACAACATCAAGAGAACGAATCAACAGTGCACCAAAGTCGATTTATGTCCAAAATAATATTTTGTTTTGTTTTGCCGAGAACAATGAACAATGTAAGAATCTTGATTAGACCTTATATGATATATTGTTTTGTTTTGTTTCCTCGATTATGCAATTCGTATGGACATGGTGATGATGATGATGATGATGATGATGATGATGATGATGATGATGAGATGGTGATGATAATGATATCATGACGACGATGATGATGATGGTGATGATGATGAAGATAATGATGATGACGATGTTGACGACTACGACAATGATGATGATATGGTGATGATGATGAAGATAATGATGATGACGATGTTGACGACTACGACAATGATGATGATATGGTGATGACGGTGCTCGATTGTTTAGGCTTTCACATTTCGGCTGTAGCGTTCAACCTTACGACTTTCAAGTTTAGGACACAATTAGAACCAACTAACACCTCTTTAAAATACGTCATGACTACTTTTTGCGAACCTTTAGAATGAGTTTCCGTATATCGAGATGCTTTATTCCAATATTTAAATTTATGTAGATCAATCAAGATTAAAAAGAAACCAATTTCGATATATATCAAGGTTGGTTAAAAACAAATCATACTTTATCCTGAACAAAACCATTTATTCATTCTTTCTTACGATCCGACAAAGCGCTAGCCATGAAAATCTCGGTGCATTTGCCTTGATAAATCATGATTTTTATAAATTTAAAAATAATAATTGCATTAATTATTCAAGAGCCGGCTATCTTGGACAGTTCAAATGGTTTTTGCTTTAATTTTTTCTTATTTTCTATACATCATCGGAAAAATAAGAAAAATGGTATCCATATGCATTTTCCTATTCGTTGTTGTCCTCGTATTTGTATTGGTATCGGTACTCGTAATCGTACTCGTACTCGTATTTCATATTTCGTTTTTCGTATTTTCGTATTTCAGTATTTCAGTATTTCAGATTTCGGATTTCGTAATTCGTAGTTTGTAATTCATTATTAACAATTCATAATTCGTAGTTCATAATCATATTTGTTTTCGTGTTCGTGTTTTTGTTCGCATTCGTATTCGTATTCGTATTTCATATTCGGTATTTAGTACATCGTATTTTGGATTTTGAATACTGAAATTCGGATTTCTTTATGTGTAATTCGACAGTCGTAATTCGTTACACGTAATTGGATTCGTAATTTATAATCGTATTTATATCCATAATCGTGTCGTATTCGCATTCAAGCATGTAATGTTTAAAGACGGTCTGTTTAATATCCGTAATTAGTATTCGTATTCCGTCTATGCATTTGTATTTGTATTTTCACTTGTATTTACATTTCGTAGTTCTTATTGAGATTGATATTAATATCTTTCGACACTCGTAATTCGTAATAGGTAATTGGATTCGTAATTCATAATCATATTTGTATCCATAATCGTGTTCGTATTCACATTCAAGCATAAAATGTTTAAAGACACTGCGTTTAATATCCGTAAGTTGTATTTGTATTTCGTCTATGAATTTGTATTTGTATTTATATTTCTTAGTTTTTATTGAGACTGATATTGATTTATGTTTTTTCTTTCTTGTTCTGGTATTCGTATTAATATTCGTGTTTCGTATTTGTATTGGTAATTTGAATTTGCATATGTTTTCTATATTTGTCTGTTGTATTCGCATTCGCATTCGATTTGTGTTTCGTTTCATTATTTGTATTTGCACTTGCCTTTTACATTTGTACTTTTATGTGTGTTTTTATTTCATACTTCGTATTGATATTGATATTTGTTTTTGATATTTCTGTTTGTATTCCTATTCCAATTCGAATATCTTATTATTATTCCCGTTCATAGTTGTATTGTTATTTAACATTTTTGTAGTTCGGATTGTTTTCCATATCGCAACAATAAAATCCGACCAAATTCAACTTTCGAGTGGTAATATTAAGAGAGAATAAAATCCGATCAAATTTAACAACAAAATCTCAGTTTTTTTGCACAAATCACACGTACAGAGCTTCATTTCGATCCTTCGAATGAACAACAAATTAACCAGCATGTATTGCCAATAAGAATAAGAATTTGCAATGAATTGTTATACGTTGAATAGTGTTGTATTAGATCAAAAGCCTTGATTTAGATCAATATGTTCTATTGTTTTGTTCCATCGATTGTTTTGTTCCGACGATGTAAAAGCCTGGCATTGTTTTATGTGGCAAACTTTACGTGACATGATGATGATGATGATGATGATGATGATGATATGATGATGATGATATGATATGATGATGAATGTGAATGCGAAAAAAAAAATATGAACAAATTGATTATGTACATTGAAAACCCAAATTTTTTGTTATATGCTCCGAGTGACTATCATCGACCATTTCTTTTGGCAGTTCTCTATTTGCAGTTATTTTCTTCGTCCGATTATCATAAAACATAATAACCTACAATCCCAAGGAGTAATGCAAGCTTCAACAAATAATGACAGAGAAAGAGAAATTTTCGAAAAAACGCTTGTCTTCATTGTTTTATTTGAAAAAGAAAAAGAAACCTAAAATGCTGGAGAAAACATATATAAAATATAACCTTGCCAAAGTTACCGTCCTTGAGTTGCTCTCTTCAGTCACGTTGCTCCAAATCTATCGGATACTACAATAAAAAAATAAAATGAAAACCAATGAAAACTATATTTTAAAAGGTAAATTTGCAAAGAAACCCATGAATTTTGCCAGACCACAAAATAGCTCCCGCATTTCTGTAATTATGACATTGTTCGACAGAACGCTTCCTCTTATGGTACTCTTCCATCATCTACAATAAAAAATTACGTTGTAGTCCCTGTGGTTTTTGAAAATTAAGTTTCGGTCCCAATGATACGTAGAGGGGTTAAAATGTAAAACTACCCGTAAGGATTTCTTATTCTACGCCGTCATGTGGGCTTGGGTTATTGCCTGGTACGGGACGCAAATTTGAAGCCTTACAAATAATCGGATCGTATCGAGTCCTACAGAAAACCAAAAAAAAAAAAATCCAAACAACTACAATAATTATTGTCATAAACTAATATCCAGCAGGAATAATAATAATTGGAAATTAAATTAAACCAGAAATGGCGAAATCAAGCTTACGCGCTGATAGCCCAAGGAATAGCAAAGGAAGGCAGCACCATAAATGGGGAAATCGAGGACGTAAACCATGCCGAATAAAATTAATTATCCTTCCTTTCTCACAGAAGACAAACCATGCCAAAATACTCATCATGAATCTGAAAATGAGCAGCAATTAAACCTGAGGAATGAATAAAAAATACAAAACATTCAAATAATCTTATTATAAACTAATATTAAATAAAAGAATAATAATTGGAAATTAAATTAAACCAGAAATTTCCATATCGAGCTTACACGTTGATGGCCCGAGGAATCGCAAAGGAAGGCACCCAGATATGGCAAAATCGAGGTCGTAAACCATGCCGAATCAAATTGGTTATTGTTCCTTTCTCACATAAGACGAACCATACCAAAATACACACAACCAAGCTGAAAATGGTAGCAAATAAATCAAATTAGTGAATAATTAGGAAGGAATATAAATCAGTAAAAGAATATCATAAATGAAACTGCCAAAAATCAACAAAATCGATCAGAACGAATTGAATGGATGCTTTAATCAAGTCCATAATTTACTTTTTTGGTTCAACAACGCAATTTGTTGAAAGGGCTTGCAGAAATTATACAATACTTGTTGTAAGTTTGTAATTTTGATGAAATAATTAACCAAAGACCTAATATTAACAATAACAATAACCAAAATTGAAGGAAAAACTCAATAACGAAAAGAATAACAATCAATTGGGTCACGAAACAGAGAGAAGTGGAAGCGGGACTCACTCTTTACTTGAGCCGTAACTTTTATCAGCTGTTGCTCGTTTCAGTGTCAACGAAGGTTTATGGCTTCGTGCACGTCCATCTGGCCTGTGTTTCTCAAGGATTTCTCGCCAAACACCATCGCCGTACTGTCACTGCTAGGTCTTGGCGGTTCTTTTTTCTTTTTTTACTCCTTCGCGAGCGTAAATGAGAGAAAAATCGCAGCTAGGGTTTCGCTAGGGTTTCACCAGCATGTTTTAATTTTTTTCCTGGGCTGCCGCGAATGGGAGAATGAGGAGAGAGAGAGAGCGAAGCGGTGACTAATGGCATGAGATGGTGGAAACATGTGGATAGACTTGGCTCACATAGTCTATATAACATTAGTCTATGGTGGTCCATGTGAGCCGAGACCATTCAAATTGTGGCCGTTTGATCATGATCGAACGACCCAGAATTTAAGGGTGACGTGGCCGAATGCATGAACAGGAAAAAAGGTTGCATTATATTAATTTAAATATGTTTGCATTTCAATAAATTGGATTTCAAATGACTCCAATGTATTTTGGAACGCATTATAAATACATGCATTCGAAGTGTCTTCCGTTTTTTTCCGTCTTTTACTATTTGAAGTGCATTTGAAGTGTGTTAATCCGACGTGCTGTAATAAATTCCTTTTATTTATGAATTACAGAGTCGCAGTTCCGCATTTGGAAGGAAGAAACTGAAATTATTGTATGTACAATTTTTTTTGTATGAAATTGATGTAATTGTCAATGGGATCATAACCTAATTGGTTGAGTGTGAGACACAAAAAATCATATATTGTGAGAGACTGTGAGTTCGATCTTCGTTTATATCAAAAAAATTAGATATCAGTAACGAAAACGATCGCTTTTCGGATACCATTCAAAAAAAAAAATTTGACGTAATTGATATATATAAATAAACATGTAGGAATGTATGTATATCATAACACGAGATAGTTGAATTAAATAATACTCAAAATAATAGTCTTGCAAATTGGTCTCGTAAGTCATAACCCATCTTTGGTCCCTTAACATTTTACCAATATTATTGGGAATATTTTTTTTGGGTTAAGACATTCAGTATTTCAATTTGAGAACGTCAGCTTTCTTTCTTGATGATCCTCGTCGTGCTATAAGTGGGTGTTTGGATGCATGGAATTAGTAGTGGAATTGGATCTTGAGATTCTTCAAATACAAATTTTTTGTTTGGATCCTAGAATTAGGAACGGAATTAAATGGTGGAGCATCTCATTGTTCAATTTTAATGGTAAATTTCAATTCCAAAAAAATTTGGATTGCCAAAATGGAGCATCTTACTCTAATTATTAAATCAATAATTAATATTATAATTTGATCATAATTTTATTAATATTATAATTAACATTACAATAATATTATAATTAATAATATTTAACAAAATAATAATAATATTAATACTATTTAACATAATAATAATAATAATTTTAATATATTAATTTTAATATTAATAATTAATATTATTATTAATATTAATATTAATATAATATATTTACATTAATATGTTAATATTATTTTAATATATTTATATAAATATTAAAATATTATTAATATTATTAATATAATATATTAACCAATGTTTTAAATTGCGATATTGCGGTCCATTGCGGTCGGGCCTTTTTTTGCAGCGGATTGCGTTTGCGGGCGCAATTGCGGCGCAATGACCTTATTGCGAACAGTCGTTGCGATATTAAATTATGTAAAAATAATAGTTTGTTTAAATATATTTTTCACAATATTTTTTATCACCATTAATATTGTAAAATTTTCTTCATAATTTTCTTCTAAAAAGAATAAAAAAGTTGATTGTCCAGGAACCTTTTCAGTGTAAATAAAAGTTGATCATAAAATTTCCATTAAAATGGCAATTATACGGGATCTTTGGAATTATATTTTGTTGAAGAATTTTTTGTCGACCTCCTAAAAATATCAAAACACTATAACTCAAATTTTAAATCGAAACATCAATGAAATACAATGAAAATTACTAAATTCATACATTTATAGATGAAAATGGCACATTTTAGAAGTTATATATGTTATGAGCATATTTTATCAAATATTTTGATAATAAAACATGGAAACTAAGTATTAAATAATCACAAAATTTATGTTATAATATTTATATTAAATAATTCTCGATAAAATTACTTTAACGTGTATTTTGTGTTTAATTCAGGATAAAAGACAAAATTTCACAAATTCAAGCCCATCATTGCATTCCTCTCGTCGAGACGAGCGATTTCTATATAAATTTCATGTAATTTGGTGGAAGGATGAGAAAATTACAACGATTTGAATATTATCCGCAATATTTGACCCGATTTGGCCGCAATATTACCGATATTTCGCCGCAATCTCGCCGCAATATCCTCAATTTCTCAAAAAATGATATTTTCGCAATACTTCATTGCGATATAGCGATTCTAAATCTCAGCCCGCAATATCCGCAATATCGCCGCAATATCGCCGCAATTTAAAACACTGATATTAACAATAATATAATAAACTATTAATATTACAATATATTATTAATATTAATATACTATTAATTAATAATACAATAATATTATAATTAATATTATAATAAATATTGTTATATTATATTGTTATATTAATATATTTATATATATATTAATATTATTTTTCATAGAATTTATTAATAATAATATGTTAAAATATTAATATTAGAATATAAATAATATTATTAATATTAATATATTAACAATATTAATATTAATATTAGTATTACTATATTTGCAATATTAGTATTACTATATTTGCAATATTAGTATTAGTATTATTACAATATATATACAATATTTTAATAGTAATATTAATATTTGTATTATTATAATATATTATAATATTATTAAAATTAGTACTATAATATTACTACAATTAATAATATTATGATAATTTTATATTGCAATAATGTTATATTATAATCATATTATTAAATTTTTCAAACCAATTTTATTATAATAATAATATAATATAATAACAAAATTAGTTTGGGCATCCAATAACGAAATTCCAAAATTTTGAAAAATATAATATAATAACGTATTAATTTTAAATAAACATTAGTTTTACATTTCCAATAACGAAATTCCAAAATTTTGTAAACAACCAAACAAAAAATTATATATTTCATCATCTTATAATTTGGGTATCCAAACAAACTGTGGAATTACTAATTCCAGAATTTTTTACTCCTCCACCTTATAATATGCTTGCCAAACAGAGTCTGAAATAGAGTTAAGCTTTTGTGAAACACAATCCGAGCCACGTGATTATGGACAAAACCTGGCGATGTCTAGAATCTCATTCGCGAGTACCTTCGTCGATCGTTGTTTTACCGTATTGATTCATAATTTTGTTTCCTCCATTGAGTATCCCTTTAGACATGCAGTATTTTTTCAACAAATTGTCATGAAACACAATCGAAGGCCTTATAAGCAATGATCGGGAATTTTCTCTTGGACTAAGTGCCGTTACTTCATGTGCCATTGCATAATTATCTAGAATGTGGCGAGCCGGGGTGAAAGCGGACTGCGCCTCGTCTATTAATTTCGGAACATCATTTCTCATTCTCTTTCAATAATAGAGGAAATAAGTCTTGGAATCGAATGTTCTAGACTAATCGGCGTTTCACATTTTGAAATTAGTGTTATATATGATTCTGCCAAGGGGCGTAGGTTGTAATCTCCTCGAAACACTCCACTGATTACACGAATTAAATTCTGCCAAAAGATTGTTTTGTATTATCGAAAAAACTCATCCGTGTATCCGTTCAGTCCCAGCGACTTATTAGCCGACCACATATTTATTGCTTCTAGGAGATCATCGTCTCGTATCATTGTGTCAATTCTCGTCAATTGTTGGGTTTGTTCGCCTCGCACGGCCTGTAAATCGATGTTGTAGTCACAACACGCCGCTTGTCCAATTAATCCCTTGTAGTATTTCGAAACAATCTTAGCAATGTCCTTGTGTTCCATGAGCATTATGTCAGTTGTGGAATTATAAATCAGGTTCTACTATTGTCCCAATAAAAGTTCATCCGATTACCCGAAAAATTATCTAACACATGCTTAACTATTCCCGAAGATCTCGGATCTTGGAATTGATCGGGTCAAGAGAGGCTTCATCCCAATCATAGTTGTTAAAATCTCAATTCAAATTTTAGAATCTTACAATTTTACGATTCTGACTCGACAAAACGATTCGAGACGAACGCATAATCTTAATTTGATAGAATCCTGATAGAATCTCTATTCAAGACGTAAAATCTGGCATAATCTTATATATTTACGATTTTACGATATCACTGTCATGACTCACAAAACATTTGTTTTTCAAGATGATTGTGACCCTAGATCTAACTAAGTAATTATGAATACAAAATAAAATATTGACATGTTACAATATAAGGTAATATTGTAAGAATAAAATAACTTGTTTTTTTTTCATAGATATTGTTTATGTTATGTTTACTTAACTTATTTTTGTGTATATTATTTGTTTTATTTTATTTTGGTTAATACATATTTGAATTTTTTATAATATAAGACAAATTTTATTAATTCTTAATATTTTGGTTTGGTTGTGGTTAACATTTGCATAGTTACAGGCAATTCATTGTTTTGTCTATTTATAATGTATTGTATATGATTGAAATGATTGAAATGAATAAAATATATCCTATCAATTAAGTTATATTCTTTTATTTAGAAAAACGTGTTAGTTAAATTAGTTACCTAAATATACTCTATCAATTCATTTGTCACAAAATCTTACGATTCAAAATACGATTTTACGATACGATTTGATTCTACCCATTTACGATTCAAGATAAAATTCCGATTATGACAATCTTGATCCCAATCTCCACACCCGACCGGTTCAACCCAATGTTATAATGGATTATTAAATATTAGTTTTAAATACACCTTGATCCAAATATATTTATTCATGGTACTGATTATAATTAGTGAATCATGGTTAATTTCAGGTTAGGATTTCATATTTTTGTTACATTCGAATTCATTTTTGTAGGAATATTCCTCTTATATGTGTGGAACTCATTTATTTATTTTTCTTTTTCTTTAAAGGCCGTTTACAACTGCATAATTTTAGGGTTTAGTTTAAGTATTTAATTCTATAACAAACACCATCTGAAAGTCATGAGATTTGTTGGGGGAAATTAGCCTTATGGTATACCAAAACCAAATTCAAAAGCCATCGAACTTAAATTCAAATAAAAATAAAAATTCTCAATTTATATATGTGTTCCCTTTTGGTGTATCAGGATTGGGTTAGTTTAGTGGGCCCAACAAGAACTCAATCAACCTAATCAAGTAATCATCAATCTTAAATAATTCCAACACACCTTTATTTTCGTTTAAATTGGATTTTTTTATTATTTATTTGTTTAATTGATGCCAAATTTGTAATGAATTAGATATTTAGGATGTATGATTGATTACTTGAAAAGAAATACTACATAGAAACACAAATAACATGACAAATGAACGGTTGAATGCTTACTCCCTTATCCAATATTCATATATATTTTTATTTTTGGGGAATTTCTTGTATGTCCTTCCAAAAACACAAAATATCATATTTGTCCCTCTAAAACTATGAATATCAAATTTGTCCATTCAAAACAAAAAAACTACCATTTTTATCCATTCAAAACTCAAACTTTATCAAATAAATCCTTCTAAAACTAATATAATATCACATTTGTCTAAATTGTTAACTTTCCATCCACGGAAACATAGTTTAGAATTATTAACTCTAATTAAATCGTAAATTATAAATTTAAATGACCGAAATACCCTCCAATTATCTAAAAAACATCCAGCCCACAAATTCACTTCTATTTTCTTTTGTTTATAAATCGTGCATTTTCATCTTCCACTCTTTCCACTCATATCCAAGAACTCACTCTTCATTTGCATATCATCCACTTTTTGCTATTCGTACTTTGCTTCTGAGCAAGAAATTACATGGATTAGAGAAGCTAGAAGGAGCTTGTGTGTTTGTATGAATTAGGAATACGCAGTAACCATCTCAATCTCATCTTCTTATTCGATCTCTCATTCTTTGCATTGATTGGCATGTAGCGAAAATGGGACTGGAACGAAAATTGGGGCTGTAGCGAAAATTTCATATGAATTTCATCTTCTTATTCGATCTCTCATTCTCTGCATTGATTGGCAGGAAAAAAATGCTAAAGAAGAGACGTCAAGGTTGAATCGCTAGAAGTTCGGTCAAGAGGAGTAAGGAGGAGCTTCATCTCGCTGGAAAAAGTCGTCATGGAGAAGAGGAGTACGAGAAGGACTTCATCTCGCTAGAAAAAGTAGCCATGGAGAAGAGGAGTAAGAGAAGTAAAAAAAGTAGTCATGGAGAAGAGGAGTAAGAGAAGAGGGATGAATCGCTAGAAGAAGAAGAAGGGCCAGGTTTAGCTTATCGGGTTTATGTGGTTACCTGGTACAATTTTTCTGTTAAGTTTAACGCATTTGTTAGTTTTGAACTAATGTGATATGAATTAAGTTTTAGAGGGTTAAATATGATATTAACAATTTTGTAGGGACAAATATGATATTTTTTGTTTTTGGAGGGACATACTAGAAATTCCCCCTTTATTTTTTATATGTAAACAGAGACATTTATTATATAAAATTTGGAGAAATGAGTTTGATTGATATGGACATTATATTTCTTCAACCTGTTATAATCTGATTATCCAAATATTGTTTCCTTTCATATTGAATAACTTGCTATGAAATTGTAAGAAATTTCCATGGTGATTGGTTATTCCTGTAGTCTGTTTATTCAAATTTATTTGGCAAAATTAAACAAAATATACTATTTTTTTTTTTGCAAACAAATCAAATTACTTATAGTTGATCAAATAAATCAAATTACTATTTTTTTGCAAATAAATCATCTCAAATAAACTAAAACAATTGCACTTCCAAACTACATGATTGGAATAATCAATAATATGATAGATGGGCCAACCATCATGAATTTAAATGTCTTAAATAAGCCCAAATTGTTTATTTTTTTATTGCCAAACATTTTTTTTATTTTATTTTTTTTTTATTTTATTTTTTTTATTTTATTTAACTATTGCCAAACATTAATTGTGGTCGACCATAAAGCCTATTATTCATTCTTAGGCCTACTATTAGAGAAGAAGAGAGGCCGAGTTCGTATAAGTAAAAAGCAAAATGAATAGAAATATTTCCCCTTCAAATCAAACATTTGAAAATTGATTCGAGTAGAAAAGTTTTTGTTTGAGAAAAATGAAAAAGGGCTCGTATGTCGGGTCTATTGTTTTTCCATTCATGAAAAAATATACAATTACTGTAAGAAATAAGAAATAGAAACCAAAAAATGAATTTCTAAATCTTACTAGGACCTCTTACGTTTATATTTCACAAAAAAAATACCACCACCAAACCGGTAAAACATATTCTAAATACATCTCTAAAAAACATGTACTTAAAGAAATATGGAAAACATATCCTGAATATATTTTTCAGAATAGAAATACTAGTTTCTGTAACCTGTGAAGCCTTTCCTTTCCCGATTCATGATTTCTCTCTTTTATTTTGTTTTCTAGATTTTGCTTTGGTAGCTTTTGTTTTCTCCTCCATTCCATTTTAATTTTTTGTGTTTTAAACCTCCATTTTTTTTATGATATTCCAATTGTTGTTTGTGTTTATTTTATCTCTGACCTGTTTATGTTGTTGATGTGCGACTTTCTTGTTGTTCAATATTAACCTCGAAGGAGTGAATATGTAATCACAAGGTCTAATTTTCGATCTAATAGTATGCAATTTATAATTTCACGGAAGCTTGAAATAATGTAAAATAAAGAGAATACCACAATTGTCAACACAAAATATTTATTACGGAGTTCGGTAGGTGGTTGTTTTGTAGTTTTAACTCACCGTTTAATTGCTCAATCGGCCGACTCGATTGTTCACAAGTATCTACGTTTCTGGGGATGCCTTGCACATTTTAGGCACTCATTGAATTTCCCGAATAAAAAATTACAATATTTGCTTAGATCAATTTACACGCTTCTATCGATGTATGACGGAGTTTACAATTTGAGTACTAGCCTCTTACAATATACAAATTGAACTCTATGTAATTAGTCACGCGAGTTGAGAATCGTTTGTAGGAAGAGTTGAAAGATCGTTTTTCAATCAAGGATTTGATATGGATTAATTAAGCTCAATATCTCAAGGCTTGTATTTCTCTCTTTGATATTGTGTAAATATGTTGTCTAAGAGTTAGAGAGAGAAACAATGCAAAGGGTTCATTTATAGAAAACATGGCCCCGTCAAATGTACAGTTTTCTGTACGTTCCGTTCGAACTAAATAAAGCTTCCGTTCAGACGGAACGTAAGTCAAACTAGCAGTTGTAATGTAATATTTCGAAATCCGACACTTCCGTTCGAACTGAAGGGAGCCTTCCGTTTGAACTTAAGGGTATTCCGTTCGAACTGAAGGGAGCCTGTTTTTAGCTGGAGTTTGCAACTTATTCTTCCGTTCGAATAGAAGATGTTTATCACGGAGTTTGGTAGGTGGTTGTTTTGTAGCTTTAACTCACCGTTTACTTGCTCAATCGACCGACTCGATTGTTCACAAGTACCTACGTCTCTGGGGATGCCTTGCGCAGTTTAGGCACTCTATTGAATTTTCCGAATCAAAGATTACAATATTTGTCTATATCGATTTACACGCTTTTATCGATGTATGACGGGATTTACAATTTGAGTACTAGCCTATTACAATTTACAATCTACAAATCGAACTCTACGTAATTGGTCACGCGAGTTGAGAATCGTCTGTAGAAAGAGTTGAAAGATCGGTTTTCAATCAAGGATTTGATATGGATTAATTAAGCTCAATATCTTAAGGCTTGTATTGTGTAAGAGTTAGAGAGAGAGAAACAATGCAAGGGGTCAATTTATAGAATACATGACCCCTTCAAATGTACAGTTTTATGTACATTCCGTTCGAACTGAATAAAACTTTCGTTCGGACGGAACATAAGTCAAACTAGCCGTTATAATGTAATAATTCAAAATCCGACACTTCCGTTCGAACTGAAGGGAGTCTTCTGTTCGAACTTAAGGGTAGTCCGTTCGAACTGAAGGGAGCCTATTTTTAGATGAAGTTTGCACCTCATTCTTTCCCGTTCGAACCATGGACGTCTCGTTCAAACGGAGTATGGGATTCCGTTCGAATGGATTGGTGGCTCCGTTCAAATGGAACGCTTGTTGGTTTGCTATTGCAAACTCAAGCCGTGGGACATGTTTGCTTCCGTTCGAACTAAAGTAAGTTTGTTTCCAAACTATCAGTGGGACATGTTGCTTCCATTCGAATTGAAGGTATGTTCCGTTCGAACTGTAGTAAGTCTGGACATACTTTGCAACCTTTTCGTTTATCGCGTTTTGAACATATTAAATATTCTTGATTGAGATTAATAATCTAATTAAGTCTAGGGATGCCTATAGGGATATTTTTGTGAGTGTATGATATCCCAACTCGCGAAAGTCTTCAAAGTCTTGATTCTTCACTTGAGTGAATACTTCCGTCTTGATTATTCACTATTTGAATGTTGATTCTTCACTTGACGATCTTCTTGAAAATAATAACCTTTTTCTTCAAAATAATCACCACATTTGCTTGTCCAAATACTCACATTTGCATATGTAAGTATGCATGTTCTTTTGATCTCGTTTACGGGTCATACCTATATCTTATTTCTTACGAATGACACTTAGCAAATTGATTAGTAGTATCGATATTGTTTTGAGATAATCAAATCATAAATTTGAACCAACAAACTTCACTTTTTGATTTCTTTCAAAACAATATCGATTTGGAAAGTTAAATCGATTACCGAGTAACTTTGCACATAGTTTTATCTTCTCCCTTTTTTTGAAATGGATCAAAAAAGATTTGAACCAACTATACGCAAAGCCCCCCCTACATACAAGCTCCCCCTCAATAGTTGCATCTAACAATTTTTTGGGCTTGGGTAGATGATTTTCACAAAAAATTATTTGTAATTTGAGGTTTATCTATTTGATTGTGATATTCATGATACTCGAAAACTTGAAAGATGCATATGTTGGAATTTGAATTTTAATAAATTTAATTCTTGAAATAAAGCATACCTAGCTTGGGTTGTAGTGTCGAGAGTTGAGCGAATGGTAGAGGTTTTGTAAAGATTTGATCTATCATGTCTATCTTTTCGAGTTTTACGTCCTATTGAGCATTGCTTTGCGGTGTTTGCTCTTCAACAATGTCGATGGTGAGATCGTCGAGGTTGTGTACAACTGGTTGGGATGCATGAGAAATCTCGACTTGTACCCCTTCTTGTGTACATATATTTAAAATACCTTCCTCGTCCTCTTTGTGAGTTTAATCAAATTGAACGTGTACGGATTTACATACAATCAGAGAATATTTTATGTAAACACAATATGCTTTACTTAACGGAAAAATCACGATGAAGTTAGGCACATATATACGAAATTTCTTTTAGCTAAACTTAAAAGAAAAATTGAACCAATATGAATTCTTGTATTCGAGGCTAGACACTTGGTCGAGTAGACGAAATATTCCTTTCTTCTCGAAGCTAGAGAACTTATCCAAACTTTAACACTTTTTATAGAGAACTTATCCAATACAACATCGGATCATGCGCCACTTAAATTAACTATTATATCACAAGAGAGTGTCGAAACATTTTCAGATTTGATAGATTCTGGCTTAGAAACGAGGAGATAGCAAAAGGGGCCATTCTTGGCGATTCTCCATCGATATCAAACTTTAACTCAACCTAAGATTTAATCAATTTTTATAGAACTGAAGGACTTGGTCCCTTTCAACAAGGGGTCTTTATACCATTTTCCTTCCTTGTACAAATCGATTTGCAAAGATGAGTTGAGGTGGTAATCACCTGAGTTTCTCTGCCGGAGATTTGGTTGTAAACTCTTCTTAATTAGCTTCTTAAATCAAATCTTGAATCACCCCCATTCGAGTAAAAAAGTTAAATTTGTAATTATGATAAATTTAACTATTTAAGGTATGAACAGCTTAATTAAGAGGCCATTTACTGTGTCCCCCATTTCTCCACTATTCACGATATGGAGGGACTAATTGAAATTTTCCAAAATTGTATCCGATGAATTGTATTAACCGTTAATTGAAATTATTAATTATGTTGATGACTAATACAATTGTATTACGTGTTAATTACATTTGAATTAATCGTTAATTCAAAACACAATTAACCGTCAATTGAAATGAAAGGTACGAATTGGAAATGGATATTAATACCATACCCCCACTATTCACCATATCGTGAATAGTGGAGGAAATCTCGGGGCATAGTATAATTTCCCCTTAATTAATTAGCAGGTACTTTTTTGTACCCTGAGGTCAAAGCCGTCCAAGCAAATTCACATGGTGCATTCTTCACAACTTCAATCACCATTTGTCATTTACACATGTTAAAATTATTATGATAAGAATAATGAAGATCTACTCTCAAAGACTGGACAGAAGAAATAATAGTTATTAATAATGTTCATATGATTTGGTCAATACAATTTCAGCAAAGACAAATATTACATTGATTTTGCAGCTGACCATCTTTTGGTTTTTCTAATTAAATTATATTTTCTTTTCTTTTTCTCAAAGCCAGCTTATTTCCCAATACAATATTCATTCAAACATGTTGTCTATAATGTATTCTGTAAATATTCAAAATCTCTATTTTATTCAGAAATGTCACGATGAATCATTTTTAAAATCACCCATGATGCACGTATATGAATACAAATATCATATCCAATCCGATACGCTATGTTACAATAATTTTTAAAGACGTGTACTTTATTATATATATATATATATTATTTTTATTAATATATTAAATATTAAATTTTCAATTTGTAACTAGATATTTAAATATTCGGTAACGTGTTAAATGTTATATGTTTAACATAGGGGATTTCTTAAGGATAACTATAATTGCAATATCATCTTGTAAACTAAATGCTTGTTATATCAAATTATTTATTCATCTTGTCATTCTTTTGTTTTGATTCAAAATTTGAGATTGTTTATTGTATATTTCAAGTAAAATTTGAGTTATCTGTGTAACATAGAAAATCACCCAATAAATATATCCAATAAGATGAGAAATAATAACAATTTTCTCCTTACTTACTATTATGAGATTCTGAAATTATTCAGTAATTTTGTGCTATTTTCTTTAATGTGTATATATGATAAATTGGGTACTATACATATACATGAGTGCACATCATTTTGAAGTAAAAAGATCAACATTTGAGGTAATACTAGCTAGTTATAATTAATATCTAATTGAAATATATTAATCTAGTGACAATAATTCAATTGCGTGTCGTATGATTTAGATTTGGGCCTACAATGTAACTTAAAACAAGAACAAATGATCTTTTATGGGTCCCATAATTAAGTTACGAGACTTCAACAAAAAATAATCTTTTACATTTGTGGCGTATCTAACAAGAGACAGACCTAATTGAGAGAGAGAGAGAGAGAGAAGAGAGAGAGAGAGAGAGAGAGAGAGAGAGAGAGAGAGAGAGAGAGAGAGCACCTGAAAATGCATGGTTACATCTCCTTTAGTGTTTCTAAAATCTTCTACCTTAATGCAAATATTATATGCTCAAACTTTACTTTCAAAATATGCAAAGCATCTTCAAAGCCTGCTAAATTCAACATAATCTTAATCTTTACCACTTTTGAAGACCAAAATCTCTTTATCTAACTTAAAGAAGATCTTCTCATAAAATTATCCTAAAAGAGAAGCACAAAAAGATACCAAATAGAAGAGAGTACAATCTAATCTAAAACATGGATCATAGAGTTCAATCATCTTTTATTTTAGTTCCTTTTTCCCCTTTCTCCCATTGTCCATATGATCATCAAAACCTAACTTGCTATCGCTAACCCTAAACCTTTACCAAAATTCACCATTTTGAACCAAGTCCAATAGCACACGAAGAGAAGTAACATGACGATCGCACTATGTGTCGTTTTCCAAAAATTATCAATCTTCCTCTAGCTTCGAAAGAATAGCCGTAATGAGCGAATGTTGTCTTTCAGCACGGGATTCAGCGCGTGCGCTTCTCGTTTCTTCTCTCTCTCTCCACCGCCTCGCCATGGCCATTCTCTCCTCGCACAAACCGATCATAGATGTCCTCCACTTCTCTTCTCTGTCTCTCCTCTCGGCCTCTCTCGCTTCGGTCTCCTCGACCCACTTCATCTGGATCTCGATCTGCTGTTTGGCAATAGCCTGCAATGCCATCTTCACCTCCAACTCTATCCCTCCTTTCCTTTTCTCTATTACTTTTCGTTTCTTTTTGCCTCTCTCTTCGGTGGTCCTTTGTTCGTGTTCATCATCGTCTTCATCTTCCTCTTCCTCGTCATCTTCATCTTCATTCCATTCTTTTCCTTTTCCCTTTTTGTTGTCTACAATGAACGACCTATCCATTCTTCTTGAGAATATCTTTCTCATTTCTTCGTAGAATGGAAATTGTTTTCCTGCATCGTCCATTGCCTCGCTCCCCTATATAAACAAGCAACCGAACTATTTAATAAAGTTACATGCAATAGATTTCAAAAATATTCCAACTTTTTCCCCCCCTCATGAGTGGGTCTTTCAGAAGAAAAATGTGACATACCAAGCAATGAACATGTTTTAATTAAAAAGATATACTAAAAATCCTTCTTTTTATTTTGGATTTCATTCCAAACGAAAATGCCAAAGACTAACAGTTTACCAATCAAGATCAATTGTAAATATCATTTAGTTTTCTTTTATTAAATAAAAAATCATTCAATATCATATTGATCTTTATTAATATTTCAGATCGATAACATTTTTACCTTGAATCGAGTAACTAGATTCTTCCACTTAGACTTGCACTGATCAGGTGTGCGATGGAATCCTTTGAGCTGAAGCCGTGCTGAAATAGACTCCCAAAGGGGCTTGTTTCGCTTCGTTGACATGAAACTATAATCCAGATCGGCACGGATCGATAAAAACTCGGCTGTCTCGGTATGAGTCCATTGAGGCAATCTCTCTCGATCGATTGATTCTTGCTGTACCGGTTGTGGGTGTTGTAAAAGATGGGGTAACTGAGTTGATACTGTCTGTACCACTGGAATTCTTTGGTGGGGGATTGATAGGTATGGATTAGTGGTGAAGTTAAAGTGTTCGAAGTGTTCTTCCATTAGCAAAGTGAAGAGAGAGAGAGAGAGAGAGAGAGAGAGAGAGAAGAGAGAGAGAGGGAGGTGTGAAGGCTAGGGAGGGTTTCTTTCAAGAGAGAGAGAGAGAGAGGGAGAGAGAGAGAGAGAGAGAGGAGAAAGGGGAGGTGGGAGGAGAGAGAGAGAAGGGAGGGGAGGTGGGGTAGAGAAGGAGAAATCGGAGTCATAGTCATTGCAAAATCTGTCAACGCGGAAACTGCTTGCTTTCCCATTACTTTTTTTTTTTCTGTGAATTGCATCCTCTCCTTTTCTTCCAAACAAGAGTCAAGAGTTCAAATTTATTTAGTGTGTAGTAATTTCTTTATGTGGGTTTAAATTACTTTGTGATGTTGGTGTGCTGAAAAAATATATTGTATATATGCTTAATTTAGTTCTATACATGATGTATAACAATGTTACAGAAATCGTTAGGCGTTAGTCGGGTGGACGGACACCGTCTAACGCCTAGAGGGATTAATCGGAAATTAATCGGTTCTAGACGAATTTGTAATTTTACATAATTTTTGTCATATTTTTTAATTTATATATATTATAATTATAATTTGTGCTATAAATTTTTATACTAAAAATAGTGTATATGAATTTTATTTGAGACAACATCCAAACAAATCATAACATGAAATCTACAACATAACATTAACACAAATCCAAATAAATTACAAAATAAAATTACTGACATATCAACACATTCTAACAGGTATCATAATCATTTCCATCCTCCTAAAACGGACTGTGAGCGTAAAAAAAATGCACAAAGAAAAAAAAACTAAACATTAAAAAAAAAATGAGTTGTGGGCATAAAAAAATAAAAGTAAAAAAACAGAAATTTAAATGGGTTGGGCCTAGGTGGAATTATTCGGTATTTAGACGGACTTAGGTGGAATTTCGTCTAGACAAGAACTAATATGACAGACCCGAACGTTTAGACAGCGTCTAGTGCCTATACGACCGTCTAGACCGATTTTTACAATCATACTGTATAGTAGTCAATTTGCTGCAACGATGTGGGGTGATCTCCTGTTTGCAATAACGAGAGAGGAGAAAAAGATTGTTGGATAATTTATGTGTGCATCAATGGATAGATGTGGTGCATTGCATGCGTATGATGTGGCGTCATGCTTACGAGTCGACGTGTCTTGCTTCCTAAGTTTCCTTCTAATTAATCCAATGGTGGCGAACCCTTCATTACTATTATTGGATCAGTGTAATGGTGGGGAAACCTTATTCATCAGGCAAATGAATCTTTTTTTACATGGGGTTAAATATTCAGCTTCCGAACTCAAAATAACTCCTTTGACAACGAGATGCAAAAACAGAGGAAGTAAATTGATTAATATTATTAATGAATTTAATTAACAATTTAATTGGTTATTTAATTTAATTAATACGTTAATTAACATGTATTAATATTTACATATTCTAAATTATTTACGTGTCAATTAAACGTGACGATTAATATTTAATTGAATGAATTAAAGAGGCTAATCAATATATTTAACCATTTTTTTGCCATCTCATAAAGAATGTCGGGATGTGTTTGGAGGGTCAACTATACTTTTCCTATTTGCATAAAGGTTCCGCATAAATAATTTACAATGATATGACTCGTTACATATTCTTCTTGAAAAATATCAGTTATCATGATTATGTTTCATTATGTTTCATTCCATCTTTTTGATACATTATATTGAGGTCATATGTGGTGCCTCTCAAATTCCCCCGGCATTCTTTATATCATCAATTTACCAACCCACTTATTTTGGACCCATCTTTATGCAATTTCTTCATGCCACCCCATCACAACTCATGTCACATCATCACAATTATTTCAACCATTAGATTATTATATGTGCCAATATACGAACCATAGATTAATTTTTGATTTTGTGTGATTATGTTTTATTTGTAGATATTTATTTGTCCCTTATTTTACACATACTTTTAAGCAATTTTAGAAGGCCACATCACCTTACACTGATGACGTGTCAAAATATTATTTATTAGGTTCATGTTGCACCAATTGTATTTGATTTTGAAGTTTTTCACAATATGTTACATGATCAATTGTGAATACAAATTGAATGTGAAGAGTTTAAGTATCTAACATTAATAAATTAATATATAATATCATAAATACATCAAATATTGTTAGTATTTTCGTAATATAATTTAAAAAAATTAAGAAATATATTCGCTTGAATTTTATCTTTATTTTGAGATCCGTATTATCATATATTTAATATTTTTATATAACTTAAAATTATGAAAATAATTATGTAAAAAAAGATATAAAAATAAATATAATTACATTAATAACTTGTAAACCTAATAATTATTATTTTTAAAACTATAATTGATAAAAATTGCACATACTACTAAGTATGTTATTATCATATATTCAATACTTTTTTCTAACATAAAATTATGAAAACAATGATGTAATTTTTTTTATAATTACATTAATGACTTATAATCCTAATTATTATTATTTTAAACATATAATTGAAAAAAATTGCACATCTTAATTAATATTATTATTTTTAAAACAATTATGTTATATTTGTACTTTTACTTAAAACAGTTTCATGTTAATCTCTAAAAAAAATAATGAAATATATTTATTTACTAAACACAAATAATTTCTTTAACTTATATAATATTTTTCAATAATAAACATGAAACATAAAAATTATCAGAGACAAATAATTTTTTTAAATTTTTACAATGTTATTATTCTTAATTTTAGATATGAAAATTTAGAATATCATATGGTTTTGATTTTTGTTTATGTCCACGCATGTTGTTTTATTATTTTATACCGATATTTGTTCATTTTTGTATATGTTGTATTAAAATACTAAATAAATATTTCGCAATGTGTCATATTAAAAAATAATATAATAATTTTGTCATAATCAAACTTTCTTAATCAATATGATATTTGTTTTTATAAAGTCTTATATTTGATTCCGAAAAATCATAACTATATATTATGTGCATGATAAATCAAATGAAACAAAACCGCCGCGAAGCGCGGATAATCTCCTAGTTAACAATTAATTTACGTGGTAATTAACAAAAATACACTCCATTAACGATTAATTGATATATAATCAAAGTACATATGAGTTAACAATTCTTAATTAATATCAATTAATCGTTAATATAATGTCTTTTTTTTGTTAATTATCATGTTAATTAATTGTTAATTGATGATATAGATGATGTTGGAGTGAATCTGAGTACCATAATATAATTATCCTATTATATTTGAGGTTTTTTAGGATGTCTCTTCATTTCCTGCACACTTTGTTGATGTGACATTTATCAACTCAATTAACGATTAATTCATATTTATTAATTATCGAATATTTCTAACTAATCTTTAGTAGATAAAGATCTTAATTGCGTATTAAATTTTTTAATGACTATAAATTAATTATTAATTAACTTTGCTAATTGAAGATTAACCAACTCATGATGACTCATCATGAATTGGTGGAGAAATGGGATGAACAAAGTATAATATTTCATTATATATTTACCATTAAAACAAGTTCATTGGCAAAACTAACACTGTAATAGTTTAGTTTAAGATCTTGTTGTTTCGTCAAATAGCTTGACATAACATAAATATGTTTCGTTATATATCTTGGCGAAACAACTAAAGATAGATTTTTTATGCTAACATGGATTTAGGTTGTTTCGCCGAGTCCTTGGCGAAACTTGAATCATGCAATCTTGATTTTTTGATCTATACCTCTTTTCAGACTCCCATACTGAGTGAGAAGTGGGCGGGAGTATCAATTCAGATGTTTCACCAAAGTGTATGGCGAAACAACTCTGAAACCATGAATTTTAGGATTTGGCAGCATTGTTTTTTGTTACAACTTCAACATTTTTTGTGATCAGTTTAAATACAAAATTAGAAAATTATTAAAAAAAAAAAGTTCTAGAATTTTTAAAGTACTCTAATTTGAATATTTTGTTTGTAATTTCCAGTTATATCATTTGTCCTCTCAAATTCGTTCACAAGAATGCTTGTTTATTTTAATGGTTATGTCACAATTCCAACAATGTTTTTTCGCAACTTCAAACATTACTTTCCACCATTTTGATTAAGAATTAGAAAATAATTATAATACTGCGATTTTAGATAATTTTAAGTACTATAATATGGATATCTTATTTGTAATGTTCAATTAGCATCCGCCCTCTCAAAATCGTCCACAATAATGTTAATTTATTTGTAGGTCATGTCACAATTTCAACAATGTTTTTTCTGGCAACTTCAACGTTGTTTTTAACCACTTTTGATTATGAATTAAAAATGTTATAATACGAAAGTTTTAGATCATTTTACTATAATATGGATATCTTGTTTATAATTTTCACTTGCGTGAACTAGTATATTTCTTGATGTGTTCTCCGTTCTACGATATAATAAAACATGACAATATATGATAAAAACATAAAACAACGCAATCCACACCATCAAAATAGATCACAACATCCTAGGCACAATTCAAATACCATCACAAAAACAAAACAAGGGACACAATCACAAAACAAGGTACATAATCAATGACGAGCACGTCCACTTCGAGCAACAGTAGCACGTGCACGTCCATGTCCACGTCCGCCCCGTTGGGTACGTCCGTACGTAGCCATTATGGCTCTGTATGGAGCCATGAGGGCCTTTAATGAATGAATTTCATATACATATTCCATATCCCTCATCTCGACGAAGAATATATTTTTTTTGCATGTTTTAGAGTTTACTTTTTGCAAAATTCTTAAAAAAAAATACAAAATTGGTATATGTTTGTCTTCAATTACGATGTTTTTTTTAGAAAAACCATGAAATTCTGAAATTTGCTTGTTTTGGACAACAATTTTAACATTTTTTTGGGAAAAAAATGCGATAGATAACTTTTTTTGAAGGCGTTAACCTTCACTTTTTGCAATTGACATTCTTTAGAAAAATATGATAACTGCATTTTTTATGGGTGTTAGACTTCAATATTCGAAGATATTTGAAATATTTGAAAATTTGCATTTTGTTATTACAGAAAAACATAAAAATATTCTTATAGAACATGCCAATTCTAAAATTGATGTTCTAGAAGATTATTTTAATGTTTTGTAAGGTGTTAGATTAACTTTTTGCATTTTCTTGACTTTTTTGAAAAATTAGAAAATTTCGTTGGGCTAGTTTTCAATTATAAAGTTGTTATAGAAAAACATGAAAACTGAATATTTTGCTCATTTTAGACATCAGTTTTGGCTTTTATTTGAAAAATATGATTTTTTTCAGGTGTTATACTTTACTTTTTGCATTTCGCAAAATTCTTGGGAAAAATAGATATTTGAATGTGGTAGTATTCAATGAGAGTGTTTTCTGAATTAATAATGAAAATTGTACGAAGTTTTTTGAAAAATATTATAACATAAATATTTTGAAGGTGTTAGACTTTACTTTTCGCAAGAATTTTTTGAAAAAATAGAATTTGTGTGCGTTAGTATTCTATTACGGTGTATTTTTAAGATAACTTGGAAATTTAATATTTTGCTTTTCTTACACTTTTTCTTTTAAGAAAACATGATAATTGATTTTTGTAAAGGTGCTAGATTTCACTTTTTGCATTTTTCAGACATGTTTGAAAAATAGAAATTTGTGAGTGTTAGTCTTCTATTGCAGAGTATTTTCAGGACAAAATTAAAACTGAGTATTTTTCTTGTGTTAAACATCAATTTGAACATTTTTAAGATAATTGGCTAACTAACTTTTTGAAGGTTTTAGGCTTCAATTTTTTTCATTTATAAGCCATGTTTGAAAAAATAGAAATTTGTGTGTGTTAGTCCTCTATTACGGAGTATTTTTAGGACAACAAGAAATTTAGTATTTTACTCATGTTACACTTCAATTTCATTTTTTAAAAAAAATAGGATAATTTATATCTTTTGAAGGTTTAGGGTTTAGACTTCACCTTTTTCATTTTTAAGAAATGTTTGAAAAAATTGGAATTTGTGTGTGTTAGTCTTCTATTATGGAGTATTACTCAAACAACATTAAAATTGAGTATTTTGTTTGTGTTAAACATCAATTTGGATATATTTTTAGATATGATTTGAATTTTTTTAAAGGTGTTTGACTTTTCTTTTTCCATTTTTAGATTTTTTTTGCAAAATAGGAATTTGTGTGTGTTGGTCTTCTACTACAGAGTATTTTTAGAACAACATGAAAATTGAGTATTTTGCTCGTGCTACATATCAAATTGGATATTTTTTAGCTAATAGCATAATTGATTTTTTGAAGGTATTAGACATCACTTTTTGCATTATAAGAAATGTTTGAAAAAATAGAAATTTGTGTATGTAGTCTTCTATTACGGTGTATTTTTAAGATAACATGGAAATTGAGAATTGTTCTTGTGTTACACTTCCATTTTGATATCGTTTTACAAAATAGAATATTTTTTTAAAGGTGTTAGACTTCACTTTTTTCATTTTTAAGAAATGTTTGAAAAATACGAATTTGTGTGTGTTAGTCTTCTCTTACAGAGTATTTTCGAACAACATTAAAATTAAGTATTTTGCTTGTGTTACACATCAATTTGTATATTTTTTAGATATTTGGATAATTTATTTATTTGGAAGGTATTAGACATCACTTTTTGCATTTATAAGAAATGTTCAAAAAAATAGAAAATTGTGTATATTAGTATTTTTAAGATAACATGGGAATTGAGAATTTGTCTTGTGTTACACTTCAATTTTGACATTTTTTTTACAAAACAGTATATATTTTTAAAGGTGATAGACTTCACTTTTTGCATTTTTAAGAATGTTTGAAAAAATAGGAATTTTTGTGTGTTAGTTTTCTATTACGGAGTATTTTTCGAACAACATTAAATTGAGTATTTTTGTTGTGTTACACGTCAATTTGGATATTTTTTAGACAGTTGGATAATTTATTTATTTTTAAGGTATTAAACTTCACTTTTTTATTTATAAGAAATGTTTGAAAAAAATAGAAATATGTGTGCTATAGTCTTCTATTACGAAGTATTTTTAGGACAACCTGCAAATTTTGTATATTTTGTTCGTGTTACAATTCAATTTGAATTTTTTTTCTAAAATAGGATATTTCACATTTTTTTTAAGGTGTTAAACTTCACTTTTTGTATTTGTAAGATTTTTTTAAAAGTAGAAAAATGTGTGTGTGAATCTTCTGCCAAGGAGTATTTTTCGGACAACATGAAAATTTAGTATTTTGCTCGTGTCACACTTCAATTTGATTTTTTTAGAAAATTGTAAAATTGATATTTTTATGAAGGTGTTCGACTTCACTTTTATGCCTTTTAAAGAAATGTTTGAATATAGAAATTTGTGTATATTGGTCTTCTATTATGGTGTATTTTTAAAATAACATGGGAATTGACAATTTTTCTTGTGTTACACTTCAGTTTTGACATTATTTTACAAAATACAATTTTTCTTCTATTATGAGTATTTTGCTCGTGTTAAACATACATTTTTTGAAGGTGTACTTTTAAGATTGAGTATTATGGTGTACTTTTAAGATAACGTGGGAATTGAGAATTTTTCTTGTGTTACACATTAATTTTGACATCTTTATACAAAATATAATATTTTTTTAAAGGCGTTAGACTTCACTTATTTTATTTTTCAGAAATGTTTGAAAAATAGGAATCTATGTGTGTTAGTCGTGTATTACGGAGTATTTTTAGGAAAAAATAAAAATTGAGTATTTTGCTCGTGTTAAACATAAATTTGTAAATTTTTTAGATAATTGAATAATTGATTTTTTTGAAGGTATTAGACTTCAATTTTTCCATTTATAAGAAATGTTTGAAAAAATAGAAATATGTGTGTGTTAGTCTTCTGTCATGGACTATCTTTTGGACAACGTGAAAATTTAGTATTTTGCTCATGTTACACTTCAATTTGATTTTTTTTTAGAAAATATGACAATTGATATTTTTTTGAAGGTGTTCGACTTCAACTTTTTGCATTTTTAAGAAATCCTTGAAAAAATAGAAATTTGTGTATATTAGTCTTCTATTACGGTGTATTTTTAAGATAACGTGGGAATTGAGAATTTTGCTTGCGTTAGACTTCATTTTTGACATTACAAAATAGAATATTTTTTTAAAGTGTTAGACTTCACTTATTTCATTTTTATGAAATGTTTGAAAAATGGGAATTTGTGTGTGTTAGTATTGTATTATGGAGTATTTTTCCAACAACATTACAATTGAGTATTTTGCTTGTGTTACACGTCAATTTGGATATTTTTTAGATAGTTGGATAATTTATTTATTTTGAAGGTATTAGACTTCAATTTTTTGTATTTATAAGAAATGTTTGAGAAAATAGAAAAATATGTGTGTTAGTCTTCTGCCATGGAGTATTTTTCGGACCACGTGAAAATTTAGTATTTTGCTCGTGTTACACTTTCAATTTGATTTTTAGTAGAAAATTGGACAATTGATATTTTTTTGAAGGTGCTCGACTTCAATTTTTTGCATTTGTAAGAAATGTTTGAAAAAATAGAAATTTGTGTATATTAGTCTTCTATTACGGTGTATTTTTAACATAACATGGGAGTTGAGAATTTTTCTTGTGTTACACTTCAATTTTGACATTTTTTTAAAGGTCCTAGAATTCACTTTTTTGCATTTTTAAGAAATGCTTGAAAAATATAAATTTGTGTATATTAGTCATCTATTATGGTGTACTTTTAAGATAACTTGGGTATTGAGTATTTTGCTTGTGTTGCTCATCAATTTTGACATTTAAGAAAAAAATAGAATAATTTTTTAAAGGTGATAGACTTCATTTTTTACATTTTTAAGAAATGTTTGAACAAAAAGGAATTTGTGAGTGTTAGTATTCTATTACGGGGTATTTTTAGGACAAAACTAAAATTTAGTATTTTGCTCGCATTAAACATCAATTTGTACGTTTTTGAGATAATTGGATAATTTATTTATTTTGAATGTATTAGACTTCACTTTTTGCATTTATAAGAAATGTTTGGAAGAATAGAAATATTTGTGTTACACTTCAATATGAATTTTTTTCTAAAATAGGATAATTCGTATTTTTTAAGGTGTTTGATTTCACTTTTTGCATTTTTAAGAAATTTTTGAAAAAATAGAAATTTGTGTGTGTTAGTCTTCTATTACGGTGTATTTTTAAGTTAACTTGGAAATTTAGTATTTTGTTTTTCTTACACATCAAGTTTGACATTTTTAAGAAAAAATGATAATTGATTTTTGTAAAGGTGATAGACTTCACTTTTTGCATTTTGTAGAAATTATTGAAAAAATAGGAATTTGTGAGTGTTAGTCTTCTATTACAGAGTATTTTTAGGACAAAATAAAAATTGAGTATTTTGCCCGTGTTAAACATCAATTTTTACATTTTTAGATAACCAGATAATGGAATTGTTTTTAAGGTGTTAGACTTCACTTTTGACATTTATAAGAAATGTTTGAAAAAATACAAAAATGGGGGTGTTAGTCTTCTCTCATGGAGTATTTTTCGGTACAACGTGAAAATTTAGTATTGGCTCGTGTTATACTTCAATTTGATTTTTTTTAGAAAATTTGACAATTGATATTTTATTGAAGGTTCAACTTCACTTTTCTTATTTTTTAAGAAATGCTTGAAAAAATAGAAATTTATGCATATTAGTCTTCTATTACGGTGTATTTGTAAGATAACATGGGAATTGAGTATTTTGCTTGTGTTACACATCTATTTTGACATTTTTTTTACAAAATAGAATATTTTTTTCAAAGGTGTTAGACTTCACTTTTTTGCATTTTAAAAAATATTTGAAAAATAGGAATTTGTGTGTGTTAGTCTCCTATTACGGAGTATTTTTCGAACAAAATTTAAATTGAGTATTTTTCTTGTGTTACAAATTAATTTGGATATTTTTTAGATAGTTGGATAATTTATTTATTTTGAAGGAATAAGACTTCAGTTTTTGCATTTATAAGAAATGTTCGAAAAAATAGATATATATGTGTTATAGTCTTCTATTACGAAGTATTTTTAGGACAACATGCAAATTTAGTATATTTTGCACGTGTTAAACTTCAATTTGAATTTGTTTCTGAAATCGGACAATTTTTTTTTTAAGGTGTTAGACTTCAGTTTTTGCATTTTTAAGAAATTTTTTAAAAAATATAAATTTGTGTGTGTTAGTCTTCTATTACGGTGTATTTTTAAGATGACTTGGAAATTTAGTACTTTTCTATTCTTACACAATTTTGTCATTTTTTAGAAAACATGATTATTCATTTCTTTAAAGGTGAGGACTTCACATTTTGCATTTTTTAGAAATGTCTGAAAAATTGGAATTTGTGAGTGTTAGTCTTCTATTACGGAGTATTTTTAGGACAAAATTAAAATTTAGTATTTTGCTCAAATTAAACATAAATTTGTACATTTTTTAGATAATTGGATAATTGATTTTTTTAAGATGTTAGGCATCACTTTTTGAATTTATAAGAGTTTGAAAAACTAGAAAAATGTGTGTTTTAGTCTTTGTCATGGAGTATTTTTCGGACAACATGAAATTTAGTATTTTGCTCGTGTTACACTTCAATTTGAGTTTTTTTAGAAAATTGCACGATTAATATTTTTTTGAAGGTGTTGGACTACGTTTTTTTGCATTTTTAAGAAATGTTTGAAAAAATAGAAATTTGTGTATATTAGTCTTCTATTACGGTGTATTTTTTAAATAACATGGAAATTGAGTATTTTGCTTGTGTTACACTTCAATTTTGATATTTTTTTACAAAATAGATATTTTTTTAAAGATGTTAGACATCACTGTTTGCATTTTTAAGAAATGTTTGAAAAAATAGGAATTTATGTGTGTTAGTCTTCTATTACGGAGTATTTTTCGAACAACATTAAAATTGAGTATTTTACTTGTGTTACACATCAATTTGGATATTTTTTAGATAGTTGGATAATTTATTTATTTTGAAGGTATTATTAGACTTCACGTTTTGCATTTATAAGAAATGTTTGGAAAAATAGAAATATGTGATTTATAGTCTTCTATTACAAAGTATTTTTAGGAGACAACATGAAAATTTAGTATATTTTGAACTTGTTACACTTCAATTTCGTATTTTTTAAGGTGCTTGACTTCACTTTTTGCATTTTTGAGAATTTTTTAAAAAATTATATATTTGTGTGTTTTACTTGTCACACCCCAAATTAAAATGGAAAATGGTGCGGCAACCCGCCAGTATACAACCTCGTATACCACAGGCTCTTATATGATAATTTCACAAAAACATAAATACCACAACTCGAAAACAACGACACACACATATATATACATATGCATCACCATAACGTACACAAATGAACACAAAAAAACCTAGCGGAAGCATATAAACACATACGCGACTTAAACAAACACAAAACTAAATAAGTCGCAGCAACAAAAGGATCTCTTGGCCAGAAACGGAAATAAACTAATATACACAAGATGGAGATTCCGCGATGAAAACGAAACCGTCGAACTCACACTCTAGATACCCGTCGCCCCGGATGATCTGTCCACCGTACCTAGACTCAAAACATTCAAATAAAATGGTTAGTCACGGAAGTGACTAAGTGAGTGAGTTTTGAGCCTAGCTTATTAAGATCGACCTTATACATGGCTAGCCAAAAATCTCGCTCGAAAATAATCAAATCATAAATCATATATGTATATAAGTATTTCTCAAATACTTGCCCCGGGTTTTTCGAAATCAAAATTCCTTACCTTCATATCTAATCATATACATACTATAATGGTTTTACCCGGGGTGAGGGCGCAAATAACTCTAGATTGAAGTGCCAACCCGCGCTGATAGCAAGTCACACACGGGCTGGAACAAATCCAAAAGCTCGGGAAGCGCGAATTCCCTAAAAATGAGCTGACGACAGGATATCCATGCGCCACAGCCAGACCCCTCATGGGACTGGACTTTGCACTACATCAAGATTGCTACGCAATTCCCTCCAAAGAGCGCCACGGGGTCACGCGACACTACACCTAACAAACTTAAACATACCGGAGGAGCCGCGTAATGTTCACATATGATCCTCTTTCAAAATCGTAAGCCCGTATTACATTTTATCAATGTTTTAAATTGCGATATTGCGGTCCATTGCGGTCGGGTCTTTTTTGCAGCGGATTGCGTTTGCGGGCGCAATTGCGGCGCAATAACCTTATTGCGGACAGTCGTTGCGATAAAAAATTATGTAAAAATAATAGTTTGTTTAAATATATTTTTCACAATATTTTTTATCACCAATAATATCATAAAATTTTCTTTTTAATTTTCTTCTAAAAAGAATAAAAAAGTTGATTGTCCATGAACTTTTTCAATGTAAATAAAAGTTGATCATAAAATTTCCATTAAAATAGAAATTATACGGGATCTTTGAAATTGTATTTTGTTGAAGAAATTTTTTGTCGACATCCTAAAAATATCAAAACACTATAACTCAAATTTTAAATCTAAACATAAATGAAATACAATCAAAATTACTAAATTCATACATTTAAAGATGAAAATGACACATTTTAGAAGTTATATACGTTATGAGCATATTTTATCAAATATTTTGATAATAAAACATATAAACTAAGTATTAAATAATCACAAAATTTATGTTATAATATTTATATTAAATAATTCTCGATAAAATTACTTTAACGTGTATTTTGTGTTTAATTTAGGGTAAAAGACAAAATTTCACAAATTCAAGCCCATCACTGCATTCCTCTCTTCGAGACGAGCGATTTCGATATAAATTTCATGTAATTTGGTGGAAGGATGAAAAAATTACAACGATTTGAATATTATCCGCAATATCATCCGATATATCCGCAATATTACCGATATCTCGCCGATATCTCGCCGCAATTTCCGCAATATCGGAAAAACGCTATATGCCGCAATATTTCGTTGCGAAATTGCGATTCTAAATCCCAGGCCGCAATATCCGCAATATCGCCGCAATATCGCCGCAATTTTAAACACTGCATTTTATCAAACTCAAATTCTACATACATATATATGATCAAATCTACATAATATACATTTTGTGATATAACACGGTTTTTAAAGCAAAATACGGATTTTTAAAGCGAGAACCCTAGACTATCATGTAAGGTCTAGAAACACTCGCAATTGTATTTTTAATAAGAGAGAAGTGAGAGTAGCACTTACCTAATGCAAAGAAACTTGACAAACAAGAGATTAATCGAAACGGCGCACAAGATGGACTGAAAATGGAGAAACTCGAAACTCGAAACTTGGATGGAATTCTTCTTTTGATCTTGCCAACTCGCACAACTCAACCTCCTGAAGATTATGACACTTTTCGTTTTGCGAAATCTTCTCTTTTCCTTGATTTCTCTTCTTTTTCTTTCTTCTTTTCTTAGGGTTTCATGAATGAATGATGTGTTCTAATGGATAGGGAATGGGTGAGGTGTGGGGCGCACGATTAATGAATGGGTGATGAGGTGGATGACACATTTCATACATACCCATAAAACTATCATAATTGCAAACCATTCAATTTACACCTATTTGAGGTTAATTTTGCAAACTCCTTATTTTGGATTATTAATGGTTTGCTCCTTTTGCAAATAAGACCCTATAATATATTTATTTAAATAACCCAAAAAAAAATGAAATTACGATTATACCCTTTTGACGACTTTGACGCATAAGGAGTCGGTTTTGATCGTGGGAATTTATATATTTAACATGGGTCTTATATTCTGAGAATTTAGGAATAATAACCAACAAATATCAAAACCCTATGTTTGATATTTATTACATTGGTCTTTTATTAAAGTATATTTTTAAGATAACTTGGAAATTTAGTATTTTGCTTTTCTTACACTTCAATTTTGTCATTTTTTAGAAAACATGATAATTGATTTTTTTTTAAGGTGGTAGACTTAATTTTTTGTATTTTTCATAAATATTTGAAAAAATAGGAATTTGTGAGTGTTAGTCTTCTGTTACAGTGTATTTTTAGGACAAAATCAAAATTTAGTATTTTGCTCGCATTAAACACCAATTTGTACAGTTTTTAGATAATTGGATAGTTGATTTTTTTTAAGGTCGGATTTCACTTTTTGCATTTAAAAGAAATGTTTGAGAAAATAAAAAACTGTGTGTGTTAGTCTTCTGTCAGGGAGTATTTTTCGGACAACGTGAAAATTTAGAATTTTGCTCGTGTTACACTTCAATTTGATATTATGTAGAAAATTGGACAACTGATATTTCTTTCAAGGCTTTCGACTTCACTTTTGTGCATTTTAAAGAAATGTTTGAAAAAATAGAAATTTGTGTATATTAGTCTTCTATTACGGTGTATTTTTAAAATAACATGAAAATTCAGTATTTTGCTTTTGTTACACTTCAATTTTGATTTTTTTTTACAAAATATAATATTTTTTTAAAGATGTTAGACTTCACTTTTTGTATTTTTAAGAAATATTTGAAAAAACAGAAATTTGTATGTGTTAATCTTTTATTACGGAGTATTTTTCGAACAATATTAAAATTGAGTATTTTACAAAGGGAATTAGAAACCCTGGACAGCTATGTTTATGGACTGCTATGTTTACATAAGTATTTTACAAACCGAACACCGAATGAGAAATTTTCACTAATTTATTGGTTCAATATATTTGGGACCCACCGTATAAATTACATATTTATTCCATTTCAAGCATTTCGGTATAATTTGGGTGGTTTACTTCTGTAATTCAATATTTTTTTATTAGAAACCTAGTTGATTATTGGAATTCGACAAAATTTGCTTTCTTAAATTGTGCAGCTTACATGATATTTGGGGTTTCTTAAATTAGTCTCTAATTTCTTATTTCTTATAGTAACGGAATTATAAACCCTAGGTTCTCTTTAATTTTGTCTCTTCCGCCGCAATCTCCGCAATCTCCTTATAAACTCTTTTCCTCAAGAACGCACCCCTTTCTTCAAGAACGCCAAGGAGAAAGATCAGAAGCAAGAGTATAACGATAGGTATTTGTAAGTCCCTTTGTATATATCTCTGTTCTATTCTCTGATTCTCTTCTAGTTCGGCTTGTCTGTCCAAAGAAAACGTGAATTTATCATGATATTACCCCTAATTGCCCAGAAATTATGTTTTCACAGTTCAAATTAATTTTCTGTTAGAATGGCAATACTTGAATTAGTTATATATATGTCGCAATTTATGGAACGTTTATTTTTTCATCGATTATAGGGCAGCTTTGTTTCGGAGAGATTTACCAAAATGGCACACGCATCCGAAAGATCAGAACCAAGTTCTTTGGAAGAATCGGATAAGATAAGCACCCTTCCAAATGATGTGCTGGAAAAGATCCTTGCGTGTTTACCTCCTGAAGAGGCAGGACGAACCAGCATCTTATCAACAAACTGGAGGCGTACCTGGGAATCAATTCCTGGTTTTGTGGTATATTCTGATAATAATGTTGAACTTGTTCAAACTATACAAGTGGTTGATGAAATTCTCGCTCTCCGTAACCACCCGATTCATAAATTTGATCTTTTAATCAGCAAAAATCGCCCCCATGCCTTTGATATGCCTTGATGCCTTTGACAGGTGGATTGAGCACTTGTCAAGAACTGAAATTAGGGAACTCAGCCTTAATATGAGAACTTCCGGTCATAGTTATTTTATCGATATATACAAAATACATTCGAGTTTATTCTCGTGCAGTTCTCTGAGATTTCTCTGTATAAAAAATTGTCGAATCCAATTCCCTGTGGAACGACAAGAGTTTAAACTCGTTCACACCCTTGAACTACATTATGTTTGCATGTCTGGCGATGAAGTCGAGATGTTGACCTCATGCTGCCCCATGTTGGAGAATTTTACACTGCGTGAATGTTGGTATCCTTTCGGTCCTAATTCAAGAATTAGTGCACCAAATCTAAAAAAATTGCGTATGGATGGTTGGTTTCACTTTCTCCAACTAAGTACACCAAAACTGCTGCATCTTCGTATGGATTTTAACGCTGCGAAGGAAGACTTGGAACGGATGCAAGGAAAGCTCCCGATGATTGATCTTAACGAATTTTTTCGTGGCTTGCCTAATCTTGAAAAATTGGTCTTAAGAGATCAGTTCGCAAACAATGTAACCTATATTGTTATTTCAAAATATAGTTTTAAATGTTTGGTGTGGAACTAGTTTCTACTCCCTCCTTAACTCTTGATGATGCTGTTTATTCCTAACCCAAGTTTTTTCTTCAGTTATCCGATGCGGAGTTCGCTACAGAGAAGTTTATTCTCCCAAATTTAAAAGAATTGTGGTGGGGATTTCGATATTTGTATGAGAAGGAAGTCAAATTCATAGCACCCTTACTACATAATGCTCCTAATCTAAGAGTGTTGCACTTGGAGGTTTTTTTTTTAACAGTTATATTTTATTTATACACTAATTATTTTAATAATATTATATTAGAAATAACATTATTTTATTTCGTAACATTTTTACTGATTTTGTTGCAGAGTGTTTTGTTTGTATCCCAATATCAAAATTTCTGGAAGTCGATGAACGCACGAGATTTCTCACTCAAAAGCCTCCAAATTATGAATATCTATTTTTGCAATTGTGCAAGTCTTGATGCACTTCCATTTATAAAGTTTGTGCTAGGTTCTGCTTCAAATCTTTGTAAACTAATAATTAAAAATTTCAAGCATTATTGTAGTCAAAGACCTGCATTGTGCTTGAAAAAGAAAGTGTCGTATCTCAGAGTTCCTACAAGCGCTCAAATAATCTTCGAAGAGATTGTGCTTAAAGAAGAGAGAGGAGTTATCTCCAAGAGTTCAAACAAATACCCAAATCATCTTTATTTAGCATAGAAGAAAGTAATATTGTTGTCAAAGGAGAGAGTTTAGTTCGTTTTTTTGTTGGATTTACTTAATTGTTACAGATATATTTGTTTTAATAGTTCCAAGTCGTCGCATTCTTTATGTGGTGAAACCTATTTTACATTTCTTCTTGGTTGACAATTGTTTTTTCTATATCTAAAGCTCCATGTTTTTACCTTTTTTATGCGTTACTATTTTCGTTCTCGAGGCCACCAATATGTGGTTCACTTCTGTGAGTTTGTTTTGACAAAACATCAAACCAGTGTGTCAATTTGAATTGAACCGTGTTATAAAATTAATAAAATAGAAAGATAAATGAGAAGAGAGATTCAAGAGAATTGATATGAAAATCATGGAGAGAATTTATCTCTTGAATTCTTATGTACATCAAAATACAATGAGAGATCTTTTTTGTAGATAACATGAACTTGAGGGCCAAGTAACCCTAAAACTGGATGACCAAATAGCCCTAATATAATGCTATCAATATATACATACATTCATATTTATAACACTCCCCTTGAATATATTTGAGTTTGCACGTATAAGAAAATCTATATCGTTAAAAATCTTATCAGGAAAAATCCAGCGAGATAAAATTTTAATCAAGGAAAAGAGTGCAATGCGTATTAAGTCTTTTCCTGATTTATACAAATATCCTTGAGTTGACGAAGTGCAATTTTGTAGACCAATTTCTTGACGATTGTAGTTAGTAATGACTTGGTAAAAAAATCCGCTACATTATCACTTGATCCAATATGCTGAACATCTATCTAGCCATTCTTTTGAAGATCGTGCATTGAAAATAATTTTGATGAGATATGTTTGATTATATCTCATGTGATATAACCTTACTTGATTTGTGCGTTATATGTAGCATTATATTCATATATCACAATTGAGCTCGTGAATTGTTACTTGTTCCATGAAGTGTTGTAACTTCATTATGGGTCGGGTTCTTCACTAAAAGACCAATTATATTCGAATGTGGAATTTATGAATCAACAAAAAATTTCATTATCTTCTCCGTGATGAAACAATTATTCTTCCTATCAAGAGATTGATAATTATAAGTGAGATGGGTGACATTTAAATATTCATATATATATATGAATCGGTAGAAAGGAAATTAGAAACCTAGTTGATTATTGGGCTTGGACAAAATTGGCTTTCTTAAATTGTGCAGCTTAACAAATTAGTCTCTAATTCCTTTATAGAAACGAAATTATAAACCCTAGGCGCTCTTTAATTGTCTATTTCGCCGCAATCTCCTCAGAAACTCTTTTCCTCAATAACGCCAAGGAGGAAGATCAGAAGCAAGAGTATAACGTTAGGTATTTTTAAGTCCCTTTGTATATTCGTATCTCTGTTCTATTCTCTGATTCTCTTCTAGTTCGGCTTGTCTGAAAACGTGAAATTATCATGATATTACCCCTAATTGCCCAGAAATTATGTTTTCACAGTTCAAATTAATTTTCTGTTAGAATGGCAATACTTGAATTGGTTATGTATATGTCGCAATTTATGGAACGTTTATTTTTTTTCATCGATTATAGGGCACTTTGTTTCAGAGAGATTTACCAAAATGGCACACACATCCGAAAGATCAGATAAGATAAGCACCCTTCCAAATGATGTGCTGGAAAAGATCCTTGCGTGTTTACCACCTGAAGAAGCAGGACGAACCAGCATCTTATCAACAAATTGGAGGCGTACCTGGGAATCAATTCCTGGTCTTGTGGTATATTATGATAATAATGCTGCACCTGTTCAAACTGTAAAAATGGTTGATGAGATTCTTGCTCTCCGTGACCGCCCAATCCATAAATTTGATTTTTTAATGACCAAAAGTAGCCACCATGCCTTTGATAAGAATTGCCATCATGCCTTTGACAGGTGGATGCAGCACTTGTCAAGAACCGAAATTAGGGAACTCAGCCTTAATATGGGAACTTCTGGTCATCAAATACATTCAAGTTTATTCTTGTGCAGTTCTCTGAGATTTCTCTGTATAAAAAATTGTGAAATCAAAATGCCTGTGGAACGACAAGAGTTTAAACTTGTCCACACCCTTGAACTACATCACGTTCGCATTTCCGGGGATGAAGTCGAGATATTGACCTCATGCTGCCCCATGTTGGAGAATTTGACACTGCGTGACTGGGGGTTTGATAATCCAAGAATTAGTGCACAAAATCTAAAAAAAATGCATATCGATGGCTGGTTTCATTTTCTCCAACTAAGGACACCAAAATTGCTCCATCTTCGTATGGATTTTAACGCCCTGAAGGAAGACTTGGAGGCGCAGCTAAGAAATCTCCCTGTGATTGATCTTAACGATTTTTTTAGTGGCTTGCCTAATCTTGAAAAATTGGACTTAAGAGATGAGTTCGTATACAATGTAATTTATATTGTTATTTCGAAATATATTTTTAAATGTTTGGTGTGGAACCAGTTTCTACTCCCTCCTACTTTTTGATGATGTTTATTCCTAACCCCAGTTTTTTCTTCAGTTTCCAAATGCGGAGTTCGCTACAGGGAAGTTCCTTCTCCAAAATTTAAACGAACTGTGGTTGGACTTTAGATATTTCTGTGAGAAGGAAGTCAAATTCGTATCACCTTTATTCCACAATGCTCCTAATCTAAGAGTGTTGCACTTGGAGGTTTGTTTTTTTCACAATTCTATTCTATTTATATACTAAAAATTAGTATTTTAACAGTATTATATAAAAAAAATAACTTCACTTTATTATTATTTTCTTTAGTTTATTTCATTATATTTGCTGATTTTGTTGCAGAATACTTGGGTTGTATCCGAATCTCAAAATTTCTGGAAGTCGATGAACGCACAAGATTTCTCACTTCGAAGCCTCCAAATTATGAATATCTATTTTTTTAATTGTGCAAGGCTTCATGCACTTTCATTTATAAAGTTTATGCTAGGTTCTGCTTCAAATCTTCGTAAACTAATAATTAAAAATTTCAAGCATTTTTGTAGTCAAAGACCTGCATTGTGCTTGAAAAAGAAAGTGTCGTATCTCAGAGTTCCTACAAGCGCTCAAATAATATTCGAAGAGATTGTGCTGAAAGAAGAGAATGTTATCTCCAAGAGTTCAAACAAATACCCAAATCATCTTTATTTAGCATAGAAAAAAGTAATATCGTTATCAAAGGAGAGAGTTCAGTTTGTTTTTTTATTGGATTTCCTTAATTATAACAGAGATATTTGTTTTAATATAGTTTCAAGTCTGGCATTCTTTATGTTGTGAAACCTATTTTACAATTCTTCTTGGTTGACAATTGCTTTTTCTATATCCAAAGCTCAATGTTTTTACCTCTTTTATGCGTCGCTATTTTCGTTTGCGAGGCCACCAATATATGGTTCTGACTTCTGTGAGATTGTTTTGGCAAAACATCAAACCAGTGTGTCAATTTTAACCGCTAGTTTGTCTAATGTATACATAAATAAATAAAAAAAGGTTTGACTTGCAAGAAGCAATGAAGCTGCAAACGGAATCAAAGTATGAACAACTAAGCTACTAATTATAAACATAAAATGTGTGTAGATCGTATAAAAATACTATCCTAGAATTAAAGAATATATATAAAGTTCCATACTTAATTATCTTACGAATATGAGATTCAATACTTGAGTAGCAAACATATGAAATTCAATGAGAAGTCCTCAAATGGACTAGGAAATTTCCTCAACGCATGTTATTATTTTTAATTACATCATGTGCCCTTTCTCCATATTCAACACCACAACCCGGATTGTACAAGTGCTGATTGTCGTGTCATCGTTCATCAACTTCGTTTCCCGCATTTATAGAGTAATTGTCACTAATTACTGACTTCATGCAAGTTTTTTTCGAGAAAAATAGAGAGGGCTCATATATCCCTCTTCTTCTAATTTACTAAAATTTAGCAAATGTTAATACAGCCTCTATAGAGTAATTATCACTAATTACCCTGTTTACACATATGTCTAATACTGCATTTTTTAATAACCAGTAAATAAACTCCTTCGAACTAAAACTAAGAAAATAAATGCAGAAAACTCCAATCCATAATACAAAGATTAAATTATGATGAAACCCTAACCCTATATAAAAACTTGAAATGAAATCCTGCTTTTTAGACCTCAGTATATAAGGATGAGGCCTTCTACCATAACCCCAATTTCTCCCTACTTTCATGATGACATCATCTTTGATGATTAACCCAATAATTATTCCTTCTCAATTAACGATTAATCCAGTTTTTATTAATAATTGAATATTCTTAATTAATCTTTAATTGGTAAGGATCTTAATTACGTATTAAATTTTTAGTAATTATGAATTAGTTGTTAATTAATTTTGTTAATGATAATTTAATTGAGAATGATGATGATGATGAATCATGAAATTTTTTTTCGAGAAAAATAGAGAGGGCTCATATATCCCTCTTCTTCTAATTTACTAAAATTTAGCAAATGTTAATACAGCCTCTATAGAGTAATTATCACTAATTACCCTGTTTACACATATGTCTAATACTGCATTTTTTAATAACCAGTAAATAAACTCCTTCGAACTAAAACTAAGAAAATAAATGCAGAAAACTCCAATCCATAATACAAAGATTAAATTATGATGAAACCCTAACCCTATATAAAAACTTGAAATGAAATCCTGCTTTTTAGACCTCAGTATATAAGGATGAGGCCTTCTACCATAACCCCAATTTCTCCCTACTTTCATGATGACATCATCTTTGATGATTAACCCAATAATTATTCCTTCTCAATTAACGATTAATCCAGTTTTTATTAATAATTGAATATTCTTAATTAATCTTTAATTGGTAAGGATCTTAATTACGTATTAAATTTTTAGTAATTATGAATTAGTTGTTAATTAATTTTGTTAATGATAATTTAATTGAGAATGATGATGATGATGAATCATGAAATTTTTTTTCGAGAAAAATAGAGAGGGCTCATATATCCCTCTTCTTCTAATTTACTAAAATTTAGCAAATGTTAATACAGCCTCTATAGAGTAATTATCACTAATTACCCTGTTTACACATATGTCTAATACTGCATTTTTTAATAACCAGTAAATAAACTCCTTCGAACTAAAACTAAGAAAATAAATGCAGAAAACTCCAATCCATAATACAAAGATTAAATTATGATGAAACCCTAACCCTATATAAAAACTTGAAATGAAATCCTGCTTTTTAGACCTCAGTATATAAGGATGAGGCCTTCTACCATAACCCCAATTTCTCCCTACTTTCATGATGACATCATCTTTGATGATTAACCCAATAATTATTCCTTCTCAATTAACGATTAATCCAGTTTTTATTAATAATTGAATATTCTTAATTAATCTTTAATTGGTAAGGATCTTAATTACGTATTAAATTTTTAGTAATTATGAATTAGTTGTTAATTAATTTTGTTAATGATAATTTAATTGAGAATGATGATGATGATGAATCATGAAATTGTGTGTGTGTGTGTGTGTGTGTGTGTGTGTGTGTGGGGGGGGGGGGGGGGGGGGGGGGGGGGGGGGGGGGGGGTTGCCCTTCACCTTCTCTCTCTTTTTTTCATTCTTACAAACTTCATGCAAGTTGGGCCAGTTAATTACTTGGGCCGTGCTTTTGGACGAATTACATCAGAAATACAATTTTTTTTGTACATATAGCGTTGTAAAAGTCAAATTTATAAAATAGTTCAAACATTTTTCAATTTGTGTAAGTAACACTTTCGTGGTATCTGGCGAAAGAAAATGTTCTTTTGTCATAAATGCTCCAGAAAAAGTTTAAACATCAAATTTCGTTTTTAAGAGAGACCTAAAACTAATAAGTGGTTGCAGGATGAAAAATCATTGATTTGTTGTCTTTCGCCAGACTTCGTGAACATACTCATTTATTTGTTTATCTATTACGATTTTTAGAAATTAAGTGAGATTTTGATAGATGAACTTTTAAAAATCGTAATAGTAGACAAATAAATAAATATGATTGAGATAAGATCCTATACAAACTAGACACACTCAATATTAAAAAAAATATTTTTTGGTGACTCCATAACATATAGAAAGCAGTTAAACATGACACAAAAATCAGGAAATTTTGATAGCAATTTAACATAATTATCCTAGGGATGTCGATGGATTGGGTAATACCCGTGTCCGACCGGTACCCGATCCGGATGGGTCGGGTAATATCCGATTAAGCATACCCGCGGGTCGGGTGTTATCCGATTACAAAATATCCGACACGGGTACGGATAGGTTATCGATGAGGTCATACCCGACCCGAATCCGATTCTTAATAACCCCAGTTATATTAATATTTTAACTCTCCTTGATCATATTCGTCTCATTTTTTTTGTTCATCTATCATGCTTTCTTTCGAGTATCATACCCGACCCGCGGGTAATACCCGTGTCCGACCGGTACCCGATCCGGATGGGTCGGGTAATATCCGATTAAGCATACCCGCGGGTCGGGTGTTATCCGATTACAAAATATCCGACACGGGTACGGATAGGTTATCGATGAGGTCATACCCGACCCGAATCCGATTCTTAATAACCCCAGTTATATTAATATTTTAACTCTCCTTGATCATATTCGTCTCATTTTTTTTGTTCATCTATCATGCTTTCTTTCGAGTATCGTGTTTTTTTACAAGATGCGGATGAAACAATCGAATGGAGTGACGCCAATTTAGTTTTACGCAACTAAAAAAAATATTTTGTTGTGTATATTGTGATTATGTGATTATGTGATATTATTATGTTATGTGATGTATTTAATTTGATAATATATTTTTCGTTAGTATATTTTAATATTTTTGTATATATTTACGTATGGATAAAATTTCCCGTGGGTAATTCGATTACCTGCGGGTACTAAACGGGGCGGGTAAAAATATCCGGTTAGTTGACCGGCCGGGTACAGATATTACCCAATTAAGATGGGTAAGGATATGGATGATTCTATACCCGACCTGAATCCGACCTATTGACATCACTAAATTATCCAAATATTTTTTTATCTTTTTTTTTCTAATTCAACAGACAAATCTCCTAACATGAAAAAGATACACAAACAGGTAAAAAATGCAAAAATAATTTTTTTAGATATTAAAAATCACGAAAAACATGTAATGTTGATTTTACTGAAAAACATATAATTAATAAAAAAATATATAGTAAATTAAAATTCAAGATAAAGCTATAAAATTTAACACAAACATTCCACACGCAATGACGAGACTAACAAAATAAACATAATTCAATTTGGACATACCAACAAAATGTTATAACAAATTTACGAATAAATCCATAAAATCTTACAAAAAAATCCTAACCAAGTAGTTTTGCCAGCTGGTCTGGCCAAACTATAATTTTGTTGTTGTTTTAAGATGACAAAAATAAAAAAATAAAAAAAACAAGTATCTCCTCTTTCGCCAGATGGCATGACGAAAGTGACTCAATTAACGTTTTCTACTATTAACGTACAAAAATGATGGTTACACACTTTCACCAACAACTCTGGCGAAAAACTAATTTCTTTCGCCACAGAATCTGACGAAAGAACTATTTTTTGCAAATTGGAAAAAACTAAACTATTTTTGCAAATTGGCTTTGGAGAAGGCTAAATCCCCCTTATCCCATAATTGCGCAATTGGCAATGTAGGATTTCCTTCTATCAAGTCCACCTACAAAATCCACAATATAATTGAACTATTTAAGAGTATGAGAAAAATAGAAAAGAAAAATGAAAAGAAAAATAAAAAATGGGGAAAAAACAGGAAATATTTTCAAAAACCCCGAACTTTACTGATTTCTTGTTTTAGCCCCAATAAATTAGGTTGGGATTATTGAATTTATTTTACCCGCTTATGAGAACTAAAAACAATATATAAATTCTTTTGGACCATCATACACCGCATTAAACTGTTCATTATTTTCTTGAGTAAAAATACAATATATGAATGCAAAATGATATTTTGATATATAACATTTCACTGTCATCTTTAAGAGGATTTATAAATTATCCTTGTAAAAACAAAAATATCATATTTGGACCACCATATAAATTATTTTTGGACAATCATACACAGCATTAAAGTATTCATTATTTTCTTGAGTAAAAATACAATATATTAATGCAAAATGATATTTTGATATATAACATTTCACTATCATTTTTAAGAGGATTTATAAATTATCCTTGTAAAAACAACAATATCATATTTACCCTTCCATAAATACAAAATAGTATATTTTCTCTCGGAAAAGAACATATTAGATATTATATTTACCTAAAAATAGACTCATCCAGTCTTTTTGTTAATTTTTTTTTTTTTTATAATAAATAAATAAAGCTCATATGTTTTTCATTTATTGAGAACACGGATTTAGGGAAAGAGAAGTAGAATAATGGTAAAAAGAAAAACAGGAATTAAAATTCGTATTTTTAGGGTTTAGGGTTTGATCTTGGTTTGTTTGGAAAATAGTCCAAGGCAAAAAGTTCTCAAGGCTAGTAGACACAAAACAGGAATGTGGTTTCCGGTTTCGTAAACAAGACATAATTTCCTAGTTTTCCCTCGGTCTTGGTGGCAACTCAAGACTCAATATTTGAGAACACGGATTTGCCCCAAACTCGAGATTTTAAAGTTAGGATATGGTTAAATCCGAGAATAGAAATCTCGGTCCTGACCAAAACCCTCTATTTGAAATCTCAGAAACCCTCCGCTCAGTAATCAGCCGTGCGTGGGGGCGGGAAGTAAAGCTTGAGGATCGACCCATCCGTAATCACCTCTCACTCGGTAGGTCTCCTTCTCTCCCTCCTCGTCTTTAATTTTCCTTCTGTAATTTTCTTCTATTTATGGTCTCGTGTCTTAATCTGAATGGGATGAAGTAATAACCAGTGAAGTGTTATAGACATAGATTATAGATAGTGGTTAATCTCTCTGCTAATTTTCATGTGAATTATATCAGTAAAGTTTACTATAACAATTTTGTTTCGTTTATGTTTTAATGCTAATATAATTTTGGATTGGTACTGAAGAAAAGTACATACTATGATCTTATTAGGATACTGAGTATGATAGTAAAAAAATTACTAGGCATAGAAAATAACATTTAATTATGAAACCAGTAGAGAAAGTCCCGCACTTCCCTGCGAGTATTTTACTGTAATTATCTTCAATAGATGTTCAAAACAACACCATATTCAATTTTGTAATTTGAGCTTAAATCGCAAGAGCATAAAAAATTAAAAGCACGTGAAATTAGACTTCGATCACAAGTGCATTATTACTTGAGAGAAAATAAATCCCCAATAGTGGAATTTAATTATAAATCCCCAATAAGACCACCAGTTTGTCTATAAACAAGTCGAGACTCATAAAACATCATAGTGGCCTTTGATACTTGACGCTGCTAACAAAAACAATGATAAATTGAACAATGTCCTCTTAAATACTGATATAAAGTACACATTACCCGATCCTCATTCTATTTCACTTTCTCGCAGGCACAAATAACTCCACTGCGCTCTTCGCTCTCCTCTTATGCAAGTCGTGACTCGCATGGCTTCTCCCGAACCCAAAAAAACAAAGATTGATTCTTTGTTAGAAGCAGATATGTTAACCAACCTGCCTCAAGGAGTGAAAGAAAAAATCCTTACCTATTTGTCCATTAAAGAGGCAGGAAGAACAAGCATCTTATCGAACAAATGGAGACACACATGGTCTTCCATTCCTAAATTAGATTTCTCAGTTAATAGACTTAATTTGGAAGATCAGGACGCCAAGCTCGAAAAACTTGTCGATACAGTGTTACTCCTCCACAAGGGCCCAATCCATACATTTGACCTTTGTACCGGGACTGTTTCTATTGAATCTTATGATAGGTGGATTGTAAATCTGTCGAGAAATGGAATCAGGGAACTCACACTAATAGGTGGTCGAGACCATGAAATAAATTCTAGTTTTTTCTCGTGCAATGCATTAAATAGCATTACCTTATCAGACTGTATCCTTAGAGTACCTTTGTGGTTTAATGGATTTAATTGCCTTCAGACCGTTGAACTAATGTTCGTTTCTATTTCTGCTGACGATTTAGAAAAGTTCGTATCGAGCTGCCCTTTATTGAAGAATTTGGAAGTCGATTTTGTGGCGAAGTTTAATTTTCTCAAAATCCGCGCAGCAAATCTTTTAACCTTGGAAATTCTAGGCGAATTTTCTGATTTCCAAGTGTGTTCCCCAAAGCTTCTCTCTCTGTGTGTAGGGATGGATTCTAACCCTCAACCGTTTCAGCAACCAGGTGTCGATTTAACACGAGTTCTTGGTAATGTGCCAGAACTGGAAAAGTTTCAAATGGATCGTGACTTTTTATCGGTAAATCTAGTTCACTAATTCCTTACTAAAAAGTTTCTTGATACATTTGAATAGTGATTTGATAATATGCTCGGTGCATTTTTTTCTTAACAGTACCTCTGTACCGGACCATCACTAGAAGAGTTTCCATTTTTGACTTTTAATCATCTGAAGAAAATAACCTTTGCTTTGGATTATCTGGAGGAGAAGGAAGTTGCCTTTGTTCTAGCGTTATTTCGAAAATCCCCTCAACTACAGTCACTTGATATAATTGTTAGAATTTTACACGATTATTTCCCATCGCTTTTTCTATTTCATTTCGTACTCTAAAATGCATCGTTGATTTTGCAGGTGTTGTTGACGGAGCAAAGACCCGCATCGCCAATTGCAAATTTCTGGGAAACGGTAGTTGGAGAAGTGAGTTTGTTTAAGCAACTCAAAAGAGTCACCATGTGTGAGTTCAGAGCTGTGGATTTGGCACTTTCATTCGTTAAATTCATACTCAGCTCTGCACCGCAACTCGTAACTCTCATCATAGGAGAAGACTCAGAGTACAAAGAAGATGAAAGGATGATGTTCGAGCAGCTTTTGAGTTTTGAGAGGGCTTCAACAAAAGCTAAAATTTTATTTGAATAGATGGAACCTTTTTTAGGTTACAATCCACCATATCAAATCACTAGTACGCAATCCAGCATGTTTTTGCTGGTCGGCTAGGCAAATTGATAGGTTTTTATTATTAGTAACTATTATATGTTTAAACTAGGACAATTCTTGTGGCTTTTGTGTTTTGTATTTTGTATGGAGGAGCTAATGTTTAACATACAATGCTCATTCTTGAAGTTTATTATTTTCCAAACATTCATCTTTTATTGAAATGGTTAAAAAATATAAAAGACTAATTAAAAAATGATATTATGTTAACTTAAACATAATTATTTTTGTCTAATGCGAAACTAATAAAAAATATATTCAAAAATATAAAACCTTCAATTAAATCGAGGACAAATCGACGATAATTACAGGATTGGCAAGAAAAATTGATGACAAATCGTCGAGAAATTAAGGAGTTGAGTAAAAAAAAATCAAGGAATTCAGGAGTTGAATCAAGAAATGGAAACGGAGGCCTTGTCATTGATTAAAGAAAAACTTCTTGTTACAACATTTCTATTTTCTTTTTTTTACAATCATTATGCACATGTAACATACTATCTTAAATCCCTAAAGCTCGATATTCTATACACTTTTTGGGCTTTTGATCATTTTACATCATTATTTTTTAAAATTATACCCTTTCCGCCCATTATCAAAAAATGTCTCAAGAGTTCTTCTTCTAGGTAGTCACAGAACTCACTTTGCTTGCGTCCCTCAATTTTCTTCTCTTCCTCCTCCTCTTCCTTGTGCTATCACTTGCATAAAAAAAATTAGAGGCCTTAGAAAAAACGGAGGTCTTATTACTAAATGCCTCTCTAGCCAAAAGAGAGGGCCGACCCTGGGTACCTCCCAAAAAAATAACATTTTTGGTGTCGTTTTACTAATAAACCAATCATCCATCTCTCCTACATTGCATAATCTTCTTATTGATCGGGTCGTTTCCTTTTCGACTTTTGATCTTAGCACCCACGAAGTCTGAAAAATTATGTACAACACTACTTGCAATTCTTTTTATTTAATATTACAATAAAAAGTTTTACCAAAATTAATGTTAACAAATTTGAATTTATATAAATAACGGATTCAAAAAAATTGCTTTTTGTCTAACTTTTAAAGTGTATGAAAATATTTTTTTAAACTTGCATCAATAATTAGGAATTGAAAAACTTATTTTCAAACTCTAATTTCAAAATATTATGTTAATAATGTTAATTATTATCATTCATCAGATTATAAATAGTAATCTAATGGAACATATATAGCATATTATTACTATTTAGTTTTATCTATTTAAACACAAATAATTTTTTGAACTTAATAAAATATATCAAATATTATTATTATTTTAAAAACCAATTTAAAAATATCAATTTGATATTGAACAATTCATAATTGTGTTTTGTTTGGTCAAATTTTGACTTAAAATTGTTTCTAAATATTTTATTTATAAAATATAATAGCATGTACAATTTTAATCGTGTTTTGTGTTAAATATTGTTAGGATGGTTTAGTAGTTTTATGTTTAGTATTGTCTGAGTTATAATAATAATAATAATAATAATAATAATAATAATATGATATACGGTTGTTATAATTTTTCATTTATAAAATAATATTATACCTCAAATCTAAATCTCCTATGATATCGAACCCGTTAGACAAAGATGGTGGAATAGAATAAACTAGCGCTTCGCCCGCGCAATTGATGGAACCTTTTTTAGGTTACAATCCACCATATCATTAGTACACACTCCATTATCAAATCACTAGTACGCAATCCAGCATGTTTTTGCTGGTCGGCTAGGCAAATTGATAGGTTTTTATTATTAGTACCTATTATATGTTTAAACTAGGACAATTCTTGTGGCTTTTGTGTTTTGTATTTTGTACGGAGGAGCTAATGTTTAACATACAATGCGCATTCTTGTGACAATTCTTGTGGCTTTTGTGTTAAAGAGAGCGCAATTCTATGTTGAAGATAAAATAGTAGATTAGGATTCAATAAATTCTATTATTTTTACTCTTTTGTCCCTACTTTCAAAAAAAAATGATATGATATGTTACCTTATTTTATTTTATTATATTTTTATGGATAACATTGAAAGATAATGAAATAGTTAAGGGGCTGTTTGGACTAAAGTAAATAGAGCAGTTAGTAATTCCTATTACTGCAATTATATAATTCCCCTTGTTTGGATCGATGTATTACTTCAAATTGCTGCAGTACATATTTCCCAACATCCCTTATTACTGCAGTGCTAACGCTGCCCAGAACCACAAGAATCACATTTGCAGGAACCACAAAAATGGCGGGAGAAAATTGAAACCGTCTTCTTCTCTCTTCTTCTGCTTTAATCAGATCCTCATCTCAAGCCTTTCCGCCTCCTTTTGCAATTGATGGTATTGTCTCTCCTATCATCTCCCTTCTCTTTTAGGTAGTTTTTTTTATACCTAATATCATATCAGTATTCACCAACATCTCAATTGGAAAACTTCGTTTGATTAAAGAGAGTATGATGGCTAGATTCTTTATGAGATTATCTTCTTTTGTGACTTGAATTTATTTGCTATCTGTTGATGCATTTTAATTGCATTTTGTGAAGAAAAAAAATTCAATTTATTATATTTAGCATTTTATAATTATTTACATGCTCAAAATATCTCATTCAATCATAAAGATTGCAATAGTAGTTATAATTCATTACAACCAAACAAAAAAAATTGTCACTCAAGTAATCATTGTTTCTTTTATCCAAACATTAAGAAATCAATTGCAATGCAGCAGTCCCAATAACAGAAATTCTAAATTCACTTGTAACCTCTAATACAACTATCCAAACACCCCCTAAAAGAAATATCCATTACAGAATTCCTCAATTCCATTGCTTACGAAACGTATTCAATATACATATTGCCAAATGATAAAAAAAATAGCAAATTATTTAGTGTGTAGAATATACATATCGCTTACGAAACGTATTCAATATACATATGCAGTGAAGGGTAATTATTTTTACTGTGGAAAAAACAGGGGCACAAAGCCAAAATTTGAATATATTGGTCCCAACCGATTATTTTGCATGATCATGGGATGTTTTGTTGGTCCATATGTTCTTGTACAAGTTAAATCAAAAGTTTTTTTCAAATCGATCAAATGCAACAGATATGTCATCAATTCTTCAATTCGTGTATAATTAGTTTCATTTTACTCAATACATATACAAAAATATATGAATATAAGCTCGATAAAGAAAACTCAAAAGAAGAGTAGACGCTCCTCCCATTACTAGAGAGAAAATGAGAGAATGGAGGGAAGAGGTGGCCGCCTCTAGTGTTGGCTTGTTGGAGACCCCCTCCCCTCCATATTCGAACATATTAGTCAGTCCCTGAAATTTGTAAAACTCTACCAACACCACCATTTTTTGCTAAATATTAGCATTTGTAGCCGTTATAATTGAAGACGAGACATACCCATTTCAATAAAGACGAGCATTTGCTAAATAACTAAATAATAAACTCCAAAAAGGTACATTGTATGTTGAAACACAAGTTCCTACGCAAAACACAAGCCACAACATAAAATCCTAGATCAAGCATATAAAAGTAGATGACTCCATCATCATTTTATAAATGTATATTACTGATATTAAGTACACCAGAAACATTGGGCGTAATGAAAAAGGAAAAGGAAGTGAATCTATTTAAATATGATTTTAGCATTTGGTGAAGCCCTCTCGAACTTCAATATTTGCTCAACCATCATTCTTTCATCTTTTTTCTCCTCCCGGTCTTCTTCTATATTGAGACTAACAAGTTGTGGCGCATAGCCTAGTATGAGTTGTACAAATGAAAGTACCGAATCTACAACTACGAAGTCAACTATGTCGACCCTTTTGAGGTTCTTAAATAAATCCTCTCTTCTATCTACCGTTTCCCAAATTTTTGCAGTTGGCTCTGTAGGTTGCTCCGCCATCAAATATACCTACAAGATATTAAAAAGTAAGAGTGTGATGAAAAAGAGAAAGGGATGAAAATCAACAGTGAAAGGTTCACATTTATGTCAAGTAATTGTAGATGAGGGCATCCATGAAATAAGGCTAGAACAAAAGCAGCCTCCTTCTCTGCGCCAAAATCCAATCCCAAGACCAAATTTGTAAGACGATTAAAGGTCAGTGGAAACTTCTCAGGCAAATCATCACACAAGTACTGCAACACAAATATTGATCAAATAAATTGATAAGAATAATACACAAGACATGTTGGGATAACATTTATTTTACCTCTAAAAAGTACCCTTTCGATTCAAAGCTTTCAAGGTCAGGCATATTGCCAAGGACACGTTGGAACTTGTTCTCGTTATGCTCATCTTGAAAGTGCGAATATTTCCATACATATAAAGAGTGCAGCCTTGGTGCGCACACTTGGAGATCTCGAAAGGTGCAATATCGAATCTCTAAATTCAGGAGGTTTGGTGCCCAGACTTGGAGAACTCGAATGTCGCAAGATCCAATCTCTAAATTCAGGAGGTGTGGTGCACGGACATTGAGGGTAACACAATTCGACAATTCGATGAGTCTCAGTTTTTTCAATAGAGGGCAGCTTGAGATTTTTTCTAGATCATTCTGAGAAACTACCAATTTTGTTAGTGCGAGAGTATGAAGGAGTTTAAAACCTTTGAAATGCAAAGGAAGTTTCAAAGAACAAAAATTTAGATCGATATAATTCAGCTCATAACAAGAAAAGAATGTCGGATGCATATCGTATATGTACTCCCACTCGCAACAGAACTCAAGAGTGAGTTCTCTGATTCCATTTCTCGATAAATTCACAATCCATCTATCTAAAGGTTTGTAATGGTCACCTTCTAAACGAAGGACAAATTTAAGGACAAATTTACGGATTGGGCCACTATGGAGCATTAATACCGTATCCACAAATTCTACACTATCCTTTGAAGGAAGGAGAGTCAGAACTTCTGCGACCGTTAGGTCAGTAATCAGAATGTCTGGGAACGTTAGTTCGGGAACGAAGGCCCAGGTATACCTCCATTTGCTTGACAAGATGCTCGTTCTTCCTGCCTCCGTTATCGGTAAAAAAGTCAGAATTTTTTCCTTCACTCCATCTGGTAGGTTGCTTAACATATCTCCTTCTACCACTTTGCTGAGTTTGGAAGAAGCCATTTCTAATAATATCCTGAAAATCATTATTAAAGAGTCAAATGTTTTATCAAATTACACTAATAAAATCATGTGTGTCAGATTAAAGACGAAAGAAGAAAAAAAAAACTAAACTTATTTTTGCAGTGTAACCTGTGGTTACAGTAGACTATTTATTACTAATTATCTATGGGCTAAAAGCCTAAAATTCATATTGGGTGGATAAACCAAAGTAAGGGACCAATTATAAATTTTGCAAAAATCAATGGTTAAAACACAAAAAAGATATTTTGCACAAAAATAAAGCAACCGTCAACCATTTATAAAGAAATAAGAAGAGGTCAACAATTACAGTAAGGATATTTTGCACATTTGATCTTGAATTTCCACTCACAAACATTATAATTATAAAATCTCTAACTAAACAGTATAACCTTGATTTATATACATCGAAAGAAATATAACTCCAACTCAATTGACTTTTCCAGATAAAGACAGAGAAGCTAGGGTTTTGCTGACCTAAGTTTGGATCAGACATATTTACACAAAATCAAATCTAAGAAGGTTCGTCCGCACAGTATGACCTCGTAATTTCTAGATTTTTGGAAGTTTTTTGCAACAAGCAAATTTAGGTCTTAGTCTACGACAAATTAATCACAAAGAAATCGCATACCTCTTTCGAGTATCAAGCAAGTTCGATGAACCGAATACTCGATCAAATCACAGCTTCGGAGAGGCGAGTCAATAACGAAGCCAATTAAGATTGATTTGAATTTGAATTGAAATTTTGAAAGGGGGTAATCTACATTTGAGATATTCAGAGGGAAGCATCTAGTGGAATCCGAAGTGTCAAATATCAGGTAGGTCCCTGAAATTGGTAAAACTGTACCAAAAACACCAATTTTTGCTGGTTCGGTAAAATTAGCATTTGTAGCTGTTCTAAAGATGAACATTTGATAACACATAACCATTTCAACAAACACTTGATAAATAACTAAATAATAAACTCCAAAAAGCTACATTGCATGTTGAAACCAAGGTTCTAAAAATTGGCCTAGGTGGTTGTCACGACCCAAAAATAAAATAATAATAATCAAATAGTCGTGCACAACGTACTTACCTTAAATATATGAGCATTAGCAGAGTCAAAAAAACACACAATACGAAAACCAGTTGGCATAAATAATCTACAATCTACAAGTACACAATTTACATATGGTGGGCATGACAAAACACAACAAATATGGAAACTGGTGATCGCAACTCCGCTACGCTCGTAATCTACACGAATGCCACTGCCACCTCAAGTGCTACCTGGAAATGTTGGCTGAGAGTTAGATAAGTAAAATAATATTTAATTATTATTTACTCGACGACGACCACAACGACAACCTACTACGAGAACTACGATGATGACCGACTACAACAATCTAGGAATTCTGCAAAATACGACAATAACCACTACAGAATTCTCATCGTGAAACTACGACGATAACAACACAAGACTAACTCATTAACTAGTACCTCGGATCAGCTTGAGGTAAAAGTCAACAACAACCACTACTATCACAACTAAGATCCTGCAAATACGGTAACAACTACTACAGAATTCATAGTGTGATACTACAACAACTTCCACTACAACTATGATCCTGCAAATACGGTAACAACTACTACAGAATTCATAGCGTAGCAAACCACTTCGATAAGGTTGGCTTCCACAAGGGACCCAACTCATAAACTAGTACCTCGGATCCACAATGAGGTAAAAGTCCGCTGCACTCTATCCCAAGAGTGGTGGTTTCAACCACGCCACGACTGAAACCACGCCTCCTCGATAACCACATTTACCACAACCACCCGAGGAGACCGTACTGCTACGTCTAACAGTTCGCAAGTTCGGGAGCGACCCGAAGATGCACCTCTGGCCAGACACTACATTAATGTCCAAACATGTGTTCCCTTATCCACCTCTCATCCTCACGACGAGTTGATCTACATCAACAACAATCCTACATATATACTACAAAGAACTACACATATTCTATAGATAAAATGATGAATAAATAAATGAAGAATCAGATGCAATAATCATAATTACTGCCATTTGAACCACCTCGGAATAAGCTTTCCAACGGAACCAAGAACTCACGAAACGGAGACCGAACGGAGAAGTTATGACCAAATTACGAAGACGTGACATACAAAATCTAGTTCGATACACCCGTCAAAGAACCGATCAAACTACGACATGTCTACTTATCCGACACATCAAAGCTTCTACTGACCTCGAGATGAAATCCTAACGATACACGAGAAAACTCAACTAGCTTCCAACTACTAGAAGAAACCTCAACTACTACGACAAACTACAACGACAAACTACTCAAATAAATAATCTCAGCCATGTGTTTAATCTTGGCTCGTTTTCTCATTAATCCAACCATTAATTAATTGGACATTATCGAGCAATCGAGCCTTCTCCTAATTACTTACCGGTGACTCAAACCGACAATCTCGACAATCTACAAATCTTCCCTGAAATTCAGATTTTACACATTACAACAATACCGGGTTATTGGATCTCAAACATAAACCAAACATGAACCCGACCCTATAAGAATAAACACCTCAATTCTCTCTCTTCCATGCAACCACAAACCGAAACCCTAATTCCACTATTTATGATCAATAAATAACCCGACCGCCACTATTCAAACGGCCGAACCATCATGATCAAACATCTTCCTCGGCAATCCAATTCTCAACACTCGACCCGACCCGAGATAGTATTTCATTCACAACTCAGGATTCCGACATTTCATACTTAATCCGAATCGATATTCATGACAGCAATGAGGTATAATTGCTATTAAATACAAATCCGAAACAATACCTCGAAATAATTATACCTTCACTTCAAATGCGACTTCACTTGTCTCAAAATACAGGCCACGATTCCGCCATGGTGCTGCCACGATTATGCGTCGCTACCTTTCCCATAGCTCCATACACATGCCTCTGTTACATCGTGATGGTCTCCTGCCCATGCCGCTGGCCTACACGTCACAGTGTCGTCATGATGTGCAGCTGCTCCGATACAGAAGCGGCTGTGCCACGGGCGTTGTACTCCATCCCCAATCCTCGAACCGTTGTGCCTCCATGATCTCACACTCCTGCCCCCTCTTCAATTTCCTCTTTTTTTCTACTTTACTCCCATTTTCTCTTTCTCATATTTTTGGTTCTGAATTAGAGCAAGAATTTCCTTTCTTTTGGCTCGCAAAAGACTTATATCTCTGAATGTATTAAAGGGATAATGCCACCTCTCTCTTATCCAATAGGAATACAAAGGAAGGGGTTAAGTATGAACAAGGTTTAGTTCAAGTATGAATGGTGTTAGGATGTCCAAGGGGTTATGTTTAGGGTTTTGGTCCTGGGCTCTCGAATTAATGAAATGGGCTTCCAAATTATAATGCAAGCAGCTCTACCCCAATTCCATTTCATATGCCCAATGATCAAACTTCCATTTTATAAGTTATCTTAAATCATATTCCATGATCCAATTTTTTTTTGATCAACATATTTATCATCCAATTTAATTATTTCCATCATACTTTTCATCATCCAATTTATTTATTGACATTTATAATCATGATATAAAATTCTCCCCTCCCTAACAGAATTTCATCTTCGCAATGCGTTACGCGTACCATGATATAACAGTGGCCGCCTACGCGGTCGCCTAGACGCCAACCAAATGCATAGGTTTAGCCTAATCGTTTATGTCTAGGCGGAATTCCGTCTAGGCCCGATTAGATACCGCCTAGGCACCGAATAATTCCGTCTAGACCAACCCCACTTAATTTTTTTTTGTTTTTTTTTTTTAAAGATCTGCACCCTTCTTTTTTACTTTTCTTCTTTCTATTTTTAGTAACTTTATTTTGTGGTTATTTGGATTTGTGATAAATTCTATGTTGCACGGATACTCCGAAAAATCAAACCTATCCGTATCCTTATCCGATACGCGTATCGTGTCATAAATTACTAGCATTACCCCCGCGCAATTGCGCGGGGCTGTTCGGGTTTATAAGTAATGTAGTTGAAAAAAATTGTTGTTCATTTTGTGTATGTGACTTTCTTTTTGTAATCATTATTATATGTGTAATTTAGTGTGTTGTGTGCGAGTGAAATTTTGTAGCAAAAATCGTTTGAAAATTTTAAGAGCCGGATTTCTTGAATAATTCAAACGGTTATTGCTAAAAAAATTATCTATATTTTATACTTCATAAGTAAAATAAGGAAAAAGAACGAATGAGTCGTCATGAAATTTATTAAGAACATAATAGTTCGGAAAACATTGCTGAAAAAAAGAGTGTTTAATTTCACAAATCTTTAATTTCGCTACATATTTAGTACAAATATTTTTCGTCCTTCCCTCCAAAATTGCTGAACATATTTAGTACAAAACATTGCTGAACATATTTAGTACAAATTTGTGTGGTCAGCCAACAACAAATTTTGACGATGTCATCGCTAACCATTTCGTTCGAATCTTTAATTTAAATTATGTCATGATTATTCGCACATCCATGATTTGGTATATTTTTAACCCCCTAATTTTTTTTGGATATTATAAAAAATTCTCTATCTTTTCGTAAACTCCCAAAAAAAAAACTCTTTACCAAACTTTTATTTTAAAATACTCCTTATGGATGATATTAATTTTTTTTTTCCAAAATACCCTCCAAATCTCATATGTAATAATTAAAACTTATTTTTGTTATTTTTTATTAATTTTAAGAAAGATATTAATTTTAAGAAAATTCATAAACACTTCTTAACACGTAGTGATTTAAAAAAATTTAAATTATTACATATTTTGTTTATATAATTTTAATATTACATTCTTTATTCATAAAAAAACTAACATTAAATGATAATAAATAAACACCTTGCAAATATATTCATAGAAAATATCTATTTAAACATCTATTTTTTATTTTAGTTTTCTTTTTATGTATTTTTTAATAGTTTTGTGATATTTTATTTTTAAATATTTGCAAGATGTTCTTTTATTAATATTGTTCAACTTATTATAATTTTATTTTAGTTTTTCAAGAAAAATAATAAAGGACAAAAATGTAAATTTTAAAATTTCGGAGGACAAAAATGCAAATATAAAGGACCAAAATGTGAAAAAAGGACAAAAATATAATTTTTTTTTAAAAATATGACCAATTTGAGGTCCCTGGACTAAAATGTAAATTTCAAAACTTCGAAGGAGCAAAATGTAAATTTTTTTCGAAAAAAGGACCAAAATTTAAATTTTTTTTGAAAAAAGGACCAATTTGTAAATCTAAAAGGACCGAAATGTGATAAAAAAGGACCAAAATGTAAACAAAAAGGACCTAAATGTATTTTTTTTTTAAAAAAAGGACCAATTTGTAAATCCAAAAGGACCAAAATGTAAAATAAAAGGACCAAAATGTAATTGTTTTTCGAAAAAGGACCAAAATGCAAATATAAAGGACCGAAATGTGATAAAGAAGGACCAAAATGTAATTTTTTTTTAAAAACAGGACCAATTTGAGGCCCCTGGATCAAAATGTGAATATTAAAACTTCGAAGGACCAAAATGCAAATATAAAGGACCAAAATGTAAACTAAAAGGACCTAATTGTAATTTTTTTTTTAAAAAGGACCTATTTGTAAATAAAAAAGGACCAAAATGTAAAATTAAAGGACCAAAATGTAATTGTTTTTCGAAAAAAGGACCAAAATGCAAATATAAAGGACCGAAATGTGATAAAGAAGGACCAAAATGTAATTTTTTTTAAAAAACAGGACCAATTTGAGGCCCCTGGACCTAAATGTGAATATAAAAACTTCGAAGGACCAAAATGCAAATATAAAGGACTAAAATGTAAAAAAAAAGGACCAAAATGTAATTTTTTTTTTAAAAAAAAGACCAATTTGTAAATAAAAAAGGACGAAAATGTAAAAAAATTTTTTTTTTTTTTACAAAAAGGCCCCTGGTGACGTGGCTGCACCAGGAGGCAGCAAATCCCCTTGCATTAGTATATAGATAGATATGTAAAAGTATCGTATCGCCGTATCGTATCATAAATCATATGTTAAATTGACGTATCGCCGTATCGCCGTATCCGAGCAACATATGTATTAATGTTATGTTGTAGATTTCATGTTATTATTTGTTTGGACGTTGTCTTAAGTAAAATTCATATACACCATTTTTAATATAAAAAATTATAGCACAAATTATAATATATATAAATTAAAAAATATGACAAAAATTATGTAAAATTACAAATCTGTCTAGATCCGATTAATCTCCAATTAATCTCTCTAGGCGTTAGACGGTGACGATCAGCCCGACTAGCGTCTAGAGATTTTTGTAACATTGGTTCAAACACGAGCCACAACATCAGATCATTTGATAAAGTTATACTACTGATATTAAGTACACCAGAAACATTGGGCGTAATGAAAAAGAAAAAGGAGGTGAATATATTTAAAAATGATTTTAGCATTTGGTGAAGCCCTCTCGAACTTCAATATTTGCTCAACCATCATTCTTTCATCTTTTTTCTCCTCCCGGTCTTCTTCTATATTGAGACTAACAAGTTGTGGTGCAGAGCCTAATATGAAGTGTGCAAACGAAAGTACCGAATCTGCAACTTTGAAGTCAACGTTGACCCTTTTGAGGTGCTTAAACAAATCCTCCCTTCTATCTACCGTTTCCCAATTTTTTGCAGTTAGCTCTGTAGGTCGGCTCGCCATCCAATAAAATATTCAAAAATTACGTGTGTGGTGAAAAAGAGAAAGGGTCGAAAATCAATAGGGACCTATGTTACGCGGATACTTCAAAAACGCAGAAGTATCCTGAGGATACGCGTATCCGATACGGATACGGGTGCGATACGGCTCGGATACGTATCGGATACGCCACGTGGCGTATCCGAATATTTTAATATTTTTTTTTTTCGGATACGGCGGGGATACGGCAGGATACGGCAGGATACGGCTGGGGATACGGCCAGGATACGGCTGGGATATTCCATTTAGGATACTTCGGCCCATTATATATTTTGGCCCATAATATTTTAAAATAAATTATATAGGATACTTCTAGGATACTTCTAGATTAGTTCTAAAATATTTCTAGAACAAGTTTATGATAGTTTTATGATACTTGTATTGTTTGCTTGATATTATTTATTACCATGATATTTAATTTAAAAATATAATTAATTAATTATTTAATTAATTATTTATTTATTAATTATATATAATATAAATATATTAAATTGCCGTATCCCCGTATCCGTGATTTTTTGAAAATTGCCGTATCGCCGTATCCGTATCGTATCGGATACGCTACCCGCTTCCGTGATTTTGACATTAGAAAAAGAGTGTGATTTTGACATTAGAAAAAGAGTGTGTTTACACACTCTTTTTCTAATGTCAAAATCATTTTTGGGCAAGTCCTTTTTGTTTTTTGGGTGCAATTGATCGTTTTATCGTTAAGTTTGAGTCAATTTTGTTTACATGTTTGCTATTTGAATTAATTTCAGGTTTTCTTTTTTGAAATTCAAAGCTACATGTCACAGAAATAATTCAGACCAATTAATTTCAGGTAATTTGAGTTAATCAGGCACAAATAATTGACAGTTAATTAATCTTTCGTGAACTTTTTTTTATCTGGAAATATTGATTAATCCGATTAATTAATATTACTTCATTAATAGTTTGTTTGTTTCAAATATATTGATAGGTATAAGGGACCCCGAATGCTCGAGAGTAGTGGTACTGCTTTGGTCGGTGCGATGCTCGAGAGACATAAAAGGGTGGAAAGAAAAGGAAATTGTTTAGAGGCTCTGTCTTGAATCGTGTAACATTCGAAAATGTGGTTTAATTCTTGGAAGTGTTAAATGAGGTTGTAGTTAATTGTACATAATTTGTGCCTTTTATGGAATTTTGTAGTAAATTTGAAGTTATTAAAACAAATATTGTAATTTATTTGTTAATTCTACAACGAGACATTCTTGTTAATTTGTTTTTATAAATTTGTTGGTAATTCGTAGTTTTTAAATGTTTACGGAAGTATTTTACAAATCTAACACCGAATGGGAAACTTTCACTAATTTATTGGTTCAATATATTTAGGACCCACCATATAAATTACATATTCATTCCATTTCAAGCATTTCGGTATAATTTGGGTGGTTTACTTCTGTGATTCAATATTTTTTTATTATAAACCAATAATATTAGACATCCCGCATTCAAAACCCCCAATATTACCCGCAACTCAATTAGTGGTTGCAAAAATTTCCAAATTTATTCATTTAACCAATTAATTGCTTTCCAATTTAATCATTGCGTGACATTTGCGAGTTTACAATAGCGGGGTGTTTAATATTATTCATTATAAACCTAGTTGATTATTTGGATTCGACAAAATTGGCTTTCTTAAATTGTGCAGCTTACATGATATTTGGGCTTTCTTAAATTAGTCTCTAATTTCTTTTAGAAACGGAACTATAAACCCTAGGTTCTCTTTAATTTTGTCTATTCCGCCGCAATCTCCGCAATCTCCTCATAAACTCTTTTCCTCAAGAACGCACCCCTTTCTTCAAGAACGCCAAGGAGAAAGATCAGAAGCAAGAGTATAACGATAGGTATTTGTAAGTCCCTTTCTTCAATATATTCATACATTCATATTTATAACACTCCCCTTGAATATATTTGAGTTTGCACGTATAAGAAAATCTATATCGTTAAAAATCTTATCAGGAAAAATCCAGCGAGATAAAATTTTAATCAAGGAAAAGAGTGCAATGCGTATTAAGTCTTTTCCTGATTTATACAAATATCCTTGAGTTGACGAAGTGCAATTTTGTAGACCAATTTCTTGACGATTGTAGTTAGTAATGACTTGGTAAAAAAATTCGCTACATTATCACTTGATCCAATATGCTGAACATCTATCTAGCCATTCTTTTGAAGATCGTGCATTGAAAATAATTTTGATGAGATATGTTTGATTATATCTCATGTGATATAACCTTACTTGATTTGTGCGTTATATGTAGCATTATATTCATATATCACAATTGAGCTCGTGAATTGTTACTTGTTCCATGAAGTGTTGTAACTTCATTATGGGTCGGGTTCTTCACTAAAAGACCAATTATATTCGAATGTGGAATTTATGAATCAACAAAAAATTTCATTATCTTCTCCGTGATGAAACAATTATTCTTCCTATCAAGAGATTGATAATTATAAGTGAGATGGGTGACATTTAAATATTCATATATATATATGAATCGGTAGAAAGGAAATTAGAAACCTAGTTGATTATTGGGCTTGGACAAAATTGGCTTTCTTAAATTGTGCAGCTTAACAAATTAGTCTCTAATTCCTTTATAGAAACGAAATTATAAACCCTAGGCGCTCTTTAATTGTCTATTTCGCCGCAATCTCCTCAGAAACTCTTTTCCTCAATAACGCCAAGGAGGAAGATCAGAAGCAAGAGTATAACGTTAGGTATTTTTAAGTCCCTTTGTATATTCGTATCTCTGTTCTATTCTCTGATTCTCTTCTAGTTCGGCTTGTCTGAAAACGTGAAATTATCATGATATTACCCCTAATTGCCCAGAAATTATGTTTTCACAGTTCAAATTAATTTTCTGTTAGAATGGCAATACTTGAATTGGTTATGTATATGTCGCAATTTATGGAACGTTTATTTTTTTTCATCGATTATAGGGCACTTTGTTTCAGAGAGATTTACCAAAATGGCACACACATCCGAAAGATCAGATAAGATAAGCACCCTTCCAAATGATGTGCTGGAAAAGATCCTTGCGTGTTTACCACCTGAAGAAGCAGGACGAACCAGCATCTTATCAACAAATTGGAGGCGTACCTGGGAATCAATTCCTGGTCTTGTGGTATATTATGATAATAATGCTGCACCTGTTCAAACTGTAAAAATGGTTGATGAGATTCTTGCTCTCCGTGACCGCCCAATCCATAAATTTGATTTTTTAATGACCAAAAGTAGCCACCATGCCTTTGATAAGAATTGCCATCATGCCTTTGACAGGTGGATGCAGCACTTGTCAAGAACCGAAATTAGGGAACTCAGCCTTAATATGGGAACTTCTGGTCATCAAATACATTCAAGTTTATTCTTGTGCAGTTCTCTGAGATTTCTCTGTATAAAAAATTGTGAAATCAAAATGCCTGTGGAACGACAAGAGTTTAAACTTGTCCACACCCTTGAACTACATCACGTTCGCATTTCCGGGGATGAAGTCGAGATATTGACCTCATGCTGCCCCATGTTGGAGAATTTGACACTGCGCGACTGGGGGGGTTTTGATAATCCAAGAATTAGTGCACAAAATCTAAAAAAAATGCATATCGATGGCTGGTTTCATTTTCTCCAACTAAGGACACCAAAATTGCTCCATCTTCGTATGGATTTTAACGCCCTGAAGGAAGACTTGGAGGCGCAGCTAAGAAATCTCCCTGTGATTGATCTTAACGATTTTTTTAGTGGCTTGCCTAATCTTGAAAAATTGGACTTAAGAGATGAGTTCGTATACAATGTAATTTATATTGTTATTTCGAAATATATTTTTAAATGTTTGGTGTGGAACCAGTTTCTACTCCCTCCTACTTTTTGATGATGTTTATTCCTAACCCCAGTTTTTTCTTCAGTTTCCAAATGCGGAGTTCGCTACAGGGAAGTTCCTTCTCCAAAATTTAAACGAACTGTGGTTGGACTTTAGATATTTCTGTGAGAAGGAAGTCAAATTCGTATCACCTTTATTCCACAATGCTCCTAATCTAAGAGTGTTGCACTTGGAGGTTTGTTTTTTTCACAATTCTATTCTATTTATATACTAAAAATTAGTATTTTAACAGTATTATATAAAAAAAATAACTTCACTTTATTATTATTTTCTTTAGTTTATTTCATTATATTTGCTGATTTTGTTGCAGAATACTTGGGTTGTATCCGAATCTCAAAATTTCTGGAAGTCGATGAACGCACAAGATTTCTCACTTCGAAGCCTCCAAATTATGAATATCTATTTTTTTAATTGTGCAAGGCTTCATGCACTTTCATTTATAAAGTTTATGCTAGGTTCTGCTTCAAATCTTCGTAAACTAATAATTAAAAATTTCAAGCATTTTTGTAGTCAAAGACCTGCATTGTGCTTGAAAAAGAAAGTGTCGTATCTCAGAGTTCCTACAAGCGCTCAAATAATATTCGAAGAGATTGTGCTGAAAGAAGAGAATGTTATCTCCAAGAGTTCAAACAAATACCCAAATCATCTTTATTTAGCATAGAAAAAAGTAATATCGTTATCAAAGGAGAGAGTTCAGTTTGTTTTTTTATTGGATTTCCTTAATTATAACAGAGATATTTGTTTTAATATAGTTTCAAGTCTGGCATTCTTTATGTTGTGAAACCTATTTTACAATTCTTCTTGGTTGACAATTGCTTTTTCTATATCCAAAGCTCAATGTTTTTACCTCTTTTATGCGTCGCTATTTTCGTTTGCGAGGCCACCAATATATGGTTCTGACTTCTGTGAGATTGTTTTGGCAAAACATCAAACCAGTGTGTCAATTTTAACCGCTAGTTTGTCTAATGTATACATAAATAAATAAAAAAAGGTTTGACTTGCAAGAAGCAATGAAGCTGCAAACGGAATCAAAGTATGAACAACTAAGCTACTAATTATAAACATAAAATGTGTGTAGATCGTATAAAAATACTATCCTAGAATTAAAAAATATATAAAGTTCCATACTTAATTATCTTACGAATATGATATTCAATACTTGAGTAGCAAACATATGAAATTCAATGAGAAGTCCTCAAATGGACTAGGAAATTTCCTCAACGCATGTTATTATTTTTAATTACATCATGTGCCCTTTCTCCATATTCAACACCACAACCCGGATTGTACAAGTGCTGATTGTCGTGTCATCGTTCATCAACTTCGTTTCCCGCATTTATAGAGTAATTGTCACTAATTACTGACTTCATGCAAGTTTTTTTCGAGAAAAATAGAGAGGGCTCATATATCCCTCTTCTTCTAATTTACTAAAATTTAGCAAATGTTAATACAGCCTCTATAGAGTAATTATCACTAATTACCCTGTTTACACATATGTCTAATACTGCATTTTTTAATAACCAGTAAATAAACTCCTTCGAACTAAAACTAAGAAAATAAATGCAGAAAACTCCAATCCATAATACAAAGATTAAATTATGATGAAACCCTAACCCTATATAAAAACTTGAAATGAAATCCTGCTTTTTAGACCTCAGTATATAAGGATGAGGCCTTCTACCATAACCCCAATTTCTCTCTACTTTCATGATGACATCATCTTTGATGATTAACCCAATAATTATTCCTTCTCAATTAACGATTAATCCAGTTTTTATTAATAATTGAATATTCTTAATTAATCTTTAATTGGTAAGGATCTTAATTACGTATTAAATTTTTAGTAATTATGAATTAGTTGTTAATTAATTTTGTTAATGATAATTTAATTGAGAATCATGATTCTGGGGGGGGGGGTTGGGGGGTAGCCCTTCACCTTCTCTCTCTTTTTTTCATTCTTACAAACTTCATGCAAGTTGGGCCAGTTAATTACTTGGGCCGTGCTTTTGGACGAATTACATCAGAAATACAATTTTTTTTGTACATATAGCGTTGTAAAAGTCAAATTTATAAAATAGTTCAAACATTTTTCAATTTGTGTAAGTAACACTTTCGTGGTATCTGGCGAAAGAAAATGTTCTTTTGTCATAAATGCTCGAGAAAAAGTTTAAACATCAAATTTCGTTTTTAAGAGAGACCTAAAACTAATAAGTGGTTGCAGGATGAAAAATCATTGATTTGTTGTCTTTCGCCAGACTTCGTGAACATACTCATTTATTTGTTTATCTATTACGATTTTTAGAAATTAAGTGAGATTTTGATAGATGAACTTTTAAAAATCGTAATAGTAGACAAATAAATAAATATGATTGAGATAAGATCCTATACAAACTAGACACACTCAATATTAAAAAAAATATTTTTTGGTGACTCCATAACATATAGAAAGCAGTTAAACATGACACAAAAATCAGGAAATTTTGATAGCAATTTAACATAATTATCCTAGGGATGTCGATGGATTGGGTAATACCCGTGTCCGACCGGTACCCGATCCGGATGGGTCGGGTAATATCCGATTAAGCATACCCGCGGGTCGGGTGTTATCCGATTACAAAATATCCGACACGGGTACGGATAGGTTATCGATGAGGTCATACCCGACCCGAATCCGATTCTTAATAACCCCAGTTATATTAATATTTTAACTCTCCTTGATCATATTCGTCTCATTTTTTTGTTCATCTATCATGCTTTCTTTCGAGTATCGTGTTTTTTTACAAGATGCGGATGAAACAATCGAATGGAGTGACGCCAATTTAGTTTTACGCAACTAAAAAAAATATTTTGTTGTGTATATTGTGATTATGTGATTATGTGATATTATTATGTTATGTGATGTTATTTAATTTGATAATATATTTTTCGTTAGTATATTTTAATATTTTTGTATATATTTACGTATGGATAAAATTTCCCATGGGTAATTCGATTACCTGCGGGTACTAAACGGGGCGGGTAAAAATATCCGGTTAGTTGACCGGCCGGGTACAGATATTACCCAATTAAGATGGGTAAGGATATGGATGATTCTATACCCGACCTGAATCCGACCTATTGACATCACTAAATTATCCAAATATTTTTTTATCTTTTTTTTCTAATTCAACAGACAAATCTCCTAACATGAAAAAGATACACAAACAGGTAAAAAATGCAAAAATAATTTTTTTAGATATTAAAAATCACGAAAAACATGTAATGTTGATTTTACTGAAAAACATATAATTAATAAAAAAATATATAGTAAATTAAAATTCAAGATAAAGCTATAAAATTTAACACAAACATTCCACACGCAATGACGAGACTAACAAAATAAACATAATTCAATTTGGACATACCAACAAAAAGTTATAACGAATTTACGAATAAATCCATAAAATCTTACAAAAAAATCCTAACCAAGTAGTTTTGCCAGCTGGTCTGGCCAAACTATAATTTTGTTGTTGTTTTAAGATGACAAAAATAAAAAAATAAAAAAAAACAAGTATCTCCTCTTTCGCCAGATGGCATGACGAAAGTGACTCAATTAACGTTTTCTACTATTAATGTACAAAAATGATGGTTACACACTTTCACCAACAACTCTGGCGAAAAACTAATTTCTTTCGCCACAGAATCTGACGAAAGAACTATTTTTTGCAAATTGGAAAAAACTAAACTATTTTTGCAAATTGGCTTTGGAGAAGGCTAAATCCCCCCTTATCCCATAATTGCGCAATTGGCAATGTAGAATTTCCTTCTATCAAGTCCACCTACAAAATCCACAATATAATTGAACTATTTAAGAGTATGAGAAAAATAGAAAAGAAAAATGAAAAGAAAAATAAAAAATGGGGAAAAAACAGGAAATATTTTCAAAAACCCCGAACTTTACTGATTTCTTGTTTTAGCCCCAATAAATTAGGTTGGGATTATTGAATTTATTTTACCCGCTTATGAGAACTAAAAACAATATATAAATTATTTTGGACCATCATACACCGCATTAAACTGTTCATTATTTTCTTGAGTAAAAATACAATATATGAATGCAAAATGATATTTTGATATATAACATTTCACTGTCATCTTTAAGAGGATTTATAAATTATCCTTGTAAAAACAAAAATATCATATTTGGACCACCATATAAATTATTTTTGGACAATCATACACAGCATTAAAGTATTCATTATTTTCTTGAGTAAAAATACAATATATTAATGCAAAATGATATTTTGATATATAACATTTCACTATCATTTTTAAGAGGATTTATAAATTATCCTTGTAAAAACAACAATATCATATTTACCCTTCCATAAATACAAAATAGTATATTTTCTCTCGGAAAAGAACATATTAGATATTATATTTACCTAAAAATAGACTCATCCAGTCTTTTTGTTAATTTTTTTTTTTTTTTATAATAAATAAATAAAGCTCATATGTTTTTCATTTATTGAGAACACGGATTTAGGGAAAGAGAAGTAGAATAATGGTAAAAAGAAAAACAGGAATTAAAATTCGTATTTTTAGGGTTTAGGGTTTGATCTTGGTTTGTTTGGAAAATAGTACAAGGCAAAAAGTTCTCAAGGCTAGTAGACACAAAACAGGAATGTGGTTTCCGGTTTCGTAAACAAGACATAATTTCCTAGTTTTCCCTCGGTCTTGGTGGCAACTCAAGACTCAATATTTGAGAACACGGATTTGCCCCAAACTCGAGATTTTAAAGTTAGGATATGGTTAAATCCGAGAATAGAAATCTCGGTCCTGACCAAAACCCTCTATTTGAAATCTCAGAAACCCTCCGCTCAGTAATCAGCCGTGCGTGGGGGCGGGAAGTAAAGCTTGAGGATCGACCCATCCGTAATCACCTCTCACTCGGTAGGTCTCCTTCTCTCCCTCCTCGTTTTTAATTTTCCTTCTGTAATTTTCTTCTATTTATGGTCTCGTGTCTTAATCTGAATGGGATGAAGTAATAACCAGTGAAGTGTTATAGACATAGATTATAGATAGTGGTTAATCTCTCTGCTAATTTTCATGTGAATTATATCAGTAAAGTTTACTATAACAATTTTGTTTCGTTTATGTTTTAATGCTAATATAATTTTGGATTGGTACTGAAGAAAAGTACATACTATGATCTTATTAGGATACTGAGTATGATAGTAAAAAAATTACTAGGCATAGAAAATAACATTTAATTATGAAACCAGTAGAGAAAGTCCCGCACTTCCCTGCGAGTATTTTACTGTAATTATCTTCAATAGATGTTCAAAACAACACCATATTCAATTTTGTAATTTGAGCTTAAATCGCAAGGGCATAAAAAATTAAAAGCACGTGAAATTAGACTTCGATCACAAGTGCATTATTACTTGAGAGAAAATAAATCCCCAATAGTGGAATTTAATTATAAATCCCCAATAAGACCACCAGTTTGTCTATAAACAAGTCGAGACTCATAAAACATCATAATGGCCTTTGATACTTGACGCTGCGAACAAAAACAATGATAAATTGAACAATGTCCTCTTAAATACTGATATAAAGTACACATTACCCGATCCTCATTCTATTTCACTTTCTCGCAGGCACAAATAACTCCGCTGCGCTCTTCTCTCTCCTCTTATGCAAGTCGTGACTCGCATGGCTTCTCCTGAACCCAAAAAAACAAAGATTGATTCTTTGTTAGAAGCAGATATGGTAACCAACCTGCCTCAAGGAGTGAAAGAAAAAATCCTTACCTATTTGTCCATTAAAGAGGCAGGAAGAACAAGCATCTTATCGAGCAAATGGAGACACACATGGTCTTCCATTCCTAAATTAGAATTCTCAGTTTTTACACTTAATTTGGAAGATCAGGATGCCAAGCTCGAAAAACTTGTCGATACAGTGTTTCTCCTCCACAAGGGCCCAATCCATATATTTGACCTTTATACTGGGACTGTTTCTCTTGAATCTTATGATAGGTGGATTGTAAACCTGTCCAGAAATGGAATCAGGGAACTTGCACTAATAGGTGGTCGAGACCATGAAATAAATTCTAGTTTTTTCTCATGCAATGCATTAAATAGCATTACCTTATCAAACTGTATCCTTAGAGTACCTTTGTGGTTTAATGGATTTAATTGTCTTCAAACCCTTGAACTAAGGTTAGTTTCTATTTCTGCTGACGATTTTGAAAAGTTCGTATCGAGCTGCCCTTTATTGAAGAATTTGGAAGTCCATTTTGTGGCGAAGATTAATTTTCTCAAAATCCGCGCAGCGAATCTTTTAACCTTGGAAATTCTAGGCGAATTTTCTGATTTCCAAGTGTGTGCCCCAAAGCTTCTCTCTCTGTGTGTAGGGATGGATTCTAACCATCAACCGTTTCAGCAACCAGGTGTCAATTTAACACGAGTTCTTGGTAATGTGCCAGAACTGGAAAAGTTTCAAATGGATCGTGACTTTTTATCGGTAAATCTAGTTCACTAATTCCTTACTAAAAAGTTTCTTGATACATTTGAATAGTGATTTGATAATATGCTCGGTGCATTTTTTTCTTAACAGTACCTCTGTACCGGACCATCACTAGAAGAGTTTCCATTTTTGACTTTTAATCATCTGAAGAAAATAACCTTTGCTTTGGATTATCTGGAGGAGAAGGAAGTTGCCTTTGTTCTAGCGTTATTTCGAAAATCCCCTCAACTACAGTCACTTGATATAATTGTTAGAATTTTACACGATTATTTCCCATTGCTTTTTCTATTTCATTTTGTACTCTAAAATGCATCGTTGATTTTGCAGGTGTTGTTGAAGGAGCAAAGACCCGCATCGCCAATTGCAAATTTCTGGGAAACGGTAGTTGGAGAAGTGAGTTTGTTTAAGCAACTCAAAAGAGTCACCATATGTGAGTTCAGAGCTGTGGATTTGGCACTTTCATTCGTTAAATTCATACTCAGCTCTGCACCGCAACTCGTAACTCTCATCATAGGAGAAGACTCAGAGTACGAAGAAGATGAAAGGATGATGTTCGAGCAGCTTTTGAGTTTTGAGAGGGCTTCAACAAAAGCTAAAATTTTATTTGAATAGATGGAACCTTTTTTAGGCAAATTGATAGGTTTTTATCATTAGTACACACTCCATTATCAAATCATTAGTACGCAATCCAGCATGTTTTTGCTGGTCGGCTAGGCATATTGATAGGTTTTTATTATTAGTACCTATTATATGTTTAAACTAGGACAATTCTTGTGGCTTTTGTGTTTTGTATTTTGTACGGAGGAGCTAATGTTTAACATACAATGCGCATTCTTGTGACAATTCTTGTGGCTTTTGTGTTAAAGAGAGCGCAATTCTATGTTGAAGATAAAATAGTAGATTAGGATTCAATAAATTCTATTATTTTTACTCTTTTGTCCCTACTTCCAAAAAAATATGATATGATATGTTACCTTATTTTATTTTATTATATTTTTATAGATAACATTGAAAGATAATGAAATAGTTAAAGAAATATCCATTACAGAGTTCCTCAATTCCATTGCTTACGAAACGTATTCAATATACATATTGCCAAATGATAAAAAATAACAAATTATTTAGTTTGTAGAATATACATATCGCTTACGAAACGTATTCAATATACATATGCAGTGAAGGGTAATTATTTTTACTGTGGAAAAAACAGGGGCACAAAGCCAAAATTTGAATATATTGGTCCCAACCGACTATTTTGCATGATCATGGGATGTTTTGTTGGTCCATATGTTCGTGTACAAGTTAAATCAAAAAAAAATTTCAAGTCGATCAAATGCAACAGATATGTCATCAATTCTTCAATTCGTGTATAATTAGTTTTATTTTACTCAATACATATACAAAAATATATGAATATAAGCTCGATAAAGAAAACTCAAAAGAAGAGTAGACGCTCCTCTAGGGGTGTCAACGGTTCGGATCCGGTTCGGATAGTGGTCATACCAGATCCATATCCATATTGTCGGATCCGGATACGGTTCGGATAATAAACGGATACGGATACGGTTCGGATATTGTCGGATACGGATACGGATACGGTTCTGTTTCGGATATTAAAACGGATACTATGTTATCATAACGTAACTTACTTTTTAGCTATAAATATATATAATTTATGACATGAACGATAAATATGATTATATTTAAACATAATTTTACGATTGTGAGTTAAATCACTTACAAATCATTAATTTGTATATGATTTTTCAATTAATATCAAATATAATACATAAAATAATATGTAATATGAGTATCCGGATCCTAAAAATATCCGGATCCGGAACACGGATCCGGTTCCCGCACCAAAACCGAATATCGAATCCGGTTCCGGATCTTAAAATCAGCAACCAGATCCATATCCGGATCCACTCGGATTCGGATATTTTTTTCGAATCCGGATATTTTTTCGGATACGGTTCGGGCAATAACCACACCATTGACATCCCTACGCTCCTCCCATTACTAGAGAGAAAATGGGAGAATGGAGGGAAGAGGTGGCCGCCTCTAGTGTTGGCTTGTTGGAGACCCCCTCCCCTCCATATTCGCACATATTAGTCAGTCCCTGAAATTTGTAAAACTCTACCAACACCACCATTTTTTGCTAAATATTAGCATTTGTAGCCGTTATAATTGAAGACGAGCGAACATATGATAAATCACGACATAGCCATTTCAATAAAGACGAGCATTTGCTAAATAACTAAATAATAAACTCCAAAAAGGTACATTGTATGTTGAAACACAAGTTCCTACGCAAAACACAAGCCACAACATAAGATCCTTAGATCAAGCCCATCATCATTTGATAAATGTATATTACTGATATTAAGTACACCAGAAACATTGGGCGTAATGAAAAAGGAAAAGGAAGTGAATCTATTTAAATATGATTTTAGCATTTGGTGAAGCCCTCTCGAACTTCAATATTTGCTCAACCATCATTCTTTCATCTTTTTTCTCCTCCCGGTCTTCTTCTATATTGAGACTAACAAGTTGTGGCGCATAGCCTAGTATGAGTTGTACAAATGAAAGTACCGAGTCTACAACTATGAAGTCAACTATGTCGACCCTTTTGAGGTGCTTAAACAAATCCTCTCTTCTATCTACCGTTTCCCAAATTTTTGCAGTTGGCTCTGTAGGTTGGTCCGCCATCAAATATACCTGCAAGATATTAAAAAGTAAGAGTGTGATGAAAAAGAGAAAGGGATGAAAATCAACAGTGAAAGGTTCACATTTATGTCAAGTAATTGTAGATGAGGGCATCCATGAAATAAGGCTAGAACAAAAGCAGCCTCCTTCTCTGCGCCAAAATCCAATCCCAAGACCAAATTTGTAAGACGATTAAAGGTCAGTGGAAACTTCTCAGGCAAATCATCACACAAGTACTGCAACACAAATATTGATCAAATAAATTGATAAGAATAATACACAAGATATATTGGGATAACATTTATTTTACCTCTAAAAAGTACCCTTTCGATTCAAAGCTTTCAAGGTCAGGCATATTTCCAAGGACACGTTGGAACTTGTTCTCGTTATGCTTATCTTGAAAGTGCGAATATTTCCATACATATAAAGAGTGCAGCCTTGGTGCGCACACTTGGAGATCTCGAAAGGTGCAATATCGAATCTCTAAATTCAGGAGGTTTGGTGCCCACACTTGGAGAACTCGAATGTCGCAAGATCCAATCTCTAAATTCAGGAGGTGTGGTGCACGGACATTGAGGGTAACACAATTCGACAATTCGATGAGTCTCAGTTTTTTCAATAGAGGGCAGCTTGAGATTAGCTTTTCTAGATCATTCTGAGAAACTACCAATTTTGTTAGTGCGAGAGTATGAAGGAGTTTAAAACCTTTGAAATGCAAAGGTAGTTTCAAAGAACAAAAATTCAGATCGATATAATTCAGCTCATAACAAGAAAAGAATGTCGGATGCATATCGTATATGTACTCCCACTCGCAACAGAACTCAAGAGTGAGTTCTCTGATTCCATTTCTCGATAAATTCACAATCCATCTATCTAAAGGTTGGTAATGGTCACCTTCTAAACGAAGGACAAATTTAAGGACAAATTTACGGATTGGGCCACTATGGAGCATTAATACCGTATCCACAAATTCTACACTATCCTTTGAAGGAAGGAGAGTCAGAACTTCTGCGACCGTTAGGTCAGTAATCAGAATGTCTGGGAACGTTAGTTCGGGAACGAAGGCCCAGGTATACCTCCATTTGCTTGACAAGATGCTCGTTCTTCCTGCCTCCGTTATTGGTAAAAAAGTCAGAATTTTTTCCTTCACTCCATCTGGTAGGTTGCTTAACATATCTCCTTCTACCACTTTGCTGAGTTTGGAAGAAGCCATTTCTAATAATATCCTGAAAATCATTATTACAGAGTCAAATGTTTTATCAAATTACACTAATACAGTCATGTGTGTCAGGTTAAAGACGAAAAAGAAAAAAAAACTAAACTTATTTTTGCAGTGTAACCTGTGGTTACAGTAGACTATTTATTACTAATTATCTATGGGCTAAAATTCATATTGGGTGGACTGGATAAACCAAAGTAAGGGACTAATTATAAATTTTGCAAAAATCAATGGTTAAAACACAAAAAAGATATTTTGCACAAAAATAAAGCAACCGTCAACCATTTATAAAGAAATAAGAAGAGGTCAACAATTACAGTAAGGATATTTTGCACATTTGGTCTTGAATTTCTACTCACAAACATTATAATTATAAAATCAAAGAAGCTAGGGTTTTGCTGAAATAAGTTTGGATCAGACATATTTACACAAAATCAAATCTAAGAAGGTTCGTCCGCACAGTATGACCTCGTAATTTCTAGATTTTTGGAAGTTTTTTGCAACAAGCAAATTTAGGTCTTAGTCTACGACAAATTAATCACAAAGAAATCGCATACCTCTTTCGAGTATCAAGCAAGTTCGATGAACCGAATACTCGATCAAATCACAGCTTCGGAGAGGCGAGTCAATAACGAAGCCAATTAAGATTGATTTGAATTTGAAGTTGAATTGAAATTTTGAAAGGGTATAATCTACATTTGAGATATTCAGAGGGAAGCATCTAGTGGAATCCGAAGTGTCAAATATCAGGTAAAAGGAGGACACGTGGAAACATTTGTAGAAGTGCTTTTCTTGTACACAGTCTTCCCTTTTGGGCCTTTTTTGTCTATGTTTTTTTATGGGCTCCAAAACACTACTTATTCCGCCCACAATCAGTAAATTATAAACAACTAGCTTTTTCCCCGCGCAATTGCGCGGGAGCCCTCGAGTTTGTCATGAATATTCGCACATCCGTTATTTGGTATATTTTTAACTCCCTAATTTTATTTGGATATTGTAAAAAATCCTCTATCTTTTCGTAAACTCCAAAAAAAAACTCTTTACCAAACTTTTATTTTAAAATACTCCTTATGGATGATATTAATATTTTTTTTCCAAAATACCCTCCAAATCTCATATGTAATAATTAAAAATTATTTTTGTTATTTTTTATTAATTTTAAGAAAATTCATAAACACTTCTTAACATGTAGTGATTTAAAAAAATTTAAATTATTACATATTTTGTTTATATAATTTTAATATTCCATTCTTTATTCATAAAAAACTAACATTAAATAATAATAAATAAACATCTTGCAAATATATTCATAGAACATATCTATTTAAACATCTAGTTTTTATTTTAGTTTTCCTTTTATGTATTTTTTAATAGTTTTATGATATTTTATTTTTAAATATTTGCAAGATGTTCTTTTAATAATATTGTTCAACTTATTATAATTTTATGTTAGTTTTTCAAGAAAAATAATACATAAGTCGAATATTTGTAATGAATGAAATATTAAAATTATATAACATATAACATATAGTAATTTTTTTTAATTATTATATATTACAAAAAGTTAAAGAATTTTTTAAAATTAAAAAAGAATTTTTTGTAAATGAATACATATGTAAATTAATTGTTTTTTACAATATCTACAAATTTAAGGAGTCTTTTGAAAATTTTCCAAGTAAAGTGGTGATAGGGAGGCATAATAAGGTGGTGATGTGGAGGCATGAGATGAGAGGAATTATTAATAATGTAAAAAAGGACCGAAATTTAAATTAAAAATGACCAAAATGTTAATAAAAAGTACCAAAGTGTGAACTAAAACTGAAAAGGACCAAGATATAAATAAAATGAACTATAATGTTAATTCAAAAATGTAAAAAAGGACCGGCATGTAAATAAAAGAGGATCAAGATGTAAATATGAAGGACCAAAATGTAAGTTTCTAAACTTAAAAGGACAAAAATGTAAATAGAAAGGATCAAAATGTAGTTTTTTCAACTAAAAAGGACCAAATTGTAAATAAAAAGGACCAAAAGGTAAATAATTTTTTTTCAAAGAGGCCCCTGGACCAAAGTGTAATTTTTCAAACTTGAAAGGACAAAATGTAAATAAAAAGGACCAAAATGTAAATAAAAAAGGACCAAAATGTAATTTTTTCAAATAAAAAGGACCAAAATATAAATAAAAAAGGACCAAAATGTAATTTTTTCAAATAAAAAGGACCAAAATGTAAATAAAAAAGGACCAAAATATGAAAAAAATATTTTTTTTTTTACAAAGAGGCCCCTGATGACGTGGCTGCACAGATTTCTTTCATTTCTCTTAACTTTATACATAAGAATAATAATAGGTAAATTATAAATTTCAATCGCAAGATTGTTATTGTTATGTTAATCATTGTGCTCCTAAACCAAAAAAATGTCCACAAATTCAAGCATAAAATAGGAAAACATTGAAAAGAACTGTTGATAGTTATTGTTATGTTAGGTAAATTATAAATTTCAATCGCAAGATTGTTATTGTTATGTTAATCATTGTGCTCCTAAACCAAAAAAATGTCCACAAATTCAAGCATAAAATAGGAAAACATTGAAAAGAACTGTTGATAGTGATCATACATTCACCATAGATGATTTATCTAACCAAAAAGACAAAACAGACGGCTTAATATATTCAAAGAAATACGATTTTAGATTTCCGATTCTCGAACGACAACTCCTTCAAATTTCAACATTGAGATTTCATTTGTTTCCCAATCTTATTCTATGACAAATGTTACAAATAACAAACTGATAACAATTTTCGTCGAGAAAGGACAAAAAATGCTTATGTGGCCACTGTCTAATGAGCTCGGTGAAAAAAACACAATTATAAATTAACTAGTAGATTGTACACATGAGGATAGATGAACATACGCGTTCGTCGAAACAGTTGGATGCATAATAAGATTATGCAAATCTGACAATAATTACATAGTCCGTAATGACGGACTGGTTGGTCCGTCGTGACGGACCTAAGGATAATTATGTACACCAATCCGTGAGTATAGCGTCGTGACGCACTGATTTGTGAGTCATGACGGACTTTGTGAGTCATGACAGACTGGTTGGTCCGTCATGACGGAGCGTTAGAGTAACTGTTGATTTAGTAATCGTGACACGTCCATCACGACGCACCATTTCGTGCGTCCTGACGGACTGTGATCCAAAATCTGGATTGACAGTTTCCTTTATACTCACTAATCCTCCATTAATTATGGTGTTAATATAAGATCTATAGATCTTTTCTCTATCTCTCTAACCAAGCTTTAGGGGACATAATTAGATTCTAAAGAAAAGAGAGAAAACTTGTGAGACAAGTTACCTTGAGAGTTGGAATGATCACGCAAGTTTACAACGATTTTAGGAAAATCGCGCGTAACTGAAAGACAAGGCTCGCGGTGGATACAAGTAGAGGGATTTCACCTGAAAGTTTCTATTGTAATCAAGTGAGAGCAAGGTCGAGGACGAACCAGATGAGATCCGGTTGTATACGACAAATTGGAGTTTCGTCGAAGGTATCGAATCGTGCGGGAATCGGACACACGTGTTACCGATGATTGGAGCAGTGAGAATAGCAACTACAAGCGCGTGTCAATCCTTCTCCGTAATCAATTTCACGTGATTTGACACTCTATATATAAGAGTTATATATATTCGTAGTTACATAATATGATTCGTACTCTCGGATCAACTACGTGGTCCTCGAGAACGAATCGGACCGGGTCTTTCATTCCGTTGTGCGGAACTCGATAGCGACGCCGGTACCCAACACTCGGACAATGTTTGAACACCAACAAAATATGTGGTTCTGCATACGGAAATCCCCCCAGTGAAAACGAAACCAAAAAAATATTTATTGAAGAAGATGATTTTGTCTGTTAACAAATAATAATTATAATATTTTTTTTCTTATAGTTCACAAATAGTTTGAGTAGTCTAACAGTAAAACTCATGTTTACAAATTAAGAGATCTCAAATTTGAACCCCTAATACAATAAATTTTGATTCTTTTAAAATTCGTCTTCCCTTATAAAATCATGAGCAATGATAGGTACACAAAAACCGACCACAAATTTGACACAAATACATAAGTTTGTGTCATTAATTGTATTATAAATCAAACATAAACTTATGTATTTGTGTCAAATTTGTGGTCGGTTTTTGTGTACCTATCATTACTCATAAAATCATCATGGCTCCACCCGTAAGTAAGTACAGTATATGGTCATATCCAAACACCAGGTATTAGAGAGAGTAACAATTGTTCGATTTGTTGGAAAGGCCTTCAAATTCTAAACGATATATTGACAATATCGACGAAGGTACAACATGCGACATACACACACGTGCACACGCGCGCGCACATACAACATGCGACACATGCACGCATGCGACACACGCACACCCGCGCATGCGCGCTGCGCGCATGCGCGCGCGCACACACACACACACACATTAAGGAGGACATCTTCAATGCGTCACAAACTGAATACAACTATTTTAGGAGGATGTTACAAACAGGGCCGGTACAGTCTTATTAGAATCCTTTGACGATTATTATTGATAACTACACCATTATTGTTAACTAAGTACAAATTCTAAATAAAGTCCAAAAGTATAATTAACTTTTTAAATAAATCTAAATCACATTTGATAAATCCTAAATCAATTGTATTGTGTTATGAAATTGATTATTTAAATTTGAAAAGTGATAATAAGATATTAATATGATTAACTCCTAATATAGATAATATATTAATGAACCTTTTATAAAAAACTTGTGTATTATTATTGTGAAATGTACATTAATTTAACTGAGATCTCAACTAAGAATATCTTGATTAAACTTTAATTGACTTTGAGTAGTTATTTAATTTAACATTCTATATTTTAAAAAATTAAGTCAATAGTAACAAATTAAATTAGAAATGCTAACAAGAATCCATAAAAAAAATCCAAAAAAGAATCCAAAGATCAAAATATACTATTTAAATTAACAAAATATATTATTGTATTTATCAAAATATACTATTGAAAATGTATTATTTTATTCTCAATTTTAACCATGTTAACATATTTGATTCATCAGTATATTTTGCTAATTGGAATAGTATATTTTGCTAGTTTCATCAGTATATTTTGCATGCGTGAATTCTTTTTGGATTCTTTGTTTGGATTCTCCTTAGCAAGTATGCAAATTAAATTATGCTTGGAAACCTTTTATATTTTGGACCACTAAATAATATACCTACATATTAATGTTTGGAGACCTTATTTTTTTGGTGGCCTTAGCTAGGGGTGGGCATTCGATTAAACCGAACCGAACCTAATAAGACCAAACCGACTCAAACCGAACCGAACCGAATACAATTTGAACCGATTTAAAACCGAACCGAATAAACCGAATTTCTTATTCGGTTTATTCAGTTGAACCGAATAAGAATCTTTATAATGATAAAATTCAAAATTTATTTAGCAAAAAAAAAATATAAACAAATCATATAAATTATACTTATGTTATTTCTAATTTTACAATATGAAATTTTAATAAATGAACATAATAAAAATGTGAAAAATAATATTAATTTGGTCGGTTCGGTTAATTGATTCTGAAAATATCAAAACCAAGCCAAACCAAATAAACCGAACAATATTAATTTTTGAACCGAACCGAACCGAATAAAACGAAAAACCGAACCGATTAAACCGAATTCGACCGGTTTTGTTCGGTTCCCAAATAAACCGATCCATTTGCCCACCCCTAGCCTTAGCCAATTGCCAACTCGGCCCAATATAAGAGTCGGACGGATGGTTACAAGAAATATCGTGCAATGAGAAGAGGGATACAATTATCTGGAGGTGGGATGCTCACGGTCACAACTCTTTCAACATGAGCAAAACATACCAATGGTTGTCGAACATAGGGATACACAAGAAAGAATTATCAACTATTTGGAAAATGAAAATATGCTGGAAAATAAAAATATTTGCGTGCATAGTACTGAACAATAAACTATTAACCGAGAAAAATCTGATCAATAGACAATGGCCACACATTATCCTGGCATTGCTGTAATTCATTAACCGTGGAACAACCGAGCACCTCTTTGTAACACGCCAATTAATATGCAAGGTCTGGTCACGTAACGTTGTTGCAACATCAACAACTGGAACCCGGACCTAACAGACCTAAATTCATGGCATGGACAAAGATTAGCCTGAAGACCAAAAATAAGACATGTGATACCTGGTGGTTGGCGGCAAGATACTGATTCGGCTAGCACGTAACAAAGCAATGTTCCGCGATATAAACTCTACATCAGGTTAACTTTAATGTATAAATTATACTCAACACTTGGAATATACATGGCAACAAACAAGATAGTTCAGATAATTCAAAAAAAAAAGGCAATCGAGAAGTGCAATACACGTCGATGTATTAGGATAGAATGAGATGCACTAGGACTAGGATGGAGTTTAAATATGTAATCACTGCAAGGTTTCTAAGCGATGTATCGAAGCAAATGAATCAGGGATACTATATTCCCTTTTCCCTAAAAAAAAGAATTCTCACTTCAATAAAAAGGAACATTCGATAAATAACTAAATAACATACTCCAAGAAGGTACATTGTATGCTGAAACACTAGCACATTCGCAAAACACAAGCAAAAACATATGATCCTAGATCAAGCATACAACAGCAGACCGACTCCATCATTTGATAAATACATACTACTGAAATTAGATTCAACATAGACGGTGGACGTAACAAAAACGAAAAAAAAGATGAATCTATTTGAATATGATTTTAGCTTTTGGTGAAGCCCTCTCAAACTTCAGTATTTGCTCAAACATCATTCTTTCATCTTTTTTCTCCTTTTGGTTTTCTTCTATATTGAGACTAACAAGTTGTGGTGCAGAGCCTAGTATGAATTGTACAAATGAAAGTACCGAGTCTGCAACTTCGAAGTCAACTATGTCGACCCTTTTGAGGTGCTTAAACAAATCCTCTCTTCTATCTTCCATTTCCCAAATTTTTGCAGTTGGCTCTGTAAGTTGGCTCGCCAAATATACCTGCAAAATATTCAGAAATTAAGCGTGTGATGCAAAAGAAAAAGAGATGAAAATCAATAGTGAAAGGTTAACATTTATGTTAAGTAATTGCAGATGAGGGCATCCATGAAATAAGGCTAGAACAAAAGCAGCCTCCTTCTCTGCGCCAAAATCCAATTCCAAGACCAAATTTGTTAGACGATTGAAGGTCAGCGGAAACTTCTCTGGCAAATCATCACAGAAGTACTGCAACACAATTATTGAACAAGTAAAAATATTGATAAAAAAAATTGATAAGAATAATACACAAGACATGTAGGAATAACAATTATTTTACCTCTAAAAAGTACCCTTTCAATTCAAAGCTTCCAAGGTCAGGCATATTACCAAGGACACGTTGGACCTTGTTCTTGTTCTTGTTATGCTTATCTCGAAAGAGCCTTTTCCACACATATAGAGAGTGCAGCCTTGGTGCGCACACTTGGAGATCTTCAAAGTCGGAATACCGAATCTCTAACTTCAGGAGGTTTGGTGTGCACACTTGGAGATCTCGCAAGTCGCAAGATTCAATCTCTAAATTCAGGAGGTTTGGTGCACGGATATTGAGGGTAAGAGGTTCCAACAAGTCAACGAGTCTCAGTTTTTTCAAAAGAGGGCAGCTTGAGATTAGCTTTTCGAAATCATTCCGAGAAACTGTTAATCTTGTTAGTGCGAGAGTATGAAGGAGTTTGAAACCTTTGAAATGCAAAGGTAGTCTCAAAGAACAATTCACTAGATCTATATAATTCAGCTCATAACAAGAGAAGAATCTCGGATGCATGTCGTACGGCCACGGACAAAACTCAAGAGTGAGTTCTCTGATTCCATTTCTCGATAAATTCACAATCCATCTATCGAAAGGATCGTAACGCTCACCTCCTATACAAAGGAAACATTTGCGGATTGAGCCTCTATGGAGCAGTAAGATCGTATCCACAAATTCTACACTTTCTGAAGGATACAGAGAGTCTGTATTAATGTCTGGGAACGTTAGTTCGGGCACGAAGGCCCAGGTATGCCTCCATTTGCTTGACAAGATGCTCGTTCTTCCTGCCTCCTTTATTGGCAAAAATGCCAGAATTTTTCCCTTCACTCCATCTGGTAGATTGGTTAAAATATCTTCTTCTCCCATGGATACATCTCCCACTTTGCTGAGTTTGGAAGAAGCCATTTGTAGTAATATCCTGGCAATAATTATAAAAGAGTCGAATGTTTTATCAAATTACAGTGATGCGCGTCAGGTTAAAAAAAACAAACCTATCTTAGCATTCTAACCTGGTTAAAATATAGCTCATTAAATTACGAATTTTCTCTGGGCTAAATTTAATAAGAATGGTTTTTCTCAACAAAAATAATTAAATAATATTGGGTGAACAAAGCGAAGTGAAGCAAACAAAATTATAAATTTTATAAAGTCATTATAATTATTAAATCTCTATAAATACAATATAGCCTTGATTTATATGCATCAAAAGAAATACAACTCCAATTCAATTGACTATTCCAGATAAAGACAAAGAAACAAAGATTTTCAAGACCTAGTTTGGATCAGATATATTTACACAAAAGCAAATCTAAGAAGGTTTTTCCACACATTATCATCACGTAATTTCTAGATTTTTGGAAGCATTTTGTGATAAGCAAATAGAGGTTTTCTAAGAGTCATTGAGAAATTAATCACATACCTCTTCCCAAATACCAAGCAAGTTCAATCAACCAAATACTTGATCACATCAGAGATTCGGAGAAGAAGTGAGTCAATAACGAACCCAATTAAGATTGATTTCAATAGAAATTTTGAAAGGGGATAATCGACACTTGAGAGCGAGGGAACCTAGTGGAATCCGAAGGGGTTTGAGTGTAAAATATCAGGTAAAAGGGGGACACGTGGAAACATTTGTAGAAGTACTCTTCTTGTATAAAGCGGTCTTCACTTTTGGGCTTTTTTTGTTTATTTATTTTCGTGGGCTCCAAAACAGTACTTATTCCGCCCATAATAAAATAAATTATAAACAATCGGTAAATTATAAATTCCAAGAGCAACATTGTTAGGAGATTTGGCAATCGGACGGGTCGGATCGGATTCAGATCGGGTCATTTCGGGTTCGAATCATTTCGAGTTACGGATCGTTCAGGTCATCGGATCGTTCGGGTCGCGGGTCGTTCGGGTTCGGATCGTTTCGATTTTCGGGTCATTTGGTTTCGGGTTGTTTCAGTTTTCGGGTCATTCGGTTTGGGCCGTTTCGACCGGTTCCGGGTCGTTTCGGTTTTCGAGTCATTCGGGTCTTAGTTATTTTGATTTTCGGATCATTCGGATTTCGCAAAATTTGATTTCGAATCATTCGATTTTTCGAAAATTTAGTTTTCGGATAATTCGGAATTTATTTTATTGGTTCCAAGACATTTTAGCAATAATATATTAAATTTCGGTCATTCGGGTCGTGAGTTTCGGGTCTTCGGGTTTCAGATTACTTCGGGTTTCGGATCATTCGGATTTCGGGTCGTTCAGGTCGATTTCGGATTCGAGTCATTCGGTTTCGGATTGATTTCGGGATCGGGTCATTCGGTTTCGGTTCCATTTCGGGTTCGGGTCATTCGATTTCGGGTCGTTGACTTTTCAACATTTTTCGGTTCGGGTCGGATCATTTTTTCGGATCGGGTCAGATTTTGTCAGCTCTATTTCGACGTATTGCTCCGAATAAAAAATTTAATTTATTCTATTCCACCATCTTTATCTAACGGGTTCGATATCATAGGAAAATTAGATTTGAGGTCTAATATAATTTTATTAAATGAAATTTTTTAACAACCGTATATTATATTACCACATACTCCGCGGAACGATCCCTTATTTATCACATAATTAAGGTTCTAGTCATAAATATTTTTGACCAACCCCAAGAGTAAATCCAAGGACTATTTTTGGGATTATCAATATTATATTTTATAGATCCAATATTTAGAAACAATTTTAAGTCAAAAAACACAATTTTGAATTATTCAATATCTCAGTGATATTTTAAAATTGATTTTTAAAATAATAATAATATTTGATATATTTTGTTACGTTCAAAAATGTATTTGTGTTTAAATATATGAACTAATATCTTATATGTGTTTCACTAGGTTCCTATTTATAATGCAATAAAATATAGGTTGGTGTGAAGGTACCTGCAAAATGCAAAAAAAATATTTTTTCGCCAGCACGGGTGGTACCTGCAGTTTCGCTAGCGGGCAAAAAAAAAATTGGACTACTTTAAAATGAAAACAATTATAAAAAATAATAATAAAATATTATTTTCCTTTTTTGTGAGACGGCTTGGCGAAAATGACTTAATTAACCGTTTCTTCATGTTAACGTGCAAAAATTATGGTTAAAACATTTTCACAACACCCTTTGGCAAAATATCATCCTCTTTTGCCAAAGGGTCTCACGAAAGAGCTAATTTTGTAAATTGGGCAAAATCCAAGTTATGTGTGCAAATTGGACATTTCGAAAGTCTACATGTAAAAAAAATTCATATTAAGACGTGAGACCCATGCACCGAAGGGGAAGAGGGAAATTAGAGAAACAAAATTAAAGACGAGGAGGGAGAGAAGTGTTGGTTAATCTAGAGTCTAGACCTAGAGGGGGCAGATTATGTAATCCCAAAGTCTAATTTTCGCATTAATGGTATACAATTTTGATTTATGCGGAAGCATAATTTAAATTAATATTGGGTATCGGCGTCACTATCAAGCCTCGCGCAGCGGATTGAGAACCTCGGTCCGACCCGATCCCAAGTACCACGTCGCCGATCCGATCGTACAAATCATAATCTACATGCAACTACCTATGAATATAACGATTATAGACATAGATTCATACCACGTGAAATTGATCACGGTGACGGGTTGATCACGTAGTTGCTGCTCTTTTCGCTGCTCAATCCTCGGCAACACGCGCGTCCCATTGCCGCGCGATTCAACACCTTCGACGGAGCTCCGATTTGTCGTATACAACCGGATCGCATCTGGTTCGTCCTTCATCATGCTCTTGCTTGATCACAATAGAAGATTTCAGGTGAAATCTCTCTACTTGTATCCACCTCGAGCTAGATTCTTTCGGTTACGCGCGATTTCCCTAAATTTGCCGTAAACTTGCTTGAACTTCATCTCTAATGGTGATTATCAAGCTCTCTCTATTACTTGTCTCACAAGCATAATAATCTCTCTTTCGAAAACTGATTAGAGGAGAGAGGAAAGGATCATCCAGATCTTATATTAATCACCTCATTAATTAGAGGATTAATGAATACAAAGAAAACTGATAATCTGGAATTCGGATCACATTCCGTCATGACGCGCAGAATGGTGTGTCATGACGCACTAGTCATGGTTACTAGAAACAGCGATTTCTCTTGGTCCGTTATGACGGACCATCAGTCTGTCATGACTCATACTCACATATTGATACACGAAATACCCTCTTGGTCCGTCACGACGGACCAACTAGAGTCCGTCATGACGGACTGTGTATTAACTGTGTAATCTGTCAGATTAACCTAAAGGTCTGTCACGACAGACCAACCAGTCCATCATGACGGACTGTGTTATTCTGTCAGATTTGCATAATCTTATTATGCATCCAATCATTTCGACGAATGCGTACGTTCATCTATCCTCATGGTGTGCAATCTACTAGTTGATCTATAACTGTATTTCCTTCAATTAAAGTATATAGAGATAATACAATAACAAATAACACAAGATATTTGTTTACGGAGTTCGGTACATGATTGCTATGTAGCTTTAACTCACCGTCTACTTGCTCAATCGACCGACTCGATTGTTTACAAGTACCTACGTCTCCGGAGATGTCTTGCACCTTTTCGACTTTCTATTGAATTCACGTATCAACGATTACAAGGTTTTCCTAGATCAATTTACATGTTTCTATCGATCTGTGACGAAATTTACAATAGTGAACAAGCCTATTACAAATATACAAAATGAACTCTACGTAGTCAGTCACGCAAGTTGATAATCGTTTGTAGTGGAGATTGGAAAGATTGATCTTAGATCTTTGGTTGATTTGGAGGAATTAATTTCAACTAAGTTTGGCTAGAGTTTCTCTCTTTAGTTTAGATGGAAAAATATGGAAGAATTGGAGAGAGAAACAAGGGAGGGGTTCTATTTATAGAACACATAGTCCCCTCCCATTACTAAGCTTTTATGTATGTTCAGTCCGAACGGAGCATACCTTATGTTCCGACGGAGCATAAGTCAAACTAGTTGTTACAACGTAACCATTCAAATTCTGAAACTTTCGTTCGGACGGATGAGTGTTCCGTCTGAACGGAAGGCTTCACTGTGATTGCTTTCGTTTAGACGCACTAAAGGTCCGTCTGAACGGAAGACTCGCTGTAAGTCTACTTAGCTTTTGTAAGAAGTTTCCGTTCCGACACATGAGTGTTTCATCTGAACGGAAGACTTCACTGTGATTGTTTCCGTTCAAACTCACGAATGTCCCTACGAACGAAAGACTCCTTGTAAGTTTACTTGGCTTTGCATGTACTATTCCGTTTGAACGTTGAATGTTCCGTTCAAACAAAGTATGCTGTTGACGGAGTGGTGATTCCGTCCCAACAGAAAAAGCCTTGTTTGGGGATATTGTAGCTTCTGTTCAGAGGCACGAATGTTTCGTCTGAACGAAAGACTCAGTGTTTGCATACTTTGCAATCCTCCAATTTTCATCATTTTGAACATAATTACTTGTTTATATTGAGCTTAATAATTCCTAAATGAGTCTAGGGATAGGTATGAGTTATTTTTGTGAGTGTACGATATCCCAACTCCCGAAAGTCTTCGACGTTTTGATTTCTTCACTGGAGCGAATACTTTAGCATTTTCCTTTTACCGTAATCTTGATTCTTCGATGTCTTGAATCTTCATTAATGGTCTTGATCGTCTTTGGATATTGTTGAGATGCTCATGTTTGCGTATGTGCTTGTTTTTTCTTTGATCTCGTTTGCGGGCCATACTTATATCTTCTACAAGTGATACTTACACAATTTGATTAGTAGTATCACATTGTTTTGAAATATTCAAGCAATCAGAAATTTGATCCAACAAGAAGGAGGCCTACCGAGCGAGAGAGGTGATTACATATGGTAGATCTTCCGGCTTTACTTCCCGCCCCACGCGCCAGTGATTTCTGAGCGGACGGTTTCTGAGATTTCAAACATAGTGTTTTTGTCAGGACCGAGATTTATATTCTCGGATTTAACCATATCTTAATTCTTAACTTTAAAATCGCGAGTTTGGGGGAAAATCTGTGTTCTCAAATATTGAATCTTGAGGTGCAACAAAGACAGAGGGAAAACTAGGGAATTATGTCCTTATGATGAAATCGGAAACCGGATTCCTGCTGATATCCTTCTTATTCTTGAATTGCAAAAGAGTAAAATTAGTAGAATTTATTGTTTCCTAATCTACTATTTTATCTTCAATAAGGAATATAGGATTTCCTCTCTTTAACACATTTATCCGCTCTATTTTTGACTTATTGGTCCGAATAAAAAATTTAATTTATTATATTCCACCATCTTTATCTAACGGGTTCGATATCATAGGAAAATTTTGATTGAAGGCCTAATATAATTTTATAAATGAAATTTTTTAACAACCGTATATTATATTACCACATACTCCACGGAACGATCTCTTATTTACCACATAATTATGGTTCTAATCATAAATATTTTTGACCAACCCCAAGAGTAAATCCTAGGACTATTTTTGGGGTTATCAATATTATATTTTATAGATACAATATTTAGAAACAATTTTGAGTCAAAAAAACACAATTTTGAATTATTCAATATCTCAGTGATATTTGAAAATTGGTTTTTAAAATAATAATAATTGATATATTTTGTTAAGTTCAAAATTTTATTTGTGTTTAAATATATAAACTAATATGCTATATATGTTTCATTAGGTTTCTATTTATAATGCAATAAAATATAGGTTAGCATGAAGGTTCCTGCAAAATGTAAAAAAATTATTTTTTCCCCAGCAGGGGTGGTACTTCGAAATAGAGCGGATAAATGTGTTAAAGAGAGTAAATCCTATATTCCATGTTGAAGATAAAATAGTAGATTAGGAATCAATAAATTCTACTATTTTTACTCTTTTGTCCCTATTTCCAAAAAAATATGATATGTTATCTTATTTTATTTTATTATATTTTTATGGATAACACTGAAAGAAAATGAAATAGTTAAAAAAAAAATCCATTACACAATTCCTCGATTCCATCGCTTACGAAACAGATTCTATATACATATGGCCAAATGATAGAAACTAACAAATTATTTAGAGGCCATATACAGTATACCCCTCATTTTCCCCAAACACCCTCTATTCTCTAATTAATGATTAATTATTGAAATAATTAACAAAAAAATACTCTACTAACAGTTAATTAATATATAATTAAAATATATATACATTAACACTTCTTAATTAATATCAATTAACTGTTAATCGGATGTATTTTTGTTAATTACCATGCTAATTAATCACCAATTATAAAAGATGTGGTGAGGAAATGAGGGGGTATGGTATAATTATCCAATTATTTACTTGTATAGTATTAGACACGGGAGGTTAGAAATGGAGGAGTTTTTAGAAGTACTGTGAAGGGTAATTATTTTTAGAAAAATGTTGGACATACCACATCTCTCTTTCTCAAAAGTTTTAATGACGTGGATATGATTTAATATGATTTAATACATTAATAATTAATATATTAATTAATGGTTCGACATCTTAATTTGGATATTTAATCATAAATTAAGATAATCAAATCATAAATTAAGATGTTAAATCATGTATTTATGTGTTAATTTTAAGGTGTTAAATCATATCAACGTCATCAAAGTCTTGAGTACTTGGGAATGTACATCACTACTCTTATTTTTACTGTGAAGAAAACAGGGCCACAAAACCAAAATTTGAATATACTAGAAAAATTACTCGCTTCGCTGCGAATTTAATCATATAATAAATCAATATGCTTGATATATATATGTTGAAGAAAATATTAAAAACTCAAATTATCAATAATAATTATTAGGACTGTTATTTGTTTATTCACCTGGTCCACATTAATGTTAGTAACGTACATATACCATGTCCTTATTGTATCTTAATTAGATGAATAGTAGACAAAACCGTCAAATGATTCAATGCCTCTATTAAATAGTAGGTTCTATATATATGTCCTAAGCTTACACAGATACCGAAATAAGTAGATACAAATAGAGACACAAAAAGATAAATGAGTAGACACTATACACACAAGAGAAAATATACACAGAATATTTATATGTTCTTTTAACATTCCTCCACAATCTCAATATACTATTTTATAATTACAATAAACTATTTCGAGTTGGGTGTTGAAGAAGACTATCATCCGTTGTTCTCATGGACGTGCCCTAAAGAACGACATCCCCGAATTATCTTGGGGCATTTCCAATAGTCTGCACGAACGGACGGAATAATGCCTAAGGACAGCGTTCACGCGATTCGGGTAAACGGTTTCAATTTTATATTTATTATTATTTTATTTGTATTTTATTTGTATGCATTATTAATAATCAATATTATAATATATGTATTTTATTCTTTATCAATATCCGAATATACCGTTTTACTATATTTTGTTTCAACAATATATATATATATATATATAAAAAATGACATTGTTATGCAAATCAAGAATATTAAATATTCAACGACGACCCGATCGATGAACAAATATAGACCTCTCCCAAAAGAGCATAGGATCTAGATACAAAAAAGGACCGCAAGAATGAACAAATAACGTGAGAGAAGAGGTAGGGATGTAGTGGCGATCCACCTGCGGGCGTTGTGGCGATCCACCTGCGTCCTCTATTATAAATTATTTATGTGTCAATTAATATTTAATCAAATCAATTAGAGAGGCTAATTAAGCCACAAACCCATTTTTGCCACCTCATCATGGTTACTTTTTAATGGGAGGGGTTGAGCCAAATTATATATTTAGAGGGGTTAATTGTTTTGGAGGTGCCAAATATATTTATATGCTCCCATGAACAATAATTATTGATGAACAGTAACTGATGGTGATGAACAGTAATCAATTCTTATTGTTGAACGGTAAGTGATATCGATGAATAGCCCTCGATGAACAATATTTAATGAACAGTATCGATGAACAATAATTGATGATGAACAATATTGATGAACACTTGAATAATAAGAACAGTATTGATGAACATTAAGTGATATCTAGCTTCTATGATCTCATTTCCCAATGTGGATTGAAGTGGCATTATCATTAAACTGGAGGATTCAACAATCACACTTGAATTTTGATTTTCTTCCTCTTCTTTCTCAGTTCTTAATGGAGAAGTATAATTGCTCATCTCCAGTTCCTCTATGAGGTAATTCATTGGATTTAACCATACCTTAATTCCTAACTTTAAAATCGCGAGTTTGGGGGAAAATCCGTGTTCTCAAATATTGAATCTTGAGGTGCAACAAAGACAGAGGGAAAACTAGGGAATTATGTCCTTATGATGAAATCGGAAACCGGATTCCTGCTGATGTCCTTCTTATTCTTGAATTAAGCCCTTAATCACTCTCCATATTTGAACTGTTTTCTTTGTTTCCTCCTTCTCTTGATTGCTATTGTTTTTTGGTTTCCATTCTTGGTGATGATCCATACTACACACTTAGAATGAGACCCATCTTCTATTTGGATTTGTGTTTTTAATTTCTCATTCTTCAGTTTTGAGATTATCAAGAAGATTTCCTTCATATGAGTTAAGCCTCTTACACTTTCTATTTTCTTTAAGATTCCAATAGAATAGATTGTGTAATTTTGTATTAACTTTTCTATTTTGCTTAGCTTTTCAGGTACTCTTCTCAAACATACTCGACATTCCTCCCACTCACCTTCATTCATCCGCCCACAGCCATCCAAGAAATTTGATATGTAATTTGTATTGTATGGCCTGTTTAGTGTTTGATCAATTGTATTTGGTTTTTTTTATATATTTTTCATTATTTTTGTACTGCTTGTGTTGTGTTTGATGAAATGCCTGGGTATTTTCGACCTTTTCCTCTTGAGTATTTTCCACCTTTTCCTCCTTACAATCCCACTGAATATGCCCTAATTTCCCACATTTGTTACACTTAAACGGATCTCGGCAATCCTTCTTCAAATGCCCAAAACCCATACACTTAAAGCATCGATTTTTGTAGTTTGTTTTTGGCTTAATCGGTTCATTTTGCAAAACTCTAGCATATGATAGCCGATTTGTGTCTGAGATTTTGAGTGTGAGAAGAAGCGAGGGAATTGGTGTGAGAAGAGGTGAAAGAGACTCTCTTAGTCGTCGATGCTATCGTATTAAGTTCATGCGGCTACGCAGGAGAGAGGTCAGGGTGGGGATCCCCCATCGGGGGAGCTGTTGGGTTCCTTGACTGATCGCCCTAGAAATTCTTCATTTCTAATTCACTTTCAATATATTTTTTTGTATGTATGTAATGTAAAAAAAATTATGTTAAAAGCCCATCAAATTATTTTAGTATGTATGTAGTGTAAATTAATGGTCTAAAAATAAATTAAATGAATTAGCAAATATATCAACTGAAAATAATTTTGTCAAAGATCAAGATTATTCAAATTTAATTGATGTAATCGCTTCAAAATATATATAAATAAAATTATTTAAGTGATAATTGTTAGTCATGTGATAATTTTTACTATATTTTCTGTTAATTTCGTATTCGAGAATTTTTTGTAATTAAATTAATTTAATATTAAAATTTAATTAATTTCTATGTAAAGGCTCACAAAAATGTCGGGACGGCTCTGGAGGGATAATTTTTACTATATTTTCTATTAATTTCGTATTTGAGCAATTTTTGTGATTAAATTAATTTTATATAAAAAATTAATTATAGATGCTTTTGAAAATGCCGGGCCGGCTCAGGAAGGAAGAGATGGCCGCCTCTAGGGTTGACTTGTTGGAGAAATTAATTATAGATGCTTTTGAAAATCCCTCTCCCAAGAGTCTTAATGACGTGGATATGATTTAATATGGTTTAACACCTTAATAATTAACACATTAATTAATGGTTCGACATCTTAATTTAGATATTCAATCATAAATTAAGATAATAAAATCATAAATTAAGATGTTAAATCATGTATTTATGTGTTAATTTTAAGGTGTTAAATCATATCCACGTCATCAAAATTTTTAGAGAAGAGTACTTGGGAATGTTCATCACTACTCTTATTTCTACTGCTATTAATTTTACTGTGAAGAAAACAAGGGCACAAAGCCAAAATTTGAATATATTGGTCCCAACCGACTATTTTGCATGATCATGAGATATTCTGGTTGACTACGGTATGTGTATGTTCGTGGTATGTGTGTTTGTGTATAAGTTAAATCAAAAAAATTTCAAATCCATCAAATGCAACAAATATGTCATCAATTATTCAATTATGTGTATAATTAATTTTATTTTACACAATACATATAAAGAAATATATGAATATAAACTCGATAAAGAAAAACTCAAAAGAGTAAACGCTCCTCCCATTACTTACAAAATGGGAGGCTCGAGGGAATCAGGGCCGGTTCAGACATAGTCCAATTGTGGCATATGCCAAAATCCCACCTAGAAAAAAGATTCTAATATTTTGTTTTGAATGTATGTAATGTAAAAAAAAATTATGTTAAAAGCCCATCAAATTATTTTAGTATGTACGTAGTGTAAATTAATGGTCTAAAAATAAATTAAATGAATTAGCAAATATATCAACTGAAAATAATTTTGTCGAAGATCAAGATTAATCAAATTTAATTGATGTAATCGCTTCAAAATATATATAAATAAAATTATTTAAGTGATAATTGTTAGTCATGTGATAATTTTTACTATATTTTCTATTAATTTCGTATTCGAGAATTTTTTGTAATTAAATTAATATCTATGTAAAGGCTCACAAAAATGTCGGGACGGCTCTGGAGGGATAATTTTTACTATATTTTCTATTAATTTCGTATTTGAGAAATTTTTGTGATTAAATTAATTTTATATAAAAAATTAATTATAGATGCTTTTGAAAATGCCGGGCCGGCTCACGAAGGAAGAGATGGCCGCCTCTAGGGTTGACTTCTTGGAGACCCCCTCCCCCTCCATATTCGCACATCTTAGTCGGTCCCTGAAATTGGTAAAACTGTACCAAAGACACCAATTTTTGCTGGTTCCGTAAAATTAGCATTTGTAGCCGTTCTAAAGATGAACATTTGATAAATCACATAACCATTTCGATAAAGACGAACACTTGATAAATAACTAAATAATAAACTCAAAAAGGTACATTGTATGTTGAAACACAAGTTCCTACGCAAAACACAAAACACAAGCCACAACATCACATCATTTGATAAATGTATACTACTGATATTAAGTACACCGGAAACATTGGGCGTAATGAAAAAGAAAAAGGAGGTGAATCTACTTAAATATGATTTTAGCATTTGGTGAAGCCCTCTCGAACTTCAATATTTGCTCAACCATCATTCTTTCATCTTTTTTCTCCTTTCGGTTTTCTTCTATATTGAGACTAACAAGTTGTGGTGCAGAGCCTAATATGAATTGTACAAACGAAAGTACCGAATCTGCAACTTTGAAGTCAACTACGTTGACCCTTTTGAGGTGCTTAAACAAATCCTCCCTTCTATCTACCGTTTCCCAAATTTTTGCAGTTGGCTCTGTAGGTCGGCTCGCCATCAAATATACCTGCAAAATATTCAAAAATTACGTGTGTGGTGAAAAAGAGAAAAGGTTGAAAATCAATAGGGAAAGGTTAACCTTTATGTCAAGCAATTGTAGATGAGGGCATCCATGAAATAAGGCTAGAACAAAAGCAACCTCCTTCTCAACGCCAAATTTCAATTCCAAGACCAAATTTGTTAGACGATTGAAGGTCAGCGGAAACTTCTCTGGCAAATCATCACACAAGTACTGCAACACAAATATTGATCAAACAAATTGATAAGAATAATACACAATATGTAGGAATAACATTATTTTACCTCAAAAAAGTACACATTCGATTCAAAGCTTCCAAGGTCAGGCATATTACCCAGGACACGTTGGACCTTGTTCTTGTTATGCTTATCTCGAAAGAGCCTTTTCCGCACATATAGAGAGCGCAGCCTTGGTGCGCACACTTGGAGATCTTCAAAGTCGGAATTCCGAATCTCTAAATTCAGGAGGTTTGGTGCGCACACTCGGAGATCTCGCAAGTCGCAAGATTCAATCTCTAAATTCAGGAGGTTTGGTGCACAGATATTGAGGGTACGAGGTTCCAACAAGTCAACGAGTCTCATTTTTTTCAAAAGAGGGCAGCTTGAGATTAGCTTTTCGAAATCATTCCGAGAAACTGTTAATCTTGTTAGTGCGAGAGTATGAAGGAGTTTGAAACCTTTGAAATGCAAAGGTAGTCTCAAAGAACAATTCACTAGATCTATATAATTCAGCTCATAACAAGAGAAGAATCTCGGATGCATGTCATACGGCCACGGACAAAACTCAAGAGTGAGTTCTCTGATTCCATTTCTCGATAAATTCACAATCCATCTATCGAAAGGATCGTAACGCTCACCTCCTATACAAAGGAAACATTTGCGGATTGAGCCTCTATGGAGCATTAAGACCGTATCCACAAATTCTACACTTTCTGAAGGATACAGAAAGTAGGTACTAATGTCTGGGAACGTTAGTTCGGGAACGAAGGCCCAGGTATGCCTCCATTTGCTTGACAAGATGCTCGTTCTTCCTGCCTCCTTTATCGGTAAATATGCCAGAATTTTTTCCTTCACTCCATCTGGTAGATTGGTTAAAATATCTTCTTCTATCATGGACACTGCTCCCACTTTGCTGAGTTTGGAAGAAGCCATTTTTGTAGTAATACCCTGGCAATTATTATAAAAGAGTCAAATGATTTCGAAAATTACAGTCATGTGCGTCAGGTAAATAAAAACCTGTCTTAACATTCTAACCTGGTTGAAATATAGCTAATTTATTACTAATTATTTCTGGGCTAAATTTAATAAGATTGGCTTTTCTCAAAGAAAGAATTAATAATATTGGGTGAACAAACCGATGTGATGCAAACAACTTACAAATATTACAAAGTCATTATAATTATTAAATCTCTATCTTCAATTTCTATAAAGACGGTATAAGCTTGATTTATATGCATCAAAAGAAATACAACTCCAATTCAATTGACGATCCCAGATAAAGACAAAGAAACAAGGGTTTTCATGACCTAGTTTGGATCAGATATATTTACACAAAAGCAAATCTAAGAAGGTTTTGTCCGCACATTATCATTACGTAATTTCTAGATTTTTGGAAGCATTTTGTGATAAGCAAATAGAGGTTTTCTATGAGAAATTAATCACGTACCTCTTCCCAAATACCAAGCAAGTTCAATCAACCAAATACTTGATCACATCAGAGCTTCGGAGAAGAAGTGAGTCCATAACGAACCCAATTAAGATTGATTTCAATTGAAATTTTGAAAGGGGATAATCGACAGTTGAGAGATTGAGAGCGAGGGGAGCCACCTAGTGGAATCCGAAGGGATTTTAGTGTAAATTAAAAATTATCAGGTAAAAGGAGGACACGTGGAAACATTTCTAGAAGCGCTCTTCTTGTATACAGCGGTCATCACTTTTGGGCTTTTTTATTTATTTATTTTATGGGCTCAAAAACATTACTTGTTCGGTCCATAATAAATAAATTATAAACAATCGATAAATTAATAAAATTCCAAGAGCAACATTGTTAGTTTATGCATGAAATATGACAACATTTACAAGAATTTTTTATAACGATAGTCCCTTCACCATAGATGATTTATCTAATAAAAAGACAAAAGAGACATCTCAATATATTCAAACAAATACGATTCTTACTTTATATCAAATATTTTGATCTTTTCATTGATATATGTATGATGTTCGAGGTGATGTTATTTATTTTTTATGTTTATTTTGTCCGAAGATGAAATTTGGTCACATGTAAATGAATTGGGATTTGAGAGATCCGATAAACGTAAGACATATTTTTTTCTCATAAACAATCCGAATATGTTGGGAGTTCTTTTTGGATGTCCATACTTGTTATTATACTAGAAAAAATTTCACGCTTCGCTGTGATATTGTTCATTTTTTTTTTATTAACAATGATAAAAAATTATTGAAGTCATATGAAGATAATCTTTTTCAATAAAAATAGTCACAACAATACTAAAATATTGAAAAAACTCATTTTTTTTTTTCCTAAACTGTCCAAAAAAATGCAACTTACCCCCTAACTTTAATTTGCTTATTTTTATTTTCTGAACTCTTTGTTTTGCTCATTTTTGTCCCTTTCATCAGTTAACTGTCTAGTCATCAGTTAACTGATGCGGCGGTGGCATGTAATATGGTATTTTTTTAGTTGATTTAAACGATGACGTGATAAATTTAAGAAATATTAAATAATAGAGATGCATTTTTTTTTTGCTCACTTTTGCTTATCCCACTTTCCCTTTCTGTTTGCCCTTTCCTTAACCTAGAAACCTTAGTTGGTTATTGGGCTTTGACTAATTGTGTGGCTTTAAATGTATTTGGCCTTTCTTAAACTAGTCTCTAATTTTTCATGGAAACAGAATTATAAACCATAGGCTCTATTTACTCGTCTATTCCGCCCAATCTCCTCAGAAACCCCTTTCTTCAAGAACGCACCCCAAGGAGGAAGATCAGAAGGAAGACGATAACGTTTAGGTATTTTTAAGTCCCTTTTTATATTCGTATTTTCTGTTCTATGTTCTATTATTCTCTGCTTCTCTTCTAATTAGGCTTATCATGATATTACCCCTAATTGTCCAGAAATTATGTTTTCACAATTCAAATTAATTTTCTGTTAGAAAAGAATGACAATACTTGCATTGCTTATATAAATGTCGCAATTTATGGAACGTTTTATCGATTATAGGGCAACTTTGTCTCAGAGAGATTTACCAAAATGGCACACGCATCCGAAAGATCAGAACCAAGTTCTTTGGAAGAATCGGATAAGATAAGCATCCTTCCAAATGATGTGCGGGAAAAGATCCTTGCGTGTTTACCACCTGAAGAGGCAGGACGAACCAGCATCTTATCAACAAAATGGAGGCGTACCTGGGAATCAATTCCTGGTTTTGTGGTATATTCGGATAATAATGTTGAACTTGTTCAAACTGTAAAATCGGTTGATGAAATTCTCGCTCTCCGTGACCACCCGATCCATACATTTGATCTTTTAATCAGCGAAAATCGCCGCCATGCCATTGATACGAATTGCCATCTTGCCTTTGACAGGTGGATTGAGCACTTGTCAAGAACCGAAATTAGGGAACTCAGCCTTAATATGAGAAATTGCGGGAATAATTATTTGATCGGTATATACGAAATACATCCGAGTTTATTCTCGTGCAGTTCTCTGAGATTTCTCTTTATAAAATATTGTGGAATCCAATTTCCCGTGGAACGACAAGAGTTGAAACTTGTTCACACCATCGAACTACATCATGTTCGCATTTCCGGAGATGAAGTCGAGGTGTTGACCTCATGCTGCCCCGTGTTGGAGAATTTAACACTGCATGGTGGTAGGTATCCTCCCTATGATAATCCAAGAATAAGTGCACCAAATCTTAAAAAAATGCATATCGATGGTTGGTTTCACTTTCTCGAACTAAGGGCACCAAAATTGATCGATCTTCGTATGGATTTTAACGTTGCGAAGGCACAGTTGGAGCGGGTGCATGGAGAGCTCCCTGTGATTGATCTTAACCATTTTTTTAGTGGCTTGCCTAATCTTGAAAAATTGGACTTAAGAGATGAGTTCGTATGCAATGTAATTTATATTGTTATTTCAAAATATATTTTGAAATGTTTGGTGTGGAATCAGTTTCTACTCCCTCCTACTTTTTGATGATTTTTATTCCTAACTCCAGTTTTTTGTTCAGTTTCCCGATGCGGAGTTCGCTACAGGGGAGTTTCTTCTCCAAAATTTGAAAGAACTGTGGTTGGCCTTCCAATATTTGTATGAGAAGGAAGTCAAATTCATAGCACCCTTACTCCATAATGCTCCTAATCTAAGAGTGTTGCACTTGGAGGTTTGTTTTTTTTAACAATTATATTTTATTATTTACTAGAAATTAGTATTTTAATAATATTTTATAAAACATTTTGCTTTATTTATTTATTTTATTTCGTTTTATTTGCTGATTTTGTTGCAGATTACCTGGTGTATATCCCAATATCAAAATTTCTGGAATTCGATGAACGCACAAGATTTCTCACTTCAAAGCCTCCAAATTTTGAATCTCTCTTCTTTAAATTGTGTAGGTTTTGATGCACTTCCATTTATAAAGTTTGTGCTAGGTTCTGCTTCAAATCTTCATAAACTGATAATTAAAAATTTGAAGCATGATTGTTTTAAAACACCTACATTGTGCTTAAAAAAGGAAGTGTCGTATCTCGGAGTTCCAACAAGCGCTCAGATAATCTTCGAAGAGAGTGAGCTTAATGAAGAAATTATTAACTTTGAGAGTTCAAACAAATGCTCAAATCATTTTTATTTAACATAGAAGAAAGTAATATTGTTGTCATATGTGTGAGTTTAGTTTGTTGTTTTATTGGAATTTCTTAATTGTAACATAGATATTTGTTTTAATAGTTCCAAATCATCGCATCATTTATGTGGTGAAACCTATTTTACATTTCTTCTTGTTTTGGTTGACAATTGTTTTTCCTATATCTAAAGCTCAATGTTCTTACCTTCTTTTCTTGTGTCACTATTTTCGTTCGCGAGGTCACCAGTATGTAGTTCTGAATTCTGTGAGTTGGTTTTGGCAATTCATCAAACTAATATTATCGATCGGCTCATTTGACTAAAGCTAATTTAAAAATATATTGAATACTAAGCTAATTCTAAATAGGGGGGATATCACATATATGATATATCCCTACTAAGTCCATAAATTACATATTTATCCTTCTTAAGTTATTATTATCATATTTATTCCTACTAAACATGATTAATATCAATGCCATATGCGCAGAATATAGCCGTATGGTACTGTACCATAATATCTCGAGAAGTTAAAACATTGAAGCCGACTCATGTGTTCAATGCCACAGGTGTAACGGGTAGGCCGAATGTGGACACGATCCGTACCAACGTGGTCGGTACGCTGCAATTTGGGTGTATAGTACCGAATTATGGATATTTGGATGAAATTCGGGGAATGTAGTAAATTTGGGGGTATAGTAATATGGTCGGGTAGGCCGAATGCGGACCGGTACCACACTGGACAAAGACGACTAATACCAAGAGAAAGTGCATGGTCAGATCCGGCGCGAGGAGGCATACCGAGTGAAAGTGTTTCTAGTGAGTTCATTATCATAGTTAGTAATGCTGGACAAAAGATTTATGTGAAAATTTGTGATGTAAGTAATAATGTAGAGTTGTAAATTGTAATCATAGAATGCGATTTTTGGAGTCATGAATATTCTGAATTTTTACTTACAAGGATAAATTTGATATTTTTTTGTTTTTAGAAGGGTGATAAATTCGATAAATCTGAGTTTTAATTTTGTATTTAGAATGAATTTTTTTTAAATGTTTTTGATATAGCACTTCAAGATCAGAAACATCATGCACGATAGAACACTTCAGTTTTTGTTATTTAAGTTCGGCAATTCCAAGTGTTTTTGAAAGTTCCAATATCCGGTACCAAATCAAGAATTATTGTGCAAAATTAGAAATACCCCTGAGGCCTGAAAGTTTTAAATTTTACAAAATTACTAAACAACTTCTCCAAATTCACATTCACATATTTTCGTATCCACACAAATCTCAGTAATATCATTTTTTCTATACTATTGCACTTTAGTCTCTTAACATTTAGAGATACAAAAATCTCATTTTGAACATTTGCATTGATAAAGGAATTTTTGTGCATATTATTCTTATGTATAAAGTTAAGAGAAATGGGAGAAATCTGTGCAGCCACGTCATCAGGGGCCTCTTTGTAAAAAAAAATATTTTTTTCACATTTTGGTCCTTTTTTATTTACATTTTGTTCCTTTTTATTTGAAAAAATTATATTTTGGTCCTTTTTTATTTACATTTTGGTCCTTTTTTATTTACATTTTGGTCCTTTTTATTTACATTTGGTCCTTTCAAGTTTGAAAAATTACACTTTGGTCCAGGGGCCTCTTTGAAAAAAAATTATTTACATTTTGGTCCTTTTTATTTATATTTGGGTCATTTTTAGTTGAAAAAACTATATTTTGATCCTTTCTATTTACATTTTTGTCCTTTTAAGTTTAGAAACTTACATTTCATTTTGGTCCTTTTTTATTTACATTTTGGTCATTTTTATTTGAAAAAATTATATTTTGGTCCTTTTGTATAAAGTTAAGAGAAATGGGAGAAATCTGTGCAGCCACGTCATAAGGGGCCTCTTTGTAAGAAATGGGAGAAATGGGAGCTGCTGAGTGGGCGAGAGAGAGATGGAGAGAGAGTTGGCGAGAGAGAGAGAGAGAAGGGGGCGAGAGAGAGAGAGAGAGAGTTGGCGAGAGAGAGCTGGCGAGAGAGAGAGAGAGAGAGAGAGAGAGAGAGAGAGAGAGAGAGAGAGAGAGAGAGAGCTGGCGAGAGAGAAAGAGAGGGGTTAAGTAACGGGTCGGGTTAACGGATCGGGTCATCATTTAACGATCATGTAACTGGGGGGCACCATTATTTGACGGAAGGGGGCACAACGAACAAACATAACAAGTTTAGGAGGCAAAAAATAGGAAAAAAAGTGAGGGGGCAACTTGAACATTTTGGTAATTGTTGGGGGGTAAAATCAGACTTTTTCCTATTTTTTATAATCACGAAGTTTGATAGGTACAAGACGACCATTTACTAGATTCTCCATCATGTATAAGATTCCTCCTTAAATTATTAAACCCTATTTAAAGTGTATTGCTTGTAATGAAGTATTTCAAGATTATGGAAAATGGCAAAATGCTATGTTTCTAAGCAAGGATAATCAGGTAATTTCGCATTTTTTTATCTTTTGTTTTACATATAAAAAAAGAGAATTTTATCCCTTAGAAACAATATAAAAGTATATTAAATGTTATAAATTCATGTTATTATGAAATGATATTTAAATATTTATTTTTGTGTTTATTTCATGGTTAAAAGACCATTTTTGAGTTTGGAGTGAAGTGGGCCCCAGAAGAGGCAAGTTTGATGAAGCATTTCTTTTTTTTGAAAAAGTTTGATGAAGCATTTCATCAAACACTTGGTGAGCAAAATTATCAACAAGCTGTATCTCCTGCCAACTTGCACCAAATACTCCCAAAATTGGACCCAATCTGGATCAAGTCCAACTCTACAAATTTAATATTCTATCTTTCTCCTGAATCCAATCCTAAATCCCCCAAAACTTCAGTTGCACTACTGGACATCCATGAAAACCACTCACCAGTTCTGGTCTTTGAGCTTCACAGGTCACATAAATTGATTAAACATCCCCAAACTTGGCAGGGTGGTAGATGAAACCCTAACACACAACTCTCTCACGGAGAGTTTCTCCTGAATATCCCTACAAATACCACAAAAATGTGTTTTAAGCTCTCTCTACCATTTTTAATTCTGCCACTCACCAGGTCGGGTATGGCCAAATTAGGTTTTTGAATTCCAATTTATTATTATTATTTTAATGGTTTTTATTTGAATTTCTTTGTGAATCTTTGTAATTCTTGATGAAACTAGTTTGTTTATGTTAATCTAAGTTTGTTTAATGTTTATCATCATTTTCCTAACTTTTCAAAATTTTATTTAATTTAATTTGCTTCTAAGTTTCGAAACTCTAATTTCTGCAATTTTCTGGTATCATTTTGTGACCTATTTTACAATTAATCTAGTTTTATTTAAATTAATCAAAAAATCACATATTTGTATTCCTGTGTCTCTAGTGTCTCCAACACTTTTCCTCATCCGATTTGGATTTTGAGCAAGTTATGATCGTTTAAAGGGTAATTTCTATTTCATTTTTTCAGAAAATTTATAGTTTTGGCACTTCTTTCTTTTTTGATGAAATGGAGGGGGGCTTTCATATTCCCATTCTATATATTTTCGAGGGTACGAACCTATGTAACTACTACGATAAATTTTATAGAACATCATACCACGTGAAATTGATCACGAAAAAAGATTGGTGCGTTTATAGTTGCTTTCTTTGATGCTCCGATTCTCGGCAACACGTGCGTCTCACGCCCGCACAATTCAATACCGTCGATGAAGTCTTGCCTTGTCGTATACAACCGGATTGCTTCCGGTTAATCCTCAACCTTGCTCTTGTTTGCTCACAACGAAATATCTCAGTTGAGATATCTCTACTCGTATCCACCGTGAATTTCGTCTCTCGGTTACATGCAAATTCCCTTAGCAAATTTATTGTAATCTTGCTTGAATTCCTTCACAAATATCTAATGATTTTTCTACTCTCTCAAGCTAAAATCATATTTGGACTAGAATAAATCTGAGAGAGAAGGTTGAGGATCATATATTAATCACCATCATTAATAGAGGATTTAATGAGTATCATCAAATAAAATTGCCAATTCATAATTCAGACTACGATCCGTCATGACGGAGAAAATGGTCTGTCGTGACGGGTGTATCACATTTACTGAAATATGCATTTTACTCTAGGTCAATCATGACGGATCAACCAGTTGTCCGTCATGTCGCTATACTCATCGATTGATTTTCATACTATTACCATGTCACAACATACCATGTGGTATGTCATGACGAACTGTGTAATATATGTAGGGGTGTAAACGGTTCGAATCCGGTTCGGATAGTGGTCATACCAGATCCGGATCCGTATTTTTGTCGGATCCGGATCCGGATCCGGATAGTGTCGGATCCGGATACGGTTCGGATATTAAACGGATACGGATACGGTTCAGATATCGTCGGATACGGATACGGATCCGGATAATATTCGGATAGTTCAGACATATATTGTATATGTAATTAATTATTTTTTTCTAACCAAAATATTTATGATACAATTATGATAATACTTAAGTAATAAATAATATAATTATACTTTACTAAATTCAAATATTTGTCGAATATAATAGAGTAATTTGGTCGAAATGATGAGCACCGAGCACGTGAGTTTGACTAATAATTTATGTCGCGCGAATACGAATACTAATAATTTATAATGTATACAATATTATATTTTAATTAATCAATTCAAAATATATTTCTTAAATTTTAATTTAATTCTTATATTAAATGAAATTCTTATATGATATTTTACAAATAACAATAGGTCGTGGCTTAAATTCTTTATTTTGACAAGACCATGGCTTGCCGAGACCATGCTATGTGAGGTGAAGAAAAAGTAATGTGATGTGAGGTGAAGAAAAAGAGAGAGAAAGATGTTTAATAATTTAAAAAATTAATATATTAAAAATGGTAATGAATTTGGAAAAACAGGTACCCGTTTTGCATTGCTATTCGGATCCGGGTAATTATTCGGATCCGGATCCGACCCTATTTTTTGTTCCGGATCCGAAAAAACGGATCCGGGTAGTATCCGGATCCGCTCGGATCCGGGTAATTTTATTCGGATCCGGATATTTAGACGGATCCGGTTCGGGTCGGGTCGGGCATTACCCGCACCATTTACATCCCTAAATATATGCCAGTTTTGCATAATCTCATTATGCATCCGACCGTTTCGACGAACATGTACGTTCATCTATCATTATCTGTAAAATAACTGTAGTTCCTTCAATTATTTCATGTTAGATTTACAATATCAAATTTAAATACATATGTGATGTGATTTAAATAGTTAATTTATCAAAAAAAAAACAATTTTATAATTTTATAAAACATATACAATATTATATTGTATTTTGTATCTATTAAAACCCGAATATTATTGTTTTTTAAAACTAGTTTTAAAATATCACTTTGATATTGAATATTTCATAATTGTGTTTTTGTTTTGTTATTTTTTTTCTTTTCTTAAACTAGTTTTTCATTATTTTATATAATAAATATAATATCATGTATAATTTTAATCTTGTTTACGTACCAAATAATCAGAAGATGATTCACTACTTTTTATATTTAATATTGTCCGAATTATTATAAAAAAGTAGTGATATTATATATCTTATTACTATTTTCTATCCAAGACTATATAATACCTCAAATGTTATTATTTATTATATTTTACAGAATACATTGGGAAAAAAACGAAATAAATAAGTCTTTTTCACTACACAATTTCGAAATCTCCCCTTACCAAACATGTTCAATATAATATACTATTATACATAATATTATTATTTGATAAAAAAAAAATATTACTAGTTATAATAAACTTATAATAAACACAATACCGACCATTACCTCGAGTATATAAAAATTAGGAGGAATCACATTGAGAGGATAAACAAAAGAAATCACACACGAGTGGGTAATTGACACCATGCTCACGAGGTCACATCTTGTCGTTTTCGATGTTTCACACCCTACCATATTTAATATCATACCTAAAGATTCTCTTCCAATTTAAAATTTTCAAAAGTTCAATCCTAGTATTGAGATTGACCTAATTAAGCACTAAACCAGAACCACTAAAATTTACCCCTTTCTTTCTCTCAATTATATAAAAATAAAAAAAATACATTTTAACTTTTTTAATATTTATATAGTATAATATTTTTTTCAGCTTCAAAATAAAGTTCCATTTTTTCAATTCATATCGAGGGAATAAAGTTTCGAATTTCAATGGTGGGATAACTAAAAAGCTATTTTTTTTTTAATTAAAGGTGTTTGACAACGGTTCCCTAGCAATTAGCATGAACAATACTTGTCTGCCAACAGAAATTTTAATATCTCATCTTTTTCTTTTTCTTTTTCTTTTTCTAGAAAAAAAAATAAAAGTAATTTGTATGTTAAATATCTCTCTCTTACTTTCTTACTCTTTGTCCTCATAACCTATCTTGTTTATATACATATCATTCAAAAAGGTCCAATTTGTAAAATTAATATCATATTTATCCAATTTTGTAAAGACCAAATTTCATATATATCCCTACAAAATCTTTTAATTTCAAGTATACCTCAGCAAAACGTAAAATATTATGAATACCTTTACAAAGTTGTTATAATTTCATGAATGTCATTTTTATTAGATTTATGTTAACCATCTATTGATATTATCGCTAATTATTTTTTTTATTTAAACCCTTATGTAAATAAAGAATAAAATTTATGTTGAAAAAATCGAAAAACACAATTTAACGATAATCTTAAAAAATAGTTAATCGAAATTTAACAAAAAATACATTTAGGAAATTTTAGTAATTTTGTAAGGAACCAAGGGTATTCATGATATTTCATGTTTTGCGGAGGCATCCATAAAATTGTGATGTTTTGTAGGACTACATATGAAATTTTGTCTTTTGCAAATTGAATTTGTTTGGATGCTATGTATATCAAAAAAATTCCATAAAACCTAAACAAAAATATATTGAATGAACTTTTACATAGAACCCCTTACTTTCGTGAATATTGTGAAGAAGTCCCTGACTTTTTAAATTTCTGCTTTTAGTGATGTCCTCTCGTCTTCACTTTTCACTCTCTTTTTCTCCTACTTTCCCATTATTATTTCTCTCTCGCTCTCTCTTCCAAGCACCATCATCACCAACTCTTCATCTTCTCCTCCAAATCCTAACCCTAGCCGCAACCTCAGTCTTACTCTGCCCATGGAAACCTCGCTTTTAACCTTATTATTGTCTTTTGTTGGTGTGCTGGTGGTCTGTTGGCCTAATTTGGTTTCTTCGAATTCAGAAGGGGATGCACTTTACGCACTGAGGCGGAGTCTTTCGGACCCGAATAACGTTCTACAGAGCTGGGATCCGACTTTGGTGAGCCCCTGTACTTGGTTCCATATCACTTGCAATCAGGACAATCGAGTTACTCGTGTGTAAGTCTTTTTTTATTATTATTAATTGGAGATTTAGTTTCAATTAGAGACAAATCAGTACATGGGTTGGTAATTTGGTACGATTTTGATGCTTGGTTGATAAAGCTGGTAAGTCGATTTGATAGAAATTGAAGTTACGATGATAGAACTGCAAAAGATCATTAATTTGAGCTCAGCTGCTAATTTTCTGATATTTGGAGAAATTTTAAGACGACCAATTAGAAATTTAAAATTATTGCTGATACTAGACTTATAAGAGAAATTAAAACTTCATCAAAATAAATCACTGCCCTTTTCCTATAGGGATTTAGGTAATTCGAATTTAACAGGACGCTTAGTTCCCGACCTTGGACGCTTAGACCATCTTCAATACTTGTAAGCTTTTTATTTAATTTTTTAGAAATTCTCTATTTATTATTTAATTATATAAATTAAAAATTTGTTAATACAGGGAATTGTACAAGAATAATATACAAGGGAAGATACCAATAGAGCTTGGTAATTTGAAGAGTCTTATTAGTTTGGACTTGTATAATAATAATTTAACTGGCACAATTCCTCAAGAGCTTGGAAATCTCAAATCCCTCGTGTTCTTGTAAGCTTTCTACATTATTTTAATATTTCATGATATTTTTAACTATGCATTTAGTTGAACCTTATTAATGTTTTTGTAATATTATTCCAGACGATTAAATGATAATCGTCTCAATGGACAAATTCCGCGGGACCTTGCTAAAATTTCTAGCTTGAAAGTCGTGTAAGTATTTATTTATTTGTTTCTATTTTTAGTGCATTTTAATCGAAGCGATATAATATATTCATTCGTATATTTTCTAAATTCAGAGATGTATCAAACAATGATCTCTGTGGAACAATTCCAACAAGTGGACCTTTCGAGCGCATCCCCTTGAATAAGTATATTATTGCATCTTCTTCATAATTTCTTATTTTATTATCTAGCTAAATTTAATCATTTTAATTATTAATATTAACTCGTACTTTTTTGTGTATTTTGTGCAGTTTCGAGGGAAATCGAAGATTGGAAGGGCCAGAACTTCAAGGGCTAGTGGCTTACGATATGAACTGCTAAATAAAATTAGGATAAAATCATATTCCCAAATTTAATATTTACTATATTATTATGCTTGAGAAGTTAGGTTATTCGACAAGAGTCAGTGTGATTGAGCTATTTTGCCTTTTTATATTATGCTTTTGTGAGGTTGTGTTCTTGGTATATCTACTGTAGATAGATTTACAAACTTCGATTCGTATAATTAACTATGAGATTGGATCGAATTATAGATTATAAGTTAAATTTACAATAATACACCTTCGATTTAATTTACCAAAGGTCATAAAATCAAAACCATATATTACAAAATTTATAAAAAAAAAAATTAAAATGAAAAAGTATGCAACACTTGCAAAATCAAACTGATATAATCATAGTGATTTCGTTTCAACAAACAAATTCAATTTTATATAATTGGAATATACATAAAAAAAAAAAATGCTCACTGAATAACTGCCTAAAATTAGGGATGATTTAGTTTTGCATATTAATTTAATAAAGACCTACCCAAACACAAAAGTTTATAAAGCTTCATTAAAAGATTTAATCAATACTCTTCAGATTGGACTAGTTCAGAGTCTCAGACTAATCAATGATTCTAAACGAACTCATAAGTCATAATTGGTAGTCTAAATCATGATTTCATAAAGCATAATTGAACTATGGAGTTCGATTAATTGGGATAATAAATTGAATGATGATTCTAATTGAGCACACCGCCAATAGAGAGAACCTTGATTAACTTGGTGAAGGTGGCCACACCCGAAACTTACCACATCATCTATCATAATCAATACACCATTGATTTTAAGATACATTATTTTATGTCCAAATTATAAATCATGTAAATGTAATCATGCAAACAGTATATGATTATGGAATGCATATAGCGTTGACGTTGAGCATCAAAAATAGAAAATGCATGTGTTGTGTACTGTACCAAAACCGAACAATTCTGAAATTTCCCAAAAAACCTAAGCAGAAATTGAAAGATGTATTAATCTATAGTTAAAATGAGAAAATGTCAAAAACAAAAACAAACAATGAAATATAAGATATCTTGATTCCTAAAAATTATGGGGTTCGATATGATGTCCGAATTTTACTTAAACATTCTTGATGCGTCAATCAAAAATATCGTTTGAATGAATTTTCTTGATTGATCTGATTAGTATATTTAAACATCATCGATTGACACATCAAAAACATTTAATTAAGATCGGAGACATCATATATTTTTCCAAAAAATTATAAAATATTCAATAATCGATAGGAGCATTTCTGCATGTAACCTGTTATGAGATAAAAATTCGAAAAATAACCCCCTTTTCAAAAATATTCCAGAAATAACCCCAATCGGATTTTTAAATAACCCCTAAAAATATCAAAAACAGTGTTGCTACAGTGTTGGAAATAAAGAGGTTATTTTTCGAATTTTAAAAACCCGATTGGGGTTATTTCTGAAATATTTTTGAAAAATAAATTATTTTTCGAATTTTCATCCCACGATGGGTTACATGCAGAAATGCTCCTAATCGATATGTGCCTTAATATAGTCTAGGGTCTGCTAGTGTTGGAAATAAAGATTCGATCCCTAAAATTACGGAAAACTAGCTTCTACCCCGCGCAATTGCGCGAGAGTCGCACGGGTATTCTCGAATTTGATTTTTTTTATGTATTAATTTTTATTTTGGGGGTATTTTTGCTGTATTTTTTTATTTCACAACTGTAAAAAAACAAAGAAAATCATGAAGAAATACAATGCACATAACATAAATATTTCACAACTGTAAAAAAGTCGGATAATATTAAATAACTTCAAATAATAAAATAAACAAAAAAAATACAATAATAATGTTTTAATTAATTGCATTATTAAAATATTACACAATTAAATACATCGGAACAAACAAACATTTTCGTTGAATAATAGAATTTACAAGTATTGTATGTTTGCTTCAGTAAATCATGATATTTATAAATTTTACAGCAAGTAATGTTTGAATTGTTCAAGAGCCGACTTTCTCGAATAATTCAAACAATTCTTGTGGTAAAAATTGTTTATTTTTTTTACATCATCGGCAAAATCCAGAGAACAATGATGATGATGATGATGATGATGATGATGATATTATGGTGATGATGATGATGGTGAACGTTTTCGTATTCGTAGTTACTTCGTATTGGTATTTGTGCTTTTGCTTCTATTTTGCATTTCGTATTTGTTTTGTAGTATTCGTGAGTCGTAATTCGCAAACATATTCTTATTCAAATATGTATCATATTTGTAATTTATAATTATATATGTATACTATATTTGTATTTCAAATTCGTCTTGGTATTTCACATTTGTAAATGTATTCGTGTTTCGTATTTCGTATTCAACAATTCTCATTGCTCTTGCTATTATGTTAATTGTTTTATTTTCTCAGGGTTCTCAAATATGTATGGTTATATGGTTATTTCGTCATGAATTACGTACATCATTAAATTCAGAATTGCTAAATTTGTTTGGCTATTTCGCAATCAAATATCTAAATGAATAATATGACAAGAGTAAATTTTTATGCATTTTAATTTTCATGAACAATGAATAATTCGATAGTTTTCAATAAAAACAAAAAGGTCATGCACTATAATGTATAGGTATGTTTATTCTACAAAGTTCTCCATATTTGTATTCATGTTTCGCACGTCGTATTTGTATTATGCGATGAATCTTATTTTTACTTAATCTGCGAATTATTTTTATGCTTATTCGTAATTGAATCTTGTATTCATGTTTTTATTCATATTCTTCTTTTGTTCTTAGTGGGCTCGAATTGACATTTGTTTTTTGTTTTTATGTTAATATTTGGTGTGTTGTTTTTTGTAATTTGTATTTCGTATTTGCAATTTATATGTCTCAATAGTCTTGTTTGTTGTTTCTCGTGTTCATTCAGAAATTATCAACAAAATAATTATTTCAAAGTTTTTGAAAAATTCATGTCGTACAATTCATGTTGACTAACATGTCCTTAAAGTACATATTGACTATGTTTCGCAAATTTTACGTGAAGATCTTCGATATTTCACTACTAAACGCAATTATTTCTTTAATTTGAAGGAATGTTTTAATTTTTTACCCAACGTATTTGTCTTCAAAGTTGGTCTTTAAGTAGACGCACATAAAAACAAAATACTTATGTAAACCAAAAAGTTACCGTCATTGTCTTTTAGCATGAAAAAAAATAATACATGTGATTTTGCATTTCTTTTGTGTTCATGTATGTTCTTTTTTCGTGCATTGAATCATGTCTTGCTTCTTTTTTTTCTTTTTTTTTAAATTCAATGAACTACAAAGAGATCACATAATAATATCTAATAAACAATTCATTAAATATCACAAAAGATCGAGATAGAAAACTCAAATTTGTTTATTTTTTGTATGTTTTTTTTTCATGTATTGAATTATTTTCTTTTTTCACATTTTAATGTCTTTTTTTTTTTTGTTGCTTCAATGAAGCATTGATTATTCAATAAGAAATTTGAAAGAATCATGTCATTGAACCATTAATCATAGAATTGCATGTGTTATTTGGCTTGCACCAGTCCATGATTTGTCTCGAGTTATTTTGCAACAAATCGTTATTTGTACAAAATTTGTTTATTCAGGTATCCTCATCAGTATTATGATTTGTATTGTTTTCAACAACCAATTTTCATATTTATGATGATGAATGATGATGATGAGGATGATATGCAGGTGATGAGGATGATATGCAGGTGATGATGATGATATGATGAACATGATGATATGATGATGATGACGATATGACTATCTATAATAATGATCATGATGTGATGATTATAGCAACGATGAGGAAAGCAACATTTTAAAAATAACAGTACTTTCGGTGTAATTTCGAAGAGTTCGTCTTTGAGAACAATTTTTTACTTCTCTACCGTCTCGCAATTTTTATACAGTGTGTTCATCTTCGTCTCCCATGATTTTCACCTTCTTTTCGCCTCGCACTCCTTGCTCGAGTCAAACAAAAAGACCAGGCATGAACTGAACAAATGCTCTCAAGCCTAATTCCATAAATATTTTTAAAAGTAGGTTTTAGGGTTTAAGATTCACAAAAAAAATTAAAGAAATAATAAATTCAAATTTAATATTACCAGGTTCTGATTATTACATTAGCTTGGCTAGAAATACCTTTTAGAAACCGCTCGCCACCCAAGAACATTATCTTCACACCGTCGTCCGCTCTCACGAAAAAGTAGGTTTTAGGGTTTAGGGTTTAGGGTTTAAGATTCACAAAAAAAATTAAAGAAATAATAAATTCAAATTTAATATTACCAGGTTCTGATTATTACATTAGCTTGGCTAGAAATACCTTTTAGAAACCGCTCGCCACCCAAGAACATTATCTTCACACCGTCGTCCGCTCTCACGACGATGAACATATCCAGATGCGGTAATAAATCCACCGATAGCGATCCCCATTCTAATTTGTACAAGTTGGATTGAAATAAATTATAAGCACTACTACACGTGAAAAACATGAAAAAAAATATTCAGCTTACTCGAAGCAAAATCAGCCGGCAAAGCTATGGACGGAGCGGCTGGCTGTCGTAGCTTCCGACCTAACTCTGTTGAATCGAAGAAAGAACCAAAGGTGACATCAGTTAGTAAAGACCAATGATGCCATAAAATACAAAATAAAAACATGATTTGGAGATTGAGCAAATTTGACCCAAAATGAAAGGAACTCAGGAAAAAATCAACTTACTCTGGTGGTTACGTTGCTGGAGTAGCGGCACACTACAATCACTTCAAGTGGAAAGCTCAGCTTCGAAGAAAATGGCCTCTTTCATCGACTTAAAAATCTGAAAACAATTATATAATTTGAGAAACACCTAAAAAACCTCTATCAAACCCGATATATTTTCTACTTCCATTTGCGATACCTATTGAAGAACAAAAAATAAATGAAAGCAAAAGCTTTCATACCAGTGATGAGGGATCGAGTCGGAAATTTTCTGGAGAAAACCCAACATGTCGAACTTGTGCTCTCATATAATTGCGCATCAATATCACCCATTTTAGAGTTCAATACAAGCACATCATATTCCCTGCGATGAAACAATATAATTGCCAGTCTTTCACGAAAAAAATTAAATCAAATTAAGCAAAAAATCGACAACAATTCCTTATAAAAACAACAATGTGCATGAATCACCCGAATTTAACAGATCCTGGCAACGATTATACCCCTAAATCGACAACTAAACACACAAATTGACAAATTTCAAAAAACTGACAACGATTGTAGCCCTAAATCGACAACTAAACACACAAATTGACAAATTTCAGAAAACTAAATTTGAAGAGGGCTAAAACGATACATACCAGAACAATGGCGCGAGTTCTTAAGAGAAGTTTGACAATAAAAATCTCAGCCACTTCCTTTTCTCAGATCCTCCTTATCCGAAGAACTCGATTTCGTCTTAGTTCGTCCCAGCTAGGGCTTCATCGATGCATTTTACGCGAAGAAACAGACCAGAGGAAAGCGACACAAGGAGAAAATCGCCATAATGGACATGCAATCGTCGTCCTTCTCAACTCACCTGCCTCTATGTCCTTCATACGTCTTCTTTGTCTAAGGGATGGTGGCCGTCGAATCGTACAAACGACAATACCTGCATATTACAGAAAAATTAAAACCATCATGGACAAACATACCTAAAAAAAAATATCGAGAACCAAGACCAAACCACCAAATTAAACCCTAATTGGAGGAATTAGCACCCACAAAATCGGAAAAAATGAAAAACAACACGAAATTAACACCTGCAGTTCCCGTTCCCCCTCGCGCCTTGGCCTGCTCCGGCGTTGTTCCTTTTCTTCCTTTCTCTGTCGAAGAGGTCTTGTCAACTTTAGAGTTTCGTTCCACCTCGCGCCATGGCTCCGCCACACACGATTCCCTTCTCCGCCCCGGCCCGCTCCGGCATGCTCCATTTCGCCTCGCTCGGTTTCCTTTACTGCCGCTAGGGTTTGAGGGTTTTTTTTTTCTCTTTCGCTGTGTGAACTGAGAGGAGCAAGAGTACAGCAAGAATTTATGCTTTCTTTTTCAATTTGTGTGAAACCGGTGCACCATGATCAACAGTAGTTACTTATTTCATTTAGCTCCGGTGTTTGTGAAACGGGCCTACCTAAAATGTGAATCATTACTCTATAAGCAACACAGCAAACAAAGAAAACAGACCACGAAAAATCCTAAAAAATGTTTGTGAGAGAAGTAGCCACGTGGCAGTTTCTGAGAAACAAAATTCCCCTAAAAATATAACTAAGATAGAATTTGTACTGGTCCATCCTCTGCTTCCAGGAACTTTCCTTCTTCAAGACCCCTCACTCAAAAAACCAGTGAAACCAGACATCTTGATCCCTAAAAACAGCTTTGTCTGCGAGCTCAACAATGGCGAGAACCCTGATATCATCCATCCGATTGCTAACCGGGAAACTGGTGGAAACATTAACATCGAACGCAGAGCCAGAATCATCTTCCAGTGCCTGCCAGAATAAACAAGTCCGAGAAGATCTAGAGCATTTGCATCGCACGCTTAGGCGTATCCAGGCTCTTCTTAGAGATGCAGAGGATAGAGAGATCCGTGATCAATCGGTCGAGATCTGGCTCTCCGACCTCAGAGGCGTGGCTCACGAGGCCGAGGACGTCCTGGACGAGTACCAGTACGAGCTGACGAAATTCACCCAGGAAGACAGAGATGATGCTTCAGAGACTTCAAATAATACGGGTATGCATAAACACTTTTTCAATTGGATTTAATTCCGTACTCATTCTAATATTTTTGATTTATTGAAATCTGAAATTGATTCGTTTAGTTAGTATAAGATTATAAGGTTTCCGAATAAGAGTGACTTGCAATAGGATTAGCCAACTAGTGAGAATCGGTCGAGATCCTGACTAAAGAAAAATAAATCGAGAGATAAATTCGAGTAGAATAAAATTTAAGAAATTCGAATGAAATCGTAATATTTCGTCTTAGAGATGAATGTTGAATTCTAGGGTTTATAAATAACATGATATATTATTTGTTTAATTTAAAACCAACTAATTTAGTGAACAAAATGCTTAATTAAGTCAAATTTATCTCCCTTTAAATAGATAATGATTTTGAACTTCCACAATGAGCCACATCACCTTTTTGACTTTCTATCATATTATATTTTCATATTTATTTTAGTATTTCTTTCAACATGTATTTGTAGTAATACTTGTTTTATAATATTCGTTAATTTATTTATTTATAACATATAAAAAAAAATACTTTCAACATGTATTTGTAGTATTTCTAACATCTAATTGTTTTATAATATTCGTTAATTTGTAGTATATAAAAAAAAATTCTTTCAACATGTATTTGTAGTATTTCAGCATGGTATTTAATAATTTTCATATTTGCTTTATAATATTCATTAATTTATTTTATGGTAATATATAAAAAAAAATTACTTGGTATTCAACATGCATTTGTAAAGTATTTAATAATTTCCATATTTGTTTTATGATATTCATTAATTTATTTTATGATAATATATCAAAAAAATTCTTCCCAACCTTATTATATTACTCCATCCCTTTTTTTATGTAACATGCTTTCTTTTAACTTTTTTCCTTTACTTGATATATTAAAAATTTCTTTCCAACCTCATTATATTACTTCATATTCTTTTTTTTATGTAATGTGTTTTTTTGTTAACTTATTTTCTTCACTTCGTATTCAACATGTATTTGTATAGTATTTCTATCAATATGTTAGTTAATAATTTTCATATTTGTTTGATAATATTCATTAATTTATTTTATGATATTATATCAAATCAATATGTTATTTAATGAATACATGAGGCGTATGGATGGTCACTCTTCTCTGACTCTTCTCTCACGATTTTAATGGTTCTCCCAAATTTCTCCAGTGTTCTCAAAACCCTAACCCTCATTTCGAATTGACCTTTCTTCTCTGATTATTTGCCTTCATTCTCCTTCCCATTTACTTAATCATCTCTCCTTCTCATCTTTTTATCATGGCTCATCTCAATACTATCTCTGAAGAAGCCCTAGCTAAGCAATTCGACGATTTGCTGCATGAAAGAGCTGCTGAGATCCGAATCTCAGCAATTGAACCTCAAAAGCGTAATCACGACACATGGAATCGCTGTCTCGCGTTTTGGATAGTATTTCTACCAATATGGTATTTAATAGTTTTAATATTTGTTTTATAATATTCATTAATTTATTTATTTATAACATATAAAAAAAATCTTTCAACATGTATTTGTAGTATTTCTAACATGTATTTGTTTTATAATATTCATTAATTTGTAGTATATATAAAAAATTTCTTTCAAATTTCTTTTCATTCAACATGTATTTGTAGTATTTCAACATGATATTTAATAATTTTCATATTTGTTTTAAAATATTCATTAATTTATTTTATGATAATATATCAAAAAAAAATTACTTGGTATTTCAACATGTATTTGTAAAGTATTTAATAATTTTCATATTTGTTTTATGATATTCATTAATTTATTTTATGATAATATATCAAAACAAATCTTCCCAACCTTATTATATTACTCCATCCTTTTTTTATGTAACATGTTTTTTCTAACATTTTTCCTTCACTTGGTATATCAAAAATTTCTTTCCAACCTCATTATATTACTTCATATTCTTTTTTTTATGTAATGTGTTTTTTTGTTAACTTTTTTTTCTTCACTTCGTATTCAGCATGTATTTGTATAGTATTTCTACCAATATGATATTTAATAATTTTCATATTTGTTTGATGATATTCATTAATTTATTTTATGATATTATATCAAATCAATATGTTATTTAATAATTTTCATAGTTGTTTCATATTTGTTAGATGACATTCATTAATTTATTTTATGATATTATATCCAATCAATATGTTATTTAATAATTTTCATATTTGTTTGATGATATTATATCAAAAAAATTCTTTCCAACCTCATTATATTACTTCGTCTTTTTTTTTTGTGTAACATGTTTCTTTTGTTTTATTTTTATCGATGTCTAAATGTACTAATGTTATATACATATACTAATGTAAAGTTACATATTTTTTTTTTCTCTTTAAATATAGGGTTTATATTTAATTTGCATACATGTACTAATGTTATCTACATTTACTAATGTCGTTTTGGCTATGTTTTGTTTATATTATATACTTTTTTTCTTTCCTTTAAATATAGGACCCATATTTAATTTACATTCATCCAAAATTTCATATTTTTTCTTTACAACCTCATTATATTACTTCATCTCTTTTTTTTATGCAATATTTTTTTGATCTATATGTACTAATGTTATCTACATTTAGTAATGTCATTTTGTTTATGTTTTGTTTTTATTATGGAAAAAAAATTATTTGTCATGTTTTCTTTACAACCTCATTAAATACTTCATCTTTTTTTGTAACATGTTCATTTTTTGTTGTATTAGTATCTACACGTAGTAATGTTTTTTTTAACGATATTTTATTTTTATTATCGACAAAACAAACTATATGTATTAAAATATATTGCAAATATTCGCAGCGAAGCGCGAGTTTTCTTCCTAGTTCTTCCCTCCCATTAATTTTTGAATACAAGAGCTATGGTGAGGCCACATCACCAAATACTGTTCACATGGTACTGTTCACTCCGGTATTGTACTGTTCATCACGGTTACTGTTCATCGTTTTTTTTTTTTTGGGGAATTTTATTTTATTTGACATATGTGTTGTGTTCTAAATAAAATATTTGAATTTTTCATCGTATTAATAAATATAATTGACATAAGTCTTGTGTTCTAAATAAAATATTTGAATTTTTCATCGTATTAATAAATATAATTGACATATGTCTTGTGTTCTAAATAAAATATTTGAATTTTTCATCGTATTAATAAATATAATTTGTATACTATAATTTTACTGTTAACAAAATACTATTCACACAAATACTTTTTGTTAGCCTGAGCTGGTATTATTATTTTTTTTTGCTTATTATAACAGTTTTGATTGGTACCAAGCTGCGTTTTTTTTTGCTTATATAATAATTTTGATTCGTACCAATTCTAAATATATCAAATAATATATAAAATTATTACTTTTGCTTATTATATTATTTCTTATCAAATAATATACCCCGCAGCGAAGCGCGGGATATTGTCCTAGTGTATATAAAAAAGAAATAGCTTTCATCTAGCTCCTTTGAGAGAGTAGATTCCAATATATCCTATCATCTCCAGTATCAGAACTACATTTTTTGCCTCCAGATGCCGAATACAAATATGGATATGGATCTCGTTCAGTGATTACAACAAATATTATTATATGGTATTATACTATAAATTTTAGTTTTATGTATATCTAATATGTCGCATGTACAACATATATACATATTTAAATTAATATAATGCAACCATTTTTCCTCTTTTCTCAGTGAGCCACGTCACCCGTTTTATCTGAGCCGTTCGATTTGCTATTTCATGGGCGGGTCGCATCTGGACCGTCCACTGGTTTCATGGACTTGGTCTTCAAACACCGTGTTGTGTACTATCTGTTACACTTCATGGTCCACGATGAGCCAAGTCCATTCAATTTCTATGGTAAAAAAACACATATATCTCTCTCTTATCACTCATTCTGCAAACCCTAGCCGCCGTACAAGGATTGCACCGCACGGTGATACGCTGCTCGCACTAGAGCGATTCCGGCGTACCACTCCCTCCTCTTTCCCTCTCCTCTCTTTCTCTTCTGATTCATGCTCGCCTGGAAAAATCGCGAAGAAACCCTAGAGCGACGTTCAACACTTATCGGCAGAAAAAGCGCGATGAAGTCCAGACTTTGCGGCGAGGTAGAGAAATCCTAGCGACGACGAAGCGATTCGTCCTGGCAGCCTCTGCAAACAACCGTCTTGCTCGATTTTGTTTGCCAAAACCTGGTGAGGTAACTCAACCCTATTCGATTCTGTTTCGAGCTTCATGTTTTTGTTTTCGAATGAATTTTCAGTGATTAAGGGTTGATTTTCGTTGTTTTTGTTGATTGTTGTTGTAATTTCTGCAGGAATTTCATTCAATTTTGGTTTGGTGAGGATTAATTTTGCTCTCGACAGTTACTGATTAAGGGTGTAAGGTAATACTCTTCTTCTTTTGCCTTGATTATTGGCTTATATTGTAAAACTGGAGGTGTTTTTTTTTTCTGTGTAACTTGATTAATCATGCTCCAATCAGGGGGGTTTCCCTTTTTACAATGTCCTCGAACCACATAATATTTTTTCTTCAGACTTCATCTTTGCAGAAATTCACGTTTGTATTCAAATTACTATTCGAAAAATAAAACATTGAAAAAAATGAAAACTTGGGCTAAAACGAATAAATAGTGCTCAGATTTTAATAGCTTTATCCATTATTTATAATCAGGAGCATACCTGACATAGTAAGCTATTAAATATATAGGTCATGCTATTTAGATATTCTAATGGCATGTTTATTTAATTGAATTTTCTTTAATTGAGGCTCTTTTTCGAATCGGTTTCTCTAATTTTCTGTCTGTAATTATTTCGTCAGTTCTAACCTTTTTGCTATTTTCAAAAAATGCAGGGGCTATTTGCAAATTTCCTCAACAGGGCAAGAATTTTATTCCATGACAATTGTATTACAATTATTTCGAATGGAAGGGTAAAGATCATATTTTGAATTATTGGAAGGGCCAATATGATTATTTTGCCAGTTTTGAACTTCTCTATATTTTCAACAATGCAGGGGCTATTTGCAAATTTTCTCAAAAGAGTACGAATCTTATTCCATGATAATTGCATTGTAATTATTTCCATTGAAGAGTAAAGATCATACTTCGAATTATTGGAAGGGCCAATATGATTATTTTGTCAGTTTTCAATATTTTTATGTATTGAAACAATACAGGGGCTATTTGTAAATTACCTCAAAAGAGTAAGATTCTTTTATTTCGTCACATACTGACAATTGAATGTTTGATTTACAATGCAGAAAGCAAAATAAACTTGGTATTGCATAAAATCTCATGACAACGACAGCGATACCAGCGCTGTGTCCAAATACGAGACGAATGATATCGATGGGTACCGTACCGAACAGTACTGGTACGGGTGCAGGTGCGGACAACAAAAGAACATGACCAATGCCAACAATTCCTCTTGGCCTGTAGCGAATCCAGTGGTGATGTCACCAACCCCTTCTCTTGCTGGTTTTACGAGCAATTTCATAGCAGACCCTTTTCTCCATATTCAGGTTGGTTTTTATATGGAACTTTGAAGTTGCATGAAATATTTTTCATATGTACTGAATTGAGTCCTAATTGCAACATAATTGGACAATTTAATTAATTTCTTTTGTGGCCTCTTTTTTCATTTGATTTTACGGTCCAATCACAAATTTTATATAAAGTTATGTATGATGTCTTGGAAAATTTAATGGTTATAATTGATATTTTTCGATTGCAGGGGTATTTTTGATATTTTGTCATCTACGTGAACATATATGATAATTTCCTTAATTCCAGGTATACATTTGATATTTTTCACATTATTAAGGTCATTTTGATACTTCCATCATTTTCAGGGATATTTTTGATATTTTTTTTGCATTTTCAGAGGGGTGTTGGTATTTTCCGCATTTGGAGGAGGGTGTATGAGATTTTGCTTAACAATATGATATTTTGTCAAAACAATCAGTTCATTCACGTCATCGAATTGCTCCCAGTCGTCCGATTCAATTTAAATTTTCGCAAATCTCAGCCGTTTATTTGTTGTATAGACCCGGTCTTCGTGCACCGGTGTATATTAAAAAAACACTTAGTTTGTTTCATCTCGCACCAAGCCCATTCACGTTTTTACACCTAACAAAGATATACTTCCCCTTTCTCTCTCTTTCTGCAGAAATTTCGCGACCGCACCAAAACCCTAACCCTAGGCGACTCGAAAGAGCGAAAAAACACGCCGTCGGCGATAGAGGAGATTTCAGTTCGTCAGCTACCTTCCCTTCACTTTGGTTCTTCAATGGTTCGCGAGGTACTCATTTTTTGTTTCTTTTTCTGACATGAATTGTAAGTCAAAAATTGTTTCTTTTCCTTCTTGATTTCTTCCTCTTCTTAAGTTATTTGGTCCTCGATCGGTTTGAATGTTTCCCTTAGTCGTTTCCTGTCAATTTTAAGTCGAAATTTTCTCTTTTTCCTTATTGATTCACTTTTTTCTTCAATGGTTTGCTTCGGATTCGGTTTGAATGGTTTCCTTAGTCGTTTCCTGTCAATTTTGAGTCGAAATTTTCTCCTTTTCCTTATTGATTTTCTTTTTTTCCTTCAATGATTTGCTTCAGATTCGGTTTGAGAGAGTGGAGATAGGACAATTTCAGCCGTAACTGATTCATTTTGGTATTTTTGGTCAAATTTATATTAACAGATTTTGTTATGCTACACGTTGTATGTCCTAAATAACTTTTTTGGCCATATTGAATACCAAATAATCGGTTTGAATACCAAATAACTTTTTTGGCCATATTGAATACCAAATAATCGGTTTGAATTTTTTTGCCAGGTTCAATTTGGAGATGGGACATACAAGGTTTATGGTTTGTTCACTACAATATTCATGACCCGAAGGACCTAATTCTTCGTGAATTTTTCAAATATAATTACAATTACTAATACTAATTATCTAACTAAATTCAGGTTGCATTGTCCGGTTGTCCAGTTGAAGACCAACTTTATCCTCCTACAGTAAATTTAAGCTGAATGGTCAATTATCACTTTAATTTGCATATGGGTCCCTCCATTGCTCTGTGTGCTCCGCTTTACAAACCATCTCTTCCTCCAGAATAGGTATGCCCCTCTCAAACCTTTAAAATATCATATATGCCATCTCTTTCTAATTTATATCTCAATATTTTGTTTTATTTTAAAAGACGACTCGGACCAGTAAACAAAAGACGACTCGCAGCAGGACTCAAACGAGCTGCTTCTTCCTCTTCTTCGGTATAAATTTTTTATGTAATTTTCATGAATTTTTTTTGTTATTTCGAAATATTAGTTGATTTTATGTGTTTTGAGTTGTGCTCAAATCTTATTGAAAGAGCTTGAGATGGAAAATTCACCGATGTAAATAAATATATATTTTTAGGATTCGATGAAAATGTAGGGTTATTAATGAATTTTAAATTTTCAGAATATCTTCAGGGCAATAAGGGTGTTCGATTCGAGGCGCCTCTCTTCCAATCGAGCTTCAAAAGTTAAATTTACTTAAATAACCCTATCTTTTAAAATAAAATGTTTGGCACTTCCTATACAAATTCTTCATTTTTTGGAATTATGAGTAATTTGGTGTTAATTCATGTATAATGTTTTGTTCGTTTTCAGTATAGATGCATCAAAATGGTGTCGGGTGATGCTGGGAGAGCCGAGCGTGGAATCTTTTGAGTCTCTGGAGAAAATCATTTTCAAGTACGAAGTGGTAACATTTTTGTTTTTGGTGTTTCTAATAATTGGTTCAGTACGCATGTATATCATCATATCATCATCATCATCATCGTGATGATGATGATCATCATCATAATCATAATTTTAATCATGTGCGTGCATGCATCATCATCATCATCATCATCATCATCATCATCATCATCATCATCATCATCATCATGTGCATCAATTTGCTAGAAGGGCCCCTTAATTTTTCTTAAATCGCAAAAAAAAATCCCGCTGAAAGACTAAATGTTCTACTTACACAGCTCTAAAAATGTTGATTGTTATGATTTCAATCTTTTCTTATCGATACCTTAAATCAATGATCGAAAAATTTATCCTGATTTCTTTTGAATTGATAATGTGTTTTATGTTGAATGAACATTAAAATTTGATTATACTTTCAATGTTTTTATTGGATCTTTAAAGTGCTAAATCTTCAAAACTAAAATTTCTCAATCAATTTGTTTAGATGACAAAGCATGTAATGGGATTTACTACTCTTATGTAAAATTTTCTCTTACTGATATAACAAAAATGGTGATAAAATTTGGCCTCAACGAATGAGCTTTTTAATATGAATGAACTTTTTGCGAGAATTATTCACGAGGTTTGTTAATCATTTTGTTAGATTTGTATAACTTGATGGTTGTTTTGAATGTATTGTGAATTACTACTTTAACATGTATCTATAAGGATTAAATCTGATTTGATTATGAGCACAATTGAAATCGAAGGTGTTAAAAGAGGGTAGTGACAACATGATTTTTTGTTTAACTTGATGGTTACTTTGAGTGTATTGTGGATTGCTCATTTAATGTATATCTATAGGAACTAAATATTTGCTTATGAACTAAATTGAAACCAAAAGTGTGAACTAAGTAGATAGTGACAACATGATATTTAGGTGTTCTTTTTCTTATTGAAAGGTACATTTCATAAATAACACTCATACATAGTTTCCTCTATTTTTTTAGTTCGTGCTTTCTCATAAAAAAGTTGAACAAAATATAAATGATTTGAAATGTAAAAGATGAACTTGTGACTTGCTTATCTTAGCAATTACATAGACGCGTTCGAAAAATAATGGTAATGACGAATGACGTTCATATTTAGTTCTTTTTATTTTATTCTCTAGCGTTCGTTTCCACATTAAAAAAAATGAAAAAAAAAACAAATGACCAAAAATGAACTAATTTTATACATGTTATTGGAACGAAAAAAAATTGTTCGTGTTCAACCCTTCTAACAACTTTTTTGTATTTTCTATTAGGCGCATAACCGTGTTTTAGAATATCATATAGACTCCTAATTTTCGGAAAAAAATTATGATTTGCTTATGAACACAATTGATGCCAAAAATGTGAAATCAAGAGATGGATAACATGATCTTCATTTGTTTGTTTCTCTCATTGACCGGCAAAGTTAAAACACACACACACACACACACACACACACACACACACACACACACACACACAACACACACACACACACACACACACTTACACTTATGTTTTTTCCTCAAATAAAAGTATAACGAAATAGATATGAGCCGAAATACTAAAATGAGCTTTAAAAACTGTTATTCACGTAAAAAAAAATCCAAAGAGAGAAAATCAGCATGAAAACTTCTAATTTAATTATAAGATCAATTAAAACTAAAAGTTCGAGTTTAACGATGACATCGTTGGACTTCTTATTCGCCGACAACACAAAGGATAAAAAATACTTCTCCTCAATATGTTGATTGAGGAAAAAATATGATAAGCTTGCTTCTTCGTTTGCACAAACTGAGTTGGACTAAATTCACTCTTGCATGTGTTCCCTTTTTAATTTTATCACAATTTAGTCGTGCTGGTTCGCAAGATTCGCCAAACCGATCGGTTCAACCAAATTCATTTTTGCCTGCCGTATTAACAAGCTTATCTGGTTCCGCGCAATGGCGCGGGTTAAAGCTAGTATACATTAATTTTAAGTAAAACCCGTAAAACAATGACAGAATTTAATAGATAATATGCTAGGCTTCCTCATATTGTATATCTTTATTTAGGATTACTATGTACAAATCATACAACTCAATAACAATAATTAATTGTAATAATAATAATAATAATAGTAACACTAATAATAGTATTATTATTAATAATAATTATTAGTATTAGTATTACTATAATTGTAATTATAATTATATTTATAATTATTATAATTTTATTACTGTTAGCACTAATTACTTTATTAATTTTGTAAATACTAACAAAGTTAGTCAGTTTGTAATCTTTGTATAATTAAAATGCTGAGAAAATTTGAAAATAACTTAATGTATGTGCAGTTTATTTGTATCAGTTTATAGTTTTTTTATAGTTTATGAATAATATATAAATTATAAAATAAAGGCATAGTTGTGAAAAATAATATTTTTTTCACAACTATGGTGGTTAAAGATAATAGTCTCAAGTGAGTTTATAAAAAATATTATGATAGTTAAAACAATAAATAGAAACTAAAACATACATGCGAACATACTTCTATGTATGCATATTTCTCAAGTTAAAATTCATTAGACATTATAATTTCTATAAAATAGAAAAATAAATTCATCTGCACTTTTACTTGGGGGCAATGTAAAATCTTGATTAATCTCTGATTAATTGGTAATCGGTGGTTCAACAACTCGATTATTCCGGCCCGTTTCAGAAAATGAGTTGAGGCATATAGCCCAAGATGTAAAAATCTCGATGTTGTAAGAAGTTTAAAGCATTGAAACGTTTCTCAGGATAATAATATATATATTATATATACATTTTATATATAGCCCAAGATTATTTCAATACAATAAATCATTTGGTCATGTAGTTTGAGGTGCTCATGTCATAAACAATATGTTAGTAGTTCTACTTGTGGGGTTCAAATCATGTACTAATAATCTATTTCTATTTTTTTTTTAACTTATATCAAATAAGATTCATGAAACGGTTAGCTTAGATCGACATACACTAATATGCAATACCGAATCTAAATATTTCCGAATACAGTTTGAGTTAGTTTGGATAATATCTGAACCATTGACACCTCTAAACAACATAGTTCTTTCTTTGTATTTATTTTTGCATAATAATGAAAAAATGAGATTCCAATTTGGCCTAGATTATTGTTCAGTTCTTAATTTTTGTTTGTCTCTGCATCATTTAGGGAGCAAGAGAAAAATGGACATGTCAAGGTTCTCATCTTTTGCTTCTTCCTCTTCTTTTGGTTCTACCACTGTTATTTCTAACATCTCTGTCCCAGGCGACTTGGCTGATAGGATAAAACAGATCAAAAATAAGTTCCAAGAGATCTTCGATGCCCGTGACAAATTTAGTTTAAGGGAAGAAGATGGTGAAAGACGGTTTCACGGTGCCCAAAAGAGGCCACCAAGTACATCTCTTGTAGAAGAGAGAGGTGTTGTTGGGAGAGAGGTAGATAAGGAAAATGTGATTAACCTTCTAATCTCTGAACGTTCTTCATTTGTTGTTATCCCAATAGTGGGAATGGGTGGAGTGGGTAAGACAACCCTTGCTCAGCTGATATATAATGACTCCAGGATCTGGGAGTTGTTTGACCAAAGGGCTTGGGTATCTGTTTCTGATGACTTTGATGTCATGCGCCTTACGAGAGAAATTATCGAGTCAATAACTGGGAAAAATTGTAATATTACCCAACCAAACAAGCTCCAAGAGGATCTCATGGAAGAATTGGAAGGGAGAAAATTCTTGCTTGTGTTGGATGATGTATGGAATGAGCAGAGAAATCTTTGGGAGCACTTTAGAGTTTCCTTAAAAAATGCCCAATATGTAAGAATATTGACAACTAGTCGTTGTACTTTTGCTGCTCAAATTATGCAGACCGTGCCTCCGTATCATTTGCATTCCTTGCTTGAGGATCAGTCTTGGATCCTCTTCAAGAACAGTGCATTTGGTATTCAGAATCCTACCGAGCAATTAGAGTTAGAAGAAATTGGGCGAAAGATTGTGAGAAAGTGTGGTGGTTTGCCCTTGGCTATAAAGGCACTTGGAGGAATTCTTCGGTACGAAAGAGAAATGGAAATGTGGGTTGAGGTTTTGGAATCTTATATTTGGGAACTTGATGTGGGGAGAGAAGAAATTTTATCCGCGTTAAGATTGAGTTATTACATGATGCCATCACATTTAAGACCATGCTTTCTTTATTTCTCAATGTTTCCAAAAGATAAGGAATTTGAAAGAGACCAATTGGTTAGGTTGTGGATGGCCCAAGGTTATGTTCATCCGCAATCAAATAAAAGATTGGAGGATATTGGCAAGAAGTACTTTAATGAGTTGTACGGAAGGTCCTTATTATTATCATTTAGTAAGTATGGGGAGACCATGTACAAGATGCATGCTATGATCCATGATATGGCAGCATCATTTTCAACAAGAATATGTACTGCTATATCATATGGAGTTGATCATTTATATATAAGTAACAACCAAGTTTTAACAAATTTTCTCTCCTTAAAGAACCCTAGAGCTCTACGAACGTTACTAAACCATAGGTTTGATGCGTACTGTAGCGGATCTTTTATAATTTCACTTGCCTGTTGCCTAAGAGTTCTAGATATTGTATATTTTTATGGTACAGAATTACCAGAATCAATTGGAAATTTGAAGCATTTGCGTTACTTATGTGTAGCCGGACATAATATGCGAAGGTTGCCTGATTCATTAGGTCTACTTTACAACATGCAAACACTGGATCTCCAGAATTGTTCTCTTGTTCTCGATTTACCTCAAGGCATTGGGAAACTTGTTAACCTACGTTTCCTTAGGCTATATAGTCAAAAAATCAAGAAGCTTCCATATTCTATATGTCTCCTTCACAACTTGCAGGTGTTAGATCTGAAATGTTGTTCCAACCTCAGTGAGTTACCGAGTGGCATAGAACAACTTACTAGTTTATGCTATTTGGACATATCTCATTGTAAGGTTAAGAACATGATACCCGGAATCGGGAAGCTAACTAATCTCCAAAATATGCAAGCAATACTTTACACCAATGAGGATGATAGCCATACAGGGTTGGGAGTGGTGAAAGATTTGCTTAACCTTAGAGGAACTTTAAGTATCTCAGGACTCGAAAACGTTATAGATCCAGGGTATTCTCGAGATGCCCATATGATCTCCAAACATAATCTAAGAAACGTCAAGTTAAGATGGAGGGGTGATTCTGCGTTGGAGCATCTCTATTTTATAAATGATGATGATGTGAAAGGGAAACTCTATTTGAAGGTCTCTTCGAATGACTCACAAGATGTGGTGGATACCGAGGGAATTGACGAAGCTGTGCTTGATAGTCTCCAGCCAAACAATAATGTCATGAACTTGACCCTATGTGGATACAATGGGCTTAAATTTCCTCATTGGATTAGGGATCCTTGTGCACTAGCGAAAGTGACCACACTGGTTCTAGAAGATAGTGATGTTAGAAAGGAAAATCTCTCTTGTTTGGGTCATCTACCTTCCCTCAAATATTTGTTTTTAGTAAGATTAGGTATCCGAGTATTTGGAGAAAGTGAGAAGAATAGGAGGAACTATGGAGAGATCAGTTTTCCTTCACTTGAAACACTTGAATTTAGATCCATGAACAACTGGGAACAATTTTTAATTCTTGATGGAGATTTTCCACGTCTTAGGAAGCTCTCGGTAAAAGATTGTCCAATACTATCAGAGTTACAAACCTTTTCATCTTTGCATTTTTTGTATATAAATGAATGCAAAAGGCTCGGGTCACTGAACTTACGTAAGCAAAATTTGGTTAATAATTCATATGAGATGGGGTTAAGTGAACTCCAGCAGTTAGAGGTAATAGATTGTGACTTGTCTGTAATCTCTTTGCCTCTAAAATCAAAGGTTTGGTATGTGCATATTAATCGATGTGAGAATCTTACCTGTATTCTTCACCTAGAGAACAGTAATTCAATCACAGACTTGCGATTAACGTCCTGTCCTCAACTTAACCTCCCAGAAATTATGCCCATGTCTGATAAATTTCAAATTGTTGATTGCTCAAATCTCAAAAAATGGTCTCATAACCACAATATTTATTACTTCCAGGTAGCAATCTTTCTTTATTTCTCTTTTTTTTTTATTGGCAGTGTCCAGTATAAGTAGTGGTGCATAATAGTATTATTCTTGTAGTGGACCTAGCGGAATGCAATCCTTGGACAATCTTTCTTTGTTTAAACATTTCTTCTTTTCATAATTATGTACTAATTTTTCTTCTTCTTTTTTCATCAGAAAATATCTCCAACTGGGATGCTGACCATATCCAATGATCAAGATATCCCAATAGTTCGTTATGGCCTTCGTAACTCGTGCGTCGAGTATCTTTGCATAAAACCCTATTATGTGGGGCAGTCTCAAGAAAGAAATGAATTCATTTCGTATCATTTCTGCACCAGACCTATCCCTTACATGACAAACCTTTCTAGGATAATACGGCTCGAGTTATTGTACTGCAAAAAGGTGATATCTATAGAAGAACTAAATATGCTTATCGAGCTAAAGCACTTGGAAATATGGGATTGTCCAGAGATTTGTCAATTAATTGGTGAATTTCTTCCATCGACACTCAAGTGTTTAATAGTGAAGGAATGCGAGAAGCTTTGTTCCATACCATCTTTCAAACAGTCGAGTCCTTTGAAAGAGCTTCAGTTATGGAATTGCAAGAAGTTGACATCTATCATGGATATGCATTGCTCGATATCCCTTAAAACCTTGATGGTAATTCAATGCACAGAATTGCGTATCTCGCCTTTCGAAATTCTCCAATCTAAGCTTGAGAATGTAGTAATTCGTGATTGCCCTTTGGTGAAGGAATGGTGTCACATGAATGATATTCCTTACACACAGGTTTGTTTGTGCAGTTTGATCTGTAAAATACATGTTATAGTTGGAATGCGGCAAGCTTATGCACGTTACTTTTCTTTTTGCAGTGGTTTAATGATGTGCCCAATGAGGAAGAAGATGGAGGATTGTTACAAGTTCAAAGACAACTAACTAATTTCATGTTTGAACAAATTGAGGAGAAAGCTTGTGCATAGTTATTAATGTCGTTGGCTCTTCATGTATGGGTAAGTTATAAGCATGTATTAATTCCAACGCAATGTATTGATTTCAGAATAATAATATGTCATGAAATATGAGAGATCGTTATGAATCTTTGATTTGTCAATTCAAATCAATTAGAATTAGAGGTGCAAATTGATTTCCTTTTATTAATGAAATTTGTGTACTCTATAATGCAGTTGTGAGGGAAATCGAAGATTAGAAGGCAACTCTGGGGCATAGTTTAGTATGTGCCATGTCTGCATCCGATTGCAATCTTTTGTGATGCTTTAATAGATGGGTCTTTGTTAAGCTGATAAGTTGGGGAATGCACAACAGCACGAGAGGTGTTTGTCAAAATGACAGACAGACGAGTGAGGATATATCCCCAATGTGTACCTATGTGGTTCTCTTAATAAATTGTCTCGAGAACATGAAATTTGATCTTGTACTCAAGGTGCTTAGCAAAATGCACCTCACAAAATCAGGGATCAAAAGCATGTTAACTTTGAATTTCAACAAGAGGGCATGTGACTTGGGCCAGGAGTGTTCAAACTGTTCGGTTTATTTTGATATCGAGCTGAATGGGTCGTATTCGATTTAATCGGTTCAATTTATTTGGTTTAGTTCGATTCAAAAAATGATATTGTTCGGTTTATTCGGTTCGGTCCGGTTTTGAAGTTTTGTAAACCGGTTAAAATGAACCGACCGACTAACATCTAATTTTTCATATTTTTTAGGGGAATTCTTCAAAAACCCCCCAACTTTTCTGAAAATTCTGAAAAACCCCCTGTACTTTTATAAAACCCCCTATCTTTTTTAGATTCCCTCAAAAACCCCCTATATTTTTTGCTTCTTCAAAAACCCCCTAACTTTTTTAGATTCTCTCAAAAACCCCCTATCTTTTTATTATGTTTTTTTAAAAATAACCATTATACCCTTTAGTTTTATTTTTTAAATTTCTATAATTTAATAAATAATAAATATATATTAAACTATTATAAATAAATTAAAAATAAATAATATATGATATTATAATATTATAATATATAATATATAGTATTAAAATATTATAATAAATAATATATTGATATTAAAATATCATTTTCAACAATTATTATAATATCAATATATTATTTATTATAATATTTTAATATCATGCATTATTTATTATTTATAATTTTATGGATATTAAAATATCAATAAAAATGTTATAATAATATAATATCATGCATTATTTATTTTTTATAATTTTATTGATATTAAAATATCAATAAAAATGTTATAATAATTTAATATCATATATTATTTATTGATATTAAAATATTATAATAAATAATACATAGATATTAAATTATTATAATAAATAATATATTAATATTAAAATATATAATAATTGTTGAAAATGATATTTTAATATCAATATATTATTTACTATAATATTTTAATACTATATATTATATATTATAATATTATAATATCATATATTATTTATTTTTAATTTTTTTATAATAGTTTAATATATATTCATTATTTATTAAATTATAGAAATTTAAAAAATAAAACTAAAGGGTATAATGGTTATTTTAAAAAAAACATAATTAAAAGATAGGGGGTTTTTGAGAGAATCTAAAAAAGTTGGGGGGTTTTTGAAGAAGAAAAAAATATAGGGGGTTTTTGAGGGAATCTAAAAAAGATAGGGGGGTTTCCAAAAGTACAGGGGGTTTTTCAGAATTTCCAAAAAAGTTGGGGGGTTTTTCAAGAATTCCCCTATTTTTTAATGGGATAATTTCTGGTATATCCAAGAGTTCAAAATATCATATTTGTCCCTACAAAAATATTATTATCAAATTTGTCCCTCAAAAGCTCAACTATTTACAAATTGATCTAAAATAAATCTCTTTGTTAAGTCTAACAGAAAAGTAGTAAAAAGACTATTTTGCCCTCCTCGTTTCATCTAGCTCAATCCCACGATTCCCAGGGCAATGGCCACAATTTTGCTTAGGCCCCTTTCCGATAAAAAAAATCTTCTCCCACTCTCACTCGTGCCCTATCTCCCTGAGCAAGCTAAGTCTGCTGGCGATGTTCTCTGGAGCTCCTAGCTCTCTCACCAAGTATAGGATACAAGAGAAACTACACGAAAATTTAGAAATGTAAAGAGTCGAATCTTGACGAGAATGTAGAAGAGCAGTGATCTTCTAGGGTTCAATGCACGGTGACAAGTTAACTTTGTTGTGCTTTTCAAAGTCATTCGTCATCACTGAAACTGCTGAAGGTATCTCTTGTCTTTCTAAATTGGATCGATTCTGCTATTGTATGGTTAACTAAATTTGGATAAAGATCAATTAGACATAATTGGACTTATTGGGAATAAATTAGCTGAACTAGGGGTCATTTTGACTGGATTAGGATCATTTACAACTTAATTATTCAGAATTTGAGTTAATTATGATCGCTTTAAGGGTAAATTACCTTAATTATGCTTAATAGGAATTAATTGATGATAAAATATGCTTAATTATTGGAATATGTATCTCAATTGGTTGAACTTGGATTAATTAGGGTTAATTGAGCTTGTATTTTTTTTTTTTTGAATGATATCCGACAAGCGATCGCTTTCGTTACTGATACCTAATTTTTTGATGTCAATGGGGATCGAACTCACAACCTCTCACAACATATGATTTTTTGTGCTTCACACTCAACCAACTAGGCTATATGGACCCATTGACAATTGAGCTTGTATTAAGTCAACTAGTTTAATTAGGTCTCGTTGGGGACAAATATGCTCAAAGAGGATTTATTACGCTATACAGATCAACTGTGTTATGGTCAATTTTCTGATTTAGGAGTTATTTCAGGTTATTAGGGTAATGTATAGCTCATTTTGTTTAGCTTAATTAGTGCCAACGAGTTATAGTTATAGGTCATATGTACTATTAAATTTGAGCGCACTATTCTATGTTCATTCTAATTTTTTTTGTTCGGTTTATTAACTAATTTGTACAGAATAACAATTCTTCTTGTGGGTCTTTTACTTGGACAAACTCAACTTTGTAATGATACTACTACCGCTAGTATAATCAGCTACGGCATCGGCGTGATGTGGTCTTAGAGCTATGTGGCTTGTGGTCATAAAAGAATTGGCAACGTTTTTTCTTCTTGAGCCGGAAAGAGGAATGTTCTATTTTATCTTGCAAGTAATTGTAAAAATATTTTGAGAAATGTATCATAATTGTAATATTAACACTGCCGATTGAATTATTGATAGTTTTAATATAAATAATTCAATGCATTATTTTAAAAAATTTAAATGATACTTTACCTATAGGTAATACAATTCTTTGACAATCATTAGAAAATATATGAAAAAATTCTACATTGTCAAGCCCCACTATAATTGCGAAAAAACTTAAAAGATAAATCAACCTTTACTGTACCAAAAAAACAATTTAACTCACTAATTCCAAAAGAGAAGATATTGTTCGGCAAGAGATTTGTAGGAATCGAATTAGCGCAACATGGTAATAAGGATTTTGATCTATTGTGATGGTCAATTTGCAAGGGTTTTGTTGAACTTCTCAATCAAACAGAGAAGGGAATTACACAGCACTATCAATATTATTATTACTATTGAAGAAAAACATAAGAGAAAGAGATAAACATGGAAAAGGAGGAGATCTGTCCTAGGAGAAGGAAGAGGAAAAGGAGAGTTGCTTTGTATCCCGAGTCAGACTAGAAGACGAGTATGTTGGCTGCCGAATGGAGGTCTTATATTATCGTTGATTGGAAATGAAGAGGGAGGACGACCCTGTTAGATTTTGGAAAGAAATATGTTTTAAAAGTGGGGATACATATTGAAAGGGCATTTTCGTCCAAGTAGTTGAAACTTAAATGGTTTAATTAGACTTGGAAATTTTTATCTAGTTTATCTTAACGGCAGTTTCATGAATTGGACATATTTGATATTTTAGAAGTGCTAAGTGGGTATAATGTATAAATGATAGAAGATACATTTTAAAAGGATAAATTTGATACAAGATAAATTTTGAAAGGATAAATTTGAAATTTGTAAATTTGGAGGGACAAATATGATATTTTGAGCTTTTGAAGGGACACATAAGAAATTGTCCCTTTTTTAATGTTAAAATATAAAAATTTAATATAATAATATTATAAAATCATATAATTCTATTTTTTAATATGCATTTATTTTTTTGATATATGAAATATTAATTTTTTTTTGTTAATATTTTATAATTTTAACATTATAATGTTTCTTATTCGGTTCAACCGAATAAATCAAATAACAGTTTGGTCTATTCAGTTCGACTTTTGATCGGTTCAGTTCGGTTTGAATCTAATTCGTTTCGATTTAAATCGATTTTATCTTATTCGCTTCGATTTGAACCGCCAGAATGAACATCCCTAATTTGAGCAAATTTCGTAGCATTTGAGTGCTTATAAGGGTCTGTTTGGAAAACACAATCTTATGCAGGGGGACTAAAACGCCTTACTAACCTTGGACAATGCACATGACTCCAACGGGTCCAAAAATACCACCACATTTTGCTGGCCGGTACTGATCATACACCACCACATTAAGCAAGCTATTTAAAAGATATATAGGATCCTATGTTGCACGGATACGGATACAGATATCGTATCCAATACGATACGGATACGGCGATACGGCAATTTTCAAAAAATCACGAATACGGATACGGCTATATAATTATTATTTTAATATATTTATATTATATATAATAAATAAGTAAATAACAAATTAAATAATATTTTGAATTTAAATATCATGACAATAAATAAAATCAACATAACAATACAAGTATCATAAAAATATTCTAAATTTATTCTAGAAGTATCCTAGAACTAATTTGGAAGTATCCTAAAAATATCCTACAAGTATCCTATATGATTTATTTAAAAATATTATGGGCCAAAATATATAATGGGCCGAAGTATCCTAAATAAAGTATCTCAACCGTATCCTGAACGTATCCCTTCCGTATCCTGCCGTATCCCCGTCATATCCGAAAAAAAATATATTAAAATAATCGGATACACCACGTGGCGTATCCGATACGTATCCGAGCCGTATCGTACCCGTATCCTCAGGATACTTCTGCGTTTTTGAAGTATCCTCATAACATGGATAGGATCATTTTGAGAATAGTTTCTTTTGTAATAGATATGTCCAAAAATATAAAACAAAACCGATAATTTAATACTAAACATGTAATCAGCATCATTAAAAAAATAAGCACAATAAGTGCTCATTTTGTTTCTAGAACTATGTATGTAGTCCTGAGAATTTGCAAAAAAAAAAAAAATTCAGCCTTTGTGAAATTATTGAACCTAATTTTGTCATGATTCAAGATTTGCAATAAAGGAGCTTGTAAATTTGTGCACGATAAGGTTTTTTACGAAATATTTATATTTCTCGTGCTTAGCCTTGTTTTGTATTTTATTTATCTTCGAATTAGTGAGTTTTATTAGAGATTTTTTTAAAACAAAATAAAGAGGGCTCAAAAGCGTATTGATGTTCATAAAAAATAATGCAGTTCCTATAAGATTATATAAGATTAGAATAAGTACATCCAACAAAATCAGTTAATTAAAGAGAAAAAAATTTGCACTCCGCTTTTAACGCACGTCAGATCGTCATATACCATTTACCTTCATATTTATATATATTTTATACTATAAATACAAATTTTGTTCTTATTTATACATTTTTTTAACGTGGATGAAGATCAGTAATACTTATACCTTGTTTACTATTATTTATACATTTTGTAATATTTGTTGGAGAAAAAAAATATAAATACTAGTGTTTTTATTATGAGTCACTGTAAAAAAATATAAATATGAAGGTGAAAAGTACAATATGGTATGTCGTGCGTTAAGTACGGAGTGTGTTAGCAACACTCTTAATGCCTTTTGAATCGATAAATACTATAATCGATTTTGAATTGATAAATTTTGGCATTTCGGGGGCTAAATATATAACCCCTTTTAAAAATTCGCATGTTGTCTTTGTATCTAGCAGTCATATGTTTATGTTTGTATCTTCTCTTTATCTATGTGAAGGTTTTGATTGAGCATTGACCATTTGATAATTTGAACTCTTCTGTTTTGGATTGAGATGGATCATAAGTGTAAAATGGAGACAATAGTTCTTCTTTTTTTTTTTTATTAAATGAAGATGATTTTTTGTCCTCCATTTAACAATGTGAATTGTACTCGTTACCTATGATTTATTGTTCTCACAAGTGTAATCGCAGAGAATTTCAAAATTTTGATAGGCACAAGTTGCCATATGAATGGTGGAGGAGGCGTCATGGGAGAAGAGTTCCCGTTGTAAGGACAAAATGCGTGGAGAATAATTAGTAATAAAAGAAGGGATTTATATACAAATTTTCGTAACAGACAGTTTAGAAGAGATAGCGGTGTTTTATGTAAGTTTGTATTTTGTGAATTTGTACGGGTAGATAGAGAAGACATGAAATGATTTGCGAGAAGAATATGATAAAATTGTGAAAAGTTTGTGTACATAGTTTAGGAGGCCATATACGGTGCCTTCTCATTTTTCCTCGATATCATCTATATCATTCATTAATAATTAATTATCCAAATAATTATCAAAAATACAATTCAATAATAATTAATTAATATATAATTGAAATATACACACATTAATATTTTTTAATCGATATCAATTAATTATTAATGATGTGTCTTTTTGTTAGCCAATGTGTCCATAACACAGTTGGTTGGGTATGAGACACAAAAAATCATATGTTGTGAGAAATTGTGAATTCAAGTTTTATTGACATCAATGAATGAATAACTACCGAGTTTTTTCCATTTATTCTTGTTTTTAAGTGTCATTTTGTTAATAACATTGTTAATTAATCAGTAATTAATTGTTAATTGGTGATATAAAAAATACGATGGAAAAATTAGGGGGTATTGGTAAAATTACCCAATTTATTTGGTGAGTTCTTTTGCAAAACTTGTCATTTATTGAGGGAACATAAAACTGAGGACATACTAGTTAAAGAGAAAAGTTTGTACCGGCGAGGCGAATGCTTTGTATAATCGAAGAAAAGGGAATGATTAGTCTTCTGATATCATGTTAGAAGTTAATCAAGGAATTAAACAGCTTGATTAGCAATTTACTTAAGAGGAAAATATTCATTGCATTGAACCTGATTATATTCTGACTTATTAATACTCTCACAATCTAACAGCCCGTACATCATGTCTAATCTACAGCGTCCATCACTAACAATCGCTCAATCATAGCCATTTGTTACTAAAAAAACTAATAACTCTCTCTTATAATTACATCCATTGGTTTATAATTATACCAATTGCCCGGGATAAGGCCTCTTAAATTCGAGTTCTCGTAATTTTGTTTTTCTTTTACGACGATAAAGCCACAAGAGAGAAAGCATGAAAGTCAAAGATGAATAAGAAATAATAAGGTCGGGGGGACAAAGAGAAAGTATTTAATTGGAAAAAATATGTTTTTGGTTCCTATCAAATACGAAATGTTCAATTTGTCTCCTGACTATTTTTTTGGTTTTTTTTACCCCATAAACTTGTTATTTTTGTTCGATTTGCCTCCTCCGTCAAATAACTCGTGCCCCTCAGTTAAAGAGCTGTTAAACCATGTTATTTTATACCTATTTTTTTACCCGACCCATCACTAAAACCCGACCCGTTTATTAACTTATCTCTCTCTCACAGCTCTCTCTCTCTCTCTCTCTCTCCCTCTCCTCTCCTCTCCTCTCCTCGCTCTCTCTCTCTCTCTCTCTCCTCCTCGCTCCGTCTCTCATGCCTAGGCCAACTTTGTCCGTCTTTTTCATCTTCCTCTTTAGCTTGCTTCCTCCCACTACAATTCTAGCTCAATTGATCCTACCTTCAAATTCATTGCCCTGTCCTCTGAATTTCTCCCACTACAATTCTAGCTCAATTGATTTGTCCTTGAAGCAGAGAGAAGAGATGAAAGGGCTCAAAGATGCGGTACTGTTTCCAGACGAGACGAACTTAGAGATGCAAGAATTGGTACAGAAACAAGAATTCGAGCTGAAACAAGCAAAGATTAAGGATTCGAGCTGAAACAAGGAGCAAATTCTATTATTTTGTTACTATTGCCCCATATGTGCATTTCAAGGTTTCGATTTCGTGCTAACACAGCAGAGATTAAGGGAGTAGCTGCAATTGAGTTTTTGTCGAGGATTGTAAGTAATTTAAGAGTGTGATTTGCCTCGATCATCTTAGTAAGCTCTTCTGCCCCGTTGGATCCAATTGAATCCTCCCATACTCGTAGCTCTTCCACGTTGTTGTTCCTCGACAAAGCAGAGGCAAGTTGAACATTTCGGTATTGTTAGGAACCAAAAACAAACTTTTTCCTATTTAATTTGATGTTTGCGCTTTTCAAATTTTACACTTTTTATATATGTTGGGGGCATGATTGTATTGGATAGTTTTCAAAATAGAATTACCATCAATCTATTAAGTATAAAATGTATTAAAATTATAAAAAATAATATTTTCGACGAATAGTTTCGTCATTTCCTTAAAAAAAATAAAAAGTTAAAATTCAACAAGATTTATGCCGTCATTTTAATTTCTCTTATTCTAGTATAAAATTTAATTTTCTCATTCCAAACTATATGTTTTCCAAAATTAGAATAAGCTAACACTATTCATCATTAATGTTTGCCATAACTAAGATCGCATCCCTTCATTCAGTTAATATAGAAATCGCAACGGACCCAACATACTATTTCATTTAGTTAGTCAGAGAACCTTACTATCGTTGTTTCGATAAATTAATTGAAGGGAGCTTCTATCATAAACCCAATTTTGCTTATCATGAACCCTTTTTCGATTGGATGGTCAAGATTTATTTTTTTATGTTGATCTGACCGTCCTAATTAAATCTTGTAAGATGAACTTCTTGTCAAAATTTATGATGACCCTTGTTAAATTTATGATGACCCCGTAACAAGGGTAAAAAGGTAAATTCACAAAACCCATTTAACTCTCAAGATCACCTTTTGTAATCTCTATGTATCTCTCTCCAGTAGCTCATTTTTCATTCTATCTTGTATTCCATGAGAGACGCACGTAAGAGAGAGACGCAGGAGAGAGTGTTGTAGTCGTAAGGGAGAGAGAAATGCAGGTAAGGGATAGTGTTGACGGCGGAGAATGAAGTCGACGGCGGAGAATGAAGACGATTGTTCTTCCAGTTTTACCGTTATTTGCTGAGATTTCACCATTATTTGCTTATATTTGTTACTTATTTCCTGATTTTCGTTAATTGGGCTGATTTTATTACGCATTTGACCAATTTGTTTACTGATTTTTAACTGATATCCTTTAATTAGTGTTAATTAATGTTAATCAGTGTTTTAAATTGCGGCGATATTGCGGATATTGCGGGCTGAGATTTAGAATCGATATATCGCCATGAAGTATTGCGAAAATATCGGTTTTTGAGAAATTGCGAATATTGCGGCGAGATTGCGGCGAAATATCGGTAATATTGCGGCCATATCGGGTCAAATATTGCGGATAATATTCAAATCGTTGTAATTTTCTCATCCTTCCACCAAATTACATGAAATTTATATTGAAATCGCTCGTCTCGACGAGAGGAATACAATGATGGGCTTGAATTTGTGAAATTTTGTCTTTTACTTTGAATTAAACACAAAATACGCATTAAAATAATTTTATCGAGAATTATTTAATATAAATATTATAACATAATTTTTGTGATTATTTAATACTTAGTTTCCATGTTTTATTATCAAAGTATTTGATAAAATATGCTCATAACATATATAACTTCTAAAATGTGTCATTTTCATCTATAAATGTATGAATTTAGTAATTTTCATTGTATTTCATTGATGTTTCGATTTAAAATTTGAGTTATAGTGTTTTGATATTTTTAGGATGTCGACAAAAAATTCTTCAACAAAATACAATTCCAAAGATCCCGTATAATTGTCATTTTAATAGAAATTTTATGATCAACTTTTATTTACACTGAAAATGTTCCTGGACAATCAACTTTTTTATTCTTTTTAGAAGAAAATTATGAAGAAAATTTTACGATATTAATGGTGATAAAAAATATTGTGAAAAATATATTTAAACAAACTATTATTTTTACATAATTTAATATCGCAACGACTGTCCGCAATAAGATCATTGCGCCCGCAAACGCAATCTGCTGCAAAAAAAGACCCGACCGCAATGGACCGCAATATCGCAATTTAAAACATTGATGTTAACTAATGGTTAATTCACTGATTTCGTGCTGGTATTTTAAGGCTAATTCATTTATTTTAAGGCTAATTCATTTATTTTAGGGTTAATTCACTGATTTTAGGGTTTCCCTGATTTCGTGGGGTTGTTTTGGAATTCTCTTCTGATTTCGTGCTTATTTGAAAATTTTCATTATTCACCTGGCAATTAACATTAATTGCAGGGGTTGTTTTGGTAAATTTTCATGTTTGTTAACTGGTATTTTTCACTATTGTTAACTGGTAATTTTTCAGGGATTAATTTATAATGGAGAGGATCAATAAAGTTGCAAAAGAACCCTTGCATTGCGATAAGCTCATCTGGTTGAAGGAGCCAAGGATAAACAACTCAATGTTAAGGGACCCGTTCGTATCCCCACCAAGGTTCTTGATTCCATTTTTATTAATTATTTATACTTTTTTTTTTAATTTGAAATTAATCCTCTTTTGTTAATTTGAAATTAATTGTTAAATGACACAATTTCTGCATTGTTCTATCAAGTTTTCTTTTTTATTTTAAATTATTTTATTTCCACTTTTTCATTTATTAATAATTTGCTTTTTTTTTCAGGTTACAATTGATGCTTTTAGGTAATTTAAGATGATATTAATTGGAGTAAGCATGCTTTATCATTTTCATTTTTTTTTCCTTATAAGTGTTATGCATATTTTTCAAGTTGCATGAATGGTATAAGTTTTTGGAAGAACGTGTTAATAGGACTATGTATTAATTATCTTGTATGAATTGTAATTGATTATAATTTTGTATAATTACCATAATTAATTGTCCAAAATGATGCTCCGTGTGTAATATGATGTATGTGTGTGTGATATGATGTCAAAATACAACTCATCCATTTAAAATATTTTGTAGAATCTTGAAATACAACTGATATCCATCTTAAATGTAAATTTTTATTTAAAATATTTTTTCAATATTCTCAGATACTAGATTGTTCAAAATAGAAAACAAATATGTTATGACAATTTAATTGCCATAAATGTCATCTACCTATTTTTTCAATATTACGGATTTGGGATGAGCTTGGTACATTGCGGTTAACAAGGTCAGTAGAAGCCACTCATATGACTCCGCCGTCTCATTTGCGACTATTCCACATCCAAAGATCGTGGTCGAACGGTGGTGATTGACTCCGACAAACGGGATAAATGGCATATTATACCGGTTCACCCGATATGTACTGTCAAAAGCTATGACATCACCGAAACACTAATAATCAATTCTAGACTGAGAATCAGGCCAAAATAAAGCGGTTAAGCACCCGTCATCGTCGGTCTTGTAATAAAAAAAGAACTCCACATCACTGTTTACGTTTAGCTGAAAAATTATATAAATCTTTCTTCACAAACCCCGCAAGTTTCAAGGAGATTATATCATTCTCCTTAGAACTATCAATTTTACGATGAGATCGTAGAAAAAGAACTTCATTTCCATAGGCAAATCCGTGATTGTGGTTATCCACGAATTCTTTCACATGCCAATTGCGATTATATCATTCTCCTTTGTTGTGGTTATCCTAGAGTTCGTTTTTCGAGTCCGACGATAAATTTGGCGGGGCAATCACAGTGGGTCAGGGGCCGTTTCCTTTGTTTTTTTTTCACCATTCAAATATTTCGCTTCCCGAAATCCGGCACGACAACAAAAGAAACGACGAAAGCACTCTAGGTGTTCGGTTCCACGTTTTCTGAGTTTTTGTTTTCGTACACCGAATCCTTTTTTCTTTGCATAATCATAGTAGAACTCTTCGGCCTCTTCTAGAGACGAAAACGTCATTTCAAGAATCTTCTTGTGTTCGAGTGATTCTTCCATACTATGATTATCTTCGCATGCCTAGATAAAGCAACAAATAAAAATTGGTCATCTTTTCTCATTTTAATCATGTACATGAGGTGTTCGATTAAGTGCTCGAGACAGCTAATGCTTGAATACTCAAACAAAATTGGTAAAAAAATGATCGAATACATGATTAAATAATCAATTAAACCATCATGAATCAAACAAAATCCTATTTTATGGACGAAAAAATAATGATTGATACTTAGTAGAAAATAATTAAGGTTAGGTACCTTATACTCCATGATATTTTTGAAGGCGAAAAGAACTGAGAGAGGTGGAGGCGAAATGGACCGAGAGGATGGCGTCCAGTGAGAGAGGGAGACGAGATGGATTGAGAGAGGTGGAGACGTTAGGAGAGCTCAGGTCAGAGAGACGCTAATATCAGAGAGAGACGTTGAGAGAGGGACTAGTGTAAGTGGTGAAATGTTATTAAATTAGGGACTAATATAAGAGAGGGACTAGTATCAGAGAGAGAGACGTTGCTAAAATAGATTTCCCTAATTTCAAACCATAACAAGGTCAAATGGGCCTGAAATATTATTTTCATTTGAATTATTTTCTCTTTTTAACAAATTTGTCAAGAGAGACGTTAAGATATGATGCTGTGTATTTCCATTTGTGTAGTAGAATTACAAAATGATAATTAAATTAGGAAAATCTATTTTTGGTAAATATCGTATAAAGAGGAGGTAACAAATTAAATACACAATCAATGGAGAGTCCAATTATAAATTGAATGGACACATAAAATTTGTAATTTTTTGTTAAATATGTATATACCGAAAATACCCTTTTTGCAAAATTAACCTATCATAGAAGCTCCCTTAATTGAAATGGATGGATCTTTTACCAGTGGAAATATAAACGGAGATCTCCTTCATATTATAAAAGACTACGCTTAACATCAATACACAATTGATTTTCTCCAATATTTAATTACTTTCTTATCCAAATTATAAAGAAACACGAGTAATGTAAAACATGATTATTATTGTAAGTGATACAAATGTCGTGGTTCGCCCCTCTTTTATAATTAAAATCATTAGAACGAATCATGCAAACAGTATGATTATAGAATGCATAAAGCGTCGTTTATTCTTTATTGTCCCAAACTATTATGAAATTTCGCAAACAATCTAACCTGAATTGAAAGATTTACTAATCTACATAAATGTCGAAAACTAAAGCAAACAATGAAATATCAAAGATAGTAACAATATCCAAACATTCTGAACAGGAGAAAATCAACAAACAAACATAGCATCCATTGATATACATCGTCAATTAAAACGCTAATACAACAACAATAATTTCACATGATAAAATAAAACACGAAAATTCCATCCTCACTTGGCCATCATGACCTTAACAAACTCCTCGTAGTTGATCTGGCCATCACCATCGACATCAGCCTCGCGGATCATCTCATCGACTTCTTCGTCGGTGAGTTTCTCACCTAGATTGGTCATGACGTGGCGAAGCTCGGCGGCTGAGATGAAACCGTTCTGATCCTTGTCGAACACGCGGAAAGCTTCCTTCAGTTCCTCCTCGGAATCCGTGTCCTTCATTTTGCGAGCCATGAGATTCAAGAATTCAGGGAAGTCGATTGTGCCGTTTCCGTCAGCATCGACTTCGTTGATCATGTCTTGGAGCTCGGCTTCGGTTGGGTTCTGGCCCAAGGACCTCATTACTGTCCCGAGCTCCTTTGTGGTGATGCAACCTGATAAGAGGAAATTAAGTTTGTTAGTTAGCTATTAAGGGCAAGATTTCCATTATTATAAATGACAGATACTTTAGTTAATTAATTGACGTTTATCAATTTTCACATCTATCTATTCTGACAATGGAAAATCATAGATCGAATCTTCTGAGTATAAAAATGAACAATTTAAGAAATTCTTCAATTACGTACATCCCTAATTATAGATCAAGTAAGCTACATTTGACTGCATGCTCAATTAGAAGCTCAAACATGAAAAATTAACCAAATCAAGGAATCATGACACTAATCAGCAGATCTATACATGAACAAGGAAACGGATCTGGTCGAAACTATTATAAACGAATCTAAGATGATAAAAGTACAAAATATTCCATTTTCAGGGCATTATAGTGACGATCTATTGCAAAAATAAGTAAAAAACAACTAAAATAAAAGAAATAGAAACGTGATCTAACCATCTCCGTCCTTGTCGAACAAGCTGAAGGCTTCCTTGAACTCAGCGATCTGCTCGTCGGTAAGCTGATCCCCCATTGATTGATTTGTCAAACGAGAAGATAAGATTAACAGAGAGAGAGAGAGAGAGAGAGTAGAAAACGAATCCTGAGAAATCGACAACTACAAATGCTTCTTCTCTCTCGTTAGTCAATTGGCCTATAATAATCAATCCCTGTTTTTTTACCTGACGAAAATACCCCTCATAGTTGAGTCGAATGACTATTTCCTGCAAAGGACAGGTCGGGACAGCGTGGATTCAGAAGGTTATGATTGTCATTTCATAATTTCAACGATTTGCTGTAAAAGAGAGTACAAATCGAGGGTGAAAATACGGTTTTATCTCAAGACGCGGTATGGACGCGGATATTAAATGAGACTATGCGTTGACTATATTTGCACTGTATAATGCCACGTAGTGGCCATAACATCGACTGGACATCTCCATTGTATAGATGTACTGGATATCTCCAATTTAAGTCGAAATTGTATTTATCCATATTTACATTTTGCATATTTCTCTGAATCTCATGATTCATTTGATATTTGATATTTTAATTCATATATTTTATGTGTGTGCTTATTTTGAACTGCTAGAGGTCATGTGTTTTTATCTATTTATTAAAAAAAAATTAGATTTTTTGGAGATTATATTCTATGTACTTATTCGGGCATTATTATTTTACAATAAATTGCAAGTCATCTCTTTAAATCAATCCATCTTTAATATCCAAAACATACGATTAAAATCGAATGTTTGATATGGAATGGAATGTGCTGTAATGTCCAAAACGTATGATTAAAAACATACAATTAATAAAGAATATAAACTTTCCACGCATTGATTATTCGAAGCACTCCTTAATATATCACAATTTCAAAAAGAAGGAAAACTCACGTTCAACAGTAAAACACAAAAAAAAATCAGAAAATACCAAAACAAAAAAATAAACCGCCAAATTTCAACAAAAAGGTTCCAATTTCAACACGTCGAATTAATCAAAATTCAAACTAGATTCTTCAACTAACTCTATTGGACACAGTTTGATACAGAGACTTGAGCTGAGTGTTCCACTTGTCCATCGCATTATACTTTCTCACCCCCTTGTTCCTGCAAATTAAAATTTACCGTAATCAACAAACTATTCGATTTAAAAACTAATCTCGAACATTAATTAAAATATATATTTACTTAATTACCTGTCACTACGCTCTAAAAGTTTATTAACTTGATCGATATGGCCTTGAATGCGATTATCCAGAATTAACGAGACTAACAATTGCTCCACATCCTTTTCAGGCACATTCAACTCCTATAAATCATTTCATATTCACATTAATAATAAATCAATAAATAAATAATTAAATTTGAGGGTTCAATTTAGAAATGGGAAAACAAATTAAATAATTAACCTGAGAAATGAAAGGAATTGTGATCCTTGTATATGGTTTGATGAGCTTGAGCAAGACTTGAGTCCTGATATTCTTCAAGAGATCTTCAATATAATTGCGGATGAATGGATCGTCCATAATTGTTCTTCTATTATTCTGAAATTAACAAAAAATCGTAAATCTCTAGAATTCATTCAAACATTACAAACAAGAAAATAAAACGAACCTTTAGTATTTTCTCGAATTCAATTATATCGTTCTTCTGGAAAGCTGCTATAAGATTCGTCATTGCCAATATTTCAGGATCATTTTTATACCTAAAAAATAAAAATATTATATATATTATACAAATCATGATATTTTCAAATTAGAGGACTCACGGTTTTGCTTCCTGGCCATCAAACGGATTCACTTCAGACTCCATCAACATATTCGCCAAAACCAAATACCTACAAAACAGAAATTCAAAAAAATTAGGGGCTTATCTGCATAAAATAAATTAAAAAAAGACATACTTTAAGCATTGGATACGTCTTGGATTGCCAGCTTCGTCGTAATTTTTAAAAGCCTCGAAGAAATCTGTAGCGGCTTCGGGCCATTGTCTCTCAGCCATGTGCATTTTACCGCCACATTCGTGAATAATTCCCATTATTCTCGGATGAGGAATTGCAGATTTTATCGACAGAGCCTTCAAGTACAGTTCCTGCATTAAATGCAACACCAAGTCCATTCAGAAATCTATATAGAGTCAATCTTGTATTGTAAATTTACGACACAGACCTTGAGTTTCTTGTTGTTTTTGGTCTCGGTGTACATTTGGATCTCGATAGCATAAACTTCTAGAAGCTGCGTTCCTTTCTTCTGGTCGTCTGTACCGTCTTCTCTCTGGCATGATCTGTGCAGTTCTTTCAATATCTGCATTTTGTTTGAAAAAAGAAGTTAAATATTTTCTTATTAGTATGAATATGAATTTAATTAGTTATTAATACCTTGTTCATGCGGCCATATTCTCCCATGTCAAACCAGATTTTGCAAAGCTTCAAATTCGTCTTAAACCACAATCTCTGAAATATTAATCAACATAAATTAAGAAAATTTGTAGAAATAATTTTGGAATTTGAGAAATAATTACCTCGTTTTTGGTGTCTTCGAGGGCTTTGAGAGTGGTTTGGTAGAACTCTTGCAAGAGAGAGAAATTATGGCCAGCAGAACCAGAAACGAAATCCATAATATTATTTATGCATTTCTCGCTGTAATTACGAGTCACCGCAGATTTGATATAAGTAAGCATTTCGCGGTACGAATCCATCATTTCTTGGTACCGTCCCAGCTTGTAGTAGAGCTTCACTGTTTGCTTTAATGATTTGAACCCCCTAAAAAAAGAAATAATTATGTATTATTTAAAGATGTTTGGCTAAAAGGAATGAATTAAGTATTGGGTACCATTCAGCTTTTTCAGGTTCCATGCCGACTACTTCGGCGAAACCAGAGAGCGCACCCTCTGGATCTGTTTCCACCAATCCTGATAAAGAAACGAAATTGTGATATTTTTCACAAAAATAAACTAATTTTGCGAATTGATAAAGACTGGAAAGGCTTGAATCTTCAGTATGGTGATTTAACCGTGGATTATTTGACTAGGACATGTCCAAAATAAAGAAATAAAGAAATAGGTATGAAACCTTTGGAATTGTAGTACTGATTCTCAATATCAACATCCTGCTCTTCTGGTTCCTCATCAGAATACTCGAATCCATAATCCTCCATATCCGCATCTTCATCCAAAAAATAAACACAAAAATCGGAATGTCAATATAATTCGCAAATAAAGATGATATCAACGAAAAACCCTAGAGCTAGAACGAAAAACAAACGATCATGTACCTGAACCCATCGTGATTCCTTAACCTAGAGAAGATATCGGCGAAAATCAGAACTATCAGGTGAAATTGCTTGTTTAGGGTTATCGCCTTTTCTCTTCTTTCACAGAGAGAGAGAATGGACCAGAGGAGATGGCAGCAGTAGAATCAGATTAAAGACTTAATACTGACGAGCGGGTCCGAATAATCAGTCTAATAGAAATTCCGGACGCACTTCAGGAACTTACAAGTTTAGTCCCACTAAGGAAGTTTATAAATATATTTCGCTATTTATAAACTTATTCTTTTGTTCATTCATCGCTGAGTTCAGTAGCTTGAACTTGTAACCCAAGCGGGGGCAGGGTGATTCGGACGGTAAAGTTTGCTTCTTGGGTCGGATCTGGATTGACTTTAGTTGGTCCGCCCATTCCAAGTTGGGCAGTGGGCTTCGTGGTTTGGGCGAAGGCCTGGGCTGCGTTGTCTTTAGAGGGCAGGGGAATGCGTGAGGCTGGCTTCACAGAGCAGCGTTCACCTCCCGCTCTCAACGGTGGAAGGATTACGGATCCATGCCATCCAGATCCAACATGACTCATGGAGCTGCTCTAATCGGACAAATCATCCTTTTTAAATTTTCTTTTTGTCCGATTTTATTGTATCAAAATTAGGACTTTATATTTTGAGAAATTTTCTTTTTGTCCGATTTTATTTTATCAAAATTAGGACTTTATATTTTGAGTTGAGCAATGAATTCATTTTGTATTTTGTATGTTCTACAGATTTTAGTTGAAATTTAAAAATAGAGTGTATTAATTTTAATGTTAATTATATCTTTGAAAACAAAAAATTTAATATTAATTATGTTACTTTTTTTTCAATTAATTTTGTACCTTCAGTTTATATAAATAGAGTACAAATTAATTAAGTATATATTGTATGTAATACTAAAAAATCGATTAATCTCTGATAAAATGCCCATTCGTTCCTCCATATATTGCCGCACAAATATATAATAGCGATTTTATAAATTATGTCGACACACAAAATATCTATTTATTTCTTTTGTATGAGAGATACACAGGGTTACAAAAGTAGATCAAAATTAACAAAAAAAGAACCAACAATTTTGCAAGACAAAAAAAAATCTTCAAGCATCATCATCGCAAATGGAAAACATGAAAAAGTACGAAGACAAATCACAGAACATTAACAGCAAAAGCAGTCCTGACAGTATGTGCACCATCAGACCAAGTAATGGATCCGAATCCATAACCCTTCGCTGCACCCGTATCACTAAAGCTGATCTCATAAGAAGCCTTCATCCATCTCGCTCCAAACACCAATTTCTCAGGCGAAACCCTAACCAATACTCCTTCAGGCGCATCAATCTTAGCACCGTAAGTACAATTCTGCGAACCCACATTGGTCACGGTCCGACTCACTGTCACTGGACTCCTCCTGTCCAATCTCGCAATGGAGACAGAAGGGTAGTTGATGGTCGAAATGAGCTCCGGCGATGGGTTTACCGAAGGGCAAGAAAAACTCGTCCCTGAGATTTTGCGTATGACTTGATCCTTGTATCCGTAATAACATAGAAAACGAAGATAATCGTCTGCTGTGGTTTCGAAGACTAATCCTGGACTTAGCGCTCTTAATGGACTTATTTCTCCGGCTCCCATATCATGATGATTTGCGTTCGCACCTAAACTACCCGTAATTGGCTTCCCGAGATTGTTGGTCGTCAGAGCTGCAAAGTATTTTCACGAATGAACCAAATTGAGGACTTTTGAGTAAATTTTGAATTAATATACCTGTGGTCATGAGAGCAGATCGAATCATCGAAGGCGACCATGCTCGGTGTGCGGATTTTACAAAAGCGGCGCCCCCCGCAACATGAGGACATGACATTGAAGTTCCCGACTTGATTGCGAAACTCGAAGGTTTTTTCCCTGTTGGAACGGTTCCTATGTCCATTGATGGTATCGATGCGGCTAGAATGCTTACTCCTGGTGCCATGATATCAGGCTGCAACAAAATTTGATTTCAACTCAAAATGAGATTATAGGGTATAGGGTTTTAGAAAGAAAAGTTAAAACCTTGAGAATTCCTTCGGTGAGTCCTCCGGGGCCACGTGACGAGAAAGATGCCACTTCGGGTGCTGGTTTATAATCCTTCACATCATTGGTTGGTAAAATCACAGCGGTTGGTTTCCTATAATTATAAAATAAATTCGTCAACCAATAAACTCGTACAAATTCGATAGTAAGCATAATTTCATAAGCGAACTCACTTGGTTGAGTTTATGTACTCTAATATCTGGCTTCCAATGTCGCTTCCAACTTGTGAGAAAGGAAAAGTGCCCGAATCGAATGGTATATTTTTCGTGACCTCGTCAATCACGATCAAACCTTTGGCACGTGCTCCTTGTGCCACCAATGTCTTTACTTTTCGACTCACCGATGGATCGGTACTCACACAAACTACTATTTTCCCTTGTGTTTTATCCGCATCGAGCGATCCAGGATAACAATTACTGCATTTTAATGTACAAGTTTGTAATTTAAATTGCTTAATTAGATGTAAATATTTTGATTTATATTACCTTGCTTCAGATACAGGTGTATATTTTCCCGCAACTTCTGCACCCGTTACGAGAGGATATTGTTCTGAACTCGTAAGATTTGAGAAATTTATCGCAGATCCCTGAAATTTAGTATGTTTAGCTAGATTAATTTGAAATAATATCGATTTATAATATGTGCACCTTAAATATGGTGCCATTGCCAATAAGAATATTAGATTGAAATGTTCGATCAATATTAGAAGCCGCGACAGTAACAATCCAAGGAGCCGAGTTAACCACAGTGAACGGATCCGGCCCATCATTTCCGCCAGAGCAAATTACTAAAACGCCCCTTTGATTCGCATGGAACGCCCCTACCGAAATAGGATCGCTCAGAAAATCAGTCTGGAAAATGGAGCTCATTCCAATCGATATGGAAATTACATCTACGCCATCATTTACTGCGTCGTCAATTGCCTTTAGTATTGTTGAGCTAGCACATCCCCCTAATGAACATGCTTTGTACATTGCTATTCTACTAGATGGTGATCCTCCTTTAGCTACACCTATTGATTTGTTATAATATAAATATAAAGCCCCTAATTAGTCTCTATATATTTTGTTTAACATTAATTTGCAATAAAAACATTCAATATTGAAATTGCAAAATAAATAAATAATAGTGCTACATTAGTTAGGTAAAGTACCTTGAGCTAGACCATAGTAGTCAGCATCGGTGACACTGGAGCCAGCAGCAGTGGAGGCCGTGTGGGTTCCGTGACCAACCGAATCTCTTGCCGATCCAACGGCTGTGATTGAGTTGGGCTGTGAACTGTTTGATGGAGGTGAAGCCTGTGTTGATTCTGCTTGGTTCGTGTAGAATCTCGCTCCAACGATCTTTCTGTATTTCAAACATTTTGCATCGATTATTAGCATCTCATTAAGAATTTTTTAATTAGATGATTTTTAATTTTGACCTGTTGCAATCAGTCTTTTTAAAATCGGATCCTTCCATACAAATTCCTTTCCACCTTGCGGGAACTTCACTCATCCCAACATCACTGAAGCTCGGCGATTCAGGCCAAATTCCTGGAATTTTAATTTTTCGAAGGGTTTATATGTTTTGTAACATTGTTTGAAGGAAAAATATGTGTATAAACAAATTAATTACCTGTATCTATGATGCCGATGATGACATCATTAGATGCTCGCTTGTTTAGCCTCTCGGGTTTGAGTCCCGATTCTGAAGCCAAGAAATCCCAAGAACGAGTTGTGTGAAGTTCGAGCATTCGATCAGGAAAAACCGATACTACATTTTCATGCTCTGATAATTTTTTCAAATTTCAAAATTTTGAATAGTTAGTATGTGATTTCAGAACAAATTTAATCTGTTTGGTTTTTATTTATTTATTAATAAATAATAATTTAATAAACACTAGAGTACTGACCAGATAACAAATGAGCTTCTTTCTCAGTAAGCATGGCTGAGAAACCCACAAAGGCATGATTATAGCTGTGTGTTAGAGAAACTCTTTCTTGCTCCTCACTATTAACAAATTTAATATCAATATCAAATTACATTATGTTAATGACAATAAATAGGGACCGAGAATTATTGTTACGTGGGAATAATCGATGATAAAATTTGCAAATGAGATGCTTGTAGAAATTCCGCGCTTTTATCGTTCGATACACCTCCCGAGTAAATCACATAAGACTGGAATAAATAAGAAACTATGAAAATATACATCTATTTACAATTGAATAATTTCATTTCCAAAATTTCGCACGAAAGTTCATTTACCTGTAGTTTTTTGTCCAATGTAGCAAAACATAAATTCGAGGCGAGTAAAAAGAGGAGGACATGGATCATGAAGTTGGCCATGGAGGAAAATGGAAGAAGAGTGATCTGGTAACTACTAATAGGAAAAATGGAACCAATGGACCATTTTGTAGCAAAGTTCGAAGCATCATTTTCCTCTTTTGTTTTTTTTGGAGAATCCGATTCTTCTTATTCTCTAATAAAAAAAAACTTTTGATTAGTTTAATTTTGTTCTTGATCCTTCTTCTTTGATCGTTTTACAGTCTCGTTTATGCAAATTTGTTATTTTTGAGAGGAATTATGTAGTGTATTTTGGCTTACTTGACGAAGAGGATTGGAATCAACATGCACTAAAAAAAAATGAATCAATAATATGCAATGTGTTTAAACAGGACAAAGTTCTATCATGTGCTTCCTTTTTGTGACCACCTATTTTCATTTATACAAAACAAGGGTTAATTTTATTCTAATCCATATAAGCATTAATTCATATTATTAATATTAATTTCATTTCGTATTGATTTGTATGAGCACCTTTTATCTTTTGGTATTGATTGTGCCATTGTGGGATCAGTGCAATAATCTGAGATCCGAAACATGGATGGGTTAAAAGTTGTAAAGATTGATAAGAAGTACATTACACTCATCAATGAATCACGTGACGAAATTAAAGATGAGAAAGAGGTTGCCTAAGCTTCTCATTCATCTTGATTCTTCAACCTGCAAACTTGCTAACTTTATTCTATTTTCTAGCCTAAACAAACCCCTTTATTCCATCACACATGCATTGGGACAGACCCCTTTGTATTGTATATACTAGAGATTACCCTCGCTCCGTTTCGGCAAACATTATACTAATCATTTAGCGACACGTTAATTTTACGTGTGTTCCTTCAACATCTCAAAATATCACGAGTAATTTTTGTAAAATAAAATATACATTAATTCTTTTAGAAAATAAATAATATCAAGTGCCTCCTCCAAAATGAAAACATAATTATGAACTAAGCACTCCTATAATTTATAAAGAAAATGTATTTTTTTTTCTATTATACTTGAAAATATCGTTGAAAACATTATCATTTATTACATTTTATTTACAATGTATGTGTAGTGTAAATGATACATTACCATTGTACTCGGATATTTGTAAAATTATCATTTTTAGGGGTACTTACAATATTTTCCACATGTCCATTAACATATTTCAAATTTTTCGAAGAAAAAAACAAATGAAAATGAGATATCTATGAAAGATGCATCACAGAAAAAATAAGTTTAGACCTTTAGGAGCCAACATTATTCAGTAAAATATTGTTAGGCTGAATATCTGTAAAAAGATATTATACAAAATAATATGAAAATCTCATCTATAATTTATAAAAAAAATATGCTAGAATTTCTTTCTTGGGAAGATTATGATTTTTTTATTTTTTATTTGAATTGGAAAGAACAAATGATAGTTTAGAAAGAATTGGAAAAAAGATGATCATGGTATACATGTTATTTCCATTTTATATGAATATTTGTGATACATTTTGTATGTTATATATTTTATATCATTGTAAAGGAATGTCCATGTTAATGATGATATAAAAAATTGTAGTATTGTTGGGGCTTTTTTTTTTCTTTTTCGGAATATCAAATCATAGTATATTTAATATACGACTTGCTATACAGAAATTACACACATTTTCTGCAAGGTAGGGATCATAATTCTTTTGTTTAAAGAAACATTGTGCCTGAAGTTCAAATAATATACATATATATCTCTTTTCTAAACTCTTTACATAGTTTGATGTAAAATTATTGTTACACAAGATCAATTAAAAAATATGTTTTTCTAATGTGCTTGGTTCATGCCAACACTAATTCTTCTTTTATCATGGTTCACATGAACCGAGAGCATCTAAAACAAAACTGTACTGATGTCATTATGATAACAGCAGTGGATATTTTTTGGTCTTGAGAATTTTATGTGAACACTTTATATGTATATATCAAAAAAAAATTGGACTACATAATAAATTATACATAAGATCTGCGAAATCAACAGGTGGCACCAAGAAAACATACACCTGAAAATTGCATAGCGTTGATAATTTGTATTTTTATATCTTCAAGGCTTGAACTACCTGAGATAAGCCTATTGACGAGGTGACAAGCAGATGAAAAATGAATAAATTGATCTGGTTAAACATACGAATATACTGTTAAATAAATAAATAATATAAGTAAATTGACATGGTTCAACACATAAAATATATTTAATTTTTTTTTTATAATAAATGTGAAAAGGTTTAGATGTTTTTCATTTATTAATGTCAACGAAGATTTTTTTTTTTTTTGAAAAACTAAAGAGGCGAAGCCTCTTTTAATATATTAAAGCAAGGTTTAATACATTGGTGCGATTTTACATGATAAATGTAAAAAAGTAGTTTCGCAAAAATAAATTATAATTGCAAAAGTAAGATACATGCCGAGAGATGATGCTTTCGGCCATCCTTAGACGAACGCAACCTCCCTCTGCCCTTGGTTTGCCACGGGAGCTCGGATTGTCATCGAATCTGTCACCGTCGCTGTCGCAGCCCGTCGCTCTCGGACTCGCCCCCAGACTCGCCCCAGACTCGGCCGTCGCTCTCGGCCTCGCCCCAGACTCGTCCCAGACTCGTCCCAGACTCGCCCCAGACTCGGCACCAGCCTCGTGATTTTTCGATTTCCCTTTTTCCCTTCCCGCTTTTTCCTTTCGAGTTTTTGCTCTTCGAGGAGCTCCAAAACCGCCACCAGACTCCTGCCAGTTCCTGCGAGTTCCTGCGAGTTCCTGCCAGTTCCTTTCCAGTTTTTGCCAGTTCCTGCGAGCCTTTTCTTCCCTGCCAGCCACTGCCTCCGTCGCGCCGTTCGCCTCTTCTCCTAATCCAAATAATTACTCGACAAAAGAAAGCCCAAATAGAAAAGCGGTACCAGCTCCTCGACTCGTAGTCATTGGTCCCGAGACTTGAACTTTTGCTTGGATTTGTCGAAATGTAGGCAATTTGTTTTCGAATGCAGGATGACCCGTTATCTAGATGAATTTTCTTTTTTCTCTCGTGAAGGCCCCACGGAACGAGACCCATAGCTGGTGCGGTACAAATTGCGCCGTATAATTTATTTTCTTGTGCTTGTTTTATCGTTATGTTTTGAAGTGTTTTGCAATCTCGTAAATGTATCGATCCTGGCATCCCTCCTGGTAGAGCAATAAGATCGAACACTTTATCTGCACATTTCGTGATGCAAGAATCGGCGACGAATTTCGTACCAGTTGAACCGACCACCTCCAGTTCAGGCATAACTGATGCAATTGTGACGTCAGCGCCTGCTCGCCGGAGAACATCTACTAGAATCACCGCCTCCATCAGCAGCTCGGTTTCCGTCCCCGCTCGCCTCAGCAGCTCGGCAGCTAGGGTTTCCAGTCGTCGCCTTCGCCGTCGCCTCAGCAGTCGTACCGTACGCCTCAGCAGCTCGCCAGCTAGGGTTTCCGTCGCCGCTGGCCGTCGCCTCAGCAGCTCGCTCACGTCGTTTTCCTCCGTCGCCGCGGTCGTTTTCCTCCGTCGTTTTCCTCCAGCTAGGGTTTCCGTCGCCGCGGTCCAGAAGCTCTCGGATCTCCGTTCGCCTCGCAAAGCTGGGTCGAAGAAGAAGGCTTGAGAGAGGAGGGGGTGGAGGCGGCGGCTAGGGTTTGCCTCCACCCCAGAATCGCCAAGAGTTTCGCCTGTTTTCTTTTTCTCTTCGGCCCTCCCTCAATGTCAACGAAGATTGAACTCAGAATTTCTCACATCATATGATTTTGTGTGTTTGACACTCAACCAACTAGGAGATGAACCATTAATTAAAATATATCTAATTTTTGTATATGTTTTTGTTTCATTTTTAATTGATTTAAAAGAAACGCGTATAATTTTCCTTTGTTCTTTTGGTGGGTGGGTCTTTCTTCAAATGGGAGCCTAACCGATCAAAGACTTTTGACTCCTGTACAAACTTAATGGTTGACGAGTTGACCCAAGATACTTAAAATAAAGAAATTTGAATAGAAAATTTAAATTCTTCTTTGATATTCTGAATATAGAAGTTTCGAAATCTTAAATCTCATGGGAAATCTATGTAACAGGTCCGTCAAATTAGAAGATGACGATTCTTCTACGGATTCATCATCGAAGGATCTTCACTCTTGTGAGTTCGCTTTTAAATCTTTGAAAAATCATAGTTGAATTAGGGTAAGTAATTAATTCTTGATTTTTAGAGTAATACATATATTATTACCAAAAATTAATAATTTGCAGCGGAGACAAAGCAATTAAGCTTCAAAGATTTGAAAACTTGCACGGGGAACTTTGATCGCAATTTCATTCTCGGAGAAGGATCGACTGGAGTAGTATTCAAAGGCTGGATCGACGAAAAAACATATTCACCGACAAAGCCAGGCAGAGGAATTGTGATTGCTATCAAAAAATACAAAACAGAATCCTCTCGACACCGTAATGAGTGGCAAGTATGTCACAAATCTATTACAATCTTTATTAATTGATCTAACAATATTATTGATTTTTTGAATAAATATGACAAGTATGATTGTATTTTGTTTGAAGACGGAATTGAAATATTTGAATCGATTTCGCCATGAAAATATAGTAAGGCTCATTGGACACTCCTCGAAGCACGGTGGATATCTCCATGCTTATGAATACATGCACGAGGGTAGCTTGGCGAATCATTTGTTCAAAAGTAACCAAGTCCACCACCTCTTTTATCTCTAATTCATACCAGATTTTTTCTTGATTGAATATTTATTTACTTACATTATATTTTTCGCGGATCGTGGCCATAAATTAAATTATGTACCTTGCATAGATAAATCACAATCAATTTCTTGGCCATTGCGTGTCAATATCGCAATAGACGTGGCTAGAGTAGTGACTTTCTTACATGATCAGGAGAAACCGGTGATATATCGTGATCTGAAATCTTCCCACATTCTCCTTGATAAAGTGAGAAATTAATTTAATTTTTTTCATAATAACACGAAAGACTTTTTGAGCCATTGGTAATTAATCTTTACTTGCAGGATTTCAGAGCAAAGCTTTCTGATTTTGGACTGGCCATAGATGGGCTCGCCGGAGAAAATGCATTAATTTCAGTTGAAATTGCCGGGACTGTTGGTTTTATTGACCCTTATTATATCCGTACCGGTACATCGATTTGAATCTCTCTTTTTATTTTCGAAATTTAAAGCAATTTTTTAAGTATTTGATAATTAATAGAAAAAAATTGACAGGCCATTTAGGTGTGAAAACAGATGTGTATGGATTTGGAATGATTTTACAAGAATTAATTTATGGAAAACAACCATGGAAAATTATGGAGGAAAATGGGAGGAATGAGTACAAAGTGGACTCGAGACTCGAAGGCAATTACAATGAGAAAGAAGCTAAGAATATTTTCAACATTTCTTTGAAGTGCTTGAGTGATGATCCAAAGGATAGACCAACCATGGCAAACGTGTTCAACTCGCTACAGGAGATCGTTCGTGTACCAGACATTATCGAGAGATGATAAAAGTTCATCGAAATCTTCTTTTTTATAATTAAAACTTGTGGTTTATTCACAAGGATTTGTTTGCTTATCCACAGTTTGCAGTTTTTTTATGTATTGTATAAATTATAATAAACAAAAACTTTGTTTAAACTTGTGGAAAATATTGGGTTGAGTTATATTAGAGTTACTACATAAGTACATATTGCAAAAAAAAGATTTTTTTTGAAAGATGGAGGGAAGTTTGCCATCGGTTTTAATTCAAGAACGAGGCCCAAATAGTATAAAAATTGGTTTAAGAAATTTTCAGCCTGACCCAGATAAGAGAATAAATACATCGAACCCTAAATAATTGATATTAGGAAAATTATGCATCTCTTTTCTAAACTCTCCACACTAATTGATATATTAAAAAATGATAAACTAAACAAACAAGACAAACACATGTGTAAAATTAGTTTTTTACGAGCATTCCGTATACGTGATTATTCGTGAGTATTTATAAATCGAAGCTTTGAAACTAAAAATAGAATAATTACCTCATAATTCTCTCTCTCTCTCTCTCTCTCTCTCTCTCTCTCTCTCTCTCTCTCTCTCTCCTTCGAGCTTATTAATTAGAGCAAAGTGCAGAATGTATCCGATAGGTCGAGGCTTTAAATTAAAACAGAGTATCCCGTATACATGTAATATTTATAATTTATATTTATAATACAAATTAAATTATATGACAAAATAAACATGCGAGATAAGATATTATAATGTTACTTGAAATTGTTGAAAGAAATCTAATTTTTCTCGAGATAAATTAACACACCAAGTACAACAAAATTACCAACATAAAAGATATATAAAAAAACAAACACAATGAATTCCCAAATTACACAGATCAACAATGATTAAAGTAAACATAGCAAAATAACAAGCAAGCGAGTCCCGCGGCATGTGAAAATTGTGCGTTCAAAGAAGACAGAAGAAGAAGACGGTAGTACTTAAGCTGAGAAAGGAAGCCCAGCCAATACGAACTTCTTTCAGATGATCCGACGCCCCTGATACTTGCCCCGGTGACGGAGCAAGTGCAAAAGTCGTGCGCGCTACTTCATCTGAAACAGTAACATCAGCATCAACCTTAATATCAGCATTTATGGCGCACAACAATCCACTAATGAAATCGCAAGAACTCGTAGAACGTCATATGGACAATCTTTGGCCGGCATCCAATGCGAGAAATATTTTGACCATACGCAAAGCCAGAGGAATTTATTTGCAAAATAATTATAATGAAATCATTACTATATGCAACCAAAACTATTTTCAACAATTAATAACGAAATTGAGAAAAAATAAATATGCTGGATTTTGCAGAGAACTTAAAGAAGACATCGACATATTCAAAACGAACCATCGCAAAATAGCTAAAATATAAATATAAAACATAAATAATTCTGAAATTAACAAATTAATGAAAAAATAGTAAGAGCAATAATTGAACCCATAAGAAAGAACAAACAACGGAATAATGACAATAATAATAATGATCTTTAATAATAATAATAATAATAATAAGGAATTTACATATTTATCCTAGAAGAAATGGAAAATATCATATTTATCATCCAAAAAATTAAAATCACATATGTACCCTTCCAAAATCCAATTCAATTTTACCCTTGAAAAACACACACAATTCCAGAAATATAAAAATTGAACTGCGATCAAATAATGGTAATAATAATAATTAACTCCAAATTAAAGCACTCTAAGAATTAGAAGAAAAAAGAAATAGAGCCAATTTACAAGCTTACCCCTGAAAAAAGCAAAAATGATATTTATCATTCAAAAAAATAAAAATAACGTATTTAATCTTCCAAAAATTCAAGAAAATCATTTTTACGTTAAATATCAAAATTAGAAAATATCAAAATTGGTATCAGCGATCAAATTTTTTGACAATAATAATTAACTGTAAATTAAAGCACACTTCTGATCATAGTAATAATAACAATAAAAAAATAATTTACATATTTACCCTTGAAGAAACCCAAAATATCATTTTTAACATTGGAAACTAAAATATCATATTTATCCATCCAAATATAGAAAATATGACTTGACTCTAAATTAAAGCGCGCTTATAATAATAATAATTATTATTATTATAATAATAATAACAACAACTATAAAAAACAAATTTACATACTTAACCCTGAAAAAACCCAAAACGTCATATTTATCATTCGAAAAATTAAACTATCATGTTTAATCTTCGACAAAAATCTTTTTTCCCTCGAAATCTTAGAAAATATCAAAATTGTTCACCGCGATAAAATAATGAACAATAATTAACTGTAAATTAAAGCACACATAATAATAATAATAATAATAATAATAATAATAATAATAAGGAAATTTACAAACTTACCCTTGAATAAACCCAAAATATCATATTTAATATTGGAAATTGAAATATCAGATTTACCCATCCAAATATCAAAAATATGACTTTTACCTTTGAAAAACTTACAAAATATAAAAAATATCCAAGTTGTTAACTTTACATTAAATTCGTTTAAACGTGCAAGATATCTAGAAAATATAAGAATTTGAAATATGTATTAATAAATTCTGGGAAGCGTGCTTGAAAAATCGAAAAATATGCAAGATACGAAAAAATGTAAAAAGAACGAAATATACATTTGTACAATCTGTGAAGTTGTCATAACACAAATTAAGACACTATCGTATTACAATATGTTCTATTGTACCATTTTCACGGGGAAATAATGTTGAACCCATTTAAAAAGGAAAATGTTGGACATAAATGCATATTACTTATTAAAAACAATTTAAATGATTTGTAATTATTATTTTCGTCACGTAAGAGCAATAAAAAATGAACCTTCAAAGACCTTGAAATCGCAAAAACATGATAATATCTCGCAGGTAGCTTACTTTTTCTTCTATAAATCGAGAATAATGGTCTGATTTACCAGAAATGCGAAATCAAAACCCAAATTAAATAGTTGAACTAATAAGTTCTCAATGATTCTGAAAGAAAAAACTTATTAGTGACAGATTTTTCGTCTATGAATTCAACATAATGTTGCAAATTAGAACAACAAATAAAATATAGGTACTTCTTAGTAATTTTCAATAATATAGGAATTGATTGAAGAAACTTTGATATACATAGAAAATCTTTTACATCCGCATTTAATGCCCTATTACGCGCTTTTCTTTGGCATCAGAACTGTTTTGGATTATAAATGTTATGTCTGCAGTCCGTCCATTCTAAATTGCATCTAAATAAACATTCAATGAAAGTCGATAAAGATGGATTACAACTAACACGTATACATTTTGTAGAATCTTGCTCATTCAGTACCAAGAAACGCGCCAGATCTGAGACTGTGATTTTGGAATAAGAGAAGCGAAAGCGAAATGGGGGAGAGAGAACAGACCTAGGGTTGTCGTTTGCTTTACCAGTCCAAGAGGGAGAGGTAAGCATCGTGGCTCAGGCACACGCGTAGGGCTTCGCCTTGCACCTCTGTTCTTAGTCGCCGTGCATCTTTGTCCGGCAAAGAGAGAAAAATGCTGGACACATGAAAATAGACTACATGGGAATTGGGATACATACATAACTATGTGTATTCGAAGAATCAATCACAGTCATTGAATTAAAATGGACGGCTCAAATTATTGGGGTAACTGATGAGCGGGTTTTTGGCGTGTTTTATGTCGTTGTGTTAAAATCCCGAACAATCAACAAAATTTGTAATTTATGTTTGTACAGTGGCAAATGTATAGATTCGTTCCACGGGGAGCAATTGCGTCAAAGATTAAATCAAAACTAGGAGAGAAATAACAAAAAAAATTCACAAAAAGTAGTCCGTTACAACGGAAGTAGGTTCCGTTACAACGGACATTAGGGTAATGTTAACGCAAGAATTGATATGAAAGTCCGTTACAACGGAGGAAGTTCCGTTATAACGGAAATAGGTGGTCCGTTATAACGGATAAGAATAGCGTTATAACGGATTGGTTGATCCGTTACAACGAACTCTTATGTCCGTTACAACGCACTAGTATGACTGCCCTTGAGTATTATTCCTCACAAGTCCGTTACAACGGACATGAAATTGCGTTATAACGGAGTACCAACAGATTGAAAGTCAGGTACAAACCGAAATGTCCGTTACAACGCAAGTTGGGTTCCGTTACGACGGAACTTGTTCTGGATTTCGAATTTGCAAATTGATTTGAGCTGTGAATTGAGGGGTTGTTTTGGGATTGAATTAATGGAAATTTGTACTAAGTTCAAGGCAGTAATTAAAAGCAAAATATCAAGTAAAAACACAAACAAGGATTTGATTCAAGTAACAAGAACTAAAGATTCATTAAACTGAGAATTCTTTACACAAATCCAATTCGAATTTAAACTACAAGAATTTCAAGAAAGGAAAGAAAACACCTAGAGAGATGAAGTAAGCTTCGAGTCTCGCCTTGGATGCCTTCTCCGTTGTTCGAGATGCGTACAAAGCTAGTCACCTCGCACAACTCGTTCCTTTCGTACCGATTCACTTGCCGATCGAAGAAAGCTCCGTACCGGTTGAGTGAACTCGAGAATTTGCAAGGAATCAATCGGAAGAAAGCTCCCAATCAATTGGAGTAAGCTCGTCTCCTTGCTTGCGCGGATTAGGACGAAGAAAGCTTCAATCCAAAACCTCACAACTCGATCTTCGTCGAAGTGTAGATCAATACACCGAATGAAGAAAGCTTCGATTCGGTGATCAATCCTAGAGAATTATCGTTCGTATTTGCAATTCTTGCGTGTTCTTGAAGGTTCTTGGACTTGCTTAAGAGAGAGAGAGAGAGAGAGAGAGAGAGAGAGAGAGAGAGAATGGGCATAAAAAAGCGGTCCCAAACTCGTGGCCCTTGTGGTCATATTTATAGCACTCATGGAGTCTTCTTATTGGCCACAAGTTGGTGGAGAGGATTGGGGGTAAGGAGGTAATTCCCACCAAAGGTAGGTGGGCAGGATAAGGGCTAAGGATTGAGTGGTTTTCGTGTAGACTTTTGTGTAAGTTTCTATCATGATAATTGTTTGCCTCCCGTCTCATTCATGTACCGAATATATCGGTGTAATATATCGTTTTCACTCCTCTTGACGTGTTGGAGACAACTACACTCTCCAAATTCCCAGAAATTCCTTCTAATTCCTGTGATTAAGCAATAAAACACACTTAGTGAAGAAATATTCATGTTATCTTAAATATGATTAATAAAGTATATAGAATTGTTCTTCACAAGGGCTAAAATCCCCAAATTAAGCATTAAATTTGTGCCTTATTTGCCTCACATCAGTAACGTGGCAAATCTGGCGAACGGAAAATTCAAAAAATTATATCACAAAATAATAAATTTGTTAAACAAATCTGGTGAACGAAATATTGAAAAAATTATATCACAAAATAATAAATTTGTTAAATCAGATTGATTTAATGTGTACTTTTATAATACATGTTTATGTGTTCAACCGTGTTCATTTACTCATGTAAGACTCTAAAAAAAACTATCATTTCATATAACGTAGAGAAATGATATAGATAGCCATGGAAAGAAGACCAATCTCGATCGTCTTCTTGAAACAAAATTGTCTCGTCAGTGATAACGGAGCTCTCCCGTCCCGAAAAAACACTTGACTACCGAGGAAATTAGCCATACGAGGAAAATTCTCCATTGACAAGAAGGTCTAGAACATAAAGAGAAAGAAGGATCATGTAACACCATATTTAATACTAAATGACACTGTGTTGAAATAGACATGTCAATCCAATTATTTGATCAATTAATCCGTTAATTAATTCAAATAAAAATACTAATCAATCTACTTAAAAGTTAAACACCTTTGTCCACATCATAAAAAATGTTTGACTGGGTTTTGTGGACACTGTATATAACCCCAATTGTAAAGGGTTTTCCTATTATTAGTCGAAATGTAATGTATACAAGCGTTCGAGAAAAAGAGTTTTCATTACATGTTATTCATAAGCTACTTGATTGTTTTTATTCGTGTCCAAAGATGATTTTTTATTTCATCATGCAAAAAATGAACTTTATTATAATTCAACATCAATCCTAACAAAGTACAACAGCCGATTTATTTATCTTACGCAATATCTCTTTATAATCTAACCAATGTTTTAATTGGGGTATAGCGGTTTTTGTATTACAATTTACATGTGATTATCATTATTGTGCGCTATAACAATACTTTAACGTCGTTATTAAGTAGATTGCAGTATTTTTTTTATAAACATTCGTCGTTATTTGCGCCTATTATGCCGCTATTAAATTATTAAATCTAATAAAACTTTAAGAACTTCTCTCTTTCTCTTCAATCTCCCTGTATGGAGAGCAAAAACGAAGGAAAAAAAAAACACAATTTCTTAACTAGGGTGTGGGGGAAAACCCTAGCGCCACTTCCACCCCCTCGTGCTCCTCCAAATTTCTTGATAAAACCTCGAGAATGTCACACACATGATCTTGCTATTTCTTGAGCTCTACGAAAAGGAGAAGAGAAAGAAGATGACAGTTTCACAACCCTCACTTTCTCTTAAAAATTTGCGCACACTATGAGACGTGTTTCAACCTCTCTTCAACGACAAACTCATCGCCTAAGGACAATATTGCATACTACGTACAAATCGACACCCTCAACTCTCCATCCTACAATCCACCATATCCCCCCTTCTATATCGATCCCCTCTATCATGATCCTCTTCTTCTCTTATCCCATCCTAATCCGATCTCATTCCCTTTTTTTTATCCAATTTCTCTATCCCATGATCCCATCATGTCACAGTCGTAGCTTACCTCTCCAATGAGAAGGCTGGATGATGTAGGATTGCTATGGAAGCCTTTGAAGACCTTGAATGGTCATTCTCTCTTTATCGGAGGGTATTTTTTGTTCTTATTGAACTTGGTAATTCTTAATTATTAAGATCAATGAAAACCTCAATACATAATTTGTCTACTGGCCACTAGAAAAATCTTATTTATTTTTTAACATTAATATTTTTTTTGATAATAAATGAAGAAGACTCATATGTCCTTCGTTTATTGATGTAAATGGAGATTGAACTCACAACCTCTCACAAAATATAGTTTGTGTGTCTCACACTGAACCAACTAGGTTATAGTTTATTGACATCTTTTAACATCAATATTGTATTTAACTATATATTTTTTTTATTGGCAAATGAAAGCCCGTGGGCCAACATTTAACTATTTTTTTGTGTGCATGTGAAAGCCCGTGGGCCAACATTTAACTATATTAGGCTCACATATTTACTACTAATTTGATTAAGTATGTTATTTAATATGTTTTAAGTCATTTTTTAACATTAATTTTATGGATGTTTGTAAATTATTTCTTTCTTAAGTAAATATACATAACATGTTGTCATAACATGATAGAAGGAGGATACATTATTGAATTTGTATTTTATTGATGTGGTATATTATTATTATATGAGATTTCATACGTGTATATATCAATTCAGTATCATGTTGTCAATCCTGCTGCGATATCTGATGTGTAGTATTACTCTTTGTTTTTTACCTAACTATATAACTTCCACGGATATAAATATAATTTCTTTTTTTTTTGAAGGAAAAGCAAGCGCGGTACGCGCTCGGTCTTATCTTTTTTCATTGAAATAAAAGTTAAAAAGTACATTGTTTGCTAAGTAATTACAAATATGTTAGCCATTGGTATTCTAGATCTTTTATGGCGGTGATGATTAGCATGTGCATTCGTCCTTTACGTTGAAAAATACGATTATTTCTCTCTCTCCAAAGAGTCCATATCGTTGCTAGCCATTTGATATCCCATCTTACCACTTCATCCTTGGATCTTCCTTTGCGTTCTTCCCACCAAAATTCTTGTATGTTTCGTGAAGAGATAATAGCTCTAGGTTCGAGAATTCTCCATACTTCTTTCGAAAAGGGGCATTGAAGAAAAAGGTGGTTAGTCGTTTCAAATTGACCCGAACATAACGAGCATATAAATATAATTTCTTATACGTTCAATAAACATTTTCAATATCTAACATATCTTTCTAAATACTTCTTTAATATACGATAACCAGCATGTTAGTTTATGCTTTCTATTTCTTCATGAAAAGCTATTTTCAGATTTTGTTTTGCCACCTATCCATTTCATTTCGCACTGCGGTGCCGGTGGTGGCTAAGCAGGGGGGTGTATTACCATATCTCCAATTTTATTATGATTCGTATTTGTGCAGATATGTTTGAAAATCTTGTATTTTTGAACAGAACAATTCTTCTGGATTTCCACGCGGGATTTGGTAGGGATCAAAAGTCGGGTTTCACATTTGAAAACAAAGAATAAGAATAATTATCAAGTGAAAAGTTACAAATGTAACCCCACAAGTGCATAATATCGACACAAAAGACAAAAGTTATGGAGGACATTACATGACTCCACTTATCGTAATATACTAACCAACCAAACCCACTTCCCCATACTTTATGTATAAAAACCATAATTACCAACTTTAGCCTTGTACATAATTTTGAATTTGAAATAAGAGAATAATTATAATTATAATTCTTTAATTTTCTTTGAAAGTGAGTAATCACATGCATTTATAATTATAATTATAGTTCACTTCAAATCTCAATTAATCTTTGAGTACCCCAGTAACCCCACATGACCCCAAATTTGGAATCTGTTCTTGTCTTATCATGATTTACATTACCTCAAACCCTAACAAGCCTCAAAAACCGTACCTAAACTGGTTTCAAATCAGCATCATTGCCACAATGATCAACTCCACCACCATTACGGTCCATCAAGTGCTCCTTGCACACAATCTTCGTCGTCGTCACCTTCTTTTTCACACATCTCTTCCAAACCCTAACACACTTATAAACACAGCACGAGACCCTTATTCCCATAGGCAACAACCAAATTGGCCACGTAAGTTTCTCAACCGCTCGTTGCAACTCCTCCGCCACCTCCTTCATCGACGGCCGCTTTTCTATGTTTTCTGATATACACCTACTCGCAACTTCTAATACACATATAACTAATGACCTCTCCATGTCACTGCATAAAGACAATCTTTTATCGCAAATTTCATGAAAATTCTCGGCATTAATCATCGGAGCCGCCCACGAAACAATGTAAGAAGGGTCACAACCCATGTCGAACACCTTCCTCGAGCTAATAATCTCTAGCAACAACACGCCGAAGCTGTACACGTCATTCTCCGGTCCGAGCATCCCCGATTCAGTGTAACGAGGATCCATGTAGCCTATCGTGCCGGCAGGCATTACCGACTCGTCAAGAAACTCACAATCACCTTTAACCGCCAAACCAAAATCACTTAGTCTAGCTTTGTGTTTAGAATCTAACAAGATATTGGTTGATTTAATGTCTCGATGGATAAGTCGACGCGGCGTAGCCTCGTGGAGAGAGAGAATAGCACGTGCTATTCGGAGAGATATAACGGCACGGCGTAGCCACGAGGGAGGGGTTGAAGACAAGTGGATGAGTTCATAAAGGGAACCATTTGGCATGAATTCCATTATGAGAAGCTTAGTTTTAGTAGGAGTGTTCGCAAACCCGATAATGTTTACTATACTTGGATTGTTTATGGACCCGAGTATGTTAATCTCATTCTCTAACTTGGACTCACCTTGATATGATGGTTTCTTCACTGCCATGACCTTTCCATCTCTCAGCTTTCCTTTGTACACACTTCCATGGCTTCCTTTTCCTATTAGTCTTTCGAGGGCGAAATCGTTAGTCGCCACTTCGATCTCTTTGTAGCTATACTCTTTCATTCTCTCAATGACCATTAGTTAGAGGAATTGGTGCAATAAGGTTGAGAGAGAGTGAGAGAGAGATTAAAGCGAAAGGGTGTAGATGCGAGAGTCTAAAGAAGGGATGTAAAGGCTGGATGGCAAATTAAAAGGGGGAAAAAGCAAAGGGTATCTAGTCTAGTATAAAGAAAAGAAAAGGATAAAATAAATAAAGGAGAATAGTAGCAAGTTAATGGGTCTTTTTGGTCCCCAAAAGAATGAAGTGTGGTGCATGGATTCGATCTTTTTACATTAAATTAAACAAAAGGATCGAGAGTATTATTGGGGATTGCATTTGCCGTGTGCACTGTTTTCCAATTAAATACTACCATTGAATTAGCATCACATTTATTTGGAGATATACACAACACGATACACACCCCGTACAAACTTCTGTATTTAACATATATCCACCCAATTCATGACTTACATTAAAAAAAAACGAGTAAATTGAGACATCTCGATAGTCCTCCATTCATTGATGTCAATGAAACTCGAACTCACAACTTCTAATAACATAAGATTATTTATGTCTCACATTCAATCACTGAACTATGATCTCATTGACAATTCATGACTTATATTATATGTATATACATATGCAAATTTAATTAATATCATTTTGCCCTAAAACTAAGAAGTATTGTCAAGGGAGAAAAGCTATTATTTACGTTATTACATAAGTGAAAAATTGATCTTTAATTTGGATGGTTGCGACAATTTTAATTTCATAATTGATTATTCAAAATAATTGATTGCGTTACGTTTTAACTTTTGGATGAATGGAAAAAGAACTCAAATTAAAGTTATACTTTTTATTAATGGGTGCCAACTCAAGTTGATGAATTAATAATGCCAAAAAGAATTTCATAGCTCCAATAAATTTAACATTATCTATTACCACAAAGATTACAACAAATAGGATAAAATGATATTTTTTTAATAAAATATAACGAGAGATCTAAATCTAGAAGCTAGCAAATTAAGCCGAAAGTTTTCAAATGATGACGTAAAATGCACATATGACATGAAAATATCAACAATCGAACTAACCGATCCATCGAAACAAATCTATTCATAATTTAATTGGCAACTTAGTCCTTTATCTAGTACAAAGTTGGTGGCTCGTGAATTTTATATGCTTGTGCGTTTAAAGTTACTGCCCATGCATATATTAGACTACTATATTTATCAAAAGAAAAATATTACACGTACCTATCCTCTTCACATTCTTGATGTGTCACATAAAATTTAATACCTTCAAATTTAACATCTTAATTCATGATTTAACATCTTAATTATATGTTCAATTATAAAATAATACAATTAAATTATAAATTAAGATATTAAATCATGAATTAAAATGTTAATTTTGAATGTGTTAAATCTTATGTGACACATCAAGAATGTTGGGGGAGGATATGGAATATGTGCATCAGTGCTCTTATCAAAAATTGTTGTACCACAGACAATTAACATAGGCGAAATGTTAAAGGAGAACGAAATCAAATAATTCAATATAATTTTTATTTATCTAAGAAAATAAAAATCAAATATTTCAATATAATTTTATTTATAAAAAAAACGAATAAATAAAAAATACTCGTTTGTCCTTCGACCACATATTCACATAGAATGCTGAATCAACGAGTGCCATAGAAAATATTTGGTTCATCTGGTCCTCTCCATTAAACCCCATCTTCCCATTTGTCTTTGACTTTTAATTCAGTAACAACATATCATGATTATGAAAAAAAAAAAAAAAAAAAAAAGGAAAAAGAATGTTAATATAGTGATTAATCAGAAGAACTTTTAACGTAGAGAAATCAATTTCATTCAACAGTAACTAGATGAGACTATGACTCAAAAAGATTTTTGGAAATCTGATCATACAAACAAATTATTCTCCATAAAATCCACTCATAGTTTATTCACGCATCTTTATCAAATTGGTTTCTTCATTTCTCATTAGTGCAAATTACAAGATTATTAGGTGGAAATAGTCCACGGTACACCAAGCCAGAACTGGTTTCAGGAGGCGAATCTTAATAGGAATCGGGAAGTCCATACTCCTTTAAGATTTTTACCGAACCAGTGTATATAAGTAGTGATTTAATATACTGATTGCCTTGGTTATCTCTTTGTGGACCGATGCATGCATGTTATTATTTTTCAAAACATGCCTGTTTATTGCTTGATTCTTACAATATATGGATTGCATTAATTATTTCTAGTATTTTGTCACTTTCACATTTTTATTCAATGTACTATCACATCAACAAAGTACCATCAATATGCTGTTAACCAAAAATAATTATTGTAATACATTATAAGATCTAATTATGTAAAGATGAATATTTTGTATAGTATAAATTTATTTTCACTTATTAAGGTAATAAATAACTTAAATAAAACTATATTAATATGAAGTCAGAAAAAATCGAAAGGAAATAGGACAATAGCTTTTGACAGCATAATTAAGTATTCACAATGAAAAGCCAACGGAAATAAAATTTAGTTTGACAGTATATTTAATTAGACAATAGCTTTTGCATGGTGAATAATATTTCCAACATGAAGCAAACACTCCAACAAAAAGGAAATAGGACTGCATGCCCTCCTTAATAATTGCAATTATTAATGGAAAGTGGTCTAGTTTTTCAAGTAAAACACATAGCATCCCCTTTAATTAATGCAATTATTAAGGTACAGTTTTTCAAGTAAAACACATAGTGACATAGCATCCATTTAGTTAATACAATTATCAAGAGGTATTATTTCTAATTTGAATTTTATCTGATGTTGTTATACAATTATCAAGAGGTATTTTTTCAAGTAAATAGCATCGTAATATTTTGATATGTTTTTTTCCTATTCGTGAAAGGTATAATAGAACATTGTTGATTATTATCTCAAGCATAGTTATCTGTCAACCTTGATGAATTATGACTTGAAGAAATGTGTAGCTATACTTGATGAAACAACATTATGCAGTTTAGTCTAATTTGATATCGAGAAGAATGTATTCGAAAGCAACATGGAAACTAATAGAAAGATTGTCACAAGCAACATTCAAATGGAAAGCCAAAGACTCAATCATTGAAACATGAATTTTTAATAAAGATAGATAAAAAAAAAAAGACAAAGGGACTTGACGGATAATGTGAGCGGCGGTAAATTGGGCCATATGAAAACAAAAGAATGCACGCATCTTCGAAAAAGAAGACAAAGGGATTTGAGTTAGGTTTTATATGATCACGGTCATATTCGGTTTAATCTAGGTATTCATAATGTTCATCTAAGAGTTAACCATGATCAATGAATTGTCTAATTCATTGCTAACATCAAACGAAGATACACCGTCACACCTAAAATCGATAATATTTTTTTGATAATAAATAGAGAAGGCTCATATGTCCTCCATCTATTGATGTCAATGAGAATCGAACCAACAACTTCTCACAATATATGATTTTTGTGTCTCACACTCAACCAACTAGGCTATGGGCCCATTGACCCTAAAATCGATAATATCCAGACACAAAATATGTAACATAGCTAATTCATAAGATAAATAGTTGATGCTCATGAAAATATCACGTTTCGATAGAAGCAAGTTTTAGTAAAATATGATTTATCAAAAACTTGAAGCATGTGCCACAGTATTGGAGGCTAGGTTCAATAGCATGCCATGGATTTCAATTTTGTGGTGTTCGGGCATGCACAGGAAACCAAGAAATGGGATATCCAAAACTTTCCAAAACCAGGAATAAGTGCTAATATGTTTTGGCTTCAAAAACTTAGGTCTAACTGGATTTTTGGTAGATTAGGAGAGAGAACAAATTATTATAATAATATTTACTATCTAGTTTGATTTTAACTATCATTTATAATAATACTTTACAATATTATTTAGGATATATTATAATAATTTAAAAAATATTGAAATTATTGAGTATATTTTATATTCCAGTATATTATATATTTTGGATGCCGGATACCGTATTCGTATCCGAAATCGGATATCATATACCGTATTCGTATCTCAAATCGGATATCGGATACCGAATACCGTATTCGTATCTGTATTTGTATCAGAAATATGATATTAAAATTAGGCAAATTTTACTGTTTAGACCAAATAAGTTTCGTATTATCAAAAATAGACCAACTAGTTTCAAAATTTGGGAAATAACACTCTCGACCTTTGAAAAGTCGAGAGATTGCTAAACTGCTCGACTTTTCAAAAGTCGAGCGCTTTTATTCCTTAATCACCTAATCAGCACCTAATCAGCAGGATTAACCCAAACTGCTCGACCTTTGAAAGGTCGAGCACTTTGTGTGTCTAAGATATTAAAAAAAAAATTTATTCTACTCCAAAATGTACCCGCCGAATTATCCATTATTTAGTTATAACGTTCAATTATGTTGATAATTAAGAAATATAATTAAATATTCAGTAAAATTTATTCAAATTTATGAATTCGAACAATTATTAATTACGTATTAAGTTAACAACTAACATATATTGGTTATTATTTTAATTAAATATACTAATTAGAACATAGATCGTGTTATGATAAAATTTGGTATTTGTTTCCGAATTTTACCATAACATTATCTATGTTCTAAATTAGTATATTTAATTAAAATAATAACCAATATATGTTAGTTGTTAACTTAATACGTAATTAATAATTGTTCGAATTCATAAATTTGAATAAATTTTACTGAATATTTAATTATATTTCTTAATTATCAACATAATTGAACGTAATAACTAAATAATGGATAATTCGGCGGGTACACTTTGGAGGGGTTTAATTTTTTTATATATTTTTTCAACAGTGTGTCAGATATGAAAAAAAAAAATTAAACCCCTCCAAAGTGTACCCGCCGAATTATCCATTATTTAGTTATTACGTTCAATTATGTTGATAATTAAGAAATATAATTAAATATTCAGTAAAATTTATTCAAATTTATGAATTCGAACAATTATTAATTACGTATTAAGTTAACAACTAACATATATTGGTTATTATTTTAATTAAATATACTAATTTAGAACATAGATCATGCTATGATAAAATTTGGTATTTGTTTCCGAATTTTACCATAACATTATCTATGTTCTAAATTGGTATATTTAATAAAAATAATAACTAGTACATGTTGGTTGTTAACTTAATACATATTTAATAATGATTCGAATACTTAAATTTGAATAAATTTTACTGAATATTTAATTATATTTCTTAATTATCAACATAATTGAACGTAATAACTAAATAATGGATAATTCGGCGGGTACATTTTGGAGGAAATTAATTTTTTTATTTTTAATATCTGACACACACGTGGCACTGTTGAAAAAATATATAAAAAAATTAAACCCCTCCAAAGTGCACCCGCCGAATTATCCATTATTTAGTTATTACGTTCAATTATGTTGATAATTAAGAAATATAATTAAATATTCAGTAAAATTTATTCAAATTTATGAATTCGAACAATTATTAATTACGTATTAAGTTAACAACTAACATATATTGGTTATTATTTTAATTAAATATACTAATTTAGAACATAGATAATGTTATGGTAAAATTCGGAAACAAATACCAAATTTTATCATAACATGATCTATGTTCTAAATTAGTATATTTAATTAAAATAATAACCAATATATGTTAGTTGTTAACTTAATACGTAATTAATAATTGTTCGAATTCATAAATTTGAATAAATTTTACTGAATATTTAATTATATTTCTTAATTATCAACATAATTGAACGTAATAACTAAATAATGGATAATTCGGCGGGTACATTTTGGAGTAGAATAAAAAAAAAATTTAATATCTTAGACACACAAAGTGCTCGACCTTGAAAGGTCGAGCAGTTTGGGTTAATCCTGCTGATTAGGTGCTGATTAGGTGATTAAGGAATAAAAGCGCTCGACTTTTGAAAAGTCGAGCAGTTTAGCAATCTCTCGACTTTTCAAAGGTCGAGAGTGTTATTTCCCAAATTTTGAAACTAGTTGGTCTATTTTTGGTAATACGAAACTTATTTGGTCTAAACAGTAAAATTTGCCTTAAAATTATAGTTATATTAAAAAATAATATTCTCTAAAAATTAATGATATTAAAAAATAATATTCTCTAAAAATTATTGGTATTAAAAAATAATATTCTCTAAAAATTAGTTGTATTAAAAAAGTAATATTCTCTAAAAATTAGCCGTATTACAAAAATAACATTCTCTAAAAATTAATGGTATTAAAAAATAATATTCTCTAAAAATGAATGATATTAAAAATAATATTCTCTAAAAATTAGTTGTATTACAAAAATATTCTCTAAAAAATAATGGTAATTGTAAATTACAAGGAATTTTTTTCATAAGAATTGTAAATTATTTTTCTTCCATTTGTATTATTCAAAATATACTAATTGTAAATTATTGGTAGGATTTATATATGTCACATGATTATAATGTTTTAATATGATTGAGAATTAAATATGACAGTAATATGATTTCATAAGAAATAATATCATTTCAACACAAAATAGCATTCTTAAAATAGAAGTTGATTTTACAGAAGCAAGTGAAATACAAATATCGATCGAAAATTTAACAACTATTAAAAAAAGTAAAAAAAGAACTAAGGTAACAGCATAAAAATAGGTTTCTGGGGCTGCTTACCTTTCTTATGCTTTTTGACATTTTTACCCCCCATCGCATTCTTCTTCATCTTAGACATTGGCCACTGGCCCTTCTTTCTCAGTATTCTCTTCCTCATAAGTCTCCACCTTCTCCTTCTCAGTTTTCTATTCAACTGTATGTTCGCCTTTAATGCATCCATCTCTTGTTGCTTCGATTCTCTCGGGAGGTCAAGAATGGAGGTCGGTTCTTCTTCTTCTTCTTTTTCTGCCTCCTCCTCCTCCTCCTCACCAGAAGCTTCGGAAGAGGCTCGAGTGAGAATTTGAGTCTTTTTGTGATGGGGGAAAGAAGAAAGCTTCAGGCTTCTCCATTGTAGGCTTATGGCTGAAAAAAGAGAGTATTATTATGATTAATAGGATATTCTAATGCCAAATTGGTGTGATGTCTGAGAATTTGGCAATTGAGTGGGTAAATGTTCAATGGCTATCAAATTAATCAATTGAACCGCAATTGAGGATAGTTAAACCAACAAATTTGAGATTAACGAATCAGGCTTCCATCATTGCAACAAAATGCACAATTTTCTCCCTATAAGCGTGCACTCCTCACATAGCACGCAACGTGTTTGTAGAAATGCCTAAATGAGCACGGCCGAGCAAAACAACAAACGCATTTCAGGGAACACCCAACCCAGTAAATATCTTCGGAAGAAAACAAAATGAGGCTAAACCACCACACTAGCATTACAAATCAATGGAATAAAGCAAGGTATTAAATAAGGAAGGTTACGTACCAAGACCAGCATTGGCACCAGCAATTGGGGATGATGAGAGAAGGGTTTGTGGAGGAGAAGGAAAGAGAGGGAGGGAAACAGGGAGAAGGATAGCCATTAGTACAATGTTCTCTTTCTTCTCTACCGAGCTTCCATGCACCCAAAAATGAATTCTTCGCTTTGCGATAAGCCTTATCCATGATTCTCTCCCCCCTATGTTAGCCACCCGCTTGAATGCTTAACGGGTCTAAAGTAAATGGGCCATAAATTAGGCTTAACAAGCTCTGTATTTTAAGCCTATTTGTAATGAAACAGGCCTTTTCTATCTCAAATAAAACACAGCATTTTTTATGCCTAAGTGCCTTTTTGCAACAAAAAACACACACACACACACACACACAGCATTTTTAAAATTATTTTAATGAATAAATCTAAGCACCCGCTACAATTACCGCTACAACTTTTAAAATTATTTTACCGACGGCGTGGCGAATTGAGTCGAGTGATGAAGAATAAGTAAGAGTTTCTAATAAAAATAAACCTACTTCAAAAAGGGTGGAAAATGAGAACACGACATGGATATTCTTCGATGAAATAATAGCTGAAAACCCCGAAAGTGGAGTAGCCAAGAAACAAACAAAGTGTCATTTTTTTCACTTGGAGGTGTACGTTCGAATCGAAGTGGCACCTACTCATCACAACATTCTTGATGCCAATTTCAAAACTAATTAATTGAGGCGATTAACAACTCAATTAACATGTAAATATGAATTAAAATTAATATTGTTCGAATTAACAGTTAATTCACATTATACGTTGATGGAGTTGCTAATTACTCTAATTAATCATATATAATATGGGATTCGCATCAAGAATGTTGGGATGCTTTTGGGAGGTCCCCTGTAACAACATGATTATATGCATTAATAAATTGTATTTGTCACAACATAAATATGATATGCATTAAGCTTTGAATACTCACCGTTGGGTTTTGTTTTTTTTGGTTGCAATTTGGCGAGGAGGTTCTTGCAAAGAATGCTCTATTTTTAAATGTGTGGAATTGATGTTATTTTGTTAAGGTTTTACTTTTACTTAGATTTAGATTTTGTAAAATGTGAATTTTTTTTTTTAATTAAATGGTTAGAAATTTAGTTTATCCTTTATAAATATTTTAGAAGTTTTAGTTTGGTATTTTTTTATTAATTGAACATAAATGAAATGTATTAGCTCATGTTTATTAGATTTGTACTGGATGTTAGTAGACTAGAAGTAAAACGGTTTGTGAAAACAACAGTACAACCATCATAATCCCAACCATGACAATAATTATGAATCATATGTAGTCTCGATCATTATAATAATAATCAACCATGTGTAAGAGACAATTATTAATGAATTGAAATTGAAATCCTACTGACAAATAAAAATAATATTGTCCTACTAGTTACTATGTCTGTTGCATACTAAAAAAATCTGCAAAAATGACATGCGCATAAAATTTAGAGGTAAACTAATACCCAGCATATAGTCACTAATTACTACAGGTAGACAGTAAAATAATTGAGAAAATTCATATTAATAGAAAAGAAAAAAATACAAAAGGTTTTCTTTTATATCTCTTCAAGTTTCCATAGTAAACCTAAATTTGTAAGATTTCTTCTTATAGTAATTAGGGGTGTCAACAGTTCAGATACTGTTCGGATAGTGGTCGTACAAGATTCATATCATATTTTTTTTTTCAGATCCAGATCCGGATACGGGACTATCCGGATCAGGATACGGGACTATCCGGATCAGAATACAAATACAGTTCAAATATTATCGGATACGAATACATTTTGGATATTAAACGGATAAAAATATAGTTCATATATTATCTGATACGGATATGGATACATATCCTATTCAAATATTAAAATGGATACTATGATGTAATAAAATTATATTTTTAAAAACTCAAGTCTTGATTATTTTATATTAGGTATTACTATGAAACGAAATAAAATGTTGTCTATTGAGCGAAATTAAGTTATTGACTATTAAATGTTACTATAAATTAAAATAGAGTTATTGTTTATTTGATATTACTATGAATGAGATAATGATTTCAACAAAACGGATACTTTTCTACAAATTTATTCGAATCCGGATTGTATTCGGGTCCATCAAAAATTGAACTCCTAAATCTGAATCCGTACCCGTAAAAAAGGATACGGTTTTTGACCCGAATCCGTTCGGATCCGGATATTTGCTCGGATACGGTTGGGTTCGAACAATATCCGTCCCATTGACGCCCCTATCAGCAATTCACTACTAAAGATTTCACTATCACGCTTAGGAGACGCAAGGAAAAATACATATTTTGCTTCGTTTTTTTGCCTCGCATTGTTTCTCTTCAAGGTGAGAAAATTTACTTAGAATTTGGCCCTTGATCTAAAACTTGTTCTTGACTATCACACTTAAATCCTCTGCTACAATTCTCATATTCATCGAACAAAAATAACACATTAACATCTCAAAAAGATTCTCCTTAAAACTTTTTGAATCTTCATGGTTTAAAAGAAAACAATGGAGCCGCACCGGCATAGAAGAAAACCTTGGTTCTTGAAAAATACAAGTGGCCAAAAACTCCCAATAAGTTTCTAAGCTCTTCTTTAGAAAGCATTTTAAAATCCTTGGAAGTGTTTTAGGTTTAAAATATACATCGAAAAATGAACAACAACAAAAACAACAAAAAATCAACATGAAATCTTACACAATAAAGAAAAAGAACTAAACCTCATGTCATTCAATTCGTGAAGTTTACCTCCTAACCAAATTAGCCTTCTTCTTAGCGAGCTTCTTATTCTTCTTGAGTTTACTCCTCCTCTTATCCTTCCTCGCCTGAAGCGCCTTAGCCAAGTGCGCCCACTTACCCCTCTTTTTCAGCACTCTCTTCCTGTAAAGCCTCCTCCCCGTCTCTCTTATCTTTCTCTTCGTCTTTATGTTTATCATCGCTTCGTACAGTCTTAGTTGCCTTGATTTTTTCGGGGGGTTCTCGGCGGAGACCACCGATTCTTCTTCTTTCTTTTCGGGCATTCCCACTTTCATTATCTTCCTTTTCAGCTTGAATTCTTCCTTCTTTTGTTGCCTTGATTTTCTTGGGGGCGTATCGCTGGAGACCGATACCGTCACCTCTTCAGAAGAGGCTCGAGTGAGAATTTGAGTCTTTTTGTGATGCGGAAAAGAAGAAAGCTTCAGGCTCCTCCATTGTAGACTTACACCTGAAAAAAAAGAGTATTTTTTTTCTGATTAATAGAATATTTTATCGAGTTAGCAGCAATGGTACATTCATCGAGTGGGTAATTTCTTTCCATCATTGCGCAAAATGCACGATTTTCATTATTAAAAACAAATTGCATGATTATTTCCTCTACAAAGCATGAACACAACGTGTTTGTAGAAATGCCCAATTGAGCAACGCCAAATAAAGTACCCAACCCAGTAAATATTATCGTCCAGATAAAAGAAATGAGGCAAATCTACTGCACTGACATTACAAATCAACCGAACAAATCAAGGAGGAAACAAGGTACGTACCAACACTGGCATTAGCACCAGCAATTGAGGAGAGGGAGAGAAGGCATTGAGAAGGAGAAGAGGGAAACAGAGAGAGCGAAGAAGGGAGAAGGATAGCCATGAGTACACTGTTCTCTTTCTTCTCTACCGAGCTTCCATGCGCCCAAAATTGAATTCTTTCGCTCAGCGATAAGCCTTATCTACGATTCTACCCCACCTATCTTAGCCACCCGCTTGAATTCCTTAACGGGTCCAAAGTAATCGGGCCATTTATTAGATCCATCAAGGCCCATACATATTTTATTTGGCCCATACATATATATATCAGATTAGTATTATAATGTAAATCTGATAAAATATTAGCAATAATATTTTGAATTTAATCAAATTAATTAATTGACTTGTACAATGAAAAACTATTTGATTACAGATGGGCACGAATAGATAACAAATCTGATGCACGAATAAATAACAAATCTGATACATTCAATTTGTAAACGTGGCGGCAACAACAAAAATTTGGAGAAAAATTAGTTTTGTCTTCCAGCAATAAATTATATCATATATATACTTAGCTATTATGCATCATTATTGTATTAACTTAAAATGATCTCCTAATATATTATTTGCTAACAAGGAATATGGCATAAAAATAATATATTATGCTCTGTCCAGACCTTCTTGATGTTGAATAAATTGCATATAAATCCATTAAAAATAATATAATATAGTTAGGTAGGTAGGACTGTTAATATTTTTCATATTATTTTAATAATCACTTGATAATTTCAATGTAATTACATTATTAATAATTAATTGAGTGGGGATGAATACGAGAGAAAATGAAAGAATGCCTGTTACCAGTTCGTTAAAAGTCCCCGCGGAAATATACCTGTCATTTGCCAAGCCCAAATAGCCAGCTTGTCTTTTGGGGAGAGAGAGAAGAGAGAAGGACAGAGAGAGACGGTTCGAAATTCCGTTCATGGCGACAGAGCAGACATTGAAGGATTCTGACCGAAAACCGTTCTAGATTTTGAGATTTGGATTGACCAAAAACTCAAGAAAGGGGTTGGAGAGAGAAAGAGCAACATTTTCTTGTTTTTTGTTTCTCGCATTTGTTCTAAACTCTATCTTTCGTTTCCCTCTCTCTCTCTTTATTTCTTTTTTCTCTTGCTAAAGGGCTTCTCGTTTCTTCTTCTTCTTCTTCTTCTTCTTCTTCATATGGAGACGGCCCGGAATCAGAAAAGGTTATATCAAGTCTGGAGAGGAACCAATGTACGCCTCTTTCTTCAATTTTTCATTTTGCAATTCGTTTACCTTTTCTTCTTCTTCTCAAATTTTATGAGCAATTGAGGCTTCGATTTTGCATGTTTCATGGCGAATTGAAGTTTCAATTTTGTAATTTGACCAATAAAACTTTCCTTTCTGGTTAAGGGCGATCATGTTATCATGCTCAGACGCCCTAATACAGGAAATTGATGAAATTGATCACGAAATATTCAATAAACTTCCATAAATTTACCAAATACAATCTTTTAAATATTTTTTTGCAGAAATTCGCTTGTGGAGGAAGGTTAATATTCGGGCCTGATGTAGCTTCGGTATTCCTATCCACGATTTTAATCGCTGGACCATTAATCGCTCTATGTATCCAAACAATCACAAAGCTCAACACTTACGACACTTCAGGCCACACAGACAAAGGCCAAAAACACGTTCTCGGCGTACCAGTTCTTATAATCACAATCGTTATGGGTATTGCGGTACGCCCTCAATTCTCCCAGTCAATTCAATTAATTCGAAATTATCTTATTTAATTAAATTATTATTTCGTTTTTTGTTTGTAGGATTTGATATTTCTATTTTTGACCTCGAGTAGAGATCCAGGAATAGTACCGAGAAATTCGCGGCCGCCAGAAGCAGACGAAACGGTAGATATGATGACAACACCGTCGATGGAATGGGTCAACACGACGAGTCCGCATTTAAGACTGCCTCGCACAAAGGACGTTCTGGTAAACGGAATAACCGTCAAGGTCAAATATTGCGACACCTGTCTCCTCTACAGGCCGCCACGTACTTCTCACTGCTCCATCTGTAATAATTGCGTTCAGAATTTCGATCACCATTGCCCTTGGGTCGGCCAGTGCATCGGCCTGGTAACTAATTATTTATTAAAACATTGATTATGTATTTTCAAATTTCGTTCTTTAATTTATTTTTATTTTATTTTTTGTAGAGAAACTACAGATTCTTTTTCTTGTTCATTTCGACTTCGACGGCTCTGTGCTTTTACGTGTTTATACTGTCGTGGGTGAATATAATCGAGGAGAGAGTGAATTACCACAACTCGATCCTAAAATCGATGCGCGGAGAAGTTCTCTCTCTCGTCCTCATCCTCTACACTTTCATCGCGGTTTGGTTCGTTGGTGGTCTCACCGTCTTTCACACCTACTTAATGAGCACCAATCAGGTCATTATTTCTAAAATACCCCTCCTTTATATAAAATTACAAAAAGTTATTTATTAATACGTTGATTTTTTGTTAATTTGCAGACGACATATGAGAACTTCAGGTACAGATACGATAAGAAGGAGAACCCGCACAACAAGGGCATATTTGTGAATATCAGTGAAGTGTTTTTTTCAAAAATGCCCCCGTCTTTAAACAAGTTTCGATCTTGGGTGACCGAAGAGGCGCCTGAAATGGTACCGGTGACTCCGCACACCGCTGCAGCGATTAATAATGTTTCGACGAAAGAAAAAATAGATATGGAAATGGGATATGGTCCTAATAATAATAATAATAATAGAAATAATAATGATGATGATAATAATAAAGTAAACGTGGACCCGAGTCTGACGAATATTCCGAGTATTTTGAGAGGACTTGATTACAGTGCGCTTGAGAATAATTTGCATCTTAAGGAGAGGGACCAGAGTGTTGAGGATCCATCTGAGAACTTTGTTTTTCCTGCTACGCCGCCACATGGCGGCAATCAAGAGCCTAAGGAATCTACTCAAGAAGAAACTATTTCTGTTCGTATTGATATTCAGGAGAATGATAAAACGTTACCTCATGTGGATGGTACCTCAAAGTTGTGATGTAAGTTATTCCATGAAATTAACAAGATTTAAGTTCTAAGGATTTTTTTGATTTTTTAATGATTGAAGGTTAAATTTCGTTGCAGGAATTTTCTGTGATTAGTCTTGAAAAGGCCCGAATGAGAATTGTAAAGAGTGAAAAAAGATGGAGATTTGAGGTTTCGACAAGATTTTTTTTAAAAGCTTCATCTTTGGAAGCATCTTGTTGAGGTCTTTCTTTTTCATTGTTGGATTGTAATTCGAAAATTGGGCGAGAAAAAAACGTTGAGAATTTATTTTCTGTTTTTTGAATTAATTCTTTGTCGAAAGTAGTGTATATTGTCAGATTGGGTGGATTGCAAATTATGCGGGTTTTGTTTTGCTTGTAATTAAGTGCAGCTATAATACGTGGAAGAGCATCTTTGAATACTCTTTTTTCGTATAAATGTTGTTGCGTTTTAATTTGATTTTGGCATCGCTGATTGTTTATAATGTATACTCAATTTGTAGATAAATGTATGTTTATTTTTTTACTGAATAAATATCGAATATGGAGATGCTTTTTTGGCCAGAAAGGGTCAATTAATTATTTTATAATGTATTATTACTCCATGGTTGACAATGTCATTGTATTTTCTTTTGAATAAGTAAGTCTTTGAAGGGAAAAAAGAAAGTAAGATAAAGGACAATGTCAATCAGACTTGGCTGGCGTTCAAAAACTATATTAAATGTTCTATTTGAATTAAGGCTGTATGTGAGTTTTTTTTTTTACTCAATGAATACACTTGTTTGTATTAATTTGCATATTTCACTTCGCAAGACATCATTTTTTCCCGTAAATAATTTAAGAATATACAAAATAATTTGCATATTTCACTTCGCAAGACATCATTTTTTCCCGTAAATAATTTAAGAATATACAAAATAATTTGCATATTTCACTTCGCAAGACATCATTTTTTCCCGTAAATAATTTAAGAATATACAAAATAAGCAAATATTATTTACTTATCAACAATAATAAAGAATAATCGACATCCAGATTATTAATATATTTATAACTCTTCCTTGAATATTTTTATTCGGGGCACATCGTAAAATTGTCTGAAAAGAATATTGCAAGTGAATCGAATGAATTAAAGTCCATCTTCTGCACTGGTTGTTTCGAAATCTTAATTTCTACTTTCAAGTGATAAACAAAACTTTAGAAAATATTTAATTTGTAAGTTTTATATGCATCGAAAACAAACTTTCTTAATGTTTGTAAAATTTGGTGAAAAGTTATGTATAAAATGATTCGATCCAAACCATCTCGAAAACACGTTATTCGGACTCCTCGCAGAGTTAAAAGATTGTTATGAATCGAAAAACAAACTTGCATAGTGTTTGTAAAATTTGGTGAAAAATTATGTAGTAAAAGATACGATACAAATGATCTAAAAACACGTTATTCAAACTCCTCAAAACGTAAAAATATTGCAATGAATCGAAAAGAAAACTTTCTTAGTGTTTGTAAAATTTGGTGAAAAATTATGTAGTAAAAGATTCGATTCAAACCATCACAAAAACAAGTTATTTGGACTCCTCAGAACGTTAAAAGATTGTTATGAATCGAAAAACAAACTATCTTAGTGTTTGTAAAATTTGGTGAAAAGTTGTGTAGTAAAAGATACGATACAAATAATCTAAAAACACGTTATTTCAAGTCCTCAAAGCGCAAAAAGATTGCCATGAATTGAAAATAAAACTTTCTTAGTGTTTGTACAATTTGGTGAAATGTAATGTAGTAAAAGATTTGATCCAAACCATCTCAAAAACACGTTATTTAAACTCCTCGTAGCGTTAAAAGATTGTTATGAATCGAAAAACAAGCTTTCTTAATGTTTGTAAATTTTGATGAAAAGTTATGTTGCAAAAGATACGATAGAAATGATCTAAAAACACGTTATTTGAACTCGTCAAAGCATAAAAAGATTGCTATGAATCGAAAAGAAAACTTTCTCAGTGTTTGTAAAATTTGGTGAAAAGTTACGTAGTAAAAGATATGATACAAATGATCTAAAACCAAGTTATTTGAACTCCTCAAAATGTCAAAAGATTCCTATGAATCGAAAAGAAAATTTTCTTTGTGTTTGTACAATTTGTGAAAAGTTACGTATTAAAAGTTTCGATTCAAACAATCACAAAAAAAAGTTAGTTGGACTCCTCAGAGGGTTAAAAGATTGTTATGCATCAAAAAACAAATTTTCTTAGTGTTTGTAAAATTTGGTGAAAAGTTATGTAGTAAAAGATTCGATCCAAACCATCTCAAAAACACGTTATTTGGACTCCTCGCAGCGTTAAAAAATTGTTATGAATCGAAAAACAGACTTTCTTAGTGTTTGTAAAATTTGGTGAAAAGTTATGTAGTTAAAGATACGATAAAATTGATCTAAAAACACGTTATTTGGACTCCTCAATGCATAAAAAGATTGCTAGGAATCGAAAAGAAAACTTTCTTAATGTTTGTACAATTTGGTGAAAAGTTACGTAGTAAAAGATTCGATTCAAACTATCATAAAAACAAGTTATTCGGACTCCTCATAGCGTTAAAAGATTGTTATGCACGAAAAACAAACTTTCTTAGTGTTTGTAAAATTAGGTGAAAAGTTATGTAGTAAATGATTCGATCCAAAAACACGTTATTTGGACTCCTCGCAGCGTTAAAAGATTGTTATGAATTGAAAAACAATCTTTCTTAGTGTTTGTAAAATTTGGTGAAAAGTTATGCAGTAAAAGATACGATACAATTGATCTAAATACACGTTATTTGAATTTCTCAAAGCTTAAAAAGATTGCTATGAATCAAAAAGAAAACTTTCTTAGTGTTTGTACAATTTGGTGACAAGTTACGTAGTAAAAGAATCGATTCAAAACATCACAAAAACACGTTATTTTGACTCCTCACTGCGTTAAAAGATTGTTATGAATCGAAAAACAAATTTTCTTTGTGGTTGTAAAATTTGGTGAAAAGTTACGTAGGAAAAGATACGATACAAATGATCTAAAAATACGTTATTTGACCTCCTCAAAGAGTAAAAATATTGCTATGAATTGAAAAGAAAACTCTCTTAGTGTTTGTACAATTAGGTGAAAAGTTACGTAGTACAATATTCGATTCAAACCATCACAAAACAAGTTATTTGGACTCCTCGGAGCGTTAAAACATTGTTAAGAACCGAAAAACAAACTTTCTTAGTGTTTGTAATATTTGGTGAAAAGTTATGTAGTAAAAGATTCGATCCAAACCATCTCAAAAACACGTTATTTGGACTCCTCGCAGCTTTAAAAGGTTGTTATGAATCGAAAAACACACTTTCTTTGTGTTTGTAAAATTTTTTGAAAAGTTATGTAGTAAAAGATAAGATACAAATGATCTAAAAACATGTTATTTGAACTCCTCAAAGCTTAAAAAGATTGCTATGAATCGGAAAAAAAGCTTTCTTAGTGTTTGTAAAATTTGGTGAAAAGTTTCGTAGTAAAAGAGACGATACAGATGATCTAAAAACACGTTATTTGAACTCCTCAAAGCGTAAAAGGATTGCTATGAATCGAAAAGAAACTCCCTTAGTGTTTGTACAATTTGGTGAAAAGTTACGTAGTAAAAGATTCGATCCTAACCATTTCAAAAACACGTTATTTGGACTCCTCGCAGCGTTAAAAGGTTGTTATGAATCGAAAAACAAACTTTCTTAGTGTTTGTAAAATTTGTTGAAAAGTTATGTGGTAAAAGATTCGATCCAAATGATCGAAAAACATGTTATTTGAACTCCTCAAATCGTAAAAAGATTGCTATGAATCGGAAAAAAAAACTTTCTTCAAGATTGTAAAATTTGGTGAAAAGTTACGTAGTAAAAGATACGATACAATTGATCTAAAAACACGTTATTTGAACTCCTCAAAGCATAAATAGATTGCTATGAATCGAAAAGAAAACTTTCTTAGTGTTTGTACAATTTGGTGAAAAGTTATGTATTAAAAGATTCGATTCAAACCATCAAAAAAACAAGTTATTAGGACTCCTCAGAGCGTTAAAAGATTGTTATGCATCGAAAAAAAAACTTTCTTAGTGTTTATACAATTTGGTGAAAAGTTACGTAGTAAAAGATTTGATCCAAACCATCTCAAAATCACCTTATTTGGACTCCTCACTGCGTTAAAAGATTGTTATGAATCGAAAAACAAAATTTCTTAGTGTTTGTAAAATTTGGTGAAAAGTTAAGTAGTAAAAGATACGATACCAATGTTCTGAAAACACGTTATTTGAACTCCTCAAAACGTAAAAAGATTGCTATGAATCGAAAAGAAAACTTTTCTTATTGTCTGTACAATCGGGTGAAAAGTTACGTAGTAAAATATTCGATTCGAACCATCACAAAAACAAGTTATTTGGACTCCTCGGAGCGTTAAAACATTGCTATGAATCGAAAAACAAACTTTCTTAGTGTTTGTAAAATTTGGTGAAAAGTTATGTAGTAAAAGGTTCGATTCAAAACATCACAAAAACACGTTATTTTGACTCCTCACTGCGTTAAAAGATTGTTATGAATCGAAAAACAAACTTTCTTAGTGTTTGTAAAATTTGGTGAAAAGTTACGTTGGAAAATATACGATACAAATGATCTAAAAACACGTTATTTGAACTCCCCAAATAGTAAAAATATTGCTATGAATTGAAAAGAAAACTTTCTTAGTGTTTGTACAATTAAGTGAAAACTTACGTTAGTAAAATATTCGATTCAAACCATCACAAAAACAAGTTATTTGGACTCCTCGGAGCGTTAAAACATTGTTATGAACCGAAAAACAAACTTTCTTAGTGTTTGTAAAATTTGGTGAAAAGTTATGTAGTAAAAGATTCGATCCAAACCATCTCAAAAACACGTTATTTGTACTCCTCGCAACGTAAAAAGGTAGTTAAGAATCGAAAAACAAACTTTCTTAGCGTTTGTAAAATTTGTTGAAAAGTTATGTAGTAAAAGATAAGATACAAATGATCTAAAAACATGTTATTTGAACTCCTCAAAGCGTAAAAAGATTGCTATGAATCGAAAAAAAAACTTTCTTAGTGTTTGTAAAATTTGGTGAAAAGTTATGTAGTAAAAGATACGATACAAATGATCTAAAAACACGTTATTTGAACTCCTCAAAGCGTAAAAATATTGCTATGAATCGAAAAGAAAACTCTCTTAGTGTTTGTACCATTTGGTGAAAAGTTACGTAGTAAAAAATTCGATCCTGATCATCTCAAAAACACGTTATTTGGACTCCACGCAGCGTTAAAAGGTTGTTATGAATCGAAAAACAAACTTTCTTAGTGTTTGTAAAATTTGTTGAAAAGTTATGTGGTAAAAGATAAGATACAAATGATCGAAAAACATGTTATTTGAACTCCTCAAAGTGTAAAAAGATTGCTATGAGTCGGAAAAAAAAATTTCTTCGTGTTTGTAAAATTTGGTGAAAAGTTACGTAGTAAAAGATACGATACAATTGATCTAAAAACACGTTATTCGAACTCCTCAAATCATAAAAAGATTGCTCTGAATCGAAAAGAAAACTTTCTTAGTGTTTGTACAATTTGGTGAAAAGTTATGTATTAAAAGATTCGATTCAAACCATCACAAAAAGAAGTTATTAGGACTCCTCAGAGCGTTAAAAGATTGCTATGCATCGAAAAGAAAACTTTCTTAGTGTTTGTACAATTTGGTGAAAAGTTACGTAGTAAAAGATTTGATCCAAACCATCTCAAAAACACCTTATTTGGACTCCTCACTGCGTTAAAAGATTATTATGAATCGAAAAACAAACTTTCTTAGTGTTTGTAAAATTTGGTGAAAAGTTATGTAGTAAAAGATACGATACAAATGATCTAAAAACACGTTATTTGAACTCCTCAAAATGTAAAAAGATTGCTATGAATCGAAAAGAAAACATTCTTAGTGTTTGTACAATTTGGTGAAAAGTTACGTAGTAAAAGATTAGATTCAAACCATCACAAAAACAAGTTATTTGGACTCCTCAGAGCGTTAAAAGATTGTTATGAATCAAAAAACAAACTTTCCTAATGTTTGTAAAATTTGGTGAAAGATATGATACAAATGATCTAAAAACACGTTATTTGAACTTCTAAAAGCGTTAAAATATGGCTATGAATCGAAAATAAAACTTCCTTTGTGTTTGTCCAATTTGGTGAAAAGTTACGTAGTAAAATATTCTATCCAAACCATCTCAGAAACACGTTATTTGGACTCCTCAGAGCGTTAAGAGATTGCTATGAATCGAAAACCAAAGTTTCTTAGTGTTTGTAAAATTTGGTGAATAGTTACGCAGTAAAAGATACGATACAAATGATCTAAAAACACGTTATTTGAACTCCACAAAGAGCAAAAAGATTGCTATTAATCGAAAAGAAAACTTTCTTAGTGTTTGTACAATTTGGTGAAAATTTACGTAGTAAAAGATTCGATCAAAACCACCTCAAAAACATGTTATTTGGCCTCCTCGGAGCGTTAAAATATTGTTATGAATCGAAAAACAAACTTTCTTAATGTTTGCAAAATTTGGTGAAAAGTTATGTAGTAAAAGGTACGATACAAATGATCTAAAAACACGTTATTTGAACTCCTCAAAGCGTAAAAAGATTGCTATGAATCGAAAAGAAAACTTTCTTAGTTTTTGTACAATTTGATGAAAATTTACGTAGTAAAATATTCGATTCAAACCATCACTAAAACGAGTTATTTGGACTCCTCGGAGCATTCAAAGATTATCATGAATCGAAAAACAAACTTTCTTAGTGTTTGTAAAAATTTGGTGAAAAATTACGTAGTAAAAGATACGATACAAATGATCTAAAAACACGTTATTTGAACTCCTCAAAGCGTAAAAAGATTGCTATGAATCAAAAAGAAAACTTTCCTAGTGTTTGTACAATATGGTGAAAAGTTACGTAGTAAAAGATTCGATCCAGCAATATCAAAAACATGTTATTTGGCCTTCTCGGAGCGTCAAAAGATTGTTATGAATCGAAAAACAAACTTTCTTAATGTTTGTAAAATTTGGTGAAAAGTTATGTAGTAAAAGAAACTCTACAAATTATCTAAAAACACGTTATTTGAACTCCTCAAAGTGTAAAAAGATAGCCATGAATCGAAAAGAAAAATTTCTTAGTGTTTGTATAATTTGGTGAAAAGTTACGTAGTAAAAGATTCGATCCAGACCATCTCAAAAACACGTTATTTGGACTCCTGACAGCGTTAAAAGATTGTTATGAATCGAAAAACAAACTTTATTAATGTTTGTAAAATTTGGTGAAAAGTTATGTAGTAAAAGATACGATACAAATTATCTAAAAACACGTTATTTGAATTCCTAAAGGCGTAAAAAGATTGCTATGAATCGAAAAGAAAACTTTCTTAGTGTTTGTACAATTTGCTGAAAAATTACGTAGTAAAATATTCGATTCAAACCATGACAAAAACAAGTTATTTGGACTCCTCAGAGCGTTAAAAGATTGTTATGAATCGAAAAACAAACTTTCTTAGTGTTTGTACAATTTGGTGAAAAGTTACGTAGTAATAGATTCGATGCAAACCATCACAAAAATAAGTTATTTGGACTCCTCAGAGCGTTTAAAGATTGTTATGAGTGGAAAAACAAACGTTCTTAGTGTTTGTAAAATTTGGTGAAAAGTTATGTAGTAAAAGATTCGATCCAAACCATCTCAAAAACACGTTATTTGGACTCCTCGCAGCGTTAAAAGATTGTTATGAATCGAAAAACAAACTTTCGTAGTGTTTGTAAAATTTGGTGAAAAGTTATGTAGTAAAAGATAGGATACAAATGATCTAAAACACATTATTTGAACTCCTCAAAGCGTAAAAAATTGCTATGAATCGAAAAGAAAACTTTCTTTGTGTTTGTACAATTTGGTGAAAAGTTACGTAGTAAAAGATTCGATTCAAACCATCACAAAAACAAGTTATTTGGACTCCTCAGAACGTTAAAAGATTGTTATGAATCAAAAAACATGTTGGGTATCGGCATCACTACCGAGCCCCGCGCAGCGGATTGAAGGGCCCGGTCCGATTCGATCCCGAGGACCACGTCGTCGTTTTAATGATACAAATCTAATTATGCAACTAATCCTATGAAATTAACTCTTAATTCATTGAGAATCATACCACGTGTAATTGATCACGGAGAAGGGTTGATTCTAGCGTAGTTTCTCTTGTCCTTGCTTTGACTCCGGCGACACGCACGTCCCACGCCTGCGCGATTCGACACCTTGCTCGAAGCTCCGATTTGTCGTATACAACCGGAATTCTTCCGGTTGTGATCCGACCTTGCTCGTTCTTGCTCTCCTTGGATCACAATCCAAGATATCAATTGAGATCTCTCTACTCGTATCCACCTCGAGTTGTTGCCTTCCGGTTACGTTTAAATCCTCCTAGAATACTTACACGTAATCTTGCTTGAATCTAAAACTTGAAGAAACTCTTTCTACAATTCTTTCTCTCTCTCTAATGGCTAACTTAGTGAAGAAGATGAAAAATCCTACAAATTCTATTCAACCAGATCTGAGATTATATACCATTAATCTCAGATCAAGCCATTAATTACGACAATCAATTCAGGAAAAACTGAAACAAACAATTCGGAACATAGTTCGTTCGAACTTACTTTTGGGTTCGTTCGAACGAACCAGTCACTGTTAGTATGTTATATTAGTTCGTTCGAACTGAATCACTATTCAGTAGAACTAACTATAGTGTGTTCGAACACACTATGTAGTTCGTTCGAACGAACCCTTTCCTGGTTCAAGAATTCTCACAATCTCATTGTGAATTCAATTCTTTGATCATCCTTATTTTGTACTTTCTTCTAGTTGATCCAAAACTGTATTTCCTTCAGTCTCCCACTCAGTTTCAGATCTAACTAAAGATTGTACTAATGTATATCATATATACATTTGTTTAGAGAAAATCTATGTATATCACATATACAATGATTTTATACATTCAAGCCCGAAATAAGACAACTCTATGTGTGACCGCGTAGGTTCGTATCAAGCAGTGGTAGTAAACTTATGGCTAAGTTCACGGGCTCATGAGAGGGATCTAGGAAAGAATCCATCATAGTTTTCCCAAGTTGAATACGAAAAATGGTTGTGATCATTTATACCTATCTTGAACGGTGGTATTTAATTCTCTTGTTCGCGATATCCGTCAATCAAAAGGCATGTCAATAGTCATCCTTATAATTTGATTGACTAAACTTATTGTCTCGATACCGAATTGAATCAACAAACACAATCGATATTAACAATTAATATCATTGACGCTGGCCAGAGATTTCGTTGATCAATTCATCGATAGGCCTAAGGGATATCTCTTTCTCTGGAAAGGAACAATTTCTATCTTGATGATTCACATCAAATTCCGTGTTTCGGATAATACCCGATCATAATCCCATGACCATCCTGTTACAGATAGTGGAAGATTATATCTAAGCATCATGTTACGCACGAAAAATGATCCATGATCATCTCAAGTGTGAAGAACTAAAACCCCATTCGTAACGATTCCATCTACAATGACTAAACCATGTCATGGTATCGTACTTTTGGTCAAGTCACAATATACATAACCTAATGCATATCTATATTCCCGATTCGACAAACTCTTTGTCCTATGATTAGTAAAACACAATCATCACCTCGGCGAATATATTAGTGTACACGTTAGTCTATTATCTTATAATAGATATACTTATCACATAAGTATCCTAATCGTGACAAGGGAAGTTTTTGAAATATAACTTTTGAAATGTGACGGTTTTACTTAACATGATCACATATCATGTAGACACTCACATAAGTCATAAATCAAGGTTCGTGTAATCAAATTACACAACCACGCACAAGTTTTCATATAAGAGATAAATGCAAATAAACTATAAAAATTTTGAAATTGCATTAATATAGCATAAGTCTTGGGTGATACATCGTTTACAACAAATAACTTATCATAACAACTATTGTTTTACATAACTACAAACCAAAATATAGGCGGCCTGTCCTAAATCTTTCATAGCGAAATGAGTATTCAAATACTTCTTAACATCTGATAACATCGGAATGTCGTTTCCTATGATCAATATGTCGTCCACATAAAGAACAAGAAATACTACGCAGCTCCCACTAACCTTCTTATATACACAAGGTTCTTCTTCGTTCTTGATAAAATCATATTCACTTATGACTTCATCAAAACGAATATTCCAACTCCGAGAAGCTTGTTTCAATCCATAAATGGACCTTTTAAGCTTGCACACTTTCTTAGGATTATTTGGATCGATAAAACCTTCGGGTTGTGTCATGTACACATCCTCCGATAAGTTTCCGTTAAGGAAAGCGGTTTTAACATCCATTTGCCATATCTCATAGTCATAATATGCAGCGATGGCAAGGATAATCCTTATAGACTTAAGCATTGCTACCGGTGAAAACGTTTCATCATAGTCTACACCATGAATTTGCTTGAAACCTTTCGCAACTAGCCTTGCTTTGTAAGTATGCACTTTCCCATCCATGTCGGTTTTCTTCTTGAAAACCCATTTACACCCAACGGGTTTAACCAAGGGCGGTGGATCAATCAAGTTCCAAACTTGATTATCGTACATGGATTGGATCTCGGACTTCATGGCATCATGCCATTTGTCGGAATCTTCGCTCAACATAGCATCTTTGTAGGTTGTCGGCTCATCATCTATGAGTTCGACGTTGCCTTCATCAGTCACGAAAAACCCATATCGTACTGGTTCTAGCCGGGTCCTACTAGATCTACGAGGAGCACCTTGTGCTATTGGCTCGACATCCTCAACTATTGACGGATTCGGGTCAACATCCATCGGTTCAATGTTTATTTCAGAATCTCGAACTTCTTCGATATCTATTTTACTCCCAATAGCTCGTTGAGATATAAAGTCCTCCTCCAAGAAGGTACCTCTTCGAGCTACGAAAACCTTGTTTTCCTCGGGATTGTAGAAATAATATCCTTTAGTTTCCTTAGGATATCCTACAAATAAACATTTTTCAGATTTGGGTTCGAGTTTATCTGAAAATATTTTTCGGACGTAAACATCGCATCCCCAAATTCTGATAAAAGATAACACCGGAGGTTGTCCGGTCCATATCTCATATGGTGTCTTTTGAACCGATTTAGAAGGTAAGCGGTTTATTAGAAAAGCCGTTGTCTCAAGGGCATATCCCCAAAACGATTTTTGGAGACTAGTCTGACTCATCATCGATCGAACCATATTCAATAAGGTCCGATTCCTCCTCTCGGACACACCATTCCATTGAGGCGTTCCAGGTGGAGTCAATTGTGAAACGATTCCACAATCTTTGAGATGATCCTCAAACTCATAGCTCAAATACTCGCCTCCTCGATCTGATCGAAGTGTTTTGATTGTCTTGCCAAGTTGATTTTGAACCTCATTCTGAAATTCTTTGAACTTTTCAAAAGATTCAGACTTATTACGCATTAAGTAAATATACCCATATCTACTATAATCATCCGTAAATGTTATGAAGTATCTATAACCTCCTCTTGCCTCGGTACTCATTGGACCACATACATCAGAATGTATAAGTTCCAATAGTTCCTTGAACATTTCTCCAACCTTGGAGAATGGTGCTTTTGTCATCTTCCCAAGTAAACAAGATTCACATTGTCCAAATGAATCTAAAAGTCCATCCTTATGGAGTTTTGAGATGCGCTTCTCGTTTATATGGCCAAGTCAACAATGCTAAAAGTAAGTCTTGTTATCAACTTTAGGTTTAATCCGATTTGTGTTTATATTATAGATTGATTTATCATTTTTGTAATTCATATCTAAAACGTAAAGACCATTTTCTAATAGAACATTTCCATAGAATAAATTATCCTTACAAATAGAAAATTCATTATTCTTAATAATAAATTCATAACCATCATTAGCAAGTCTAGACACACTAATGATGTTCTTACACAAACTTGGAACAAAATAACAATTATTAAGTTCTAAAATAAATCCACTCGGTAAAGTAAGATAAACATCTCCGACGGCCAACGTAGCAACTTTTGCTCCATTCCCAACTCGAAGATCTACTTCACCTCGTGTTAACTTCCTTCTATTTTGAAGAACATGCATATTTCGACAAATATGAGTTCCACAACCGGTATCTAATACCCAATTGTCCAAAATTGAAACGTTAACATATATAATAGTCATACCTGCATTTCCAGCTTCCAAAGCCTTCCCCTTGCTTTTCTTCACCTCCTCGAGGTAAATCTTGCAATTTTTCTTCCAATGCCCACTCTTTTTGCAATGGAAGCAGTTGACATCCTCGGATTTCTCCTTTCCTTTAGTCTTAGGTTTGGACAACAACTTGCCCGCACCGCCCTTTGACTTTTGTTTCTTACGAATCCCTCCTTGAATCATGAGGACATCCCTAGCAACTCTTGCTTTGGGTTCCCCCGATGCCTTAAGCATCTCCGACTCAAAGTTCTTGAGCAACCCATGGAGCTCAGGAATCATTTTGTTCATCGAGTGCATATGATAATTCATCACGAAAGTTGAGAAAATCGGTGGCAATGCACACAAGATCAAATCTTGTTGCGTTATCGGTGACACTTTTTCTCCCAATTTCTCGAGATGATCAATCAACGATTGAACCTTTAACACGTGAGTGCTAACCGAAGATCCGTTAGGCATCTTACAGTTAACCAACTCCTTCAACGTATTGAACCTTTCAATCCGTTCTTGCTCTTGGAACATTTCCTTGAGCGTCGCGTTAATCTCATACGCATCTGAATCCTCGAATTGCTTCTGCAAATTCGCGTCCATACATACCAACATGAGGCACGTCACGTCATTTGACTCCTTCTTAAGTTTGTCAAATGCCGCCTTTTCTTCGGGCGAAGCCTTATCATCGGGAATCACCATCTTTGTGTCTAACACGTGACTCTTGCACTCTTGCCTAAGAACAATTCTTAGGTTACGGTGCCAGTCAAGATAGTTCTTGCCGACTAGCTTCTCCCTTTCCAAGACCGATCTAATCGACATGGAGTTGGTGTTGCTTGAAGTCATGATTTCTACAACGGAAAAATACTTTATAATGAGATTGATACTAACATGTACGAACTTATGCTATATGATTATATGATGATATGAAATATGTTACTTTTATCAAATCAATAACCCTAATATTGATTCGGGATTCTAAATCCAATAACACTTCAAGACTCATATTTCATGATCCTCCCACAAGTGACTTTGGCCGACAAATGGGATCTCATTATTTAGGTAGGATAAATCCAATCGCATCCAATGCGACTCTTGACCCTTTATAGGATTTTGGTATCAAACCATATCATATATGATCCGAATTCCGTTTGTGCATCCTAACTATGCCCTGAACCCCAATCGGATTGGCTTGGACGGTTAAGTCACAACCGTGCTCACATATCGTTCAATTGAACTACAAATGCGCCCGACTTTGGCCTGAACCCGCATTTGTCCTCGACTAACGCTTGCCTCTCACATTGATACATACAACATTACACGCCCGACTTTGGCCTGAAACTGTGCAAAGTGTAAGACCAATCTTGGAGGATGTGAACATGGAAGGCATTTCATGACTTAAATATTATGCAGGGATTTTAATGTCAATATAATCATCTTATACTGATTTGTACAAGTTATTATGATGATATATGTGAATTTATGAGCATGATTTAAACAAATTTCGAATTTGTATTCTAAATACTAAACCAGCAAAATTTTAACATAGTTCGTTCGAACGAACAGCAAGTTTCGTTCGAACTAACTTAAGTTTTGTTCTCTTCTAAAATTTCCAAAATTTCCAGAATTGGGTTCGTTCGAACGAATCAAATATTTGTTCGAACACACTAATGGTTCGTTCGAATGGACTACATTAGTCCGTTCGAACGAATGGTTCACTAGGTTCGAACGAACCAAAACTTCAATATGATAGAACTAGGTTCGTTCGAACGAACAACAGTTCCGTTTGAACTAACTAAACTTCATTTCACCAGGATTGGGTTCGTTCGAACGAATCAAATATTCGTTCGAACCCACCAATGATTACATGAATTCGTTCGAACGAACAACCAGTTTCGTCGAACAAACCATTAATTCATCAGTTTTTACTTCAACCCATTCGCGACTTTTCCATGTTTGTTCGAACGCAACTCACAGTTCGTTCGAACGAACCAAGTACTAAATTCACGAATTTTAACCCTGATTTTGATTGTTTCGTAAACAATCGATCATGAAACTCTTTCATGATCCCTTCTAGATGCTATTAATCATCTCATGATTAATCTCTAGTAAGATTTTAACTTGTTTTAATATCGAAATTTAATAAAAATGCTAAATTCTATGCAAGAACATGAATAACACTTATTCGTATTCGATTCGATCAATGAATCGACAACGATCGCTTTGATACCATTGTTGGGTATCGGCATCACTACCGAGCCCCGCGCAGCGGATTGAAGGGGTCCGATCCGATCCCGAGGACCACGTCGTCGTTTCAATGATACGAATCTAATTATGCAACTAATCCTATGAAATTAACTCTTAATTCATAGAGAATCATACCACGTGAAATTGATCACGGAGAAGGGTTGATTCTAGCGTAGTTGCTCTTGTCCTTGCTTCGACTCCGGCGACACGCACGTCCCATGCCCGCGCGATTCGACACCTTGCTCGAAGCTCCGATTTGTCGTATACAACCGGAATTCTTCCGGTTGTGATCCGACCTTGCTCGTTCTTACTCTCCTTGGATCACAATCCAAGATATCAATTGAGATCTCTCTACTCGTATCCACCTCGAGTTGTTGCCTTCCGGTTACGTGTAAATCCTCCTAGAATACTTACACGTAATCTTGCTTGAATCTAGAACTTGAAGAAACTCTTTCTCCAATTCTTTCTCTCTCTCTAATGGCTAACTTAGTGAAGAAGATGAAAAATCCTACAAATTCTATTCCACCAGATCTGAGATTATATACCAGGAAAAACTGAAACAAACAATTCGAAACATAGTTCGTTCGAACTCACTTTTGGGTTCGTTCGAACGAACCAGTCACTGTTAGTATGTTATATAAGTTCGTTCGAACTGAATCACTATTCAGTAGAACTAACTATAGTGCGTTCGAACACACTATGTAGTTTGTTCGAACGAACCCTTTCCTGGTTCAAGAATTCTCACAATCTCATTGTGAATTCAATTCTTTGATCATCCTTATTTTGTACTTTCTTCTAGTTGATCCAAAACTGTATTTCCTTCAAAACAAAATATCGTAGTGTTTGTAAAATTTGGTGAAAAGTTACGAAGTAAAAGATACGATACGTATGATCTAAAAACACGTTATTTGAACTCCTCAAAGCGCAAAAAGATTGCTATGAATTGAAAATAAAACTTTCTTAGTGTTTGTACAATTTGGTGAAATGTAATGTATAAAAAGATTTGATCCAAACCATCTCAAAAACACGTCATTTAAACTCCTCTTAGCGTTAAAAAATTGTTATGAATCGAAAAACAAACTTTATTAATGTTTGTAAAATTTGGTGAAAAGTTATGCTGCAAAAGATACGATAGAAATGATCTAAAAATAAGTTATTTGAACTCCTCAAATCGTAAAAAGATTGTTTTGAATCGAAAAGAAAACTTTCTTGGCGTTTGTAAAATTTGGTGAAAAGTTACGTAGTAAAAGATACGATCCAAATGATCTAAAAACACGTTATTTGGAATCCTCAGAGCGTTAAAAGATTGTCATGAATCGAAAACCAAACTTTCTTAGTTTTTGTAAAATTTGGTGAAAAGTTACGTAGTAAAAGATATGATACAAATGATCTAAAAACACGTTATTGGAACTCCTCAAAGCGTAAAAATATTGCTATGAATCGAAAAGAAAACTTTCTTAGTGTTTGTACAATTTGGTGAAAAATTACGTAGTAAAAGATTCGATCCAAGCCATCTCAAAAACACATCACTTGGGCTCCTCACTACGTTAAAAGAGTGCAATGAATCGAAAAACAATATTTCTTAGTGTTTGTAAAATTTGGTGAAAAGTTACGTAGTAAAAGATACAATACTAATGATCCAAAAACTGGTTATTTGAACTGCTCCAAGCATAAAAATATTGCTATGAATCGAAAAGAAAACTTTCTTAGAGTTTGTACAATTTGGTGAAAAGTTACATAGTAAAAGATTCGATCCAAACCATCTCAAAAACACGTTATTTGGACTCCTCACTACGTTAAAAGATTGTTATGAATCGAAAAACAAACTTTCTTAGTGTTTGTAAAATTTGGTGAAAAGTTATGTAGCAAACGATACGATACAAATGATCTAGAAACACGTTATTTGAACTCCTCAAAGCGGAAAAAGATTGCTATGAATCGAAAAGAAAAACTTTCTTAGTGTTTGTACAATTAGGTGAAAAGTTACGTAGTAAAAGATTCGATTCAAACCATCGCAAAAACAAGTTATTTGGACTCCTCAGAGCGTTAAAAGATTGTTATGCATCGAAAAACAAACTTTCTTAATGTTTGTAAAATTTGGTGAAAAGTTATGTTGTAAAATATGTTGTTTAATTTAGACCTAGAGGGGGTTGAATAGGAAGTCCTAAGGTCCAATTTTCGCGGTAATGGAATACAATTACAATTTGGTGCGGAAGCGTAAATAAATTAGAGGAAGAATACAATACCAAAACAAATAACACAAGATATTTGTTTACGGAGTTCGGTAGGTTGTTGCTTTGTAGCTTTAACTCACCGTCTACTCGCTCAATCGACCGACTCGATTGATTGCAAGTACCTACGTCTCCGGGGTTGCCTTGCGCCTTTTCGGCTTTCGATTGAATACCCAAATCAAGCAATTACAAGTTTTGCATAGATCGATTTACACGCTTCTATCGATCTATGACGGGTTTTACAATCTTTGCACTAGCCTATTACAATTGACTAATACGAACTACGCGTGATCGGTCACGCAAGTGGGGAATCGTATTTTATGGAATGAAAGGGGATCTAATAATCTCTAAGAATGTTTAGAAGATTAAGCTCAAGATTTAAAGCTAGGATTTCTCTCTTTTGATTGGGAAAATATATTGGTTGAGATGATGAGAGAGAATGAGGGAAGAGTTCTATTTATAGAACACATAGACTCTTCCCTTATCTTGCTTTTTTTGCACAGTCCGTTACAAAGGACATATAGTCCGTTACAACGGACCATAAGTCAAACTAGCCGTTACGGCCAATATATTCGTATTTTTCATAGTCCGTTACAACGAAAATAAGGTCCGTTATAACGGAGTTCGTGAATTAAGAGTTTGTTATAGCGAACTACACAGTCCGTTACAACGGACGTTCAACTATGACCTCACTTCAGGATTGTTTTATATATCTGTTATAACGAAGATTATTCCGTTACAACGGTTGGTGTTTGTCCGTTACAACGGATTGGTTATTCCGTTACAACGGACATGGAGTAATATTCGGTATACTGAAGTGAGTTCAATGTCCGTTACAACGGACATAGTGGTCCGTTACAACGGACATAGTTCTGTGACTTTTCTTCAAGTTGGTATTAATTAGCGTTGTAACGGTGAAACGTTTGTTGCAACGCTTGGTGGGTGTCCGTTACAACGGACTGGTGAATCCGTTGTAACGTACTATACTGTGTTTTCCATTCTTGAAGAAGACGAGAAGGTCCGTTACAACAGACATTGATGGTCCGTTATAACGGACATATTTCTGTCAGCCTCATTTGCTATTTCATCTTTTTGATGGATTTCGAATATATTTCTTTGACTAATTTTGAGCTTAATAATTCATAAACAAGTTTAGGGATACCTATAAATTGTTTTGGTGATTTGTGTGATACCCCAACTTGCGGAATCTTCGATGTCTTGATATCTTCACTTGATCATGCGTTTTCGTGCCATCGTTTCTTCACCGTCTTGACTTCCAACGTCTTGATTCTTCTTTTGATCCTTTTGTGGGTTACATATTCTATTTCTATAAATTGTTTTGATGATTTGTGTGATACCCCAACTTGCGGAATCTTCGATGTCTTGATATCTTCACTTGATCATGCGTTTTCGTGCCATCGTTTCTTCACCGTCTTGACTTCCAACGTCTTGATTCTTCTTTTGATCATTTTGTGGGTTACGTATTCTATTTCTATAAATGTCACTCCCACATATAGATTAGTAATATCGACATTATTTTGAGATAATCAAACCCTAAGAAATTTGAACCAACAAAATATTCGATCCAAACCATCTCAAAAACACGATTTTTGGACTCCTCGCAGCGTTAAAAGATTGTTATGAATCGAAAAACAATCTTTCTTTGTGTTTGTAAAATTTGGTTAAAAGTTATGTTGTAAAAGATACGATACAAATGATTTAAAAACACGTTATTTGAACTCCTAAAAGCGTAAAAAGATTGCTATGAATCGAAAAGAAAACTTTCTTAGTGGTTGTACAATTTGGTGAAAAGTTACGTAGTAAAATATTCGATCCAAACCATCCCAGAAACACGTTATTTGGACTCCTCAGAGCGTTAAGAGATTGTTATGAATCGAAAAACAAACTTTCTTAGTGTTTGTAAAATTTGGTGAAAAGTTACGTAGTAAAAGATACGATACAAATGATCTAAAAACACGTTATTTGAACTCCTCAAAGAACAAAAAGATTGCTTTGAATCGAAAAGAAAACTTTCTTAGTGTTTGTACAATTTGGTGAAAAGTTACGTAGTACAAGATTCGATCCAAACCACCTCAAAAACATGTTATTTGGCCTCCTCGGAGCGTTAAAAGATTGTTATGAATCGAAAAACAAACTTTCTTAATGTTTGCAAAATTTGGTGAAAAGTTATGTAGTAAAAGGTACGATACAAATGATCTAAAAACACGTTATTTAAACTCCAGAAAGCGTAAAAAGATTACTACGAATCGAAAATAAAACTTTCTTAGTATTTGTATAATTTGGTGAAAATTTACGTAGTAAAAGATTCGATTCAAACCATCACTAAAACGAGTTATTTGGACTCCTCGGAGCGTTAAAAGATTGTCATGAATCGAAAAACAAACTTTCTTAGTGTTTGTAAAATTTGGTGAAAAGTTACGTAGTAAAAGATACGATACAAATGATCTAAAAACACGTTATTTGAACTCCTCAAAGCGTTAAAAGATTGCTATGAATCGAAAAGAAAAATTTCCTAGTGTTTGTACGATTTGGTGAAAAGTTATGTAGTAAAAGATTCGATCCAAAGTACAATTTGGTGAAAAGTTATGTAGTAAAAGATTTGATCCAAACAATCTCAAAAACATGTTATTTGGCCTCGTCGGAGCGTCAAAAGATTGTTATGAATCGAAAAACAAACTTTCTTAGGGTTTGTAAAATTTGGTGAAAATTTATGTTGTAAAAGAAACTGTACAAATGATCTAAATACACGTTATTTGAACTCCTCAAAGCGTAAAAAGATAGCCATGAATCGAAAAGAAAACTTTCTTAGTGTTTGTACAGTTTGGTGAAAAGTTACGCAGTAAAAGATTTCGATCCAAACCATCTCAAAAACACGTTATTTGGACTCCTGACAGCGTTAAAAGATTGTTATGAATCGAAAAACAAACTTTCTTAATGTTTGTAAAATTTGGTGAAAAGTTATGTAGTAAAAGATACGATACAAATGATTTAAAAACACGTTATTTGAATTTCTCAAAGCGTAAAAAGATTGCTATGAATCGAGAATAAAACTTTCTTAGTGTTTGTACAATTTGGTGAGAGGTTACGTAGTAAAAGATTTGATTCAAATCACAAAATCAAGTTATTTGAACTCCTCAGAGCGTTAAAAGATTGTTATGAATCGAAAAACAAAATTTCTTAGTGTTTGTAAAATTTGGTGAAAAATTACATAGTAAAAGATACGATACAAATGATCTAAAAACACGTTATTTGAACTCCTCAAAGCGTAAAAAAATTGTTATGAATCGAAAAGAAAACCTTGTTAGTATTTGTAAAATTTGGTGTATTGTTTTGCATTACTTATATAGTTTGTTGTACTTGTAAATATGGATGGTGTATTCAACAATGACCACCCACTATCATGAATTATGAAGATTATTTAGCTAGTAAGCTAGTTCGAGTCCTAACTTCATCTTAAATTGCATGATTATTATCCAAGTTATATATATGTCTTGTGATTTGATTCTATTAGTATCAAATTATATCCCAACCTTAAATCTGCAAAAAAATGTCGTACAAGAATTTAACTTTGAACAATCATGCAAACTAATCAATTTTTGTTTTTTGTTTTTTTTTTTTTTTTTTTTTTTTTTTTTTTTGCGTGTAAAAATGAAGAGAGCAAACTAATCAAATTAGAGAGGGAAATAGGGGGTAAAAATGAAGACAATCATGACAAACTAGGGGAAGAGAGCAACGGTGACGTGTGACTTTTACTGCATAACGAAGACGCCATTCTTCCAATGTTTCTGAGAAACTCGCAGATATTTACTCGACGTTGTGGGATCAGGATCGTCGGAGAGATCGAGATGTGCGTCGAGAGAGAAACTGGGCAATCACGTCCGCTGTCAACTGCGTCTAATTTGCCGAGGGAAAGGAAACATGTGCGAGAGAGAAAAACTGGAGGTGAGACGAGACTATAGCAACTGGAGAGTAATTGGGGAGGGGAGATAGGGCTGCAGAGGCTTCAACTTCAAGAGTTTGGATAAAGCCCCGTGACCGGAAGGAATTCACACCATATTCTTTCAAGTCAATCTATCAAAATTTAAGGACCAGATTACCAAATCTGTCCAAGATTTCTTTCAATTTAATGTCTGGCCTAGCTCATTAGGTAAGACAAATATATCCCTAATCCCAAAGATCGATAATCCTCTCACAATTCATGATTTTCGTCCGATTAGTATTTGAAATTTCTCGTATAAAGTGATTGCAAAAATAATAGCCTATCGAATCAAGCCTTTTCTACGGAGACTTATACCCATTAATCAATCGGGCTTTGTAGCAGGGAGAGTAATACACGATAACATTATACTTCAAGCTGAGGTACTACACTCCTTTAACTCTCCCTCGTATAATCAGCAAGTGTTTGCGATGAAGATCGATTTGAAAAAAGCGTATGTTAGTTTGGAATGGGGATTTATGCTCCGAATGCTTGAACTCATGCACTTTCCAGATTGTATGTCTAAGTGGATCCTGAATTGTATTAAGTCCCCGGAATATACCTTTCAAATTGGCGGAAAATGATCGGGATTTCTTAAACCGGAGAGAGGGCTAAGGCAAGGGTGTCCTCTCTCACCTACTCTATTTATTATAGCAATGGAATTGCTTTCGCAAATGCTGAGTTTCAATCTAGATGAAGGAAATATTAAGGGTATAACGCTAGGATCGAGAGGACCCTATTTTACGCACTCAATGTACGCAGATGATCTCATTATTTATGGAGAAGCCAGTTTTCGAGAGGCCAGTCAGGTGAGACATATCCTCCAGGTTTTTAGCCAAGTGTCGGGTTTGTGTATGAATCCCGCTAAAACTTGCATTTGGTTTAGTAAAAAACAACCCCTAACCAAAGGGAGCAAATCTGCCAACTCTTTGGTATCTCGGATGAATCAACACAAGGGAAATATCTGGGTACTCTCATACAATTGAAACGAGCAAGAGTAGTAGACTATGATTACTTAATTCAAAAAATCAGTTTTAGTTTACATGGTTGGATGAAAAAGCTTCTCTCCTTTGCTGGTAGGATTGCACTGGTGCGATCGGTTTTGTTATTGATCCCTCTTTATTATATGGGTTCTCAGGATATCCCGGTCATAGTGATTCATAAAATAAAGTCACTGATCAGGGGGTTCATTTGGAGGAAAAAAGTGATAAAAAACACTATTTAGCATAGATCCCTTGGAAGAAGTTACTGCAGCCTCGGCATATGGGAGGTCTTCAACTGATGGATCTTGTTTCGATGAATAAAGCTTTGTTGGCAAAGCAACTATGGAGGGTGATTAATCAAGGGGAAGCTTTATGGATACAACAAACCAGGGTAAAATACATGCCTCGAAATACAATTTGGCTCACGAAAAGGAATAGGGATATCTCGCAGTTTTGGTGGGCTTTATTGAGCTTGAGACCGATTTTTAATGATAATACAAAATGGATTTTAGGAAATGGTGAATCATGCCAAGCGATTGGACAACCATGGTTCGAAGGAGGTCCCACATACAACCCTCCAAACCAACAGGCACGAAATCTGAAGATGAGGGACCTTTTTGATATAGAAGTGAATAGCTAGAATTTGCTAGAAATAAATAAATGGTTTTCTCCTCAACGCTGCCAGATCATCACTCAAATTCCCTTTAATCCATGTTTATACGAGAGTATGGAGGATCTTCTGATCTGGTCTAAGTCATATAATGGAAAGGTGGCGGTCAAGGAATTATATAAAGTCATAGCAACTGGTAATCATGTCGATGCTTTGCAGATAAGCCCCGGATCAGAGCAATCCTGGAAATGGTTCTGGAATTTAAGAGGTGTTTTGCCAAGGCTTAAAATGTTTATTTGGAAAGTGATTCATGATGCTATACCAACAAATTACAATCTGCATAAAAAAATCCAGTCCATTTCCCCGGCCCCCGATCTGCTCCTTATGTGGTTTGGGTTTAGAAACCACTAAGCACATTTTATTTCTATGTCCTATAACTTTTCAATTTTGGGCAATGGCGCCATGCTCAATTAGTGGGATTGATTTAAGCAACCAAATTATGGAGATCATCTCTCCATGGGCTCAGCGAGTAGGACAACCCCTTTCTTATTTGCGCTAATTAGGAAAATTAGACTGGATTTTTATAGCATAATCAAAAGGGCAACACAGGATGTCTTAACGGGTTCCTTATCGGACATGAATGGTAACCCGTTACCGATTAACCACCAATACCTGGACTTACCCCAGAATTATGATCTGTTTTGTTGCTCAGACTATTCAGGAAGCGAGGATGGGAGATATGGCTTAGCTTTTGTCCACAAAGACAAATACCAGAGAGTGGTATGGGTACAAACGAAATCGGGAACTGGACGCCTCCAGTCAATAGAAGGGGAATTAAAAGCGATGGAGCTGGCTCTGCAGTATGTAGCGAGCCATTATAGAGAATCTATTTGTGGTTTCTTTTCAGATAATGAGGAAACGATACAAGTGCTCACAGCATGCATGGGAGAAGTAGAAGCAGTAGATAGGGTGAGCTCATGGAGGGCTATTCAGAATGCCCGAGATTGTATCCTCTGGAAACGAAGATTAAAAGATCCAAGCTTCCGTTATATCCCAAGAAAAGAAAACCGAGAGGCGGATATGCTAGAAAATATGGCGAGGATTATCCAGATCGATTATCAGGACTCGAGCATCCCAGTCATGTGACAGCCTCTATCTACATATAGTCCGAACACGCCAAAATTCACATAATTCCCAGACATAGCTACACAAAACAAAACAATAATTTCAGCCAACAAACTAATAATTAGAGACCAAAAATATTTTATGAAATGACGAAAATATCCTTGGTGCGTACGGTGAGAGAGATCCGGATTCTTTTGTACTTGCTAGCGTACATGTCAGCACTGTTCTGAACGGTTAGAATTCTGGAGCCGTAAGCCACGATAATTTTTCTAATTTCTCTGAATAAAAGAATCCCATTTGGAGACGAGCAATCGATGCGAGTCTTTGTGCCTTGTTGAGCGCAAATTCCGCCGTGAATTGGAGATAAGAACTAACGGGACTTGCCCAAGAAAAATAATTGGCATGACATTGAAGCTTTGAAATTAAGGCTGTAATTTGGATAATCCATTAGAACAGTAACTAATTTGGATAAAAGATATTTCTCAAAAAAAAAGAGGCTGTAAGCCTGTAATATCAGACCATAACAATACAATTAATTCAAAGTTCTCTAAAAAACTAGACATTGAAACTCTTCATATTTGGATAATAATCCATGATTTTTATTTTTCAGCTTTGACGACAAAAAATCAGAGAAATACAATTTTAGGTGTCAGTACAACTCCTAAAAAAAATAAAATCATACGCAAAAGAAAAGGTGAATGTACGGTTAGAAATACAATTTTAGGTGTCAGTACAACTCCTAAAAAAAATAAAATCATACGCAAAAGAAAAGGTGAATGTACGGTTAGAAATACAATTTTAGGTGTCAGTACAACTCCTAAAAAAAATGAAATCATACGCAAAAGAAAAGGTGAATGTCCGACCCGAGAAGCAAACTCTTCATATTTGGATAATAATCCATGATTTTTATTTTTCAGCTTTGACGACAAAAAATCAGAGAAATACAATTTGTACAACTCCTAAAAAAAAAGAAATCATACGCAAAAGAAAAGGTGAATGTCCGGTTAGAGCAGCTCCTTGAACCATGTTGGATCTGGATGGCACGGATCCGTAATCCTTCCACCGTTGAGAGCGGGAGGTGATCGCTGCTCTGTGAAGCCAGCCTCACGCATTCCCCTCCACTCTAAAGACAACGCAGCCCAGGCCTTCGCCCAAACCACAAAGCCCACTGCACAACTTGGAATGGGCGGACCAACTAAAGCCAATCCAGATCCGACCCGAGAAGCAAACTTAACCGTCCGAATCACCCTGCCCCCGCTTGGGTTACAAGTTCAAGCTACTGAACTCGGCGACACACCTTCAACGGAATGGCTATATCAATACCTTACTATTTTCGTAATTTTCGCTTGTGGGATTAAATGAGGAACTGGAATGTTTTTTAAGTAGCGGACCTTCTTCTCTTCTGGAAGGGAGACTCAAAAGCCCATTTATTTATATAAAAAATATTATTCAGATTTTTTTACGACAAAATAGAAATATACGTTTTTTTTCATTTCCTCTTTCATGGTGGCATAAATACCTCGCTAGAATTGTGTACACATTATATTACATATATTAATACTATGAATTTATTTATATATATATTAAAATAAGCATTATTATGAACTTCTTTATATATTAAAATAATTATTAATATGAATTTGTTTAGATATTTTTAGTATATTCAGTTTATTTGTTCATTATTGTGTCTCGTTACACGATTGGCTATAACAATAATGCAACACTAAATCATGCTCGTGATTGTGACTCGTTACACAATCGGCTATACAAATGAAAAAACAAAAAACCAAAAAGGACACGTGTCACATTGTTCATTTGGCATTATTGTGACTCGTTGCACGATTGCCTACAAAAATTATGCAACACTAAATATTGCTTATAATTGTCACTCGGTACACGATTGCTTACAAAACTAATGAAACATAAAATAAAAAGGACACGTGTCACTTTCTTGTTCATTTGGGAAATTTGGGAAATTTTCAAATAAACCGCTATCTTTTTTGGATATTCTAAAAAAAACCCCTATCTTTTTGGAAACTTCAAAAAACTCCCTCTACCAAACTTTTATTTTCAAATAAACCCCTATGGGGTTAAAACTAACCATGGATGATGTTAAAAAAAATTATGACCAAAATACCCTTTTTTTACATATGTAGTAATTAAAAGAATATTTTTGTTTTTTTTTATTAATTTTTAAAAAGTCCTAAATTTCTTTTAGCTCATAATAATTTTATAAAAATAATTCTCATATGTTATATTTATATAATTTTAATATTTCATACATTATATATATTTAATTTTTATAATTTTTTTCCTGAAAAACTAACATAAAATAATAATATGAACAAAAATATTAAAAGAACACCTTGCAAATATTTAAAAATTAAAATATCATGAAACTATTAAAAAAATACATAAAAGAAGAACGAAAAAAACTGGATGTTTAAAGAAAAATATTTATATCAATATATTTTCAAGGTGTTTATTTTATTATTATCTGATGTTAGTTTTTCATGAATAATAAATGAAATATTAAAATTATACAAACACAACGTTTAATAATTTTATTTTTATGAATCACTACATGTTAAAAAATATTTATGAATTTTCTTAAAACTAATAAAATTAATCAGAAGATAACAAAAATATTTTTTTAATTACTACATACGAAAATAGAAGGGTATTTTGGTTCCAAAAAAATGACACCATTCATGGTTAGATTTAACCACTATAAGGGGGGTATTTGAAAATAAAAATTTGGTAGAGGGGATTTTTGGAGTTCCTAAAAAGATAGGGGTTTTTTTAAAATATCCAAAAAAGATAGGGGTTTTTTTGAAAATTTCCCGGAAAATTTTAATATACATAGTATAGTACCTTCAAAACGTGATTTAACTTAAATAAAAAAGCATCTATAATATACCTCATTAGAAAAATAATACATACATACAAAAGTTAATATATATATATATATATAGGGCTAGGTTCATTGGTCAACACTCTTGTTTGGCCAACTCGGCCAACAACGTTTATTTCTCAAATTATATAAATGAAAATTAAATTTTAACCGTATAGATGTAATCTATATCATTTAGATATGGTGTAGAACAAATTTTGTTTCGTTTGCATTTTTCTATCTAACAAAATCGATAAGCTGTTTTCACAACCGTCTATTTCGGTATTTTTTTTGGATTTCGATGAAAGAAAAGTCGATACATTGTAAAAATTAATCTAAAGCATATCTATATAATTTAAATTAGATCCAATGAAAAAAATTCGAATTTTAAAATTGATTTCATTATGAATCATGTCGTAAATATTGTCATCCGTCAATATCTTTACGTATTGTGATGGAGATGATAAAAATATTTATTTTTCATGAAATTAAATCTATAACATTCTCAAGTGATATATATCACATCTATGCGGTTGGATTTTTATTTTCATGTATATATTGTGAGAAATAAACGTTGTTGGCCGAGTTGGCCAAACAAGAATGTTGGTCATTGAACCTAGCCCATATATATATTGTCATTGAAATAACGAACAGTAAAATATTCAGAAAAAATATAATATACTCATGAAAAATGTATAAGAAGCACTTATAAACATATAGGGACTCACTTGGATCCTTTGAGAGTGAGCACGCTTGAGAGTGAGCACGCCCCGGTCATCCAATTAAATGTGAAACAGACACATGACAGCTTGGTTTTTTCTAAGTTTGATCGCATTTGTACATTTCAAAATCGCACCGCAAAGAATATATATTTTTTCATACAAAATATATAAATCTAGTCCAAAACAAATTATACAAATGTTACTCATGTAAACAAATTATATGTTAAAAGGTGCATCATGCGTACATAAAGTATATCATACATATAAAAATGTATAACATGTATTGTATTTCAAAAATGTATATCATATATCTAAACAGTGTAAGACACATCTAACAAAGTATAACACGTAAAAATATATCATACATGTGAAAAGATGTTATTTTAAATTTACATGTAAAAAATGAATAATATACATATAAAAAATATGAAATATGTTACATCTAAAAAAATATAAATCTGGATGAGGAACGGTGTGTGTTTTGGAGTGTGAATGGAGTGCACAAAGTGTCGTCACAATTGAAAAAAAATTAAATTGTCACGTGTCATTCTCGTATCATATTGATGGTGACCTAGATATGCTGGCCTGCACAATCTTTTCTCAAAAGTATAATGGATGGTTAAAAATAATGAAAATATCAAAGAAAGAACAGTAAAATATTGGTACGTGTTTGTCATGTAAAATCATATCCGAAAACAAGGAAGTGTACTTAATGGTGTCAGAAAGCGTGTCCAGAATGCTCGGAGTCGACTTAGCTATTTTTGACATCACTCAAAAGTAGTCGGAAGAAGGGGCAAACGCAAACTACCTATTTGATCTAGCGAGTCCTCATTCTGGTGCTATTCCAACTACTTATTCAAAACAGGTAGTTTTTCGTTCTCTCTGATCTCACTTGATCATAAGAAGTGACTATTTGAAAATGTGAAATATATATTCTATTTTAAATACCTCCACAAAAATATAGAAAACATCATGAATAGATGTATAAATATAAGAAATTTCATATATGCCCATACCATATTTTGTTTTGAAATATTCTCAAATTATCTTCTTTTATGGTCAGAACACATTACCAACTTTTGTTGGATATTCATGATATTTCGTGTTTTGAAAGGATAAAGATCATATTTGAGGGTCTGTAGGTAGGGGTGTCAACGGTTCGAATCCGGTTCGGATAGTGGTCATGCCCAACGTTGTAAAAAACACCGAAAAACGGTGTTACGGTAGAAGACCGTTCCGTTTTTTGTCGTAACGTTTCAAAAAATGATCCGTTTTACATTTTTTTTTTCGGATACAGATCCGGATACGGAATTACCCGAATCCGAATACGGTTCGGATAATAAACAGATACGGATACGGTTCGGATATTGTCGGATACGGATACGGATACGATTATTTTTCGAATATTAAAACGGATAATATGTTATCATAACATAACCTGATTTTTAGCTATAAATATATATAATTTGTAATATTAACGATGTATATAATTATATCTAGACGTAATTTTACGATTGTGATTTTAAATCACTCACAAATCATTAATTTATATATGATTTTTCAACTAATATCTAATATAATACATAAAAATAATATATAATATACGTATCCGGATCCGGTTCCGAATACTCGAATCCGGTTCCGAATATCCGGATTCTAAAAATACCCGAATCGGTCCCCGCATCAAAACTGAATATTGAATCCGATTCCGTTCGAACAATATCCACACCACTCGGATCCAGATCCAGATCCAGATCCATATCCAAATCCACTCGGATCTGGATATTTTTTTCGAATCCGAATATTTCTTCGGATACGATTCGGATCGGTTCGGACAATATCCACACCATTGACATCCCTATTTGTAGGGCACGTGAAATTGCACCTAACAATTTAACCCTATAAATTCAAAGACAAGCAGGTCGCAATTTTTAATACTTTAAACCAATAAAGTTAATATTCTTACATCACAGCCCAAAAAAGCACTATAATTTCACATACGTCCAAACTTTTTTCCCCTCCCTATTTAATAAAGAATTGAGGATCAACACAAATATCATCATAAGTTAAACCCCATAAAACCTAAACCAACCAACCAACAAAAGATCTAAAATATGAATTTACAAGACAATTTGAAACATTCTAATTCTAACCTTTTTTAAAGGTGAAACAAACAACACCAATACAACAAAAACAAGCACACAAATCTATTCTCAGTTTTTTTTTATTTTTTTTTGTTCTTTTTGTTTGTTCAGATAATTGATTCAATGTCAAAGCTAACTCCGGCAAGAGAGACGGGACAGAGCAAAACGGTATTTACAAACTGACGTCAAGTCTAAATTTTCTTACTTTCTTTTCAATTTTAAATTTTTCAAAATGTTAAAAAGATGAATTTTTCTCCCCTACTTGGCACGGAAATCGTGCCTGAAAAGAGTTAGATTATGAGTGAATTTGTCTCTGTTTTTCGATTCTAGACTCATCGTCACGTCCCCCATCAACTTGTCGAAACATCCCGACAGCCTCTGTTGCTGCTCCACTGGCTGCATTTCCACCACAAATTACAAAAAATAACAAATTAATAAATAATTTCTCCTCAAATTATTAATTAAAGATTTAAATTTAAAATAATTATTCAAACCTGCGAAGCCAAAATTTGGGCTCTCAAATCAGCATATATTTGTTCGCTAATCAAAATCAAGCTAAGCATGGGTCGACTGAGACTCCATTGATTGCCCGAGTCTTCAAACAGCACGATCTCAAAGAGAATCTTCAACATCTTTATCAACCAATAATAACATCAAAAATTAATCGAGCAAGTAAATAAAGAATTTTAATAAAAATAAAATAATAAAAGAGTAAAACCTCAGGGAATAAATTAGGGCATTCAGAAACGTGACGAGCGAGACTGACTGCAGACTGAGAAGGTGGCCCATCAGCTTGTGTTATTTTGTTGAAATAAAATGCCGCCAAATTATCTATTGCCGATGCGCACTGTCATAAATACAAAAAAATTATATTATATAAATATAATATTAAATTAATAAATTAATAATATTTTTATTTACCTGAGAGGCAATGCCAGTATCTAAACCTTTCAAGCCAGACTCGAGAGAGCTTGCGATATGCATGAAAGTGGGTGTGTCCATATTTAGAATTACATTCAAATGGTTGCTGAATAGTACTTCCACATATGCAAAATACGCTTTTGAAAGCTACAAAACACAAAAATATTAATTATAATATATATATACAATTAATTAAAAAGTTTATTATTTACCTTTCTGTATGCTAAAATATCGGCCAAAGGAATAGAGAGGGCCATTTTGAGCGAGATATCCAATGCATCTGCGAGAGCTCTATCTCCATATAATTCGAACACGCCAAAATTCACATAATTCCCAGACATAGCTAGCACAAAACAAACCATTAATTTCAACCAACAAACTAATAACTAGAGAACAAAAATATTTTATGAAATGACGAAAGTACCCCTGGTGAGTACGGTGAGAGAGATCCAGATTCCTTTGTACTTGCTAGCGTACATGTCAGCACTGTTCGGAACGGTTAGAATTCTGGAGCCGTAAGCCACGATAATTTTGCTAATTTCTCTGAATAAAAGAATTCCATTTGGAGACGAGCAATCGAATGTGAGTCTTTGCGCTTTGTTCAGCGCAAATTCGGCCATGAATTTCAACAATGGCGTTGTAACCTAAAAAATCAAAAAATAATTATATAATCTTAAAAAAAGAATTATATATAATATTTTTTATTTTATTACCTCGGGTACGTCGGCCCAAATGGAGATGGCTTTTATGATCAGAGACATGTGCGAAGGATACAACCAGTCGAAAATCAATCCATATGTTTTTCGACTATATAAAACCACAAATATTAATTAGTATTATTTAATTAGCAATTTAGCATTAATTAAATTAAAGATAATTAGTGTACCTATTTGTAGCCTGAACAATGCCTCGAAGATCTCTCATGAGGCCAATGAATGCGTATTTAACGGCATCGGTACGAAATGCCGCGTCAGAAGTTGACTTGAGACCGACCACAACCTAATATAATATTTTTAGAAAAATAATGCAATATATTAAAGTTTTTAAAGAGAAAAGTTTTGGTGGATGGATTTGTTATTATTCACCTGTAAAAGGGGTTCCATGAAAGATTTGAATTTTACAGAGCTGTCCTCCATGAAGATTAAATGGCCAAGGATGAAATAAAATGTGGTTCGGCTTCTAGAACACCTCTGTTCTTCCAAAAATGGAAAGTGTTCCCTCTATAACAACACATAATTTTAATTAATCATACATTTCAATAAATATAATGAATAAACATAATATTATTAAATACATTTCAATAAAATATAATAAACACTTACAGAGTGATTTCCAATGATGAACTTTATACCGTCCAACTTAAGTAGTAATTTTCCTGTCATGTAACTGCACGTATATATTTTTAAATACTCAGTATGTTTCACGTGAAGAAAATATAATAAAATAAATATTTACCCAGAGGCGAGCTCGAGAAAAAGAGATAAAGTATGCTCTATGACCTCTTCACACTGCAACAAAATAAATAAGTAAAGATATTTTCTTTTATAGAAATATAAATATAATTAATTAATAATTCATCTAAAATTACTTCAGTGTAGCACTTGAGATTTGTAGCGATTTTTCCAACGACCACATTTAGGAGAACTAAATGATCATTAAGTCCAAGAAGCTCAGAGAATCTAGCATATAACTGCTGAAAAAAAAGGGAAATAAATCGTATAAATCACGTAACAAAATAATATAAAATAAAATAGAGAAAATTAATTAATTACCTTCGATGAATGTACAGCTTGATCTCCAACATAGGATTTTCTGAAGTTCTGGAAAAATACTAGGATTGCTCGATCCAGTCTTTGCTTACTTATTTCACGATACCTCTGTTAATAAAACATAAATTTGTCAATAATTAATAATAATATTATTATACTGAATTTCATTACATTAATTAATTAATTATTTATTAAATTACCTGAGAATGCAAACCAGTGTCGGTTATATTAATGAGCTGTAAAACCCGTGCAGCAAGCTCCGCATCAATTACCTCTTGCGAATCGCTGTTTCAAATTATGTACCAATTATTCCGCAAAAATAAAAACGAAAAATAAAAATTATTTTTTTCTAATTTATAATATATACGTGGAGCTAACAGATTGTCGAATTTTGAGAATGGCAGCGATAATATGAACCATCCAAGTAATTTGGCCTTCGATTATATTTAATTCACTTCCATCTCCTTGAGCTGGAGTCCTTGCCCTTTCCTTTAATAATTAATAATAAAAACATTTATATATAATTTCATAACATATTATTATTTTTACTTTTTTAAAGAGTTTTATTTATTTACTGTATAAGCTTGGAGAAGCGGCTCCATGATCTTTATGATGTAAATACTACTACTCTCATACTGCAATCAATTAATTATTATCAAATAGTACTTAAAAATATAATTAAAATTAATTAATTAAATATTAAACCTGGAATCTACAGAGATAAGGAAAGCTATCAAGCTGGTCTTGAAGTAACTCCACATTATCCAAAGGATTCTCTGACAAGTCCTCAGGAAATCCAGCCTGGCAAAAAAAAAAAAATTTTTACTTTCCATTTTTTTTTTGTTACGCTAACTTTGTTTGCGAAAAAGATAACAAAGGTAAAAAAAAAATAATTAAAATTTATTACCTGAACCGAGTTGAATCGAGAGTTAATAAAACCTTCAGTAATTTTGGGCACGGTTTCGTCGAGTAGACTCGGTGTATCTCCTTTTAAATACGGTACTGATGTCACCAATCTCGACCACAGACTTAGAAGATAGTACACACTACTACTCGCCCACTATATATATTACAAAAATTAAATAATTAAATACTTTCAAAAGTAATTTCAAAAATAAAATTAATAGTTTATTTAACACGAACCTGCCATGATTGAAGAGATTTTACGGTGAATTGTGCTACTAGCCTTATCCATTCAGCGTATATTTCTATACTCAATAGCTCTGATAACTGGATTAATTATACAACAAAATATTAATATTTAATCCAATTAATTACGTGAGTAATAATAAAGTTGACCTGATAGTTGACTTTGAAGCGGCCAATGAGACGACAGAACTCATGGTAATTATCATGATCAGCAAGACCTGCAAAAAGAATAATTAATTATAACCAACAAAATAATTCGAAGCACTAGAAGACGAAAAATAAAGTACCTTGGCCGGTTTGAAGAATCTCTTTGGTACCGCTCATGAGATGAAGTAAAAACTGAGACCTCGAGGCTTCGTCAGTGAAGAGAGATCTCCTCACCGAAGCGAGTCTCACTAAACACTCCAAAGCCTAAAATAGAAAATTAATAAATATACAAATAATGAATAATATATAGCTTCTAAATAAGGTGAATTAAGTAAATTACTTCTTTGGAGAGAGGAGGTTCGGTGATTTTGTAAAAATCGAAGAAGATCTGAACCGTTGATTGGTCTTGAAAGAGTGGTCTCCATGAAGATGGAATCTACACAAAAATTATTAATATTATTTTTTTATTTTTTTCATATAAATTTTGTATATAATAAAATAGTGTGTGGATATATAATTTTGCATACCTGTACGGTACCGAATTCCTCAGAGCTTTCGTCGAGTGACATACCAATGAAATCGAAAGATAAACACTTCAATGCAAGCGAGATAGTGAGTTGTCTTAGCATAGTAGGCACTGAAAATATTAAAATAGATTAAATAATTAATTAATTACATATTTGCCTAGGGTTTTGAAATGTGAATTTAGGAAATTTGAGGAAATTATATTAACCTTGGGAGGTGGCGTCACTATTGAGTTGGTGCAAAGAAGTGATTGAAATTTGAAATATTTGGAGAAGTGATTGGTCTCGAAATGACGAGGCCACTTTTCTATGTACTGATAATGCCACTCCTGGATTTGCCTAATTAATAAATAATTAATTAATTTTTCATGTTTTATTTAGTAATTTTTGGAAATTTTTATTTTTTCAAATAATTAATTAATTAATTACCTGATTCATCTCGGAAACAAGCTGGTTCAAAATCTTCAGACCAATTGCGTAATGCTCCGAAGATGCCTGCAATGCAAATAATTGCAACGATGTAAAATTACAAAAATCAGTAAAAAATATTTTTTTTAAAAAAATAATAATAATTTACCTGGCTCAAGAAATTCATGGCCTCTTTTCCAACCTCTCTAAATCGATCATCATCGAACCAACCAAACTTAGTAATTCTACAGAAAAGCTGAACCAACGATCCAATCACAAAGCTCTGCAATTCTGGCCCTCTCGTTGCCAAATAATTCACCACATAATTCCCTTTCAAAAACCAAAAATATATATTTCGTTAAAATACATAATGTCAAATAAATGTACAAAAAAGGAATGAATAAGTAAATACGGATATCGAGGCGCAATTGAAGAGAGAGAGACTGATCGGTGACTTGTTTCAAGAGCGATGAGCTGGCGAGCATGAGAGCATAAGGAGTGGAGGCATTATCCAATATATATTGGCACTGAGAAATATAATCCGAATTTTCGGAGAAGCACTTGAGCGCATTTTCAGCATGTGCTCTTTCGGCGGAGTCTTGCGAAGTGTAAAGTCTCTGACACAACACCTCCAGTTGGGCTAAGCTCTCCATTTGGGACCGATTGTACCGCCACGCAATTATTTAGTTATTTGGTTTAGCTGTTGGAAATTACAGTGAGAAATGTAGAAGAAGAAATAAAAAGGAGGAAAGTTTGAGAAGAGGAAAATAAATATGAATTTTGGTTATAAATAATAATTGGATATTGTTGCATTACATTAATAATGTACAACAACAAGATATTCCTGTTTTTAAATTTAGTACACTAGGTCGAGCAATTGAGAAGCTCAAAGAAAAAAGAGAAAAGGTTCCTAGAGAAAACAATTTCCCCCCAAACTAATGCAGAGCTCGAGAGAAATTAATGTGAATCTGCAAATGAAAAAACAATGTAGAGGTTTAAAATTGAGATTTTAGATGGTAAGAGTTCACGAAAATTCCTAATTTGATGTCAGATTTTGGGTTTGACTCGTAAACTTAATGAGAATTAGTATTGGATTGGTCACAGTTGGACAATTTGAATTATGTGCCTTGATGACAATAAATTTTCAATTTCAAGCGAAATTGGAAACAAAATCAAGTGAGTGTGTATATACTAACTCCATCTAAGTGATTGAAGATTTAAAAATTAGAATTTTTTTTCTGAAAAGTTACACTTTTCCTTAGATTAGAAATCAAAAACTTTTAGTCAGATGAGTTTCAGTAAAACAAGCTTCAGTTTTAATCTATCAGAGAACGAAAAAGCCGTTACTATCCCAATTTCATCAAAAATTTCTCAAACTTTGAACCAATAATGCAAGAAATAATTCTCAAGCAGATCCAAAGCATCAAACCCAGAACTCATCTATGAATAATTAGCATCACACATCCCTTCCTTGACCAAAACCACAACTCAAAAAACTAAAATTCTCAATGTTTCCTCACATTGACCAACCCCAACAAAACAATCCCTAAAATCAACATAACCAGACACCATCTAACAAAAAATTCCAATCTATAGATCAAAGGATAAGAAAATTCAAAAATTCCAATCAAAGCCGCCACGAGGCGATCAAACACGATGTATCACGCAATCGAATTTTGGGTTGGAATACCTTGGTAAGAAGAACAACTCCTTTAATCTAATCTTCCCCCTCGTGAATTCTCTCTTTTTTTCTCTTTATCTCTCTGTATTTGTGTGTCTTAGATCGTAAAGCTGTGTCCGAAAAAACAATGGATTATATGTAGGGTGCCCTTCAGATCCGGAGGCGTGGGCAGTACGGCGCTCGGTGCTCCGTAGCAATTCTCTCTTTTATACTTCAGATCTTCTGTGTCATCTATTACTTTGTATACCTTATAACTCTTTATATATATTCTTAACCTTTTAAACACTCAAAATAACATTTTTTTTTTTTTAATCAAAATAACATATTTAGTTATTTATGTTTCAAAAATAAAAAAGAGGGATTACATAAAGACGAAGTATCAAATTTGATTTCTACAAAAATTAGATATTGGTATATTATAATAGTTTAACTAGATTTGTAAAATTAAATCAGGATGAACTTGTCAAATTTAACATCGCGTTGATAATTAGAGTATTTACGCTATTTCTTAAGTTTCGAAAGAGTAAAAGTTGTATTTTATATTTTTGAAAGGATGAATATGATTTTTTTTTATTTTTCGAAGGGTAAATATGATAATTTGAATTTTTTTGTACAAAGGAAATACCCCAAAAATAAAAAAAAAATCATATTTACACTCACAAAAATATAAATATGATTGTAATTATTGGATAATTATGATATTTTTTGATAGAACGGTAATTCCAAATATTGATAATCAATTTAAAAGGAAAAACAGATGATTGTAATTATTGGATAATTATGATATTTTCTAGATAATTAAGAGGATAAATATGATATTTTTAATTTTTTGAAGGGTACATGTGTGATTTTTTATTGTAGAAGAGCTAGCATATAAATCACCCTTTAAGTTGTCAGTGATTTGTTGCATGGACTACACGAGATATTGTGGCACTTGTACATGTAACATGACTCAAATTGTGTCCCTTCAACTTCTTGTACTTAGTTTTTGGGCCTGTATATATGGGCCATGATGATCACTATGGACGGTCCAGATTGTATATTATGAAAGCATACGATGTATTTTATTTAATTTCAGCAAATATATGCATTGTATTTTATTTAATGCGCAAGTAATACTTTCTGAAAATAAACAACGGTCATAAATAAAATGAGGCAGTTACATTGACCACGAGTACGTACACAGTTTCTCACCAAACAGATGATGATGAGTACATTGTATACTCTTTTCCTGTCATGATTACAGTCCTTTTTTCTACTTTTTTCTACTGTAACAGCTGTTCACCGCTATTTTTCAACAATTCATGGGCCTTGTTTTCTCCCCATAATAATTATACATCATTTAAATTTAATTTTCTTCTAGCCCAATAAATCATTGGGCCAGGGCTTCATTATATGGGCTGTTCTTCTAGAAGAGAGCGTCATGCTTACAGAAGCAATGCATCAGCGGGGGGATGGAATGTCGAAAATGCCCCTGGGTGAATAAATCCAAGGAAATGTCGTACAGAGACCAAGGTCGTATATGAATTAATTAATCGGCAACTTTAATATTAGGGGAGGCTAGCAGAGCATGTGAGGGGGGTTGTTATTTATTAACTAGGAGGGGATGTTGACTTGGTTCTGATGTCAACAGAGCCAATACACGTCAGCCATGTCATGCTCCCCAATCCGCATGGAGCTTGCTTTCTTCGGTCAACACAACTACTAACATCACATGTTGTCCTTCATGGGGACGGACATTTTTCTTGCTTCTTCTCCTCTCTCCTTCTATATTTTCTATAACCTGCTGGGATTTACATTCATATGTGCAACATATAGTTTGTTGTTTTGTTTTTCTAGACATTTAATTGTTTTTTATATGTTAAGTTTAAGAATATAGATTAATAGTATGTAATTATTAAATAATAATAATAAATAATGACATTTGTATCATTTAATGATATAACTTCGTGAAATGTAATTGCATGAAATTTCGTTCGACGTTTGATTCTCTTATAATTAGTGGTGGATAATATAGGTATAATTGTCCAGGAATTAGATTTTATCGGATATCTTATTTTTTTTTTCACAAAATGATTTTTGTTGAGCATTCCTTTGACGTGTATCGAAATTCTAGTCTTTGTTTATTTTGTCCAAATTTGAACATTAAGTTGACGTGTATCCAAGTTCTAGTGTTCGTTTACTTTGTCCAAATTTGACTTCAATTTTCACTTATTTGCTCGATGATTCGAGTTAGGTACATATTTGCTCGAGTTAAATCCAAACCAACTCATTTCACGTATCGGCCTGATACTTAGCATATTTTGCCCGAGTTCTATCCAATCTAACTCGTTTTGTTTAAATTTAATAGTATAATTTATTCAAATTCTCCTCAATGATCATGCAAATAGTAAGAAAATATGAAGATATTATTTTAAATAAATACAAATAAGAATTATCGTTTGATAGAGTCATCGTCTCGAAATTTATTTTATTTATTTCTCTTTGTTTTTTTTTCTCAATTTTGTTTTGAGACACGTATTTCGGACTAATCTTTTGATTTTGTTTTGATCCACATTATTTCATTGGTTTTGTTTTGATCTGATCTTAATATATTTCAAAGAGAATTGGAATTAAACATATTTATATCAAATATTGTCCATGTATTTATCTATGTTCAACAAATCAGATATATAAAACAAATTCTCGATCAATTCCTTTCTTTCGTCTTATCATCTTCCAATTGGATGAAAATAATTTTCTGAATAAAACTAAAGAATGATGCATATTATAGATTTATCAATCTAGTTTAAACATAAACTTTGTTACGAAAGTACAACTTGTTACGAAAATACTTTAGCATTGAATCTTACTGATTAAATTTCCAAGTACGAGTAGCATCGAACACATATATCGATATTTTTTCGTTTTTTTTTTGTCGTAATATTTTTTTTCTTTTTCGAAAGAGTGCTTAGAGCACGAAACGTGCTCTTACGGTTCTATATTTTATTGATAAGTTTGTCAAACATACACGAACAATGTAAAACGTCGAAACCTAGTGAGCTAGAAAGCAAAATCCGAAATTTACAACAATTTTACATGACCAACATATTACAATATGAATCTTCGGGTTTCGTAAACGCCCATGCTTCCTCTCAATTTTGAATAATCTCTTTGAATAATCTCGACATTCGATTATATCAATCCAACGTATTCTTTGTTATTATTTGTATATTTAATTATATCAAGAAATCATATATTCTCATGACATCAATCCAAATTTTAAAACTATATCCGTCATCGTTTTAATTTTTTCATCTAAAGACCAAATTTTGAAATACATCCACAATTATTACATTTACAAAAAAAAATCAACCGTTCAAATAATTTCTAATACATCAAAATCAAATATCTCGTACATCATCACAAATGAAGAGTAAAGAGTTTGAAATAATGTCATTGCTGGTTTTGTATATATTATTATGCTAATATGTTAATTAAGGGATTCACGATAAATTATCTTGATCTACAACACAAACACACGGATCAGAACACCAACAAGGGCCACGTAAAATAAAAGAGCATCAAATAATACCACTATTATAATACAAACCACATGATCATGATTCCATCAGCCGGACGTCGATTGCCAATGGTCCGTCCGTACAAATCCGCTCACCATCTTTGACCTCCTATCCAATCCCTCTCCCCAACTATTACCACAATTGACATTATTTCCCCTTACTCATTAAGTCATTACACTCCCCTTAGGTTAGGCATGTAGCACTCTTAATCATGCTATTCAGTCCAATTAACATCTCCATCTAATTGCAATCTTATCAACCCAATCAATTATTTATTCTTTGACCATTTTTTTTTTTTCAAGACCCGTATGTTATGTATAATATCACCATTACAAGTCGGGTTTGTATTAGAAACTGTAATCGAAGTTGACGGTTCCGTTGATAAATCAAAAACCTAAAATACGTCGAACGAAAAACGCTTTCTTCGTATCCATGATACTGTAGGTAATTGGAAATGCAAGTCTGTTATTTGGATTCTCGGATTTGAAAAGACCTTAAAAAAATTTCCTGGGTTTTGATAAGAAGAAGGAATTAAATTCTAAAAAAAAAATTCTAAACTGGGAAAAGGAAGCCTTCTTCGCAATCCTTCTTTGCAACTCTTCTTCCCAACCCTTCTTCCCGATTCTTCTTCACAGCCCTTCTTTGCAACTCTTCTTCGCGACTCTTCGTCGTAGGTTCACAACCCTTCATCTCTGCACAACCCTTCGCAACTCTTCGTCGAATTAAAGGTCGGCAATTTAATAAGGTTTAAGTCGATTTTTTGGTAGAGTTTGAGTTGATTTTCATTTCAATCAAATTTCAATCGAATTTCAGTTGAATATTCAGTTGAAATTGATGCAATGAGGAAGGGCCAGCGATTTAAGGATTTAATGGCCGACGATTTAGTCGATTTAAGCGATTTAAGAATTGAAGAATTGAAGCATTGATTTAATCGATTTAAGGATTGAAGGCAGTCGATTTAAGCGATTTAAGGCCGACGATTCAGCGATTGTCAGTCAAATTTCAGCGATTTAAGGTTTTGACAAGAATTGAAAGAGGAACGATGTGAAAGAAGAAGTTATGTGATTTGTAATGAAAGGGCTGGAGATGTTTGGACAAGAAAATCGATCGAAGAGGGGAACAGATCGAAGAAGAAAAGAAGAAAAAGAACGCAATAAATTACACAGTCAATGTCTACCGTCACTGTCGAATGTCAAGGCGAATGCCATGGATAACGAAGAAGAAGGAAAGAAAGAGAAGCGTTATTATCTCGCTATGGCTAAGGCTAATGGCGGCGGCGGCGGCGAAGAAGAAGAAGAAGAGAAGGAGGCATGTGCTTGTGAATTAAATTCATATTCTTTGACCATTTATTTGAGAAAATATGTATGTAAAAGAGAGAAGTAAATTTAAAACAGTATTAATAAGCTAACAAAGTATCATAACTAGAACTGAAAATCAGTAATTAGCAATAAACTAAATAACTAATAACATTACTCATAAACAAAAACAGAGAATCCAAAAGGATTCATCGGTGCATTTACAAACTACGCGCCCCCAAAAAAGAAGCTCGATTTTCACAGAATCATTCCCCAAGATTCCAAAGTGGGGAAGCTCATACCGGATTCAAACCCGAATCCGGTACTTGTTCTTTCAACCCGACCCGGTCCGCTCGCAGCCGCCCGTTCCAGCATATGTGCTGACGTGTCCAGCGTCGGCAGGAGACATCCTTGTTGCATTTGAAAAGGTAACCTTTGCGGTTCGGGTTTAACAATCTGTTCGTTGACCGAACCCGGTTCGAATCGGATTCCGGTCACCTGTTGAACCATCTGTCTGAAGTTCGAAGGATCTGCAGTTATGTACGTAGTTAGAGATTTCTTCGTCACGCGAGATTTTCTCTTTGTAATCCGACCCGTTTGAGTTACACCTCCCTTAACGGATCGGTTTTGAACCAAAGAAGCTACAGGACAAGGATCCTGCCATTGAATCTGGTGGAGAATCGAATCGGCAGTGGAAATGGAAGAACAAGGTGAAGCTGTAGTCGTGGCAGCATCAGAAATGGAGGCTTGCAGTGCTTTGGTCAGAGCATCGTTGTCGCGAGCGAAAAAGCTGGAGTGGAATGGGAAGTAGGAATCGAGAATAGAGGACTGATCCGCCATTAATTAGTTCCTGATTTCTTGTATTAGGGGTAGTTAAAGGAGGGATAAGAGAGCGATAATATAAAGAGGAGGAGAAAGAATGGGGGGATTTGGTCCGCTTTTAAAGAGGAAAGTGCAGTTCAAAATTCTCTATATCCTGTGGCCTTATATCTGTACACAAATATGTAGTTATTATAAATAATAGGTATAATATACTGTTTTAACGACTCGATATATGATTATATGTAGGAAGAGGGTGAAGGATGGCTGGGATAATAATGAAGGCGGTGGGAAGAAGAAAGCGCGTTGCACGGACACGTGGCGAAGGGAAAAAGGGCGTGCTCAGGAAGGCTTGATGTGATGTGGTGCTGTATTAGTATATCGATGAGTTTAATTCTAATCTATCACTTCACTTATCCTCACCAAGAATTATGCTTTGTTTTCTTTCTTTTAAGAATGTTCTAGTTAAGGAATAAACTAAACTAGCTTCAATCCAGGGGTATTAACAAGAATATTTTTATTTTCAGGGACTGGATTGAAAAAGAGTCATTTGACGGTCTATACGCGTTGTCAGACTCTGAGGGAGCCCACTATCTGCCCAGATGAGAATATTTTCAAAGAATCCTAACTTTTTTTTAAATTTAAAGGAAATTTACATATTTACTCTTTGTTAAACTTAAAATTACATATTTGTCCTTCTTAAAATTAAAATATCATATTTATTTTTTCATAAATCTAAAATATCATATTTATCCAAAATTAAAAATCATCCAATTTCTCCGTTAAACTTAACGATCAACATTTAAAATTACTATTTTACCCTTCCAAAAATCCAAAATATCATATTTACCCCTTTAAAAATAAAAGTATCATATTTACCCTCTCAATAGTAAAATAACATACATACTCTTACTCACTCGACAAGAAGAAATTACGTCATACAATTTAAAATATTATATTTACCCTTGATATTTTTATTTTTAAAAGGGTAAATATGATATTTTGGATTTTTAGAAGAGTAAATGTGTAAAAGATAAAATAGTAATTTTAAATGTTGACCATTAATTTTAACGAAAAATTTGGATGGTTTTTAATTTTTTGGTAAATATGATATTTTTTATTTATGAAAGGGTAAATATGATATTTTAATTTGAAGAAGGATAAATATGTAATTTTAAATTTAAAAAAGGATAAATATGTAATTTCTAGTTTAAGAAAGGATAAATATGTAAATCCCCCTAATTTAAAAGATCCCTGGAATTTTAAATAAACGTTACGAAGATTTGCTTTGTTGCACAAGGAAGAGAATTTATTTAAAATTTTGGATAATCGAGGGGTTATACTGAAAATAAAAATAAGGAGGAAATCTAGATCTGGGTATATGATTCGTTAAGAGGTCAATTAATAATTCGATGTGATGTGATTCGCCAAATTAGATAACCTGACGTGGTATATTATAGGCTAAGCTTAGCCTGTTTCAGAAAGAACAGCACAGATAATTTCTTTTAATTAAAGAGGATTTTGCGATGACGTGTCCGATCAAAAAACGGTGTGCTGTTAAGATCGAGACTCGAGTTCACATTCCTTTATTTTGGTCGCTTTTTTTTTATCTATTTATTTATTAATAAAAAAAAGTTTTGCATTGTTAATATTCTTCATGACTCTTAAGTCTCTAGTAGTTAGTATTAGTATCATAAATAAAATCAATATTAAATTAAGAAAATTGAACACTGACTCTTTACTCTTGTCATGCAAGTTTGAGGAAACTAATGTGTAAAAGACACAGAGACCTCTGGTGCAGCGTCATTCTCGGTTCATGGGCAACTCTTTCTTTAGAAGTTTCTATTTAAACCCGGCCCAATAATTTATTGGGAAAAAAATCTTATTTACCATCCGATCGGGAGATCTTAACCGTACGATGGGAAAAAAATCTTGGTAAATTTGTAGTTAATAGGATCATTTACCTTCGCTTAATGACAGTACCCATACTTTTTCCCCCAATTTCTCTCCAAATTGTTGATGTGGCGGTAGTTTGACACATCAACCGCAAACTCATGATCCTTCCCTCCGAAAAGAAGTTGCTAATTTTATTTTCTTCAAAAAAGAACTCATTCTCTTGCCTCCCTCCCGTCTGTTCTGTTTCCCGCCGTCGGCTAGGGTTTGAAGGAGGTATGCTAGTCCTTTTTCCGGTCCGCTTGAGTTACCTGCACGCAAGAGAGAGATTTGCTCTATCTCTTCCTTCTTTATTACAAGTTCATATATTTCATCTCATTTTCTCGTTACTGGATGTTATCAGTGGACGTAAAGGCTGAAATTTGACTCGCACTTTGATGAAGTTGGATGTCTCTTCACCGAGATGCCACTGGGAACGCTACTGGGTACTATGATTTTTTCTTCTTAATCTAGATAAATTCAAACTCTACTGAGTTTGGTCATTTATATCATTTATATAATCAGTGACGGATTTTGTCACGTATTAACGGGGAGAGGGGGCTATCGTGATCATTTTAAAAAAAAATTGGGGGACGATAATACATAAATTTTCAATTTTATAATAATAACAATAGCATTATTATTATTATTATATATATATATATATATATATATATATATATATATACTATCGTTCAAAAATTTAGGATGGACCGTTGTCCCTTCTAGTCCATTAATAAACCCGTCACTTTATACAATCATTCTAATAAGTTATAGAGAAGAAAAGCTGAAATTATTATTATTAATTCTTATTAATCCATCAATTATACTCACTTCTCTTCTGGTGAGAATGACAAGAAGATAATAAGAGTAACTAGCTTTATCCCCGCCCAATTGTGTGGGACAACATACTTATTTTTTACATATTTTTTATATAATTTATTTAAATAGAATTAGCACGCGTGCGAATTAACGCGCGCGTTTCAACAAAGTTAATCTAATCATGACATATTTGCAAATATCTTGATGTCAATTAATGCATAACGTTCATGATATTAGTTTATCACGAATATTATTTTCTGATATAATTTGTTTAAATAGCAATTGTGCGGGTGCATTCAAACTCGATTAATATAATCATGACATAGTCGCAAATATATTTGATGTCAATAGATGTATTAATAAGGGTTCATTAAAGAATCTCAACGTGTCAGATGGATACAACGGACACATGACAAATTTCTATGAAATTTTGCATAAATTTGATATTACAAAATTTCATACATACCCGTGCGAAATGAGCAAATAATAAAAAAAATGAAAAGCAAACAAAGGACCAAAATCGAAAAAGGGAACAAATTTTTATCAAAAAAGGATAAAAATTGAAAAACGAAATAATAATGGGTTAAAAAGCAAATTTATTCCCCTCCACGTGTCAGCACCTCGTGGAGGGGGTAAAATTATATTAACTACTATATATATAATACGAGTCGAGGAAAATTTCAGCTCAACCAATTTGGGTTGACTTGTTTTAGTTTTGCCTAATTGTGCTTGTTAAATTGTTTTTTTTTTGTATTTGCAGGTTATAAGGTCTTATTGATTAGAGATTTCGTAAAGCAAACATAACTTGCAATGTGCTTTCTCGTTGGCAGCCTGATTAATCCAAAAAACAGTTATCCCGGCCATCCTTCGCCACGTTGTTCGGACGGAAAAACATGATCCTTTGTCATGTCTTGTAAATTATATTTAACTGTTTTTTATACGTGCATTCACGTTGCTTGTACACGTTCGATATAAGGACTTATTAGTTCTCGTTGGTAGCCTGATTAATCCAAAAAATTTAAAAACTTGAAAATTTTGAAGTTCGAAAAAATTCTTTGTTTTTAGGAGGGGTTCCTAGGCACAGTCATTTTAACATTGAATTATTATATATGACAAAATTAGATCATTAATTAATTATTGATTTTTTATAATCATATTTTCTTTGTAATCATGTAAGTGACTATTATTTTACACTATATCTTAATCATTTTAGAAAGTCGCATTGTCATACGTTAATGACGTGAACTATTATTTTTGGTTAGGTTCATGTTAAATTATTTTTTGAAAAAATTATAAATATAAAAAATCATATAATGGTAAGTTCATTATATTTGTGTTTTTAATAAAATAAATTTAATATTTTGTAATTAATAAAAAATAATAGTTTATCAATCTAAATAACTTCTTAAACTTATAAACACATATAACATATTAAATAGTATTGTTATTTATAAAAATATAATCTTACAAAAATCATATGATATAAAATAATTTATATTTATGTTTGTGCTAATTATTTAATTTTTATATTATTTATTAAATTACTTTCATGATTAAGTTTAATTTTCCTTGCATTTTGAATCAATAAAAATACATTAGTACTATATAATTAATGACGTGTTACAACATATATTGTATGATTCACAATTTGTATATTTGATGTTGCGTGAAATATTGTGCAACAGTGATATAATATTGAAATTATTTCATATTTAACCAACTTATAAAACAAAATTCCAAAAATAACCAAGTTTTGAAAATATTTCTGAAAATGTATTTTGCGCTGAATGGTTCAGCGCTTTTTGTAAAAGGCGAGGTACGGTTCCACGCCTCTGATTATTTCCCATTAATTACATCGTTTGTTGGTTAATTAGTAATTAGAGAAAGGCGTGGTATGGTTCAGCGCCTGGCGCTCTATGGTTCTGCGCCTATTCACAGCCTCTTTTGCTCCTTTTTTTTTCCCTCTTCTCTCTTCTTTTTTCCCTTCTTCTCTCATCTTTTTTGGGAAATTTTCAAAAAACCCCCTATGTTTTTTGGATATTCTAAAAAAACCCCTATCTTTTTGGAAACTCCAAAAAAAACCCTCTACCAAACTTTTATTTTCAAATACCTCCCTATGGGATTAAAATTAACTATGGATGGTGTTAAATATTTCTTTATGACCAAAATACCCTTCTTTTTACATATTTTGTAATTAAAATAATGTTTTTGTTATTTGTATTAATTTTAAAAAAGTTCTAATTTTTGTTTTAGCTTATAATAATTTGTAAAAAATAATTATCATATGTTATATTTATATAATTTTAATATTTCATACATTATATATATTTGACTTTCATATTTTTTTTTTACTTAAAAAATAACATAAAGATAGTTTTTCATGAATAATAAATGGAATATTAAAATTACACAAACACAACATTTAATAATTTTATTTTTGTGAAATCATTACATGTTAAAAATTATTTATGAATTTTCTTAAAACTAATAAAATTAATGAAAAATATACATATGAAAATAGAAAGGTATTTTGGTTCAAAAAGATAGGGAGTTTTTTAGAATATCCAAAAAAGATAGGGGGTTTTTTGAAAATTTCCGTTCTTTTTTTCTCCAAATCCCTTTTCTGAAAAGTAAAAAATTGACAAGACCTTACACTATCACAAAAAACCAAAAACGAATAAATTCTCTTTAACTTTTTCAGAAATTGTTTCTTGTCTTTATTATAAAGGAATATATTCGATTTTACTTTTTTCAGTTCTATTAATATCTTCCTCTTCTTCTCATTTTTTCAAAAAATCATGTTTCTCTTCTTCTCATTTATTCATTAATGGCTTCTTCATCTTCCACTCCTGTTAAAAAAGAATGGTGGGATATTGAGTTGAAGGAGACGTTTTTTGATAAAAGACATGTATTATCTCCTCCGGTTCATCACAAAGATAAATCCGTTATTGAGTGTCATATGTATGATATTCGCTATTTGGGAAAAAAAACGCGATGAATCGTTATTCATACATCATGACATGTACATTCTTTTAGCCCAAAATAACGAAGGATGGCTTAATTGGGATAGCGGATGGTGCCCGAAAGCACGAGTTAGAGTTTTTGATGAATTTCGTGTAAGTTATTTCTAATATAATTTTTGACCTTTAAAAAAATTATTATTTTGCTTATGTGTGTGTTTTCGTCAATTAGAAACGTTACAAGTGGCCACTGGAGGTTGAAAATCTGGATCAAATCGAAATTTTTTGGGAATATTGTACCATACGCTGGGAAAGAATTGTAAATGAAATGTACGACTTCATGTATAAGGAATGCACTTTGGGTGATTTATATATCGATTTATGGTATCAAAGAGGAGTTAAGCCGGAAAGGAAGATTATGCATGCACATACAAATCACAACGCGTTCATGCAGATGGTATCCAAATGGCTATATATCAAACCTGCGTACATACCAAGGAGACAATTTGGTGATGTGCATAAAAACATAGTGAAGAGATATATCGATGTTCAAGGAAATGTAGTAACAACTTTTTTTTACTATCCAAGGAATTAATTAGATATATGTACTATTTTAGTAGTAGTAATGTATTTCCTATTTTTAATTTCATGTAGTAGTAATGTATTTCCTATTTGTAATTTCATGTAGTACTAATGTATTTCCTATCTTAGAAGTAATGACAATCATCTAAATATAACCATAGCAATATAACAATCACAACACAATCACAATCATCATACGGAGTCAGATCGAAATAGTCTTAATATCACAATCACAATCACAATATAACAATCACAACACGATAACAATAATCTAAATATCATCTCTCGGTGCATTTTGTGTCGGATCGAAATAATCTGGATGACCACCATACGAAGTACTGCCACCACCATACGAAGTACCGCCACGACCATATGAAGTACCATACTCATTTATCCACGCCCCGCCTTGACTGGATTCATGAATCACGTAATCTATATCAATTTCTGGAACACTATTTTCACTACTACCATCGTCTTCCTCCATTTCTTCTTCTTCTTCCTCCTCCTCCATATCTTCCTCGAATTCTACGTGCCTCTCTGAGGGTAATAGTAGACATCATCATGCTTAAACTTGAATCATAGCAAAATGTTCGGATGACCCGGGATGACCCGAATAATTAGCTCTTTGTTCAACAAACAATTGATTGTAACCTCCGGTAATAGTAGACATCATCATGCTTAAACTTGAATCACCATTAATTTCAACAATATCCCAAAGCCCTGATTGAAATAGCCAATTCGTTTTCAGTATTATATCATACATTTCTGTATTTATTCCAGTGCAATTACGAACCAAATTTATCAAATCCGTAAAATTACTTCCGTTTGGTAAAATCACTAACGTACTTCTGCCTCCTTCATAACGGGGTATATTTCCATTCCTAACAATCCATAAAGACGCCCCTTCCATGCTTGCACTACAAGTTGTTCTTGTGTCAAATTTATTTTCAATTCTTAATTTTTCAAATTATTTTCAATTCTTGTGTCAAACTTATTTTCCATGCTTGCAATTTAAACCCTAACTTCATTCCTATTCTAACCCTAATTTAAATGTCATTTTTGCAATTTAAACCCTAACTTAATTCCTAATTTTATTACACTCAAATATTTTTTGAATTTCAATGGCATTTTCGTAATTTCACACAAAAACTTTCTGCAATTTGAATAAAACCCTAACTTTACAATTTAAACCCTAACTTCTTTGTAAATCTAACTCAAATGAATTTTTTGCAGTTTAAACCCTACCTCTAACGTTTAGCAAATATCTAAATCTTATGTAATGAAATCCTAACTTTTAGCAAATATCTAGCACAAATATAACTAAAATAATGTAAGTAAAATAATTGAATATAAAAAAAATGTACCTTGATATTAAAAGTGAACAAACTTCAAATCTGGTCCGAATCTGAAGTTTTCAATTCTCTAAATCAAAATCTGTCATTTTAAACAAAAAATTCATATATCAAAATCTGCCTAAGCTCAAATATTAAATATAAATAAGAAAAAATAACAACACATACCTTAAAATACGTTTTGTTCACCAAAACTTCACCAAAACTTCAACAAGAAGAGAGGATCCGAGGAGAAGAAAGAAAGAAGAAGAAAGATAAGGAAAAGAGAGAAGGAAGAAAGGGAGAAGGAAGAAAAAGAGGAAGAGAAGAGAAAGAAAAGAAGGAGCAGCGACGCTATTAGGGTTACAGAGGAAAGGCGCTGAACCATTCCCCGCCAGGCGTTAAACCATTCCGTGCCTTGTATACGTGGCAACTCCTGGAAGAAAGGCGCTGAACCATTCCGCGCCTGGCGGTGTATCATTACTCGTCTTTAATTAGTTCATAACTAATCGCCACAACCCACCAATCAACACGTAATTACCACTAATCAAAACGTAATTAAGGAAGGCGCCGAACCATACCTCGCTTTTTACAAAAGGCGCTGAACCATTCAGCGCAAAATACATTTTCAGAAATATTTTCAAAACTTGGTTATTTTTAGAATTTCGTTTTATAACTTGGTTATTTTCAAAAATCTACCTATAATATTTGTTGTTATGTTTTTTCGTAAATTGTGTTATACCTCATATATTATTATATAATGATACTAATACAAGTGTTATTATTTGTTTAAAAAAATTCGATTTGTTGTTATTCTAAAACATATACATAATCATAGATAAATCAGTTCAAATAATTTTATTATGAATTGATATTATAAATATTATCATACAAATATATACTTTATATTACAATAAAAAAAACATAATTAACATACTCGCCACGTAGCACGAGTATTCTCCTAATGTTTGGTCAAATTCAAATTGTGTTATTTTTGGTGTTCATTGTACAAATTTTTGCTTCGGTGTTTATTTAATAATTGAAGTTGTGCAAATTTCTGCTTCTCTCTTTATTCAATAGTATGTGTTTCTTAAATTGTACTTGAAAGAAATTTGACTTGCATAGTTCTTATCAATATATGCTCGCAAATTATTTGGTAGCAGCCGAGATTAAATAACAACATCAATGATAAAAAACAAAGTTCATTTTTAGTTTCTAAATTATTGTTACATGTTGAATGTGCTTCTTGAACTTTAATTTTATTCAATCAATTTCATAAAATGTCAAATTTTTTTCAATTGATCTTTTTTATCCTTTAAATGATAATTATATAGTTAATCGATAACGTGACATTGCCAATATATCAATTTTTTTTACTGTCATGTCATATTTGGTCTGCATGTTTAGATTGCTTTGATATTTTAAAATTTAGATTGTTTTGATCTTTTAAATTTGGATTTTTTGGATAAAAAAATTATTAGATTAGGATCAAATCCTTCTCATCGTCAACTTCGTGGCCGTTTGACATGAGAGATTTTGATTTTCTTGCACTAATACGATTAATTAATATGTACAAACTAACATAATATTTTTCCATCTATTATTTAATTTTATTGCACATCAAATAATAATTTTTATTTTTCATTACATGTCATTCGAGCATATCAAATAATCCACGTGAGAATTGCATATCCTTCTAAATCCTTCCATCATATCACTTTCTCGGGATTTCGGTTTCTCAAATCCTTCTCTTGCCGTATTAAGATATTTTTCTCGCTTTCCCTCCTTTCTCTTTTGTTGTTTTCTCTCTTATTTTGACAGGATTTTTGTTTTGGATGTGATATATATTTTTGAATGAAACGGGTTTAGATGACATGGCACACCAAATGAAGCCATGTCAGATTCGGTGAAGAAAGCGGAGAAAATAGGTATGGTTCCTAATCCTATAATTACTGTTTCCTTTGAAGTCCTTTACCTCTGTTGATGTCCTAACCCTAGTTACGAGAGAAGAAACTGCTGTAGCGATTCAGATCTGATCAATGTCGAAATCGAATGCACCTTCTGCGATGGAGATCGATGAGGATAATAAGCAGATCAACCCCAAGTTCTCCATTAATGGTGAGATTTGATTTAGGATTGAGGATGCTATAAGCTTTTCTTGCTAACGCTCGTTTAGTACTGAATACTGTTCTTTTACTTTTTCTTGCGAATCTGAATCATGACATCAATTTGTACTCGAAATTTCTGAGATCACTGATATGACTTCGATTGAAATTTGGCAGTTCTGAAACTTCTGAAGTCAGCTCAAATGGAGCATGGATTGAGACGTAGCGATTACACAGTATACAGGTACTTCTTAATCCATAAGTAACAAAATTCCTTCAATCTTTCATAAACTCAATCGTTTTCCCTAAATTCAATCACTCCCCAGGCGGTACTGCACTGCAAGATTGCGAAGATTATACAAATCTCTCAAATTCAAGCATGGCCGTGGCAAATACACTCGCAGATCCATAACCGAGTCCACCATTACTGACGTTAGGCATTTGCATATGGTTCTATACATGGCTGAGAGAGCATGGGGCCACGCAATGGAGAAGAGACAATTACCAGATGGTCCAAATGGAAAACAAAGGATTTATTTACTCGGTAGACTCAGAAAAGCTGTGAGATGGGCCACTCTTTTCGCCCAATTGTGCTCTCTCAAAGGAGATTCTAGAACCTCACTAGAAGCCGAAGCCTATTCGTCTTATATGAAAGGAACTCTATTCTTCGAGCAAGATAAAAATTGGGAAGCCGCATTAGTTAACTTCAAAAATGCAAGGTAACATGCATAATCATATTATCTCCTTTTCATTTGGTTTATATTATATTTTTTTGACTTTTTTGGTATTTAAGGGCTGTGTACGAAGAGTTAGGGAAATACGGGACGATAGAGAATCAAGTATTGTGTAGAGAGAGAGTGGATGAATTGGAACCGAGCATTAGATATTGTTTGCATAAAGTTGGAGAATCGAATTTCCAAACTTCTGAGCTTCTTGATATTGGCAAAATGGAAGGACCTGCTTTAGATCTCTTCCAATCCAAACTAGAGGCATGTCATCATAAAAATTTGCAAACAAGACCCTATATTGTCTTTATTTGCATAGTTAAGACTATGATGTGATTTTAATTATGTAATATATAATATTTCAGGCAGTCATGGCGGAGGCGAGAGAACAGCAAGCAGCAACAATGACAGAGTTTAATTGGCTTGGACATAGGTTTCCTATTAACAATGCAAAAACACGAGTCTCTATCCTAAAAGGTATATTTAACATTAAAATGGTATATTCTTTTATTTTTCTTATTATTTTTATAAATTTGGTTACAGCTCAGGAGATGGAGAAAGATTTGAACAATCCATCTCTTTCATCTGAGAAAAAACTCGTAATGTTCGATAAAATTTTCTCGGCCTATCACGATGCTCGCTCATGCATTCGAAGTGACTTGGTAAACTCGTATTTTTAATTCATTACTTACTAATAATAAAAATGTCATATTTACCCTTTCAGAACTTACAAAACATAAAAATATCCAAGTTACAAATCTAGTTAGATTATTCATTATTAAAATATGTAAGATTTTTGAGAGGGTAAATATGTTTTGGATTTTTAGAAGGGTAAAATAGTAAATATGTAAATCCTCTTATTATTATTATTATTTTCAAAAAATTAGGGTAAAGCAGGAAATGCAGAGAACATGAGAGACGAATTGAACGGATTAGACAAAGCCGTGAGTGCAGTATTAGGGCAAAGAACTTTAGAGAGAAACCAATTGTTAGTTACCGTTGCGAAAAGTAAATTCGCAAAAAGCAGAGATGAAAAAGGCACCAAACCTGAAGAACTCGTTCGCTTATTCGATCTTTTAATACAGGTATAAATAAATTAATTAATTAAAATTTGTGAGTCGTTTATTTTAATTACGGATTGAATAATGTTGGTTTATTGACAGAACACAACGGATTTATCGGACTTGGTTAGTTCGGCAAGGGACAGAACGAACGAAGAAATTTCTTTTGCCGAAGATTGTGCTCTCAAAGGCTTCGCGTTCCGTGCTGAGAGGTTAATTTCTATTTCATTCGTTTGATATTTTAAATGTTTTTTATATTCTTATTAAATTTAATGTATTTATTTATGATGTTTGGTTTTAGGTGTTTTTATTTGGCAAAGTCATATAGCTCGGCTGGAAAAAGAACCGAGGCATATTCGCTGTTTTGCCATGCTCGTTCTCTTGCTGACTCAGCACTTCAGAAACTTCACTTGATTACCAATCCTGACAAGGTAATTTCACTTTTTATTTATTTATTTTTTCTAGTTTTTATTAATCGTGTTATTATTATTATTACAGGATTTACTGGAAGGAATGAAAGCTCTCTCTGAAAGCTGTAGAGCACATGCTTGTATAGAACACGCAACAGGCATTATGGAGGAAGAGAAAATTCCTGAAAATCTCTCTAAACACGTCTCTACCATTTCCCTCAACGACAACAAAAAGAAGGTATTCTAGTATTTATTCTTTTATTATTTTTTAAATATTACGAGCCTAAAAGAGCTCTTTGTGTTATTTTAGGAGGAGAAATATCTGTTGGATATGCTGGATGAGTACGAATCGGCATTGGGAGAGCCAGGTGTGAAAACGGCACCTAGAATCGTGAAATTCCCACCTGCGTACCAGTCGGTTGCGTGCAATCCGATTGTACTGGACATTGCGTACAATTCCATCGAGTTCCCGTCGTTGGAGAACAGGATGAAGAAGGATAAGAAGGGTCTTTTCAGCCGCATTTGGGGATGAATTAACAAAGTTGGAATTTTTTTATCTTTTATTTTGCATTAGAACTTTGTTATTTTTTGTTTTTGTTTTTAATTTGTTGTTGTGAAAGGGTAGGCTTGTTATGGTGGTTATGAAATCAAATTTTGGAGAAATAATCTTGATTACTTTGAACTGTTTTTCGTATTCATAATTAAAGAGATTATAGTTCATTGCTGGTTTTTGCATTTGTTTTCTTGTTTTAGAAACATCCAAGGCTTAGAAGTTGGATTTAGGTTTAGGGTTAAAATAAATTCAATATTAATCAACATTGGAACATTGTTAGATTTTTGTTTTTGTTTTAATAATTATTGCCGTGAAAGAAAGGCGAGGCTCGTTGTTTTTTAGTTCAAATTTTGGAGATATAATCTTGGTAACTTTGAAATGTTTTTCATATTCATAACAAATAGATTACTTCGTTAATATTGTGATTGTATTCTTTACTTTACATCGTCCACAACATCCGGGAATTCCGAATCTCAGACTTGATAAAACTGGGAACAAGGCACCCTCTTTATCAAAAACCAAGAAATTCATTCCAGTTCCCAGTTTCAAGCACAAACTAAAGTTAGAAGGGAAAATATAGGGGCTTCTAAATCTACTTTATAACGTAAACAAAAATGTTTAATTGTATTGATTATTATCATTAATTAAATAAATTAACAGATTAATTGAATTGACGTGTCAATTAACATGTACTAATATTAAAATGTTGTCCACCTCATGAGTCCATGACATCAAAGGTATTGTGGTTGGGAGGAGGAGACACAGTATATTTTCCCTTCTAAATTTTAAATGTAGGGTGAGTCATATGCTTCTAAAAAATTAGATTGATATCTTTTTTCTTAATGTCTCGATGTATTTTTTTGGTCACGTCGGTAATTCTATTTCAATTCATAGTAATATCTAATAAATAATAACACAATTTCAATTAATAATAATATTTAATAGACAATAACACAATTTCAATTTATAGCAATACTCAATACTCAATAAAAAATAATTATATTTCATTTTAAAATAACACACCTACGTGCTATTAGTTTTTTCTTCTCCAACTCCAAGTCTTATTTCTTTTTTCTCACTTTTATATTAACTTATAATTTAGGATACATTTTATATTTTTATTTATGTTAAAATTACAAAATAATCAAGACTTGAATTTTAAAAGTAATACTATATCATTACATTCTAGTATCCGTTTTAATACATAAATATGATCAATATCTGTATTCATATTGTATTCGTATCCGACAATATCCGAACTGTATCCATATTTGTTTAATATCCGAATCGAATACGGACACGGATCTGGTATGACAACTATCTGCGCCGTATATGAAGCGTTTTCACCCCCAAAAGAGAGGCTTTTTGTAACAGCAGAAATGCAGATTCCATCTCGTCCTCGAAATTTATCCTTATTTCAATATGCGTCGTGCTAGTAAAACTCAGTAAAGGAGCCCCCTCCTTAAACTGAATCTCCCCATTCACCATCGATCCTTGCATTTTCCTGCAAACCTCCAAGTTTTCTTCTTTTATGTTATTATTATTATTATTATTATTATTATTATCAATATGAACCAGGACAGTCCTAGTGTCTTCAAATTCTATGAGCCTGTAATAGTAACGACGAACTATTGCAGGGTCATCGTTGGAAATAACTTCGAGATTGGAGACCCTTAATTGAAGAATTGAAGACCACGCGTACCTCCATTCCCTCGACAAAATACTCGTTCGAACTGCCTCCTTTACTGGCAAGTAACTAAGCACTTTTCCTTTCAAATCTTCTGGTAGGTCGCTTATTATATCCAGTTTGGCCCCTCCAAATTTTTTGAACGGTAGTATACATATATGATTAATGATAAAATTGAAAATATATATACTACCGTCCTTTAATTTTTTTTTGAAATCTCTCATTGCAGTCTCCACTAGATTATCGGTCCCCCTAGACCAGCCACACTCGAACTCGAACAGCCCTGAAAGAGGAAGAGGACGAAACCAGCGGCGAGTATCGGAGCGACGTATCGCGAGATTAGATTTAATATTAATACTAGTTTTTTTCTTTCCTTGATTAAAAGCTGTTTAACTATCTAACTCTTAACCTAATCACTATCTATTTTGGGCTATTAACAGCTCATGTGAGAGTAACTAAGTTACAGATTTGAGTAATCTTCTGCTTAATCGAAGTCTCCATTAAATTATGTACTGGAGGACACCTCTCACGGTTGTTGAAATGGACAACTCCATTAATTTGCTTATCAATCCCCTCAAGCGAAACTGCGGAGGCCTTCGTACTAAGCTTGGAACGAAGAATCTCAAAACTAGAACAAGAAAGACCCTTGGTCATAATATTGGCAATTTGATCTAATGAGCATATGAATTTGATTTGAAGATGCTTGGTATTTACAAGCTCGCGCACAAAATAGAAATCTATCTCGATGTGTATTGTGCGTTCGTGAAATACCGAATTTGAAGCAAGAAATGTGGCCCCTAAAATTAATCGAAAGCCCTAACCTTGGGTCTCTTCATTCTGATATTTTTTGTGTTTAATTTTATTGTTGTTTTTATACATATAGTTCATGAATTATATTTTTCAGAATTTAAACAATAATTTAGACTTAACTGAAAAAATTAAATTCTCCACAAAGTTATATCTTTTAATAAATTTTATCTAGATTCAATAAAAGATTCAAAATCCCTAATTTCTGAGTCCTGACTAAAAAAACGAAAATGCAGTTATGAGAAATATTCTTACTTGATTTAGCTAAAATGTGGAAGGCTCCACTTAAAATCTTAAATGGCCCAAATTCCAGCTCAGATCAAGAAAACACTGGCCCAACGCCCAAGGTTATCTTTAGAAGGTATTCTAGTACTAATCATACAAAATAACTCTTTTACTATTTTTTTGAACAATAATTTAGAACTTTGTTATGTTTTTGTTTTTGTTTTTAATTGTTTGTTGAGGTGAAAGGCTAGAATTATTATGTTTGTTATAAAATCAAATTTTGGAGATATAATCTTGATTACTTTGAACTGTTTTTCGTATTCATAATTAAAGAGATTATTAGTTCATTGCTGGTTTTTGCATTTGTTTTCTCGTTTTAGAAACATCAAAGGCTTATTAGAAGTTAGATTTAAGGGTTTAGGGTTTTTGCATTTTCTTTATTTAATTTACATTAGAACATTGTTAGATTTTTATTTTTGTTTTAATTAATTATTTTTCTTTTTCGATATAATTAACCAATTGTTGCCGTGAAAGAAAGGCAAGAATGGCAAGGCTTGTCGTGTTACAGTTGAAATTTCGTAGAACTGGGAACGGAGCACCCTCGTTATCAAAAACCAAGAAACTAATTCCAGTTTACAGTTTCAAGCACAAACAAAGTGTCAGTATATATATATATGAAACAACAAGTAGGGGGAAAACAACAAATTACAAGTGTCAGCCTAGTTAATTAGAGCTAAGAGAGTGGTCTCCAGAGAGAGCGCTCCCGGTCCCACCAGAAGCGGCAGAGCCGGTCCCGGTCTGGGATGAGCTGGCCACCCCTCCTCCGAACCCACCTCTTGTTTTATGCATTTGTCTCAGTCTGAACACGTCTCTGGGCAACGCGCGGCTCTGCACCGTGCTCATCTCTTCTTCCTCTTGCCCTGTATTCTTGCGTTTCCCATTAACTCTAGACCCGTTTTGATTTGCGGGTTTAGCAAGCGGGATATTGCTCTGTAACAATATCGATAATACTATATCTATATCTGCCGTTGCTCCTGTTCAAAAATATTTTTTAAAAAATATTTTGTTCAAAAAAGAAAGAAAGAAAAATAAATAAATAAATATTAAATACCTTCGACCGGAGTCGGAGGTAATTTTGACATAAAAGCTAGTAAAGAAGGCGAGAGATATTTTAAAATCTCGTCTGTTTCTTTCGGTTTTCCATTGCCGCTATTGGAAATATTTTGACTCGACGAGATCGCCGAAAAGTCTTGGCCTGGGATAAAAAGAAAAAAATAATTAAATATTGAAGATTTAAAAAAAAAATTATATATTTTTTTTTTTACTTTTTGCTTGTCTGGGATCGTATACGACCATTCTAGAAACATCTGGAAGAATGGGATTAGCAGATGAAGATAACAAATCTTGATTTGCGGAAGCACCTAAAATATCAAATGAATTCATTTATTATCATCACAAAAGAGAACAAGATTTTTTTTTTTGTGATCAAATTTGATTACCTAAACCATTTTGAATATTCGGATTGTCTGGTTTCTTGTTACTGCTTTTAGCAAGCCACTGATGAAGATAATTTAATGGGAATTTATATCAGATAAAATATTCAAAAAATGAGAATTCAGAAAATGTGGGAATTAATAAAACAAAAAACCTGTTGTCTCGAGAGGTGATCTAAATCTTTGGATGAACATGGCAACAGATCCTTGAAGCTATATCTCGAAACTACGTCGTACAAGTTGCTCTCCAGTGCCGACGAAGTACTTTCCTCTCCAGTTCTAGATAAGGCCTCCTTTCTTCTCTGTTCAACCTGTTCAAAGGTAAACGAATGTATATTTAATATTCGTCTAGAGAGAGAAGGAGAGAGAGATGTACCTTCAACATGCTCGAAAGATCGCCATAAGTTTGTTCAAACTGAACGAAGCGTTTCCAAACCTGCACGAAGAAAGATTTAAATTTCATTTTTATTTAACCAAAAGAAAAAATGCTAATAATTTTAATTAAAATAAAATAAAAAAATCAAAATCGTACCTCAACAGATTCTTCGGGAGGAAGTGAACTCAAAGCCCGCTCAAACAATGCTCTCACATTCCTATCATCGTTTAATCGGCACAGAAAATCTGCATATCTACAATTTTCAAAATTTAAATTTCAAATTTAAGAAAAAATTCAAAATCATATTGAAAATAACTTGAGACTTACTCGAGTATGTAACCAGGTTCGTTCATGAATCTTTTCATGCCAGCCTCGAAAACACTCTGAGCCACCTATAGAATAAAAACACGGAAGGGTAAAGATGTAATTCTAAACTTTGAAAGGGTATAAATGTAATTTTGTGATAAAACAAAAACCTTGGGATCTTTATCAAGGCAAAATACCATCATTGCATAAGAAACGAATATATGATATGTACAACTTGGAGAATTTCTTGCATCCAAAAAGTACCTTCTTGCCGATTCTACCCCTTCAGTTCTCCTTAAGAACCTAATAAACTAAAAAAACATAACAATATTCATAATTATTGTAAGATATTTAGATAATAAACATTAGAAGAATAATTTAATTAAAAAAAGAGAAGATAATTTACTTGAATGTGAGCTACAGAGTTTGTGCCATGTTCATCCGAAACGAGGCTTTCGTATATTACTTTCGCAGCCTGCGTTAATTCAATATTAGTTTTCATTTTTTTTCTTTCAATTTTTCTTTTATTTTTTATTTAATTTTCTCATGTCAGACCTGAATTGCTCCTCTTGACTCTTCAAGTTCAGCAAAAGCATACTTTAACAATTTCGAATCTACAAACAAGCACAAACGATAAAATTTAAAATTCAAATAACAAAAAACACATAATTTGAAAACATTTGAAAATTCAAATGACTTACCAGGAAGGGCTTTCAAAGCCCGCTGAAATATTTTAATGGCGGAGTCAGCAGAGCCATTCTTGGCATGCCACATGGCATAATCATACCACACATCTGGATGGTGGTACAAATACATGAGACACTGCGACAAATACGAACAAAATAATTAGAAATAATTGTTCTACAAAAATATTAATCAATTAGTAATTACTACATAAATATTCAGTTTAGTACCTGTTCATACGTGAAATTAACACGTCTACTTGCATTAGCTGCATCAATCCTCTGTGGATTCCCTCTAAAAAAAAATATAAAAAAAATGTCAAAATTTCAAGCCTCCAAAAACATGAGAAATATCACAAATACCCCTCCTCTCCAATTTTTTTGAGAATTAGAAACATACTTTTCGAAAGGGTATAAACGATATTTTAGAGAATTAGAAACGTACTTTTCGAAGGCCAAGAGTCTTTTCCACGCAATACACTGGCCCTCCTCCTTGGCCGAACCAGTAGGAGGAATAGCAAGAATATTCCAATCGATTTCATCGATCAATTTCTTTCTCTCTCTATAAACCGCTTTTGCACTGTTGAACTTTGGCTGATAATCTGACAACAGCCCTTTCGCCTTTTTATAAGCAAAATTGAAAATATCAATTATACCCTTATATGCAAAATCTCAAAATGTGGTAATTAATTTACCAGGGGCCGGCTAACAGAGTTTTCGAAGAGTTCGTAATCACGCCAAAGTTGGTCCAATTGATGAGTCGGAATCAGAATCGCTTGTTGGTACGCTTTTCGTACAGCTGTCATCGTCTGCGTCTCGTCATGACCTGGCATCATTTTCAAAAACGCGATGTATTCCAACCACACCGGTCCAGATCCAATGTCGCTACCTGAGAAATATTTTACGGGGGAATTTTACGTATTTACCCTTCCAGAAATGAAAATAGGTGTATACATACCTACGTAGCTAAGCATGAAATCAAAAGCCTTTTTGGTTTCTTCGAGTCCTTGTGGTCCCTTGATTTCGTTTACTCTTCTTATGAATTGTATATAACTACGCCTAAAATATAGAATTAATAATAAAATTATTATTATTATTATTAAGGATGAAGGAGATAAGAAAGAATTACCAGAGATTCATGTGAAGGCAATTCAACAAACACCTGCTGAAAATCTGCTTTACTGCCACGTCGTTGTTTGCTGCCATGTACGCCTCCACATATTGCTTCCAAAATTTCGCCTAAATTTCAAAAATCGAATTTGAAATTAGAAGTTTGAAGAATCGAAATCTGAAAAAAGGTTTTGAACTTACTGAAGTAGGGAAGGTAGCGAGGAGCTTCTCGTATATTGGTGCCGAATCAGACAGAGGGAGAAGCTAAATAAGAATTATACAACAAATTAATTCGCAGGGTAATTATGCAAAAATGATAAAACGAAATCGTGTTACCTGTGCTTCATTAGCCAGAAGCTCGGCCGTGTCTATATTATATATGTTTGTGTTTGAAGCATCATCAGCTTTCTATTCAATGAATCGAGCAATAATTAGATAAAAAATCGAACAAAGAATTCTACAATTTCAAGCGCAAAGCAACGTTAGGAAATGATAAACTACCTTCGATTCGTCGCCCATAGTTTCTGGCTTGATCACCCTCAGAAGAGAGCCGGCGGAGGGACTACGGAGAGAGAGAAGAGCGAGATGAATTAGTAGGGAGAGAGAGCCGGCGCCGGCGGAGGGATTACGGAGAGAGAGAATAGAGAGAGGGATCGGGGAGAGAGAGAGAGGGAGTCGGCGGAGGGATTACTTTGGGGAGCAAACGGGGCGGGTAAAATCGGTACCCGCAGATACCCGACCCGAACGGGACGGATGGATAATATCCGAAGAAAATCTCACGCTATATATATATATATATATATATATATATATATATTATTTATTTATTTTTTATTTTTTTTTTGCATAAAATCCCTTAGGCACTATTACATCTTAGGATTTCCTTCTAAAGATTGTGTATCAACCAATACACTCGTTAAATTATATAATCATTAGGTAATGAATCCCCCTCTATCTCGACTTGAGACATTCTCGCGTATTTTGCCAATTTATCTGCTTCGGTGTTCGCCCTTCGAGATATTAGGTAGAAACGCTACCCTCCTTTGGATCTCGCCATTGATTTACATTTCATTGATTTACATTTCACGCTATATGAATTTTGCATAACTTGCATAACTGTTGCGAAAATAAAATTAGCATGTTGGTCACGCCATATGAATTGCATAACTCAACTGTTATGCATGACTTTGCTCCTAATAAATATGAGAGGTTTGATAAGTTTTCTCCAACATGGAGACGTATTCCTTGTGTTTGTGTTTCATTTTAAGATATGGGAGAAAACTATTATCACGTTAATTTACATAAAAGAAAAAAAAATCTATGAACAAATAAAATTTGGTATTACATGGAATAGACAAAAACCTTTGATAATTTGAGAAATAACATCCTCAATTTTTCAAAAACCGAGAATTTCTGAAATTTAATTTTTTTGATATTTCATTCTATAAAGTACCATTGTATGTGTCCAACGTTTATATTATTAATAAAAAAAACACTATATTTCATTATTAAATTTTAGAAAATCATATTTTCTTTAAAAATAAATGTGTATCTATTAAAAATATTAATATTTGATAAAATGATATATTTAATAGTATTTTATTTTGCAAATAAAAAACATTATGGTTTAAAATCACAAATGATTTAAAATATAATTTATTTTTGCAAATATTTTCAAAAATGATAAAAATAATAAAAATTATTTTAAAATAATAATTATATTTGAGAAAACTATGACCTATTGTAAATATATATATAAATGTAATATGATTTTTTAAATTAACAGAATGAGAATATAATCTTATACTTAAATGTAATAATTTATTGTACAAAATATTTTTGAAAATATGATTTTTATTTGCCAAATAAAATACTATTAGATATGGCATTTTATAAAATATGAATATTTTTAACACGCACACATTTATTTTTAAAGAAAATATGATTTTCTAAAATTTCATAACATATGTATGTATTTGGTCATGTCAGTAATTCTATTTCAGTTCACAATAATTCCAAATGTCTGGATATGTTTATTTGGTCATAATTCTATTTCAATTCTATTTCAATTCACAATAATTCTAATTGTCTGGATATATTTATTTGGTCATAATTCTATTTCAATTCACAATAATACCTAATAAATAATGACACAATTACAATTCATAATAATATCTAATAAACAATAACTCAATTTCAATTCATAACAATACTCAATAAAAATAACTATATTTCATTTTTGGACAACACATCTACATACTATTAATTTTTCCTTCTCAAATTTATTTCTTTCTTCCTCTCATTTTTATATTAATTTATAATTTAGTATACATTTTTATATGCTTATTTATTTTAAAATTGCAAAATAATCTAAACTTGAGTTTTAAAAATAATATTATATCATTACACCTTAATATCAGTTTTCATATATGAATATATCCGGATCCGGGTAATTTTGAATTCGGGTCCTCATCCAGAAAAAATATGAATATGAATCTTGTACGACCATTATCCGAATTGTATCTCAACCGTCGACACCCCACGATAAGAGGCTTCTTGTAACACTGCTAGTAGAATTGCAGATACAATCTCGTCCTCGAAATCCATCCTTATTTTAATTTCGATACTCGTTTTGTTAGTAAAACTCAGTAAAGGAGTCTCCTCCTTAAACTCAATCTCCTCGTTCACCATTGATCCTTGTATTTTGTTGCGAACCACCAAGTTTTCTTCTTGCATTTTATTATTATCGATATAAACCAGGACACTCGTAGTGTCTACGAATTCTATGAGCCTGTAATGGCAATGACGAACTATCGCAGGGTCATCGTTGGAAATAACTTCGACATTGCAGATCCTTAATTGAGGAATCGAAGCCCACGCGTACCTCCATTCCCTCGACAAAATACTCGTTCGAATTGCCTCCTTTATTGGCAAGTAACTAAGCACTTTTTCTTTCACACCACGTGGCAGGTCGCTTATCATGTCCATTTACATCAAATATCAAATATCCTGCCAGCAATAAAAACATAAAACAAATTGTTACCAGATTATTATATTTTTTAAATTTTATAGGACAAATATTCTCAAATATTGTATGAACTTATAAATATTTTATGAAATCAATAGAAGTAGGAATTAAGAGCCTACTCTATTTTATTCAAAAAAAATTGTTACCAGATTGCAGAAAATTGAAATTCTTAGCAGAAAATACGATAAAATTGGGGAGCCCGAAAAAAAATTGGATGAATAATACTATAGTAATCTAAAGAACATGAATTGGATTAATAATTGATCTAGTTCCAGAAGCGATTCAGAAATATTATGTGAAATATTAAAATAACTATTATCAATAAACAGCGCATTACCAATGTATCTTCGCACTGAAATCTCGTCAGATAAGAAGCAGAAGGAGCGACGTATTGCGAGATTAGATTTAATATTGTATTCTTTCTTTCCTTGATTAAAAGCTTTTTTAACATTTACAATTCTTTATATAGACATGAATAACTATCTAACTAACGTCTCATGTGAGAGTAACTAATTTACAGATTAGAGTAACCTTCGTGCTTAATCAAAGTCTCCATTAAATTATGTACTGGACACCTCTCATGCTTCTGGAAATGGAAGGCCTCCAGTTAAAATCTTAAAAAGGCCCAATTCTAGTTCGGATCAAGAAAAGACTGGCCCAAGGTTAGCTTAATCTAAATTAAAGAAGAAAAGACAGAAAGATAATTACCCGAATTTATATTAACCAGTCTAACTACTTCAAAAAAAATTGAATAATAATCATATAATAATACTTTTAACACATTCACAATTAAGAAGTAAAACAACATGTATCAATTAACTTCAGTGCCCTGTTCTTATCAAATTATGCTCTGTATCTTCTACATAATAGTCAACTTAATTTTGAAAAACCCAATTGGCCATTTTCTCCCCATTTTGTATAGAACTATAAAAAACATAACAAGTAATGGATAATTCAAGAATAAGGAAAGGGAGAGGAGAAGAAAAAAAAATGGAAAAAATATATATATATATATATGTAGTGGATAATCCATTATTAAGTGGAACATGTCAGAGAATAAACTGTAGGAATGAATGTTACTTGCTAATACATATATCACAATTCACAACACAGCTAAGCAAATAACCATTACAGACCTCACAAAGTCACATGATCAACCTTTATCCAGTTCCTCTCCATTTCATTAGAACTGGAAATGTACCTTCTGTAGAGAAAACAAGGATTGTCTGATAATTGGATGTGTTCATTCTGTAGAGAATGGAGAGGATTGTAAATGACACATGTTCATTATACTTAAAAACATGCAATTTGCTTGGGGGGTGCTGGTGCATGGTTAACTAAAACCTAATTCGTACCCACGTTCATGGTTGGTGGTACCGGTTCTTCTTTCCCCATGTTCATGGTTCAATCATTTCCATGGTACCAAATCCAGGTTTCACATCCTCTCCATTTTACATGCCTCCCCTGAGTACATGCATTAAGAAAAGGGCAAATTTCATATGTACCCCTACAAAACTCCACAATTTCACACACACCCCCGTAAAACGTAAAATATCATGAATACTCCTACAAAATTACTAAAATTTCACATATGTCCTTTTTGTTAGATTTCGATTAATTATTCCTTGAGATTACCGCTAATTGGTGCTTTTTCGATTTTTCCAACATAAATATTATTCCATATTTACATAGGGAGTAAAATCGTAAAAGCAAAAATTAGTGATAATAGCTAATCAAAATCTAACAAAAAGGACATCCATGAAATTTTAATAGTTTTGTAGGGGTATTCATGATATTTCTTTTTTTGCAGGGATATACGTGAAATTATGGGTTTTTTTTTTTGTAAGGGTACATATGAAATTTGGCCTTCAGCAGAAATGGACGTGTCCAGTTTAAAATGGAGAGGATTAGGATTAGTTAACAATTCGTGAGATCACGTGAGAGGTTATGCTTGAAAAGTTGCACCTAATCCATGTCCCTTCAGTACTCCATTAATTAGCTTGATAACTGGAAAAACAAAAGGTTGGTTATCTTATTATATTTCTCGTATGTTTGCTGTGTTTATTAGGTTAAACAAAATAATGTAGAAGCAGAATTTAATTAAAATAGCAGAGTTTAATTGAGAAATTAGTTATGTATGAATTATGATATTGTTAATTGTAAAATTTGAAACCTTATCAATTAATATGAGTGGTGAAATTTACTAATTAAACATGTCTCAATTATCCTCAACAGCTTAACAGAGACTAACAGCCCATGTGTGAGATAAAAAAAATAATTGTAAAATTAACTTTAATTAAATTGAAAACATGTCAGGGAATGATGGTAGGAATGTTGAGTTAAGGGAATCTTGAATTTGAATTTGAATTTGAAAAATAAAAATGGATAATGATTAGCCCTAATCCAGAGAAATTGCTCTGGCTTTGCATTCTTTGCACAAACAGCTAATTAATGCGAATTTTTGGGAGTAATTTGTTAAGAATTATTAGGGGAATCACATGAACCGTTGACTCCTGAATTTTAAGTATGAGATATTAATATTAATATTAATTTTATTTATACTGTAAAAATTAAGGAATAAAGTTGCTTTTTGGATAAGTTGGGTCAAGTAATAAAAAGTTCATTATGTTTCTTAAAAAGAGGAACTTTAAATTAGTAAACGCATATGACCACCTACTTTACTTTCAAAAGGCTGCCATTTTTTTTGTTATTTCTTTGTAATTATAAAATAAACAATTGGTATTAAAATAAAAATAGTTTATACAGTTTAAATTATTGTTTATTCTGAATATATATCGAGTTAAGTTAGCCAACGACCCACATTTGGGTTATAACTAATTAAGTGAATCAATAAATTATGAATTTGAATGATATTTGTAAATTTTGTTTATAATTCTACACTGTTACTAGTCATAAAGAGGTGAAATTAAACTTATACAAAGAACTCGATAAATTAGGGGTGTATTTCTAAAAGTGAAATGAAGCGTGGAGAGAAGGAGAGAAGGAGAGAAGTCCTCACATGGATTGTCTTGGGACAAATCATTTTTCTCAAAAGCAAACACCAAAAAGGTGTGTCAACTTTTATTCTTTTCTTTCCGTGAAGGGTACAAATGTAAAAATTAAAGGAATATGTTGGACGTACCTTCATCTTTCCCCCAAAGAGTCTCGATGACGACGTGAAAATAATTTAACACGTTAAAAATTAATACATTAATTTAAGATTTGACATCTTAACTAAATATTCAACCATAAATTAAGATAATCAAATCATAAATAAAATGTTAAAATATGTATTTATGTATTAACTTTTGATGTGTTAAATCATATTCACGTCATCAAAAAATTATGAGAGTACTAGGGGTTGTACATCACTACTCAAAATTAAATTACCACAAGTATTTGATTGTACTAAGTGAAATATTTTTATGTATAACCTTACTTTCCGATTAAATTTGCAAAAAAACATTGTGAAGGTTGCTGAATTTGCGGATCTAGCGTTTCAGTGAACTATATTGACGAAAAAAGAATATTTTCATCGACTGTTCTCGCAAAAATGATATTGACAAATATGCTAATAGATATTTTTTTTTTGATAATAAATGAAAATGCGCGGTGGTCACTGGTCATTCATCCATTTGTGCCAATGAAACTCGATCTCACAATTTCTTACGATATATGATTTTTTGTGTCTGATACTTATCCAATTGGTTATGGGCCCATTAACAGATGCTAATAGATATTCATAACTATATATTTGTTTAAAAAAAATTCACGGTGAATAATAATAATATAAGAAGGAGCATATAGAAACCATAACAAGAGATAATAAGTTCTCTCATACTAGAACCATCTCCACCGCTAAATTGTATTCATTAATATCAAATTTATTAACAATGATTTTAATAGCGTCAAATATTTTCAAAACGCAACAACGAATTTATTAAATAGCGTATGACGACGTAATAGCAATAATCACGTATAAATTACAGTTCAAAAATTATGGATCGTTTTTGTTGAGAACTATGGAAACAAAGGAACGCAATAATTTTCAAAAATCAAACATTCATCCCGACAATTACGGCCTCGAGAGCCGCTAAGAACGGGAGTATTCGGAGCAGTTACACGAACTAACGGATAGTTGAACTCCTTTATCTTTCTTTAGGCCTCTAAATTTGTAATCTCAATCTTTTAATTAATTACAAACTACATAAAGGCATAACCATTTTAATTCAAATAAAAAAGAATTACAAACCGCTATATTACAATATGAAATTACTTAAACAAATTGGAAAATAAAGACATGCAAATAATTAGTATAAAGGTATATAACAAGATCAACATCACATTAAATATTTAGAAATTGATAATTATGTATTAATAATTCATCGTGCTAATTAGTTGGGGTTGGGTAAATCTGGGAAAAACGAGGAAAGAGTAGATGGCCTCTTATATTATTGAATGGTGGAAACAACAATGAGTGCAGAATATAAAAAGGAAATTAAAAAAAAATTCCTAAATTTTTTAGATATTATAAAAAATTTCCTATCTTTTTTAAAACTTAAGAAAATCCCCTCCATCAATTTTTTTTTCAAATACCCCCTATAAGATAAAAACTAATCATCCATGATATTAAAAAAAATGACCAAATATTTTTCTATTTTCAAATGTAGTAATTAAAAATATTTTTGTTATTTTTTATTATTTTTATTCATTTTAAGAAAAATTCATAAATATTTTTTAACATGTAGTCATTTCCAAAAATTTTTTTTATTAAATGTTGTGTTTATATAATTTTAGTATTTCATTTATTATTCATGAAATACTAACATTAGATAATAATAAAATAAACAACAATAAATAAACACCTTGAAAATATATTCATAGAAAAATATTTGTTTAAACATTTAGTATTTTTATTTTCATTCTCCTTTTAAGTATTTTTAATAGTTTCATGATTTTAATTTTTAAATATTTGCAAGGTGTTCTTATAATATTGTTGTTCTTTTTGTTATTAGTTTATGTTAGTTTTTCGGAAAAGAATATATAAAAGTCAAATATATATAATGTATGAAATATTAAAATTATATAAATGTCATATAATAATTTATTTTTTTAAAATATTATTTGCTAAAAATATTAGGATTTTTTTATAATTAATAAAAAATAACAATTTCTGTAACTACTACATATGTAAATATAAGGGTATTTTGGTTAATTTTGTTTTTTAACACCATCCGTGGTTAATTTTAATTCATATATGAAGTATTTGAAAATAAAAATTTGATAGAGAATTTTTTTGGAGTTTCAAAAAAACTAGGTTTTTTTTTACAATATAAAAAAAAAATAGGATTATTTTTTTAAATTTTCCGAAATAAAAATAAGGGGAGTTCTATCATACACCCTTTCAAAAGGATATTTTGGGTATTTAGAAGGGTGTATCATAAATTTTACTTTTTATAGATATTTTTTCTTTTATGAACAATCCAAATTTCCTATTTAGCATATCATTTATTAATAAATATACTTGAAAAATTACTTTAAATACTCATTAATTCATAATTACTCAAAATACCCTTGAAAATGGGTGTATGATAAACAAAAAGGGTGTATGATAGAACTTCCCTAAAAATAAATATGAATACTAACAATTATTTTGGATTCAAGTAAAAGTGAGATGTTTTTGTTGAAATCGGATTCCTCCTAGCAATGACCCGCAATATAAATATGGAGTTACTAAGATAAAACTAACTATTTAAAAATGTGTTAATTTATAACACCGATTCCGTTCCAAAAAAATATTTTTAATTATCTTGTTAGATCTTAACCCAAATTCAATTATTTCAAATCCGAACCCTTTCATTTTCTGATTATGCCATTTCTTTATGCTATTTAGCATTGAAAAAATATTTTTAGTTATCTTGTTATATCTTAACCCAAATTCAATTATTTCAAATCCGAACCCTTTCATTTTCTGATTTTGCCATTTCTTTATGCTATTTAGCATTGAAAAAATATTTTTCGGTGCATCATCAATGTTAAGTTATTTCAGTCAGTATTAACAATTAATAAATATAGTTGGTAGAACAAAATTAAATTAAATTTGGACAACCTTGAGAGATCAAAAGCATTTCTTTTATCCTGAATCCTGAATGGTGTTTCACAACAAATAATAATATAGTTCACACTTTACAGATATTAAGTTGATTGGTATTGGTATCCCCACAGCCACAATACATGGTTGCATTGAACAAGACAAGAAAGTGACTCAAAGATTGAAATTAGTCTACATTATTGTCGGGACAAAATCTTGAATAAATCAATAAATCAGGTTTGTATCAGAACAACTTCACATTTTGGTTTTATTCAGAGGTGACAATCGAGCGGGTCGCACCGGGCATTTCGAAAAGCATATCGTCGTGTCAATTGGCTCGTGAATCTTTCGATTTTCGGGTTATTATAGTTTTGGATAACTCAATTTTAGAATTTTCGGATCGTTTGATTCTCAAAAAATTTCAAATCTTTTGGATTTTGTATCATTCGATTTCTAAAAAACTGTTTTTTTTAACTATTTGATTTCTTTTTAAGTTCGGCTCCCTATATAAACTATTTTTTAATTTCGATTCCTCCTATAAAATTATTTTGGCTCCATCTCTGCAGATCATCATGTTAATTGGTTAGCGAACTTTTCGATTTTCGGGTTATTATAGTTTTGGATAATTCAATTTTAAGATTTTCGGATTGTTTGATTCTCAAAAAATTTCAAATCGTTCGTTTATAAGATCGTTCGGATTTTGTATCATTCGAGTTCTAAAAAAATGTTTTTCTTTTTAATCATTTGAGTTTTAAGACATTTGATTTGAGAGTTACTCAAGTTCTAAATATTTGGTCTTCAGATCTTTCGAATCATTTTGCTACAATTTAGTTCAATGTTTGGATATGTATATGTTGGTTAAGTCTAACCTAGAAGGGGGTATTTCAGGTAATTTACCGTACAATTACTTTATCTATTTACCCAACTTACTATGCGGAATGAATAATTTAGATGATATAGATGATACCGTAAAAACACTTGAACACAAGATGTTTTTTAACGAAGTTCGGTAGGTGGTTGTTATGTAGCCTTAACTCACCCTTTACTCGCTTAATTGACCGATTCAATTAAGTTGCGAGTACCTACGTCTCCTGGAATGCCTTGCGCCTCTTTTTGGCTTTTCGATTGAATTCCAACTCACTCGAGTACAAGGTTTTGCCTAGATCGATTTACACGCTTCTATCGATCTATAGCTTAGGCTCTTTACAAGTTGTTGCACTAGCCTATTACAAATTTTCTCTAATCGAACTACAACGTGATCGGTCACGTGAGTGGGAAACGATTAGTGGAGAATATCGAAAGTAGATCAAAGATCTAAATAGGGGTTTCTCAAGCTATCAATGGATATAGATAATCACAGCTTTTAGGTTTTCTCTCTTTTGTTTTGAATGTATGAAAGTGAAGAGTTGAGAGAGAAAGGTCCTTCAAGGATTCTATTTATACTCTCTATAGAAATCCTTCAGAAAACCGTAAGTCCGTTCAGAACGCACAATGTTCGTTCTGAACGCACTTGTAGTTTATACTAGCCGTTTCAAAATAACGTGCAAGTACATATGTTAGTTCGTTTGAACGAACAAAGTCCGTTCAGAACGAACTCACTTATACATTGCTTTTGGTGTTCACAGTGATGATAGTCCGTTCAACGCACTTAAAGTGTGAGGGAACGGATTCTAAGTGTCCGTTCGAACGTACATGTTTGTTCGTTCGAACGTACACAATCCTGTGACACAAGTGGTTTAATCAAGCTATGATATTTTGATATGTGGTAAGTCCGTTCTGAACGGACTTGGAGTTCGTTCAGAACGCACTTCTTGCTTGATTGAACTCTTTGTTATTTGAACATGATTTTATTTGAGATCTACTTGGTTTTTCCCTAAGGTTTATTTGTGACGAATCCCACTCACGGAAGGCTTCGACATCTTGATTCTTGATATGCTTCAAGGGCCTTCCTTCTAATCTTCTTTTAGTTGTGCTTCTTTTTACTTCGAGATTCTTCGTCATCTTCATGTCGTACCTGTGTTATCCTGCACATTTTCTCGATGCAAACATTAGTAATGACAGTGTTTTGAAATAATCAAACCATTGGGAAATTTGAACCAACAAACTCCCCCTTTTGATTAATTTCAAAACACTGTCGGTTTGGAGAGTTTCAACATTTCGTTGAGAACTTTCCGTACGATCGTTTCTCCCCCATTTTGAAATAGATCAAAAGGGCCAAGGAGACTTCCGATATGGAAGGCTCCCCCTAAATACGAGCTCCCCCTAAATAAATGAATATTATGAATGTATGGGCTCGTAAGCAAATCACATATTTTTTTTTTTTTTTGCAAGTAGGTTAGTGATGTGAGTGCGTTCGGAACGAATAGTATGGTTCGTTCGAACGCACTTGGTTCTGTGATGCTTACAATAACTGGTCTGAAATTTATGTTCCTAGAACCACCACAAAATATGAAAAATATCAGATTACTACAATAGAAATGTTCCAAATTCATGACAACATAACCACACATTATCCTAAATATTCAAGTCACAACATTAACTTAATCTCTCAATTACTCACGGACAAACCACAGCAATCAAAATAACAAAACACACAAAAAAAATACTCCTACGATCACATCACATCCCTAGATAGACGTTTGCCCTATTCGTAAGGACCGGGGTGAGAGTTCGGATCAGCCACGAAGAAGGCATCGGTGTTGAATGGTCCCGAGTTGGACCCCGACGGATGGTCAGTGGGAGGAGGCGGATTTCGCTCACGAGGATCCTGGTACGGCCCAAATCGGTTTCCAAGGTGGACATAGAGGTCGGCAAATTTTTGATTCACGTTTTCGAGAACTCGTGCTTCCGATGCACGCAAATCTTCCCGAACCGAGTCCCGAATCATCTGTCCATTTCTCACCGCTCGCTCATCCATTTCCTCAAACAGCGTATGTATGTACGCGTATCTCCTTGCATCCCGGTCCTCTTGAGCATTAGAGCTTTCAGCACGCTCCTTCTTCTTTCGCTTACGGCTCGGCTGGTCCGTGTCATGTTCATCACCTTGCTCGGTATAGGTGGGATCGGCGTTGTCCTCCTCCTCGGAGTGGGTATCACCTTCTGCCCAGCGGGTTGGATTGCTAGGAAGATGGAACGACTTTTCATCCTTCTTTGAGTCAATTATCCATCCTTGGATGTTTTTCGAGTATCGGTATCCAAGCCGTATGAGATTTTCTTTCGACGCCAGATTGATAGGTGACTCGGGTCGAAAATCCCACTCTTGCACTGGGATTGTGAATCCTTGAATTTCCAACATATGGGCAATCAACGTGCCATATGGAAGGGAGGCAATTTTCTGACTCATGATGCTTTCCATGTGGCTCAGAATCAGATGTGGGACATGAATGGGTAGTTGATCCGGGTACCACATGCGATACAAAAGCATCACATTCCTATTTTCAAGATTTGCCTTTAATTTAGCAACAGGAGTGAGAATATTGTTACCAATTTCCCAAACGAATTTCTCTGGTGCGGCAAGGTGAGAGGCCGAGTCGGGTGATTTGTAATTGTTAGTTATAACTTTCTTCATGGGTTCGATGACCTCTGGTTCTAGTCTCCCCCTACGGGCGTTGTAGACCTTTTCTCCGTCGTCCTTGAGTTCTAGAAGGTTGCACAAGTTGCGAATTGAAATCTCAATGTCCTCACCAAGAATGTATGAGGTTACCTTCTCTTCGTCATGGTCGAATACGGCGTTGGAGTAAAATAACCGTGTGATGACGTCGTAAGATTGGCGATTGAGACACCCGAGGTTTGCAAATCCCTATCTTCGCTCGATTCCCTCAACAATGTCATACAGATGAGGGATGTTAGGAGGAAACTCATAGTAGAAGCACTTGGCAATGGCTTTCTTGGAGACTATTTCCTTAAACCGGATTCCTGCCTCTGGATTACGGAAGAGGTGGTCATTTTGAGGGTTGTCGAAATTGTAGGTCTCTTGAAGACGCTCGCTGCGACTAGCTTTAGTGGCTGCCACTTTCTTCTTGCCTTTCACTCTTGATGAGGATGCCATTCGAAATTGTGAAATTTGGGAAAGATGGGTCTTGAAGAGAAGAGAGATTTGGTAAAGAAAGGTTTGGAGATCTGAATAGAGAGAGAGATGAAGAGCAATTTATGTGAATCAAAAGATGTCTCTTCAAATCTTTGAGTTGGAAGAGGAAGAATCGCATGTATTGAATAGGTCGGTTGCATGCAGATGGAGAGTAAAGACGATGAGTTCGTTCGAACGGATCTATATGTGCGTTCGAACGCACATGAATCTGAGAAAAGGCGCGATTGTTTAGGTTTAAGTTGCATGTGTATGTGGACAACATTCGTTGAGCTCGTTCAGAACGAACATATTTGTACGTTCGAACGCACATGGAACTGATTGAAAACTAAAAGGTGCGAAGAAAAAGGGTTTAAGCCTTATGACTAGGTAGGTTTAATGAATGAGGCATGTGCGTTCGAACGGTACCTTTGTTCGTTGTAACGCACTTGAAGCTGTTTGAGAAGACAAAAAGACGCAATGAAGAGGATTCACTGAATGAGATGAGTGCGTTCGAACGTATATTAAGTGCGTTCGAACTCACTGTATATCCTAAATCCAAAGTTAGGTCCTTGGCGCGTACTTTTGATCTTTGAAATTTTGAATATCCAATCACAGGTTCTCATCCTTTTAAGTTCGTTAGAACGAACAATTTGTTCGTTCTGAAATAGTGATTACCTTTCTACTAAGGATCCTTGATTACATTTGTTCGTTCTGAACGAATAGTCTGTTCGTTCGAACGCACTTGGCACTGTGATGCGGCCACTAATTTGAGGTTGATGAGGATACTTATGTTTCACATGTTCGTTCTGAACGAACAATAAGTTCGGTCGAACGGACTATATACTGTGATGTGATCACTAAATCGACTCTATACGGGATTAAGATAGTATATTACGCTACATGTACTACACTCCCCCTCAATATTTGGCTTATGGTATGGTAAATGAGGGAGTATATTTTCACATTGAGGCTTAAGCCCTAGGGGGTCCAACACCGTATGAGGTAGAGGGACCCATCGTGTGACGATCTTTGCGCATCCAAACGACATTTGATGTCAATTTTGGATTGCGAAGATCACAATTTGACGAGATATGACCACTTTTGCAACAATAATTACAAACGGCCACGGTTGGCTTATCTGTGGTTGTGGAACTCTTCACAAAATAGTTAGAGAGTTGATTTGAGTCGCTTCTCTGGGGAATTATCGATTTTGGCATTTGATGAAATTTAGTTGATGGAAATTCATTTGATTTAAATTGTTTCGATTTAACTTGTTTTGGTTGAAAATATTTTTGTGTGTTGGTGTAGTGTTTGGGAGCCCCTTTTTGATACGAAGCCTCGGTGTAGTTTGTCACTTCATAGAAGTAACCATTTGGTCCCCGTTTGAACAAGCAATCGGTTCTTCCCAAATTGTCATGTCTAGGATGTGAATTTTGTGTGAAATGATTATTCCTATAATTATGTTTAGTACGTTTAGGTTGTTCCTTTTTCACATTCTTACCCTTGTTGTAATCATGGTACATAAACGCATTTCCATGACTACTAACTCGATTGTTCTCCCATTTTGATTTTTGATTTTTGGAGTTGGAAGAATCGGATTTATTACCGTTATTCTTCTTATATCCTAAACCGGATTTGTCATTGGGCTTTTGTCCCATGAATGACGATTTCAAAATTTCATCCAATGATGGAGAACTTGATGCAATAGATGCACAAGCCTTCTTCAATGAATCATTTTCAATTTTATAGTTTAGAAGTTCGACTTTTAGATGTGAAATCTCGCCTTTTAAGGCTTGACACTCACATTTTGAAAATCCTTTAAATTCATTTATTTGAGATTTAAATGCCAAAATAGATAGTTCAAGAGAAACTACCTTATCCTTGAGAGCTTGTGTTGAATTCTCAAGTTCTCCCTCATATTGTTGAGAGTCCCCGTCATCCCTCAGGAATTCGTCACATGACTCAAGTTCTAATTTTAACGAGGGTGAGTATTGAAGTTGAGGTGATAGTTCTACGTTAGGTATAGAGTGGATGCGTACCTCATGATTTTGATCATGTGTCAGTTTTGGAGTAGGCGTAGACGTTTCGACACTTATGACCACGGGAGTGCGAGACATTGGAGTTGGACCTCGTTCAATTCGTAGACTTTGAATTGCAGCTTCCACAGCGCTCATCGATGGAGGGTCGATTCTTACCATAAGTGCTAGATTAGCGGTGTGTCGGTTTGATGGACCATCAGATTCGGATGATGAACTTGATCCATCCGTTTCGCCCCACCTACAATCAATATTTGCTTTATAAGCCTTTTTCTTTTTATATTCCTTACCTTTATATTTTTGGTTATCTTCTCGGCCTTTGTCCTCGTATCTCCTTTCGTGTCGAGGTTCTCGCCTTTCCCAATCTTTTCGGTCATCATCCTTTTTGAACCAACGAGAATTTTCGGGGTGAAGTGTCCAACATGACTCCATCATGTGTCCACCTTTCTTGCATCAAAAGCAATGGGGCTTTAACCCCTTTTCTTTCCGATTCTCGTTGAATCGTTTTTCATCTCTTTGCCACTCTAGTAGTCGTAGGGTTAGATCGTCTATCTCATTGTCCTCATTGCTCGAGTTTACGGCGGGCAAAGCTACTGCTTTGGATTGAGAGGTAGATGGAGCGATTCCATACTCCTCATCTAGTTGCTAGAGGCGAATCTCGAAATTTCGGAATTGACTTATCAATTCTTCGGGGGTGAGATCTTGTGATGCAATTGCCGTACCTAAAGCTACACGTAAAGATTCTCAACTACGGGGCATGGCTTGAAGTAATCGTGCAATAATTCGATCATCAGTGAGAGGTGCATGTTGGGCGGCATATCGGGTTTTAAGTACATTAATTTTTGCCCAAATTATATCAACAGACTCTCCCTCAATCATTCGGAGATTGTTGAATTCTTGTTCGAGTCCGATGATATTTGTTCTCCTCATTTGAGATGTACCCTCGTATCTCTCATTGAGCATACGCCACATTTCATATGAGGTTTCGCAATGGTCAACTAGAGATCCGATAGAACTAATCACATTATTGAGTATCAAGTTTTGAGCGTATATATCATTAGTTCTATCTTCTCTAGTTTGAGCAGGGTAGGTTATGTTACCGGCATCGTCGACATCTTGGACTGAGACGAAGCCTCGTAACACTACCTTGTCAAGCCCTTGGAGAGCGAATGCATTCAACATGCATTTCTTCCAAGAACTCCAATTGGTTCCATCTAACTCACGTGAGTTTGAGATGTTCGATTTCAGGATGGTATTTATTGGATTAGATGATGAAGGTTGTACAACTGGGTTAAGTTCGGCCATTTAGATCGTTAAGTACAAGTTATCCCTAATATTCCAAGAGATGGTCTGTACCTTGCTCTGATACCAATTGTTGGTTAAGTCTAACCTAGAAGGGGGTATTTCAGGTAATTTACCGTACAATTACTTTATCTATTTACCCAACTTACTATGCGGAATGAATAATTTAGATGATATAGATGATACCGTAAAAACACTTGAACACAAGATGTTTTTTAACGAAGTTCGGTAGGTGGTTGCTATGTAGCCTTAACTCACCCTTTACTCGCTTAATTGACCGATTCAATTAAGTTGCGAGTACCTACGTCTCCGGGAATGCCTTGCGCCTCTTTTTGGCTTTTCGATTGAATTCCAACTCACTCGAGTACAAGGTTTTGCCTAGATCGATTTACACGCTTCTATCGATCTATAGCTTAGGCTCTTTACAAGTTGTTGCACTAGCCTATTACAAATTTTCTCTAATCGAACTACAACGTGATCGGTCACGTGAGTGGGAAACGATTAGTGGAGAATATCGAAAGTAGATCAAAGATCTAAAGAGGGGTTTCTCAAGCTATCGATGGATATAGATAATCACAGCTTTTAGGTTTTCTCTCTTTTGTTTTGAATGTATGAAAGTGAAGAGTTGAGAGAGAAAGGTCCTTCAAGGATTCTATTTATACTCTCTATAGAAATCCTTCAGAAAACCGTAAGTCCGTTCAGAACGCACAATGTTCGTTCTGAACGCACTTGTAGTTTATACTAGCCGTTTCAAAATAACGTGCAAGTACATATGTTAGTTCGTTTGAACGAACAAAGTCCGTTCAGAACGAACTCACTTATACATTGCTTTTGGTGTTCACAGTGATGATAGTCCGTTCAACGCACTTAAAGTGTGAGGGAACGGATTCTAAGTGTTCGTTCGAACGTACATGTTTGTTCGTTCGAACGTACACAATCCTGTGACACAAGTGGTTTAATCAAGCTATGATATTTTGATATGTGGTAAGTCCGTTCTGAACGGACTTGGAGTTCGTTCAGAACGCACTTCTTGCTTGATTGAACTCTTTGTTATTTGAACATGATTTTATTTGAGATCTACTTGGTTTTTCCCTAAGGTTTATTTGTGGCGAATCCCACTCACGGAAGGCTTCGACATATTGATTCTTGATATGCTTCAAGGGCCTTCCTTCTAATCTTCTTTTAGTTGTGCTTCTTTTTACTTCGAGATTCTTCGTCATCTTCATGTCGTACCTGTGTTATCCTGCACATTTTCTCGATGCAAACATTAGTAATGACAGTGTTTTGAAATAATCAAACCATTGGGAAATTTGAACCAACAGTATATAGTTAGAGTAATTTTGCACAACATGCTCTCGCTGCAGGATTGACAGCAAGATGATGAGATATATGATTTTGATTAAAATAAGTTAAACTAATTATATGATGTAGACACAATATATAACGTATGAGTCTATGACCAACATTATGTTGTCAATTATTCGACGAGAGCATGTTGTGTATAATTACTTATATAGTTATTCTCATTTGGATGTTAATTTTGATTATTCGAATTTTATTACGGATCATTTGATATGTGATTCGATGATGTACGTAAAAATATATTTTGTAGTGTTAATTGTATATTCATATTCATTATTATTATTATTACTTTTAGATGTGGGCAAATGTTGGGAATTCTATCCGTTCCCGAGCCCGCGCAGCGGATATGTAGGCCCGGTCCGGTTCCCTTAATCCAAGATCACGCCATGACTTCGAAAGGTACGATGCAAATAAGAAGAATAGATTCATACCAGTGCAAAATTGATTGCACACGAAGGATTGATTACTAGTCTTCTTTCTCCTGTCACGTTGGTGACAATCCGCGCGTCCCACACCACGCGTCTTAATTTCACCGCTCGTTGACCGTCCTCTCTCTCTCCTTCGGGTTGATCACAACCGAAGAACCACAAGTGTCGCTCCTCTACTTGTATCCACCGTGAGTCGGAGTTCGTCGGTCGCGGGTGCAACTGCCTAGACGCTGCACCGACGAACTTGCTTGATCGATTGATTCTCTATACCGGAAAACTCCTTGTCTCGGTTCTCTCTCTTTACACATTTTCACTCACTAGAAAGATGTCTCTCTATAATTCTGGAATATTCTGAATAATCCGAATGATTGGACTGAATGAAGCATTCTTTGATGAGAGAGAATTATCCTATTTATATCACATATGATTAGGATGGGCAAAAAGACATGTATATCCAATATACAATATTTCACACAGAAAGTTGCATGAACCTTTTCAGTATTCTTTCCATACGAAATTGGTAAATTCCTCTGACAGAAAATCAACCTACACGAAAGTTGTAGATAATCTTATTATCTACCCAACCCAATTTGGTCTGGCCCAATTGGAGTTCGTATGCAAAAGTTATGACTGTTTTACTAACTGTATGTCATATTGTTGCACCCTTTCGGTATTTCATAGAAACGACACTGATACTTCGTTCATATGAAATATATTTCTACATGAAGGTTGCAGATAATTTTATTATCTATCTAACCCAATATGATCACGAATGTACGCTTACATTCGTTTATCCTTGTGTACACTTTTACGGTTGATCCGAAACTGTATTTCCTTCAGCAAATACTTCGATTTATTTGGGAACCGAACCGAACCGGCCGAATTCGGTTTAATCGGTTCGGTTTTTCGGTTTATTCGGTTCGGTTCGGTTCAAAAATTGATATTATTCGGTTTATTCGGTTCGGTTCGGTTTTAGTATAAACCGAACCGACCGAATTAATATTATTTTTCATGTTTTTTATTATGTTTATTTTAAAAAATTAATATTTCATGTTATAAAATAAAAAATAATATAATTAAATTTTATATGATTTGGTTTTATATTTTTTTGCTAATGAGAATTTGAATTTTATCATTACAAAACTTCTTATTCGGTTAAACCGAACAAACCGAATAAGAAATTCGGTTTATTTGGTTCGGTTTTAAATCGGTTTAAATTTTATTCGGTTCGATTCGGTTGGAATCTAGTTCGATTCGATTTGAATCGGTTCGGTCTGAACATGTTCGGTTCAATTCGGTTCAACTGAATGTCCACCATTACTTTATGAAGTCATATTCAGTGATTTGTTTTATTTGAAACATCAACTTTAGTTTTTCCTCTAAAATAACATCAATCAATTCAAACATTTTGAATCCTAAAATTAAATGACTATTCAACAATCTGAAGTGCTAAACATGGTTTGAAAAATAAACGTACTTGGAATTTTTCTTATGTGCATGCTTTTGTTTTCTTTTTATTGTTCAACCATTTTGAAGAAGGTTCTCGATATAATACGACTTTGATATGATATTGCATTTTTTTATTCTATTTTCAGCACAAAAACTATTCAAGTCGTATTAAAATAACAAATTAGCATTTAACAGGTGCTTTCTTTCTACAAAATAGATTTTTGTAAAAATTTCTTGGCAATTTTCATTTTTATTATCTTGACAAACTTCAAGAAAAAAATGTTTAGAACTTAATTTTTATATGTGAAAGAGTGTTGAATTGATAGTAGTGGAAACACTATATAACACTTTTTATTATTATTTTTTTTACTATTTTATCTCACTGAACATCCTTGAAATAAAAAAAAGAATATTTATTTTCTCACTGTCCCATTCTTTCATGATTTCATATATTATCGAATAATACATTCATATCAGCATTATATAACAAATTATATAAATTTATAAATTTTATTTGTTAATAATATAACACAAATTCTAATGCTCATATAAAAATAATAATCTTAAACACAAAAATCCAAATAATTATTTAAATATTACGAGTCTACGACGTTGATAATTTACATATTTGTACCAGCACCAGTTTCATAATTTTTTACTTTTACCAAAAAAAAATTTGGGTATATTATGATAGGATATAAAAAAGTAAATGCCTAGAAATTAGAAAAGTTTGATTCTTGGGAAAATGGTATTTAATTTAATTTCCCATTAAATTTTTTGGAATCTTGAGAAATGGCATGGTAAACGCTGTTTTTAATGGACCCTTGTCGGAGTCAAACTTTGATTACTGTACCCCTTGCAGACTGTTAATCCAATTCTCATTGGGTTAATAATTTATTAAATTTACCCAGTCCTCATCCTCTCCATTTACCATTTTACCAATAAAAACAGTAATTATAAGTTAATTAATTGCAGTCCTTTATAGAAAATATCTCATGGCGTGCCGTGAAGATCCAGGCATGTTTGTTCCGTACATCAAATCACCATTTTCGAAAGTTACGAGATCTATTATAATAATTAGAAATTAGAAAAGCTAGGGTGTATTTAACAAATTTACCTTGAATTAATAGGTAATAAACAGTAAAAAGAGAGTTTAGTAGTGAGGAAGTGAGAAAACAGTGAAAAAGATATTTGTTTGTGAGGAGACATGTTACCTCTTGTCTCGCTGATCCTTCAACCACCCGTTTTAACACCGTTATATCCCTACCCTACCTTCTGAGTCCAATTTGTCTGTGGCCGAGAGCATGAAGCCACATGTGGCCATGCCTGCGTGGCTTGATTTCATTGGTCAATACAATATATTTTTGCATATAAACCCCTATTTTTACGGAAACCCTAGACAGTTAATTTATATAAAGTAGGGATTTATATGCAAAATACATTGTATTGACCAATGAAATCAAGCCACGCAGGCATGGCCACATTGTATTGACCAATACAATATACATGTGGCTATATGCAAAATACCTTCTCCTGCTTTCTAACGCCGTTATACTCCCGTCTCTTTCTCTCTCTCTAGCTCTACAAGTATTAATAAGACGGAGGAAATGGTTGCCTCTAATACCGCGTCACATTATCTCTCTTTCTTTCTCTCTCTCTCTCTGTGGACTGGGGTGTGCTCTCTTACCATAATCGAGACTAAGTTAAATTGAAGGATCTGTTAATCGTGTTTAATCCTCTCTGTTACGATCGATTGAGCTTGCAATCGGTCTTCTCTGGACGGATTTTTGAGGAGTTTTGAAGGATTTTTTAAGGTGGGTTAGACTTTGTATATGAGGTTTTGATTGTTTTTGGTTGTCTTTATCTTTTATGAACGGCTGTTATTTGAGGGATTTTCTTTTGGTGGTAATCGCTTGATTTGTGTGATATTTTTTTATTTGTTTGGAATTTGGAGTTTGGGGTTTGGTTTCATGATAGGTTTGTTTCTTTGGTAGGTTTTTTTTAAATTTTTTTTGATAGATCCAGTTTCCAAGATGATTTTGGGTATTGATTTTGAGAAAAGTCATACAGAAAAACCACTTTTGATGAGTGATTTTTTTCATTATCCTCGTCTTTTTTTGTAGATTTTCTTAACTTGGTTGAAATCCTTTCTTTTTGCTATTGATCTTTGCACATAACACATTTGTTACAATAAGCATTAATTATACCCAATTATTTCTTTAATTTTACCTTTGTTTTCATCAAGTTCTTCCATTTTTTCAATTATCTATTATATATATTTCCTCAGATATTTTCTTCCAATTAATTCGTCTTTTTTTGGTCTGACAACCTACCCTAATAATTTCCTCCCTCGATGAACATTAAATGATTAAACCAACTCTATGTGCGTGTGTTGTTGTTTTGTGTGCCGTATTCTTGTCTTGCAAATCATCATAAACAACATCACCATTAATTATCACCTAATTCGTTTCCATTTTCTCTGTTTTTTCAGGTCACTAATCGAATTCCCAAAACCACAAAAACCTCATACAATAATGACTCAATCGAAATCGAGAATCCACGCAGACCCTGCAATGTTCTTCGACGAGGATTTCGACGAAGAGGACCTCTTTGACTGTCTACCAGATCCGTTAATCCTCGTCATTCTCAACAAAGTCTCTGACGTACGATCTCTAGGCCGTTGCCTTGCAGTTTCGCGACGTTTCAACTCTCTCGTCCCACTCGTAACCGACATTTTCGTCCGTATCGACAGAGTCGTGACCTCTGACGGTCCGGGCTGTACCGGCGACTCTGACGAAACCCTAACTCTAACTTCCCCGAAACCCAGAAACCTCATCTCTCACCTCCTAAAGCTCATGCTTTTCACCATCTTAAAACCCCTGAACCATCTCCACGGAGGAGTTGGCGGGACCAACAGACCTCTCCTCCCCCAACTCTCTCACCACTCTCCGGTCCAAGTCCTCAAGAACTTCACCAGCGTCGAGAATCTCCACATTGAGCTGCCAGCTGGCGACGTGGGGACCGAGGACGGCGTGATCCTAAAATGGAAAGCCGAATTCGGTAGCACATTACAGAATTGCGTGATATTGGGCGGTACCCGTTTGGACCAAAAATCCGAACCCGATAACAATTTATCTGTGAATCCAGTCACCAACCCCGAAGATAACAATGGGAGCATTCCCGAATCGTTCTACACAAACGGTGGCTTGAAATTGCGAGTGGTTTGGACGATAAGTTCGCTAATTGCGGCCTCGACGAGGCATTATTTATTGCGGCAAATAATTAAAGAGCACCCAACTTTGAAAAACTTGGTCTTGACCGATGCGGATGGACAAGGAACCCTAATTATGGGGAGAGAGAATTTGAAGGAGTTCAGAGAGAAGCCGTTGGCTCCTTCGGCTTCGTCGAGTAGAACACAAGTACCCGCATCGAATATGAAATTGCGGTACGCTCCGTATTTGGATTTACCTGGTGGTGTCGGAATCCAAGGGGCGACACTTGTCGCGATCAGACCTGCTGGGGAGAATGGGAATGGGAATCCCGGAAATGGAAATTCGGGAAATGGAAACCCGAGAAAGGAAACTGAGAATTTTATCGGCGGTGCGTTTGATGGACCGTATAGAGATGCGGTGAAGGCTTTGTCGAAGAGACGGACTTATCTTTTGGAGATGAATGGGTTTTGAATTGCACGCAATTGGAATTGCACGCACTTGCGATGAGTGTTGTTAGAGGGGAAATGAGGATAGAATGAGGTCTTCTTTTTTATGTTATGTTATATTATGTTTTATCGTTTATTATTATTATATAATCCTTTTTTGTTTTGGCCTCTTTTAGTAGTAGTTAATTAATATATGTGTTATGTACAGAGATAATGATTATGAGGTAATTAATATATTTGTTGTTTTATTTTCTTGATTTTAATTGTAATTTTGTCTAATTTTCTTCTATTGTTCTCGTAATTATGAATTTATGATCATTAGTATTCATTTAACTTGGCTGGTATCATTGTTCTAAAAATCGGCCTAGGCGCTAGGTGCCTGGAAAACGCCTAGGTTTAGCCTAGTCGTTTCTGTCTAGGCGGAATTCTGCCTAGACCCGCCTAAATAGCGTCTAGGCCCGCATAATTCCGTCTAGGCCCGTCCATGCCACTTAATTTAAAAAGAAAAAAAAAAAAAAACCCCGCAACCCATTTCCTTTCTTATTTCTATTTTTAGTAATTTTGTTTTGTGATTTATTTGAATTTGTATTAATGTTATTTTGTAGATTTCATGTTATAATTTGTTTGGACGTTGTTTTAAATAAATTAATATGTAGATTTAATGTTATGATTTGTTTGGACGTTGTTTTAAATAAATCAATATACATTATTTTTAGTATAAAAAATTATAGCTCAAATTATAATATATAAAAATAAAAAAAAAATGGCAAAAATTATGTAAAATTACAAATCCGTCTAGATCCGATTAATCCCCGATTAATCCCCTATTAATCCCTCTAGGCGCTAGACGGTGTCCGTCCGCCCGACTAGCGCCTAGCGATTTCTGTAACATTGGCTGGTATGCATTTAATTTCGGATTTGGCTTAAATAATCAATGATTATGGTTTTGGGTTAAATAATTATCCGTAGAAAACATTATTAAAAAAAAAAAGAATTAGGTATAACGGCTATTAAAGGGGGGGAGGGGGTCTATCACTGTCTGCGAAACGTGGACAGCTACAATTCATAGTTTAATTATCATTGGAGCTTTAACAAAGGTCCAATTTGCTCCATTAATCACTATCTTATCTTTAATTCTTCTTATATTTAATTAATGGCTGGTGAAAGTTATCGATATGCCCCCCACTTTCGGAAATCACAATTTGGTTCTTTATTTCCTTCTTGTCGTCGTTTAGAAAGTTATCTACATGTCGCTCGATACTCGAATTCTTTTTCTCGGAGAAGTTAAATGCCCAAATGTTCCTTCGACTTTGTTCGGGAAGCTTACATCGATAGTCGAGGCACTGGACAGTGTAAATATTGATAAATGTAGGGTGTGTTTTGTGAAGTTTCTTCTTCTTAATTAGTAGTATTACATTCTTGTTGTGATTATTATGCATGAATTATCACAAAAAAACAGCATGTCACACGCGGATTGACGTGGCATGAAGTGGTTTATTAAGCAATTGATAATGTCCATAATGTTATTAAACCACCATTTATGATTTTTATATTAACCTTGTTTGTGTTCTTAATTATCAACTTGGCGAGTCTACTATGATTTTGTCGATGTAATGTTCCAACTTGGATCATTATAACATTGCTTAATTATTAGTTGTGATGAGATGAATGAATTAAACAAATAAATAAAACCCATTGTGGATAGGTTAAAAGTTCATATAATAATATATCACCACTATCAATTTAGCATTCATATCTTATCTCATAATTATCATTTACACATCATTTCCCATTTGTTTCAAATATCCTCAATCAACCATCATTTTTTTTATCCTTTTATTAACAAATGAATGAGAAAAAAAACAAACAATATTTGAAAAAAAAATTGAAGAAAATTTATGGTTTCATTTCATTTTTGTATATATATATATATATATATATATATATATATATATAAAAGAATCCAAGGATCAAAATATACTGCTGAAATTAGAAATATATATTTTGTATTTAGGAAAAATATACCGTTGAAAATATATTATTTTATTCCTAATTTTAATCATGTTAACATATTGGATTCAGCAGTATATTTTGTTAATTTGAAAAATATATTTTGCTAATTTTATTAGTATATTTTTTTTTTTATAATAAATGGAGAAGGCTCATATGTCCTCCATCCATTGATGTCAATGGGGATCGAACCCACAACCTCTCACAACACATGGATTTTTGTGTCTCACACTCAACCAACTAGGCTATGGGTTCATTGACGATTTTATTAGTATATTTTGTCTGCGTGATTTTTTTTTTTTGATTTTTTTCTTAGCAAACCTGATTTTTTTTTTTTATCTCACTTTTGCAAGGGGTATATTTGATATTTCAATGTACTTTGGGGGGGTGGGGCTTTAGACACGAAGTTAGGCCAAAATAAAAATGGCGGCTCTTTGGTCACCATCAATATTGTCGTGTAAACAAAATGGGCAAGCTTCTTTAATAATTCCTCCATGCTCATCATCAATTCGTTTATCCTCTAAAAGATAAAGCCCATGGCGTGGCCTCACCTCGCATTAAAAGAAAAACTAAATTAATATCGTGTTAATAATAAAATAATTGGCATGTAGTTCATATGCAAGCTCACTTAATGATAAATATAATTTAAACTTTTTTTATGACTTTTAAAATATTATTAAGCTGCAAAATAAGATTAAAATATAGCTATTGTACTCTCGTACTCAAAGCTCATTTGTAAAATAAATGCCGGCCTTTCGAAATTCGAATAGAAAAAATAAAATTGAACGAGTCGTTCTTCTAAAAATAAAATATCGTACTTATCCTTTCAAATAAACTAATTTATCATATTTAGTCTTTAATTTATCTTAAAAATATCTTACTGGCCGTTAATTTAACAGGAAAAACGAATTCCTTTAAATTTTAGGTAAATACGACATTAAATTTTTCGAAAGAATAAATATGAAATTTTACTTTTAAAGGATGAACAAGATTTTTTTTATTTTTATGGGGCAAATGTGTTAATTTGGTTGAAGTTGTGTTGTTTTGTTCAAAAATGGGGGCATCTTTGTATTAGTTTATTGATAAATTGATTTGTCTATGTTTAGGAATGAAGAAATGTTTGCCTACACGGCAGTGTTTGGATCCAAATCGTGATCTTGTTTTGTGCATGCTCACTATCGATTATTGATTAAGGATTAATGATTTGGCATTTCGTAGTGATTAAGAAAGGAAACCTATTTATTTTTTTGGGTTGAATTTCTTGAATTCTGAAATTGGTAAATATAAAGAATTATATTTTCCTAGTTTTCTTTGGAATTATGTATTTAGATTTGGCATCATTGAAATTCATTCGTATATGGATTCCTTGAAACAGGGAAATTATGTATTGAGAAATTAATTAACAAATTGCATCCACTATATTTTGTCTCTTAATCAAGCACTCATTTCTTTTGTGTGGAAATAATTAATCTTTCTACACCAGAAAGAGAAAAGAGAAAAGAGAAAAGCCCATCTTTTATCTATGAATGATTGTGTTTTGTTCAATGTTATGTTTAGACCATTATTTTTATGAAATTTCATTTATTAATTGTATAAAGCTCGAAAAAACTCAATTCCTAGTACAAAAAATATACTCGTAATAAGTTAATTTATTGAAAAAGGAAGACCATAAAGCGATCCACTTAATAGAATAGTTACGATATAATTCTTATGATCAATAATGATTAGTTAAGTTAAATTTGCAATATATTTTTTTTTATTTTAAATTGAACAAAAGGGAATATCAACCATTGATTGATAAAATTGCTGCAAGACTAGCATGCTGGAAGAAAAATATGTTATCTTTAGCGGGAAGAATCACACTAATACAATCGGTATTAACATCTATCCCAATATACTTCATGTCAAGCTTTAAGCTGCCTAAGTGGGTGATTAAAAAGATAGAAAAAATAATGAAATCCTTTTTATGGAAAGGAAATGACACAAATGGGAAAGGCATGCCATTGGTAAATTGGAAACAATTATGCAGACCTAAGGAAGAAGGCGGAATTAATATATTGGATCTGACAACATTCAACTTAGCGTTACTATCGAAATGGATTTGGAAGCTCTTCCATCACAAAGAAAATATACGGAAGGAATTAATATACCAGATATATGGTGATCGTGTGTATGACAAATTGGAACAAAAATACGGTATCAAATCCAGAATATGGAAGATATGTGCAGAATTATATGAACCATTCAAAGTATCAACATCAATGCAAATAGGAAATGGAAAAATCATAGATTTTTGGCACTCTAATTGGATGGAAACACCACTAAAGAGTCAATATCCGATATTATACACATTTCATCAAGGTAACAAACATAGAGTTGCTGAGATATGGCAAAACAATGAAATATTGGATCTCAGGCACGATTTATCATGGCCAGCGCGGCAACAATATAATCAATTAAGACAGAGATTAATAGGGCTGAACATCCAGTATGCAAACCAAGATAAAATTCAGTGGAGATGGAATAGTGATGGGAAATTTTCAACGAAAAGTATGTATCAATTTCTTATAAAAGGAATAAATATAAAATATGCAAGCAATCACATATGGAAACTCCAGATCCAACCGAAAATTAGATGCTTCATATGGTTATGTTCATTAAATAAAATATTAACTGTGGATAACCTAATTAAAAGAGGTTGGCAATTGCCTAACAGATGCGTTTTATGTTTCAAATCAGAAGAATCCTTAGATCATATTATGACTTCATGCCCCTTCTCAGTTGCAATTTGGACCAATATCAATGCAGTATTTGATCTGAACATACTCGGAGTAAACAACATAATCAAGCTATTAATTGAAGGTTTTAATCTCTCTTCAAACATTTTAGACCAAATAATAATAATAAAAAATTAAATCCCACAAACTTCAAAGTTCTAGCTACTAAACAAGAAGACAAAGCAAAAAAAAGATATGGTTTTGCACAAGAATTTTGTTTTTTCATAGCTCTATAATCAATTATGTTTCCACAAGATAGGGTTTCATATTTCTTCTCAATAAAATAAATAGGGTGTTAAATTTAATTATTGAATTCGAGGGTAGACCGATAATTAATGGACCTTCTATTCCTTGTTGTGTGTCTCGTCCTTTTGTGATAAAATTGAATATTATTATCTTCATTTTCATGATTTTTGATAAAGATGCTCGTCTAGAATCTCTTTTATTTCTATTTTTTTGGGCATGTATTATTTGATCGAAATGGACGTTTCACTTGATATGAATTGAATTTTGGGATAGAACATTATGTATTTGGTTCAATTTAACTATTTAAGTAGATTAAGTTTGATTAATAAAGGGTCTCTATATAGATACTATGATAGCGAGATTAGTCCAAATAATTTATTGCTTTGTAATCAATGTAAATAATTGTTTTACAAACCATCATGCATACCCCCACAAAATGACAAATATACCCATCTAACATGCTTTGTTTCAAAAGCATCCTTAATATTATTTAGCACAATTTAGCAAATTATGAAATTGCTATATTATTTTACATCGATTTTGTACAAAATTACTTGTGGTTTCCAAAAGAAAAGAACAGAAAAAATACTATATATACAAAAAAAAAAATCAACAAAAAACAAATGGTTAAGTACAAAAAAAATGGGCTAATTATGTTTGTCTTTTTGAAGTTTGGATTTTTCTAGGGCCTCCATTGCTTCCTCAAATGATTTCTACAATCATTCAAAAGTACAAAATATAATTTCAATTTCAATGTCATAAACATATATACAGTGCTTATTGGTCCAAAAATAATAAGATGAATTGATAATATTAATGACATGATATGTACGTGCTTGCATGAGAATTCTATGAAAATGATATCTTATTTAGCAATAAATGTTCAAATAGTTTTTGGAATAAGTATTTTACTGGTCTTGTAACAGACTTATGAACCAACTCGAATACAAATCTTGCATTAATGTGTAATTACTATTTAGTTACATATTAGGAAGAATTTCATGTGTACCCCAGCAAAATCATGAAATGTCACTAATAACCCTCCAAAATGTGAAATACCACGAATATGATATTCACAAGTGGCACGTATTTTTCTTTTTGTCTTCACATATAGTAAAATATATATGGTCTATTTTTTCTTGTTGTTATAATTGGTCAAAAAGTATTTAAAATCACAAAATACAATATTTTCTGCAATTTAGGTATAATGAAGGGGTTTGGTAGATCAAACAAAAAAAGAATACATATGCAACTTATGTGTACACAGTTATCTACATGAATATCATTTTTGGCTATTTTTTATGCTTGTATTTTTTTGTTATTTGTTTTTATAAATAAGTGTATAGATGGAAATTTTTCTTTTTTTTTGGACTTAACTATCCTAGATAAATTTGTTCATAGTTTACGTTGTCCAAAACAAAATAAATATTAAAATAAAAATATAATTGTATATTACAATAAAAGAGAATAATATTAAGCATAACCAAAGAGGATAACATATATTGTATAATAATATATTGAATTGCCCTAAAGTAATATCTTGAAACATTACATCAGAAAATATTATTTGCTTCATTATTTATATTTTGATTATTTATTATTTTTGTTGATTTAGGTTTAATATATAACATATAAAAAAATTGATCAAAAGGATTTTGGCCAAAAAAAAAACTCAATTAGATGGCAACCTAAAGTTAACACATATGGTGGGGGTAAATAAAAGTTAATCTCAGTTTACAGGGACCAGAATAGAGTATGTAAAAAGTGAGGGTTTTTTTAAATATTCAAAAAGTTAAGGCGTTTTAGACATGAATGAGTAAGGAAAAAAAATGTTCATTATTCTCAAATTTTGGAGAGAACCTTATATTTTGTAAGAGTATTCATGATATTATACGAGTTGGAAGGGTATATATAATATTATAAGATTATGCAGTGGTATGGGTGAAATTTTGCCTACATAAGTAAATTATTTTAATCTTAAATTTGTGTAATGACCAACTTACCCCTGAGTTATTTCTTGTCCACGCGCCTTGAATAACATCCTCGATTATAATCCCAGATCCAACCAATATACTACAAACAAAGAAACATTCTAATAAAAATATATTCTTAATCGTCACTGGTACAATACAATCCATGTATCGAACAAGATTATACTTTGCTCGAGGTATAATTAGGGTTTAGGGTTCATGAATCAGGGTTTAATTAACATAATTTTCGCCAAATTAGGAACAAATTAATGAACTTTTACAATTTCATGGCACTAACCTTGCGAAACCAATAGCAGTAAGAAAATGTCGAGTCGTCATGACTCGCCACATAAATTGCCACTCAAATCCACCTCTTCCACGTGTACCATCGCCGCGATAACCCCAATTTGTACTCCCTCCACCTCCACCTCCACCTTGTCCATACTGCCTCCGGTAATAGTAATTCGCCGAAGGTCCTCCAGTCGATCCAGAACCAGGACTTCTCCATTTGAAATCATACTCAGCTCGTTTCTTCTCATCGATCAGAGTATCGTAAGCCTCCGATACCCGTTTGAATTGAGCAGAAGCAGAATCACGAATTGCACTGGATGATTGGCCATGCCGATCTGGATGAAATTTCAGAGCAGATTTGCGAAATGCGTCTTTGATCTCCTCCTTGGTCGCGCTGCGACGTAGACCGAGCGTTTTGTAATGATCCTGGAATTGATCCATTGATGGAGCAGGATTGCGAGCAGCAAGCTTCTCTCCCGATCTTGAGGTTGAGGTATTAGTTGTTTTCGCATGTTCGATTCGTTGTTCCGTCGGCTAGAGAGAGGAGAATACGTGTCTTCCTTCTTCGCCGCGAAATCCATGGCGGGTCTCGCAAGAAAACATATTCCCGGATTGGGCCAAACCGTAATTTCAAATCTTAGATTCGGCCCATCTTTTGCAATCCCAATCGACAAGGTCTTTTAAAGCCGGGCCCATCCATTTGAAGACCGACACTTGAATTCCGAGGTTTAATGAAAACCGGAATGCATAATCTGGAATTTACACGGACCAATTCTCAGTCATTGCCTTTCTCCGTTCAGTTCCGAGTGGTTTGCTTGATCTTCGTCAGTGGAGGAAATCCCCTGAAAGATCGCCGGCTGTGAAAGGGAACAATATGATGGAGGGATTCACTGCGGAGGAGCTGTCGACGATCGGCGGAATCGCGACGGTTTCGGTTCTGCATTCTTTCATCCCGACGCATTGGCTACCTTTCTCTATCGTCGCTCGTGCTCAGAAATGGACCCTCTCCCGTACTCTCATAGTCAGTACGTCTCCTTCTCCCTCTCCTTCTCTCTCTTTCTTCCTTGTTTTTGGTTTATGATTAGATCTGAAACTGTGATTCCCATTTCACTATTCAAGATCTGAAAAACCAAGTCATTGCATAAATTATTTCTTGAATTTCTCTAATTCGCCATACATCATCACGAAATCTTTGATCTTTTCTCCATACAGCTGCATTCGGAGCAGTACTGCACGTAATTTCGACCTCTCTACTCGGCATAACCGCAGTCACCATTAGCAATACTATTGCCGGCGAAGAAACAGTTCACAAGCTCGCATCTTTACTCCTCATCTTTCTCGGAGTCAGTTACATCGTGCTATTCCTTCTCGGAAAAGGAGGCCATAGTCACTCCCACAACCATCCAATGGAGAAAATGGCCGTGGCCGGACTCGTTCTCGTCCCCGCATTGTCTCCTTGTGCAACTACTCTTCCTGTTTTCCTTGCCGTCGGAAACTCTTCCTCCATGATGATTCTCGCCATCGTCGTTCTCCTTTTCAGGTACGATTACGGCCATGACTTTAGCGTAGCTGAATTTTGAATTTTGAATTTTGAAATTGCAGTACGATTACGGTAATGACTTCGTTGGTAGCGGTTTCGTATATCGGGGCGAGTCAATTGAAGTTTCATTGGGTGGAACGGTACGATAAGGTTTTGGTTGGGTCTGTTTTGGTTCTGGTTGGGGTTCTCACTTATGTTTTTCATCACCATGATGATGGAGCCGAGGACCATTCTCATCATTTGCCTAGAAAAATCATTGGTTTATAATTCGATATATTTGCGTTTACATAGCTAGCTCTTATTTTCATTTTTGTTTGTTTTTTTAGTTTATGGGTTCGAGTAATTTTGTTTATGTGAACTAGTGAAATGGTATTTGAATTCGTGTTTGGTGATTCGACACGAGAAAAATCATTGTTTTATAAATAAGATATATGCTCGGAGATTTGGCAACATGATCTTATTAGTTTTTGCTTTCGTGTATAGTTCAACTCTAGAACTCGTACATACCCATTTATACAGTATCGACGAATTGGCTAAATTTGTGATCAACTAATCATATATCCAACTAGAAAAGAAAAATATCAATTGAAATTTGGCTTCGAACAGCATGCAATTTACAAAGCAGGAAAAATAGTTTCTCTCGAGGAGCCTAGCTAGACAAAAAAGAAGCCATACTACAAAAGGACCTCTATCTAAGCCTAAACTAAGAACTTTGCAAAAACCTACAATGATAAAAAAGAGAGAAACTAGATTATATTTGAACCCTCATTAATTTTGAATTGGATTTGCTTGGCTCCGCGGCACTTTGTTTAAACTCGCATTAACACCCCTATCTGGCCTTTTCGCTCTTGTAATAATGTTCTCCATCTTAGTAGAACTCGAATTCGACGAATTTAGTAATCTTCTGGCTTTACTTGTAGCTATAATGGAGTTTGTATCGATCATAGATTGCAATTGCGAGAAGAGAACATAGTTAAGCAGAAGAATGGTGGCAACAAGAAACATTACTCTCCACAAAGTTTTCATGGTTTTTACTGGTTTTGGAAGAGGAACCTCAGAACTAGAAAAACCTACTTATATCAAAATAAACCAGCATCTAAAACGCACTTCCTCTCCATTATGTCATAGTAATCGACATCCCCTTCGACTAGAATAAAAGCTAATTGATCTCTCCAATTTAGGTTGGAAATGGAGATGAATTAATAAGTTAGATTAAACCCACTGGACAGTCATCAGGAACAAAAAAAACATACAGTTGTAAAGTTAACCACATGATATCATGTGTTCGATTATTTAATTTGAACCTTGTTTAATTTGTTCTGATCTCAAATTAAGTACTTTCAGAGCAGATACAAGTTTGAATTTTTGCCTGCCAAAAGGCATGTGGGTCGATCCCAAGAGAATCACTTCTTATGAGCATGAAATTATTAAATTTGTAATCATGGTTAATGTAACGATCCCCCTCCCCTCATTCTTCCAAAAAGAAACATGGAAAGCTCACGTACCCACAAATTAATAATCCATTCAAAGTTTCATATCAGTATGAGATTTAGATTTTAGATTCATTTTGCTTAAACTATCAATATTCAAAACTAAGCCAATTATCATTAGACTTATAGAAATATCGATCTTTTATGAACGTTGTTTGATATTGATGTACTAGTTGGGCAGTAGGGGTTGTAATCTCGAAGTCGATACTTTGGTTATTATTTTGATAGGAGTGTTTATTACACTTACTTGTCTAAAATTATCGATTTTGTTGGCTCCATCATGTTTTAGGTATCAGAGTTATGTTTGTTTGGTTAATTCTTCAAAGATTAAATTTATTTTCTTGGAAGTCATTTATTAATCTTAGGAGGTCCCGTATAATACACGGCCAACGAACTTGGAAATATTTCATCGGGATGCCATCCGGGCCGGTTGATTTTCTTTTCTTCATATGATTTCTTGTTGTATTTTGTCCTAGTGTACTCAATTGTATCCGTAGAACCGGGATTTTCATCTCCATTGTGGACTTGAAGTGTTCGCAGAATATTTGCAAGATTTGGGTGGAATGTGTTATTGTGTCGTTGTCGTCGTTGTTGTTATTGTTGTGAGTAATGGTCGATAAAAAATCCTATTTTTCTTGATGATGCTAATCCATGGAAGTATGCGTTGTTTCGACTCCAAAATTAATCCCATTAGCCAAATAACATTGTTGCCGTTTATGTTCGGTTTGTAGGGCTAATTCTTGTGCTTCAATTCTCAAATCTATCCTTAGTTTGAATTCACTTGGTGTTAGATTTCTTTATTCTTCGCATGTATCTAAAAGATGAATTGTGGAGCAAATCATTTTTATTTGTCCACATTCTCGTTGTTATTAGACGTTTGACATTTTTGTTGTACGATGTTCTTGGCCAGTTGTTATTAGTAGGGATCGAGTTCTATCATTGTTGGAAAAGAGAGAGTGGTTCTTGTTTTAGCAACCAAAATCGTCGTTGTCATAATCGGGATTTTACCTTTAATCGTTTATGGATAGAATCGAATCGAATCGTAAGAATGTACAAAAAAATGAATACTAGCGAGGAAATTAATCTAGTAAACACAATTTTCTAAATAAAAAAATATAACTTAATTGGTAGAGTCCATTCATTCAAAAATGAAACAATTATTAAAATTCAAATCTTTGTATTCCAATACAATAATACATTATGTATAGGCAAAAATTGATTATGCATAAGTAGGTAAATGCTAACCATAATCAAACAAAATATTGATGAATTTTTCAGTTTCATACTATTACTAGAAAATTCAGATCATGATTAAAAATAAAACATCTAATATACACAAACAAAACAACTAATATACACAAACACAAGTAAAAACTCATCTCACACTAAACTTTTGTCCAAGTCATATTCTTATTTATAATATTCCAAAATCCTAATAGAGAGCTAAAAATAATAACTTGAATCCGAATCTCGCAAATTTCATTTATGGACATATCAATGAGGGTAAAGAAGAAGAAAAATAAAAGAACAATTTGGATTTTGTATCTCTTATTTTATTTTTATTTGATCAATTTTGAGCATAAATTTTGGTGAAAGTTAAATTTTCTGTTTAATTTGGGCGAAACAGAGAGCTCCTAGAATGAAGACTTACGCTAAAGAAGAATATATGTGGAAAAAAACAAGTATTTTTCATTCTTTCAAAATTATCTTATGTTGCAATTTGTAAACATTTTATTTCGTTTCCCGTGTTAGTTATTTAGATATGTGGACTTAATCATCTTGAAAATCAAATGTTCTACGAGTCGTGATGGTGGAATCGTAAAACAGTATATGTATGAGATTCTATTCGATTCTAAATCTTGAATCGATATTTTATCACGATTCTACTAAACTAAGATTTTATGTTCGAGTCAAATCATTTTGTGGAGTTATAACTTATAATCACAAGATTCTAAGACCTGAATCGAAATTTTGACAATTATGATCATTGAAAATTATTTTACGCTTGGCATTTAATTCGAGAGATGAAACGATGGGAGAAGAGTGCTCTACCGAGAGGTGGCGATTCGGCTTCTTATTGCACCACCTATATGTTCTACCAATTAATTCTTCAGTGAGTAATCATATCCAACTATACAATCCCATCAAAATGGCTAAATTTGCATCAACTCATCATTTATCCAAACAGAAAAGAAAAATAGCATTTGAAATTTGGCTTCAAACAGTATGTAATTTACAAAGCAGGAAAAATGGTTTTTTTTTTCTCGGATTCGAGGAACCTAGCTAGACGGGAAGAAATCGATACTACATAAGGAACACTGGCCCAAACTAAAAAAAACTTTGCAAAGAACCTGCGAAAAGAAGAAGAGAAAGTACTCTATATCTCTCTTCTTACTTTGAACCCCGACTCGTAAGTGTGATATCATGTACTCTATGTTTCTCTTATTTTCTCCTCACCTCACCCTTGAATTGGATTCCATCGGCTCGGTGGCAATTTCCTTAAACTTGCATCAACACCCTATCAGGCCTTTTCGCTCTTGCATTAATGTTCTCCATCTTAGCAGAACCCGAATTCGACGAATTTGGTAATCTTATCGCTTTATTTGTGACTTGCAATTGCGAGAAGAGAACATAGTTGAACAAAACAATGGTGGCAACAAGAAACATTACTTTCGACAGAGTTTTCATTGTTTTTACTCTTTTTGGAAGAGAAAACAAGAAAGTAGCCTACTTATATCAAAATAAACCAGCATCTAAAACTCACTTCCTCTCCATTACATCATAGTAATAGACATCCCCTTCAAGTAAATTAAAAGCTGACTGATCTCTCAAGTTTTTGTTGTAAATGGAGAGGAATTAATAAGTTGATGAAACCCACTGGACAGTCATTAGGAACAAAAAACACACAGTTGTAAAGCTAACCACATGATATATCATGTGTTTGATTATTTAATTGTAACCTTGTTTAATTTGTTCTGATCTCAAATTAAGTACTTCCGAAGCAGATACAAGTTTGAATTTTTGCCTGCCAAAGGCATGTGCGTCGATCCCAAGAAAATCACTTCTTAACAGCATGATATTATTAAATTACTAATCATGGTTAATAATCCATTCAAAGTATCATAATATTAGTATGAGATTTAGATTTTAGATTCATTTTTGCTTAAAATATCAATATTCAAAACTAAGCCAATTAACATCTCAAAATACTTGAGAAAGATATACAAAATATTTCTTCAGATTGTTATATTAACCAAAAAAAGAAAAAAGGAAAACCTATTTATTTAAAGCAAAAAATCTTTGAGTGGTTTAGTACCGTCTTTGAGTATGGAGATCTGGCCTTCTTTGAACAAGAGATCTTCATCCAACGACTCGACCCTTTTGCTCAGGAAATTATTATTGTCGATTAAATTCTTATTAATCTTTCTCAAATTCGAAACCTCTTGCGAAGCCAAATCTCTCTCCTCCAATACGGTTTTCAGCATGGAACGAGTCGCGCCCAGTTCTTTCACCGCCTCTTGTAACTCCTCTCTCAGTTGATTTATTCTCTCGTCTTTCTTTACCACCTGTTATTCATCCCATTAACACGCAATCAACAACCAAATTATCAAATTATTAAATTATGTGTGTGGTACCTGAATATCGAGATCTTTGCTTTTGTAAGTGAGGCAAGAGAGTTCGTCTTGTAATCTTTGTATCTCGCTTTGTAAAAGATCGTTTCCTCTCACTAAATTCGCTATTTCTTCTTCTAATTGCTCTACTTCTTCGTCCGTTGAGAATATTTTCTCTCTCAAGACTTTATTTATCAAAACCTCTGATTTCAACCGCAATTCCACGTCACCCTAAATAACACGCAAAAAATAAACATTGCAAAAGTAAATCAAAAAGTTTTTAGGGAATTTTTTGCAATTTTTCAGGGGCTATTTTGCAATTTTGCTAAAATTTTACCTCGGTGGAATTATTGTTATTATCGAGTGGCGTATCTGAACTAGACTTCTCAGCCAATACCGATTCGACACAAAGCAAGCTCCTCTTTAAACCCTCAACCCCTTTTCTCACACTCTCATACTTCAAACTATAATCCAACAAATTAAACTCATCGATATTATTACTATTATTAACGCTCTTAACAAACCCTAACAATTCGTTATTCAATTCGCTCGATTCTTTAACCAAACAAAAACATTTCGTCTGCAAAAACTCAACCCTAGCATTTATTTCCTCCTCCAATCTCAAATCATTTCCTTTTTTAAGTCTCTCCAAAAACGAAATATTTTCTCTCCTCAAAGATTCTATTTCTTGTCTATAACACTCAATCTCTCTTCTCAATTTATATTCCACTCCAATAAGCCTTAAAATCTCTGAATCGAAATCTCGAGGGGTTTTATCATTTCGTAGAGTATTTACACTCTTTTCTTGCTCGCTACAAATCCTTTGAAGCCTCACAACAGCCTTTTGTAAACCCTTATTTTCGTCCTCTTTCTCTTTATAACACCTCCTGAAATGACCTAATTGCCCCTCAGCCTCGTTATACTTCTCCGTAACATCCATTAACGAATTGCTAATTTCAGAATTCTCTCTCCTCAAATGATCCAATTCCGCCTCGTAATCCGTGATTTTGTTAATCGAATTTTCTTCTCTCGATTTTAAACCACAAAGGTCTCTTTGAAGAGACACGTTTTGTTCTGCTAATTCTCTGACTCTCTCTCGCAGCCTCTTCTCTTCGGACTGGAACTTGTTAACTTTGGTGGACCATTCCTTTTCGATGTTCAACTGGAGAGCCGTCTTCTCCATTTCAAGCCGTCTGGTTCTCGTCTCCAGTTCTAGTCTGGACACTCTGTACTTCTCCTTGGATTTAAGCCCCTCTGCAATTCTCGATTTTATTTGCACGCATAATTCTCTCGCTAGAAATTTCCTCTCTTCGTTCAAACCTTGAATCAATTTGAACAGTGATTCGGATGTAACCTACAATAAATTCATCTAGTTAGTTTATTTCCAAATTAAAAAACCATAAATATAATAATATAATACCCCTTTTGTCCTTAGTAGATCAGGATCGAAATTCTCTTCTGATAAAATCAAAAGTCTCTCTTCGGCCTCTCTGGCCTTCATCATTAACATCTCGTCAGAGTCAAGCATAGGATTTGACCAAAACGGCCTTGAGCCGGAATTATCCTCGTAAATATCCTCTACACTTGTAGCCGTTTCAGACTCGAAATCTCTGAGCTCTCCAAAAGGCTCCGTGGACCGGGCTCGTGGAGGTTTTCCTAGACCAAGATGTAAAGTTTTTCTGTTCAATGAATTAACTTCTTTGTTGGTCTCAGAAGAGGAACTTTGATTTTCTTCTTGTGTGGTTGTGGTTTGTTGCTGTTGCTGTTGCTCCTCTCCTTCTATGTACACGTCGAGATATTTGTTCTTGTTTGAGCGGTTTTTGATGCACGAAGGCCCGCAGTTTGGCTCAACTGGGGAGATGTGAGATTCGTTTGAACTGGAGATATCAAAGTCGTGCCCTTTCTCTGATTCTTCCCTTTCTTCTGTGAGCAAATGATGACTGTGGAGCAAAAAAAGAAACAAGAATGAATTTAATTTTGATTCAAAAATGGTAATGTAATGATTTAATTTGACTTACTGGATTGGGCAGTCAGAAATGAAATGATTTGAATTATGAACGAGTGAATCTTGAGGGTTCATATCATAGTAACTGGCTGGAGATGAGAAAGAGAGGCTCCTTCTGAGATGAGGACTGGAGATCTCCTGTTCAGAATTGTAACGCTTCCTTAACTTGGAAGCTGACTCTTCAGGAGTTTTAGACCCGTTATAAACGGTGTCCCCTTCCAGAACCTTCTTTCTCCCACTAGGTAATGGAGACGTCCTATTGATTTCTTCGTTTGGGTTTGAAGATGATTTGAAGAAGAAAAATTTCCTCATTTTTGCAGTTTGTATCACTAATTTGATGCAATATTTTGCACTTCAATAGATCTGCGAAGTAAATTACGACAGACAGATAGAAGAAAAATTAGTCAGTATAATCAATAAACAATTAAGCTATGAGAGACACAAAAACTCATGTGTTGTGAGAGGTTGTGGGTTCGATCCCCATTGACATCGATGGATGGAGGACATATGAGCCTTCTCCATTTATTATCAAAAAAACAATTAAGCTATGCATGCATTACTTTGCAGAAAATACAAATTATGTATTCAAGCTTTGGTCAGCAATTTCATCAAACACGTCGTAAGCATGAAATATATGATTACAATAACAACACATCCAGTAAGAACGAAGACCTAATTTATATATAATTGCAAAGATTATCAAAATCATATAGCAGGAACGAGAAGGTCTAATTTGCTTGCATCAAACAAAATCGAAGTATGAGTAGATGATGACAGAAACAGATACAGAACAAAGCAACACAAACAAATTCAAAATTTTAACAATCAGGAATCACAAATTAAACAATCCATAGATTCAAATCAAACAACAAATCGCAAAAATAAAAATAAGCATGCCTGAGATTTGGATAAGCCCACGGGTGATTGAGAGAACTCGCCCTGTTCGAAGAATCAAAATCAGTGAATCGAATCTGTACAAAAATTGAGCAAGATTAGGAACGAATAATTCGCAGTAATTAATACAGATATTTTGAATCTGTATTCTCTATATCCTACCGTTTAATTTCTTTATTTTCTTTCCTTTTGAGAATTTTAGGGGGCAAAAGAAAGATTTAAATGAATTTACTATTTTGCCACTGAGATTAGACTGACAGATCCCTCTTATGGGTAGGTCCGGCCGGTGGCGTTCTTGTAATTAAATAAGAACTTGATGGCATCTTTTAGACCTGCTGATTTTCGACCGTTTAAGTCTATTGCGTTTCCCGAGAAATATAAGGGGTCCCATATGTCATGCACCAATTTATTTAAGAAGACGTTCAACTTTTCAGCTATTCAAGAATCCCATTATAAATTTATGCAAATTGCAGGGGCTTCAGTGTAATTATAGGACAAAACGACAAAAAATAAAGGGTACATTCGAAAAAAAAGGCAAAAAATCTCCTTAATTTTGAACAATTGCCGCCCAGAAAGGTCTAAATAATGATTTTTTGGGTTGGTATATCATAACTGGGACCATTAATCATCTTTTATTTTTACAACTTAGATTTAATATTCTTTATATCAAAAAGGTAGTTTTTTTATATTTAAAAAAAAATGATATTATCTAAAAATAATTTAGATTGTAAATCAAAGCATGTTGATTGTATATAATTATTAAACTGGATTGTGAATAAATTATGTAGTTAAGAAGATTTGGTAGTATAGCTCGGTTTTTACTTTTTATAGATGCACTAGAAAAAAAATTAAATATGAGAAGTTTACTTGTGTGAACATATATGTGTGAGGTTTGTTAATTATAGAAGAAATTTGTACATGGGCATATAATTATACTCAATACTGTTCATTTGGGCATATAATTATTCAATTTTATTTAAATTTAAATTCGAAACTGATTGTTTCGAAACTAATTGCAATCCTAATGATGTCTTCATACAATTTTAATTCATTTTGTAATGTTCTCATGTATTTTTAACAATTTTGTTTGATGCATGGCAGCATGAGATTATTGTTTTCTTCCACACAAAATGCATGGTCTGATTTAAAATTTAACAATAAATACAAAATTGTATAAAAAGAATGCTAATGGAAAGTAACAATAATTAGATGTTAATAGTTTCAAGAATAAATAATGAGAAATAAGAGAAAATCAAAAAAAATATTTAAATCATTACACAATTATAATTGATCTACAAATAGAGAATACGGAACATTGTGTCCTAATTGTGTGCAAGGTTCTCACTCTAATATTAGATACAATTACAATTGAAATCTAATCGAATATGCTAGTTCGCGAATTCAAGTATTTTCCAAACATGGAACTGAAATATTTGTAGCGAGGCGCAATTCATCATTTTCGTGAATTTCTCAATAATTCTTCATTTCATTCTTCCTTCGTTTAGGAGTGGAAACTGGATTTGAGCGAGAGAAACAGAGAGAAGTGAATTGAAGGAATTGTAGGACTGTTGAGGAAGAAAGTAGTCTTGGTTGTTTGAAACTTTCAATTCAAAAAATGGCAACTTTTCGAGCTCTGATCACAGCGATCGTATAGGCTTTTAGATTTGTAATAATTCGAGGGTGTTTGTGCAAACTTCTCACAAAAATGTTGATGCCTCTTTTGAACGAGGAAGATAAGATCATATAAAAAAAAAAATTGCCATTAAAATAACGATAATTTTGCTCAAGTTTTAGGCATTTCTTCTCTGAATAGTTTGTGGAATTTTTTGTGACATTTTTTTAAATTATAATTTTTTTTCAAAATTACCACATTTTGACATTTGTTGTGTTTTCATTGTGCATAGAAAATATATATATTGTAACATTTTTCTTTGAACATGTATCAAACTAACAAATTAAGAATATGTTGTGAGTCATATATAAAAATATAATATAATGCACTGTATGTGAATATATAACAAATAAAAATATAATATATAACAACTAAAAATATAATATATGACAAATTAACAAATAAAAATATATAACAACGAAAAATATAATATTACATAACTTGTAATAATCACAAATAAAAATTAGTACAATACAAAGTATTCAATGAGTTTAGTTTTATTAACAAATTGTGTACTTGTACGTACTACGTGTCAGCTTGTTCAAAAGTTGAATTTCTTTAACAATTGAGACGATTTTTGTTCTAAATTTTTTTATGTTTTTATACAAAGAAGTCATTATAAAATTACAAAGAATGAAAGAACTAATAATGTCGAAAAACAGGGACAAAAGGACCAAAGAAATCTGCACCAAACGAAACAAGCGCAACATTGCCTTCAACATGTGCAAGTAATAACCTGGCAAATGTAAAAAAAAAATCACGACCATTACGAACATTTGATTTGTCAATTAAAACTAAATGTCATTCACAAACGTAACATTTTTACCAAACATTCATACTTGTAAATAATACGAAGCGTTTTTTATGTAATTAACAACAACAAGCATTTGCTTGACAACAATAAATTCGTCAATACAATATATTTGTCTCATCAAACCAAGATTTTGATAAATTTTAGAGAAGACACTGTCCGAGTTGTCGAAGAGTCGGATTTCATCAAAAACTTAGAGTTCTGGTTTGATATATTTGTCTCATCAAATCAATATATGTGTATCTAATATTTGTTGGGTTGCAACTTGCAAGTTCATCTCGTGGTTCAATGCTCGTTCGTATTCGGATCGGAAAAAAACTCGACAACGTCTAGCTTGACAGAAGCACGAATTATTTTCTAGGGTCAGCTCGATCGAGCTCGACTCGAGTCCATTTCGAGTGGGTCGAGTTCAAGTCAACTTTGAGCTGAACCTATGTCGAGTCAAGTCAAATCCGTTTCCGAGCCACTATCTAGTCGAGTCAAACTGGCTTGAACCAACACCGAGTCCAGTTCGGAACAGACATTCGGGCTCAAAACCGTATATCATTTTCGAGTCGAGTCAACTTGAATCGAGTTCGGGCTGCGCCCAACTCGATAGAACTCGACTCATGCTCGGAGCCTGTGATTTTTAGAAGGACGCCAACCGAGCTCGAATTTGGGATCTCAGGTCCTTGTTTAGTTGTTCAAGTGATGTCTTCATCATTTGTCCAGCATTTCAACTAGACTGAAATTTTCTGTACTATCCTTTCTTTCTCGAATTAATAAAATATAGAACCATGAAGAACACGCTTTGTGCTCTCTACTTCAAAAAAAGAAATCTATGAATTTGTTCTTCCAAAATTACAAAGCTTATGGGGGGTTGATGTAAAGTAAAACATGGAAAATTGAGAAACATGAAATTTAATTTAATATCTTTCATCATACTAGTTTTCTTTGTTTGATGTGTACCATTTCAAAGAAAACGAGAGTGGTGTTTCCTTTTATTTTTATTTTTGCTATGGAATGTTTTCGTTCAAAAATAAAGGCAAAAACGTTTTTTTCTTGTGTAGAACTATTTTATTTATAACATTATAATAAAAAGGGGTAATTTCAGACATGTCCCTCTAAAAACTCAAAATATCAAATTTATCCCTCAAAAAATGTGAATAACAGATATATCCCTCCAAAACTGAACTGTTATCAAATAAAACCAATATTAACGCCTCTGTTAGATTTTAACGAAAAGGAGTAAAAGGACTAATTTGCCCTTCACCTCCCCAATGTATTCCATGGCTAATCTCGCTCACAACTCGCAAGCTTCAATTTATGGCGATTCTCTCCCCGAGTCTTCTCGCAAATCCGTATCTTGAGGATCCTCTGACTGTACGCACGTCGCCAAGTCCATTCTGGCAAGCTCTCTTCTGGTCAATTTACATGCTCCATTTTGGCGAACTCGTGATCTCCGGTGAATCAGCAAGCTCCGTTCGGATCAACTAGAAAGCACCATTATGGCGAACCATCAAGCTCTATAATGAACCCTCATATGACCTTTCATGTTGAAGAAAAAAGTCCAGGTATTTATTTTATTTCTGAATATTGATCGACATTGTGATTTTTTTTGGTCGATTTGGGATGAATTAAGGAAATTTTGTGTCCATTAAGGTCTATTGACTGGAAAAATGGTTGATTGGGAACAAATTGAAGTGAAATTTTATTAATCACGACTTAATTGGGGTCAACTATGGTCCATTTAGGTTGTATTAAGGCATATTGGATCAAAAAATTGTGAATTGGGCACACTAGCGACCCTTGGGGAATCATGACGACTTGTAGAAGAATGCTTGGCCTCTAAGCACCTTCTGCCCTTTTCCGAACTGTTGTTCGATCTATATTGTAAAATTTCTATATCTATTCTCTCAAAAATTCATATTAAGTTCATGTCAAATTGACTTCTGGGTTTGTAGTACCTTTATTTGGTATTAGTGTGTATATATAATTAATTTACCGATTACCAAATTACCTAGAACTAATTTCAGTATAATTTACCAAATTATAAGAAGCGTTATGTTCTCAATTTCTGGATTTAGGTACCAATTTAAGGGTTTAGATACTCAATTTTTGGCTTTGGTGTGTATATTAGTGTGCAATACCAATCAATCAAGCTATTTAATTTAAGGGTTTAGGTATTCAATTTTTTTTCTCTTGTTCATTGCTCACTGATTTCTGTCATGCATAGATAAATTTGGAGCTGCGATGGATGTTGCAATGCTCGTTAAGCTGCGATGGATCTGGTTTAGGAACTGATTTTGTCATTTACTCTAACTCCTAATTTCAATATGTTGAACTATATATAAATTGTGAATTTAGGTTTCCAATTTTGGTTTAAGATGTGTTGGCTCATTGATTTCTCGCTTTATTGACTACATACCGACGTAGACGAATTTCTCAAGCAGAGCCACTAACGTAGCATGATCGAGTTGGGAAGTTATTAAATTTCGAGTCGGCAAGTTATTAAAATTGTGTTCATGATTGTATCATGTTGTGATTTTTGTAATCGAGTCGGGAAATTATTTCATGTTGTGATCTTTGTAAATTGTAATCGTTTTCTAAATTGTATTCAAGTCGGGAAAATAATTGTAAAAAATATTGTGATTTTCGTAATGAGTCGCAAAATTGTTTCAAGTTGTGATCTTTGTAATCGTATTGTAAATCGTTTTGTAGAAAGTTATAAAATTGAAATACAAAAACATAACAAAAATGACATGAAATTCAATAGTTCTAAATCATGTTGTAATCATGCCTTAATATTTTCCAAAACAACATGAAATTCAAAAGTTCTTGAAATCCAAAATAGAAGAACACAACAAAATGACATGAAATTCAAAACAACATATCAAAATCACAACACAACCTAACAGAAAAGTTCCAAAATTGAAATCGCATAAATTTCAAAACTGAAATATTTTCCTTCATTATCATCACTTGGTGCGTCGAAATTAACAAGAATTTGTGCGTCGAAATCTTGATTAACACAATAGTTCTTGCATAAGTTTCATCTTCGTGCGTCGAAATCTCATCACCACTTCCACTATTATAACTACTATTACAAGAATTTTGGCTGAAAAAAAAAAACAAAATTAACATCTCACAAATTCATAAATGAAGATCAGTGCAAAAAAAAGAAGAAAAGAAAAACAAAAATCACATACTCGATATTGGGCGATTCGGTCATATTCTCCCAACTAGATTTGTCGCAATCTTCAGTGCTAATATTCTGAGCTCCATCAACCTCCAAATTTATCTCAAAATTCATGTTTTTGATTCAATTGCAAGTTATTTCGCTGAGAAGAAGAGAATGAAAGGGGAAATAATTATAGGCAGACTACATGGAACATACTAGAAAGGAGAAGAAATCTCATGGAAAAGAAAGAAGAGGAAGAGAGATTGAGCGAGTACCTTACCTCCTGCGAAAGGATGTCGTTAAGAAGAAAACGCCACTCCTTGCTCAATCTCCCGGTGAAGAGAAAAGCTTGGGAGAAGATGAAATCAAACGCCCCTCCTTGCTCAATCTCCCAGGTGAAGAGAAAAGCTTGGGAGAAGATGAAATCAAATGCCACTCATTGCTCAATCTCCCGGTGAAGAGAAAAGCTTGGGAGAAGATGAAATCAAATGCCACTCCTTGCTTAATCTCCTGGCAAATAGACAAGCTCGGCAAAGATGAAATCAAAAGCCACTCCTTTCTCAATCAGACGCCACTCATTGCTTCGCCAAAGAATCGCGACCGAGCGGAGAAGAAATGGAGTTACGATGAAGGAAGATGAATAAGAGAGGTCACGCACAAGAAGAAGGATCAACAATAAGCATGTACTGGACTCTCCAGTATGGTTTAGTGAATAGAAGGGTATTTTAGGAATTAATATTTTTATTTGTTATTTTAATTAAATATAAAAATTGAAATAATAACTTGTTTAACATAAATTTAACAGAAACTTAACTGTAGGGATAAATTTGATATTTTTCAGTTTTGAACGGATATTTATGATATTAATTGAGTTTAGAGAGGTTAAATATGTAATTATCAATTTTGGAGGGATAAATTTGTTATTTTGGATTTTTGGAGGGATATAGGAGAAATTCCCCCTAATAAAAAAGTCTAGACATCCAGAAGTAATCCAGATAAGTTCTACTGATCGTATATTTATGGAATAATAAAGTGGGACCCATGTGCACAATCATATAAATGAATTGATATAAATTGTTAATAGGGATTAATTCGGTAGATTATTTCTGGATCGCTAGACTTTTTGCATTACAATAGATATTTATACTAGTATACTATTATTTTTATATTACATTATACTGTTATATATAATTTATATGTATACATAATATTGTAATATATAATGTTATAAGTTATATATATATATATATATATATATATATATATATATATATATATATATATATATATATAATGTTATAATTCATATGTATAATGTAATATATAATGTTATAATTTATATGTTATAAGTTGTGATATATAATGTAATATATAATGTTATAATTTATATGTATACAAATCTAATGATTCCAAAGTCTTAAGTATCAAACTCATGATACTTAATTAAGTATATTAGTCAACCTCATATATATATTATTTTTTCAATTAAACACAATAGCGTAGCGTATGATACTATATGTCATGCATATTTATTAATTTATATTGCTTTCCTATTTATATTACTTTTATAATAATTTACATCAGCAAACTAATATCATGTATATAATATTATAATTTATATTATAAGGAATTAATATAATAATAATAATTACTTCACGTGGAATAATATTTTCTATTTGTCATTATACAAAGAGAAATACATGTCTTTCGAATTCCTAGTTTTACTTCATTTTTTTCTGGACAAGAATTTTTTCCAAAAATTCAAAATTTTGTAGATCAAACAACCCATGTGTTTACCATAGAGACGCCTTATAAATGGTGCATTACTATATAATATAACTCTTTGCTTGTAATCCAGACTATTAGTCATATTGGTAGTACGCCCCCCTACAAAGATATGACTCGACGATTAGCTTCTCGGTTCTATGGAATATCTGAAAATGCCGTAACGCGGCCTTATTTTCAAACAAGAAGATCCTGAACATTTTCACATACAACTCAATAATTATGGAAGGAATGTCGTGCTAGCAATGTCGACCCATCATTTCCACTGTTCGACCGGACGGAGCTACGATACTAGATAACCTTGAAATACCGTATTTCCTCATCCTTTATTTCCACAGTTAATCAGACGCAAATTACCCATTATTTCAAGTGATTCACTGATTCCTCATTTGCCCCAACAATATAATCAACTCAATACTAATTCAACGATCATCAAGCTCAAAAAACAACACAATTTACCGCTAATTGAACAAACCATATGACTTAGGAGCTGATCATCAGAGAAAAACTGGTAAAGAGACGATTATTATCTGTATACATGAATGCATTCAACAATATTATTATCTGGTCATATAAATGCACGTAAGTATAATCAATAAATCTTGAAATAAAAAAATAATCTGTAAACCTTGAAATTGAATCGTATCAATTCAACCCAGTGTTCTGGAAATCGGCCTTGGCGGCCGATTAATCACCGATTAATCGGTAGTCGAGGGTCCGCCGTCGAGATAAACCCTTGGCGTTTTGTGTTTGGCGGATTTCCGCCAAGCGGCCGCCAAGGGTCCGTCAAGACCGCCAAGCCACCGCCGAGCCGATTTTTAGATGTGTACAGTTTTTTTTTTTTTTTTTTTTGCAAATTTTTTTTTGAATTGCCAACGGGTTCATAGTCTAGTTGGTTGAATGTGAAGTACAAAAAATCATATATTATGAGAGGTTGTGGGATACTATTCAAAATAATGATCGTTTTTGTTATGGATTGTCAATGAATTTTCATTGACATCAAAAAAATTAGACATCAATAATGAAAACGATCGTTTGTCGGATACTATTCAAAAAAATATATTTGGACTAAAATTTTTCATATTTTTAATATTATATATATATATATATATATATATATATATTATTATTATTATTTGAGTTTATGTTAGTTTAGTGACGTAGTGTATTTTGTTACTTAAATTATTTAAAACTTATTAAAAAAACTGTGATTTGTAATTTTGTTTAATTAATTTAAATATTAAATATAAAAAAATAAAAATCCGCCGAGGTCCGCCGAGATTCCCGATTAATCCCGATTAATCATCCTTGGCGCTTGATGGTCGTCTGCCGACCAGCGAGCGCCGAGCGATTTCTGGAACATTGATTCAACCACGTCAAATTCACAATCAACTAAATATCATATTATGAAATTTGAATTCCAATTTCAATAAAATAAAATGTCCAAACCCCAAAGTACTAATAACAACTCCCAATCACAGTGTATACTACATATCAGGTTTCTACTCTAATCACTACTGCAAAATTCATATCACAATCCAAATCAATTAATTCATGCAGAATCAGAAAGAATAAGACACTACCAAATGCTACTCAAATATCAGTACTAATCACAAATCGAACACCTAAAATTGAAATTAATGAGACACCATTCAAAGTTGAATTGAAGTAACAAAAAAAAAAGACTCAAAAACAAGAACAAAAATCAAACCTGATTCAATTGATGATCCATTGACACTGGAGACTGGCTAGTTTGAGAAAAAAAATGACGCGAAGATTAGAAGAAAGGAATACGGTAAGGAGACTGTTAAAAATATTCAGAACCAAACCGGATTTTGTTCTGGATCCGATTTTTTTGGTCCAACCGGCCGGTCCGGTCTGATTTTTAAAACAGTGCTAAAAAAATTCAGAACCTAACAATACCCATTAAAATTGATTAGCAAATTTGAATCCGAATAAAAGTATCGGGTCCGGATCTGGATCCGCTCAGGATAATTTCAAATCCAAATATTTTTTTCCTACTATTTGGATAATATCACACCATTTACATTTTCTAGATACATGTAATTGTTGTTTTAGTCAAGTTATTAATGTTATGATGCATTTTTAACAATCTTGTAAATGCATGTAATTATTGTTTTCTCACATACAAAACACATGAGCTGCTTTTTTAACTATAAATTCCAAATTGCTTACAAAAAATAATAGTGAAAAATAACAACAATTCGGATGACACTAATTTCAAGATTAAACAATGAGAAATCAGAAAAAATCAAAAGAATTATTCAAGGCTCTCACTTTAATATTAAGATTAAGATACAATTACAAAATTCAAAAAGGAAGTCCAGTGAGATTGAATATCTAATATAATCCAAGAAAAGGATTAAAGCTTTGAATACTTAATTTGGATATCATGTAATTATTCATCATACATAACATGTCACAAAATTAGGCCTACTGAAAATTGTCAAGAATCTTCAAGTTCCAAATCAATTAATGTCTTGCAACGAGATTATATACAATTTTGCAAACAATTTTTTTAACAATTTCTTTACTATTTAATTTATTATTTCTGATGAACATTTTCTATATTACAAAATTTATTTTGCAAAAAATAATTACGAAGACTGGCAGAAAAACATAATAATGATAACGAAAGAATCAAATAAGATTAAAAATAAATAAATTGTGGGAAAAAATATCAAGAGATAAACTAGAGCTAATACAAATTATACAATAGAAGGCGAAGCCATCATTTATTATAATAAAACTAATAGGGTAGTATCTAATTCTATCATCATTTCAACCCGATTTTTTTCCAAATTTTATTTAGCATTATAAAGCAAGAAATAAGATGTTAATTATTTAAAAGAAAAACAAAAATACCATATGAAAAGATTTACAAAAATGGAAAATATGTAGATGGGGTTTCAGATCTCCAAGGTGATTGAAAAGGTAGCATCACGATTAATCAGACGCAAATCACCCATTAATTCGATTGATTCCTCATTTGCCCGAATAAGAAAACCAAATTATTGCTAACTGGATGAAATTCAAACAAAAAAAATCAAAACAATATACTTCTAATTTAATTACTATATAATATAAATTGAATGCGAATTTGCATAAACAAGACAAGAAATTATATGCAAATAAGTAAGAAAGATAGAATTATGAGAAAAATGAACAGAGAGCGTCAGATCTCCAAGGCGATTGAAAGGGTAGCATCACTGTTAATCAGACCCAAATTACCCATTATTTCAAGTGATTCCTCATTTGCCCCAACAATATAATCAACTCAATACTAATTCAACGATCATCAAGCTCAAAAAATCAACACAATTTACCGCTAATTGAACAATCCAAACGACTTACGATTAGCAATATGAGAGATTAGGAGAGGAGAAGTATATGAGAAGACGAAGAAACGGAGCATTTAGGGCTAGGGTTTAGTGGTTTACGGTATTGCTAATCATCAGCCGTTTGATTTAGATATATCAAATCTGAACCGTTAAACATTCTGGCCCTTACGAGGTATTATTTTTCTGGTATTTATTGGGCTTGAGATTTATAGCAAACAAAATAAGGGACTTATTTATTTACTTAGCATTTTTTAGTTTAAGAATTATTAAAGAAAACCGTTGTAAATATTATAGATGGATAAATAAAAATATTCGGAACGTGAAATTTTCAAGTCGTTTCCCATTTTTTTCAATTTTTTTTAAAAAAAAAAACGAAGAAAATAAGATAAATATGATGCGCTTTTGGATTTGAGAAGCAAAATTAGATACCCATTAATTGTTCCAAAACTTTAAAAAGACTAAAATACGTATTAACACTAATTGAAAGACTAAAATACGTATTCACTTCGGAGAGGACTCAAATTAAGCTTGTACAAAAGAAAATCATGGTGAAGAACTCAGAGAGGTGCCGAATTCGTTCTGCGAAGCTGGCTCCTCGGTTCTTGATTCGACGTGCACTCTTCTTCTAATTTCTCTTCCTACCAAAGAGGGGAAAAAAAGGGACATTATATGTTTTTTTTTTTACTCATATAATATATTAAATTTAGACTATTTAATTAGATTATTTTTGTATTTTGAATAATTTAGATTTAATTTATTCTGCAAGGTGAAAAAAAGGTGAGAAAATTTAAATAATCTGCTTAATTCCTCCTGCTGGTCCCCTCTTTTAATTACCTTAATTAGAAGTTTGTTTGTCCTTCTAATTTTCAGAGAAATAAAATAAAGAATAAAGAATGTTTATAAAAATTCAAAAAAGTGGTCCCAAAAAAATCTAGATTAAATACCTTTTGTTGTTGTAGTCTTTTAATCTCCTCTTCTAAACGTGAGATCTTGTTCTCTAGCTCATTTGTGTAAGCCTTAAAATAACAGGTATTTTGTATGCAATCAAATAAACTCACCATTAATGGAGAAGCCTCATTTGTTTTTTAAGAAAAAACTTACAAGCTTTCGAGCCCGAGACCGCTCCGCAGACTCTCGATTTTTTATGAGTCTCTTCTGCTTCCTTTCCACGAGAATATCATCCACGTTCTCTGAGGCCCGTCTCCTCCTTTGAACTGTTTGGGGAAGAGAAACGGTCCTCGCCATTAATGGAGGCGAGACGATGTAAGCATTAGTGAAACCATGAAATGCTTGTACGGCCATCTCGTCGTGGTGTGGCTCGTTGGGATTCATGAAGTTAAGGGAGATTTGGTGGTGGTGATTATTTCTTCCATTTTGAGATGACATTGCTTCATTCAATAATGGAGGAGATACTTAGTTAGTGTGATTAGTTTTCAATTAAGGCAAAATTTCATGCTTGAGCTTAACCCTACAAGATTGAAAAATATCATGTACGCCCTACCAAACCTTGAAATTTCAAATATACCCCTAAAGAATAGACGAATAACCAGCCGAGATATCGTAACTAAATAAAAAATAGGCTAGTGATATCGACAGGAAATAGTTTTACTTGTTACAGGAAAATTAATGTAAAATGACTAATTTACCCTTACAAATGATTTGAAAAAAAAAAAAATCTAAATAGATGTTTTTGGAGAAAATTTAGAAAGTTCGGATCTTAATAATTATGAACAAAATCAATAGAAATCAAAATTTAGAAAATGCCAATTTCAATCGTCTTACCAATTCCTAACTAAACTAAAAAAAAAAATTCTTCTCGGATCCATTGTTTGGTCTCTCCTGAGTCTCTACCTCAAATTTCAAAAATTTTAATCTTAAAAAACTCAAGAATCAAAGTACGTAGTTATGTTTATTATGTTTTATTATATTTTTACATTATATATTTTCCAAATTATGGTTTTCATTTTTTCATTTTTTATGTTTTTCCAATAACTATTCAAATAATTTAATAATTTAATTTAGGAATCATAGTAGTTATGTTTATTTTCATTTTATCATTAACAACTAACATATAATATTATCATGTTATTTTTTTATTTAATTGCAATTGCAATATTCTTTTATTATTAATCTTCTTATGTTCATGATATTTAATCATGGATATTCATACAATTAAAACTCGAATCTAGAAATAATACATACAAGATTCACATCATTCCAGTTATAATCTACTTTCCAAATAACATACAAGGTTCATATCATTTAAATCTTCACTTGATACATAATAATCAACTTTCCAAATAACATATACTCATTAAATAAGGATAAATTAGTCATTTCAAATTAATTTTCCTGTAACAAGTAATACAATTTCCTGTCGATATCACTAGCCTAAAAAATATGTCCATTACGAATTAGGAAGAAGAAGAAGAAGAAAATGAAAAAAATTAACCTTATAATCAGAAGAAAAAGAAAATGAATATTAAATATCTCTACAAAATATTAACATGTCATGAATACCTCTACGAAACATAAAAATTATCAATAATTTTTTTGTTCTAATTTTTCAAAAATATATCTAAACTACCATTTTTTTTCTTACTTAATACATGTATAAATAAAAATAATAATGAATTAAAGTAAATCAGGAATCTCTGAAGAAAAATAAGGAGAAAATGGTGTATATAATATTTTGTATTTTGTAGGGATATCCATGACATTTCTTTTGTTGTAAGGGTATATGTGATCTTTTGATAATTTACAGGGTACACATCAAAGTTCGCCTGTAAATAAAAGAAGTCATGTGTACAGTGTTGGAATCTAGACTAGAGGCAAACAAGTCCCAACTCACAAGTGTCTCGTGGAAACCAAGCCAACATGGAAACATTGAAAAAACTTAATTTAAATCTAATAAAAGTAATTTTAGATTTAAATTTGTGGACACTAATTTTGTGGACACTAATTATTACCTACACTATAATTTTAGATTTAAATTTGTGTAATTGTGATATGTTAAAATTTTAACCATTGATTAATCACTAATTTTGTATAGTCATACTTTATTGAGAAATTTACTAATAACCCCTAAATTTTCTTGAATTTACAAAAAACTCCCTAATTTTTGAGAAACTCCAAAAAAAACCCTACATACAAGATTTTCTTTTCAATAACCCCCGAACCGAACCGAATGAACCGAAAAACCGAACCGATTAAACCGAATTCGACCGGTTCGGTTCGATTCCCAAATAAACCAAACCATTTGCCCATCCCTACTCACTCACAAACAGTGTTGTAAAAAACGGTGAAAAAACGGTGTTTCGGTGGAAAAACGTCCCGTTTTTTGCAAGACGGTTTGAAAAAACTGTCAAACATTTTTTTACGTGTTTGACCTTTTTTTTTGGCGAAAAATGTTTTTCGGACCGAAAAATGGTCGTTTTTCGCAACAAAGATCATCTTTTTCATTTCAGCCCATCATATTTTTTAGCCCAATAAATTTTTTTTGTTTTGGGCCCATTGGCTCCGGCTTATCTCTCTCGCGGCTCACTCTCTCCTGGTCTCGCCTCACTCTCTCTCTCTCTCTCGGACACTAACTGACTGTCCTTGCCTCTCTCTCGCTCGAAGTCAGATCGATCATCGAAGAAGCTTAATTGCTTGCTCTCTCTCTCTCTCTCTCTCTCTCTCTCTCTCTCGAGTCTCGCCTCGCAGCCTCTCTCAAACAGTGGCTCCAGGTCCTGAAGTCTCGCCTCACCTCGCCTCTTTCTCGCCTCGCAGCCTCTCTCTCCGACAGGTACTGAAGTCGATTGAAATCTCTGAAATTGCCTCGAATCTGTGTTGGGGACCTTTGAAATTGCCTCGAATCTGTGTCGATTGAAATCACTGAAATCTCTGAAATTGCCTCTCTCTCCGACAGATTTTTTGGAGCCGCAAAATCGATTGAAGCCGCGGAACCGATTGAAGGCATAGAATTGATTGAATCGATTGAATCGATTCTTCTCTCTCGAATGTGTGTGTAGATATTTTGTAGAATTATTTTTGAATTTTCAGAAAATGGCAGAGACTTCTAAATTTCTAATGCTAAATTCGTTTTGATGTTATCTTTTATGTTGGATATTGTCTAAGTCATTTTTTTACTATTAAAAAATAAATTATTATATATTTTTTTGGTTTCATCTATAACTTTTAATTAAATTATTACCGATTTCGGTGACCGTTTTTTCACCGTTTTACGGTAATCCCATTTTACGGTCCTCGACCGTTCCGTACCGTTTTCCGTATTTTACAACATTGCTCACAAGTGTCTCGTGGAAACCAAGCCAACATGGAAACAACCAAAAATTGAAAAAATTGGTAAAAGAACCAAGGACAAGTTCGTTTATATCCCTCAAAATCTACAAATATCATCTTAGAGAGTAGAAGAATTTTGTCAAAACTTCATATTTTTTGGCTCTAATTATTAAGTTCAAGCTATGTTGCACGGATACGGATACGGGTATCGTATTCGATACGATACGGATACGACGATATGACAATTTTAAAAAAATCACGGATACGGATACGGCTAAATAGTTATTATTTTAATATATTTATATTATATCTAATTATTAAATTAATAATAAATTAAAAAAAAATTAATTAAATATCATGACAATAAATAAAATCAATATAACAATACAAGTATCATAAAAACATCATAAATTTATTCTAGAAGTATCATAGAACTAATTTAGAAGTATTCTAGAAATATCTAATATAATTTATTTAAAAATATTATGGGCAAAAAATATAATGGGTCGAAGTATCCTAAATAGAGTAACCCAGCCGTATTCTGAACGTATCCTAGCCGTATCATGTCGTATTGCCGCCGTATCCGAAAAAATAAATATTAAAATAATCGAATACGCCACGTGACGTATCCGATACGTATCCGAACCGTATCGTATCTGTATCCGTATCTCCAGAATACTTATGTATTTTTGAAGTATCCGTGTAACATAGTGTTCAAGACATTCAATTAGGCTAGACACTTCATTTATGAGATGACTCCTTCAACAAAGAGGGAATCATCCTTCAAAAATACCCATCATATTCATACCTTCTGAAATACTACTTGTGGGTCCAAATTCTTTCGAGAAAGCGAAACTACTGAAGTTTCCTAGAAGGACTAATTTGTAGTCCAATTAAACAAAGTCACATGGAATAACAGTAGAGTGGAAGAGTGGAAGAAAACTTATTATATTTTTATTCTAAGGGTGTTCGGCAGATTAATGAATAATGATAGGGACACAAATACCAACCACAAATGTGTCACAAATAACTAAGTTTGTGTTTGATTTATGATTCATATATGCATAATTAACATTACAAACTTAGTTATTTGTGACACATTTGTGGTTGGTATTTGTGTCCCTATCATTACTCGCAGATTAATAGTGGAAGAGTTGAAGAAAAAATTAAATTAATATTTTTTATTGGGAATGATGAAAGAGAGGAAGAGAAAAATTCCTTTATTCCATCTTCTTCCACTCTTCCACCTCCCTCGTGAAATAGAATTAAACCACTATATTACATTTTCTTCCAACCTTGTTCGGCGGAATAGAATTATTTCTTCCACTATCTTTCATTATTTCATTCTAATTCCAAGTTGCCGAACGAGCCCTAAGTGTATTTCTTTATTACTGCTTTTAGCATTTCCAAAAAAATTTTGGGTAGGGTATGTGTTGGGTTTTTTATGGGATATGCCGAAAATGGTCACTAAAATTACTTATAATTGATGGAACGAGAATAATGCAATACTCATTGCATCGCAGCATTAACTAGTGGGAGATTAATATCCAGAAACACTAATTAATTCTTAGTGCCCGCCACATGATATTGAAGTTTAAGTCTTTAAGAAACATAGAAAATATGTGATTTGTTTTTTTTTTTTTTTTTTTTTTTTTGCTAGAAAATATCATGGATACCCTGTAACCCTACCTACTGTTGTATTATTTATTATAAATAATACTAATTAAATTTTAAAACATTTATTTTAATGATATAACATATTTATCATGAAATATAATATCATTAAGATAAATATTAAAATAATTTATGATATATTAAAAAGGAATTGAAACACTACATTGTGCTATTAAATACCATTTCGGTTACAGCATAGTCAATAGGCTATTGTCTATCATTAATTTTCTAAAAGAGAAACCGAAATAGAATGGGTTAAAGTGTTCCCTCTCCTTCCAATTCATTAATATATATTTTTCTTATACACAATCAAAAAGATGAACAGAAATCTTTTTCTTCTTTTTGGAGAAATAAAACAAACAATCTTATAGTATTTCAATATAAAGATCCCTTCAATTATATTTATTCTCCAATTTTCGGAATAAAAAGACTTGGTTAGAAAATCGGTGTACATAACTTCATCTCTTTCGAGGTGCAAGTTTTCCGCTCTACGACGGTGCTACTAGATCAGAACCGAGACAAATCGGAGGTGTAGAATCTTGGAGATGGAGAAACGAAATATCCTGCATTAGAGGGCGGCATCTGTCTTTAGGACAGCTGTGGCACGACCACGCGGCTACACCAGGCTTGTTCTCGATTTACTTATTTATTTATTATTATTTAATTGATTATTTAATTTGTTTATTTGGTTATTTTATTGAAATATAACCAACACCTACAAACTATAGAAAATATCACAAATAAATCCCCCTACAAAATACAAGAAATTGCATGCATGCTTCTTCTTTTTCATATTTGCTTCAAAAACAATTACAAAATCACTCTAGTTTCAGTGTTTCACTCTAGAAAAGAAGAAGCAAATTGTGGCACACGAGTGAATAAACTTTTGTGCATTCCGAGGGGCCTGTTTAATCATGTTTTACTTAATCTAAACATCTGTTTTGGATTAATTTTATATTTTTTCCTTCAAATTTATCAAACCGAGATTCTATCCTAAATTGGCTCCCTTCACCGGCCACTCACTCACCCACCCACTACTGTCGTCCCCTTTTTCTTATGGTCTATGAACTTGAATTTCAGGTAAATCAATACTATATTTATATTTTTTTTCAGAAAATGTAATTATATTCACAAAAAAATAAAAATAAAATAAAAAGACGTTATGTTATTCAAAAATATTATCGGCATTATTTTGGACGAAGTCAGCACCGTTCCACGCCAACTCTGATTCGCTTTGAGTGAAGGTATGAATTGTTATTAACAAATTTATAATGATCATGCATGTAAATCTATTTATAAAATATATACCAGATATTTTCACAAATGATATACTTTTATTAAAAAAGTATAATGGTCATGAAAAAATATATTTGTTAATCAAAAAAATATATCACACATCTAAAAGTTTATAATTGAAAAAATACATTGCAGTTATAAAAAGTATAATAATTTTTTTTTTCAAAAAATATTGTTATTAAATAGGTATACTAAAAATTTATACCATATTACACATTTCAAAAGGTGCCGGCACATCTAAAAAAATATACCATACATCTAAAATATATATTTCAGAAAAAATAAGCCAAACATGTACTATATTTCAGAAAATATATCGTTCATCTAAAAATATATATTTCAGAAAAATATAAGCCAAACATGTACTATATTTCAGAAAATATATCGTGCATCTAAAAATATATATTTCAGAAAAATATAAGCCAAACATGTACTATATTTCAGAAAATATATCGTGCATCTAAAAATATATATTTCAGAAAAATATAAGCCAAACATGTATTCTGTAAAATAGATATTTAGGGGTATAAATGATATTTCTAATTTCATGCATTATGTACAAGTATCCATTATATTTTCTATTGTCTTGGGGGTAATAGTATTTAGGTGGCATTTTGATAATCTAAGGGGTACACATCAAAGAGCACCTTCATGTAATTATTCTCTCACTTTCAGATGGATTATTTTGAAATCAAACCTTCTAAAAGTTAAATTTGCAGAATACTCCTCAGTCCTCACTTGAAGTTGAGGCACTTGATACAATAGGAACATCAATCCTTTAATTAACCTCCTAAAGGCCAAATATTACCACAATCTCATTATTAAACAACATACATTATTAATCCAAGCAAAACTACTTACCGAATTCTCTCAAATACTAAACCAAACCCTTAATTAAATGCACCAATCAAACAAGTCTACCCACCAAATGATTAAAAACACGCACAATCAAATTACCATAACCTTAACGTCTCTTACTCGCTTTTTTCCCTTTCTTGCGACTCACTCTCTCATCGTCACTCTCCGATTCAGACTCGGATTCAGACTCGGACTCGGACTCGCTCGAACTGTACCTCTTCCTCCTCTGTCTCCTCGTCTTCTTCTGCTTCTTCTTCCTCTTCTTCCTCCTATCCTCCGAATCCGAGGAGGAATAACCCGAACTACTCTCTGACGATGCGTCAGACCCAGTATCTTCCGACTCGCTCTCTGTATCGAACACCGAAGCCTCGCTATCATCTCCGTCTGAATCTGAACCAGCTCGGTGCTTCCTCTTACTCTTCTTCTTATCCTCTCTCTCACTCTTCTTCTTCTCTCCATTTTCGTCCGATTCATAAGTAACAGAAAGAGGCATCTTTAATTTAGGGTTTTTCAATTGCATAGAGCGAGAAGGACGAGAAGTATAAACACGCTCGTTTTTACACTCGTAAGTCCAATGGCCAGATTGGAGACACTTCTGACACTGCGACGACGTGGCAACAGAAGAAGAGGTTGAACTTCCTCCCTTGACGTCCTTTCTGACACCTAATCGAACCGCTTTCTCAGTGCTCATCAAGTACATCTGACGCTTGGCTTCTTTCCTCTCTTGCCATCTGCTCGGTCCTTCCTCTTTCTGTCCATAGGCGTTCACATTTCGTGCTGCGGCTGTGGCAGCTCGCTCGGCCTGAGCTCGACTGAGACCCTTGGCCGCAGTTAATGCCGCTGCCTTTATCCTATCTGTTGCTTGTTGAGATTTCTGATCTTCTTTGCTCGACATTGTATAGATTTGTGCTAATTCAACTGTGAACGAGAAAATTTGGGTATTTAGTTTTTATCCAAAATCTTAAATCAAAGCCAAAATACAAATCCTACGCGATTGAATTCGAATATCTTCGAATCTAAATGGAATCCACAGATCGAAAGATGAAGATTTACCTCAAAATCGTCGCCCAAAAATCGCAATCGTAGCCGGATCTTTGCAAACCCTAGATTTCTGTCAATCGCTATATCTTCGGCATCCTTATCAATGGTTATGTACGCGTGATATAGAAAACGGAAATCAAAGTTTAGTTTTCAAAACCGAGAATATAAATCTTGATCTTATAACAAGTAATTGAACTCCCGGTTTTAAAAAGACAATATAAGGCCTTTTAAAGCCCAATTATCGTTAATTAATTGAACTCCCAGTGAAGAATGAAGTGTGAAGTGTGAAGTTCTTCTTCCCCAAAACCACCATGACGCCAAAACCCTTCGAAATGGCGAAGAAGCGCAAACCCTTGCCAGAACCCAAACCCGAACCTCAATCCGATTCCTCCTCTTCGTCTTCCTCCTACTCTGAATATGAAGAAATTGAAGAAGAATTCGAAGTAACAGAATCCGACTCGGAGTCTGATTCCGAATCCCAGTCCGAATCAGAGCCGGAAGCTTTGAAGGAAGAAGTTAACAACGTACAATCATCGAATGAAGATGATGAAGAGGAGGTGATGGATTGTACAGATCGTGATGCGATTAAACGACTCGTAGAGCCTTTTAGCAAGGAGCAGCTAATGACGTTGCTCACCGAAGCGGCGATGAAGAACCCTAAGGTTCTGTCGATTATTTCTTTGTCTGCTCAATCAGATCCAGAGCATCGCAAGATCTTCGTGCACGGCTTGAGTTACGAAGCCAAATCAGAGGATCTTGAACAGGCTTTCTCCCCGTTCGGCTCCATTGAAGAAGTCTGATTAACGTTTTTACCAATTCATCACAAATTATCCTCTAATTTTCCTCAATTTTTCCAGGTGACAGCAATATGTGACAGAACCACAGGGCGGTGCAAAGGGTACGGATTTGTTCTTTTCCAGCACCGCACCTCAGCCCTAAATGCACTGAAGGATCCTCAGAAGCGCATCGGTGAGCGCACAGTATCGTGCCAGTTAGCATCTCGCGGGCCCCAACAAAAACCTAGACATCATGTAAACCAATCACTCAATCCCTTGGCCGGATTTGGTACTACGAGGCCACCTCGCCACTAGGTTTGTTTTCTCTTGATAATTTGACTATTATATAGTGCTTGATATTGGTTAAACTAAAATAGTGTTCAATTAATTGTTTATGTAGATCATGTCGAGTATTTGTTGCGAATTGAGGACATTTTGATTGTATAAATTTGGTTTGGAGGATTAAGTAAGTTTCTAACACTACACTAGGTTAGTGTTGCAAATATAAGTGATTATGGAAGCTAAATGATATGTATTGTGTGTTTTGTTTTGTTGTTAAAATGCAAAGTACTGAAAGCGAGGTCCTCGATTGAGATTGATTTTGTATTGAAATTTTCAGAGTGAAGTATCAAAGTGCAGCAATTCTTAGAAGAAAAAGGCTTTTCAGGTGTCTGTGATTTTAAGTGGGCTTCGTTATAAAATTGCATAGTATATTATGTCTTTTGTCTCCTATTTTAAGTGGGCTTTTTCTTCGGCCTCCTATTTTATCAAAGATCACCTTTGTTCCCTAATAGTCCGACCTCTACCGCTAACGCGATAGGGGACTCGACTCATTTCAATACAAAGAAATGGTACAACTTTATCATACATCCGGGCATGGTCTCACAATGGCCGGTACAAGTTTTTCACACTAGAAAAGGAATTGGCCTACGGATACAGCATGTGTATTATGCGCCGAACCCTTAGAAACAACATCTCACTTACTATCCCAATGTCCTTATACCGAACTCTGTTTCACACAAATGGGACTTCAATCGCTACTCCGCGTCACTCCGCTTTCATCATGGCAAGCTATGTCTTCGGACAAAAATTCAAAAGACGAATCTCACAGAAAAACCGAGCTAAGATGGGCTGCAACAGTTTGGATGATTTGTAGAGAAAGAAACACGAGAATTTTTCAACGGAAAGAAAGAATGCCGTCTCTCCTGGTCCAAAATATCAATAGCTTGATTCATTTTTGGACTTGCGAAACTTTAGCTAAATGTAATAGAGAGACGCAATAAATGTACCATCGATTTGTATTTTTACTTCTTTTTTTTCTTTTTTCTTTTCGAGAGGTTCCTTGCACCTCACCCATGTACTTTCTTCTTGTTTAATACAATATTGGGCCGATCATGAGCACGTTTCGCGTTCTAGGATCAACTTCAGAAAAAATATATTATGTCTTTTGATTTTCATAAAATATTCAGCATGATGAAGTCGCTTATTATTATATATGATATATTATATTAATTTGATTGTTTTGTACCTGAAGATAATGATACTTATTTTAATTTGATTTGTTGACTAATTTCTTGGGCCATGACAATAGCCTAGTAAATCGGAAGCACGTCTCTCTACGCATGTTAATTTCAAAATCTTATCTAGTAAATAAAGTATATATATTTTTCTCCATTAAAGATGCCATCAATGCTTGAGCTTTATGAACGAAACACTTTTTTTTTAATCTTTTTGCAATACAGTTATCTCATATTTAGGTTTATCATTATTCATTAGGTAGTTTACTATCCATTGCAAGAGTGCCGTAGCTTGGCCGACGCGAATAACAATTGGAGGTTCTACGACGTTCCTAGAGAGAGGAACGCAAGGGCGGATGCACTTGCGAAAAAAGGCACGATTGGAACAACGATATTTTTATGGACATGACGATCCAAGATAAAGACTTGTTTTTTAGGTTTAGTTTAAGCCGCTAATTTCTAGACATGTTTCATTATGCTTATGTAATTTCAACGTCACGTGTCTTGTATATAGTCTATGGGGCATTAATGAAAAAAAAAAAAAATTTTATTCATTAGGTAGATAATCCCATCAATTAGGGTTCCCAATGACATATAACTAACAAGAGCTTGTCACAACTAACAAGGGCATGCATGCCTTTAATCAAAAGAGGTGTAATTTGAAATTTGAAATTATTAATTGCATTATGGACCAGTAGGCCACCAGCTCCTAAAGCTCAAGCTACTCAACCACTGCACAACCTTTGTAGAAAATTTCAAGAAAATTTGCAAAAGACCTCCTGCATTATATTTATGCCAAAAACTCGTGAATTTTATAGATTAGGCAATAATACAGGGATCTTATTGCAAAAAATGTAATAATGTTAGAATCACTTCAAATAGAAGATTAGAAAAAATAAAAGATTCTATGAGATTTTGATTGGCAATTATCAAGATTCCAGTGCTGGCATAATCAATGAACATTGAGCCAATAAGTTATCTCTGCAAGTGGGATCCACCATGAAATGGACTAGTTAATTACAATTAGGTCATTATCTTCCAACTGATAGTGTATACGTGGAAGAACTTGGATCGTTGCATCCTGCGAGGCAGCCTTGGAGTTGGAATTGGATTCCTTCACTTGAGTCTCCATTACTTTGAAATTTAAGTACAGAAATTAAGAGTACCCCAAAACAGTTTGGACAAGTTATTTTAATTAGTATAATTTTACCCTTTTTGCTGATTATTTTGTAATTTTACCCTTTTTGTTGGAAAAATCATGACAAGTAGTTTCAATAATATAAGCAACTAAAATATTTTGTAATTTTTTAATTTACCGGATGCGTTAATTCGTGTATATAAGAGAGAAGATGATTATTGAGTAACATTGATATTTTTTGTTGGAGAAAATATTGATGAAATAAAAAATTATGCATTACATAGTAAGTGTCTTGAGGATCGTTTTTGTCTATATCATTAAATAATTTCTCATAATATCTTAAATTGCGTCTGATTGCATTTTGCATCCGACAAAATTTAGCCCCCTCGAGTGATCGGCTGTCACTAACGAGACTGTATGTATTTTGATTTAAATCATATGAATCTGAATTCTTAAACTATTCGTGGAAGAGGGGAAAAAATGTTGTTTGTTTGATGATCCTTGGTTGATATATCATATTTAATCTTTACAAGAACACAATAATTATGATATTTTAGATTTTTGATACGGTAAACAAATATGATTGATTTTGCTTTTTTGAATGACAAATATGATATTTTAGGTTTTTGTGGGAGTCATTCCAAGTACTGATAGCAATACTAAACTTAAAGTCAAATACCAGAAAAAAAAAATTCTGCAGAGATTCTTTTCTTTTTTTTTGCAAATTACAAACCAAACCAACAACCATTTCGGATGACACGTTCATTGAGAACACGCCACCTCAGCCAATTCAGTGACATGGCATGTTCTTATTGGCTTATTTCTTTGTGGGAGGAGCAACCTAATTATACTTCCCATTTAAGAACCACACCTAATCAATACAATAATGAATTTATTAAACCTGGATCACCAACAATATACTTTCAAAATCTTTAATTAATTAATCTATTACATGATGTCACATTGCAGACAATTTTCTATAATTGCAGTACAATATGGTCACTTATCTTTTGTTAAATTCTGAAATTTCAAAATTTGGGTCAGCAAAGATGTAGATATCTCTCCTAAAAATATTATTTTCAAATTCAAATTTGGAGTGTTTTCTTTTTTCAATTTGTAGACTTGCAGCACAGTTTGGTGCATAAAACAATGTACAATTGGCAAGTTGGTAACTGGATCTTAATTCCTAAAGATACAATCCAAATCAAATAGAAAAATCCAAATTTGAATTTGTGCCATCAAAGCTAGAAAAGTAAGGAAAATATCTAAATTTATGTCACAATCTACGGGTTTTGAAGATAAACCATTAAAATAACCACAAAACTTTCAGTCAGAGATTTTTTTTTTCCAAGTAGAGTTAAAGCATCTGATTGTTATCTTTTTTCACAATAAAGTTGCCTTTAAATTTATGTCACTATCTCCGAGTTTTGTATGTATCAAGAAAACAATTACAATATTTTATTGGTGCATATTTTTTCCTAACATAAGCTTTGTTGAAATATATTATTATGTAAAAAAATAGTATATTGATATGGTTGGTTTGGTTGAGAAAAATATGGAAAGTAAGCCAACAAAAGCAAGTAGAAATCTATCCAGGTGACTTTACATTCATAAAAAAAGTCTTTATTGTTGCCTTTTTTAATAGGATTATTGCAATCGTATACAATTACTTTTAAACAAAAAATTGTATACAATTGTAATTGTAATATTAACAAAATTCTATACAATTAGAATAATAGTTATTACAATTGGCCATATATCAATATCATAACTACACCTTTGTTCATTATACCATTTAATAATACCAGTTAACTTCTCCTCTTTTTCTTTCTTAACAGGAATATTTATAAACACTAAATGATTCCTCCAAGTACTATTTGATCAATTTGAATGTACTGAAAAAGAATCATGGTTTCTTCGTATTTCGAAATCATGTTCTTGATCATGGTTGTGAATTCATCCATATTTGTTCATTCATGGTGCTTTCAATCCAACCAAAACGGCAAATTCAAGCAAAAAACGAATAAATATTGGGAGTACGAAGAAGAAACCAAAACATGGGTGGAGATAAATCGACCGTACGATTTGAAATCATGCGTAAACGGCGAGTGTACCGTAACCGGAACGATAGAAATGAACGACGAAACGAAGAATGGAATCGATAAAGAGGTCGAAAAAGAAGAGAGCTTTCATGATCAAGAGCTTCGAATTAGAAGAAGGGTTTCGTTGAACAGGATGTCAGAATCCTCTGTTTGGATAACGGGTCAGAGCGGGTCGATTTTCGAGAGGTTTTGGAACGGAGTTCAGTGGGTTATTGCACCACATGAATTACCCACTTTTGCTGGCTTTGCAATTTCTACTTGTATCGTTAATCAAACTATACTTTCTCTTTCTGAGGATGGTATTTTATATCAGGTACATGAATATTTAACTTTCCATTTCGTATGACTGTACTGTATACTTTTGCTAGTATGAAATAAAAAATATATGATATGATTTATTTCTGATTTGTTTATTTGTAATTTGATTTCAGTTGCAATTGAATGAAAATTCTCAGCCGATTTGGAGTGAAATCTTATTTGCATCGGAAGACCCAAATTCACATAATGAAGAATTGAATCAAATTCAAGCTATTCAAATTGAATCAGGTGTAGTAGCTCATGATGGAAAGTAAGTACCAACTAAACCATTCTTTTAATTCTTAATTAGTAACCTACAGAAATTAGGTCAAGTTTATTTATTTGTTTTGTATTTTAACATGAAATTGTTTCTCTATTCAGGAAATTGTTTTTATCTTCGACTAATGGTTCCTTAATCGAAGTCTCGGAGTTTCAGCCTTTTAGGTACAAATATTTAGTGTTTCGTGTTTAGCTTTTTTTTTGAATGATAACTAAACTAAATTGATGCGTAATAAAAGGTGGGAAAATCTCGGGCGTCCTCCCGGAGGAAATGTAGCTTCGATCATCGATACAGGAAATATTCGATCAGGAGTTTTATTCACGATAAGGTACATAACTATATAAAAAACAATCTCAAATTCACATCAATCACATGAAAACCGAACAAGTTCGATGGATTATAAAACTAAAAGATCGATCGAATTCGTGCAGAACAGTTCTGGCGGAGATCTTTACGAGTTCGACAAGGAATCAAAACCGTCATGGAAGAAGCACGTTTCGACCGAAAATATTTCATTGAGGCCTTCTATTGGTTACGTTTTACATGGATTATTTGGTGCTCAATCCATTTCTATCTTCCTCTTAAGCAAGGTATCTTTCTACAACTTTTTCTCGATGTAACGCCTATAAATTTGGTGAAACATATGAAATATCATGGATGCCCCTCCAAAAAAATTGCATTATTAGAGATACAAATATAATTAACTGTTAGTTGAAAAGAACTTAAAGATCCACAGGATGGTTTTTTAGTAGAGAGGCGTCTGCACAGAAGGAAGTGGAAATGGACGGTGCATGGTACACCGGAAAATCAGAAGTTGAGTTCCATCACTCCAATCTACCAAAACTCGGAAAGGGATTCCGAGTTTTCCTCTTTGTTCTACACTACGACCAGTATTGGATACGTATTCGAGTACCAGCTTCCTCTACGCCTCTCAGGTACATCACAAATTTCAAATTGTAAAATTTAAGTTTAAATTAAGCTTAATTTGATCGAATTCATGCTAAATTGAACTTATAAATGGTCTTTACGATGCAAAGGTGGTGTTCATGGAGATGAAAAAGAAGGTAAATGGATCAATCACAAGCATCCAACAGATGCGAAAATTGCTCAAAGTATACAGGGCGTTCAACTCCAAATTGGCCGAATCATGTTTCATTTACACGACGGCCGACTGGCGGAGCTACACTTACCGGGTTACGGCGGTGACGATGCCGGTCCAAATCCTAATCCTAATCCAATTACATCCCGCAAAAAACAGATCCCAAACAAATACGAATGGTCAATCTTAGATACGCCGGAGACCGAGGGTTGGAACAGCGAATACTGCACGGAAGAACACGGTCCGGCGAACTGCATACTGGGATCGAAGAGCGAATTCCCGACGAGCCAAGCTACTTCGAGAAGACGAAGAGACGAAGATCAGCAGCCAAATTACATATCCACCCTTTCATCCGCTCATTCGGATCCGGATCCGAATCCGAATCCACTTAACAATCTACTTTCCACGAGCATAGAATCAAACTTTCGGATGCGGGTAATGCATGCGAATCGGTCATTATTTATGATAACGGATAACGGGTTAACGTTCGAGTATTTGTTAAGTGACGGCGTTTGGCTCTGGTTAAGGCATGAATATGTAACGCCCATTAACGGAGCAGTTGGAAGTTACAATGGAAGTTTGTATTTAGTTGACGTCAGTGGCAATTTGGTAATTAGAGAGAGGAGTGGTGATGAACTTCTGTGGATTAATTGTACTGCTATGAACCGAGGACGACACGTGGCGAGCGGCGCGCCTTGGGATGGCATTCCCGGTAAATTACGCAGAGTCACCCCTGAGGATTCTTTGTTCTTCGTTAATAAAAAAGGAAAATTGCTACGATTCACGGTACATATAAATTCTTTTGATTTTTTTCGTTAATACTAATAATATGTTTTATTAATTTTATGATTTTTTTTTCAGGTGGCTTTGAGAGCGTTTAAATGGAAAGATTGTCAGAACCCGCGCGACACGAAAATCGCGTTCATAATCGATCAGGAAGTGTTAAGACGAAATATAATACTCGTGGTCGGTCAAAACGGTCGTTTGTACCAGTACAACAAAATAACTGAATTATGGCACCAGCATTACCAATCCCCGCATTTAACGCTCTCTTTGAATCCCGGTACGGCAATGAGACCATACCTGTACTCCCTCGCCGGTTCGGTATTCATGGTTTCGGAGCACGGTCGTCTGGTAGAGTATAAATGGACGAATCAAGATGGATGGGAATGGGTGGAGCACGGTACGCCGCATAAAGACGCGAAGTTGGTCGGTACGCTCGGTCCGTGCTTTGACGGTACGGAATTGTTCGTGATCGGTACCGATGGATTAGTTTACAGAAGACATTTGGATTACGGAACGTGGCGATGGACCGGTCATGGATATCCAGATTCGGAAAGTTTGGAGGCGAGGACTAATAAGAAAATTAGCGAGGGACCTAGTTGTAAAGTTGAAGTAGATGTTGGGAGTGGCCATAAATCAGAGGATTATTTTGCTCATAGTTTCTCTGGTGAATGCAACGAAAAGGTCATTTTTTTTAATCAAGTCCCTGATTTAATATCTTTTACTGATTTTGAATTTGTTTGTTTAATTTAACTGGTACAGGTTGCAGCAATTAGGCCTATAGCATTTTCTGAACACTCTGTGATTTTTCAGTTGCAAGATGGCAGGGTAATTAATTTATCAAATTTATCAAAATTATATGATTTAACTTGTACTATGAATTATATAAAGATAATTTGAGTTTATATTATTATTATTATTATTTTGTATATATATAGTTGGGAGAATTGAGGAGACAAGATGAGAGTGGAGAATGGGAATGGAGCAGAATAATTGGGACTCCTACTAGTAAGTGCATGACTAGTTACTGGACTGCTGTTGCTACTTAACACTTGTCTAGTGTGGAAACTTGACACTTGTTCGGTGAGGACACGTGTCGATGTAATACTTCTGTGAATATTATTTTTTATTAAGTAAACAAATGGGATTATCGATGTAATCTTATACTTTAGAACATATACAAGACAAGACAATGCACTAATGCACTAATGGTAGTATTTATTCTCCTCTCCATTTATTTTAAATGGATATCTCCGTTGTAATTTTTATCTTGTTACGGAGATGAAATATACAATTGTGGCTAATTAGAAAAAAAAAATTAAGTTTCGGCATATCAACATTATTTAAATGGGACGGTTGATGTTATATTCGAGGTCTTAGTATATTCACATATTAATCATTAAATTCGACATTATTTTTATATGAACAAATGTTAATTAATCACACTGTATTCATCAAATTTAAATAACGCATTAATAAATGTATTTTATAAAAAATGAATCTTGTAAATTTATGATATTCATATATGTCGGAAATTGCATTAAAAATGAATGCGGGTGACATACTCGCGGGAATACTACTCATCGTTCATTTCGATATATCAGAAAATTATCCGTTTAATATTTATCATCCGAGATTGAATGTTAAATGTCCACGTATAGTTTGAGATTGTTTTGAACAATTAATGTGATGAAGTATTGATGCTGATAGTGTACGTCTGATAATTTTATATTTATCCATTATCTTATACTACTTGTTTTATTAATGATATTATAATTTTATTTTTGTTGGAACTGAATATGACACGTGTTTGTGTAATATAGAAAAAATAAAATAAATCGATTGTATGATATTTACACAAAAAAATATATCACAATAAATACATTTTTAATAATTAAAATCAGGAATTGTTTTGGAACTTAGTAATCATATATTAATTGTGAAACTAAAAAATAGCTATTTGTATATTACAAAATTAGTTATATTATGCATGACTCAACTGCATCTTAAAAATTTAACCATAAATAAAATTTCACAAAAATAGTTTGAATTAAAATTTTCGCTAAAAAATGGAAAATAAAAATTAATTATTTTTACCCTAAATATAATTTAAATATATAATTCAATCATATTTAAATAAACGGAGGCTCCATTGATAACAGAAACGGAGATAAGTAGACAGACAGTCCGTTCTCACTTCGCTGTAAAGAGACAGCAGACGGAGCGATTTGACTGCTCCCCGCACCCATTAGCACTAGAACCATCGTAGACGTCCACGTGTCCTCAATCCAACAATAAACCGTCCGATGTTGTTCTCGCATACATTAATTATGCGGCCATACCTACGAAAATTTTGTCATTGTGGTATCCTAAATAGGCGTTTTGGGCGTTGTTCTTTTCATCCTGGAGTAACAATCGTAATCGCCGTTTTTGTCTCTTCCGGTTATTAAGGTACTAGATGCTTTCCTTTTCTTCTTCAATCGTTGCCATAGTTATAGTTTCTTCGATTTGTATTAGGTTAATCTTGCTTGTATTCGTCGATTTGTGTCGTAGTTCGAGTATTTTTTTGAATTTAGCAGAGATTTTCGGTTTTATTGAAAGGAAAGTAAGATTTCTAAGTTTTTTTGTTGTTTTATTTTGTTTTTGAGTGTTCTGGTTTGTATAACGGCGGTAGTATGTCTACTGAAGTGGTACTGTGAAGTGATGGTTCTTGAGTCGCAAGATCGGAAAGGATTTTGCGAGTTTTCAGAAAATATCGTCTGTTTCTTCAGTATTATTAAAATGCTGGTGTTTTTCTAAATATTTTTGTTATTACTGTTACTTTTTGCTTTTTTTTGTTCTAGGGTTTAGGGTTTTAGGCGGCTTTGTTAACTTTTTCTCCTTTTAGTACTAAACATGATTTTGATCTAGTGTTAATTCCTTCTAGTTCGTGTTTACATTTTACTTATTTCTTGTTGCATTGTAAATATTTTCTATTCCCGCTTCTTGATTTTTCCAGATCTGTTAATAATCATGGATTTTTCACACTTTCCGTTCTAGGCTTTCTGTTCCTCTGTATTTCCCCAATTCGTTCACAATAAATGCACATGCAAACTAAGTTTATAGCCTTTCATCCCTTTTTCATGTATTTTACCAACATGCACACACTATTATGAACTTTCTGGTTGATTCTTTGCATGATTTCAAACATACTGTATTGCCTTGTATACACATTGTATTTTACTAATGCAATATTTTTTTCTTTTTACAAAATTAGCAGCTAAACTAATTTATTAACGCGAGCAATGGATCCAAATGAAGAACTGCCTCCACCACCCCCACCCCCACCCACTGACAAACCTCAGTCTTCTGACAAGGGAGGAAGCTCGAAAGATTCCCCATCTCGCTCCCCATCCAAAAAGCTAGTAATGGACCCGAACAAACCAAAACGGGTCCCCATGAGCCGACCCGGTTTGGCCCGAAAAGGTCAACCCATTAAGCTCCTCGCCAACCACTTTCAGGTCAATGTCAAGGGCACCGACAATGACTTTTACCACTACAGTGTAAGTCAAAATTTTATATTATCCACTGTACTTTTTCATATTCACAGAAACCCTCTCTGAACCTACATTTTGTTATGTAGGTTCAACTCAAGTATGAAGATGATCGCCCCGTAGACGGAAAGGGAATCGGGCGAAAAGTTATCGAGAAACTAAAGCAAACTTATGCTTCAGAGTTGGCTAACAAAGATTTTGCTTATGATGGTGAAAAAACCCTTTTTACATTGGGGCCCCTCCCAAGAAAAACCAGCGAATTCGTCGTGGTGGTTGAAGATTTCTCCTCTGGCAGGTAAATTAAATCACACATAACAAAATCTTAAAACCCTAAGCCCTAATATGGATAACTTCTTGTCAACAGGGCTGCGAAAGGCGGGAGTCCATCAGCAGGGGGGAGGGGGAATAGTCCAGGAGAGACAAGTCCTGGAGGAAGCGAAAGGAAGAGAATGAAGAAAGCCTACAACACGAAGACATTCAAAGTTGAGATCAATTTTGCTGCGAAGATCCCCATGCAGTCGATTGTGCAAGCCATGCGTGGTCAAGAGACTGAGAATTCCTTCGAGGCTTTTAGGGTTCTCGATATCATTCTTCGCCAACAAGCCGCTTCTCAGTACATATTTATTAGTTTGCTTTTATGTGTTTATTTGTTTGCCAAGCTGCTTTATGTTTTGTGTTTCTGATTGTAGGGGATGTTTGTTGGTGAGGCAGTCGTTTTTTCACAACGACCCAAAAAATTTCATTGATTTAGGAGGAGGGGTTTTGGGCTGTCGAGGGTTTCATACTAGTTTCAGGACCACTCAGAGTGGCATCTCTCTCAACATTGGTAAATTTTTATTATCATAAAAATAAATCGTAGATTTTATTAATTTGAGTGATATCTTGCAGTGATTAATTATTATTATTTTTTATACAGATGTGTCGACAACAATGATTGTGCAACCTGGGCCAGTTATGGAGTTTCTTCTCGCTAACCAGAATTTGAAGCACCCCAACCAAGTGGATTGGGCGAAGGTATTTTTTTTTTTGCATTTATATTACTAAATAAATATAATAAATTGAATTAACTAAAGTTAGATTTTTAATTAATGTAATTGTTTAGGCTAAAAGGACTCTGAAAAGTTTAAGGATTAAAGCCTTGCCTTCCAATCAAGAATACAAGATTGTCGGTCTCAGCGACGAGCCCTGCAACAGACAAACGCAATAACATATTTTTTTAATAATTATTTATATTTTGGTAATGCATTGATTTGTGAATGAATAATAATTATTTTACAGGTTCATGATGAGGAACAAAAATCGAAACGGAGACGCTGGTGATCAAGTCGAAATGACTGTTTATGACTACTTTGTAAAGGAGAAATCAATGGAGCTGAGATACTCTGCGGATTATCCATGTATAAATGTTGGAAAGCCCAAACGTCCCACTTATATCCCCATTGAGGTAAATTACAAAATTACTTTTCTACCCCTAATATCAGTATTTTGTTCGTTCTAATTTTTGATGTTGTTTTTCAGCTGTGCCATCTTGTTTCTCTTCAAAGGTACACTAAATCATTGAACTCGTTGCAAAGGGCTTCTTTGGTTGAGAAGTCTAGGCAGAAGCCCCAAGAGAGGATGCATACTCTCACTGGCGTAAACCCCATTTCTCTCTCTCTCTCTCTCTCTAATCCAAAAGCCTAAACATTTGATTTTGGTATTGTAGGCCTTGCAGAAGGGCAACTACAATGATGAGAAAATGCTCAAGGCTGCTGGAGTGGCCATAGCAAATAGCTTCACTCAAGTTGACGGCCGTGTTCTTCCAGCTCCCAAGGTTTCTTCATTGTTTTATTTTTATCTCAATTTAAACAAATTTACTTGAGCATCCTATTTAGTTCTATTATTATTTATTTTCTTGGTTTAACAGCTAAGGTCTGCGAATGAGGATTTCTTCGCTCGCAATGGTCGTTGGAACTTCAACAACAAGGTAAAATTATTAATTAATGGGGAAATGTCTGGGAATAAATTAATTACCATTGTTAATTTCGCCATTTTTTGTCGTTGCAGAAATTGATTCAGCCGTGTGTTGTTGACCGATGGGCTGTGGTGAACTTCTCGGCCCCGCGATGCAGCCCGAGGGATCTTGTTCGTGACCTTATTAGATGTGGGGAAATGAAAGGAGTTGTAAGTAGTTGCTTCTATGTATTCATTCATATATTATTTTATTTATTTATCGAGTTTTCTTATGTTATTTGGCTTTTTCATGTTTTATGGCAGAAAATAGACCAGCCCTTTGACATATTTGATGAGCGAGAATCCAACACTAGGAACGCGGCGCCCAATGTGAGGGTTGACGCCATGATCGAGCAAGTGAAGACGAAATTACCTGGCGCTCCTAGATTTCTTCTGTGTCTTCTTCCAGAGAGAAAGAACTCTGACCTTTACGGTTTGTCTCCTTCATAATTAATGCTCTTTATATTTTCTTAGTGTTATTTTTGTGCTAATTTTATGTAATGATATGGTTAGGTCCGTGGAAAAGGAAGTGTTTGGCCGAGTTTGGCATTGTTACTCAGTGCCTTGCACCACAGAGAGTCAATGACCAGTACTTGACAAATCTTCTTCTCAAGATCAATGCTAAGGTAGTATATTATCGTATAAATATTATTAAACTTTGTTGTCTTATTCTGAGATTAAATAATTTGTTTGGTTTGAATAGCTGGGTGGGATGAATTCTCTGCTGGCGATCGAGCACAATCCAGCTGTTCCTATTGTATCGAACTGCCCAACCATCCTTCTAGGAATGGATGTGTCGCACGGATCTCCTGGCCAAACTGATCGTCCCTCTATTGCTGCGGTATTGTGCTCGTTTTCAATCTTTTGAATTTAATTAATATTACTTGTTTTGTTAATTATTGGATATGTTTGTTTTGTATAGGTTGTGAGTTCGAGGCAGTGGCCACTGATATCGAAGTACAGGGCTTCTGTTCACACGCAGAGTCCTAGGATGGAGATGATCGATTCTCTTTTTAAACCGAAAGGGAAGGAAGATAATGGCATCATTAGGTACGTCTTTTTTTTTGAGTATTTAAGTTTATTACCGATTTTGATAATTTCATTGTTTTTTGGCGTGCAGGGAACTTATGATTGACTTTTATACCAGTTCTGGGAAGAGAAAGCCAGATCAGATTATAATCTTCAGGTATTGTTCAGCAAGGTCTAGTTACTAAACCTGAATTTTTTTTGTTAATGTTTTTGTTTTGTTTTGTTTTGTTTGATTATAGGGATGGTGTAAGTGAGTCCCAATTTAGCCAGGTGCTGAACATCGAGTTGGATCAAATCATGGAGGTACTTAATTTCATTACAGGATTTTCTTTTACCTGTATAATTTATTGTTTTTATGAGTGGATTACAAATTATGTGGTTTTGATTATAATACAGGCTTGCAAGTTCCTTGATGAGAAATGGAACCCTAAGTTTGTGGTAATTGTTGCTCAGAAGAACCACCACACCAAATTCTTCATTCAGAATTCCCCTGATAATGTTCCTCCTGGTAATTTAATCATTTTTAATCACTGAATTTCTCGAGATATTATTATAATCTTTAATGATTCGTTTGCATTATCATTTGTTAATAGGTACTGTCGTGGATAACAAAGTGTGCCACCCTAAAAACTATGATTTTTACATGTGCTCTCACGCAGGCATGATTGTAAGTTATTTAATTTTAGTAATCTGTTTGATCTTTCCAGGATATTTACTCATATGTTATAATGTTTTAACCATATATATATTTGTACAGGGGACAACTAGACCAACCCACTATCATGTCCTGCTGGACCAAATTGGGTTCTCCGCAGATGATCTGCAAGAGCTGGTCCATGCTCTCTCCTATGTGTATGTTGAACTACTTATGTAATTTATATGCTTTTATCTGAATGTTTGAACTAATTATGACATCTGCAAATTATTGTGCAGTTATCAGAGGAGTACCACTGCCATTAGTGTTGGTAAGCACAGAAAAATATTTTTGTTATTAAGCTCATGATTCTAAATCTAATTATATATATATTTTATTGGTGTGTAGTGGCTCCTATATGTTATGCTCATCTGGCGGCAGCACAAGTTGGGCAGTTCATGAAGTTTGATGATACTCAGTTCGACACCTCTTCCAGTGAGCACTCTTCTGGAGGTGGTGGTCAGCCCGTGCCGGAGCTGCCTCGCCTTCACGAGAAGGTGAGGAGCTCGATGTTCTTCTGCTAGACCATGGATTTGGGGTGCGAACCGGCTCATTTGACTTGTATATAGATGGGCTGGTGTGGTCTAGTCTGGTTGGATTGGTTTAGTTGTGTTGTTGTGGGTGGTTTGTTCAGTAGGCTTGGTGCCTCTTTTGGATGTTTTAATTTATGTATGTTGGTGGAATCATTTTGTGGTCCTCTGTGAGGAACCTTGTGGTAGTGTGTAGCGTAGTTGACTTAATATTGAGTTGCTACTTTGTCATGTATCAGAACCTTGTGGTTATCCTTGGTGTGGTCTTTTAAGTAAATTATGCACTGCTAGTGATGATGGTATCTTAATTCTGATTTCACCTAGTATTTTGCTGAGATATCATGTTTTCATATTATTTACTTCTCATTTTTGCACTTTATTTATTCATATTTGTTATTACATTCATATTTTGCTGAGATATCATGTCTTCACCAAAGCAAGGAGTTATAGCTTCACTTGAGCTAACAATTACCAAGGTCAGACTTGATGGTTTGATATAATGAACATATAATGAACATGTTTGATTAGAGGGATTTTGATATAATGAACATATAATGAACATATAATTATTCGAGAATCATGTAAGTTGTTTGATTGGTTGTATTTTAAAATTATGTATATAAAATTCCTTATTTAATTTTTTTTGTATACAATTCTTGATTTGAATATTTAATTCATGATTATATTATATTATATTATATTAAATTATATTATTACATCGATTTATACTGTTATATTGTTTTATATAGTATTATATCGTATTATATTATTTTATATTAGAATATCATATTATATTATATTGGTTTGTGTTATATCGTATTATATTGTTTTAAAAGAATGAACAATACGTTTTCAATCATTGATTAAACCATAATAAATGGTAGTTGCCGTTGACATAACCTCCCACTAATTCTCCATCCAAGCATTTCTAATCATTGATAAATATTTGTGTTCGAATTTTCGTCTAATTTTTTATTCATGAATTCGGCTTGATATATTATATTATATTGTTTTATATATATTATTTTATTTTATACAATATAATATTGTTTTATATTATATTTTATGATATTGTATTGTAATGTATTGTATTATACTATATTAATTATATGATATTATATGATGTTGCATGATATGAAAATTAGATCATATTATATAATATTAGATTACATAGATAAGAAAATACAATATAAAGTATAAAAAATTTAGATGGATAGTAAAATACATGGATAAAAATATATAATACAATATACTTGAAAATCAAACAAAAAAATTTGACCTTATCCCGTATTTAAATACATCTCCACCAAAATCCCTCAAAACAATCATGCCCAATATTTCTCCTATTTATTTGCCATTGAAATCGCTATTGTTTGCAAATTTAGACAACGAAACAATCTATTATTATTATCTCATTTTTATGAACCTAAATATTGCCCATTTTTTGTGAGATTATTTTTTTGAATTTGAAAATAATAACCATAAGAGACCAACATTATTAAAATCAGACGATAATACATAAATGGTAATAATATGAATATGTCAATATTTTGCGTAAATCGTTGACAAAAATACTATATTTCACATCCCAACACTTGGAATTATGTTTTGGATTAAATGAATTTATCATATGTTGGTTTATATTTTCCAATACATCAAATGATCATTTTTAAGAAAAACAAAAAAGATGTTACATCGATACGTTGATACAGAGACTTAACGGTAAACAATTGAAAACAATAAAAGATGAAATACCAAACATATAGTACATAAATTATGTTGTTATTCTATTAGACCATAATTAATATTACAACCCTATGCATATACAAGAGACGGAAAATTTCAGGACAAAATGGTATTTTGCAGCGTTCAATTTTTTTGTTAAAGAAGGAAGCAGTGCCAGATTGGGGGGAGGGGAGTTTCGGATTACTTCATAAAATCAAAATTCATGGATACAGGACCGGTCCCGACAATTTTGATGTCCTAGCTCGAGTTGTTACGGAGGCTTGGTATTCCATAAAATGGTGTTTCGATAATCCATAAGAAACAAACATATAAATAAAATCTAATATAGTCATATTTTCAACAAAAAAAATATTACTGTGACATGCTTTGTATCTAAAAAAAATATACAATATAAAAACATTTCATATTGCTTGGTTTTGTTTGTTTGAAAAATTCTACAAACATCTTATGTGCAATTGAAAAATGAAAACCAAATCAAATCAAATGAAATATAAAGGATGAAATGAATTAAACAATGATATTGACTCATTAAAAAAGTTACTATTGTTTATTTCCATAAATATTGTGTGGTGAAAATGATAAGTAAATTTAACGAACATAAACGAGGAAATGAAAAATAAAATGATACTGACTCAATAAAAGAAATATTTTTGTTTCTTTTAAAAAATCTATTGAGCAATAAAAACGAGAACTAGATTTCATGTATATAAACGAAAAAATAAATACTAAAACAATATATTCAAAAGAAGTATGATTTTTTATTCAAAGTTGAAGTGAAAGACTGTCGAAAGAATGAAAACTAAAATGATACTAGCTCAATTCAAGAAAACAAACATTCTTTTCTTGTAACAAATTTCACAAATAACTTATGTATACTCAAAACAAATTTTAATGAAAATAAATTAAACATGACTAGGAGAATACTCGCGCTACGCGGCGAGACTATTAATTGTATTTTTCATTGCAATATAAAATACATATAAATATAATAATATTGAAAATATCATTTCATAATATAATTATTTTAATTAATTTGTCTATGATTATGTATATGTTTTACAATTATTATACATTATGATGAAAAAGTATTTTATTTTCTTAATCAAATAATAACACTTATATTAATGTCATTGTACAATAACAACATATAAAGTATAATATGATTTTACAAAAAAAACATAACAACAAATATTATATCATTGTTGTTCACAATATTTCATACAATATCAAATATAAAATTAATGAATCATACAACATATGTAGTAACATATTATTAATTATATTGTACTAACAATTTGTTATTGATTAGAAATGCAATGAAAAATAATATATCAAACTCAATAGTAAAAGTAATTTAATAAATAATATAAAATAATTTAGCATAAACATAAATAATTTTATATCATATGATTTTTTTAAATTTTATATTTAAAAAAATAACATTATTATATTATTTGATAAGTGTTTATAAATTTAAGAAATGATTTCGATGGCTATTTTTTTTTTATTTCTATTATTTTTCAAAAGGATTAATATTAAATTTGTTTGATTATAATTTTTAAAAATAAATATTAATATTTAAAATTCTATTATGTAAATAAATAAATAAATAATTAAAATTTTATTTTGTAAAAATGCACTTTTTGCCTTGCATTTTTTACATTCTATTTTTACAAATTAAAATTATGGAAAATGATATGTATGAATTAGGTTAATATGGATGTCAAAATAAAGAGAAAATTAAAACGAATATATTTGATGAATTTTTAAAATCAAAATTCTAAAAATAATACTACTATGTGTTGTATGTTTATAATATCACATATTAAGATATTAGTATTACATATATAAACTTTTCATCTTCTATTTCATTCAAATTGGATCATGTAATCTTATGTGAAATGATAAACAATTGAATAAACTTAGTTTAACATGGACCTAACCAATATTAATAATCCACGTCATAAATATATGCTGATGTGGATTTCTAAGAATTCTCAAAACATAGTGTAAAATAAGGGACACTTAAATGATGGAAAGAAAAAAATGCTTATAAAAATTCAATGATTAATCAATGGTTTGGCACATATCATAATCTAATTGCTAAAAAAAGTGATGAAAAATAGATGATGTGGCACAAGAAAATTGCACAAAGTTGGGGTAAAAAATAAGGATGTTGGTAAATTTTACGGCTTAAATAATGCCCGAACATTAAAAGTCTATTTAAAAAAAAATAATAATATTAAATACACATCTAACTATAAATAATGTCATTAATGATATGTAAAATTAATAGAGAAATCACATAAATGAAAACATTCTCAGAGTATATATACATTCAGGCAAAAAGACAAATAGTATCAGAAATACAAACATTTTATATATACATGTAAAATGTATACATGCATATAAATGAAAAAATATTATATGTAACAATTTCAATAACTCAATAAGCATATTAAATTTCGTTTGGTCTAAAATTAATTTATATACATTTATACATTAAATTCAGCCGAAGCAAGCCGAAAATATTAAACAGTCACATGCATGTGCCTTGACCACGATTTCAAATTAGAACTAGTAGAATACTCGCGCTAAGCGACGAGAATTTTAATTATTTTTTTCATTGTAATACAAAATACATATAAATATGATGATGTTGATGTTGGGAATTCCTTCGTCCCCGGACCCGCGCAGCGGATATGAAGGTCCGGTCCAGTTCCCAAAATCCAAGATTGCACCATGACTTCGAGGGTACGATGCAAAGTAGGATAGACGATTACCAGCGTGAAATTGATCACGCACGACGGGTTGATCGTTCTTCCTTCTTTCTCCGGTCACGTTGGTGACTAGCACGTGCGTCCCATACCACACGTCTCCCACCGTCTTGACGCGCCTCCAGTTGTCTTCGTGCGTCCCACGTCCAAGCGCTTCCACCGTCTTTGACTGTTCTTTCTCTCCCTCGAGTTGATCACAATCGAAGAGCCACAAGTGTCGCTCCACTACTTGTATCCACCGTGAGTCGGAGTTCGTCGGTCGCGGATGCACCTGCCTAGACGATGCACTGGCGAACTTGCTTGATCGATTGATTCTCTTCTCCGGAAAAACTGTTTTTCTCGATTTTTCTCTCTTCGCACTCTTTCACTCTTGAGAAAGATTATCTCTAATTTCTGGATTAATCTTATTAATTCCACAGGGGTTGAACTGAATGAATTGGTTAGAGAGAGAGAGAGAGAGAGAGAAACATCCAATTTATATCACATAGGATAATGATGGGCCAAAATGTATGTATATCTCATATACACATTTTCAGACAGAAAACTGCAGACACCGTTTCAGTATTATGTTGAAACGAAAATATTAAATCGTTTCAACCGACTTTGAACATTCACGAAAGTTCTAGATAATCCTATTATCTTTCCAACCCAATTGGATCTGGCCCAATTAGAGTTCGGATGCGAAAGTTACGGACGTTTTACTAACTGTATGTCAAACAGTCGCAACCTTTCGGTATTCCATTAAAACGACACTGATACTTCGCTCAAATGAAATATATTTCTATATGAAAGTTCTAGATAATCTCATTATCTATCTAATCCAATTTGAACCATTCAAATCGGAGTTTGCTACTGAAAGTTATGCCAGTTGTACTAAAACAGTTTAAACTGAATTTTCTGGTTTTCTTAATAAAAACCGTTTCTTATCAATTTAATCATGTATATCCAATATACATATGTGCATCTAATATACACATTATTTATGCCCACGAACACGTACGTTCATTTATTCTTGTGTACACTTTTACGGTTGATCCGAAACTGTATTTCCTTCAGTCTCCCACTCAATTTCAGATCTACCTAACAGGTACTCATGCATATCCAATATGCACAATTTTTGAGAATATAGCTTGCGTATCAAATACCAAGCTATGCACATCTTATGTGCCAATTTTATAATCAAGCCCGACTTAGTACGACTCGTTGTGTGACCATGTAGGTTCGGTTAACGATGGCAGTAGGCTGTTTCCAAAGCACTACAAGCCCATGAGCGGGATCTAATCACTTCATCATGGCTACCCATGTTAACACGAAGAATGATTGTGATCATTGTGCCTATCTCGAATAGCGGTTATTAGTTCTCTTGTTAGCGATATCTGTTAATCAAAAGGCATGGTGGTAGTCATCCTTATATTTTGATTAACTATACTTATTCATCGTTTTCGAACTGATTTAACAATTTCAATCGATATTAACCGTTAATATAATTGACTACGGCCGTAGTTTTCGTTAATCAATTCATCGAGTGGCCAAAGAGATATCTCTTCCTTTCGGAATAAACAATTCCTATCTTGGAGACTCACATTGAATTCTGTGTTTCAGACAATACCCAATGATGACCGTTTTAACTCTCCGTTACGGTGAGCGTAAGGTCATATCAAAGCATTGTGTTACGCACGTAACGCAATCAATGGTCCCCTCAAGTATAAAGAACCTAATACCCTACTCGTCGCAAGTCCATCTATAATGACTAAACCATGCCATGGTCTCGCGGCTTCGGTCATATCCAATATATGTCACCTAGCATATATCTACGTTCCCGATTCGACAAACATCTTTGTCCTATGATTATCAAAACATAATCATCTCCTCGGCTAACGTACTAGTGTACATGTTCAGTCTATTATCTGATAATGTAAATGCTTCACTCTTAAGCAAACTGAATCATGACTAGGGATGTTTACAAATGAAACTTTAAGTGTGACGGTTTCGCTGCACATAATCCTCAATTATGTCGACGTCCACACAAGTTCAAATCAGAGTTCATGTAATCAAATTACACAACCCGCACACAGTTTTCATATAAGAAAAATGCATATTAATTTAAGTAAACAAAATTTTTAAAGGGATGCATTCATATGGACTAAGTATTTGGGTGATACAACGTTTACCTATGGTTATAACTCTTTATCTTTGGAAACTGTTGTTGTTATAACTCTTTATAACCAACACGTCCTACACACCATTATAGATAAAAAATCCTGAATTCTTTCGCAAAGTATTCAAGGATAAACTTCACCTCTATCAATACAAATCCCGACGGGTTTAAATATACATAACCATTATGTATATATTTGTATAACCATTATACATTCACAAGAGTTAGTCTCCTGTAATCGAATTACATTCAAACTAATGTGATTCCCATTAATTTTATTGACGGTGAACTAGACGCTATATTTGTATGACAGATAGCCATATACATATCATGACAGATATAATAGATCCTAACATCAAATGTAAGGCATCATATTATTACTTTTCGCGCTGCTTGATGTCTCACATCGAGCCGTTGAAAATTTCTGCCATTCGACATGTCGATTTAACTCCTCCAAGGAGTTGACATGTTGAAAACCATTTTCAACAATATGTCGATATATGTGCTATAACATAGAACGAGGAAATTCTTAAATCTATCCTATAGATCTTCACGCTTAATTCATAAGCGGTCTCGTCTAAATCATTTGTCGTTACAAGAAATATAACGCAGCTCCCACTAACCTTCATGTGTACATAAAGTTTCCATTCGTTTCGACAATTTTATAACAGTTTATAATTTTGTCAAAACGAATATTCCAATTCAGAGAAGCTTTCTCTTGTAGGGTTACGCACACGATTATCATAATGTGCAGCGGAAATTAGTTCACGTGCGTAACCTAATTCTACCGGGATCACGCCCTAAAACCAACGAAAAAGGAAGAGTTTCGGAGAAAATTACCTCGTACAAGTTAGTACGTGTCGATTACTTCTCCAAATCCGTGAACCTTCTCCAAGAATCGCTCGTGCAATCCCTCTACTCGTGTCCACCTCGATTTCGTCCGATCGGAAATCGCCAACGCCGTTCTAGTCGACGTCACGATTGAATCTCTCAAATCCTTTTCTCAATTCTCCCTCTCAATCTCTCAGATCTAATCTGAATTCTGTGGAAGAAGAAGAAGAGAAACGACGGCTCAAAACCCTAGGTCAGAAAAAGACTTAACCTAAAACGAAATCAGAATTTCATATATATAGAACTTAAGTCCGTTCTGAACGCACTTTAAGTGTGCGTTCGAACGCACACTGTTCTGACTTCAGATAGGAAAGTCCGTTCGAACGCACTCCAAGTTCGTTCCGAACGGACATACTTCTGACAGCAGATTTGTCTATTTATATAAATTCTTCCAAGTCAATTCTTAAGCCATATTTTCTTTCAAACTCCCTCTTGGATTAAGACTTAATCAACTTGGCCATATGTCCAACATATGTCGTGAGATCTAATCACACGTGATTTCATTTTGTTTGTCCAACAAACTTATTGGTGAGCATTATCTTGAGAATCCGATATATTACGAAATCTTGGTGTGACCTTGTAGGTTCGTCTAAGACTGGCAGTGGATATGGCAGCAATCCACAAGGTATTGCGAGCACTAGACTGCCGTCAATACCTACCCAGAATTAGCACGAAAAAGGTGGAGAACACCTTTATGAAGATGCAGTACATCTTCATACCTAGCTCAGATAAGTGTTACTAGTCCTCTTGTTCACGATATCTTCTGATCAAAAGAGTCACGGTGAAGCCTAAGACTTCAAGTCATCCTCTATTCTTTTTGATCAGATATACTCTTTCCCGATAAGAATTAGATTGATAATTACAATGCGAACTCCATGAGTTCCATCGAGCTTGGCCAAGCATTTCATCAATCTCAATTCAATCGAGGGGCCCGAGAGATATCTCCCTCTATCCTTTTTCAAGGTTAGAAATGAACAATTCCTATCTTGCAATCTCACATTCTTTGCCTATGCTAAAAACAATACCCAATAGTAATCACTGCTACACAGTTACGCGTAGGGTTAATTATATCAAAGCATTGTCCTTTCACATACTAGGTATCCGTGAGATCACTCAAGTATGAAGAACTAAAACGCACTATCTGGATATGAGTTCGTCTCCAATGACTTTGACCATGTCACAAACTCATATAGTGGTCTGTCCAATATACGACGCCGCGTATATCCATATTCTAGAATCGACGCTACCGTCCCAGATCAGTAAAACCTGATCATCTCATCTACGAATATGCCAGTGTATGTAAAAGTCTCCATTCAGTGAATGGACTACCTGGTTCAAACCTATGAACAACTTTATACACCAGGGACGTTTTAGAATTATATTCATTCCATTTAGTGGTTTTACTATCATTCAATTGACGAATCAATATGCCAGACGAAGGCCATGCAACATATTATTCTCAACTGACTCGATGCACTAAACTAGAATAAAATTCAAGGTCTATCCGATTATTATAATCAAATAACCTCTCACACACTTTCTTGTTAAAAAAAAAAAAAATTTAATTTTGAAATATGAAGATTTAGGTCATATGATGAATAATAATATAAATATCTGTCTCATAAACAAATACAATCCCAATAACACGCCTAGGGCATAATAAATGTTCTCCCACTTGCACTAGGCAGATCGAATCCACTTATGCAATAAGAAACATAAATAAAAACACCCAATCTAATACTGCGATAGATATCCCAATCCTATCGCCCTAGCATGCTGCTCATGCTTGGCACGTGATAGTGGCTTCGTAAATGGATCGGCCACGTTATCATCAGTAGGTATCTTTATTATTCTCACGTCACCTCTCTTCGTAATCTCACGAATCAAGTGGTAACGCCGGAGTACATGCTTGGACCTGTGATGCGCTCGCGGTTCCTTTGATTGTGCTATTGCCCGTTATTGTCACAATAGACATCCATGGGACCCGAGATGCTTGGCATAACGCCAAGTTCCATCACGAACTGTCGTAGCCAGACAGCTTCCTTTGCGGCTTCCGAAGCCGCGATGTATTCCGCTTCAGTCGTAGAATCAGCCACCGTCTTCTGTTTGGAGCTTTTCCAAACAAGAGCTCCGCTATTGAGCGTGAAGACGTAACCACTTTGAGATTGGAAATCGTCCGGGCAAGTTTGGAAACTAGCATCTGTATATCCTTGGATAATCAGATCTCCTTCCAAAACTCCATAGACAAGAAACAAATCTTTAGTATTCCTGAGATACTTAAGAATGCTCTTGACTGCGGACCAGTGAACTTCCCCGGGATCAGACTGATAGCGGGAAGTCACACTCAACGCATATGCGACATCTGGTCTAGTACATATCATGGCATACATGATCGATCCTATAGCCGAAGCGTATGGGATCCGACTCATTCGCTCACGTTCAGCGTCTGTTGAAGGACACTGATCCTTTGTGAGAGAAATGCCATGTGACATTGGCAGAAATCTTTTCTTGGATTGCTCCATGTGAAACCTAGTTATCACTTTGTCAATATATGTACTTTGACTTAGTCCGAGAAGTCTCCTCGATCTATCTCTATAGATCTTCAAGCCTAAAATATAGACGGCTTCTCCTAAGTCCTTCATTGCGAATTGACTATCCAAATATGCCTTAACCTGGTTAAGTATTGGGATGTCATTTCCAATGAGTAAGATGTCGTCCACGTACAAGATGAGGAATACGACCGAACTCCCACTGAATTTCTTGTATACACAAGGTTTCTCAATATTTTGAATGAAACCATACTTTGCGATGACCTCATCGAATCGTATGTTCCACGCACGAGATGCTTGCTTTAATCCATAATTGGATCGACAAAACCCTCGGGTTGTGTCATATACACATCCTCGGTAAGGTTCCCGTTAAGGAAAGCGGTTTTGACATCCATCTGCCATATCTCATAATCGTGATATGCAGCTATCGCTAGAAGAATGCGAATACTTTTAAACATGGCTACTGGAGAAAACGTTTCATCATAGTCTATACCATGAATTTTCTTGAAACCTTTCGCCACTAGTCTTGCTTTAAAAGTGTGTACATTACCATCCATGTCGGTTTTCTTCTTGAAAACCCATTTGCACCCAACGGTCTTAGCACCATTAGGTAGATCAATAAGATTCCAAACCTTATTATCATACATGGACTGGATCTCGGTTTTCATGGCGTCATGCCATTTCGAGGAATCCAGGCTAGACATAGCACCTTTGTAGGAGGTTGGCTCGTCATCTAGAGTCAACTCATCATCGTCATTACTAATGAGAAATCCATATCTCTCAGGTTCTTGACGATTCCTATTAGATCTACGTATAGCTTGTGTACTAGATTCTGGTTCACCATCCAATGGTAACTCAGAATCTTTTTCCAGATCAATTTGTTCACTTTGTGGTTCTCGAATTTCTTCGAGATCAATTTTACTCTCACTGGCTTGACGATCTAGGAATTCCTTCTCTAAGAAGTGTCCTCGTCGAGCCACGAAAACCTTGTTTTCGCTAGGCAAGTAAAAGTAGTATCCTCTAGTTTCTTGAGGATACCCCACAAATAAACACTTGTCTGATCTTGGCTCGAGTTTTTCCGTCAATAGTCTTTTGACATATACCTCGCAGCCCCAAATCTTAAAATAAGACAATAATGGCACCTTGCCATGCCATAATTGATATGGTGTCTTTTCAACAGATTTGGACGGAACTTTATTCAGTATATGAGCGGCCGTTTGAAGCGCGAAACCCCAAAATGACTTTGGCAACTCCGTTCGACTCATCATCGAGCGAACCATGTCTAACAAGGTCCGATTCCTCCTCTCAGACACTCCATTCCATTGGGGTGTACCGGGTGGAGTCCATTGTGATACTATACCACAATCTCGAAGATAGTCCTCAAACTCATAGCTCAAGTATTCACCACCTCGATCCGATCGAATGGCTTTTACTTTCTTGCCCAGTTGAAGTTCTACTTCGTGTTGAAACTCTTTGAATTTCTCAAAAGTTTCACTTTTGTGACGCATTAAGTATAGATATCCATATCTACTATAATCGTCAGTAAAAATCACGAAGTAGCGATACCCATTTCTAGCCTCGACACTCATCGGTCCACATACATCGGAATGTATGAGGGCCAACACATCTTTCGATCTTTCTCCTTTCTTGGAGAAAGGTGTCTTTGTCATCTCACCCATCAAACAAGATTCGCAATTTTCTATTGACTCTAAGTCAAAAGAATGTAGCACTCCATCCTTTTGGAGTCTAGCAATACGTTTCTCGTTTATGTGTCCGAGACGACAATGCCATGAGTATGTTTCATTAGTTTGAGTAGTAATTATGTTATAAATGGACTAATTATTATTGTTATTTTTTAAATCCAAGACATATAGACCATTTTCAACTAGAACATTACTAAAGAAAATGTCATTCTTGCGAATAAAACAATCATTAGTACCAATAACTAATTCATATCCATCCGCAATAAGTCTCGAAACAGAAATAATACTCCTACTCAAAGTAGGTACATAACAACAATTATCCAAAACTAAAATAAGTCCATTTGGCAAAGTTAAATCATACGTCCCTTCGGCTAATGCTGCTACTCGAGCTCCATTCCCGACGCGTAAATCAACTTCGCCACGAATCAATGATCTTCTACTTCTTAGGCCCTGCATATTATTACAAATATGAGTCCCACATCCAGTGTCCAACACCCATGATGATGAAGTAAAGAAATAAGATTCGATAACAAAAATACCTGATGCCGGTGTGTCCAAGGAAGCGGTCTTTTGCTTGCTCTCCCTCAGGAAGATCTCGCAATCACGCTTCCAATGCCTCTCCTTGAGGCAGTGGAAACACTTCTTGTCATCCTTGGTTTTCTTGCCCACAGGCTTAGGCGCAACCTTGTTGCCCTTTGCCTTCCTCTTCTTGTTTTTGTTCTCATTGCTTGGACTCTTCCCTTCAACCACCAATACTTCCGAAGTCCTAGACTTCATGTACCGCGGTTTCATGTCACTTTCGAATGTTCTGAGCATTCCGAAAAGCTGGGGAATGGTCCTTTTCATGTCTGACATGTGGAAATGCGAAATGAACGAATCGAAACTCGGTGGCAGTGACAACATGATCAAATCAGTTTGTAACTCCACCTCGAATTTTATGCCAAGCCTCTCAAGATGATCGAAATATCCTTTCGTCTTGAGAAGGTGCGAGCTAACAGGCGTACCATCTTGCATTTTGCATTGCGTCGCATTGCCAAGAGCTTGGTATTTCTCCACCCTTCCTTGAACCTGAAACATCTCCCTGAGTTGTTTCATAATCTCGTATGCATCCTGTTTCTCAAATTGGATTTGATATTCAGGATCCATAGTAGCCAACATAAGGCATGTGACATCATTCGAATCGTCCATCCTCAGTTGCTGTATCTCCTGGCACAGGAGGGATAGGCGTCTCCAAGACATGTGCCTTTCCTTCCTGTTTCAGAACGAATCCCAGATTCCTCTTCCAGTCGAGAAAGTTCTTTCCGTTCATTCGTTCCCTTTCCAAAATGGGACGCAAACTAAAGCGGTTATTACTTGGTAAAGCCATGAATTCTACAATTTTTGAAAAATAATGTAATTAATAACGTGGTCTTTCATATATTAAAATTCATTTTTAAATAACTTGAAATACCCATTATTTTATCATTTCAAATAGCCCCCACTATTGAAACGGAGATTTGATACCTTAAATCTCATAATGGACAAGATCCTTATTTAACGTATTTCTAAGGTGACTATGGCCAACCACTCAGAAAATACGTCACGTCGGGTAGGACGGTGTCCAATCATATCCAAGACGATTCTTGCTTTATTCGTGAGGTCCGGTATTGAGTCCAACTCAAAACCAGAGTGTGTGTACCTCACTTCTTGCCCCAAATCCAAGCCTAGCTAGCGAATTGGTCAAGTCCAAACCACAAGTGGAGTATCATTCAATCAGCGAATTGACATGCCAGACTATGGCCATGCAACACATCAATTCCTAATCAATGCATGCCTTCCTTGCTACGCACGTGTAAATCTGTGCCAGACTATGGCCATGCAACACAGATATACAAACACTAGTCTTGAAGGTTCCACTTTGGTAGGCAATTGACTTGATAATAACGTGGGAAGATTTTTCTTTTTAAAATCATTTATTTTATTCATTCACAATAATAAATAAAATAATGGTATAGCATATAGGCCTTTTAGTTTTATGAGCAATCATAAAATCCTAAAATTCCCAACCCTAAAACCCAAGATGATTCCTTGCTTCATGTGAAGATCCAATCTTCGTGTCGTGTCGTCTTGCCTTGAAGGTCCTTCTTCAAAACTGAACCTATTTTATTTTATTACTACTTTGGAAGACTCACCGGTCCCCACATAATTAAATAAAATATAATTTGAAAAGCTCACCGGCCCCCACACAACACACATACAAGCATTCACAGACAATCATTCCCGTTTTAGGCTATATGCTATACCAAATCGAATTTATAATTTGGAAATTTTAAATTATTGGGTATTTTTGACAGAAAGAAACCAAAATTTGGCTGTCCAGAACCTTGTTCGTTCGAACGCACAAACGACACAAAAATTTCAAATTTTCAAGTTGAGTCCGTTCCGAACGAACTCCAAGTCCGTTCCGAACGAACTCCAAGTTCGTTCCGAACGGACTAAATTTTTTTTTTTTTTTTTTTTTTTTTTTTTTTCGAAAACCCGACCAGTTCGTCCAGAACGAACTCCAAGTTCGTTGGAACGAACTCGATACTGCCAGTTTCGTCAAAAACCTGATTTATGCGCCGTTTTGTCCGAAAATCAAATTTTCAACAGATCCAATCTGTTTAACACTTTAATAACATGCAAATATCCAATATTTGATTCACTAAAGGTCTTTCAATCATCAATTTTGCTCAATTTTGTGTAATTTTGCAATTTTAGCCCAAAAATTCTAAAATTTCCTAAATTCGAACTAAAACATCGATTTTCGATGGTTTTAACGAGCGATTGCTCTGATACCACTGTAGGGTTACGCACACGATTATCATAGTGTGCAGCGGAAATTAGTTCACGTGCGTAACCTAATTCTACCGGGATTACGCCCTAAAACCAACGAAAAAGGAAGAGTTTCGGAGAAAATTACCTCGTACAAGTTAGTACGTGTCGATTACTTCTCCAAATTCGTGAACCTTCTCCAAGAATCGCTCGTGCAATCCCTCTACTCGTGTCCACCTCGATTTCGTCCGATCGGAAATCGCCAACGCCGTTCTAGTCGACGTCACGATTGAATCTCTCAAATCCTTTTCTCAATTCTCCCTCTCAATCTCTCAGATCTAATCTGAATTCTGTGGAAGAAGAAGAAGAGAAACGACGGCTCAAAACCCTAGGTCAGAAAAAGACTTAACCTAAAACGAAATCAGAATTTCATATATATAGAACTTAAGTCCGTTCTGAACGCACTTTAAGTGTACGTTCGAACGCACACTGTTCTGACTTCAGATAGGAAAGTCCGTTCGAACGCACTCCAAGTTCGTTCCGAACGGACATACTTCTGACAGCAGATTTGTCTATTTATATAAATTCTTCCAAGTCAATTCTTAAGCCATATTTTCTTTCATCTCTAATCCATCATATGGATCGTTAAAGCGTGCATATCTTATCCCCGATTCTTATGAATCGACAAAACCGTAAGGTTGTGTCAAGTACACATCCTTTCATAAAATTTCTGTCAAGAAATTCGGTTTTGACATCCATTTTGCCACATCACATAGTCATAATACGCGACCATGACAAGCAGAATTTTGAGAATGGAAAATCATGGCAACAAGCGAAAACGTTTCTTCATAGTCCGACTATGAATTGCATGAAACTCTTCGCAAAAAGCCTCGCTTTACATATATGCGTATTCCTATCCATATCGGTTCTTCATCTTGAAAAACCCACTCACATTTCACGGGTCTAACCCAGAAAGTAATGAAATCAAGTTCTAAACTTGATAATTCACATGGATCGAATCTCAGATTTCATGACACCATGTCATGTGGAATCAACTTTTCATAGCATCCTTGTAGGATATCGAATCATCATATGATTTCGATCTATCATCATTAGCCACGATAAATCCGTATTTACCGGCTTATGATATAGCCTACTTGATCTACGAAAAATTCTTTTGTGTGTTCGACTTGCGTTCATCGACTCTTGATGAAGCCATGTCAACTTTCATCGGTACAATGTTCATTTTCAAATCTCGAACTCTTTCGAGATTTATTCTACTCCCACTAACCCGCATAGAGATAAATGACACCAAGTTCCAAACTTGTGCGCATCTAGTCCTCCCCCAAGAAGGCATCTCTTCGAGCCACGAAAATCTCATTTTCGTCGGGACGTTAGAATTAATACCCTTTAGTTTCCTTAAGGATAAACGAACAATTTTCAGATTTGGGATTGAGTTTAACCGAAACAAATTTCGAAATACACTGACATCCTCAAATCTGTACAAGTGACAACTTCGGAACCATTCCGATCCATATCTCATATGGCGTCTTTTGTACCGATTAGAAGGTTTATGGTCCATATCTTATATGCAACCATTCATTAGTGCCGCTGTCTCAAGGGCATATTACCAAAATATTTTTGGGAGATCCTACTGACTTATCATTTATCGGACCTTGTCCAACATGCGTTCATTTCCTCTTTTCGGACACATCTCAATGTTCCAAATGAAGACAATCGTGAAACGATTTCACAATCATAAATGATCATCAATATTCATAACTCAAATATCGCCTCTTCGATCCTATCGAAAGGTTTAGCTCAAATACTCGCCTTCTCGATCCTATCGAAAAGTTTTGATTTTCTTGCTTAGTTGATTTCGTATTTCGTTTTTGAAACTCTTTGAACCTTTCAAAAGTCTCCGTTTCGGCACGCATTAAATAAATATTTCCATATCTACTTTAACCGTCCATAAACATAACAAAATATTGATAGCCTCCTCTTGCCTCGGAACTTATCGGATCATCTACATGTGATTGTAAGTTCCAATAATTCGTTGGATCTTTCTCCAACCATTGGAGAATGATGCCCTTTGTCGTCTTGCCTAATAAGTAAGTATCGCATTAATCAATCGAATCTAATTCGAATGATTCTAGCAATCCATCATATGGAATCTAGATACGCGAATCTCGTTTATATGGCCAAGACGGCAATGCCAAAAGAAGCAATCAACCTCTTGGTTTAATCCTCCTCGGATTTCACCATTCTTTGAGTCATAAGTTTGGACAACTATTTGTCCGAACTCTCCATTTTGGAAAATATTTTTCCAAAATACCCTTAGACATACATTTCTTTCGATCCCGCTTTTGAATTACAAGGACATCCACGCATCTATATGCATTGGATTCCTCGGATACTCCGAGTATCTCCAATTCAAATTTAAATCGCATCTCATGCAATTTCGGGATCGACTTATCTATCGAATGCATATGATATTCGGTCACGACGATCAAATCTCGTACCATCAACACACGAGTGTTAATCCAAGACCCATAAGGCGTCTCAAAATTAACCTACTCTTTGAGCCGTATTGAATCATTCAACGCGCTCTAGCTCTTAAAACTATTTCATGAGCGCTGTGTTTTATTTTCATATACATCCGAATTCTCAAAACAATTTTGAGAATATGCGTCTATACATGCCACCACAAAGCACGTAATATCATTCGATTCCTTCTTAAAGTTTATCGAACCCGGCTTTCTCTAAAGCCAATGCCTCGAGCCCCGAATCTACCATTTCCTTGTCCAACACGTTCCTTTAAGTCTAAGAACTATTCTTTGACTATCAAGGTTAATAACGGTAATTCCGGCCCAAAAGCCATCTATCATATCGATCTCATCGATATATTTGGTGTTGCTCGAAAACATAATTCTAAACGGATGATGAAGATTAACTCCTAACCGTGCGTACTTAATCTATATGCTTATATGATGAATATATGACAGTGTTATTTTATCGAATCGAAATCCCGTTATTTAGGTACTCCAAATCCATAACACTCAAGACCCATATTTCCGTTCCTCCCACAAGTGACTTTAGCCTATCGGGTGGGATCCCGTTATTTAGGTAGGATTATATCCAATCGTATCCAATACGACTCTTGAACCTTTATAGGATTTCGGTGATGGATCGTATCCCATACAATCCCAGTTCCGTGTGTGCATCCTATCTATGCCCCGGACTCTAATCGGATTAGCTTGGACGGTTAAGTCACAACCATCTCCAACGTATCGTTCAAATAAGCTACTAGTGAGTCGACTTTAGCCTGTGCCTCACAAGTCCCGATTTAACGTTTGCCACTCTTTCGATGGTTACAATATCACGTGCCCGACTTTAGCCTGAACCCACGTGAAACGTAATCACCAAACTCGGTGGTTGTGAATATGGAAGGCATTTCCATGACTTAAATATTATGAGGGATCATGCCATTGCATGTTTCTAAATCCGTGACATAAACATATTATATCACTATCACAAGATTTTCAATATGTATATGATTTTTTTTTTAGGGAGACTAATTATTCTAAATAATTAATTATCTAATATGCTAGTATGATAGAATTAATTGATTAGAGATAAAGATAGGCCTAAAGGTATGTATATCTCATATACACCTTTTTAAACAGAAAACTGCATATACCCTTTCAGTAATCTGTCAGAACGAAAATGGTAAATTCCTCTGACAGAAAATGGGAATTCCTTCGTCCCCGGGCCCGCGCAGCGGATATGAAGGCCCGGTTCCCAAAATCCAAGATCACGCCATGACTTCGAGGGTACGATGCAAAGTAGGATAGACGATTACCAGCGTGAAATTGATCACGCACGACGGGTTAATCGTTCTTCCTTCTTTCTCCGGTCACGTTGGTGACTAGCACGTGCGTCCCATACCACACGTCTCCCACCGTCTTGACGCGCCTCCGGTTGTCTTCGTGCGTCCCACGTCCAAGCGCTTCCACCGTCTTTGACCGTTCTTTCTCTCCCTCGAGTTGATCACAATCGAAGAGCCACAAGTGTCGCTCATTTACTTGTATCCGCCGTGAGCCGGAGTTCGTCGGTCGCGGATGCACCTGCCTAGACGATGCACCGGCGAACTTGCTTGATCGATTGATTCTCTTCTCCGAAAAAACTGTTTTTCTCGATTTTTCTCTCTTCGCACTCTTTCACTCTTGAGAAAGATTCTCTCTAATTTCTGGATTAATCTTATTAATTCCACAGGGGTTGAACTGAATGAATTGGTTAGAGAGAGAGAGAAACATCCTATTTATATCACATAGGATAAGGATGTGCCAAAATGTATGTATATCTATCTCATATACACCTTTTCAGACATAAAACTGCAGACATCCTTTCAGTATTCTGTTGAAACAAAAATATTAAATCGTTTCAACCAACTTTGAACATTCACTAAAGTTCTAGATAACCCTATTATCTTTTCAACCCAATTGGATCTGGCCCAATTGGAGTTCGGATGCGAAAGTTACGGACGTTTTACTAACTGTATGTCAAACAGTCGCACCATTTCGGTATTCCATTAACACGACACTGATACTTCGTTCAAATGAAATATATTTCTATATGAAAGTTCTAGATAATCTCATTATCTATCTAACCCAGTTTGAACTATTCAAAACGGAGTTTCCTACTGAAAGTTATGCCAGTTTTACTAAAACGGTTTAAACTGAATTTTCTGGTTTTCTTAATAAAAACCGTTTCTTATCAATTTAATCATGTATATCCAATATACATAGAGTAATGATACAGACCACACCTTATTCCCATGAATTGACCATGAATTGCCACGTGGCAGCCAGCTATTGGCTGCAGCTTTCCACCACTTTAGCTGCAGCCAATAGCTGGCTGCCACGTGGCAATTCGTGGTCAATTCGTGGGAATAAAGTATGGTCTGTATCATTTCTGATATACATATGTGCATCTAATATACACATTATTTATGCCCACGAACGCGTACCTTCGTTTATCCTTGTGTACACTTTTACGGTTGATCCGAAACTGTATTTCCTTCAGTTGATAATTTCATTTCATAATATAATTATTTGAACTAATTTGTCTACGATTATATATATGTTTTACAATTATTTTCTATTATGATGACAAAAAATTTCATTTTCTTAATCAATTAATAACATTTATATTAATGTCATTGTATAATAATAATATAAGAGGTGTAACAAGATTTTACAAAATATATAACAACAAATATTATATAATTGTTGTTCATAATATTTTATACAATATCAAATATAAAAATAATGAATCTTACAACATATGTAGTAATATATCGTTAATTATATGATGCACTGAAAATTATAAATAATGAAAGTAATTTAATAAATCTTATAAAAAATCAATTTAGCATAAACATAAATATAAATTATTTTATATCACATGATTTTTTTTAGTTCATATTTTTAAAAATAACATTATTATTTGATAAGTGTTTATAAATTTAAAAAATTATTCTGATGGATAAACTTTTTTCTAATTTCTATTATTTTTCAAAAAAAATAACATATTTTTTTTATTACAAACACAAATGTAATAAACTTAGTATTATATGATATTATTATAGTTATGATTTTTTAAAAATAAATATTAATATTGAAAATTCTATTATGTAAATAAAATAATTATAATGTTATTTTGTAAAAATGCATTTTTTGCATGGTATATTTCACATAATATTTTACAAATTCAAATTATGAAAATGTATGCATGAAATATACTAATATGGATGTCAAAATAAAAGGAAAATTAAAACGGATATATTTGATTAATTTTTGAAATTAATATTCTAAAAATAATACTACTATATGTTGTATGTTTATAATATTACATATTAAGTTATTAATATTTCATATATAAGCTTTTCATCTTCCATTGGATACACACATTTTATCATGTTATTTTATTTGAAATAATAAATAATTGAATAAACTTAGTATAACATGAACCTAACCAAATAATAATAGTCCACATCATTAGTGATGTGGGTTTCTAAAAATCTTTAAAACATAGTGTAAAATAAGGAACACTCAAATGACTACAAACAAAAAATGTTCATACTGAATCAATGATTAATCAATGGTCTAAATTTTAACACATATTATAATCTAATGGTTAAATACATTGGTAAATAAGAATTTAAAATATAAGTGTTAAAAAAAAATTTAAAAATAATAGGCCGAAAAAAGAAATAAATGATGGCCCAGAAAATCTACAAATGGGCTCCATTCCTTACTTTACCAACAATGTTTTGTTTGTTTAAGAGAAATCACAAATAGAAAAGGAACATTTCTGTACGTAACCATGTTTAAAAACGAATTTCGAAAAATAACCTCGTTTCAAAAAATATTTCAAAACTAATCCAAACGTATTTTAATATCCAGGTAGCACCTGATTTTAAAAATCCGACGGATTAAATAGATACAGGTACAATTACAGGGTACAATTACATGGGTTAGATTAAACAAATCTTAAAAAGCTATGTATTAATAATTTTGTTAATTAAGTTAATAATTAGAATATGGGAGGTAAATTTTGAAGAGATTTATTTGTCATTTTCATAAATTTTTTTACCGGATTTATAAAACCCGTGTTGTTGGTTTTTTTTTTTCAGTTTACATATAAGTAACATTCATTTGAATTAATAAATTTGAATAAATATTAATTATTTGTTAACTTCTTTCCAATCTATTAGTTCTGACTGGATATGAATAATCATGTATTTTTTGTTATCGTATAAATTCAGTTTGTTAATTAGAACACATAAATTACGGGGGGTAAAATCTTGGAGATAAGTACAATTTTTCTATCATCACGAGACTTGTGCATTGTGCAGGAACTTTACGGAGGTGATAACATGCTATTTTACTTTGCCCCAAGATTTTCGCGTAACATTCTCTATATTTTTATTTAACACACATAATTAAAATAATAATTCAAATTTTTTTTTTATCACATAATTTGTTAGGATTTTGTTCAACCCCGAGCCCCGCGCAGCGGAATGGAGCGCTCGGTTCGATCCCAATTCCGAGAATATCGTTGATAACTTCGACGGTACGAACCATGCAATAATTATTGAAACATGTCATACTTCGAAAAATTGATCACGACGAAGAGTTGACGCGTTCTTAGGTAACATGTGCGTCCACGTCCGCACGATTCGACACATTTGATGAAATTATTACTAACTTCATCGACCAAAATCATTACCGACTAGTCCCGCCAGCTAGTTTCTAAATCTTTATCTTCGCAAACTAGCGATTCAACCGTTATATTTATATTTAGAAAATTTGCTGGTTTATTTTACGGCAGAAAATTCTCCTCACGCAAAGCCAAATATTTTTTGGAATTAATCAAACTAAAAACCATTAAATTTAACAAATACCATAAACCAAACTATTAGCAGATAAAATAAAATTGAACCGCTCAGTCAAAACGGAAGGCCAAACTTGAATCTCTTTCCACCTTTCAGTCACGAGGTTCGTACAACTTTTCCATATTTGGTCCTGACCAAACAGCAGTAATCCTAAACGAACACATCCATTTTTGTTTTCACTGGAGATGACATCTACTGCAACATTCATATCCAGTCACCGACCAAACCCGGTCAGCCAACATTGCCACGTCAGATTCTTCTCTCAGACCATCTATGTTACTTCAATTTCTCCATACACCAATACCACCTCTTCAAATACACCACCCATACAAAATTAACACTATAATTACATACACCAAGACCATTCAATAATATCCTCCAACCCATCACCCTCGCACTTGCTACGCCCTTAATACAAAGTCTTATATAAACCCGGTTCATAAACTAACAAGCAATGCATTAATTTAACTTTGTAGTTATATTTATTATTTACGTAAACCGGGTGTATGTAGAAACGAAGTGAAGTGGAAATAACAGCGTGTCACAAGGGGTTCAACCCCGTCGTTACATTTCATTGTCTTCGCTGTTGTGCTGTTCTTCCAAAAACCCTAATCCCGCCATCCTTCCTTCAATAACCCTCGGAAACCCTAAATTTACACCTCAGCCGCAACAATGGCTTCTCTTTCCTTATTCCTACTGTTCTAATTATGGAATAACTACCTGTCCTATCATTATTCTCTTTTTGTTTTTCTCTCTCTATATTGTTTTATTTCTGTAAAACCCGCAAATTTCAATTTGGGAATCCTTTTTAAGCGAACAACGTTCTTCTTTGATAAGGAATTATTTATTAAGGAGTTTTTAACTGTTTGAGAATGGAAAGTGTGGCGGCGGGTGGTGATCAGGGGAGACAGTCCCCGTGGCGACAAGTGGCGGCAACGGCTGAAGGGGCGGTTGATGGGTCGGTGATGGGTGGTGGAACGGATACCTGGCCTGCTTTGGCTGAGACTAAGGATAAAGGGCTTGTTGCTGATGGAGGTATTAAGATTGGTGATGGAAATGCTGAGTCCGATTCGAAGCATGGATCTGTGCCTGCTTCTTCTCCAATGCAGGTTTGTGTTTTGGATTTTTTATGTTGTTTTTTTTGTTAATTTTCATTGATCTGGGATTATTGGTTAAGAATTAAGACCTAATCAGTAAATTTATCGAAGGTCCTATTTCGTTGGAAATTGCATGACCTTACCCTAATTTCTCTACAATTTGACTTAATTCAAGTTTCTTTTAAAAATGCAGTTCTTCTTTGTTAGTTTAAAATAATGATTTCAATATGTAGAATTGTTTGTTTCTTTATCCGTTTTTCCTTCCTAATAATTAACCTCCAAATATAATGTAAATTCAATTCATTCCTATAATTTAATCGTATTTAATATAACTCAGATTTTGATGATTTTGTGATAGCGTTGACCAATGTTCGAATTTTGATTATGTTCGTTATAAATTCAGTTTAATTTCAAAATACATGATTAGGATAGAATAACCCCAGAGAAACGGATAAAGTTTCCTTCCTTGTATTCTTTCGATTTATTTCCATTTAATAAACAAATCTTCTTAACCCTAACCGCTCATTATATCCAAAGTAGATTTCGCATGTGAACGTTTCATTTCTTTATCTCGTCAATTTACCATTTTACCCTTATATCTTATTTCAGGGACATGCTGGGCCCCGCAAATTCGACGGTTCTGGAAGTAGCAGTAACACCAATAAATATCACCATAATCATAACAACAATTATCATAATAATCACAACAAGCATAATAATTATAATAATAATAATAATAATCACAAGAGAAACTCCAACCCTAACCCTAACCAGAACCCAAATCCTAACCCCATGGCCAACAGCGGTCCTCCATTTCCGGTACCGTTACCGTACCAGCAACAAGCGGGTCAAACGGGTCAGCCGATGATGTACCCAATGATGGCCCCTCCTGCAATGATGATGAACGAGTACCCGTACCAACCGTACCCATTACCGTTCATGACGAACGATCCGCATTTTATCCCAAGAGCAGACCAGCACGGAGCGGGTCCCTGGCGTACCGGGTCGATGTTCCACCATGGCGGTAGACCACGCGGCGGTTTCGATCCGAGAAACTCGAACCCGAGACAGTTTGCTCCCAGAGATGGTCTCGGCGTGCCACCTGGCGTTGGTCAAAGAATGATCAGACCCGTTCCGCATTTTTACGGTCCTCCTCCTGCCTTCGCTAACGGACCAGTTTTTCTTGGTAATTAATTAATTAATTATTTAGTCAATTATTATGAATTATTAATTTTTTGGTAAGTGCTGATTTGGAATTTTTCTCTTTTTGAAATAGGGCCTGCGCCGATGTATTATATGCCAGCTGGACCGCAAGAGATGATGAGGGGCCCACCAAGGCCTGTCATCAATCCGGTAATTCCAGGTGGCAGCGTGCCAGAGGATCTCGATTTGAAAGAGAAAATTGTCAAGCAAGTCGATTACTACTTCAGGTCTGTTTTTGTCAATTATTTTCTTCCTTTTTAAAAAAAATACTTTGTTTTGGTTTTGCTAGTATTTTTTTTGTTTTTATTTTGTAGCGATACTAATCTGCCGAGGGATACGTACTTGAGGTCTTTAATGGATGAGCAAGGATGGGTCTTTATTTATAAAATAGCTGATTTTCCAAGGGTATTTTTGTTATTTTTATAAATCTTATTATATATTGTTATATCAAGCTTAAATGGTATTTTGTTTGGTTTTTTAATTGCAGCTCAAGCAAATGTCTACGGATGTACCCTTTATTATCGAATCTTTGCAATCTTCTAATATCCTTGAAATTCAGGTCAATGCACTTTATTATTTGATTGATATTTATATGTAATTTATTATATGACAAATTAACTTATATTGAGTTTGTTAATTTTTTTAGGGTGAGAAATTAAGGAGGCGTGGTGACTGGTCAAAGTGGCTTACCATTGCAGTAACACCACGAGTGTCTACTGGAGAGTCCAGTAACAATACCAATACTTTTAATAATAAGATTAATAATGAGAATAAAAATAAGAATATGAGTAACGAGAATAGTAACAAAGATGAAAGTGCAGAACAGAGCAATACTTTCATGCTTGACGAGGAACTCGAACTCGAACACAACAAAAGGTCAAAATAACAATTTTTCATCAATACACAATTTTTCATTGCAATATTTGATTTATTTATTATATTTTAACTTATTTTAATTATTTTAATTATAAAGGGTCGATTATGACGAAGAAGAGATGGATATAAACGACCAGGATGTCTCTCGACTTGTCATCGTTACACAAGTACGATAATAATAATAATATTATTATTGATTGATTTTATATACTTAATGTAATTTTATACTAATAGGATGTTATCATGAAAAATACAGGATATACAAATAAACGAAGGAGAGAAAACGAGAAAATCTGGACCGTCCATTTCGACCGAGCAAGCCTCAGCCATTAATGAAGCTCTTTATTTCTACGAACAGGTCCACATTAAATCCCTATATAATAAACAATAATTCAATAACTAGATTTAACATCTAAATGCACGAATATTTTGACAGGAAATACAAGCGAAACGGTCTACTAACAAGAAGTCCCACTATCACAGGGCCCACAGCGGTGGGGGCAGTGGCAGTGCTAGTATTGGTCCAGACGAACCGGGTCCAGGGGGATTCCACAGAAAAAGACAAATCAACAACAACAATAACAAGAATAACAGCAGCAGTAGTAATACTACCAGTACTAAAGGCGTCAGTATTGGTGGTGGGGCCCACTCGTCCAGGCCAAACAACAACTTGCAGAACCAACGTCTTTTTCCCGGTAGTTACAGACCGAAAAACACTACTGCTCGGTACGAAACCGTGGCTGGGAACAGCCCCCCGACTAACTCCGTCGGCTTTTTCTTCGGCTCCACCCCTCCTGACAGTCACGGGTTAATTTGTTTGTTTCTTTTTTATTTATTTTATTTCTGGTTTTTACGAGGGTCGAAGTGTAAATGTACTTATTTGTTTTTTGTAGGCTGTTGGGGGTGAAATTGAGCGGTGGGGCGAGTGGGTCCCAATCGATTCTGTCTGGAAACGGTTCGCCGGTTGGATCCATGCCTAAATCTTTTTCTCCTATTCAGCATCCTAGTCATCAACTCTTGGTCGACAATGAATTCAAACAACAAAAGTATACTATTTTATAACATTATTCTATTTTCTGTTAACTTTGTTAATTATACATATTTTCATTAATTTATTGAATTTGTGAAGGTATTTGAAGTATCACAAACGGTGTTTGAGCGACCGAAAGAAATGTGGTATCGGATGTAGCGAGGTAAATTTACGACTTACCCACTCGGAATTATGAATATTGTATTGATTATTGAGTGACACGTGGCGGCGTGTGATTTGTGCAGGAAATGAACACCCTCTATAGGTTCTGGTCGTTCTTCCTGAGAGACAATTTCAACAAGGCGATGTACAACGAGTTCCGCAAACTCGCTCTCGAGGATTCCGCTGCCAAGTATCATTATGGCCTCGAATGTCTCTTCAGATTCTACAGGTACCTCTTTTTAATCATTTGTAGTATTTATTCATTTATTTATATGTGAAATTTATTGTAGTTATGGATTGGAGAAGAATTTTAGAAAGGATGTATACAGGGACTTCGAGCAACTCACTCTCGATTCCTACCTCAAAGGCAATCTCTATGGTCTCGAAAAGTATTGGTACGTGAACTATATTTAAATATTTAATCACCAATTATGATGATGAGATAATTTATTTATTGTTGTGTGTGTAGGGCTTTTCACCATTATAGAAAGATGAGGGATGGGAAGGAACCAATAGCGAAGCACCCCGAGCTCGACAGGCTCCTCAAAGAGGAGTACAAATGTCTCGAAGACTTCAACAACAAACATAAGTCTCTCGAAGAGGCGGGAAGTAGCAGTGCTGCTACTGCGAGCGGCGCCTCCGCTTCTTAGAAAGACCAATTTGTTTTTTCAAAAAAGAAAGAAAAGAAGTGCGAGGAATAAAAAATGAAATAATAGAAGAGAGGGCGAGTTTTGGTTTTGGTTTTGGTTTTGGTGTGAGGTGGAGGGTTTTAGGGTAAGACCGTCAATGGCGGGTTGCTTCTGAAATGTTTCGTTTCTCCCTCCGCCTCGTCATTTGTTGTATATAGAATTGAAACAAATGTTGTTCGTTATTATTATTATTAATAATAAGTACCCTTGTCTTGGATTGAAATTGTCATTCTTGGTTAAATTAATAATGTACTTTTGAAATTGTCATATTTGTTTATTTTTTTTGGTAGGGTTAGTTTAGTTAGAATTGACATGTTTTATGTATGTCTGTTGATTATTTAGGGTTTAGGGTAAGTTTAGTTTTATTTGACATGTTTTGTAGGTTAAGTTGAGTTGAAATGTTTATTTTCCTCATCTTTATGGAAATTATCATTTATACTCTTTACTATGATTGTAATTTATGTTTGTTTAATACTAATTTGTTTTTTTTTGGATTTTTATACTTTACATAAAAATAATGTTCTTTATCACGTTAATTCCTTATTTCTCCATTATTTTGATATTTTTAATGCAATTATATAAAATTCCAACAAAATAATATGTTCTTTATCGTATTTATTTCTTTTTCCTCTACTATTTTGAATTTATATAAACTTTAAGAAAATAATTACGTTATTTATCGCGTTTATTCCTTTTTTTTCTCCATTATTTTGATACGTGTACTGTATTTTTTATATAATTCTAACCAAATTATATGTTCTTTATTGTATTTATTCCTTTTTTCCCTTCACTATCTTGAATTATTTACTGCAATCTATGTAAAATAATGAAATATATTAGAGCAGCACGGCAGCAATTCACGTGTATTGTGTTTTTTTTATTAATTCATAATGTAACATCAACTAGGTGCATTTAAGTATCACTGTTCATGACAATGAGATGGTAAAAAAAAATTAGGGGAATTTTCAAAAAAACCTTTAACTTTTTTGGATATTCGAAAAAAACCTCTATCATTTTGGAAACTTCAAAAAACCCCCTCTACCAAATTTTTATTTTCAAATACCTCCCTATAGGGACTAAAACTAACCATTAATGATAATTTTTTTGGACCAAAATACCCTTCTACTTTCATATGCAGTAATTAAAAACATATTTTTATTATTTTTTTATTAATTTTAATAGTTTTAAGAAAATTCATAAATATTTTTTAACATTTAGTGATTTCAAAAAAATAAAATTATTAAATGTTGTGTTTAATAAAATTATTCATGAAAAACTAATATCAGATAATAATAAAATAAACACCTTGAAAATATATTGATAGAAAAATATCTGTTTAAAGTTTTTAAACATCTAGTTTTTTATTTTCGTTCTCATTTTATGATATTTTAATTTTAAATATTTGCAAAGTGTTCTTTTAATATTGTTGTTCATCTTATTATTATTTTATGTTATTTTTTCAGGAAAAATAAATATAAAAAGCAAATATATATAATGTATGAAATATTAAAATTATATAAATATAACATATAATAATATTTTTTTAAAATTATTATAAGCTTAAAAATATTTTAGGATTTTTTTAAAATTAATAAAAAATAACAAAAATATTCTTTTAATTACTACATATGTAAATAGAATGATATTTTGGTCATTTTTTTTAACACCATTCACGATTAGTTTTAACCTCTATAGAAAGATATTTGAAAATAAAAGTTTGGTAGATGGGGTCTTTCGGAGTTTCCAAAAAGATAGGAGGTTTTTTAGAATATCCAAAAAAATTAGAGAGGTTTTTCAAAATTTTCCAAAAAATTATATTATCATTACGGCTAAGATATTTTATTTATTTATGTACTTGTTGAACGTTAAAGACTGCTCATATAGTGCTAGTTTATAAATCAATTTTTGAACAAATTATCATATTTATTTAGATAAAGATTCATCATGCATTCATGCAAGTCAAAACTTAGATTTGATATTTAACACTCACGAATACCAACGTGTAAAGAAGAGACTGTTGACTTAATTAAATCACTGATTTGCATCTAATTGATTAATCATATACATATGAATGAGCACCAAACATGAATGGTTAATTAATATTTTCTAATAAAGATCTTCCATTTTCCTTAGAAAATAATTATCTAAAGTTTTGTGTGGGTGCTCGAGTCACACACCTGTGTGAAACACGGTTTTATTGTACGTTTTCCATAGTATCAAATTAATGCTGCATATTTTAATATTTGATTATGAATAGTTACAAAAATGATTTGGTCATGTAATTAATTATCATTAATTTGCTATCTATCACTTAATTTCATATTTATTAACTTAATCCATAGATACCCAAAAAAACGAGTTCATTACAAAATTGTTTCATTTATAAATGGAGAATTCTTAAAAAATCCCTATTTTTGATATTCAAATTATAAAGAACTCTCATATTTTGGATACTCCAAAAAATTCCTCTAAACAACATTTTATTTTCAAATAATATTATAGGAGTTAAAACTGACATTACTCATCTATTTTTGTATTTAATAATAAATAAACATTTTTTTTGGTATTTTTTATTAATTTTAAAAAATTTCATAACTTTTTTTAACATATAATATTTTTTTTATAATTTAATATATTTTTTTTCAATGATTTAAATAGTACCTCTATAGAGCAAATATCGGTAAATATTTTTAATACGTAATACCACAGTCTACTAAATAGAAGCGTTATAAATTCGCTATAGCGCGCAATAGCGGCGATCATGTGTAAATTCAATGTTTTCAATATCGTACAACACACACAACGCTTCGACATTTAATTTAGAATTTAGCGTTAGCGGACGATCTAGCGCTGATTCTCTAATGCAGCGGTCCTAGATCACAATGATGATTTTTATAATATTACATAATGTACATAAATAAATTAACATAAAATATTATATAAAATATAATACGACTACCTGTATCCATAATATAATTAGTACACAATTAAAATATAATTTTTTTTTATCTTAACATATATCACATAGTAATTAATAACTTAATGCAAATATCCATACATCAAAATAATACAATTAAACCAAGTGTCCAATAAAATCATCCAAAAATACATAATTCATTAATCAATCACTACACTTATTACAAAAAAATCTTTATTAGTTTATTTTCTTGTCAAATGTAGAACAACACACATCAATTGTAAATTTCATGTTCTTCGTTATACGAAAATGACGAAATAAAATCTTCGGCATCATCTAAATTCAAAAAATCTTTTCCAACAAAGGAGGAAAAAAGAAAAAACAAGAAGCCAATTTGAGTTTTTTTGTTTTAATTTTTGATGTATAATAATGGACTTCTAGAAAATAATTGGATATTCAAAAGTAAATATTAATATAACGCCGCCATAAACCGTTAAATATATGCGCTACATGTTATAACATTCCGCTATAGCGTCTAGTGAAACAAAACACTATAAAATTAAAATACAAAACGATGCAACGCATTCCGAATTCCGAATTGCGCTACAACGCACTACATCGCCTCTATTTAAAACATTGGTAAATTACCGTCCGGACGTCATGGACCACTATATTACAATTTATAACATTGTATTTATTATGTATTTTTGCATGAGAAACTAACAAAATATTAAAATGAAAACATCTTGAACATATTGGTAGAAAAATATCAACAACTAGTTTTTTTCATTCTCTTTTATGTATTTTTTCATATTTTCAAGATCTTTTATTTTAGATATTAACTAATATGATAATTATATATTATTTTATCATTGTTTATTATGTTAATGTATATTAGATTATAATAAAAAAAAACTAGGTGTTAAAAAAATTCTTAGTTTTTCATGAAAAAGATATAATCAATGAAATGTTAAAATATAAATATAACATATGATTTTTTTTCAAATATTATATGTTAAAAATATTTACGGAAACTTTTAAAATTAATAAAATTAATAAAAATATCATAATATATATATTTTTTAAATTAGTAATTATGAAAAAAAAGGTATTTTGATAAAAAAATATTTAACACCATATATAATTAATTTTAACCTCTAAGGATATTTGAAAACAAAATTTTATATGGAGGGGATTTTTTAGAGTATGGAAAGAAATAAGATGAGGTTTTTTTTCTTTCTAAATTGTTCATAAAAAAGTTAAGAGATTTTTTTAATAATTCCCCTTCATAAATTATGTATTAACATTGTGAAAAGTATAAAACCGTTTCATCAATAAAAAAAAAAAGAAAAGGAAAAAAAGTATAAAACCCATATTATTTTCATATCATTCTCACTGAGTGGGAGAATCCTAAGTGAATTAATGTTTTTAGTAAGTGAACAATAATTTCGTGTTAATAGAAATAAATTAATTAGTACACATGAAAATCGTTACAGTCAATTCTATATAACATAGCATTTACTCACTAGTCACTCAAAACTCTCAAACTGAAAACCCCTTCTTCTTAACTCTCAGAGAGAGAGAGAGAGAGAGAGAGAGAGAGAGAGAGAGAGATGGCATTAGAGGATATAAGTGAGAAGCTTCTCAAGCATCCTTCAGAACAAGATGACGAGAAACTTGGAAGACGAGTATGGACCGAGTCGAAGAAGCTATGGAAGGTGGCCGGTCCGTCCATCTTCACCCGGTTTTCTACCATGGGTGTTTTGGTCATTACACAAGCCTTCATGGGTCATGTCGGCTCCACCGAGCTGGCCGCTTATGCTCTCTCCTTCACCGTCATCGACCGCCTCGCTGTCAGCATTTTGGTAATTTTCTTCTAATTACTTTTTCTTTGCACCAAGATTAATTATTTACCATATTAAATGTGAAATTATGAGAATCGATTCATGCTAAAATCTCTCTCTCTCTCACTTTGAGATCAAATCTGAGTACTAAAGTACTGGAGTAAACAAATATCTAGCTTTATTTAGTCTCTTCTTTCGAAGAACTAGAGAGGACATCAATGGCCTCCAGTTAGAATATGCAATCCATTTTTGCCTGTAAAAAGGCTGTTGTGCTGTGCTACTGAACTTTGTGCTCGAAAGTTCGAAAGCTTTTGTCTTTATATATTTGGATGGAATGAATTATTTCTAGATATATCTAATTTTAAAATTATGATTTTAATCACCAAACCAACATAACAGCGTTCATGTGTAATCAATATTTCATTTGTCAGTGAGATAGTGAGTGATTATAGATTTATTGAGTTTAATAATACCAGATGTATAATACAATCTCTCTTTAAAATATACATGACATGAAAATCCTGTTATGTTTTCGTTTTTTTTTCTTTCAATAAAAATCCTGTTATCTACCTTAAAACAACACCTTCAATTGGTTTCTTGATACGTCAATCGAAGGAGTTTAATTTTATTGATTAAACTCATTAATTGAATCAATCCAACTAAATTTGAAATGATGTCTAATCAATCCAATTAATTTTTACTAACAATTCTCGATTGACGCATCAAGACATCAAAGACATCAAAGGAGAGACCATGGGGTGCCATATATAATTTCATTAAGGATAATTATGTCATAACCCCCTCATTTTCCCACCACATTTTTTATATCACAAATTAATAATTAATTAATAATTAATTAACATGATCATTAATAAATGAGCATTCAATTAACATTTAATTGATATTAATTAAGAATTGTTAATATATATATTTTTTAATTATATATTAATTAACTGTTAATCGAGTGTTAATTACCGTGATAATTAACCATTGGTCCATTAGTTAGAAATATAAATGATGTTGCGGGGAAATTGGAAGGTACAGTATATGGCCTCGTTCATTAATTGAATGTTGTCGTGAGTACTTGTTGGATTCCATAATTGAATTGAATTGTATCTGTTTCTTCAGACATGTTCATCAATTCCGGACTATTTTGCCCAGAAATCCGAACTGTAACGTTAGGCTATTAATCAGAGCAAGTGGTAACTGGTAAGATATATATTATAGTCAAATAAATTACCTTTGACTTTTAAAATCAAGTTATTTCCAACCTCGAAGAGTGTTTTTATTTTATTTATTGCCTCACTTCATTAATTCTTTTACTGGTTATCCGGTCCACAAATACATAAATTACCTTAGATCTAACAGTCAGTAAAAAAAATTAGCAAAATATTTTATGTTTAACCTAATTTTTACAGTTAGGTATGGCGAGTGCACTCGAAACACTCTGCGGGCAAGCATTCGGTGCAAAACAATACCACATGCTTGGTATCTATCTCCAAAGATCATGGATAATACTTCTCGCAACCTCCATAGCCATTCTTCCTCTCTTCGTCTTCACCGAGCCGCTTCTCTGCCTTCTAGGTCAAGACAAGAAAATCGCCCACGTGGCAGGTTTGATCTCCATCTGGTTCATACCAGTCGTATTTTCCAACGTGTTCAATTTCACGTTTCAAATGTATCTACAATCCCAAAGCAAAAACATGGTGATATCGTACTTCGCGTTGTTATCTTTCGTCCTACACGTGTTCCTCTCTTGGTTGTTCGTGATTAAGTATGATTGGGGCATAACGGGTGCAATGAGCTCCATGGTTTTCGCCATGTGGATTCCCGTGTTTTGTCAGTTTGTTTATGTGCTAGGTGGCGGTTGTCCCGAAACGTGGAAGGGTTTTACTTGGACCGCTTTTAGCGATCTTTGGCTCGTTGTTAAGCTGTCTTTGTCTTCCGGCGCTATGATATGGTAATTATTTTAGTTTTATTTTTTTTTCTTATAAGATACAATGAGTTTGAAAATTATGTAAATGTTGTGCAGTTTGGAGCTATGGTACCAGTCTATACTTGTATTGCTGACTGGATACATGGTTAATGCTGAGGTGGCCCTCGATGCTTTATCTATATGGTTAGTTTAAGAAAATAAATATTATTTTTCTTTTTCATATGCAATGTTCATAGAATTACTTGTTATTTATGTGCTATTTTTTTCAGTCTAAATATCTCGGCATGGGAAATCATGGTCGCAGTTGGTTTCTTAGCCGCAGCAGGGTTCGTTACTTTTTACAATTTTCCGGACTAAATTATCATTAAATTAAACGTCAATTATATAATGAAGTGATATATTAAAATTCGAATTATTTAGGGTTCGAGTGGCAAACGAGTTGGGAGCGGGAAATGCAAAAGCAGCAAAATTCGCAATTTACGTTGTTGCGGGTACATCGACCTTTATTGGAGTTGTGATATTCGGGATATTTTTAATATTCCGTCGACCCCTTGCTTATATTTTCACTTCGAGTGAGTCAGTGGCCGAAGCTGTTATTAATCTGTCTCCTCTTCTTGCCGTCACATTATTGTTGAATAGCGTTCAACCCGTTCTTTCAGGTTCGATCTTGTACATATTTTTTCTTATGAAATTAGACTCAAATTGGTGTTTGATATATCTCGAATAAATATCGATATGAATAATTTGCACACGAATAATCTTGAATTAATCTCTATTTGTCGATTTTATTAAAATAGGAGCTGCGGTTGGGGCCGGCTGGCAGGCCGTAGTGGCATATGTAAATATTGGATGCTACTACTTAGTCGGGGTCCCACTTGGCGTTGTTCTTGGTTACATGATTGGTTATGAAGTTAAGGTACAATACATAAAAAAAGCTTAAATACATTGAATTTCTTTTATATAAGAATTTGTTTGAATTATCAACATTTCATTTGATTATTTTGTTTTGTTAATGTTTAATATATAAATTGAAATATTCTGAATTTTCTTTATTGGACAGGGAATTTGGATGGGAATGATTTTTGGAACACTTATTCAAACATTGGTTCTTTTATTTATAACTTGGAGAATTGACTGGGACAAAGAGGTATTTTTTTACTGAACTACAATTTTTTTTGTACATTAATCGTACCAAAATTTGCGTAGTATATTAATTTTTTCTATGAAAGCATACTATATTAGGTATTTTATTAACAGAGACATTTTAGCTAATTTTGATTTCCTTTACTTCTTCTCGAATGATACAGGTGGCAGTGGCGAAAGCACGAGTTAACAAATGGTTATTGCCAGAGGAAGAGAGAAATCTTTTATCAGAATCCCGTGAATAATAATTGTTAATTAAATTGCAATTATTTGTCTTTCTTTCACATTTACGTGTGATTTTGTTGTAATTGGGAATCTTTATATTCTTCGTCTTTGAGGTCGAAGAAACGGATTCGATATTGCATTCTCTAAATTAATTTTTTTTTTCTTTGAAAAAGTGCGCGTATTCTTTAACAAATGAGAATTTAAAAAGTATGTGTTTGTTCCTGAGTCCACCTCATCTCTCTTTTCGGTTAGATATTAATTTTCTGTTTCTTTGAAATAGTAGATCGAGCTGTCGTGTTAAGAACTCATCAACTAAATTGAATAAATCAATTTAAGTTCCAATAGTTCAAGAGTCAAAAATATTTGTTAATTTGATGGCTCTAACCACACATGTACTGTCAAACATTTACATATTATAGTATATATACGATATCTTACTGTCAAACAATTGCAATACCGAATCAAATTACAAATAATACTTAATTGTGTTTTAACCGGTCATCAAATAACAAAGAAAAGGATAAATATGTAATTGTACATTTGTACTTGTCTGTTTTATATATAGTTTTGTGGTCATCCAGTACAAAATATGATTTTTTTTTATAGAAAAATTAAATAGAAACTTAATCACGAAAATAATAAAAAATAAAATCAGATATAAAATATACTATTCGAAGCATATTAGGAGATATTATAGCATTTTTTGAAATAATTTAGAAGTTCATATTTTGAAATCATTTAGAAATTCATATTTTGTAATTATTTTGATTCCTTGAAGTATATCATTTTTGAATTTATCATGTTAATATATATTAATACACTGTTTTCATTTCAAATAAAATCATTTTTTCGAATAAGCAAATAAAATCATTTTATTGTCAGAAAAATGTTTCATTTCAGTGTCGATATACATTTTAACATGACAGTATCAATTTCGGTGCCAGTATACTGTTTCGGTGACAGTATCATTTTAACATGACAAATATATTTAGTTATGTCGTTATATTAGTATGCATATTTTCGTGTCTTAATACATTGTATTAAATGCTAATACACATGAAAATTTGTTTCCTGAGTAATTAATTAATCAGATAATAAACATGAAATTAAATGGCCATATGAAATCTAAATTTCTAATATCACGACTCAGATTAACGGAGAAGGTGAAATAATGACATGTCGGAAATAGAGAACAAATTAAGAAAATGAGCTGTCGAAGAAACTTTCCAAAAATATCCTTGTGTTAATTAACGGTCAAGATCAGATCAAGCATAAAAGAAAAAGAAGAAAAAAAGTTGGTGTATGGAATAATGGAACAAGAACTCTATATATACACACTATTGATGGGAGAGGATTACAAGGCAATTAACAACTGAGAGGAGTTGATCGAGAGAGAGAGAGAGAGAGAGAGAGAGAGAGAGAGAGAGAGAGAGAGAGAGAGAGAGAGAGAGAGAGAGAGAACTGAGATGGGAATGGCAGAACATGTTAAGGTGCCTCTCCTCGCAGAAGAGGAGAAGATTAGTTTATCGAGGCGGATATGCACCGAGTCGAGGAAAATGTGGGTTGTAGCGGGCCCGGCAATCATAACCCGAATGGCGAACATGGGTCTTTTGATCATTACACAGGCATTCATGGGCCACATTGGCTCTCTTGAACTCGCCGCTTTTGCTCTCGCCTTCACTGTCATCAATCGCTTCACCCTCAGTATAATGGTAATTCAGGGAATATTAGAAATACTTAATTGATTGGAATTAATCTATAAAATGTAGAAACCAATTCATTTAATGGTTGATTTATAGTTAGGATTGTCGAGTGCGGTAGAAACGCTTTGTGGGCAGGCATTTGGAGCGAAACAACACCACATGCTCGGTATCTACCTCCAAAGATCATGGATCATTCTCTTTGTCAGCTTCCTCCTCCTTCTACCATTGTTAATCTTCACGTCTCCGATCCTCGAATTCCTTGGCCAAGAAAAATCCATCTCAAACATGGCCGGAACGATTTGTTTATGGTATTCATTAATTTCACTTAAAAAAAGAAAATTGAACTCGTATCTTATGACTTAGTCATGTTATTTACCTACATACTCTAATATTTTTTTTGAATTTACACACTCAACATATAATCACTATGTTTGGGCTATTTGATTTATGAATGAATGGCCATATTTTCATAAGCAATGGGAGACTAAATTGACATCTTGATGATTTAGGTATATACCGGCGATGTTCTCAAACGTTTTCAAATTTACGATACAAATGTATCTGCAGTCACAGAGCAAGAACGTAGTCATCACTTACTATGCGATATTTTCGTTTCCATTGCATATTTTCCTTTCGTGGTTATTGGTGATGAATCTGGATTTAGGGATCCCCGGTGCGATGACTGCATTAATAATCTCGATGTGGATTCCTGTGATTGGTCAATTTTTCTATGTTACTTGTGGAGGTTGCCCTGACACGTGGACGGGCTTCTCCTGGAAGGCTTTTACCGATCTTTGGCTCGTCGTTAAGCTCTCCGTTGCCTCTGGTGCAATGATATGGTAATAAATTACAGTAATGGATTATTAATCACATATAAAGTGTATCACACATACTAGTTACTAATGATGGTTTGATTAATTTGATACAGTTTGGAGCTCTGGTATACACCAATACTCATATTGCTGACAGGAAATATGGTGAATGCTGAAATTGAAATTGATGCATTATCTATATGGTATGCATGCTAAAATTTCCTTAAAAAACAAGAATTTTGAATTCTCATATGATGAATAATAATTTAGAATTAGGATGGTACACAAACACAAGTTAATGATCATGTTATTTTATGCAGCCTCAATATAGCAGGATGGGAAATGATGATCTCACTGGGTTTCTTGGCAGCAATAGGGTATTATTTTCTTACTTCATTGTCATTATATTCTTAAATTATTCATGACATATTTGATTAAGTCTAGGGTTTAAGACTTGGAGATTATTTTTCGTTCCACCATAAAGATAAAGTAGATGTGAATTAAATCATTTTCATTTCTATCAAGAACTTGTTCAAGAGAGAAATTCACCGATCTAATTGACATATATGCCTAAATAAATTTGTGAAATACTTCTCAATGAATTAGTTCTTCGAATTGTGCCATTTATGTTGTGACTTTTACAGGGTGCGCGTAGCAAATGAGCTTGGAGCAGGAAATGGAGAAGCAGCAAAATTTGCGACTATAAATGTTTTATCAACTTCGACTTTGATTGGATTATTTCTCTTTGTACTGTTTTTCGTGTATCGGCAAAGTCTAGCTTATATTTTTACCGATAATGAGACGGTAGTCGAAGCAGTTGCCGACCTGTCCCCTCTACTTGCTTTCACCATTTTGCTGCAAAGCGTTCAACCCGTTCTTTCTGGTGTGCATCGATCTTATCAGTTTAATCAGATAAATTAAAATCTTTTAATTATGCTTCAATTGAAAAAAAAACGTTTCTTTCGTGTGTGAACAGGAGTCGCTGTTGGAGCTGGCTGGCAAAAATTGGTAGCTTATGTGAATGTCGCGTGTTATTACTTGGTGGGAGTTCCGCTCGGTGTACTTCTCGGTTATTTGATTGGCTACCAAGTTAAGGTATGATCACCTAATTAGCTTTATCATCTAATTTATGATTCAACCATGGAGGAAAAAGGGAAAATTTCAAATTGTTAACTTTAATTACATACTTCATTCATTTACTTAATTTCAATAAATTCTCTTTTAGGGTATTTGGATTGGGATGCTCCTTGGTACATTGATTCAAACATTGGTTCTTTCTTATATTACTTGGAGAATGGACTGGAATGAACAGGTATAAGATAAGATACATTAGAACTTGTTTTATATATATACAAGTATACGAGCTCGAATCCAGAGAAAGAATCCAGATTCAGAATCCAGCTGACAAAATATTATTCTGAACTATAAAATAAATTAATCTATATATAATGCATGACAGACCGCATCTATATGCGATTTCTGACAAACTTTAAATATATTATTCTACAAGTTCAAAAAAAATATTTTACAAGTTCAAATTATACTTGATTCTTAAATTGGATTCTATTTAGCATATCCATATATATATATATATATATATATATATATATATATATATATATATATATATATATTATTGAAATAAAAACTTACTTTTGAATAATATCTTTTTTAGATTTTTGTAATAATATCATGTTTGATTTTTTTTTTTTTTTTGAACGATTTTTAGGTTGAGCTTTCTCGTGCGCGTGTTAATGAGTGGTGTGTGGTAGAATCACCAGAGGGAAGCAACCAGTCCAAAGAAATCATATAATATAACTTTTCATGTGCAATATGTATATAGTTATTGAAATTATTTATTGGACTTGGTATTATTTACAATTATTTTGATTGTACATCATTTTTTTCATTCAAAGGCGATTTTTGTTCCATTTTTATTGGTTTGCTTGTAATGGATCAACCAAAATATCAGGTATATGACATATCCCTTAAATTTTTTTTCAAAATATCAATATTTCTTAAGTAGTTAAGAAAAGGGAAATTTTCAAAAAAACCCCTATCTTTTTTGGATATTATAAAAAAACCTCTCTACCAAATTTTTATTTTCAAATACCCTTCATCTACATATGGGGTTAAAGTTAACCATGAATGGTGTTAATTTTTTTTTATGACCAAAATACCCTTCATCTACATATGTAGCAACTAAAAGAATATTTTTGTTATTTGTATTAATTTTTAAAAAGTTCTAATTTTTTTTTAGCTTATAATAATTTAAAAGAAATAATTATCATATGTTATATTTATATAATTTTAATATTCATACATTATATATATTTGACTTTTATATATTTTTCTGAAAAAACCAACATAAAATAATAATAAGATGAACAACAATATTGAAAGAATACCTTGCAAATATTTAAAAAATAAAATAGCATGAAACTATTAAAAACATACAAAAAAGAAGAACGCAAATTAAAAAAAAAAAAACTAGACATTTAAAGAAATATTTTTCTGTCAATATATTTTCCAGGTGTTTATTTTATTATTATCTGATGTTAATTTTTATTGAACAATAAATGAAATGTCAAAATTATACAAACACAACATTTAATAAATTTTATTTTGTAAAATCACTATATGTTAAAAAATAATTATGAATTTTCTTAAAACTAATAAAATTAATGAAAAGTTAACAAAAATATAGATATGAAAATAAAAGGGTATTTTGGTCATAATTTTTTATTTAACACCATTCATGATTAAATTTAACCTCATAGGGGGGTATTTGAAAATAAAAGTTTGGTAGAGGGGTTTTTTTGGAGTTTCCAAAAAGATAGGGGTTTTTTTAGAATATCAAAAAATAGGGGTTTTTTTGAAAATTTCCCTTAAGAAAATTATATTGTGCAAAAAATATCAGTGATGTCAGCAGTATGATGTCATCACTGTCAATTCACAGGTACATGATTTAGATGTTTTATTGTCAATTCACATGTACATAATTTAGATGCTCCATTATCAATTCAATGGATACATCATATTTAATTAATATTTAATTAACAAGTATTTTTTATTTCAATGTATTTTAATCAATCAAAATAAGATAATTAGCAATATGATTAAAAAAAATATTTACAGCGAATTAATAGTCAATTCCAAAGAATACCAGTCAATTACAACAAATTAACAGTCAATTTCAGTCAAAAAACCTCGATTTCGAAAAAAATAGCAAATTTCAGTTAAAAAGTCGATTTCAGAGCAAAAAGTCCATTTCCGCAAAAAAAAAAAAAACAGTATATTTCAGCGAAAACAACCAATTTCAGCCAAAAACCAGTCAATTTCAATGAAAACAGTACATTTATGCAAAAAAAAAATTCAATTTCAGTTAAAAAAAAAACAGTCCATCTCAGCAAAAAACAATCAATTTTATTAAAAAAAACAACTATGTTGCACGGATACGGATACGATTATCGTATCCGACACGATACGTATACGGAGATATGACAATTTTCAAAAAAACATAGGATACGATACGGCTTTATTATTTATTAATTATTATATATATATATATTTAATATTTTTATATATTATGTATTTGACGTAAAATATATTAAAAATTTGTTTTTACATAGATAACTTCTTATTAAGTAAATATTTATTATAGTTAGTTGTTTACTTATATGTATTACTCATTTATTTCGATTACAAATTTTGATTTTTAGTTTTCAAGTATATTTATTTATACGTTAGAAGTATCCGGAAGTATCCGAGAAGTATACGTTATTATTTTGAAATAAAATATTCGGATACGTCACGTGAAGTATCCGATACATATCCGATACATATCCGACGAGTATCCGACGAGTATCAGTATCCGATACGATACAACTTGATTTTTGAAGTATCCGCGCTACTTAGAAAAACAACGATTTTAATAAAAAAATGTCAAGACACAATGATTTTAAGGCCCCCATATCTCCAATAAATCATAACGACAAAAAAATCGAAGCAAAAAGTCAAAAACTGCGATTTGCGGCTGGGAATAAAAAAGAGGACAAAGAAAGTTAGGGCTTGAGGTATCTATCTATCTATATACTAATGCAAGGGGATTTGCTGCCTCCTGGTGCAGCCACGTCACCAGGGGCCTATTTGTAAATTTTTTTTTTTTTTTACATTTTGGTCCTTTTTTATTTACAAATTGGTCCTTTTTTAAAAAAAAATTACATTTTGGTCCTTTTTTTTTACATTTTGGTCCTTTATATTTGCATTTTGGTCCTTCGAAGTTTTAATATTCACATTTTGGTCCAGGAGCCTCAAATTGGTCCTGTTTTTTAAAAAAAATTACATTTTGGTCCTTCCTTATCACATTTCGGTCCTTTATATTTGCATTTTGGTCCTTTTTTCGAAAAATAATTACATTTTGGTCCTTTTATTTTACATTTTGGTCCTTTTTTATTTACAAATTGGTCCTTTTTTTAAAAAAAAATTACATTTTTGTCCTTTTTTTTTACATTTTGGTCCTTTATATTTGCATTTTGGTCCTTCGAAGTTTTAATATTCACATTTTGGTCCAGGAGCCTCAAATTGGTCCTGTTTTTTAAAAAAAATTACATTTTGGTCCTTCTTTATCACATTTCGGTCCTTTATATTTGCATTTTGTTCCTTTTTTCGAAAAATAATTACATTTTGGTCCTTTTATTTTACATTTTGGTCCTTTTTGATTTACAAATTGGTCCTTTTTTTTAAAAAAAAATTACATTTTGGTCTTTTTTGTTTACATTTATGTCCTTTATATTTGCATTTTGGTCCTTCGAAGTTTTAATATTCACATTTTGGTCCAGGGGCCTCAAATTGGTCCTTTTTTAAAAAAAATTTACATTTTGGTCCTTCTTTATCACATTTCGGTCCTTTTAGATTTACAAATTGGTCCTTTTTTCAAAAAAAATTTACATTTTGGTCCTTTTTTATTTACAAATTGGTCCTTTTTTCGAAAAAAATTTACAGTTTGGTCCTTTTTTCCTCATTTTGGTCCTTTATATTTGCATTTTGGTCCTTCGAAGTTTTGAAATTTACATTTTGGTCCAGGGACCTCAAATTGGTCATATTTTTTAAAAAAAAATTATATTTTTGTCCTTTTTTCACATTTTGGTCCTTTATATTTGCATTTTTGTCCTCCGAAGTTTTAAAATTTACATTTTTGTCCTTTATTATTTTTCTTGAAAAACTAAAATAAAATTATAATAAGTTGAACAATATTAATAAAAGAACATCTTGCAAATATTTAAAAATAAAATATCACAAAACTATTAAAAAATACATTAAAAGAAAACTAAAATAAAAAATAGATGTTTAAATAGATATTTTCTATGAATATATTTGCAAGGTGTTTATTTATTATCATTTAATGTTAGTTTTTTTATGAATAAAGAATGTAATATTAAAATTATATAAACAAAATATGTAATAATTTAAATTTTTTTAAATCACTACGTGTTAAGAAGTGTTTATGAATTTTCTTAAAATTAATAAAAAATAACAAAAATAAGTTTTAATTATTACATATGAGATTTGGAGGGTATTTTGGAAAAAAAAAATTAATATCATCCATAAGGAGTATTTTAAAATAAAAGTTTGGTAAAGAGTTTTTTTTTTGGGAGTTTACGAAAAGATAGAGAATTTTTTATAATATCCAAAAAAAATTAGGGGGTTAAAAATATACCAAATCATGGATGTGCGAATAATCATGACATAATTTAAATTAAAGATTCGAACGAAACGGTTAGCGATGACATCGTCAAAATTTGTTGTTGGCTGACCACACAAAGGACGAAAAATATTTGTACTAAATATGTAGCGAAATTAAAGATTTGTGAAATTAAAAACACTCTTTTTTTCAGCAATGTTTTCTGAACTATTATGTTCTTAATAAATTTCATGACGACTCATTCGTTCTTTTTCCTTATTTTACTTATGAAGTATAAAATATAGATAATTTTTTTAGCAATAACCGTTTGAATTATTCAAGAAATCCGGCTCTTAAAATTTTCAAACGATTTTTGCTACAAAATTTCACTCGCACACAACACACTAAATTACACATATAATAATGATTACAAAAAGAAAGTCACATACACAAAATGAACAACAATTTTTTTCAACTACATTACTTATAAACCCGAACAGCCCCGCGCAATTGCGCGGGGGTAATGCTAGTCTATATACTAATGCAAGGGGATTTGCTGCCTCCTGGTGCAGCCACGTCACCAGGGGCCTATTTGTAAAATTTTTTTTTTTTTTTACATTTTGGTCCTTTTTTATTTATAAATTGGTCCTTTTTTTAAAAAAAAATTTATATTTTGGTCCTTTTTTTTTACATTTTAGTCCTTTATATTTGCATTTTGGTCCTTCGAAGTTTTTATATTCACATTTAGGTCCAGGGGCCTCAAATTGGTCCTGTTTTTTAAAAAAAATTACATTTTGATCCTTCTTTATCACATTTCGGTCCTTTATATTTGCATTTTGGTCCTTTTTTCGAAAAACAATTACATTTTGGTCCTTTTATTTTACATTTTGGTCCTTTTTGATTTACAAATTGATCCTTTTTTAAAAAAAAAATTTACATTTAGGTCCTTTTTGTTTACATTTTGGTCCTTTATATTTGCATTTTGGTCCTTCGAAGTTTTAATATTCACATTTTGATCCAGGGGCCTCAAATTGGTCCTGTTTTTAAAAAAAAAATTACATTTTGGTCCTTCTTTATCACATTTCGGTCCTTTATATTTGCATTTTGGTCCTTTTTCGAAAAACAATTACATTTTGGTCCTTTTATTTTACATTTGGTCCTTTTTGATTTACAAATTGGTCCTTTTTTTAAAAAAAAATTACATTTAGGTCCTTTTTGTTTACATTTCGGTCCTTTTTTTATCACATTTCGGTCCTTTTAGATTTACAAATTGGTCCTTTTTTCAAAAAAATTTTACATTTTGGTCCTTTTTTCGAAAAAAATTTACACTTTGGTCCTTTTTTCCTCATTTTGGTCCTTCGAAGTTTTGAAATTTACATTTTAGTCCAGGGACCTCAAATTGATCATATTTTTTTAAAAAAAATTATATTTTTGTCCTTTTTTCACATTTTGGTCCTTTATATTTGCATTTTTGTCCTCCGAAGTTTTAAAATTTACATTTTTGTCCTTTATTATTTTTCTTGAAAAACTAAAATAAAATTATAATAAGTTGAACAATATTAATAAAAGAACATCTTGCAAATATTTAAAAATAAAATATCACAAAACTATTAAAAAATACATAAAAAGAAAACTAAAATAAAAAATAGATGTTTAAATAGATATTTTCTATGAATATATTTGCAAGGTGTTTATTTATTATCATTTAATGTTAGTTTTTTTATGAATAAAGAATGTAATATTAAAATTATATAAACAAAATATGTAATAATTTAAATTTTTTTAAATCACTACGTGTTAAGAAGTGTTTATGAATTTTCTTAAAATTAATATCTTTCTTAAAATTAATAAAAAATAACAAAAATAAGTTTTAATTATTACATATGAGATTTGGAGGGTATTTTGGAAAAAAAAAATTAATATCATCCATAAGGAGTATTTTAAAATAAAAGTTTGGTAAAGAGTTTTTTTTTTGGGAGTTTACGAAAAGATAGAGAATTTTTTATAATATCCAAAAAAAATTAGGGGGTTAAAAATATACCAAATCATGGATGTGCGAATAATCATGACATAATTTAAATTAAAGATTCGAACGAAATGGTTAGCGATGACATCGTCAAAATTTGTTGTTGGCTAACCACACAAAGGACGAAAAATATTTGTACTAAATATGTAGCGAAATTAAAGATTTGTGAAATTAAACACTCTTTTTTTCATCAATGTTTTCCGAACTATTATGTTCTTAATAAATTTCATGACGACTCATTCGTTCTTTTTCCTTATTTTACTTATGAAGTATAAAATATAGATAATTTTTTTAGCAATAACCGTTTGAATTATTCAAGAAATCCGGCTCTTAAAATTTTCAAACGATTTTTGCTACAAAATTTCACTCGCACACAACACACTAAATTACACATATAATAATGATTACAAAAAGAAAGTCACATACACAAAATGAACAACAATTTTTTTCAACTACATTACTTATAAACCCGAACAGCCCCGCGCAATTGCGCGGGGGTAATGCTAGTATATATATAATTTGATGGACCGTTAAATTGCCGGACCAATCAATTGGACCCGATTTTTTTTACCTACATAAAAATCCAGATTTTTAAAAATACATCCCAATTGATCCAAGATGTCATGCTGATGACATAATGAATGTTATTTCGATTCATGATCACACCATATCAAACACCAAGTAATTAATATCATTTTTGTCACAGTTAGATTTTTGGTTAATTAATATCATTTTATTTTTTTATATTGACTAATATAATGATTAATTACATATTCGAACAATGTTTAAATTGGTTTTAGTTGATTATGTTAAAAAAAAATTCAAGCACATTTTAAATTTATGATCTAATATATCATTGATATAATAGTAAATTACTTTTTAATAATTATATTTTTATTATTTGTTACTGGTTAAATAAATTATATGTCAAATGATGTATGATTTCGTAAATATATGAGCGGATGTGTATTTATAAGAGCTAATATAAAATTAATTTATTATCAAATATTTTATGATTTTTTTAAAGTAATAAAAAATTACTAAACAATATTTAGTAAAATTAAATATTATAAAAATAGAGGTATATTTTGGTCCAAATTTTTTTAACACCAAATAAAATTAACTGTAACATCTCTAGAGAATATTTGAAATGAAAAAATTGTTTTGAGGGATCTTTTTGGGTATCTCAAAAAGTAAAGAAGTTTTTTAAATATTTAAAAAGAGTTAGTTTTTTTTTTTTTTAAGAATTCTCCTACTTAAATTATCCCATTTTTTAGTTCACGAAATAAAAATAAATTGTTAGATTTCTTTTATATACATGTTCTTCCCACGAACTTGCACGTCTTCCTAATTCCACTGTCCCACTGTCCACTGTCAACATGAATAGTACTAAAAAAAATAAACAAAGCCCCCTTAAACTCCCCAATATTATTATACGCCATCTCGTAAACTAGTTCGATCTTTCCTTGTTTTCCTCATTCAACGCTCAATTTCCGAGAGAGAGAGAGAGAGAGAGAGAGAGAGAGAGATGGGAAGTGCAGAAGAAAAGTTGAACTCAGCTCTTCTTCAGGTAGTTCCACACGAAGAGGAGGAAGAGGTTAAACTAACCAGGAGGATATGGGCGGAGTCGAAGAAAATGTGGGTTATAGCGGGTCCGGCAATCTTGAATCGTTTGGCGGTGATAGGAGTGCTTGTCACCACACAAGCATTCATGGGCCATGTTGGCTCCGCCGAACTTGCCGGTTACGCTCTTTCTTTCACTGTCATTGATCGCTTCACAGTCAGTATCCTGGTATGTATCAGTGATCAATATTATTTAGTATAATGATAAATTAAGGCATTTTAATTTGTATATTTTACTACTCTAGGAGTTATTTTAACCCTAAACCCTAAACCCTGAAATTTTGAATGTTTCAAAATTTAAGGGACTTTTCAAGACACCCTACTTTTTTTTTAAAATAAAATAATTCCTAATTATTTGAATATAAATATTTCTAAGGTTTAGGATTTAGGATTTAGGGTTTAGACTTTTCAAGAAATGCTACATTCAGGGCCGGCCCATCATGTTGGCCCGAGAGACATTTGTCAAAGGCCTCAATTTTTTTTAAGGCCACATTTTTTTCAAGGTAACAGTTATTAGCCCAAACAAGATAGCAGAAAGAGAAAAGAATGAGAAGAGGACAACGCTACTCACCCGGAAACCGAGACCTAGCGTGCGTAAAGGGGGGCCACAAAGAAGCACCAGTCGACGGCAGTCACGGCGCCGGCGTGGAGCGGTTCTTCACTCCAACAGGTCACGGGCGTGCAGTGGAGTCTCCAGGAGGCGATGGGCTCAACACTTCTCGGTTTTTCTTCATCGTCAACTGAACTTTGGACTAGACATCCATCTTCCCCTGATTCTTCTCGACTAGCAGCAGGCCCCGGCAATTCATCTTGACTGGCAACAGCGGACAGCCTCCGACTTCTTTAATTCTCCTCCATTTTTTGAACTGGACACCCCCTCGCCCCTGCAACCTCAATTTTTCGAATTGGACATCCCGACACACTAATTCTCCCTAATTCTTTATGGGACAGACCTGTTCGACTGTAATTCGTAAAAACATTGGAGGAGTCTTTAACCTAATTTCATCCAAATTAACGAGACTGGCCGCCCGTATATATATAGATCTTTCAAGCAATTTATTGAAAGTGGGGATGTATCTTTGAAAATGCTTAATTTAAAGCCCTGACAAAAAAAAGTATAAATGCATTCGAAGTATATTTCTGTGATCTGATGGTTCTTAGTATTGTATATGCCATATTCAACTCTGATTGGGTTCGATTCGGGTCAAGTAAATTCGAGTCGAGTCGAAAACTCAACTCTCGAGGATTTGGATTCAGCGACTGTTTGAAAAAGATAACTAGCTCTCAAAAAAAAAAAGATCTTTTTGCTTGTTTCAGACATTGTATTTTAGTTGTAAATTTTAAAAATAATTATATATAAGCTAAGATAGTATTAATTTTTAATTTAAAGATCCTATTTTGTCGAAGGCCTCCAAATTTTGCCGGACCGGCCCTGGCTACATTGTCACTAAAACTATGCTAAATCTTAAAAATAAAAATTCTAACTAACAAAAATACTTGTAGGCATCTTATTTCAAAATGTAATTTTTTCCATAGACCTACATAATAATTTTTATTTTTTAAATAATATGATTTTAATTAGAGAAAACAAAGTATCCCCAAGTACATTTTTTAATATGACACTTTATTAACTGGACAGACAAATTAAAAAAAAATGATTTCCTCTAGACGAAATTCCTTTTAAAAAAAACAATATTTTATTTTCTATTTTTTTCTATAAGCATCTTCTTTTTCTTGAGTTCGAATATATATTTTTAAGATATAACATATTTGTAATGAAATATAGTGTTTATTATAATTATTTGAAGTACTATTATTTTTGCGTGTATTAAAGTTATATTATGGAATTCAATATCAAGGATTAAGGAAAATGAACTTTTTGCCTATTCCGTCTTTGCAAGACTGATTATGTTGGTATTTTGATAATATCAACTCATATTATTTTGACTCAAGAGTTTATGAGCTCTGTTGCGTACTTCAAAAAATCAAAATCTATCCGTATCCGATACGCGTATCGTATCCTAAATTATATGTTAAATTGTCGTATCGTCGTATCCGATACGCGTAACGTATCGCCGTATCGGCGTATCCGAGCAACACAGTTTATGAGTTGAATCTGGTTGGTATTTTTCTTTCCTTAAAAAACAACTGGTTGTGCTAAAATTTGAAGAAGGGCATACTTATTTGTTTAATCCAAGTATTAACCAAGTTATACATTTTGTTAATCTTTAATGCTATGCAGTCTCGTATATAAATATCAAATGGAAAATTGCAGTTAGGAATGGCGAGCGCACTCGAAACACTATGTGGTCAAGCGTTCGGCGCTAAGCAGAATCACATGCTCGGTATTTATCTTCAACGATCATGGATCATCCTCACTTCCTGTCTCATTCTTCTCCTCCCTCTCTTTTTCTTCGCAACACCGATCTTAGAGCTCTTCGGCCAAGATAAAGCCATATCAAGAGTAGCGGGCATAATATGCCTTTGGTAAAATCTTCGTCGCACCTTTATAATTACCACGCCGTTTCATTATAACTATTCAGGTTAAATTAACTATATAAATAATTACAGGTTCATACCCGTCTCTTTATCGATGATATTCAACTTCACGCTACAAATGTACCTACAATCACAGAGCAAGAACTTAGTCATTTCGTACTTCTCAGTGTTCTCGTTTGCATTGCACATCTTCCTCTCGTGGTTGATGGTGATCAAGTTCTCTCTAGGTATTCCCGGTGCAATGGGCGCCATGATTACCTCGTTGTGGCTCTCCGTGATTGGTCAGTATTTATATGTCGTATGTGGAGGTTGTCCTGACACGTGGCAAGGCTTCTCTTCCCGTGCTTTCACCGATCTTTGGCATGTTGTTAAGCTCTCTGTTTCTTCTGGTGCAATGATATGGTAATATATTATCCATTGTTACATCTTTATATTAAACCTAATTCAAGTTTACATTTGAAATTTGAAATTTGAAAATTCAAATTTTGAATTGCTTTAACTACTGGTTCATTTTTATTACAGTCTTGAGTTCTGGTATATGTCTATACTTGTACTGCTGACTGGATCCATGAAGAATGCTGAGGTGGAACTCGACGCATTATCTATATGGTATTTATACGAAAAAAATATATCCTAATATTTTTTTTTTGCAAAACAATGATTTTGAGGTAAATTTTGCATTGAAGTCTCAAAATCCCTCCTATGTTTTCTTAATCAGCCTCAATATAGCTGGATGGGAAATGATGATCGCTATCGGTTTCTTAGCTGCAGCAGGGTAAATATATTATTATCCTTGATTTTCTTCGTTTGTGAAGAAATCTTAGATAAATTTCGCTAAAAACATGAAAAATATATTTAAATACAATATTAATGCATTTATTATTACGTCTCGTATTTTAGAGTGCGAGTGGGAAATGAGCTCGGAGCGGGAAATGCAAAGGCAACAAAATTTGCAATTATTTATGTTGTATCGACCTCGGCTTTTATTGGGGTCGTGCTGTTTATATTGTTTTTGGTGTTTCGGCGAAGTCTTGCTTATTTATTTACCGATAACGAGGAAGTAGTAGACGCAGTAGAAGATTTATCCCCACTATTAGCTTTCACCATTTTGTTGCAAAGCGTCCAACCCGTGCTTTCAGGTAATTTCAAGATTCCCAAATTCAAATTTCGAACCAAATATTAAATTCGGTAATTCAAATCCATAAATAGGAGTGGCAGTTGGAGCCGGATGGCAGAAACTTGTAGCGTATGTAAATATCACATGTTATTATTTAGTTGGAATTCCGCTCGGAGTAATTCTCGGTTATTTGATTGGTTACGAAGTGAAAGGGATTTGGTTAGGGATGCTAATTGGTACATTAATTCAGACTTTGGTTCTTTGTTATATTACATGGAAAATGGATTGGAACAAACAGGTATAAATAGAAAAAAATTCTTGTTCTAATTTTTGAAAATCAAATGAAAATTCTCTAATTTTTGGTTTAATTGTTTTGATAGGTTGCGCTTGCTCGGGCTCGCGTTGATAAGTGGTTTTTGCCAGAATCACCAGAGTGAAGTGTAACGATCATGAGAACTTCGAATCATCAAATTTTGTTTTTTAATGTCCAGTGATCAATGTTTTAATGACAATTTTGTTGCATCTTCATCTAACTTGAATAGAAACTAAAAATTCGATGGTTAATGAGAATTTTTTTTTTATAATAAACGGAGAAGACTCGTATGTTCTTCATTCATGAATGTCAATGAAAATCGAACCCACAACCTTTTATAACATATGATTTTTTTGTCTTACATTCAACCAATTAGTTTATGAATTCATTGACACTAGGAAAATACCCGCGCTTCGCTGCGGATGTAATACTTTTTTATTTTTTATTTTTTATTTTCTTGTATTAAATAAAAATGTAAGCAAAGTTTATTGATTCTTACGTTAAAAAGCCTTTTTACAACAAATATTTTAATATAAATAAATTTATATCGTACACAAGCATCATCAAAAACATTATCATACAATCATAAAATGAGAAATACAAATATTTAAGTATTAGGTCCATTTATAATTTATTAATCCTATACAAATAATGGAATATTTAAATATTAGGGCCGTTAATTAATCCCATACAAAGTAGTATAACAAATTTATAATTCAAACCATGATTTGAATAACCAAAAAAGAATTTCCCCTCTCATTAAAAAGCAATACTAGCGCTCATGTGAAGCTACGTCGTCGTTACTGTTCACCGTACTGTTCAGCTCATTTATTGTTCATCTCGGGTACTGTTCATCCGGTGTTACTGTTCATCGTGGTTACTGTTTTTTATTTTTTTTTATATGGAATTTTATTTTATTTGACATATGTCTTATGTTCTAAATAAAATATTTGAATTTTTCATCGTATTAATAAATATAATTGACATATGTCTTGTGTTCTAAATAAAATATTTGAATTTTTCATCGTATTAATAAATATAATTGACATATGTCTTGTGTTCTAAATAAAATATTTGAATTTTTCATCGTATTAATAAATATAATTTGTATACTATAATTTTACTGTTAATAAAATACTATTCACACAAATACTTTTTGTTAGCCTGAGCTGGTATTATTTTTTTTTTGTGCTTATTATAACAGTTTTGATTGGTACCAAGCTGCATTTTTTTGTGCTTATTATAATATTTTTGATTGGTACCAAGCTGCGTCTTTTATGTTTTTTTGTTTGCCTTTTTCAGAATTTTATTTTATTTGACATGTTTTGTATTCTAAATAAAACATTTGAATTTTTCTTTTGGAACATATGATATGTTTTGAGGAGGAAAAAAATTTGCATTTATTGCATAATACTTCTGAGATTATTTAATATCAGATTTTTTTTTTAAATTAACATTTATGAAGATTACTTTTGTTTTGCACTTGTAACGTTTTAGATAAAATTATTATTTTATGATCATAAAAGATTTTGAAAAATCGCAGCGAAGCGCGAGAAATATTTTTATTTTCTTATCAAATAATATATCAAATAATATATCCCGCAGCGAAATAATATATCAAATAATATATAAAATTATTACTTTTGCTTATTATATTATTTCTTATCAAATAATATATCCCACAGCGAAGCGCGGGCTATTTTCCTAGTAGATTTAAATTTTTAAATAAATGATATAAAATTTAATTACATTAACAGTCTTATTTTTTTGCATTATCCATATGTACAAATAATTCGTCTATAATGGTTGAAATAAATTTCTCCCATAAAGCGTGGGTATTATTTTAACGTGCTGACTTTTGTTAACCAAAACATTTTAATTTTGCACTTCATTTAATTGAATAATGTGGACAAAAGATATGAGACAAAAATATGGCACCATAATTTTTATTTTTACAGTTTAAACAATTAATTATCCTTAAGAATATTTCTAGAGTTTTATAATGTTAGATAAAAGGGTATGTTATCTTGATTACATAATTCTGCATGTTTTTTACAAGTGTATGACATACCCGTGGCATCAATAACGCAAAGTCATCTTTACTAAGAACTATATCGATCCAAAATATATGAATAAGATTCTATTTCGATAGAACCTTGCCATATTATATTTAGACAAAAGAATTATGGACCATCCACAATTTTTCATCACAAATATACAAAACAATATAATAAGAATATTAAAATCTATGCAATGTAATAGTATATATATTGCCATTTAAATATGTACAAAAAATAATATAAACACAGAGAATACAATAGATACATAAATATATATAATTGAATATTTACACCAATTTGTAAGGGAATTACTTTTAACAGCACACATATTCGTAAATTGCGCAAGTTGTTTTTATTTTCATAAACAAATTTTTGAATCAGTAATGATAACATTCCTATTCAAAATTTGAATCTAGTAAAGATAACATTTAAGTTTTAATATTTGAATATTTAGTCTCCTCGGTTATGAATATTCAAACCACAAAAAACAATTGGTTAAAAAATGCATTGAGTTTATAATGAAATAATAAAAATAACAACAATAATGTAAATTTGCGCATTAAATTTTTTACAAATCATTAATCACTCTAAAAACCAAATCAATAAATATAATTAAATATTCTAAAAGAGGAATTTTTCACCATAATTTTGCCCGGTCACGATTAACGAGTGTTTTAAAGCCATCCTCCTTAAAAACAAATTAAGGCTAAAAATATGTTTAAATTCTCATTTTGATAAATACTAAATGTTTTTAACAAAAAACTGCATAAAATATTGAAAATGTCCCATTGTAAAATATCCACAATTAAAAAAGAACACTAATGATCTAATTTAAAAAATGTACTCAAAACAATAAAAAAACATATTATGAAATTTTACAAAGAAATCTGCAAAACTTTTGAAATTATCATCTATGCCCCTATATTATGATGAAATTCTCAATTCGATAGATACCAAATATTTTTAACAAAAAAAATGCAGAAAAAATGAAAATAACCCATTATAAAAAATCAACAATTTAGATAAAAATGTAATGATCCAATTTAAAAAAAATTCAAAATAATTAAAAAATAAAAAAATTCTTTTTACAAACTAAAAAGAATTTTTAATTGAAAAAAAGTTTTGCTTGAAGTTCAAAGAAATCATTTTTTGAAATGAAAAAAGAAGTGAGTTAACGTATTGAAATGAAGAAAGTTTTACAATTACAAAAAAAAAGGATTTAAGAAAATTAAAAATTAGTTTTTAAAAAGTTGAGAAACAGTTAAATTTTGAAATTAAAAAAAGTTGAAAAAACAGTTTTAAGACAGATAAAAACTAAATAGAACTTAAAATTGGAAAAACCAGTTTTTAAAAGGTAAAAAACATTAATGTTTCGAAAAAAAGTACTAAAACTACAAAAAACAGTTTTAAGAAAGTTAAAAACTCAAAGAATGTAAAATTGGAAAAAACAGTTTTGAAATTAAAAAAGAATTAGTTTTTTAAAAGTAAAAAACAGTTTTAAAATTATAAAAAACAGTTTGGACTAAATCGCAAAATTGTCATGTAAGTTAAAATTCCAACTGTTTCGATCTGGCCCTTCTATTTCTTAGTGTACAGAAGTATTTTCATTGCAATTTTCTCCTAATAATTTATCAGAATACCCGTTTATTTTTCTAAAATTCACTCCCACAAAAGCTTGACATGGCAGTAATTTTTGTTACTTCAGGGACGTGAAAGAAAAATCGCATAAAATATAATTTTAAATTTAACTGGCCTCGAAAGTTCATTGGGACCCTACCTTTAACCAAGTTCACAAGTCCTTACTTCCGAGAGAAATGATTCCCTTGTGCCACCTCATCACTGAGCCCGTTTTTTTCGTTTTAGTCCCTGTGATTTTCTCATTCGCCGCTTAAGGTCACGTCGAAAAATCTTATTATGGCTTCGTTTCTTCTTGAATTGATCCGAGTTTGATTTCGGATTTCTCGTCTGAGTCGTTTCCGCCACTTGCTTTTCAATTATATCCTAGAAAAGAGGGAAAAAAAATTGTAATTTGCTAATGTCATATTTTTCGTGGGTATGTATGGATAAAAAAGATCGAACCTGAGAAAATTTATCGATAATAGCAGTTGCTGAGAAATGCGCCCTAAAAAGTTTTAATCCAAAATCCATATGTGGCTAAAATGTAAAATTACGTAATTATATCAAAAAGAAAGAAAATTTACCAAAAAGCCCTTGCATATAAAATAAATTGAATAATTTACCTTCTGAAAATGTAATAAACTCACTGCAGTTATGATTTAAATAGAATCTCGGCATATTTTAAATATGTCTACTTTGGCTTTTCAATTCCATTTATATACAGTTAATTACCAGTTAAATTACCAAGCAATTTCAGAAAATATGTTATAAACTTATAATCTCACTGAAACGTTTGTAGTGTTTTTAAAATGGTTTACCATAAAATATTTTAAGAATATCTTGTAGCAATTACGTTTTAATGGCAAAATTCACTGAATAATTTACATTGAATATAATTAACAGTTAATTTCCGATTCAATGTCGACATATTTTACACTACAAAGAAATGTTTTGTACTTGCACGAAAGACTTGAGCGAAAGTCGCACTTCCATCATGAACAAAGTGGGCACTACATATCAAAATTAGCAATTTGATATTTTTCCAAATTAACACTTATATGGTAATTAACTGGTAAATCCAAGCAAGCAAATTAAGAAATTATTTGGTAATTAACTGGTATTTCCCTGATAAAAGTCACCAAAAAATCTATACACTGATTAAGGACCATTAAATTAACGACCATAGTGTAAAACTGACTCAAAACCCTTAAATTAAAGACCAAATTACCATCAATTTTGCAAATAAGCCCCAAATGTTCAACAAAAATCAAAACCAAATTAAAAAAATGACCAAATCAGTACCTGTATCACATCAGAAAGGATATCCCAAGGCCATGGAAGAAGAACTGATTGATCGTACGACAATCAGGTGCATAGATCTATGGTCGGATATGGGTGCTGCCGTTTGAGGAAAGGGCATACGAATAGAAACAATAACAACGCGGTTTGGAAGAGGTTATCGATTAGAAAGAGAATAATCAACAAAGCGGGGAGAAATGGACTGGCGCCATGCGGTAAAGAGCAGTGAAACAGCACAATTCGGAGAGAGAAAGGATTTTTCTCTGAGAGGCGTGAATAATGGGAGAATAGAGGCGTAGCCGCGTAAGGGAAAGTTAATCAGTGGGATTTGAAAAGTCGGGAATGGAAATCAATTCCAGTTCACCGTGTTTTCATAACATTATTTGTAAATTATGTTAATAAGATTATTTTGATAAAAAAATATATAATTGATGACGTGGCATTATTAAAATTCAGAAAAGTGTTTGTAGGATTAATTAGTAGGATTAATTGTTAATGAGATTTAATTTTCAAAAAAGAATATTTTTATTACGGTGCTGAATTCTTTGTTGATTATTTTTCCAGTGCGGAATAACATGGGCAAATGGGCCATGTCACATGTGACTGCTATACACTCGACATATTAATCACATGCTTCCATCAAGTCAATTGAGCTCACTTTATTTATTCCAATTTTCTCATATTCCTTACGTGGTATTTAGTTTCTTTACATCACTACTATACATTTTTTATGTTTTTATTTTATTTGGTAGTTGGCAATTGGCATGTTGTGTTTTATTTTGAATGTTGATTTGTTAATATTTTATTTTAATTAAAAAATATTATATTTGTTTTTGTTTTATTTTATTTTGAAACTATAATTATTATAATTTAAAAAATATAATAGTCGATACATCACGAAGACATTCATGAAATGCAGAAGTATGTTTCTTGTGTGAACTATAATTATTCTTTACGTGGCATTGATCGTTTGCGTAAACATATTGATCTGAACTTCAACTAGACCTAGCTCGTTCGGAATAATTTAAAACTCGAATTTTCATCTAATTATTTTCAGCCCAAATAAGAATATATTTACAATATACATTTAACAACAACTTAATGCATATTACAAAGTACTAAAATATTTGGGGGTATTATTTGATTCATTTATTTGAATTCAATGGTAAATGTTTATCAGATTTTTTTTTCTCTTAATTAGCATTTAACTCATATGTCTCTTGTTGGATATGAGAGCTGAAATAAAATAATTATAAAATTATAAATATTACATAAAAAAATAATAACAATTTAAATTAAATTTTGTTTTGTTTTGTTTTGCCGAGAATCTCCAAAATAGTTGAGCCGTCTCTATCGATTAGTTCAGAGATTCTTTAGTTACTTTTAATCTAATCATGATCAATACTTTAATTTGTCACGAGGGTATGCTCTCATTTTTTGTATAGTTATATAAATATATAATTATACTATGCTTCTCAAATTTCTTCTAACATTCGTTATATCACTAATTAATAATTAACTAACATAATAATTAACAAAAATATATTCTATTAACAATTAATTAAAATAAATTAAGAATTATTAATTCATACGTACTTTAATTATATATCAGTTAATTGTTAATAGAGTGTATGTTTATTAATTATTATGTTAATTAAGTGTTAATAAGTCATATAAAGAGTTGTGGGGGGAACTCAGGGATACCATACATGGCATCATAGTATATCGGTTCAAACCTTAAGACTTTAAGAATTTCTTTAGTTAGCTACAGCTAATACAGTGTGTGTACTCTCAACTTCAGTTCGAAGGGTTTTTCGTAATTTACAAAAGCATCAGATTCGTCCAATAATGTTCATATATAAAAACAGTAGTACAACCTGTTAAGAGAAGAAAAAAAGAAAGAGCTAATGGAGAACAACAATAGAGAGGATCTTCTAAGCCCTATTCTTCCCCGCAATGACCATAACGACGAAGATCTGGAGGAGAGAGAAAGGCTAGACCGGCGTATATGGACCGAGTCCAAGAAGTTGTGGGTCGTTGCAGGTCCATCAATATTCACTCGGTTCTCGACGTTTGGAGTCTCGGTGATCACTCAGGCTTTCATTGGTCATTTGGGCTCCACCGAACTCGCCGCTTTTGCTCTGGTTTTTACCGTCTTCGTTCGCTTTTCTAATAGTATTTTGGTACGTTCAATGTATTTTGTTCCTATTCCTTCAATTTCTTCAGCAATGTAATTAGGGAAGCATTCGATACTAATATAAGATTCCCGCATTATTTTTATTGAATAAAGCAGACTACTTGTTACATTCTAGTATTTCTGATTTGTTTTAAAATTTCTCAACACAGTTAGGGATGGCGAGTGCACTCGAGACCCTATGTGGCCAAGCATACGGAGCCAAGCAACACCACATGCTCGGAATTTATCTCCAAAGATCTTGGATCGTACTTCTTGTGTGCATGATCATAATGCTACCTCTCTTCATCTTCACCACCCCTATCCTCCTCTTTCTCGGCCAAGAGCAATCCATTGCTAAAATGGCAGGCACGATTGCTCTCTGGTTCATCCCAATTAATTTCTCGTTTATTTTTTCTTTCACGTTCCAAATGTATCTCCAATCTCAAAGCAAGAATCTCGTTATTGCATACTTGGCCGCGTTGACATTAACTATACATGTTTTCTTATCGTGGCTTTTTGTGGTTAAGTGGTCGATGGGCGTAACCGGTGCGATGAGTTCGATGATAGTCGCCATGTGGTTACCTAGTATTGGCCAGTTTGGATTTGTGATGTGTGGAGGGTGTCCTGATACATGGAAGGGGTTTTCTTTGGACGCTTTTAGGGATTTATGGCTTGTTATTAAGCTCTCTTTATCTTCTGGAGCTATGATTTGGTAAAAATTAAACAAAATTAGAGTAATTTTGATACATATAGATTATATACATTTCAACTAGTTTCGTGTTTTTTTTATTTTTCTTATAGTTTGGAATTGTGGTACTTCCCAATACTGATACTATTAGCAGGGTATATGACGAATGCAGAGGTAGCCATCGATGCACTCGCAATATGGTATCGAGCATCCACTAATTTTTTCATAATTTTTTTTATTTAGAATTCGTTTAAGAATCGAGACATTAAAATGAAAATGATTTCTTTAACTAATCAGCCTCAATATATCCGGATGGACGAAAATGATAGCAATGGGTTTCTTGGGCGCAGCGGGGTACTTAACAACTTATACTCTTTTATATTTGAGTAGTGATGTACATCTCCTAGTACTCTTTCTTCAAGATCTTGATGACGTGAATATGATGTAACATCTTAAAATTAACACATAAATAATGATTTAAAATCATAATTTATGATTTAATTATCTTAACTTATGATTGAACATCTAACTAAGATATTAAATCATGAATTAATATGTTAAATCCTAACATTTAAATCATATTTACGTCATCAAGTCTCTAGGTGGAGAGGTGGGAGTATGTCCAACACTTTCCTTTATTTTTTACTTCTGAGCACAGTTTCATGTGTGCCCCTATAAATTCTTAAAATATCACGTATAATAAACCTACAAAATAGGAAATTAATAATTATCATTGGTAATTCAAAAAGAAAATATGGGAAATATCACGGTACACCCCCTCCTTTCCTTATTTACTTCAGAGGATTCCTAAATTAGCATGCATTAAGTGAGGATGAGTAGTATATATAGGCAGCATCATTTTGTTAGGGTACAGGTGATATTTAGAGGTTTTACAGGGTAAACATGAAATATGGCATACTTATTTTTTTTACTGCTTAATAGATGAACCAAATTGAAATAATTTTTTTTGCTCTAGAGTGCGAGTTGCGAATGAACTCGGGGCGGGCAATGCAAGAAAAGCAAAATTTTCAGTTTACATTGTTGTGGGCACTTCATTTTTAATCGGCGTAGTCTTATTCACGATATTTTTAGCATTTAGAGGGAGTTTCGCGTATTTATTCACGAATAGTGAAGTCGTAGCAAATGCAGTTGCGGGCTTGTCCTCCCTTTTGGCCATCACCATCTTAATTAGTAGCGTCCAAATAGTTCTTTCGGGTAAACAACCATTTGTTTTTTTTATTTTACTGTTTGATAATTGATGCTCACAATTGTAATGTTTTTTTTATCAGGAGCTGCCGTAGGGGCGGGACGGCAAGGGATAGTGGCCTATGTAAATCTCGGATCATATTATTTGATTGGTGTTCCACTTGGAATTTTATTGGGTTATTTTAGTAGCTATGAAGTTGAGGTATACTTAAATAATTCATAAATTAATTTTAGTAAATTCTAATCCAAGCTATAAATCAAGAAAATTAATGATTTAACGATGATATTTTTGAATTTTATTGTAGGGAATTTGGATGGGAATGCTTATTGGTACAGCAATTCAAACTATTATTCTCGCTTATATTACTTGGAAAACCGATTGGAACAAACAGGTAAAATTATTTTTATTTTTTCCTATGTTTGGAGATTGGAGAATAGGGCTTTCAATTATCGTCAACGATATGAAATTATGAATCGAATTTTATGTACAGGTGGTATTGGCAAAAGCACGAGTTAACAAGTGGGTATTACCGCCAAAAGACTCTGTTAATGGACGGGACGAGTTGTAATTATGTATTATGATTGCAAATAATGTTATTTTCAATTTATTATTCCGTTGATTTTAATTTTTTATTTTAACTCTCATAATGAAATAAATCTTTACCATTCAAATTAAAATGATATTTTGATATTAATTTATAAATTAGAAGGTTAAATCTCATTATCATTCTTAATGCTTATATTTGGATCTAGACTTACTAACTAAGAGAGAGAAAGAGATCTGATTAATGATTGATATTCAAAGAATCAAAATACAATTTTAGTTTATCAATAACTAATATATCACGAGTGTATGTTCTAATTTTGTGTATACTTTTATAAATAGTATATTGGTTCAAATCTTAGACTTTGGAGATCGTTCAGTTACCTAGAGGCTACAGCTAAGAGCATAAGACCGAAATGTGCATCCCTCAACTTCAGTTAGAACTTAGAAGGGTGTTTCTGTAATTTGTAAAATATCAGATTCCTCCAATAAAAACAACCAGACAGAAGGGAAAAAGAAGAAGAAAGAGCTAATGGAGAACAACAATAGTGAGGATCTTCTAAACCCTATTCTTCCTCGCAATGACCATAACTACAAAGATCAGGAGGAGGGAGAAAGGCTAGACCGGCGTATATGGACCGAGTCCAAGAAGATGTGGGTCGTTGCAGGTCCATCAATATTCACTCGGTTCTCGATGTTTGGAGTCTCGGTGATCACTCAGGCTTTCATTGGTCATTTGGGATCCACCGAACTCGCCGCTTATGCTCTGGTTTTTACCGTCATCGTTCGCTTTTCTAATAGTATTTTGGTACGTTAAAATGTATTTTGTTGCTATGCCTTCAATTTCTTCAGCAATGTAATTAGGGAAGCATTCGATACTAATATAAGATCCCCGTATTATTTTTATTGAATAAAGCAGACTACTTGTTACATTCTATTATTTCTGATTTCTGATTTGTTATAAAATTTCTCAACACAGTTGGGGATGGCGAGTGCACTCGAGACCCTATGTGGCCAAGCATACGGAGCCAAGCAACACCACATGCTCGGAATTTATCTCCAAAGATCTTGGATCGTACTTGTTGTGTGTATGATCATAATGCTACCTCTCTTCGTCTTCACCACCCCTATCCTCCTCTTTCTCGGCCAAGAGCAATCCATTGCTAAAATGGCAGGCACGATTGCTCTCTGGTTCATCCCAATTAATTTCTCGTTTATTTTTTCTTTCACGTTCCAAATGTATCTCCAATCTCAAAGCAAGAATCTCGTTATTACATACTTGGCCGCATTGACATTAACTATACATGTTTGCTTATCGTGGCTTTTTGTGGTTAAGTGGTCGATGGGCGTGACCGGTGCGATGAGTTCGATGCTAGTCGCCATGTGGTTGCCTAATATTGGCCAGTTTGGATTTGTGATGTGTGGAGGGTGTCCTGATACATGGAAGGGGTTTTCTTTCGACTCTTTTAGGGATTTATGGCTTGTTATTAAGTTATCTTTATCTTCTGGAGCTATGATTTGGTAAAATTAAACAAAATTAGAGTGATTTTGATACATATAGATTATACATTTCAACTAATTTGATGTTCTTTTATTTTCTTATAGTTTGGAATTGTGGTACTTGCCAATACTGATACTATTATCAGGATATATGACGAATGCAGAGGTAGCCATCGATGCACTCTCAATATGGTATCGAGCATCCACTAATTTTTTTATTTAGAATTCGTTTAAGAATCGAGACATTAAAATGAAAATGATTTCTTTGATTAATCAGCCTCAATATATCCGGATGGGCGAAAATGATTGCAGTAGGTTTCATGGGCGCAGCGGGGTACTTAACAACTTATACTCTTTTATTTTTGAGTGATGATGTACCTCCCCCTTATACTCCCCCCCAACTCTTGATGTGGTCATCATAAGGATTAACACCATCAAAACTTAACATCGAATAATAGTGGTTATACTTATGAATGTTGTAATGACACTTATTAGTTTGTGAATGATGTAACTACACTAATTAACTTCATTTATTTTTACTTTTATATTTATGTTGTAATTACTAATACTGATTCGTTTATATTCAAATGTTGTGATTATTCGAAAAATAGTATTATAGTAATTGTATTAAAATAATAAAATAATTATTCTAATAATAATATATATTAATAGATAAAATATAATATTATAATAATATATAAGTACATTTAATATTTTATATTATTATTATAATATTATTTTTATAGAATTATTAATACTATAGTAATTATATTAAAATAATAAAATAGTAAACTAAATTCCAAAAATTATATAATTACTTATAAATTACAATAATATAATAATATTTTAATGAAATATATATTGAAATAATGATATATTATAATAATATTGTTTTATCAAACTATATTATTACTCTTTATCAATTTTATTGAGATATTATTTTTACATTTTCAATAGCAAAATTCCATAATTTTTTAAACAACCAAACAAAGAATTATATTTTTCAGCATTTTATAATTTGGACAACCAAACAAACTGTGGAATTACTAATTCCATAACTTTTTACTCCTCTACCTTATAATCCAATTCCACTCTATTAATTCCACTTGCCAAATAGCCCCTAGAGAGAGAAATATATCTGATTAATGATTCATATTCAAAGAATCAAAATACTATTTTAGTTTGAACGATCAATAACTAATATAATATATCACAAGTGTATGTTCTAATCTTGTGTATAGTTGGCAATAGACTCATAGTCTAGTTGGTTGAGTGTGAGACATAAAAATCATAAGTTGTGAAAGATTGTGGATTCGATCTCTTGACATCAATGGATGGAGGCCATATGAACTTTTTCCATTTATATTATATAAAAAAGAAAATTGTGTATACTTATATAAATATTATATAAATAGTATACAAAAAGTCTATGTAGGACGAATATGTTTACCGAATTAGTCCCGAATGACGAGGTGGCAATGGGTCCATCTAATTACACCTACTCGTATTGGTACCAAGTCTATGGGAAAAAAACTTTACCTCCCCCCCCCCTCCAGATCCCACGCTCCATACATGCCCTCCTCCTGAAGGGAATTGTTCCGATTCCGGGCCCGCACAGCGGATATGAAGGTCCGGTCCGATTCTCAAAACCCAAAATCTCGCAACGACTTCGAGTGCACGATGCATAGAAGGATAGTCAATTACCGGTGTGAAACTGATCACACACGAAGGGTTGATCGCGAATCCTTTTTTTTTTGTCATGTTGGTGACTAGCCGTGCCTCCCACGCTCACACGTCTCCCACCGTTTTGTTGACGATACACGCGTCTCTGGTTTGATCACAACGAAGAGCCACAAATCGCGCACTCCTCTACTGTTATCTAGCGTGAGTCGTAGCACCTCGGTCGCGGGTGCAACTACCTAGACGATGCATCGACGAACTTGCTTGATCGCGTTCGATTCTCTAAACCGAGAAAACTCTTTTTGTCTTTCTCTCTTTCTTCGCACTCTCTCAATATTAGATGGTGTGCTTTGAAGTGATAAGTCTATGATTGTCTAACCATAAGAGAGAGAATTATTCTATTTATATGTCATAGGATAAGGACACTCAAAAGGCACATATTGGACACACCAACTCGTGTGTACCAAAAACTTGCCAAAAACAGATTTCAGTCGAGGTCCGTCATGATACACCATAAGGTCTGTCACGACGGACAAATAGCCCTTGGATATTCTGTGCGTACTTCCGTCACGACGGATACACTGTCCGTTGCAACGGACATGTCCGTCATGACTCAACTTGTGGTCCGTCACGACGGACCACTATGTATGTTGAAAATCGACTAAGCCCACAACTGTTGCAGACTCTATACACTAGCTCCGTCATGACGGATCATATGATCCGTCACGACGGACTATGTACTGGAGCCGATATTTGCACAATCTTATTGCGAATCTATCCGTTTTCTCGAACGCGTACGTTCGTGTGTCCTTGTACGTACTCTTTGATTCAAAATTGTATTTCCTTCACTTTCTTCCCAACTCCACTTCGAAGATTTCACCTCCTCACCCTCCTCCACGATTCCACATCTTGTCTCCTTGTGTTTTCCTTCATCATATCCTGAAAGAAATACAGTTTCGGATCAACCGTAAAAGTGTACACAAGGATAAACGAATGTAGTCGTACATTCATGGCCATAACTTTCAGTGGGAAAATCAAATTAGAATGGTTCAAATTGGGTTAGATAGATAATGAGATTATCTACAACCTTCATATAGAAATATATTTCATATGAACGAAGTATAAGTGTCGTTTCTGTGAAATACCGAAAGGGTGCAACAGTATGACATACAGTTAGTAAAACAGTCATAACTTTTGCATACGAACTCCAATTGGTCTGGGCCAAATTGGGTTGTGTAGATAATAAGATTATCTACAACTTTCGTGTTGGTTGATTTTCTGTCAGAGAAATTTATCAATTTCGTCTGGACAGAATACTGAACAGGTTCATACAGTTTTCTGTGTGAAAGGGTGTATATTGGATATACATGCCTTTTGGCTAATCCTGATCCTATAGGGTATAAATAGGATTTTCTCTCTCATCTTCACTAAGGAATTCAGAAGTAATTCAAAGCAATATTCTGCCCAAGACACAAGAAAAAGAGCAAATTCAGATTTGATCTTTTGTGAGTGAAAAGGCACAAAGAGAGATTAATAGAGAATCGATCGAGATCAAGCAAGTGCACTGATACATCGTCTAGGCAGGTGTATCCGTGTCCGGCGTCTTCCGACTCAAGGTGGATACGTGTGGAGGAGCAACACTTGGGGCTCTCCGTTGTGATCGAACCGAAGGATCGAAGAACGGGAACGAACGGTGAAGGACGCACGGTGTGGGACGTGCGTAAAGTCACCAACGTGACCGAAGGAATAGGAGGCAGCGATCAACCCTTCGTGTTCCATCAATTTGGAACTGGTATGGATCTATCCTTCTATTTGCATCGTACCCTCGAAGTCATGGCGTGATCTCGGGAATCAGGAATCGGACCGGGCCTACATATCCGCTGCGCGGGCCCGGGACCGGGGATATTCCCCAACAGTAGTATCAGAGCGATCGCCATCGATTCGAGGGTCGAATCATAGTCGTATATTAGATATACGCACGGGTTATCAAAGTTCGTACCCGTTTGCATGATGTTACATATTTAGAATGTCAAATTCCATTAAAATCACAAGTGAAATTCGCTAGAGATCGATCAATAGTTGATTTAGAGTATCTAGGAATAATCGTGAAAAGGTTTCATGATTGATCGTTTTGGAAACGAGCGAAAACAGCAGTGCAAAAATCGCATAGTCCGTTATAACGGACACTGTAGCAGATACAGGAAATTGGGAATTTTTTGCGAAAAACACATATTCCGTTGTAACGGACTTGGAGTCCGTTGCAACGGATCCTGTATATGATGCGGGGGTTGTGAAGAGAACTGTGAAAAACGCATATTCCGTTGCAACGGACTTGGAGTCCGTTGTAACGGAACCTGTATCAGATACGAGGTTGCGGGGATGCCAATGGTGTCTATTGGAGTCCGTTGTAACGGACTGGGTCCGTTGTAACGGATGTCTACGCAGTTTTTTCGTTGCAACGGACTGTATGTTGCGTTGTAATGGACAGGTTTCTGGAAATTTGGACAAAGATTTGCAGAAAATAGCGTTGTAACGGACCAAGGTTGCGTTGCAACGGACATGTTTCTGGCAATTTTGGCCAAACTCCGGAATAAATAGCGTTGTAACGGACTGGTATTCCGTTGTAACGGAGTGCCAAGTAAACTGGATGTCCGTTACAACGGACTATGTTGTGTTACAACGGACTATGTTGCGTTGCAACGGACTGGTTTCTGGTTGCTGTTTTTGTTTTCGTGATAACTTAGGCTACACAACTTGGAATTTTGAGTTCTTTATATCGATTTGATCGGCATCAATTATACTAGCATATAATTAGATAATTATTTAGAATAATTAGACTCCCAAATAAATACATATGCATTTATGAAAATCTTGTGATAGTGATATAATTGGATTATGTCACGGATTTAGAAACGTGCAATGGCATGATCCCTCATAATATTTAAGTCATGGAAATGCCTTCCATATTCACAACCACTATGATCGGTACTACGTCTCACATGGGTTAAGGCCAAAGCCGACATGGGTTATTGTAGTCATCGACGGGGTGGCAAGCGTTAAATAGGGACTGATAAGGGTCAAGGCCAAAGCCGACTTATTAGTAGTTTATTTGAACGATACGATGAGTATGGTTATGACTTAACCGTTCTAGCCAGTAAGGGTTGAGGCCAAAGCCGACTTGATTGGAAGTTCGGGGCATAGATAGGATGCACACACGAAACTGGGATTGTATTGGATACGATCCATCACCGAAATTCTATAAAGGTTCAAGAGTCGCATTGGATGTGATTGGATATAATCCTACCTAAATAGCGAGCTCCCATTCGTCTGCCAAAGCAACTTGTGGGAGGATCGTAAAATATGGGTCTTGAGTGTTATGGACTTGGAGTCCCGTATCGGTATGAGGGTTATCGATTCGATAAAATAACACTATCATATAATCATCATATAAGCCCTATAAGATAAATACGCAACGTTAGTAATCAATCTTTTATTTCATTTGTAGAATATGTCTTCTAGTAACACCAACACCATGTCGATTAGATCGACTTTAGAAAAGGATAAGCTAGTGGGTAGGAACTACTTTGACTGGCACCGAAACCTGAGAATAGTTCTCAGGCAAGAGGGCAAGAGTCACGTATTGGATACGGAACTAGTGGAACCGGGCCCCGATGCTACGGCCGAAGAAAAGGCCGCGTTTGAGAAACTTAAGAAGGACTCAAATGATGTTACGTGCCTCATGTTGGCATGTATGGACGCTAGTCTTCAAAAGCAGTTTGAGGACTCGGATGCGCACATCATAGACGTTGTGCTCAAGGAAATGTTCCAAGAGCAGGAGTGTATTGAACGGTTCAGTACGCTCAAAGAGTTGGTAAACTGCAAGATGCCTTCGGGGTCTTCGGTTAGCTCTCACGTTTTGAAGGTGCAAGCTCTCATAGACCGTCTTGAGAAGCTAGGAGAGAAATTGTCGAAGATTATGCAACAAGATTTGATCTTGTGTGCACTTCCTCCAATGTTTTCTCCGTTCGTGACTAACTATCACATGCATTCGATGGATAAGACGATCCCTGAGCTTCACGGAATGCTCAAGAATTTTGAATCGGAGACGTTAAAGTCGTCCGGAGAGAACAGGGCAAGAGTTGCCGGAAATGTTCTCACAATTCAGAATAAGGATCGTAAGAGATCAAAGTCCAAGGGCGGTTCGGCTAAGAAACGTTCGAAACCGAATAAAAGGGGAAAGGAGAAATCCAAGGATGAGACGTGCTTTCATTGTCACAAGGCTGGACATTGGAAGCGCGATTGCAAGTCTTACCTCGAGGAGGTGAAGAATGGCAAGGCGGTTTCAGCGACCGGCCTCTCAGGTATTAACGTTATTGAAGTTAATATTTCAACTATGACTAATTGGGTATTGTATACCGGTTGTGGGACTCATATTTGTCGAAATATGCAGGTTCTTCAAAATAGTCGAAGGTTGGAAAAGTGTGAAGTCGATCTACGCGTCGGGAATGGAGCAAGAGTTGCTGCGTTTGCCGTAGGAGTAGTTAATTTGACTTTACCTAGTGGACTTATTTTAGTACTAAATAATTGTTATTATGTACCGACATTATGTAAGAACATAATAAGTGTATCGAAACTGGCCAATGATGGCTATGAATTCGTTATTAGGAATAATGAGTTTTCGATATGTAAGGATTCTATTATCTATGGAAATGTTCTGTTAGAAAATGGTCTTTATGTGTTGGATTTCGATCACGGAAATAATAAGTCCATATATAATGTTAATGCAAAAAGGATTAAACCTAAAGTTGATAATCGGACTTTCTTTTGGCATTGTCGTCTCGGTCATGTGAATGAGAAACGCATTGCTAGACTCCATAAAGATGGAATGCTAGACTCATTTGAATTGGATTCATTTGGGAATTGCGAATCTTGTTTGCTTGGCAAGATGACTAAGGCGCCGTTCTCTAAGGTCGGAGAGCGGTCCAACGATCTATTGGAACTCATACATTCCGATGTGTGTGGACCGATGAGCATCGAGGCAAGAAGAGGTTATCGATACTTTGTTACGTTTACGGACGATCATAGTAGATATGGATATATTTATTTGATGCGTACTAAAGCGGAGACCTTTGAAAAGTTCAAAGAGTTTCAAAACGAAGTTGAAAATCAGCTTGGCAAGAAAATTAAAGCCATTCGATCGGATCGAGGTGGTGAATATTTGAGCTATGAGTTTGAAGATCATCTAAAAGATTGTGGAATAGTTCCACAATGGACTCCGGCAGGAACGCCACAATGGAATGGCGTGTCCGAGAGGAGGAATCGGACCTTGTTGGACATGGTTCGATCTATGATGAGTCAAACTTCCCTTCCAAAATTATTTTGGGGATATGTCCTAGAGACAGCGGCTTACTTATTAAACCGCATACCTTCTAAATCGGTACCTAAGACGCCATATGAGATATGGACCGGAAAAGTTCCGAAATTGTCTTACGTTAAGATTTGGGGATGTGAAGCTTATGTCCGCAGATTAATCGCGGATAAACTCGATCCCAAATCTGAAAAATGTTTATTTGTTGGTTATCCCAAGGAAACAAAGGGATATTATTTCTATCATCCATACGAGAACAAAATGTTTGTTGCTCGTGGAGGTACCTTCTTAGAGGAGGAATTTATATCTAAAAGAATGGATGGATATGAAATAGATCTCGAAGAAATTCGAGAACCGCAAACAAATGTTGAACCGATGAACGTTGATCCGGTTTCCTCAAATGTTGAGGATCCGGAGTCAAGTGCACAAGGCGCAATTCGTAGATCGGGTAGGATTCGTCAAGAGCCTATACGATATGGTTGTATCGTGGCAAATGACGATGAAGTCGAATTCATAGATGATGAACCGACATCTTATCGCGAGGCTATGAAAAGCGAGGATTCCGATAAGTGGCAAACTGCCATGAAATCCGAGATTCAATCCATGTACGATAATCAAGTTTGGAACTTGATTGATCCACCTCCCGGGGTTAAACCAGTGGGATGTAAGTGGGTTTTCAAGAAGAAGACCGACATGGATGGGAATGTGAACACTTATAAAGCACGGTTTGTGGCGAAATGTTTCAAACAAATTCATGGTGTCGACTATGAAGAAACGTTTTCACCAGTAGCTATGCTTAAATCTATACGGATCTTACTTGCTATCTCTGCGTATTATGACTACGAGATTTGGCAAATGGATGTCAAAACCGCATTCCTTAACGGGAACTTAGAAGAGGATGTGTACATGACACAGCCCGAGGGTTTTGTCGATTCGAAGAGTCCGAATAAAGTGTGCAAGTTGCAACGATCCATTTATGGATTGAAGCAAGCTTCTCGGAGTTGGAACATACGTTTCGATGAAGTTATACGAGAATATAATTTCGTGAAAAACGTAGAAGAACCTTGTGTATACAAGAAGGTTAGTGGGAGCCGCGTAGTATTTCTTGTACTATATGTAGACGACATCTTGATCATAGGAAACAACATTCCGATGCTTACGGATGTTAAGAAGTATTTAAATACTCGTTTCGCTATGAAAGATTTGGGCGAGGCCGCTTATATATTAGGCGTGAGGATTTATAGAGATAGATCCAAGAAGTTACTCGGCTTGAGTCAAAGCACGTACATCGACAAAGTGTTGAAACGGTTTTCAATGCAAAATTCGAAGAAATGACTTCTTCCAATGTCGAGTGGCATATCGTATTCTAAAGCTCAATGTCCGACATCGAGCGAAGATAAGAATGCGATGAGTATTGTTCCATACGCTTCGGCGGTTGGATCAATTATGTATGCCATGATTTGTACGCGCCCCGATGTGTCGTATGCATTGAGCGTCATTTTGCGTTACCAATCTAATCCAGGGGATATGCATTGGATCGCGGTTAAGAACATCATTAAGTACTTACGAAGAACTAAGGATCAATTTCTAATTTATGTTGGAAAGACATCCGGGTTGGTCATCAATGGATATACCGACGCCAGTTTCCAAACATGTGTCGATGACTTTCGATCACAAAGCGGATACGTGTTTTGTCTAAATGGTGGAGCGGTAGTTTGGAAAAGTTCCAAACAACCCACGATAGCACACTCTACAACTGAATCGGAGTATATTGCGGCTTCCAAAGCAGCAAAGGAGGCGGTTTGGATCAAGAAGTTTGTGTCGGAGCTTGGTGTAGTCCCGAGCATCTCGGAACCTATAGTTGTGTATTGCGACAATACGGGCGCAATAGCACAGTCCAAGGAACCGAGGGCACATCACCGCTCCAAGCACATACTCAGAAAATTTCACTTGATCCGTGAGATTTTGCAAAGGAAGGATGTGATCATTGAGAAGATTGATACTGACAGGAATGTTGCGGACCCGTTTACTAAGCCACTCTCGCAAGCTAAGCACGATTATCATGCGAAAGCTATAGGTTTGAGATACCTAGAGGAGGAAGAGAGTAGTTAGTTATCTAAAACGATAGTTTCGTAGGACGAGATTAGTCTAATATATTAGTAAACGTTGTATCACCCCAAACTTATCTTATAGTAATGCAATTTCAGAATTTTAAAATTTTTCATTTTTGCATCTATCTTATATGAAAACTGTGTGCTGCGTTGTGTAATATGATTGTTACATGAACCTTGATTTGAACTTGTGTGGACGTCGACATGGTTGAGGACCATGTGCAGCGAAACCGTCACACTTAAAGTGTCATTTCTAAACATCCCTAGTCGCGAATCAGGTTGCTTAAGAGAGAAGCATTTCTATTATTGGATAATAGACTGAACGCGTACACTAGTACGTTTGCCGAGGAGATGATTATGTTTTGCTAATCATGGGACAAAGGTGTTTGTCGAATCGGGAACGTAGATATATGTTAGGTTACATGTATTTGATATGACCGAAGCCGCGAGACCATGACATGGTTTAGTCATTATAGATGGACTTGCGACGGATGGGGTTTTAGATTCTTCATACTTGAGGGGATCATATTGCGTTACGTGCGTAACACAATGCTTTGATATGATCTTACGCTCACCGTAACAGGGAGTTAAAAGGGTCATCATTGGGTATTGTCCGAAACACGGAATTCAATGTGAGTCTCCAAGATAGGAATTGTTTATTCCGAAAGGAAGAGATATCTCTTAGGCGCCGCTCGATGAGTCGATTAACGAAAACCGTGGCCACGGTCAATGATATTAATGGTTAATATCGATTGAAATTTGTTAACTCAACTCGGAATCGGGGAATAAGTGTAGTTAATCAAATTCTAAGGATGACTATTACCATGCCTTTTGATTAACGGATATCGTAAACAAGAGAACTATTAACCGCTATTCGAGATAGGCACAATGATCACAATCATTTTTCGTTTAACATGGGTAGCTATGATGGAGTGACTAGATCCCGCTCATGAGCTTGTAGGCATTGGAAACAACCTACTGCCATCGTTAAGTCGAACCTACATGGTCACACAACGAGTCGTACTAAGTCGGGCTTGATCATAAAATCGGCATATTGGATGTGCATAGCTTGGTATTTGATACGCGAGCTATATTCTCTAAAATTGTGCGTATTGGATATGCTTGAGTACCTTTTAGGTAGATCTGAAATTGAGTGGGAGACTGAAAGAAATACAGTTTCGGATCAACCGTAAAAGTGTACACAAGGATAAACGAATGTAGTCGTACATTCATGGTCATAACTTTCAGTGGGAAAATCCAATTAGAATGGTTCAAATTGGGTTAGATAGATAATGAGATTATCTACAACCTTCATATAGAAATATATTTCATATGAACGAAGTATAAGTGTCGTTTCTGTGAAATACCGAAAGGGTGCAACAGTATGACATACAGTTAGTAAAACAGTCATAACTTTTGCATACGAACTCCAATTGGGCTGGGCCAAATTGGGTTGTGTAGATAATAAGAGTATCTACAACGTTCGTGTTGGTTGATTTTCTGTCAGAGAAATTTATCAATTTCGTCTGGACAGAATACTTAACAGGTTCATACAGTTTTCTGTGTGAAAGGGTGTATATTGGATATACATGCCTTTTGGCTAATCCTGATCCTATAGGGTATAAATAGGATTTTCTCTCTCATCTTCACTAAGGAATTCAGAAGTAATTCAAAGCAATATTCTGCCCAAGACACAAGAAAAAGAGCAAATTCAGATTTGATCTTTTGTGAGTGAAAAGGCACAAAGAGAGATTAATAGAGAATCGATCGAGATCAAGCAAGTGCACCGATACATCGTCTAGGCAGGTGTATCCGTGTCCGGCGTCTTCCGACTCAAGGTGGATACGTGTGGAGGAGCAACACTTGGGGCTCTCCGTTGTGATCGAACCGAAGGATCGAAGAACGGGAACGAACGGTGAAGGACGCACGGTGTGGGACGTGCGTAAAGTCACCAACGTGACCGAAGGAATAGGAGGCAGCGATCAACCCTTCGTGTTCCATCAATTTGGAACTGGTATGGATCTATCCTTCTATTTGCATCGTACCCTCGAAGTCATGGCGTGATCTCGGGAATCAGGAATCGGACCGGGCCTACATATCCGCTGCGCGGGCCCGGGACCGGGGATATTCCCGAACATATCCCGTCATCCTTCATATCGACGTCCAACTTACAACTTCGTGAACTCAGCTAGACTCAACAGCGCACTGCCTTTAAAACTCACAGCTATGAGACTTCATTGCGAGCTCTTGTTCCGGCGCCGAACTTCACAACTCCGTAAGACTTCACAGGGCTGATTTAGCAACAATTTTTCCAGTTGTGACTGGTACGTATCTTCAATCCTTCATGAAGTTCCAATTGGGGACTGGTGAGAAATTAAAATTGTTTATTTCTAGACTTCAGTAAAAAATTCATTGATTGTATAAAATTGCATATTTCTAAGGTTTCAGTTCAAAAATCAGATCTATTTGAATCTTTGTTAGGTTTAATAAATTAATTGAAGTTCTCATATCGACTTTTTTCAATATATTGTACCAATAATTAATACTCACCAATATACTATTTTCTTCGTATATTCCAATCATTCAATGCCTCGTCTGGCATGGGAGTAGCAGAGGATTGCAAGGAGAAATTCCTCGAACTTCAGAGGAAGAAGACTTTTCGCTACGTAATTCAAGATCGACGACAAGGGCAAATAAATAATTGTCGAGAAAACCAGGGGTGCTATTGTCAAGGATTTCTTGGCCTGATCCGTGCCTGAGAACGACTGCAGATTTTCTGTTTACGATTTTGATTTCGTCACCGAGGAGAATTGTCAGAAGAGCAAAATCTTCTTCTTTGCTTGGTTCATTTTTTTTCTCTTATTCTTTTTACTTCAAAGAGGAGGGGTATTTATGATATTTATTGTTTTTAGGTCTCCTTTGAGTTCTCGCATCCGTGCCAAGATGTTGTACGCAACGTCAAAAGATCGTATCTGGTGCGAATTGGATGGGATCCATTATGAGATTGAGGCTATCGATTCGTATGAAATGGAGAAATTCATAGGGAGCAAAATTTGATATGATTATAGTGGTTTGAATTGAATATATGAGATTGTTGCAGTTTAATAGTTTGATTACCTCTATTTTCATAAGGGTATTCATGATATTTTTTATTTTAAAAGAAGTACAGGGACCTAAAGCTATTAAGGGTTAACAAAATTAATAAATCAAAACTGTATTATAAAAATATACATATTCATTGGGCCCGGTCATTGAGGGTTAGCAAATGTATATATTGAAAATGATATTAATGTGTATAATTTTTGTTAACCATAATGATTATGTAGAGATTTTATAATGTGTATAATTTTTTGATAAGACTTTTCTCTTAAATACAATGTATCGTTCTGGTACACGCAATTTGTAAGACTCTTTATTATTAGAAAAATACAATGAAAATGATTTTTATGTTGACTTAAAAACAACATTATTATTCCCCGAAACATGAATATTATCCTAGTTCGACAACAATTACTTCTAAACAAACATAACTCTCAAATTATTATCCTCGCATTACTCTTAAACATGCAATTATTTCTAATCATCCAATGAACCTTAAATTATTATCAAAACATTAACATAATAAAATCCTATATAATTCAATGAACCTTAAATTACTATCAAAACATCCACATAACAAAATCCTAAATCATCAACAACAAAAAAAGATGCAACAAAACTCTCAACTTGTCGTCACACATCAAAAAAATTCAATTGAATTTGACATATTGCGTCCTTGTCCATCAAAACCGGTTGACATAAATGAAATTGAACAACCTTGACCAATAGTGACCATAACATTTGATTCATATATATCGGAAAATTCTCTTGAGTCCCGAGCAATTGACTATTTAAGTCCGGTAACACCTCATCGACGACATTCTGCAAAACATACGTGAAAATAGTTAGTAGAATATCATAAAATTAATAAAATTGAAATGAATAAGCAATTTTACCTACGATTTGTAATTCTTCTTTTTCTTTTTTCTTGTTCCTTCTTCTTCTTTTCCTGTTCTTTTTTCTTCTTAATAATTTTCAACTACTCCTTCGAATCTTTTAACCGAGGGTCAATATCTTCGACGAAGAGGTACGGGATCAAGGATGGTTGTATTGTCTTCAGGAAGAGTAACTCCATTTTCAATTGGACAAGACTCATCGTGAATGTCGGTTCTAGAGTGTGTGTACCGAGCAAAGTCTCACGCAACTCTTGTTCAAGATGATAATAAATCCAAAATTCTCATAATTAAAAGATCATGAAACTACAACTAAATGAAATTGAAAAGACAATTCTCAGAATTAAAAGATCATGAAACTACAACTAAATGAAAATGAAAAGACAATTCTCAGAATTAAAAAAATTATGAAACTGAAACTGCAACTAGGATGGGTCTGTAATGAATGAAAATTATATCATAATTGCTTAATTAGATGGTAATAAATAAAAAATTCAATGATAATAAGCACGGCATGAAGCTACTTGAGATCACTTAGTCTCAAATAGTTTTGATTAAGGTACAAAAGAACAATATACGAGTCACTTCTGCCGCAATCAACGAATCAGATGTCATTCAACTTAGTCCCATTCATCACAAATCAAGAGAGAAAATAGAAATTAAAGATATGATCTGCAATTAAATCGGTTATAAAAATCCAACTGGATGGGGATGTGAAAGCCCCCCTCCATTTCATAAAAAAAAATCTGCAATTAAATATAAAATACCTTAACACGAGAAATTTAGGAGAGAAATCGGCAAGCACTTGTAGTTGAGAAGAATCTGATTTTGGCCAACATGAGACCTCGTGGAACAGAGAAATTCGGCAGAGAAAAATTCAGCGGAGAAAGAGTGGAAATCTGACGAATCACATACAAATGAAAATTGGCGGAGAAAAGGGCAACACAAACCCAGCGAAGATTAATCGTTCTTGTGCGACAGCTAAAAGAGGAAAGCAAATATCACAAATAAATGGAAATGGTGAATCTAGTATAGAGTGTGGGATATGGGGAAGGAGGTGAACTCTTTTTTCTCAATGGTACAGAAATCACTAGGCGCTAGTCGGGCGGACGGACACCGTCTAGCGCCTAGAGGGATTAATCGGTTATAGACGAATTGGTAATTTTACATAGTTTTATCATGTTTTTTTATTTCTATATATTATAATTTGTGTTACAAATTTTTATACTAAAAATAATGTATATGAATTTTATTTTAGACAACATCCAAACAAATCATAACATGAAATCTACAACATAACATTAACACAAATCAAAATAAACCACAAAATAAAGTTACTGACATATCAACACATTCTAACTGGTATCATCATATTTTCCATCATCCTAGAACGGGCCGTGGGCCTAAAGAAATGCACAAAGAAAAATAAAATAAATATTAAAAAAAAGTGGGTTGCAGGCCTAAAAAATAGAAGTGAAAAAAAACATAAATTTAATTGGGCTGACCCTAGATGGAATTATTCATTATTTAGACGGGTTTCGGCGGAATTCAGCATAGACATAAACTAATCGGACAGACCTGGACGTTTGGGCAAAGCCTAGCGCCTAGGCGGCCGCCGTCGCCTAGACCGATTTTGCTTTTTCTATAGACTTGGTACACTATTACGTGGAGGTATAATTAATTCAAATCTGTAAATAATTACTTGGCTCAAAGAAGATGAAGAGATCTTCGCGGGCGACGGCTACGAGGGAAGAAAAAGAGAGAAACTAAAGGGCTCAATGGATATATATATATATATATGCTAGGGCTTATGAAGAGGAACCAGTGTTATAAATGCAGTGCAGAAAAACAACAGGATTTTAATTCCAGGGTTTTAATTCATCGCATGCACAGGAAGTTATTTCCAGAATTTTGGTGCAAAGCACTTGTTAGATTATTAATGGGAAATTATACCATACCCCTCAAACATCCAACTCCATCCACGATCCGTATAAAACATGGGTTTTGCACCAATAAATCTCTCCAAATTGCACCCCACATTTTCTTTTAACGATTAATTCAAATTTTTTTTAACGGTTAATTCAAAATTAATTACCGGTTAATACAATCGTATCAAAATTACAAATTTTAATTAACGATTAATACATTTTTGGGTGTAATTTTGGGAGATGGGAATTGGCCCCCACATCGAGGATGGCGTGGTGGATCTGGGGGGTTCCATATATGAGCTCATTATTAATATGTAACAAGTTGATAGAGGTGCTTAATATTATGTGAGACATAGTCCTAATGGATATAAAGTAGGGGTTAGAGTAGGCTATATGCTTAGATACTCTATAACTCATATAGGATCCTGTAAATTAATCTTTATATGATATAAAAATAGAAGTGGAACTTGAGTCCACTCTATTATTTTTCAAAAAAAAAAAATTTAGACTTTTTGGAATAGTATATTAATTCAAATCTCAAGACTTTGGAGATCCTTCAGTTTACCTACAGCTAAGAGCTTAAGACCGAAATGTGCATCCCTCAACTCCAGTTAGAACTAGGGATGTCAACGGGACGGGTCGGGTTCGGGTAAGCCTCCCCCATATCCGAACCCGAAATTTCGGGTATTATCCGAACCCGAATCCAAAATACCCGCGGGTAAAAATCCATATCCGAACCCGAACACGCGGATAACGGGTATACCCGAACCCGTTATCCGAAAATTATTAATAAATAATCTAAAAAAATTAAAAAATTAAAAATTATTATACAAATACGTAAAATTATCAATAATTTTAAATACATAAAACAAACAACTTGTACAAATACATCAAAAATCCAAATATTACAAATAATTAATCCATAAAACGTCCAAAATTTTCTTATTATGGGTAATTTTCGGATAATTTTCGGATATTTTTCAGGTATGGGTTCGGGTTCGGATAACGGGTATACCCGCGGGTAAAAAATTTCCCCCGTACCCGAACCCGGAGCGGGTATTTTTTTTCGGGTATTATCCGACCCGCGGGTATTTTTTTCGGGTATTACCCGCCCCGTTCGGGTCGGGTACCCGCGGGTTCGGGTTTCTACCCGGCCCATTGACATCCCTAGTTAGAACTTAGAAGGGTGCTTTTGTAATTTGTAAAATATCAGATTCCTCCAATAAAAGCATTTGTACAACCAGCCAGAATGGAAAACAAAGAAGAAAGAGCTAATGGAGAACAACAATAGAGATGATCTTCTAATCCCTATTCTTCCTCGCAACGACCGTAACAACGAAGACCAGGAGGAGATAGAAAGGCTAGACCGGCGCATATGGACCGAGTCCAAGAAGATGTGGGTCGTGGCAGGTCCAGCTATATTCGCTCGGTTCTCGACTTTTGGCATCTCGGTAATCACTCAGGCCTTCATTGGCCACGTGGGCCCCACCGAGCTCGCCGCTTATGCTCTGGTTTTTACCGTCCTCGTTCGTTTTTCTAATGGTGTTTTGGTACGTCAAATATATTTTGTTCCTATTGTCTTCAACCATGTAACTAGGGAAGCATTCGATACTAATACAAAAATCCTCGCACTTCATTTTTTTTTTTTGAAACAAAGAATATTTGTCGCAATCTAGTATTCCTGATCTGTTTTTAAATTCCTCAACACAGTTAGGGATGGCGAGTGCGCTCGAAACCCTATGTGGCCAAGCATACGGAGCCAAGCAACACCACATGCTCGGAATCTATCTCCAAAGATCTTGCATCGTACTTTTTGCGTGCACGATCATAATGCTACCTCTCTTCATCTTCACCACCCCTCTCCTCCTCTTTCTAGGCCAAGAACAATCCATTGCTGAGATGGCAGGCACAATCGCTTTATGGTTCATCCCAATTAATTTCTCGTATATTTTTTCCTACGCGTTCCAAATGTATCTCCAGTCTCAGAGCAAGAGTCTCGTTATTACCTATTTGACCGCGTTGACATTAACTTTACATGTTGTCTTGTCGTGGCTTTTTGTGCTTAAGTGGTCCATGGGCGTGACCGGTGCGATGAGTTCGATGATACTCGCCATGTGGATACCTATTATTGGCCAATTTGGATATGTGTTGTTTGGAGGGTGTCCTGATACTTGGAAAGGGTTTTCTTTCGACGCTTTTAGAGATTTATGGCTTGTTATTAAGCTCTCTTTATCTTCTGGAGCTATGATTTGGTAAAATTAAATAAATAATTGATACATATATAAACTATATATTCATTTGATGTTATTGATATTCTTTTATTTTTCTGGTAGTTTGGAATTGTGGTACAACACAATACTGATACTACTAACAGGATATATGAAGAATGCAGAGGTAGCCATTGATGCACTCTCAATATGGTATGAAGCCTCTACTAATTTATTTTCATTTAAATTCAATTATGAATGCAACACATTAAATTAAATGAAGATGATTTCTGTAATTAAACAGCCTCAATATATCTGGTTGGGAAAAGATGATTGCAATTGGTTTCTTGGCTGCAGCAGGGTAATTTCTTTTTTTGCACAATTTCGCACATACCCTTAACAAATAAGAAATATCATGGATTCCCAAATTGAAGTGATTTCTTAATCTAGAGTGCGGGTTGCAAATGAACTTGGAGCGGGAAGTGCGCGGGAAGCAAAGTTTTCAATTTACATTGTTGTGGGCACTTCATTTTTACTCGGCGTAGCTTTCTTCGCGATATTTTTAGCATTTAGAGGGAATTTCGCGTATTTATTCACGAATAGTGAAGCCGTAGCAAATGCAGTTGTGGACTTGTCCTCTCTTTTGGCCTTCACCATCTTACTTAGTAGCGTCCAATTGGTTCTTTCGGGTAAGCAAACTTTTCTTTTTTATTTTATTTTGTTTTCTTTTTTGAGAATTTATGCTCATAATCGTAACATTTTTTATCAGGAGTGGCGATAGGGGCGGGACGGCAAGGTCTAATAGCCTACGTAAATCTCGGATCATATTATTTGGTTGGGATTCCAATTGGAATTCTGTTGGGTAATTTTAGTGGCTATCAAGTTAAGGTATAATTAATTAATTAATTTCTAAATTTAGTAAATTCCAATCCAAGCTATAAACCAAGAGAATTAATGATTTAATGATTATAATTTCGAATTTAATTGTAGGGAATTTGGATGGGAATGCTTATAGGGATAGGAATTCAAACTATATTTCTCACTTATATTACCTGGAAAACAGATTGGGACGAACAGGTAGAATTACCTTTTAATTTTCCTATTTTGAAAAATAAGATTTTCAATTATCTTACTTGAGATTTTTCAACAATATGAAATTATCGAATTTTATGTACAGGTGGTTCTCGCAAAAGCACGAGTTAACAAGTGGACCTTACCGCCAAAGGACTCTGATATTGGACCAGACGAATTGTAAATCGAGATTATGAACTTAAATAATGTTGATTTTTAATTCTTTTTGAAGATTTCTAATTCCATTGATTTTTGTTTGACTTGTGAACCGTATGAACAATAAAAATGCCATTGAAATTTCACACAGAATTACCGAAGCAATATAAAAACACGTGGACAAATATAAACAGATATTTTATCCTAACATAGAAACAGGAAAGACAAAATAATGTACCCGTACCGGTCCAATCGTACCGGCCACCATCAGGGCCAAATCACAGGGCTAATCCAAACCGGCTCAGCCTGAACAGAGTACTGCCCCAAAACCGGCACAGCCTCCATGCACTCATCCTCCATTGAATAAAGCCCAACAACTCCAATACACATATCAATCCTCTTCTTCGTGAAATAAATCGAGTTCTCTCTCAAACCCAACTTGTTAAACCTCCGAGCCGGTACAGATTCGGATCTGATCGCTCCTAAGAAGAGAGCTTGATCACCGATTTGATCAATTTGCTCCCATTTACAATCATTCACCAGTTTAAACACGTGAAATCTGAGAAAACCTTTGACGACCAATAAGAGCTCGCCAGATGTCGATTCGAGGATAAACCGATTATCAAAGCCGATAATCCCTCGATCAGAACTTGGTGGAGGCAAGGTTATTATTCTTGTCTTGCGAGAAACCAAATCGAAGTTGCAAAATAAGATATTCCCGTTGATTTCCAGTGCGCAGAGTTGATTTCGCCAGAAAGTTAGATCTTGGAAGATTCGTAATTCCAGATCAAGCACATACCACCTCCTGCCTGTCGGTTCGCACAGTGCAATCGAACTTGATCGGCCCATCACGGCGACAACAGAGTTTGGAAAACCTGGAGGAGCCGACAGAATGGCCTTTTCAGCAGGGAATTCGAGAGTCGGTAAAGGGATCTCGGTAGCCATAGTCGGATTGAATAGACAGACACTAGATGGATTCTGATCTGAGACTAGTATGAACCAGCCAGATAGATACCCAACGCAGCGGGACCGGAGATGAGGCGGAGGAAGAGAACTGGAGAGGAATTTACAATTAAACAGGTTGAAGAAGGAAATGGTTGAGTCGGGACGGCGGAGGAGGAGACGAGGAGGATCAAAAGGGAGCGGGACAGAAGGACTGGATTGCTTAGCGACGGCGCGCCACGCGGTGCAGATCAGGCGGATACGGTGTTGATCGGACGGCGAGAGGAGAGAGATGATCTGATCGAGGAGTTCGGATGGGAGATTGGACCATCCCGCCGGCGAGGAGCAGGCCGGGAAGAGGGAGGAGGTTTTGCGACCCTTGTTCGGGGCCATGGTGTTGTCGGTACGGTTTGAGCACGGTTTTAGCTGCTTGAGGAAGAAACTAACAATGAAATTTCCATGGGGTAACTTCACCGACTGGTCCTCGTTGATGAGGGGTATTTTCCAAATTAATCTTTCGTGTCCGCGTTTGGTTTTTGTCAATGGACATGGACCCAGTTTATATAGTCTGGTATACCGTATGATACAAAACTGAAACTTTTTTTTTTTGTCTCTGGACCAATTCAGTTTGATATTACATAAAACTAGCTTTTGCCCCGCGCAAATTGCGCGAGAGTTCCCGAGTTAATAACGATTATTTTTTGTGTTGTGTAATTATTTTTTTAACTTCATTTTTTTTATGTTGTATCTGATACATTATATTTCTTTACGTGATGTTGTAATTGAGTGTAGTTTCTTGTGAAAATTGAGTTGTCGCGGAATATTTAGATCCGATGAATACAAATTGCAATTGAGTATCTCGGCCATTTCAAAGTAGCTTCTGGATTAAATGCTGCTCTCCATCTCTTCGCAATAAAAGTTATGCCTAAAACATGAAAGAAATTATCAACGGTCCTAATTAAAATATTGGAAATGACGAAATTACCCCTCAATGAATGTGGCGGAGTATTGTGGCCATTTTGAAGTAGTCTTCCGGGTATAATACCGATCTCCACCTTCTCGCACTCAAAAACCATTCCATTCTGCCTAAAACACGAAAGAAATTATATCAACATTTAGAATCAAAATATTGTAAATGACAAAAATACCCCTCGCAGAATGCGACTGAGTATCGTGGACATTTTTATGTAGCCTTGTGGGTTTAATTTTGCTCTCCATCTCCCTCGCACTCAAAGCCATTCCATTCTGCCTGAACGAACTCGTTTCGGTTGCACCAATCATAACCAAAATCATGGTCTCGAGTCAGAATAAAATTACCATATTACCCTGGCCCTGCAAAGGTCCTGAATTTCTTTCTCTGTTTTCGATTTCCCGAAATATAGCAAAGTCCCAACGTTTTTCCGAATCTAGTTTACTTATGAAATTATAATTATCATTAAAATCTACAAAAAATAATATAATACGACAAATATTTCAAAAAAACCCTGTCTTTTAAAAAAAAAATGAAATTATCACATATATCCCTAGTAAATATGAAACTTATATACCCGTATAAATATATGAAACTAATGATATAATTTGACAAATATAAAAAGTCTATATTTAAAAAAAACCTAAAATTTGAATGAATACCCCTACAAAAATCTGAAATTATCATATATAACCCTATAAAAATATGAAAGTAATGATATCATATGGAAAATATTAAAAAAAAAAAAATTGAAAAATATATATAATTAACATGTATCAAAAAACTGAAATTATCATATATGTATCCTAATATAAATCGGAAATTAATGATATAATATGAGAAGTTGAGAACTATCACAAAAAGCTTCTATGTTTTAAAAAATCTGAAACTATGATGTATCCCCCTACAAAAATATTAATTATCATATATATCCCTATACAAATCTCAAATTAATGATGTAATATGTGGAATAAAATAAAAACTGTATTTGAAAAAATAAAAAATTAGCATGCATACCTCTGGAAAAAACATAAATTATCATATTTACCCTTATAAAAAATTCTGAATTAATGATACAATATGAGAAATATTTAAAAAATCTGAAATTATCATGTATAACCTTACAAAATCTGATATTACCATATATACCCCTATAATAATCTTAAAATAATGATATCGCATGATAAATATTTAAAAAGCCCTTACATTTAAAAAAACTGAAATTGTTATAACATAGAAAAATCTTAAAAAGCCCCTATATTTATTGAAATTTCCAACAACAACAAAAAAAAAACCAATCATAACCAAAATCATGGTCTCGAGTCAGAATAAAATTACCATATTACCCTGGCCCTGCAAAGGTCCCGAATTTCTTTCTCTCTTTTCGATTTCCCGAAATATAGCAAAGTCCCAACATTTTTCCGAATCTGGTTTACTTATGAAATTATAATTATCATTAAAATCTACAAAAAATAATATAATACGACAAATATTTCAAAAAAACCCTGTCTTTTAAAAAAAATGAAATTATCACATATATCCCTAGTAAATATGAAACTTATATACCCGTATAAATATATGAAAGTAATGATATAATTTGACAAATATAAAAAGTCTATATTTAAAAAAAACCTAAAATTTGAATGAATACCCCTACAAAAATCTGAAATTATCATATATAACCCTATAAAAATATGAAAGTAATGATATCATATGAGAAATATTAAAAAAAAAAAATTGAAAAATATATATAATTAACATGTATCAAAAAACTGAAATTATCATATATGTATCCTAATATAAATCGGAAATTAATGATATAATATGAGAAGTTGAGAACTATCACAAAAAGCTTCTATGTTTTAAAAAATCTGAAACTATGATGTATCCCCCTACAAAAATATTAATTATCATATATATCCCTATACAAATCTCAAATTAATGATGTAATATGTGGAATAAAATAAAAACTGTATTTGAAAAAATAAAAAATTAGCATGCATACCTTTGGAAAAAACATAAATTATCATATTTACCCTTATAAAAAATTCTGAATTAATGATACAATATGAGAAATATTTAAAAAATCTGAAATTATCATGTATAACCTTACAAAATCTGATATTACCATATATACCCCTATAATAATCTTAAAATAATGATATCGCATGAGAAATATTTAAATTTCGTAATGTATGTATATATATATATATATATATATATATATATATATATATATATATATATATATATATATATATATATATATATATATATATATATATATATATATATATATATATATATATATATATATATATATATACATATATATATATATATATATACACATATATATATACATATATATATATATATATATATATATATATATATATATATATATATATATATATATATATATATATATATGCGTGTGTGTGTGTGTTCTTGTTTTCGAATCAGTTTAATATTTTGTTTTGTGATATTTTCATATGAGAGCCTTGATATACGAGTTTTATACTCGCGGGATGCCGCACCCATTCATTCGGGGTGTCACGTATATTATATAATATTATATTATATTGTATTATATTATATTATATTATTTAAATTACATTACATTACATTATATGGTAGTATATAATGTAATATTATTATTGTATAATATAATATAATCATTATTTGTGCATATTTTGACAAATAATTTTATAACGAAATACATGGATATAACATTATCATGTATTTGGAATATCATTTTTTGTGTATTCCAAATCTACCCTCAAATTGATGATTTTACCAAAATATACTAAATGAAATAAGAAATTTCTATGTAATTCCGGATATTTGAAATATATATTTATGCTAATCCCTCAAATCAAACGTGTTCATTGTGGATTCAAGTTTTATTGACACTAGGAGAATACTCGCGCTACGCGGCGAGCATGTAAATTATAATTATAATTATATAATATATTACATGATGATAACCAAAAATCTCAATTTTCTAATCAAATAATAATACTTATATTAGTGTCATTATATAATAATATATAATACAATTTTAAGAAAAACATAACAACATATATTATATCATTTTTCACAATATTTCATACAATATCAAATATTAAAATAATGAATCATACAACATATGTAGTAACACATTATTAATTATATAGTAGTAATAATTTTTATTGATTCAAAATGCAATGGAAAATATAAAATAATATAAAACTTAATAGTGGAAGTAATTTAATAAATAAAACCAAATTTAATTTATAATAATATATATACAATTTTTTTCATATTATATGATTTTTTTTTACATTTTGTAAAATAACAATACAATTTGATAGGTGTTTATAAATTTAAAAAGTTATTTAGATGGCTAATTTTTTGTTTTATTCTATTATTTTTTGAAATTTTTTTGTTTGCATAAAAACACAAAAATAATTTACATAGTATTATATGATATTCTTATTGTTATAATTTTTTTAAAAATAAATAATAGCACTTAAAAATTCTATTATGCTAATAAAATTCTTAAAAAATACATTATGTAAATATGTATTATTTTGCATTGTATTTTCTTACATAATACAAATTGAAATTATGATAAACGGTATGTATGAACTATGTTAATATGGATGTCAAAATAAAGAGAAAAATCAAAGGAATATATTTGATGGGTTTATAAATTAAATTTCCAAAATAATACTAATATATGTTGTATTTTTTATAATATTACATATTAAATTATTAATATTTCATATATAAACTTTTCATATTCCATTGCATTCACATTTGATCATGTAATCTTATGTGAAATATTAAACATTTGATTAGACTTGGTCTAATATGATTCTAACCAATAATAATAGGCCACATCATTAATGTATGATGATGTGGCTTTCTAAGAATGCTTAAAATATGGTGTAAAATAATAACACATAAATGACTACACAAAATATGATCTTCAAAAAATCTAACAAAAAATCAATGATTGAGATTAAGCCACATTACTACATCTAATGGTTCAAATTAATACTTTAAAATAATAATACAAAATGCATGTCTTAAATGATCAAATATAATATGAATGCTTATGATGAATCCACATCACACAATCTAATGATTAATAATCAAGATAAGCATGATGATGTGGCTTCATGAGGAGCCTCAAAGATAGGTGCAAAATAAGGGGGTGGTTAAATTAATGGATGAAAAATCACCGAGTATTTTTCATGTACTCATTTTTTATGTTATGTATAAAGCCCCTATCCTTTTATCTATTCATTTTTGTTTCCCCTATCCTTTTATCGATCCATTTTTGTCAGGCTCTCAACGTTTGAAAAGTCGAGAGATATTATTTCATAACAGGGTGTCGACTTTTGAAAAGTCGACCGGTTTTAATGAGAGCAGGTGGACGTTGCATTTAACAGGGTCTCGACTTTTGAAAAGTCGACCGTTTTGGAGAGCTGTCTCGGGAAGTGCAACACTCGACCTTTCAAAAGTCGACATGTTTAGCAGGGTTAACAGTTTAATTAACAATCAACAATGTCTCGACTTTTGAAAAGTCGACAATTTTCCATGCTCTCGACTTTTCAAAAGTCGGGACTTTTCAAAAGTCGGGAGTGTTAGAATCCAAATTACCAAACTAAATTGGCTATTTCGGGTATTCCGAAACTTTTTTGGGCTACTATTCAAAATTTCCCTTAAACAATATTATCGTCCCATGAATTAATAAAATAAATAATTATGCATGAAAAATATTCAGATAACGATGAACAGGAATAATATGACTATGACTATGAGTCTATGACTATGAGCGTTGATTGTATTTGCATTAATAGTTACTAACTTATCGGGGAATTATTATAAGAAAACATGCTACATAAAACAAATCTTGAAACATAATTTTCCTCAAAAATATAATTAATTAGTGTTTTTATTATCTGACATTAATTACTTATTTTTTTACAATCAAATTACTTCCGTTAATTAGTATTAGTATAATATATATTTGTTTTGCTATGTATAGATATAGTGTGAGCATGTGTGAAATTTAGGGATATGCATTCGGTTGAATCGAACCGAATCAAACCAAATAAGAGTAAACCGAATTAAATCGAATCGGACTAGATTCAAACCGAACCGAACCGAATAAAATTTGAACCAATTTAAAACCGAACCGAATAAACTGAATTTCTTATTCGGTTTATTCGGTTGCACCGAATTAGAAGTTTTATAATGTTAAAATTCAAATGTTATTTAGAAAAAAAAATATAAAAACAAATCATATAAAATATACTTACGTTGTTTCTAATTTTACAATGTTTAATTTTAATTTTTTTAAATGAATATAATAGAAAAAGTCAAAAATAGTATTAATTCAGTCGGTTCGGTTTAATCGGTTCTGAAAATACCAAAACCGAACTGAACCAAATAAACCGAACAATATTAATTTTTAAATCGAACCGAACCAAATAAATCGAAAAACCGAACTGATTAAACCGAATTCGACTGGTTCGGTTCGGTTCCCAAATAAACCGAATCATTTGCCCACCACTAGTGGAATCCTTATAAATAGTATTATACTATTTAGCAAATAGTATTTTGACAAGGGTTTGTGTGCACATATTTTTTGAGGGAGGTTTAAATAGAAAGTTTTCATTTTCGTCGGGACGCCGAAGACTGTCGGGGAAGACTTATTTCTCTCCATTGAAATTGAGACCGTACTCACCATTTTCAGAAGGCAGCAGAACACCTTAGGAATTTAATTTTTAGTACTGGAGATAATTGGTATTTTTGAAATGGAGATACTATGATGACCATCCAAATTAATGGAAAGAACGGAGCGATCAATAAATAGCATTTAAGGCAAGAGCCGCACAGAAACAATATCCCGATTATATAGAATCCAGTATTCGGTCTTCCAAAAGAAACGAGAACTGAATTCTCCATTTTTGTCGGAAACGTAAAGAGCAGGGAAAAATCGAGAACTGGTTTCCAGATTCTCGTGTGTTGTATAAAGCGGAACTGATAGCTCAGATCTTGTTCTTCTCTCTCTCTCTCTCCAAAACCTTACTGCCTTTCCTCCAACAAGTCTGGTATGCTAATGCTTTCTTCGTCCTCTAGATTCAAATTATTAGTTTCTTAGATCTTAGTTTTTCTTTTAATTTTGCACTTCATCTTCTAGATTTGAATTACCTTTTCAGATCTGTGGTGATTTCCTTAATTTCGTCCTATTTGCACTGAAATTGTACATTTTTCTGATTAGAATTTGCTTAGATTTCTTGATGTAGATCGAAACTTTTGTATCAGATGTGTAGATTACACAGATCTATGTGTTTCTGTCAATTTTCTATACTTTATGTTCAATCGCGAGTTGTATAATAAATTTTCTCAGTTTCTAGGTTTGCCGTAGTAGATCTACTGAACTAAGTAATCGTTTTTGCATTTTATTTGTTCTCTTCTCGGAGATCTTGATTCACTGCACTTTTGATGTATATATGTTTGTACTGGATTTGATTCGAGTGATTTGTAATTTGAATCAGGTGAGAGAAGAAGATGGGGCTCACTTTTACCAAGCTGTTCAGCCAGCTCTTCTCCAAGAAGGAGATGAGGATCCTTATGGTCGGTCTCGATGCTGCTGGTAAAACAACAATCCTTTACAAGCTCAAGCTTGGTGAAATTGTTACCACTATTCCCACCATTGGTGAGTTTCTTTTCTCCTTTTCAAACTTATTTACTCTTTTAATTCTCATACTGATTATATTTGCACATAATTTTCGTGAATTACGATTAAAAGTTTGGATCTGCTTCTTGTAGGATTCAATGTGGAGACTGTAGAATACAAGAACATTAGTTTCACTGTCTGGGATGTCGGGGGTCAAGACAAGGTAATGCATCTCTCTCTCTCCAATTATTTTCTTCTTGTAATCAAACTATTCTGAAACAATTGCTTGAAATTACAGATCAGGCCATTGTGGAGGCACTATTTCCAGAACACACAAGGACTCATCTTCGTCGTGGACAGCAACGATAGAGACCGTGTTGTCGAAGCAAGGGACGAGCTTCACCGCATGCTAAACGAAGTCAGAATCAATCCCGTCCCTTTTCAAATCCAAACCATCTTCAATTTCATTATTTCTAACGCGAGTTTTATTTTTTTTACAGGATGAATTGAGGGATGCAGTATTGCTTGTTTTCGCCAACAAACAAGATCTCCCAAATGCGATGAATGCCGCGGAGATTACCGACAAACTGGGTCTCCATTCTCTTCGCCAGCGTCACTGGTATAATTAATTAAATTCCATTTTAGTTTTCTGAATCTTAATTTCTCGTGTTACTGTTTTTGTTAGGTATATTCAGAGCACTTGTGCTACTTCAGGAGAGGGATTGTATGAAGGCCTTGATTGGCTCTCGAACAACATCGCCAACAAGGTATAATATTCGATTCAAATCCTTCAAAATTCTGAAATTGAACTGTGGAAATTCAATTTTCAAGGATAGTTAAGCCATTCATATAATTATTATTTTGCTTATTACAGGGCTGATACACGAAATAATGCTGGTATGGTACTGCTTATTCGAAGTTAGGGCTTCACTTCAATTATGTTTACTATTTCGTTCATGCGGATTTATTGTTAATTTTGCTTTTCTTAAAACTATGATATTTGGAATTTTATCTGATTGTTTTTTTGCTACTTTTTTCTTAATGAAGGATTAAATAATATGTTTTTCTAACTGTTGATTCAACTGTTTTATGCTGTGATACTTATCCTGTGCTGTTATTTGTACCCACAACCGGCTAAAAAAAGGCCCCGAATCGACTATTGAGTGCGTGCTCGTCCATTATGCACGTGTCAACTTTGGCTACACGTGTCAAAATATTATCCCTCTTGTACCTCCTCGTCACGTGCCATTATTGAGTTATATCATTCCTTTATAAATATTCTGCCAAACAAAACTCAAAAAGAACAACAGAGGGACAACAATGGCGTCCTTGAGAGAAGCTCGAAGAGATCGGAATGAGGCTGTGGCGAGAATGGTCGAAGAGGAAGATGAATCTGCATGGACTTTCGAGCAGCAAAACCGGCAGAAAAGAGAAGGAGGAACTGGCGGCAACATTTTAGATTCGGCAATGGAGAAGACAGGAGAATTGAAGGACAAAGCGAAGCGCGGAGTAGACGAGACCAAGGATAAGGCGCGAGAGATGAGAGATAGTGCGAGGGATAAGACGGGAGAGAATAAGGATGTAACGGAGAGGTCCAGTGAAAAAGATAAAGGAAGTAATAGAGAGAAACTGGAGGAGTATAAAGAGTCGGCTGCGGAGGCTGCTAGGAAAGCTCGAGAGTATTTGAAGGATGTTAAAGAAGAGACGAGACTTAAATTCACAGCCGAAACCAAGGTAAAATTATTCTACTCTGTAATTAATAAAAGTTATTAGTTATGTTATGAATTTTATGATTATGATTTCGTGTTCTTTCTTGAATTTTTGAAGGAGAGATTGGGAGGGACCGAAGAGTCTGCGAGAAAGGATTTAGAAGAAGTGAAGCGAAGAGCCGCCGAAAAGGCTATGGAGGCTCCCCATAAGAAACTCGTCGAACCTGACGAGCAAGATAAGTATCTAAATAATTTCTTCAAAACTTGTTTTTAATTTTTATGAACTTCGTTTTGAAATTTGAATTTAGGAGAAGGTCGGCGAGCGAGAATATATACGTTTCGTTTCCTAACGTGACCGAGTCGATCAAGAAGAAAATGACGATGCCGAACGAAGTAGTGGAGCACAAGAGAGGGGTTCTCAGTTCTCATGAAGTGAGAGATGGTGATGGATCTAGAGAGAGAGTAGAGAGGGAAAGTGGGGAGGAAGATGATCCAATGTTGAGGGTGAAGGATGCGGATCAAATGACCGGAACGGGGTTCAATGATGTGGGCAAGATGGGCGGTGAGGGTACTGGATTTACTACCAAGAAAAAATAGGATTGCGTTGATTTCGGTTTTGTTTTTTCTTGGATTTTATTTCCCTTTGAATTGTACTATGTTTATCAGCTAATAATGAAATAAATCGAGCTTAAATATTTGTATCAATATATCAGAATGTATTGTCGTTTCGAATTAATAATCAATCAATATTATCTCTGAAATGTTCAATAAAAAGATATTTTTAAGGAAAAATGTTTGGACATCCCCATAGTCTGTTCTGGAAAAGATATGACTTAATATTTCAAAAATTAATTGATATTTTATTACTTTCAAAATTAATAATTAATAATTTAATTAATAATTTGATATTTTAGTTGAATGTTAAATTATAAATTAAGAAAATCAAATTATAAATCAACATGTTAAATTATGTATTTAGGTATTAATTTTAAGATTCACGTCACCAAATTTAAATTTCTTGGAAAAGAGTTCTCCTGGAAAATACGTCATTAGATTACTCATTTTCTAATTATAAAGATAGTTAATCCTTGAAAAGAAATATAAAGATAATTAAATAATAGTAATTTTATTCAAATATATAATGTTAATATTATTTTCTCTTTTAGTTGATAATTATCAAAATGACATTTGGAGACATTTGGATCTGTTTATTTTTAATTTTTTACGTCTGTTCTCTATATTTTTATTAAACATCACATTTAAAGAACTTGTAATATTTTGGTACATAATAATAAAAATATTTCGAAAATCAATATTTTTTTGTAGACATAGAAAGTAAAGAAAGTAAAAGGAAAAATCAATATTTCGAAAATCAATATTTTTACGTCTTTGTTCACATGCCTGATCCGTTGATGCTTCAAAGTTGGGCGAGGCTTCGTTCGGCGAATGAAAGATATGCATCTTCGAGTACTAGACTGACGTGTCTGAGGAAGTCTTCTGGTAAGGTGCCTGAGGATATGTGTCTCCTTCGCAACTCGACCTCGTGCTGTTTTCTTTTCATTTCAATCTATGTCTGTTTATTCGTTTTCCCATTGTTCTCCTTATATTCTCCATTTGTGTTCTTCTGCATGCCTTTATCTCTGTTGTTCTCTTACCAACCGATATTTATTTTCGTCTTTTCATTTGTAAATTCAGTTTTTATTTTGTCTTCCAAATCTCTTCTTCTTAGCTAATGGGGCATTCTTTTACCGGCCATCACTTCCTCTTGATTGTCCTTGGTTTTCGGTGTGAGTGAATCTCCTTTTAGCCGAACAAAGTCATCATGTTTTCTAACACTCAATGACCGTTTTGTCCGCTTGGCCATGTCATTGCTTTTTTATGTCTTTTTTTGGTTGGAAGATTTCTCCTAGTTTTTTTTTTTGAGTAAATGATTTCTCCTAATTTTTGCTTGGGTATTTGTTTCACTATGAGAGATTAGTGAAGGTTCTTCAGTTATGGGTGGAACCATTTTACTATGTTTTCTTAGTAAAGGTTCTTCGGTGATGACTCATGGATAGCACCATTTTACTTCGTTTTCTCTATCAGGTGATAGTTTCTCAATGATCGATTTGTTCGGTCGGTAACGACTAACGTTAACTATAAATTTCTTTCTCTTGTTCAAGGACGGCTAACTGTATTACTAGATTTGTCTAGAATTTTTCTTTTCTTTTCATTTTGCAGGATTAATGTTTTTACGAAATTTATAATTCAATTTCATTGAATGTCTAATCGTAACAACATATCAGTTGTCTTAAAAAAAAGATTATAAAATATAAGACGTAGTATGTTATATTGTAAAACTGTATTTAATACAAGATGTAGTAGGCTATATCGGTTACTTTAAAAAAAAACTAGCATTACCCCCGCGCAATTGCGCGGGGCTGTTCGGGTTTATAAGTAATGTAGTTGAAAAAAATTGTTGTTCATTTTGTGTATGTGACTTTCTTTTTGTAATCATTATTATATGTGTAATTTAGTGTGTTGTGTGCGAGTGAAATTTTGTAGCAAAAATCGTTTGAATATTTTAAGAGCCGGATTTCTTGAATAATTCAAACGGTTATTGCTAAAAAAATTATCTATATTTTATACTTCATAAGTAAAATAAGGAAAAAGAACGAATGAGTCGTCATGAAATTTATTAAGAACATAATAGTTCAGAAAACATTGCTAAAAAAAAAAAGTGTTTTTAATTTCACAAATCCTTAATTTCGCTACATATTAAGCACAAATATTTTTCGTCCTTTGTGTGATCAGCCAACAACAAAGTTTGACGATGTCATCGCTAACCGTTTCGTTCGAACCTTTAATTTAAATTATGTCATGATTATTCGCACATCCATGATTTGGTATATTTTTAACCCCCTAATTTTTTTTGGATATTATAAAAATTCTCTATCTTTTCGTAAATTCCAAAAAAAAAAAAACTCTTTACCAAACTTTTATTTTAAAATACTCCTTATGGATGATATTAATTTTTTTTTCCCAAAATACCCTCCAAATCTCATATGTAATAATTAAAACTTATTTTTGTTATTTTTTATTAATTTTAAGAAAATTCATAAACACTTCTTAACACGTAGTGATTTAAAAAAATTTAAATTATTACATATTTTGTTTATATAATTTTAATATTACATTCTTTATTCATAAAAAAACTAACATTAAATGATAATAAATAAACATCTTGCAAATATATTCATAGAAAATATCTATTTAAACATCTATTTTTTATTTTAGTTTTCTTTTTATGTATTTTTTAATAGTTTTGTGATATTTTATTTTTAAATATTTGCAAGATGTTCTTTTATTAATATTGTTCAACTTATTATAATTTTATTTTAGTTTTTCAAGAAAAATAATAAAGGACCAAAATGTAAATTTTAAAACTTCGAAGGACCAAAATACAAATATAAAGTACCAAAATGTGAAAAAAGGACCAAAATATATATTTTTTTTAAAAATAGGACCAATTTGAGGCCCCTGGACTAAAATGTAAATTTCAAAACTTCGAAGGGCCAAAATGCAAATATAAAGAACAAAATGTAAAAAAAAAAAAGGACCAAAATGTAATTTTTTTTCGAAAAAAGGACCAATTTGTAAATAAAAAAGGACCAAAATGAAAAAAAAATATTTTTTTTTACAAATAGCCCCTGGTGACGTGGCTGCACCAGGCAAGAAAAATAATAAAGGACCAAAATGTAAATTTCAAAACTTCGAAGGACCAAAATGCAAATATAAAGGACCAAAATGTGAAAAAAGGACCAAAATGTAATTTTTTTTCAAAAAAGGACCAATTTGTAAATAAAAAAGGACCAAAATAAAAATTTCAAAACTTCGAAGGGCCAAAATGCAAATATAAAGGACCAAAATGTAAAAAAAAGGACCAGTTTGTAAATCAAAAAGGACCAAAATATTAAAAAAAAAAAAAATTACAAATAGGCCCCTGGTGACGTGGCTGCACCAGGCAAGAAAAATAATAAAGGACCAAAATGTAAATTTTAAAACTTCGAAGGACCAAAATGCAAATATAAAGGACCAAAATATAATTTTTTTATAAAAAATAGGACCAATTTGAGGCCCCTGGACTAAAATGTAACTTTCAAAACTTCGAAGGGCCAAAATGCAAATATAAAGGACCAAAATGTAAAAAAAAAGGACCAAAATGTAATTTTTGTTTCGAAAAAAGGACCAATTTGTAAATCAAAAAGGACCAAAATGTAAAAAAAAAAAAAAATCAAATAGGCCCCTGGTGACGTGGCTGCACCAGGAGGCAGCAAATCCCCTTGCATTATATATTAGACTAGCATGACCCCCGCGCAATTGCGCGGGGTTCTTCGGGTTTATAAGTAATGTAGTTGAAGAAAATTGTTGTTCATTTTGTGTATGTGAATTTTTTTTTGTAATCATTATTATATGTATAATTTAGTGTGTTGTGTGCGAGTGAAATTTTGTAGCAAAAATCGTTTGAATATTTTAAGAGCCGGATTTCTTGAATAATTCAAACGGTTATTGCTAAAAAAATTATCTATATTTTATACATCATAAGCAAAATAAGGAAAAAGAACGAATGAGTCGTCATGAAATTTATTAAGAACCTAATAAATCAGAAAACATTGCTGAAAAAAAGAGTGTTCTTAATTTCACAAATCCTTAATTTCGCTACATATTTAGCACAAATATTTTTCGCCCTTTGTGTGGTCGGCCAACAACAAAGTTTCACGATGTCATCGCCAACCGTTTCGTTCGAACCTTTAATTTAAATTATGTCATGATTATTCGCACATCCGTGATTTGGTATATTTTTAACCCCCTAATTTTTTTTGGATATTGTAAAAAATCCTCTATCTTTTCGTAAACTCCAAAATTTTTTTTTTACCAAACTTTTATTTTAAAATACGCCTTATGGATGATATTAATTTTTTTTTTTTAAAATACCTTCCAAATCTCATATGTAATAATTAAAACTTATTTTTGTTATTTTTTATTAATTTTAAGAAAATTCATAAACACTTTTTAACATGTAGTGATTTAAAAAAATTTAAATTATTACATATTTTGTTTATATAATTTTAATATTCCATTATTTATTCATAAAAAAACTAACATTAAATAATAATAAATAAACATCTTGCAAATATATTCATAGAAAATATCTATTTAAACATCTACTTTTTATTTTAGTTTTCCTTTTATGTATTTTTTAATAGTTTTGTGATATTTTATTTTTAAATATTTGCAAGATGTTCTTTTATTAATATTGTTCAACTTATTATAATTTTATTTTAGTTTTTCAAGAAAAATAATACATAAGTCGAATATTTGTAATGAATGAAATATTAAAATTATATAACATATAACATATAGTAATTTTTTTTTAATTATTATGTATTACAAAAAGTTTAAGAATTTTTTAAAATTAAAAAAGTAATTTTTTTTTTAAATGAATACATATGTAAATTAAATTTTTTTTACAATATCTAAAAATTTAAGGAGTCTTTTGAAAAAATTTCAAGTAAAGTGGTGATAGGGAGGCATAATAAGGTGTTGATGTGGACGTATGAGATGAGAGAAATTATTAATAATGTAAAAAAAGACCGAAATTTAAATTAAAAAGGACCAAAATGTTAATAAAAAGTACCAAAGTGTGAAGTAAAACTGAAAAGGACGAAGATATAAATAAAAAGGACTATAATATAAATTCAAAAATGTAAAAAAGGATGAAGATATAAATATGAAGGACCAAAATGTAAGTTTCTAAACTCAAAAGGACAAAAATGTAAATAGAAAGGACCAAAATATAGTTTTTTCAACTAAAAAGGACCAAAATATAAATAAATTTTTTACAAAGAGGCCCCTGGACCAAAGTTTAATTTTGCAAACTTGAAAGGACTAAATGTAAATAAAAAGGACCAAAATGCAAATTAAAAAGGACCAAAATGTAAATTAAAAGGACCAATTTTTTTTTTTTTTTCAGAAAAGTACCAAAATGTAAATAAATTATTTTTACAAAGAGGCCCCTGGACCAAAATGTAAATTTTAAAGCTTCGAAGGATCAAAATGCAAATATAAAGGACCAAAATGTGGAAAAAAGGACCAAAATGTAATTTTTTTTAAAAAATAGGACCAATTTGAGACCCTTGGATTAAAATGTAAATTTCAAAACTTCGAAGGACCATAAAGCAAATATAAAGGACGAAAATGTAAAAAAAAGAACCAAAATATAAATTTTTTTCGAAAAAAGGACCAATTTGTAAATAAAAAAGGACCGAAATGTAAAAAAAAAAAAAATTTACGAAAAGGCCCCTGGTGACGTGGCTGCACCAGGAGGCTGCAAATCCCCTTGAATTAGTATATAGTATAGATAGATATGTCATACCTGTGGGCTGTGATTTTATTTGAAAAATAATTTTGTATTTTTTTTTTGAATTCTTTTTTATAGATATGTAAATTCACGAAAAAAAGATATTGCCATATTTCGTTTTCTTAGTTTCATATACATATTTCGAACTTTTATAGGAAAAATATTATTAATTTTTTTTTTTTAGATTTCTTATGGAACTGATTTTGTATTCTTCAAAATATTTTTGTTTGAGAAAATTAAATGAAAATTATGACTCGCCACATACTTCATTACTCAGAATTAGCCACAGAATCAATGTAATCTCGAAATCTTACACAGTCGAGCTCGCACGACTCGATCGAGACAAAGCATCACTCTCTCTCTCTCAACTCCATTTTTACATTCCACCCCCTCACAAAACTAATTATTACAAACCCGACCTTTGTTGTACAAGTGTTCCATGGGATCGGCGGTCAGCCACGCCTCCGCTCCGCCGCCGGATGCTCCGGCCACGTATTACTCACCACCGCTCGCTGCTGGCCTGGCTGCCGTTTTGCCGACCAAGGCGGCGGAGGCGGAGGAGAAGATCAAGAAGAAGGTTGATTATATGAATCTCCCTCGCCCTATTGCTTACGAAGAGATCCAACGCGAAGCTTTGAGTGAGTATTTTTACCTTTTTTTGTTGTTTTCCTTGTTTAGTATATCATTTTTATGTACTTAATTGTTTTAGCGTGATCCTTAGAAGATACTACGTCTATTGCATTTAAGTTCAGAATGCCAACTCTTAGTTAAATAATTAGTACTTTTGGATTAATTTGGGTAAATTATTACTTCTTTAGAATGCAAATTGAAGATTCTATTCTTTTTTTTTTTTTCCAAATTGCAGTGTCGTTGAAGCCCGATCTGTTCGAGGGATTCCGTTTCGACCTCACGCGAGGACTCAACGAGAAATTCTCTCTCACCCACAGGTATCTAACAATTTTTACTTGCATTTCGTTCTTAATTTTAATTCGCAATACAATTTCAAATTTTCAAATTGAATCCAAACAGTCTATTCATGGGATCACTCGAACTTCCCTCTCAGTCCTCCGACATTATTAAAATCCCTGCTTCTACTTACGAATTTGGCGCTAATTTTCTCGATCCAGAGGTAATTAAATAAATTATTTGGGTTTTATGCAGTATTATTCATATACATGTTTATTGTTTAATTTGTATACGTATATTTTGTGTAGTTGATGCTTATAGGAAGAGTATCGATGGATGGAAAAGTTAGTGCGCGAGTCAAGTGTGATTTGAGCGATAATCTCACTCTAAAAATTAATGGACAGGTATATAATTGTAAATTCTCATGATTTAATTTCATATTTTAATATTATTACGTACTTGATTTGATTATATTTTTGTTTATATTGTGTTATTTTAGTTGACAAACGAGCCACATTTCTCCCAAGGCATGTTTAATCTCGATTATAAGGTCAGTATTTTATATCTTATAGTTCTGGATAAATTGAAATTACTTTTTTTTTATCTGAAATTATTCATATTGATTATGATTTAACAGGGGAAAGATTATCGATCCCAATTTCAAATGGGAAACAATGCTTTCTATGGTGGTAACTACATTCAGGTAAATATATTCAGTGCATATATTTATGATTCTTGAATTTCTCAAGATTAGAGTATCTTTTTACAATTTCCAATAATGCAAGGACTTTTATGCAATTTGAACATAATGAATTTTCCCCCCTTTTTTTTTGCAAATTTATAAACAAATTTATTCTTTCGAAATGAAATTACAGAGCGTGACGCAAAATTTATCGATCGGGACTGAAATGTTTTGGCTAGGTAAACAAAGAAAATCTGGCTTTGGTTTGGCTGCTCGATATAACACTGACAATATGGTATATTATTCTTTTCTTTTCATTAAAATAAACTCAATATTATATATAATAATTATATACATAAATATATGTATGTTTTTAGGTAGCTACAGGACAAGTTTCTAGCATGGGTATAGTTGCATTAAGTTATGTTCAGAAAATATCTGACAAGGTAATTTATATGTCTAAATGCATAATTATTTTTTAAGTTTGTAAATAATATATTATATAACAATATTTTTTTTATTAGGTATCTCTTGCTAGTGATTTTATGTACAATCACTTGTCAGGAGAGGTCACTTCGAGTTTTGGTTACGATTATATGCTCAGACAGGTATTTTATTTATTCAAACTTTTTTATTTTTACGATTTTGCCCTTTTTTAATCTTACAAAATCAAAATAAATTACCTTTGATGAAATTTCAAATTATAGTGTCGTTTGAGAGGAAAATTGGATTCGGATGGAGTCATTGCTGCTTATCTCGAAGAGAGATTAGCCATGGGGATTAACTTTGTTCTTTCTGCTGAGGTTAGTATATTATTATTTTTATTTAATTAAGTTATATTAATGCAATTAATATTCTTAATATTTAAAAATCTTGTTTTTTTTTGTTTGCGCAGATTGACCATTTGAAGAAAGATTATAAGTTTGGATTTGGCTTGACTGTTGGGGAGTAATTCTTTTAGAAAGGAACTTCTAGTTTTGAAAAGTTTCGCGAGAAGGATTATTGGTAGATATAGAAACTTTTTGATAGATATTGAGTTTTAAAGTTTTTGTTTGAAATTTGAACTTGGATTATCTCGCAATATTTGTTATTTGAAACCTCAAATCTTCTTTCAATGGCACTCGAAATTCGAAATAATTTGAACAAATTATCGTTCTTGAGAAAATTGAAACTTAATTCTGACATTTTATCTCTTTGAATTGATCAGTGTCAATAATTCGATTTATCAGAAACAGACAAACCGATCACAAAATTTCTTTGCGAATTGCAAATCAAACGCGAAAGTAGAAAATTAGTATTAATTCTCAGGCTTAGCACTGAAAAATGAGAAAAGCAAAGAAAAGAAAAAATCTAACTCGACAAGATAGTAGCTTTCATGGCCTCTAACTCGGAGATATTATCGATACTACCAGAAAAAGTAGGTTCTGGAATCGGCTCCTCGATGCTTTGTCCCAACCGAACCAGGCTTCGACTCGCCAGAATCGCCTTCGAATTGAATTCTTTCATCGCCCTCAAATAAATACATTTCACCGCCTTCAAGCCAATATCCTTCAATTCGGCAGAATTTGTGGGTCCCATGAGGCAGTGACCTAAAATCTTCAATAAAGGGACGTAAAGCTCCCATGTTAACGGAACTATCGCCGGTTTCTCCTCCTCCTCGTTATCTTGTTCATCTTTCTTCTCTCCATCCTCGCCCGTTTCGTCGATTAGTAATCCCCCTTTACCGGCCCATGCGATGCAAACCTTGCAAAATTCGATTTTGGATAAAATTGGCATGAGCGAGATTTTACTGTAGTACAGATCTAGTACGACTCCGACGATTCGAGACCTCCTTGTGGACCTCATAGTATGGTACGGACGGACCGTTGGAGAGATTATGGCCTCGGTTAGATCCGGTTCCGTCGCCACTCCTTTCCCCTTTCCAGATGCCTTGTGATTGATAAATTCACAGATTGATTAGTATGATTGCATCATTAATTTGAAATTTGAATGTTCAATTTTACCTTACTTGCATCAATTGCACCGGAAATTCGTACATTAGGCAATCTGACAGACTGAGGTTGAGCACCACGATTCCCCATTTCGTGCGTATAGAAAGCCAGGATAATCGCTTCGAAACCGGCTAGGGTTTCCTTGGAAGAAATGGATCTGGAGAGGTAAACTCCGGTCATAGTAGGGATGTAACTGATGATGACGAGTTGCATATTCGAGAAGTTGGATTTAAACGTGTCATAGATCCAACGGCAGACATCATCAGATCCGGAGCCGGATTTGGTCAGCCGAAGACGGCGCGTGACTTGATTGAAGACGAATTCGTCATTGAGAAGAGAGGAAGCGGGATCGTTAGAAGATATGATTGATTCAGGAAAGGAATCGAGGATTGAAGAGAGTGATTCGATCAAGTTTTGAGTTGGAGTTATGCAAGTCCATCTGGATTTCGATGGTGATGCAATCCAGGTCGCCATGGAAGAGACGCTGAAGCACGGACAGAGAGAGAGAGAGAGAGAGAGAGAGAGAGAGAGAGAGAGATTGGAAGGCGAAGAGAAAGACGATCTTGGCTATATTCCATTTCGTGGATCGCGTGTATAGTGGACCAACCAATTAACGTAGAACACGTCATTATAAAATAAATCCTCACTGGTTGTCTTCTGTAGACCGGGTTTAAATGTTAATTTTATGGCAGGCGATTTGTTGGCATCGAGAAAAGTGGCCGTTATTGATTCCTGCATATTATGGGATTTTATGTGACGGGTAAATTGTAGCTATTGATGTGTCGAACAAAAATTAAAGCCTATATTTAGTCTTCCATGTATCTCAAAATAGAAATGGTATATTCATATGGTTCAGAATATTGGATATAATTGGAATAATAAATACATAATATTATTATGGACTTATACAAAGATAATAAAAAGGAAATATTTAGATTGGGTTTGGGCTTTTAGGTTTTGGGTTTTGGGTTTCAATTTGTTATCAGAAATTTAAATAAGAACAAACTTGATATTTATTTATAAAACATAATTAACAGTTATCTTGAAAAGAGGATTAAAGAACAGGTATCTTGGAAAAAAGAACAAGAAATCTAGATAGATATCATATAAAATTAGGGTTAACTTTATTTAGACCTAATTAAGCAATGATTAATTTCACTTGATCATTGTGCATTTGTGCTTAATCATATACATAATTACCCCATATATTTGCAAATTTGGAATCCCCATGTTAAAAACCCCTTTTCTAATTAAGCTCTAATTGTACTTTACGCTCCACACAGACTTTTCTTTTTTATACGTAACTTTGATTTTGATGAAATTTGCAAAAATAACGTTAGATACAATTTGTAAAAATATTTTCTCATATAATATTTTTTTTATAAAAACATTTACTGGTGTGAAAATACGAACAAAATCATCAAATTATTTGACGAAAATACATGGACTTTGCTTCCCTAATAGATGAAAATCAAAATTTACTGGTGTCGAAATAAGAAAAAAAAATCATTTTCGCCAAATAATTTGGTCAAAAAGATTACTTTAACAAATTGAATCAAAATTACAATTATTTTTGTAAATTTCATCAAAACAGAGGTTAATGTTATACATTAAAAAAATTCCTCCCCAAAACTTAGTTGATCACTTTGTTTATGTTCAAACTTTCTTGTAAGTGTTCATAAGTAAAGTAAGATATTTTTAAAGAAAAAAAATGAAGAAATAGTAAACTTGGAAAAATCAACCAAAAAAATAGGGCGAACATGGGACTTGTCTCCTAGTTACTAATCATGCTGACTAAGCATGCCTTGGCTAAAATCCCATACATATACAGTGAATCAAAGGGAGTAATAAGAAAATTAAAATTAAAATATTATAAACAAATAAAATTAAATTAAAAAAAAGTGTTGATTTGCAACAAAAATTAAAGGCAAAAAATATTGCAGTACTGTAGAGGGTCCACTTAAAATAGTGCTGCATTTATACATCTCCAACACAGATATTAAAGTTGAAAGGTATATGTGATAAGTTTGGCCTTGTTTAGTTATCAGGCTTTTGCCGACATCAAATTATGATTTCATATTTTAACAATAATAATTATAATAATAATAATTATTATTATTATTCTATCCATATTTTATTTATTTATGTGCACCTTTTATTTTATTAAGTTAATATGAAATAATTAAAAATTAAAAATATTTCTTCCGAATGAACATAACAAATAATAATACTAGTAAATACATACCAACAGTCCCATAGTCAAGAAATCATAGATAATGAGTTCGAGTCTCGTTGGTATTATCAATAAAAATATGAAATTAAATATATCACGATTCATGAATTATGTTTCTTTCAAATAATACTAGTAAATATATTTTTTTTTTTTGAGTAAATTCGGAGAGGGCTCAAAGTCCCCCTTCCAAACACAATCTCCTTTTTTTTATTTTTTTTATTACAAATCCGTAGGCCACACACTCTATTCACTCATTTAACATTTAATCTATAATCTAATGTCTCCGTCGGAAATCGAACCCCACACCTCTCGCTCCCTAGCCAAGAGGTGTGACCAACTAGGCTAACTCTAGTTGGCCTAATACTAGTAAATATAATAATTCAAGAAGATAGTAAAGAATAATGTTCATTTTTTTTTTAATATTTCATTGGATTAAACAATTAGGATAACATGACAATTTGTATTTATGTGAAATAGTAAATAGACTAGAGGAAAATAAATGGTCCATGACAAAGTGACGAAGCCAATTGGACAAGTGGATAATTCGAGGTGGGGTTATATATATGTGGCAACCAATTACTTTGCAAGGAGACTTGCATTGTAGGGAATTAGGCGAACTAGTTGACAAAATAACAGGATAATTATGTTTTAATCACCTTATTTAAACTAATCATGCATGAAATTTGTTGTGACATGTACACCAACAAAAAAAATAAGGGTCAAATGTTAAAATATTGTTTTTTTTTATTTCAAATGATATAATATTAATTTATTGAAAATATATATCAAACGTTTAAAAATTATTACTTTTAATAAATATATCGTATCTACGACACTTACAAATATATATATAATACATCTAAAATATTATCTCTCTGTTCTATAAAATACTATTATATTTTTCTACATAAAACAAATGTTTTGTTGAATTCCACAGTATTTCTGACTAATATTTCTAGGTGTAATAGTAAATGGATTAGAGGAAAATTAATGGTCTTTGACAAAACCAATTGGCCAAGTGGGTAATTAATTTGGGATTATAATGTGGGAATCAATCAATTGCATTGCAAGTAGAAGTAATAATTAACAGGATAATTGTGTTGCAACGTCATTAACATACATGTTTTAATCTCCTTAATTAAACTACATATCATATCATGTATAAATTGTTGTTTGTGACATATGCAAAAATTAAAAATGAATAAATAAAAATCAGGTCAAATACTAAATTAGTATTTTTGTGACAATTTCAAATGTTGAAATATTGATCTTCAAACCTCGTTTTTTAAAATTGATCTGCTGATCTTGTGGGATTTGCTTGCGGATCTCTCCCTGCTAAAATTCTTTTTATTTTATCTCAATTATTTTCAAGAAGAAATTAAAAAAATTACAATTAGTATCAAAAGTGATCATTAGTAATATTTATTTTATTCAATAAATTTATATATACACATATTCAACCAATTATATTATAATATAATAAATATTACACATGAAAATTAAAAATTAGTAATATTATATTAATATATATGATAAAATAAAGGGTGACGCTATTGCAAGAGCTAACGTGGCTAAATTGAGAGCGATTTCAATTTTGTTTTATCAAATGACTGTTATACCCGTGTTAATGATAAATTGATGATTGATATTTCTTACATTTATCTATTACTTTTTCACTTTTCATAAATCATGCAAATAAAATATTTCATATATAAAAAAAAAATTTATTCTTAATTTTTTTCATCATAAAAAAACAATTAAATTATAACATGTCGTATGTATTTAAATATGAAAATTAATATATATTGGTTAGATTTGTTTTTTTCGTAATATTAAAAAATTTTTTTTTGCATTGTTTATAAAAATATAAATAATAATATATAAATATAGGGGGCTTCTATCATACACCCTTTTCCTTATCATACACCCATTTTCAAGGGTATTTGGAGTAATTATCCATTTATGAATATTTAAGGTAGGATCTCAAATATATTTATCAATTAATGTTTGACTAAATTGGAATTTTTTGTTGTTCATTTAAACAAAAATGTCCATAAAAGATAAATTTTATGATACACCCTTTTACAAATATAATTAATTGCTAAAATACCCAAAATATCCTTGTAAAAGGGTGTATGATAGAATTCCCCATAAATATAATAAAGATCAATGAACATAAATTGAGGTATAATGATAATTCGATTAAATTTTTTTTGAAATCGTTCTTAATTTAATTGTGTTAGTTCTTAGAATAGCGTCATTTTAAAATAAACTCGGAAGTTAAAATTCAAGTGGATAAGATAAAAGATATTAACGAGTTTGATATTTTGTAAGCCGTATACGACAAAGAAAAGCCTTTCATCAAGAACCAAAAAAAGATATCAACAAAATCACGAAGTTCCCAGAATATAACACAACACTGCACTGCAACTTGATAAGGCCAAAAAAGTGCCTTTCCAATTTTATTTTACCCCTTCAAACGCGTAATATTATCTACTAATTATTATTAAATATTTTTTCATCCAGCTGGTTAAATTAAGACGAGAGAAAGACATAATAAAATTAAGTAATGCGAAATAAACAACGGCTGTGAAGAGATGATTGATTGGACGGCTGAGATCTACTGATGTGAACAAAATCTACGGACCAGATGTGAGTTTTGACCGGTATGTCTCTTTCTGTGTAGTCCTAACTTCAATTTATGCCTCTAAAAGTGCCTTTTGACCAAACCCAAATAAAGAAATAAAATCTTAGTTTAATCTCATATATTAATTTTTTGTATTAATTTATGTATATTTACAAAGATGAGTGACTGATTTACATATTTATTTTTCAAAAATCCAAAAATATCATATTTATCTTTCAATTTTTCTTTTTAAACGAGAAATTATAATATTTTATATTAACAAGAGGGTAAATATGATATTTTTGGTTTGGGTAATTATACCCTACCCCTCATTTCCCCACACCCCATCTATATCACCAATTAACCATTAATTGATGATTAATTAGTAATGTAATTAACAAAAATAAATCTGATTAATAGTTAATTAATTCGGATTAACCATTAATTAACTGTTATTGATTATTTAATATTAAAAATACATCGGATTAACCATTAATTCGGTTAATTAACCCACTCATTAATGATTAATCAGTGGATAGAGGGTGGGTGGGGGCAAATGGGGGTATAGTATATGCCCTCTTTTGGTTTTTAGAATGATAATAAAAGGGTAAAATGGTAATTTAGGAGGGGCTGAGAAGGCGGGCTCAGTTCCCCTGGCGGGCATGTTAGGACGCGAATATTCCGCATCTCCACACAATTAAAACTCCTACGCACCTGGTTCACATGAACCCTACTATTCAACCATCTCACGCATGACGCACCGTATTTGTCTTCACTGCACCGCGTACACCGCGTACATCCAAAATTGGTCGGTCACTTCAATTACTACCCGCTCATCCAGCATTCCAGAATCCCTCTCGTACAAATATATAACAAGTCATTACTACATAAGAAGACGACTCGTTACATATATACTGTAGGGTTATAGAGGAAAATAAAGATTACTGGGTAATTTAATTATTAATGAATTAATACGTTTACATTAGTTTTATGTGGCTATTATCATTTTTTTAATTATATAAATAAATTATATAAATAAATAACTGGCGCCAACTATAAGCAATCACAATCACGTGCGTTGCACTAGTCCCCCACAAGAAAAATAAAATCTCTATTTCACTAATAAACTTTTTTATATATTTATTTCTAGTGGATATAGGTTGCTGGGGGAAATACATACAAACAGAGAAAGAGGAAAAGAGAGACGAGAAGGGGGAAAGAGAAGTACCGCCTCTATTGGTTTTTTATAGTGAGTAGTACCCTAGAGGTTTGTCGGTTCGAGCGAGTTTGCTTGCTGCTTCGGTGGAATGAGTTGAAGGATAAAAGGTTGGATTTTGTTTGATGAATTTGTGTTTTTTTAATGGGGTTTTGGGATTGGTTTGGTTTAATAGAGGTTTGATTTTGGTTCTGGGATTTGATAATTGAGAAGTAATTTTGATTCTTACTTTTTGTTTGATTTTTTCTGGTTTGGGTCTGTTTTTTTAAGCCTAAATCAATTTATAATAAATTTTCTTTAGCAAAATCGTATATTATTTTTTTTTTAATATAAAGTCGTTGGTTAATTTGACTTGTTTTGAAGAAAGTATCAGGTTTAATTGATAATTTCGTAAGAATTCATTTTGGTTCGTGTCGTAAATTTTTTTCTCGATTTTGTTTTTCCTAAAACGTTATATTCATATGAAAACGAAAGATTTTTTTTTGTCATATTCTTCTTCTTTTATGTAAATTTCCGATTGAATCATGTTTTGTCTTTTTGCTTTTTTCGGCATAATTTGTTAATCTGACTTATTATTTTTAGAATGATTTAGGTTTAATTTGCTCATGATTCCTTAATTTACAAGATAATAATTACTCGTTATCATGTTTCCAATAGTAGTTTTTGCATAAACAAATAATATAACTTTTCTGTAATTATAACTGTTTTCAACTAGATCAGTACCATTTACTTATTTTTTTGTTCCAATTCAGAATAAAAAATCTCCAAGTTTGCTTGTTTTAAAATTTAAATTTAAATCCTCATTTATAACATATTTACTCAAATGGAAAATTCATCATTAATTCCCCGCCTAATGTGAACACCATGTTATTGCTTATTATTAACATTAAATAGATAGTCTTTTACTTCAATTTACCATTTTCATTGGATCACACACAATATTCAATACTTAATGCCCCAATAAATTTTAAAATTTAAAACCCCTATATATTTCTTCACTAACCCTCCATATATTTGTTCCATAGGAATTCTCGAATTCAAATCTCTCTCCATTTCACACCAAAACCAACAATTTAATATCGCGCAATTCGAGCCAATGATGAGTACGATACTAATGGACAACGTCACGACCTTTCTCCCTTCTTCGCAACAATTCATGCACTGTCCCCCACAAAAGCTCCCGAATTACGAATCGCTCCTCTCGAATCCTCCGAACGATTCTCTCTTCGGCGAAGGGGATCTCGTGGACCCCACTCCCGACGAGGAAGAATCTGACGAAGAAGAAATCGACATCGAAGAACTCGAGAGGCGCATGTGGCGAGACAGGATGAGGCTGAAGAGACTCAAGGACAAGCAACAGAACAACAAAACGAGATTTGCTGACGTGGCTGCTGGATCTGACGCGTCAAGCGGAGGTGCTGACGTGGCGAAACACAGACTCGGGTTAGAGCAGGCGAGGAGGAAGAAAATGTCGAGAGCTCAAGATGGGATCTTAAAATACATGCTCAAAATGATGGAAGTCTGCAAAGCTCAAGGCTTTGTTTACGGTAAATCTTACATTTCCACCCTTGCGAAATTACATATTTACGGTTCGACCCTCAAAAAATTCCAATTTTTTTAATATTTTTATTTAATTTTATCAGGTATAATTCCTGAAAAGGGGAAACCAGTGGGAGGTGCGTCAGACAATCTACGCGCGTGGTGGAAAGAAAAAGTACGATTCGACCGAAATGGTCCCGCGGCAATTTCGAAATACAATCTCGAGAATTCTACGCAATTCTCTGACGCGCCGCCAAGTGGAGGCGGACCAATCACAGGTCTCCATTCTCTTTTAGAGCTACAAGACACGACACTAGGTTCTCTCCTCTCCGCGTTGATGCAACATTGCGATCCTCCTCAGAGAAGATTCCCATTGGAGAAAGGAATATCCCCTCCTTGGTGGCCAGCTGGCACGGAGCCGTGGTGGGACAAATTGGGGATGCCGAAAGATTTCTCCCCGCCACCTTACAAAAAACCGCACGATTTGAAAAAGGCTTGGAAAGTGAGCGTTTTGACGTCTGTGATCAAACACATGAGTCCAGATCTGGATAAGATTAAACGGCTCGTGAGGCAGAGTAAATGTTTGCAAGATAAAATGACGGCAAAAGAAAGCGCCACCTGGCTCGCGGTTCTGCGTCAGGAGGAAGAGGACTATTTGAAATTGCATCCAGGTGCAATTCTGCCGAAATTGTACGACGGTGCAATTCCGGTTGTTAGCGAGAATAGTTACGAGTACGATGTTGACGTGGTCGAGGTTATCGAGGATATCAAGTGCGAAAATCTTAACAACGATTTTATTCAAAAAAGGGGCTTCGTTAATGATTTGGAGGAGAATAATAAGAATAGGGTTTACACGTGCGAGAATTTGGGGTGTCCGAATAATAATATTTCGTTCGGATTTTCGGATCGCGGATCGAGGAACACGCATCGATTCGTGTGCAAGTTTCAAAATTCGAATTCGTTTTCGCAAATTAGTACGGAGAATAAACCGAGTTTGTTCTTCGGGAATAATTCCGAGGGGATTAATCAGAACGGAGCGATGAATATTTCTGATTTTGGAATTCCCGTCGAAGGGCAAAGATCCATCGGCGAATTAATGGATTTGTACGATTCGAATATTGCTTCGAACCCTAACAACCCTAATTCGGAGAACTTTAGTGGGATTTTCGAGGAGATGAGTAGCTTGATACAACAACCATCACAGTTTTTCGGTAGGGAAGAACAGAGTCAGCTTAACGGGTCGGGTTTTAATAATGGTGGGAATGTTGGGTATTTGCATGGGGGGCCGAATTGGTTCTACTAAGATGTGTGGAACGGAGCGTGACGCGGTGTGCAGCGGAGTTCGATGGTCTGAAATTTATTTGGCTCGAGAGGTCTCCTCCCTGCATTTTGTTTATTAATTAAGTGTAATTTTCGAGTTTTATTTTTGGTTTATTTGTGTTTAGGTTATATATGTGTTTCTATTTTGATAAGTTAATCGAACTTTATATGAAAGGGAGAGTATAGGAATGTAGATCATCATATATAATGTTAGATATAAGTTATATGATTATGTAATTTTTATGCTAATGTACTTTTGTTTTATCGTGCTTAAGCTAACAATGTAGCTTTTGTTCAAATTCTTCTTTTTGCTTTTTCTGAATGGCATTTAATCTATATCTTGCCTTTTTAGGAAGCTTCTTCTATTTGATTTGATTCATAAGGATCTAAATATGTTTATTTCTCATCGAGTCATTATCAATAACTAATAAGATCACCATTCCATTGTTTCAACATACATGTTTAATGTGAAAGTTATTACTAATAAAGAATATTCCTAAATAATATTACATCTTATTATTATTATCAAAATACATTTATTTGCGTCGACGCGCAAATATATTCCTAGTAATTTCCATTTTGAATGGTTTTCACATGATAATTAAAAGCAAGAATAAAGTTTAAAGAGAGAGATAATTTGGGTTCAATCAGTCTCTTTATTCTTCTCAAATTTCCCAAACAGAGAATGCATGAAAATTTTAAAAGCATTCACACACCGGAGAAAAAAATAGGTTCCGTCGACAAATTCTTGAAGGGATTATTCAAACACAAAATTTTGTCTCGCCTTTCCAGTTTTGTTATAGCTACACTATAATGAAAATGAACATAAATAATATCGTATTTTGTTTTTGAATAATTATATAGTTTGTGTAAAGGAATTGCATTTATGTAAACAAAATTATTTGCTTAGATGTAATGTTGTAATTGATACGAGAAATTCTAGAGTTGTCCCCATTTTTGTTCTTATTTATATACAATCATTCATAATAATCCCTCCAGATATAATATAGTTTTGAGTTAATTTGATATAATTTGTAATAAAAGGAAGTACCTGAAAACCCGCTTTGATTTTCTCTGATTTCTTATTGAATAATATCATATAAATTTTGTTTCGATACAAATTAATCTACTAACCATATCTATATGTAAACCTATATTTACATTTCATATTATAACTTAGGAGGCTTCTATCATACACCCTTTTCCTTATCATACACCCATTTTCAAGAGTATTTGGAGTAATTATCCATTTATGAATATTTAAGGTAAGATCTCAAATATATTTATCAATTAATGTTTGACTAAATTGGAATTTTTTGTTGTTCATTTAAACAAAAATGTCCATAAAAAATAAATTTTATGATACATCATTTTACAAATATAATTAATTGCTAAAATACCCAAAATACCCTTGTAAAAGGGTGTATGATAGAATTCCCCTATAACTTATATATACATATTGTTGTCTATAAGACTATAATAAACAATAATATCGTCATATCATACCATTAGCATGAGTTGCGGTTACAGTTGATCGTGCACATACACCACATCAAGGTAACAAAAAAATGATCCTTGTTAAATATATTAACCAATTGAGAATAGTTAACAGGCCTATGTGAAAACAAAAAAACAAAAAAATTTCAAATTTCAAATGGTCTAATCATCATTAGTAATGATTTTAATTTTAATATGTCGAATCTTATATAGTTGTTCGCAGTAAAAAAAATCTTTAATAATTATAATTTCAGAAATATCATAAATAACATTTCAGATATACAACACAATTGATGTGTTGCGCCGATTCGGTGATACGATGATACATATCAAATAAGATACGACGTTTTAACATATGATTTATGATACGATTTGAATACGACGACACGAAAAAATTGATTTTTTGAAGTGTTCACGCAACATAGCACAATTGTACTTGTTATTTGAAATTGTACATAAATACACACGTAATTATCTTATTTGGAAAATATACATACCTTGTCTTTATATTATTTATAACAATACTTATTATATCTTCAATTTTAGACCAACATATGACAGTTTGAGAAATTTCAAAACATTAGCCGAAAAGTTTGAAATTTGTTTAAATCATGATCTTTTTCTAAGTAATTTAATGGTTTTTTTTTGGAAAATTACTTCCATTTTAAAGAATAATTTTTAGAAAAGACACTATGTTATTTTTTTATTTAAAAAATAATTTGGAAAATAATTGACGATTTTTTTAAAGAAATCTATGAAATTGTAATTAACATATTTTTGAAAAATATTCTCATACAAAATCATTGATTTTGAAAGTATTTTTTTAAAAAAAAAAATTGTTTTTGAAGAATTACTTAAATATTTTGCTATAATAATTTTCAAAATGCATTGTGTTAATATTTTGGATAAATGTTTGTAAATATTTTTTTTTCTAAAAAATTCAGAAATATAATAATCAGGTACAATAATATCACATGACATGTATCAAATTTTTTTTTTTTTTCAAATTAAAATGATGAAAAAAATGTTCCAGCCGAGTTTTGAACTCGGGCAGACACTACAAGCGGTGCCAAAAATTGTTAGTGATATGATATATGATGATTTTAACACTATAAATACACAACATTTAATATGAGAAATGTGATAAATTACAAAAATAATTGCTCCAACGTAGTTTTGAACCCGTGCGGCTATCACAGGAAGTCATAGTACAAATCACCGTTCACCGGAACAAAGCTCCACGTTACGTATGTATTTTATTTCAATTAATGCTATATATACAATATTTCAAAGACAGGTGTAAAAAGCTCATGAATTTTGTTGAACTTTAAAGAATAATAATAATAATAATAATAATAATAATAATAATAATAATAATAATTAATTTGTGTGCTATGTCAGCATAATCATTCGTTCCACTAAATTATGATAAGTGAAAATATTAGCCACTAATTAAGAAATAATTTTATGGCCATAATTTGTTTGTAGATATGTACATGTCCATTATTAACGTATAATACATGTTTATTTTCTAAAAAAGAAATATTTTTAAAATAAATAATGAAAATTTAAATTTCGAACGAGATTAAGACAATACAATATCAATAATAATCTATAAAATTTTATTTTGAACAAAAATAAACATTATTTAATAAAATATTTACATTTTTCATGTATTTATGAATATTTTTTCGGTGATTATGTTGTAGAACCTTTTAAATGGATATTTTGGGCAGTTGTAATTAATGAGATTTTTCTTGTTTTGTCAATAAAAATTGATTTCCTAAGAGATAATTAAAAAATACCCAAAATACAATTTTTAATTTGAACAAGAATTGAAGAAAAATCCTACCATAAAATCACCGAAAAAAAGTTATATTCATATGATTTTATTACCAAGCTATTGTATCTAAAAGATACTTTTGTAAAAGTGATTAGCAATACACTTAGTTAATTTTAAATTATTAGTAATACACTTAATTAATTTTGGCCAAAAGTCAGGTCTTTTGATTTAATAAACAAATATGACCAAATATAACATCATATCCAAAATTGAGAGGCTCAAATGCCTTGACTAATGAGCCTTCTTCTCTAGGAAAAGAAGCTTCCTCCGTGATATTTTTTCAACGGTACGCTCATCCCAACAAATCCAGGAACTCAATTCCGGATTACACATATCAGAACTCAGAAGTTGGAGAGAAACTCAGTTTGTCAACGCAATGCCAACGACAGAGTCAAATCTCCTCCTCTGTTATCTCCATCATGAAGCTTTGCAAAGTACATTCTCATCACAATGTTCCAACACGCAAACATCTCGGCTCAGTCCGCCTTCGAAAAGATTTGCAAGAAGATCCAAGATAAATTAATCGAAAGGATCGCCACTTGGATCATTGCAATCCTTACCCCATTCTTGGCCATCTTGATCTCGCTTCTCTGGACGGGCAGTTCCGAATTGACTGTCAGTGAAAATCTCAAGAAGCTCTGTGTCCGGGCCGAACGTATCAAAGCCAGGCTCCAAGATGTAGACCAGAACCGTCATATCGTGGATCAGTCCGTTCTTCTCTGGCTCAGTGAGCTCAGGTCCATCGCATTCGAGATCGAAAATTTGGATGATGAGTTCAATACGAGGTCCAAGCTCTGGTCCGTTTCGGCTTTTTTCTCATATAATCGATATTACAAGTGTATGCAGAAAAGAATTAACGAGAGCCATCATAAGTTCGACGAATTGTATAAAGATCGAAAACAACAGATGCTTCATAAGGTTGATGGGGCTCATTTTATTCGGAGCACGTTTTCGCAGACATCATCTCTTTCTGAATCTGGGTCACTTCAAGGTAGTAACTAATGTTTTTTATTTTTTATTTTTTTATGTACAACGAAACACATGCTCGAAAGTACATTCTGTTTTGCTTGTTTATCGATCTTAATCCAAACATTTAATATTGCAATTCACAACTATAATGTTCGAAGCAAATAAACTAGAGGATAATTAAATAACTAACGCTATAATTCAAACTTAGAAGTTCATTATTTTTGGGGTAAACACACCACTAGCTCATATGGATTTACAGAATGCAATTTACAATGAGCAAAGATGCTTGTACCCTTCATATTCTCATAAGAAAATTGATGTGTTGATATAGAAGATAATAATGTGATAAATCTTTAATATATATATATATATATATATATATATATATATATATATATATATTAATGATATGATAAATCAGATTTGAAATTTCACCTTATATTTACCAATACGACATATAATTTTTATTTTATAGACACGTTCCGAGCATCGAAAACGATACCTTTTGTTGTGTTTATCGACGGCATCATGATATACTCACAGGACTGGGAACACCATGAGTTGATGAAAAAAATTAATAATACAATTATATGATTTTTTTTTTTTTTTTTTTGAGAATAAATGATCAAGGATTTTTTTGTTTTGTCCTCCATTTATTGATGTCAATGATATTTGAACTCACAACATATGATTTTTTGTGTCAAACGCTATGAGCCTATAGGCTAACATGAAATTTTCAAAATTATATTTTACGAAATATTAACGAAATTTCGTGTTATGTAATAAGGGTCATATTTCTTGAAAAAACTCGAAAACATTATATATTAATTTATTAGTGTTTGATATATAATGTAATATATTTTACAAGATCATAATCTAATGATTAAATTATTACGGTGATATACTACCCAGGAGAAATCCCAAATTGGACGGGATTTTCATTTTTAATTGATCATTGAGTACATGTGCTCAATTATATGTTTTTTCTTCCTCATTTTAACACGAGAATGCTATATTTTTTTATGATGATAATAACAATAAAATCTATATCATAATATATTAATCTTATCATATAAGCATACAAAATTAATGATTAATTAATTCAAATTTTGTTTGGCATATATCATAATTTAAAAGTTCACATAAGGATTTTGCTATTGCAAGAGAACATATGGTTTAACTAAAAACAATTTCAAACAATTTGGAACAAATTACTATTATATCCTCATTTATAATAGTTACTATTGATTTTCTTGTCCATTAGTATCATTATCTTTCAAAACTCAAGTAGAGAATCTTTCATATAATGCAATCTTTAAATAAGGACGGCGCTATTGCAAATAACTAATATGATTTTATTAAGAACGATTTTAAAATTTTCCTAACAAATGATCATTTTATTCTTATTTATGATGGTTGCTATTTATTACAATAATTTATTAGTGTAATTATCTTTCATCAATCATGTAAACTATTTTTCTTAATATTATGAATAATCAAATATAACAAATATAGAAAAATAGATAATTCAAATTATTCATACATTTATTCTTTTTTTTTCTTAGTGATGTCAATTTTATTCTGAAAAATGAGTATTTAGTCTTTGAATTTGTAATAAATGTTATTATTGTTATTAGGATTTCTTTTTCATGACGAGACATGCTATTTTGATGGTTTTCAATTTCAATATACAATTTGAAAGATTTTCATGTTAAAAATATTGTGATTTTCTATATGGGAAATATCTTTTGCATGATTTATGAAAGATATTAACACTGATAGATATCAACAATCAGTAATAGAAATATAATGATAATTTGATAAAAGAATTTGAAATCATTCTTACTTAAATCATCTTATCTCTTGCAATAACGTCATTTTTAAACAAGTGTTATGATGCTACATATAAAAATCGTCAAAAAAATAGATGGAAATAAAGATTGAGGTTAATTGGTCTAGTGCTTACTGCTTAGTGACTAGTTTCAAAACATATCCCTAATAACACAATTATCATTAGTACAATCATTATGAGAGTGTGCAAGTATCTCAATTTTCATGATAATTTATATGGACTCTGAAGGATCTTAAAATTATCCAGGGCATTTTCGACAGCTGCGTGGAAGAGATCCACAAAGAAAAACGGTGCTCCATTTGCTTTCAAAACCTTCAGGAAACTCCAATTACTTCTCGGTAATTTCCATAAATGGAGTAGGGGGCATTGGAAAAACCGCCCTTGCTCAGTCGGTTTTCAGGGATGAAAGCGTTACCAAATGTTTTGATCATTCAGTATGGGTCAGCTTATCTTCTCATTCTGATCCAGTCAAAACCATTCAAAAAATAATAAAAGATATAACTCAAACCGAATGTAATTTCTCGACCTTAGATACGCTTCAAACCACTCTCGATAAACTAGTGACAGGCAAAAAAATTTTACTTGTACTAGACGATTTGTGGACCGACAACCCGTCCTTTTGGGACCGTATTCGGGCCCCTTTAAGGTCAGCTAATTTAGAAAGCAAAATTTTGGTAACAACTCGAAGTCAAGTTGCATCGCAGAACATTGGCACGTCAGAATCGGTTGAATTACCTTCTTTGATTGCCTACACCCTTTGGGATATCATAAAGGACGAAGCATTTCCGCAAGCCTCCGAGAACTATCTCGTGCCAGATAATTTGAAAACTATTGGACTTCAAATTGCTGGAAAATGCGGTGGATCCCCATTTGTTGCCAAGCTATTGGGGAAAGCTCTATGTAATTGTTCGGACGAAACACAATGGAACAATTTGTTAGATGACATGCCATTGCCAGACCATCAAGTATTGGAAAGCACAATACCATCTTTAAAGGTAAGTTACGATGCTTTACCGTTCCATCTGAAGCGTTGTTTTGTTTATTGCGCGATTTTTCCCAAGGACTATGAGTTCGACCGTGATGATTTGGTAAAATTATGGGTCTCTGAAGGTCTCATAAATTCCAAACGGGTTCGTGCACCCAGAGTTTTAGAAGATATTGGTCGAGAGCAATTCACCAGTTTGCTAAGGTATTCCTTCTTCCAACCATCTGATGGAAATTCAAAGCGTTACGTGATGCCTGGTGTGATACATGATCTGGCTCAGTTCGTATCAGAGTATGAGTGCTTAAGAGTGGATCGCTCGGGGATCCAGCATGGAGAACATGAGCAGGCTAGTTATGCATTGTTGGCTGGTGACCATTTTATGGCCGATTCAGTAAAGCATATATACAAAAGAAAATTGTTGCGTACATTTATAGTGTACAATGAATCTCGTGTGCCGGTTGAGTATCCCAATCCAAAGCAGTTGATTAAGGAGTTAAAATATTTGCGTTCATTAGACTTGAGTTATATGAAATTAAAGAAATTGCCAGGCTCTATAAAGAATCTAATTCTCCTGAGGTACTTGAATCTAAGAGGTACTCTATTTGAGAAACTTCCCGACTCGATATGTGATCTTTTAAATTTACAGACGCTTGAGCTTGGCGGCTGTTGCAAGTTGAAAAAGCTTCCCGCAAAACTAAGCCGTTTAGTTAACATGAGACACATCGGTTTAGGTTTGAATTGGGAAAAATGGGATGGGGTAGATTTTGATTCAATGCCCCCAAATTTGGGAACGTTGACTTCTCTCCAAACACTATCTAGATTCGCCGTAGCAAAAAACGGTGACAGTTGTATAGGCGAGTTAAGAGATTTGGATCTTCGTGGCGAACTTTGTATTTCTAAACTAGAGAAAGTGAGAAATGGTACCGAGGCCAAAGAGGCGAGATTAAATGAGAAGAAGCACATAAAATTTCTATTGTTGAAAGGGAGTAGCGGGAAAGGGTTTAGCGAAGACGTGTTAGAGAGCCTCAAGCCAAATGAGATGATTAATAGTGTTCATATCGAGTGGTTCAACGGTTCTACATTTCCAAATTGGATGGAGGATATATCATTTAGAAAACTAGACACTATAAGGCTCTCAAAATGTAAGAAATGCGTTAAACTCCCGCGCTTGGGAAAATTAAGGCACCTCGTGACTCTTTACATACAAGGGCTAGACAAGATAGTGGATTTAAATGATATGCGTTGTGAGCCAAATGGCCGTATCGGGTTCGAGTCGCTCAATGTGTTACACATCTCAGATATGCCTAAGCTTAAAACATGGTTTGATGTATCTAATGGTAGGCTCAACAATTTGTCCGAGTTAATTATTTTAAATTGCCCAAAGTTGGAAAGCGCTTCTTATATTCAATTTCCTCTTCCTGGATTATTAAATCTAGTTGCAAAAAGAACCAATTCGGCTATAATAGATTGGATTCATAATCTCAATTCTCTTACCTCTTTAGCCATTATCAAAATACCCAACCTCAGGGAGATAACAGAATCACATCTCAGCTCTCTAAGTGACCTCGCAAGATTGAAAATCGAAGAGTGTGGAGATCTTGTATCTCTTGCACGAAATGGAGAACTCGAAGTCCTGCCTTCTCTCAAGGAACTGGAGATCTCCAACTGCGAGAAACTCGAATCATTCTTTGACGAGGGCCTTCCTTCCAGAATCAAACAACTCAAGCTGAAATGCCTCAATTCTCTCAACTCTCTTCCAAAGAATATGAATCAACTGGAGGCTCTTTTTTTGGTGGAAATTCATCAATTACCAAATCTCAAATCTATGCCTAAGTTGCCTCAAAATATTTATCAGTCCATCGAAGGATGCCCACATATTGGGAACACTACATAATTGGTATGTTCCCTATGTTAATGATTAATTATAGTTGGGGAATTCTTCAAAAACCCCCCAACTTTTCTGAAAATTCTGAAAAACCCTATGTACTTTTATAAAACCCCCTATCTTTTTTAGATTTCTTCAAAAACCCCCTATATTTTTTGCTTCTTCAAAAACCCCCTAACTTTTTTAAATTCTCTCAAAAACCCCCTATCTTTTTATTATGTTTTTTTAAAAATAACCATTATACCCTTTAGTTTTATTTTTTAAATTTCTATAATTTAATAAATAATGAATATATATTAAACTATTATAAATAAATTAAAAATAAATAATATATGATATTATAATATTATAATATATAATATATAGTATTAAAATATTATAATAAATAATATATTGATATTAAAATATCATTTTCAACAATTATTATAATATCAATATATTATTTATTATAATATTTTAATATCATGCATTATTTATTATTTATAATTTTATGGATATTAAAATATCAATAAAAATGTTATAATAATATAATATCATGCATTATTTATTTTTTATAATTTTATTGATATTAAAATATCAATAAAAATGTTATAATAATTTAATATCATATATTATTTATTGATATTAAAATATTATAATAAATAATACATAGATATTAAATTATTATAATAAATAATATATTAATATTAAAATATATAATAATTGTTGAAAATGATATTTTAATATCAATATATTATTTACTATAATATTTTAATACTATATATTATATATTATAATATTATAATATCATATATTATTTATTTTTAATTTTTTTATAATAGTTTAATATATATTCATTATTTATTAAATTATAGAAATTTAAAAAATAAAACTAAAGGGTATAATGGTTATTTTAAAAAAAACATAATTAAAAGATAGGGGGTTTTTGAGAGAATCTAAAAAAGTTGGGGGGTTTTTGAAGAAGAAAAAAATATAGGGGGTTTTTGAGGGAATCTAAAAAAGATAGGGGGTTTCCAAAAGTACAGGGGTTTTTCAGAATTTCCAAAAAAGTTGGGGTTTTTTTCAAGAATTCCCCATTATAGTTTATACTTCTTTCAAGTTTTTTATGACATATCCTTCTACATTGTTCAAATTCAAAGATAATTTGTTCTTATGTGGACTCTAATTAATTCTTTATCCTAGATACTGACTACCGATTGGCCCTGTCCTTCACTCCAGGTGCTCATCTCAGTGCAGTTAAAATTTCTCGCACCCAAGCATTCTCTTCTTTTACCTCTCTGAATTTCTTCCATTAATTATGTTTAGATACTGCTTTACAACCAAATCACATCACTAGTTTATCTGTTCTTGCTACTTTTGTATTGCTTTCTTTTATTGATATGATTGTACTATGGTTTGTGTTTTCTGAAAAAATTCTATTGTAATAATGCCAGACCCATTTGGATTTTTTTTTTCTTTTTTTGGTAAAACAGACCTATTTGGATTTGATTTGAAAATCTATTGTCTTGTTGTTCTGTGATCAGTCCCGTCGAACTAACTAAAAGGAAAAAAAATCATTCATGGTTCAATCCTCACGCAATGTAATTTTCTGATTATTACTTATCCAGGTCAAATTATACGAAATTCAATAGAAACAAAGCCAAAAACAAACACCATGAGATCTTCGATCAGATTAGTTGTCTCACTCTTCCTTCCGGTCATCCTGAGCTCGTTGAACTGAATCTCTCTACCGGCCACCTCCCTCCTTTCAACCCGAGTCAGGATCCACTCACGACGATGACGATCAAAAGATTTTCATCACTCCCAAATTTCAGATCTCAATTTATGAATCAAGTACAACCCCAAGGTTTCAAATAAAAAAAACCGAGATTTCAAATCAGGTAACTAGAGATTCAAATATCGGTTTATTACAATACTCGGAATTTCAAATCACATTTACCCGAGATTTTAGTTCTGAGGTTATAATAAACTCCGATTTGCAAATAACATAACCCGATATATGTTTCAAACCCGAGAATTAAAATTCTGATTTTTGGTCAACCTATCCGTGGTCCCACTTCGACCGAGGACGAAAGCAAGAAAGGCCTACTTTCCTCTCCCCTTACTCCTCCACCATAATGGCGACGACGGAGGAACCAGATATCAACACCAGCATAATGGACTCACTCGGTGTGGAGATCATCGGCGTGATGTCACCAGTCTCGATCTGTATGCTGCTCGTCGTACTTCTCCTGACCTCCCTCTCCTCACCGGGCATCTCCACTGCTCCTCCGCCCGTCACTGCTGCGAACCTCATCTACGTCGAATCGCCTTCCGATTCTACCTCCCAAAAGATCATCGGCGCGGTTCTCGACGCCGCAGCCTTCGTCGTCCTCATCACCGTCGCCACCTTCGTCCTCGTGCTCCTCTACTACTACAACTTCACTTCCTTCTTGAAAAACTACATCCGCTTCTCTGTCTTCTTCGTACTGGCCTCAATGGGAGGCTCGATTCTAGCCTCTCTTCTCCAACGCTTCTCAATTCCACTCGACGCTCCCACTTCAATAATTCTCCTCCTCAATTTCGCAATTTTGGGGGTACTCTCCGTGTTCTCGACAGCAGTTCCGATCCTTCTCCGTCAATCATACATGGTCGCAGTTGCAGTGATCGTAGCAGTCTGGTTCGCACGATTGCCAGAGTGGACCACTTGGACGCTCCTCATAGCCCTAGCAATCTACGACCTAGTTGCAGTTCTCTCACCACGTGGACCATTGAGGATCCTAGTCGAGCTTGCTTCTTCTCGTGACGATGAGCTCCCAGCTCTAATTTACGAGGCTCGCCCAACCATCTCCTCCCCCCCTTCCACCACTTCCCCTCCAGTAGCCTCTCTTGGTTCTGTCGAGCTCCAACCAGTCACTACTCAAACCTCCAATTCAATCCCCATCGAAGAAGAAGAAGAAGAGAGATCCCTTTTAATTTCATCCTCCCAAACTCCAGTCACCCAAATCGAGCAAATAATAGAATCCAACCATCTTCCCCATTCCACAATTGAAATTGAGACCACCGAATCAGAAACTTTCCCGTTAGTCTCGAGAGAGACACAAAGATCTCAACCGCCACCATCGAACCCCTTGCAAGAAGAAACCGAAATGGAATATTTCGATTCGACGAGAGGAATAAGATTAGGGTTAGGAGATTTCGTGTTCTACAGCGTGTTGGTGGGTCGAGCCGCCATGTACGATTTAATGACGGTCTATGCGTGTTATTTGGCGATTATATCTGGATTGGGTTGCACTCTGATTTTACTTTCGGTTTTCAGACGAGCTCTTCCTGCTCTTCCAATTTCGATTTCTTTGGGCGTTCTCTTCTACTTCTTGACACGGATTTTGATGGAGCCTTTCGTGGTTGGTGCTTCTACTAATCTGGTCATGTTCTAACTTCATTTCGATCGATATATTTTTTGTTTTTATAATTTCGTGTTTGGCTCGTTGAATTTGTCAAGTGATACAGTGCAAATATTTTTATGCAATTTCTCGAATTTTTGTTGTACCAATATCGATAGACACGGAATTAACACGTATTTCTGAATTGAAATTTCAAATATTTCAGGAGCAAAATTAGCTGCTTTTTAAAAGTTGCACATTAAATGAAAGGCTTCTTTAATTGTGACACCTCATATAAGTTCAAGTTTCTTCTTTTGGGAAGATGAAGAGAATTCATGTGATCACACACCAAAAAAAGCAAGCTACATAAATTCAACAATGCTGACTTTTGTTAGATGGATTAATTCATGCATACCCCTACAAAATTTAAAAATATCAGTATACTCCTATAAACCATGCTTAAACACATACTATGAAGTAATGATATTCACCATCTTTATGGGGGTATTAATGATATTTCCATTTCCATTTCCATTTTGTGTGGGCATCCCTGATATTCTGATTCAGTATATAAGAACCTAGAAGGAAACTAGGGACATCTGTAAGAGAGAAGAGAGAGAGAAAGAGAGAGTAAAATGGTTCTCCTAAAATAGTCGAAAATTTAATTAGAGAAAATTAATTAAAGCTATATATATATAGCTAATAATTAGAAATGGTGAGATCTCCATGTGATAAGAATGGTATAAAGAAAGGACCATGGACTTGTCAAGAAGACAACATATTGCTCTCTTATGTGCAAGAACACGGCCCTGGCCACTGGAAATCTATCCCTGTAAATACCGGTACTTCAAATATCCTCGACTTTATTATTTATTCCGAATTATATTTTTTATGATTAATTCAGCTATTTTTACCGTGTTTTTAGGATTGATGAGGTGCAGCAAGAGTTGCAGACTGAGATGGACGAATTATCTTCGGCCCGGGATAAAGCGCGGCAATTTTACTACTTCCGAAGAGGGTATTATTGTCCATCTTCAATCTATTCTCGGCAACAAGTAAATAATCTAGCATTAATACTTAATTATATATATTTGGGGTTATGTATATATATATATATATTTTCTTGTTTTTATGTAGATGGGCCGCTATAGCATCCTATTTTCCTCAAAGAACCGATAACGATATAAAGAATTATTGGAACACTCATCTCAAAAAGAAGCTCAAAAAATACCAAATTTTAAATACTGATCATAATTCTTTCGTTTCTCGATTTGATTCGACCGTACAAAATAACGTAATCGTGGATTCTGAAAATGCCTCCTCGATTTATGCGTCGAGCACAGAAAATATCTCGAAATTGCTCGAAAGTTGGAAAAGAAGCTCGCCTCAAGTCATGAGAGAGATTCAGTACGATGACATCACGAAGGAAAATGAGAATGTGAGCACGGAGGACGAGGCACGACCTGTCTTTTCGTACTTGGAGAATTGGTTACTTGATGAAACTCCGGGTCTGGTCGATGGATTTTTGGAGATTTCGGGTTTAGATTCGTACTACCCTCCATATTAGTAAAATTTGAAATTCGGTGATTGGCTTATTTCCTGTAATTTGCATGGAATAAAATTGTACATGACAATTTAAGAAATTGGCAAATATGTCAAAAATTGATTAAGAAATATAAGATATGCTCTCTGTGTTTTTTTTGTTTAAATTGGGCCTCAAATGAGTCCAAATCAGAATATTATGGGTTCATCAATATATTAGCCTAAATGGGGATACTAATCCATGTGACAAAATGTCAAAAAGGAAGCAACCAAGAAGGAACCTCTCTCTATTTTTTTTTATTTTTTTTGAAATAATTGAATAAGTCAAACAAATAAACAATTTCAGAAATCACCAAAGACCCTTAATGGCTAAGCAAATAGAGTACATAAATAACCCCTCAGAGGGGTCTGAAATTAAGAAGCAAACAAATGGAGGGGAAAATCAAGGTATTTGGTAACAAAGGAAGTCCATTTAGCCACCGTGCTGAGGTGGCTCTCAGGCTTAAGGGGGTCAAGTATGAGTTTGTTCATGAAAATTTGGCTGATAAGAGTGAAGCATTGCTCAAGTAAGAGATTTGATACAAGTAATTTACTGATCCAATATAAATTTGATGATTTGGCATCATGTAGGTACAATCCAATTTATACAAAAATACCTGTGCTGGTACAAGATGATAAGCCAATTGTGGAGTCATTACTAGTAGTTGAATATATTGATGAAGCATTTGAGGGGCCTGCTATTTTGCCATCCGATCCATACGAACGAGCAATGGCTCGATTTTGGTCTCGGTTTATGGATGAAAAGGTTCGTGATCGATTTCTAAACAACCATTTATTTTAGGGTAACGTTATTGCAAGAGCTAATATGGATAAATTGAGAGCGATTTCAAATTTTTTTAAATCAAATGATAGATATTTATTATACATATGTATTATTATTATTTATATTTTTCATGAATAATGCAAAAAATATTTTTTCTAATATTATGAAAAAATCAAATCTTATCAATATATATTAATTTTCATATTTAAATATATATGACAAGTTACGATTTAATTATTTTTTAAAGATGAAAAAAATTAAGAATACAAATATTTTTTATATATGAAAGATTTTATTTACATGATTTATGAAAAGTAATAAATTAATAAATAAATGTAAGAAATATCAGTCATCAATTCATCATTAACAGACATAACGGTTATTTTATAAAATAAAAATTGAAATCGCTCTCAATTTAATCATGTGGGTTTTTGCAATAGTGTCACCCTTTATTTCATACATTTTGTTTGCTTAAATTAATTATTATGTATGTTTCCATTTTGTTAAGGTAATGCCTTCATTTTGGATGTCATGTTGGACTGACAATGAAACACAGAACATATTCATGGCACAGGCCAAAGATAACTTCCAAATCCTGGAGAATGAACTGAAAGGAAAGAAGTTCTTTGGAGGGGACTCGATTGGATTGGTCGATATAGCCGGTTGCCACGTGGCATTTTGGAACGGGGTTTTGCAGGAAGTTGCAGGAATAAAATTACTCAATGAAGAGGACTTTCCTGCTTTGTGCCGTTGGGCCGAGGATTATTGCGAGGTCGAGATTGTTAAGGAATGTTTGCCGGAGAGAGAGATGCTTCTTGAATTTTTCGTATCTAGGAAAGATAGGATTTTTGCTACCAAAGCTCCTGTCTATGACTGAGTTCATTTGAATATTTGAACTAAAATTATTTTCATGTCTATTTTCTAGTTTCGAAAACGATCAAATAAATGCGAAATTTTTTATACTTCAATTATTTTTGTTGAATCAGTGTATTGGGGAATGCGAGAAATTAAAATTTCAAGTTTGAGTGTTATGTTATTTATGAAAAGCATTAAATATAGACGCTGCCATGTTCTTTAGAAAATAATTTATTTATGTATTTATTAACATACATATGAATATTGTGTCAAGGAATGCGCCCAAACATGAATACAGTATGTTCACCGTTATTTTATTTTGGGAAATTTTATTTTGTTCCCACAACTCATGTTTCTGATTCTTGATGAGGATTTTAAAAAAGTTTAATAAGTTAATTAGTAATCTAATAAATATCAAATTTATATTTAAAAATAAATTAATGATTAATTAGCATGTCGATTTGAATAAAAAGGTACAATTTTTCAAACAATCGTGCTTCATTTCCGTTTTCTATGCTATGCAATTTTCCAATTAATTAAGCGTGCTTAATTTTTAATCGTGATTCTTTTCCAGTTACGATTTGTTCATGTCGATTTATTTACTGAAGACATGACCTGATTTGATTTTCTCTCTGGATTTAGTCAGGTAAATATACAACTTTGTTTAGATTACAATCTAATCTTTTTGAACACTCTTGGCTTGTCCTTTATTCAATTTGTAGGAATTACTGTTTAATTATCAAAGATTGACAGAGTGCACTGGTAACAGGGGCGATTTTGAAATTTTACACTTGAACGGAGGCACCAAATATTCTTTGTAACCTTTTGAATTTTTAATTATCACCCTTTAATTTTATGTCTAGTATATAAATATGCACATGCTATTTTGTTGTTCATATACTATCTTATTATTTTCATAGATTGTTTACTGTTTTATTAAATAATTTTCTATTATAATTATATTATTTTGTTGTTTTACATTATTTATGTAAAATAAATAATCACTATTATATACGTAATATATATCTAACTCTTTGTTATATATTTGATTATTATATTATGTGTTATTGATCCATATACATAATACAATTGGTACCTAATTTTCCTTTCATCCACTCACCGTACAGAGTCTACATTTAGATCTAACATAGAATCCTGGAGAAAGGAACTTGTCTATAAATATAATTCTATCACTCTTCTTCTAAAATTCTGATTTTCCTTCTCTCTCTAGCAAAAAGCAATGGCATTCTCCCTCTTCTCGCTGATCTTGCTTCAGATGGAGCTTGCCCTTGCATTATTTGTTCTGAACTTCGCACCGCTGCTTTTCGCGGTCTCGAAGTTTTTCTCTCTCATGCGTGCTTTCCTCATCGCCATCCCTCTCTTGCCTCTTCGCCACCTCTTCGTGCAGCTCGCATCACGAGCTCAGTTTATACTCGCAGAGGTCAAGAAAGTACTTGCACGACTCTCCATGGTCCTCATTTGCACTGTCAGATCCAAGACAGGCTGGCCCTTGATCGTAGATCGTGGCGCTATGTCAGAGAGGAGGCTCGTCAGGTTGATTTTCTTCGATTACGGTATTTTCTTGAACTTTCTTGCATCTCTGTTACACTTGTTTAAACTCTCACGTTTGCATTCAAAAAGAGGATCTGTTTGTAATTGGTTATAAACAAACAAGCATTAAAAAAAGTTGATTTTCCAGGATTACGGTATTTTCTTGGACTTTCTTGAATTTCTGTCACACTTGTTTAAACTCTCACGTTTGCATTCAAAAGGATGATATCTTCGTAGTTAGTTAGTTATAAACAAGCAATCATTCAAAAAGAGGATCTTTTTGTAATTGGTTATAAACAAACAAGCATTCAAAAAGAGGATCTCTTTGTAATTAGTTATAAACAAACACACATTCTCGATGGATAATTCAAAAAGAGGATCTCTTTGTGATTAGTTATAAACAAACACACATTCTCACTGTCCAAAAAGAGGATCCTTTCCTGATATTGCATCAATTTACTGGTACAGGCACGGATATTGAAGTATTCGGCGCGTACAAAGAGCTGGGCAAGGCGCAACTATTTCTGATTCTAGCTGGACTCGAATCGATTCTTCTCGTTTATTTCGGCATTTCTCTTTCTCTCATCTCTTCTGGTATGTTCTCTTCTGCAAGTAGATTGTTTTTCAATATTTTATTATTTATGATTAGTTGATTGATTTGTTAACGACAAATTATTATTAATCTTTTAGATGTAATAGTGGAATTGGCTCCAGCATTGCTGCTTATTGATTATCATTCTCTTTCAGGTTTTTTTTTAATATTCTGTTTAATCTCACTTTATCCTATCATTTCCTTTAGTTTAATTGCATGTAATTAAATTTGATTAATGGAATTGTATCATTCAGTTTTATGTTGGTGTTTTCTGTTTCAAATCATTAATTAATTGATAACCATGGAAGCGTTGTATAACCTAAATACTATTTCATGCAGGAACACAAGTCAGTGAACCGGTACCAGATTCAACTGGTACGGCACCACTAGATGGCCCAGTACCAGATAATGAAGAAATTACAGGTATTTTTTTTAATCCCTTGTCAATTGATTCTTTGCTACTTAAGGTTAATTATATTTCAGGTATTTTGTTTGTTAACTTGACTGGTATGTGGTGTAGGTACCGTTTATTCATCGGGCTTCTATGGAAAAATGCGGAATGCATCGCAAAAGAGACAAAAGGTTCTGTTATGGCTACTCAAGAGGAAGCATATTATTAGTAATCATGCCTATTTATCTTGAACTTATTTTATAAAATAGAAGAGTTTGTTTTATTTTATTTGATGAATTATATATTGTTTATTTCAGTTTTTTATTTGATGTTATTTAGTACTTGTGCTATTTTTTCTAAGAACTTTAATTGTTATTGTTCTCCTCTTCACATCTTCCAACTGATTGGTATTAATTGCACTTATTATTTTACATGAAAAAGAAGCAACACATGAAATTGTATTGCAAAAAAGTAAATCCAGGTCTATGCAAATATGGATTCACTGGAAAGATTGTCTTTTGTTCTACTAAAATAAGATTTTAACTGATATGAAATATGAGCAAAAAGTAAATCCAGTTCTGCATATCAAGGAAGGAATTATTTTTGCAGCTAAAGCTCGTGTCTATGACTTATGAGTACTAAATCATTTGGATATTTTTTTGTGATTGGAGGTAAAATTTTATCGGCGAGTGATTTATAGTAAGGAAAAAGTTAATAAGGAGGAACCCTATAGTATCCTAACTATGATGATCTGTATTTGTTGTGCGAGCCATTGGTGTGATATCTTGAAGAGCTTTGTTCTCTGTTATGCTCGGCGGGGATCTTTTTCCTCGAAAGATCATTGCGTTTCACTCCTTCATATGTTCCATCATAGGGCCATCCAAATGGTATCCCAAGTTTGCCTTTGTTTTGGGCCTATATTTTCTTGGAACTTAGTCTAGTGTTCGAGTAAATCACCCGTGGATGGTAGTGACATGGTGGTGCTAGATATTGCTTACATTTCATTCCATGTATCTCGTGTGTAGGAGCAAGAGACGAGGAGATGATCCCTAGTTTCGGGCGAGTTGAGAGAGTCGGATCCGCACCATAGACCAGGTCATTTGGTCAATCTCCTTGATGATTCTTTTTTGGAGTTTGAATACTTGCATTAGGTAGACCGGGTGGCGTTTAGAGTACATTTTATGATAGTTATTTTGCCACCGAAATGAAAGGAAATGACATATCCATGTGGTTATTGTTCGCTTTAGGGGTCTTTACAATCGGTTTAGGTTTTGGGGTGTCAAAATAATGTGTTTTTTAAATTATTTATATAGAATGTTTTACGATACGAATTTTCACAAAATCGTACAAATACTACGAAAGTTAGTTTTTTCGTATAATAGGGAGTGTTAGCAATCAATTTAGGCCTCCGAGAATCCAAATAATGTGTTTTTCGGACGCAAGTTTTAACCAAATTTTGCAAACCTTATGAAATTTTGTTTTTCACTATATACAGTCATGACAATCTATTTAATTTTTGGAGAGTCCAAATAACGTGTTTTTGAGATCGTTTGTATCGTATGTTTTACTTTTTTACAAAATTGTTCAAACATTATAAAAGTTTATTTTTTCGTGTAGGGGGTCGTAACAATCAATTTAGGCTTTCGAGTGTCAAAATAATGGGTCTTTTAGATCGTTTATATCGAAAGTTTTACTAGTAACTTTTCACCAAGTTGTACAAAAATACTAAAGTTTTGTCTTCTTCGTTTTAGACAGTCTTGGCAATCTAACTAAGATTTAGACAGTGTTGCAAAATTCATCATTCTAATGTCGGAATGATCAAACATCGGAATGATCAATTTTACAGTTTACATCCTCGGCATTAAGAAGAAAAAGACATCCTAATTAGCACATTTGTCGAGCAAACAACGACTTAATCACAACAACACTTATGACGACAAATTAAGCAACACACGCAAACAATCAAACAAATCAGGCTACGAACACAAATATTTTCAAAACACAACGCAAAATGACAAACACGAGCCAAAGAAAAGGGTATGCCAAGAACAAATATATATTTTTTAAGTAAATAAATAAACGACAAAAATACCCGATAATAACACATCATAGTAAAAATCCTCCAATAATGCCAACAATATTTTCCAATTATTCACATACATATATTCCCAAAATATATTAATCCCGAAAATACCACGCGCTAATCGAACAATATCCAGGATAGCCCGTATAGAATAAGAAATACCCAGGAAAAAACTCAATAACTCCAATATGTTTCCATCGCAAACGAACTGCAATAAAGACCATTTGATAAAACCAACCATATATTAATTCCAAAAACACCAAACGATAATCGAAGTAATAATACCCAGCAAAAAATCCAATAACTCCAACTTCTTTCCACTGCAACGTAAAAACCCCTATATCAAAAAAATTCGGCAAAAAAAGAAATAAAAAAACAAAACAACCAAGCGGAAGAGAATATCAAGCCAACATTCAGAAACACTCACAAATGGAAGAAAATATTAGCTTGACATTTCATCAACATCAATCCCAAAAATCCAGAAACACCCAGCAGATGAAAGAAAAAAAACAGAAAGAACAAATATATATATTAAAAAAAGAAGAAGAACAAATATATATATTTTCGCCAAACAAATCCAAACACGCCAATCGCACCATAAACCCAGACCTCATCCATTACTCAGGTCCACGTACACCTAGAACATACAACAAACGAACGAACCAGATGCAAATCGCCCAAAAGAAATCTAATAAGATGACCCAAAATTGCTCGTCGACACACACGAAGTCAGAAACGATAAATACAATGACTCTCAACCTGACCGCACCCACCACACCATCAACCCATAAGCACAATGAACTGTAATTCCAACAATCCACAAACACCCAGCGCAAATAAAAATAACCAAAAATATACAACCAAACACAAACTGTCAAAAAAAAAAGACTCTCCTATCAGGAGAAAACCAAACACACCGTACAACACACACCAAAATACATATTCATAACAAATCAACTAATCCACGCGCACCCACCGCACGCAAAAGAAAACCGAGCTCCTAACACAAAGCAATTATTCGGCCACAAAGCAGACAACGCTCACCGCAACGTAGACCACACAACCGAATAAATCCCGAATTCCTCGGCTCACAAACACCCAACGCAGATAATCCATCAACGGTCCGGATCAAAAGCGCCAAGAAGAGGACTCATCGGACGGTTCTGATTGAGTTGGTGACGTGGACGAAGTTGGGGGATGAAACCCCTTAACTTTATATCTATTAATAATTAATAATTTGTATTGTTAGTTATTATTATTAATAATTTGTATTGTTACTATTACTGTTATTATTACTATCATTATTATATTATTATTATTATTGTACATAAATAAATTCCTCGCAATATTTTTGTATAAACATATTTAATTAATCATTTTATTTTTGTAATCACGCTATAGCATCACTACAACCGTTATATTTGTACGATTCATGTTATAACAGAACGATATAACGTTGCAGCGGAACAAGACACACATAGTTCAAATCTGAAGCGATGTAGCATAAATCTTCAAAAATTCTCTATAGCGTGCTATAGAGCTTTTATTTGAAACATTGTGTGTGTGTGTGTGTGTGTGTGTGTGTATATATATATATCAGTGTTTTAAATTACGGCGATATTGCGGCGATATTGCGGATATTGCGGGCTGAGATTTAGAATCGCTATATCGCAATGAAGTATTGCGAAAATATCGTTTTTGAGAAATTGCGGATATTGCGGCGAGATTGCGACGAAATATCGGTAATATTGCGGCCATATCGGGTCAAATATTGCGGATAATATTCAAATCGTTGTAATTTTCTCATCCTTCCACGGAATTACATGAAATTTATATCGAAATTGCTCGTCTCGACGAGAGGAATGCAGTGCTGGACTAGAATTTGTGAAATTTTGTCTTTTACACTGAATTAAACACAAAACACACGTTAAAGTAATTTTATCGAGAACTATTTAATATAAATATTATAACATAAATTTTGTGATTATTTAATACTTAGTTTCCATGTTTTATTATCAAAATATTTGATAAAATATGCTCATAACATATATAACTTCTAAAATGTGTCATTTTCATCTATAAATGTATGAATTTAGTAATTTTCATTGTATTTCATTGATGTTTCGATTTAAAATTTGAGCTATAGTGTTTTGATATTTTTAGGATGTCGACAAAAAATTCTTCAACAAAATACAATTCCAAAGATCCCGTATAATTGCCATTTTAATGGAAATTTTATGATCAATTTTTATTTAAACTGAAAAGTTTCCTGAACAATCAACTTTTTTATTCTTTTTAGAAGAAAATTATAAAGGAAATTTTACGATATTAATTGTGATAAAAAATATTGTGAAAAATATATTTAAACAAACTATTATTTTTACATGATTTAATATCGCAACGACTGTCCGCAATAAGGTCATTGCGCCGCAATTGCGCCCGCAAACGCAATCCGCTGCAAAAAAAGACCCGACCGCAATGGACCGCAATTTAAAACATTGATATATATATATATATATATATATATATATATATATATATATATATATATATAGGGGATGGTTCCATGGAGTCCTTATTTGGAGTCCGAATCTGAGACGTTCGTCTATTTTGATGGATGGTTGAGATTTGATGAAAAAACAAGCTGCCCAGAATAATACTATATGCCCGAACCGTTGCCCAGGTATCACATGAGACGAGCCTTCTCTTTGTTCTCTCGCAGAAACACAAGGTCATGCGCCATGTCCATCTCATCTCCTGCTCTTCTCTCGCATAAACGACAAGGATCCATCTCCATCTCCATCTCCTGGTACGCACGATACCTCCTCTCTCTCTTTCTGATCAGCCTCAATCTTGCACACGAAGTCTACCAAGCGATCGAGCCACAGTCTTTGCGTGTGACCTAGTTTGCTCAAAAGATCGAGCCCTGCCTCTTGTCTCTTTGGCACGATTAGCCGCCTAGATGCAGGAAGATGAGGGTCGCCGGCGTATATCGCCCAAAGGTGCTACCTACTCCTATTGATTATCTTTGACGTTCCATTCAAAAACAATTTCCTTTCCTATTTTATCTATGCTTGTTCATTACCTGCATTCAGATGATCAATTTGGGTTATTTAGGCTGAATTACGTATCTATGACTCAGTTGAGCAGAATTTAGGATCAATTTGGCTAATTAGAACTAAGTTGTGGTTCAATTTGGCTAATTAGAGATAAATTGTGGTTCAATTTGGCTAATTAGTGCTAAATTGTGGTTCAATTTGGCTAATTAGTGCTAAATTGGGGTTCAATTTTGCTAATTTAATCTAATCCAGCCTTAATTAATAAAATGTATCATCGATTCAGTAATGAATACTCATTTCAGCTCAAATCAGCCTATTGATCCCTAATTCAACCGTAATCGGCCTAACAAATACGTGTTTGATTTGTAATCAACCTAACTTATCACCAATTCTGATATTATTATGGTTTTAATTTTTTAAAACAAGTTAATGATAATATCTTTTTATCAGGTTTGAATCGGGTGGGCGAAAACGACGAACAAAAGAAATCAAATGTAATATGATGAAGCAAAGAAGATCAAAAGCTAAATCCTTGGTTACATTTAGATAAGGAAATTAGGGCTTAGATTAGAGTTTGGTTTAGATATTGAATCGGTGAGTGTGCTACGATCATTGGATTGTTGTTTAGGGCTTGTTTCCATATACATGCAGTTTTTAGTTAAAACTAGGATGAGTTGTGTAGTGATTTTTTTTGTAATTTTAAGCACTGGTGTGAGTCATTATAGTAATTTTATACAATTTTGGATTATATTATGAATTGGGTATATTTGTTCTTTCTTTTAAAAAAAAATAGATACTGCAAATGGTACATTTTTGCATCGTTCATGTCCAATTTAGTACATGGTACTAATGATATATATAACTTGTGTAGATTACATTTGCGATACAATTCGATAACTATAATATTTGTTCTTATACAGTTTAAAAACACTTCACATTTCATAATGCAAAATTAATAGTTATACAATACAATATATATTTGCCATTTTATTCAATTACAACACTACCTATAATGCACATACAATTTTCTAATTGTAACTCAACCCTTATACAATGGTGCCTTCATGGTACCAAGGCAACAGCCGCATGCAACTCTTCTCCACCATTTGAATATGATTACATCGGCCACCTACAATATTAACATGTTCAATTGAGCTTAATTTAAACATATACCTGCAATAGCTTAACACAATTACTTACAATCACCTGATATGAGATCTTATTTGGAGTGCTTATAGGGATCTTTAAGCAATTGTGTGACCTAAACGATAAACAGGTACCAAGCCGAATCAGATCTCAATACTAAATAATGTAACACAATTTTATTTTCATTTCAGTAACTAGATAATGAAACATAAAATACCTGTACCTGGCGGTTTCGAAATTCGTAAAAATCATGTGAAACAGCCTTCGATATAGAATTACATGCAACCAGGATTACATGCATGCCCTAAAGTCAAATCACTCAGTAACTTCACTTCATGATTTCTGATTTTCAAATTTAGCGACAAAAATGGGAGAAAAATAAAATTAGAATGGATATAATGCATGAAATATTCAATTGGATTGAGTAGTAATCGGATTTCTCGACCTAATTGGAGAAATATTACAGCATGGAAAAAACGAAGAGTTGTTTTATCCTTAATTTCAACCAAACAATACTCGATTTACCCCCAACCATTCAGTCAATTACAATCGATTTATCCCCAACCATGCAGTCAATTACGAAAGAGATCAATTACCTCTAGCAAAGACTCAACGAAACATGTATTTAATCAAAAGCAAATCGAAATATAGTTGGTACCTGTTGAACGAGTCGAGGAAAGCCATGATGGGATCAAGTACAAGTACCAGATGCACGAGAGTAAGAAAGTTGGAGTTTTATTACGCAAAGGGAGGTCTCAAGCCGTCATAACAGGAGATGGAGAGGGTCGTGCCGTCAAGGAGAGAGGAGAGCGGTTTAGGGAGAGAGAGAGAGAGAGAGAGAGAGAGAGAGCGCGAGCGGTTTAGGGAGAGAGAGAAAGAGAGAGAGGCTCGTGCAGTATGAAGGGCTAGGGTTCGGGCTGAGAGTAAATATTTTGGGCAGCGCTTTTCCAATTGAATCCCGGCCATCCATCATAACTAAATGAAAGGTGCAGATAGGGACTCCATATAAGGACTCCAAATAAGGACTCTATGGAACCATCTCTATATATATATATATATATATATATATATATAATATGAGGAGGATCCCTTGACATCCAATTTAGACTTTCATATTGGACTCCCTAATCTGAGCCGTCAGTTTATCTTGATGAAAGGCTGATATTAACTCAGACTTAAACGCTGCTCAAATCCATCACTCTCTCACGGAACCCCTGACGGAAACCACTTCTCCCGTCATCTCTTTCATGTTCGCCTAACTCTATATCTAGGGCTGCAACTTTAGCTCGTGGCTCGTGGCTCGCTCGAACTCGACTCGGTAATAACTCGATAATAACTCGCTCGATATTAGCTCGAAATTAAATGAGCCGAGCCGAGCTAGCTCGAATCCTTATTGAGCCGAGCTTGAGCCAGACCCAGCTCGCTCGAATTAGGCTCGACAAAAATTTGAGCTCGATTTAAAATTAAATATTTTATAATAATTAATTGATATTAACTCCTCGCTATTTAAAGCCCAACTACACAGCCCAATTACATGCCTTCTTGTTTCTTATTTCCTGCAGCCCAATTATTACTCTTTTTGACATTTGTTCTTCTGTCTTTTAATCGTGACTCAGCTCTTATGGAACGAAGAAAGAAACTAAGGAAAGGGATAGCAAATAAAGGCAAGAAATGGCAAATAAAGGCTGGAAATTTGATTTGAGGCAACCCTAATTCCTTTCTTTTGCTGTCAATCAAGCTAAAAGCGCAAAAAGCAACCAAAAACAGTAAGAAATTTAACAATTTTACCTCGGCCTCAATCAGCCACATTCTCACAAATTTGTGCTTTTTTCATTGTTTTTCTTGGAACCCTAGAAATGAGAAGATTAATCGGCAACCAAAATAGGTGTCTTTCTCTATTATGATTCATTTCTACTAATATTTTTCTGAAACAAAATAAAAAATTCATATTACTTCATTGTATTTTGTACTTGTTTTTATGATTTTGTTCGTTAAAATTTCAGGTCAAAATTATAAAGAAGATTAATCAATCAATCCAATATTCAAATTTGAGCTTGGCGACAATAACAGGTTTTAACCACTCTTTCAGTTCTTTTGCTTATTTATATAATTATTTTTTGGTCTATTTTACATATATAACCCTATAAATATACATTTGTGCAAAACAATCTGCAAGAATATATATGCAATTATGACTAAATATATATATTTTTTACAATTTTGTTTGTTAAATTTCAGGGCTTAATTGTAAAGAAGATCAATCGAAGCTCGAGCTTGACGACGATAACAAGGTTTGGTCTTTCTTACATATTATTTTATGCTTGTTGTAATTTTGGTACGTTATAACTAGGTATTTATTTTATTTGTCAATTGTCATGTTTTGTTTTATTAGTTAGTGTTTGGAGTTGTATGTTTGGTCTATTATATTTATGTTTTAAATTATTTTGTATTTTATTTTGGTACCGGAAATGTTTTTGTTTATTCTCAATTGTTATGATTTTTTTTAATCTCAACTTGTTTTAGTAATTGAGCTACTGTTGAGCCGAGCCGAGCTAGCTCGAATTAGAACGAGCCGAGCTTGAGCTTGATTTTTTAGCTCGAACCATAATTCTAAACGAGCCGAGCCAGCTCGAATAACTTCCGAGCCGAGCTTGAGCTTGGCACAGCTCGCTCGAGCTCGACTCGTTTGCAGCCCTATCTATATCTCTCTCTCTCTACCCTGGCGAGGCGAAGCCCTAATTCTCCATCTGTCGTGTCTTGGTTCTTTTTGGGTGAGAGCATGCTCTCTTCATATTGGGTAAATTCAGAGATTATCATGGATTCGTTGGTATCTATTTTACTTAATGGGACTGAAGTGAGGCTGATTGTATTCTTTAGGATGAAATTGGGGTTTATTTAGGTAAATTGGGGTTGAATTAGGGTTTACTACTATAGACAATTTGGCCAATTGGATATAGATTAGGGATCATTATGGGATATTAGGGTTGTATAGAGATTGCAAGAACAATGAAATGACAATGGCAATTTGTTCTAGAAGCGGTGACATGGCCGAGCCGAGAATTAGGTCTCAGTGGCATGTGAACTGTGGTGACATGGCGAAGGCAGCTTTAGACGTTGTTAAGTAAAAGAAACTCGAAATTATTCCTCAACAATACGAACTACCCTTTGAAAACATGAAAAATATCATAAATACCCCTCTGTTAACCAGGTGGTGGCTCGCATGGAATCTGACGCGTTTATGAAGCAGGAATCAAATTCCTTGGAAATCAATTGCGGATTACTCAAGATCCGGATGTCCTCGACACCTGGTTCTCCTCCGTGTTATTTCCTCTTTTCGTGCTCGGCTGGCCTGACGAGACTGGCGATCTGAACTTGTTTTATCCTACGTCTGTTCTTGAAATAGTTCATCATATTTTTTTTTTTTTGGGTCGCCAGAATGGTCATGCTCGGTACCCAACTTCGTGGCTTCAAAAGGTACTGTTATGATGTTTATGAATTTTTAGAGGGTAAATATGATATTTTTATGAAATAGGTGTATTTGCATCTGATGATAAGGGATACACATGAGAGCAAAATGTCGAAATCATTGGGGAACGTGCTGGAACCTTTAGAGATGACAACAGGTATAAGTTAGAGCATCTGAATAAGCGGCTCGAGGAGGGCAATCTGGACTCGAACGAAGTTTGAAAGGCCAATGACGGGCAAAAAAATATTTTCCAGACGGAATCGCTGGGTGCGGCGCCGATGCTTTGAGTTTCGCGCTCATCGCCTATACCGCACAAGTATACCTTTTTATTTTATTTGTACAAAAACTTCCCCTATGTTTACTAATATATATTTTTATTATAATTTATATTGTGTATGAAATGAGATTTGTAATTCATATTGTGTGTGTATTTTGTAATTTATATTATGTATGTAATTTGTAATTTGTAATTTCTATTATAATGTTTATTGAACATCAACTATACCAATATGTACTGTTAATACATGTGTATGTAAGAAAAATTGTAATTTACATCATATGTAATTTGTAATTTATATTGAACATCAACTGTACCAATATGTACCGTTAATAATCTGTGCGTAAGAAATTTCAAATTATCCTGTAAAAGTTCAAATTAATAGAACTCATAATAGTATAAAAATACAAGAATCCACACAATAGCATAAAAATACAATAGTTCACAAAATCATCAAAATTGCAAAAAAATTCACAAAATCCTACAAGTCAACAAAATCGTACCAAGTCTGAATAACCCATAAACTCTAATTTTCAACTTCGACCATTGCTTTGAGAGATATAGAAGCTGAGCTTTATTTTGCACCAGCCACTCAAAGGACCAATTCTGCTTTTTGCTTACCCTAATCAAAACTCCTCGATAAATCATTTTGTGCACCAATTCTGCCTTTTTGAGGGACCAATTCGGCCTTTCTTGCTACCTGCGATGATTGTTTATTCATGACGAGCTTAAAAAGATGTAAAGAAAGTTCTTTTGAGTTTATACTTGGATGCATCAACTGGTACAAACCCATATAAATTAATTGTAGTAAAAGAAACTCGTAACTGAGAACTAGGTGTGAATAAAAGAAAAAACACCTCTCCATTGGCTGCTTGAGCCATAGAAACATTAGCATGAGAAAAATTGATGAGGGAAATTGTTCCATCATCAACAAGACTTCTCCATGACTTTTTCCCATATCCCTATCATCACCAAATAACAAAATAAAATAAGCAAATGTAATTGAAAATCACTTCAACTCAATTATCAAACTAAACTTGAATCAAACTCTACATAAGAATATTAAACACTATCATCCGTTAATGATCCTTAATTCATACCCATACAATTATTTCAAAGAGTATGTTGAGTTTATCTACCTGAACTAGTGTTGTTCGAATTGTTGAGAAATAAATTCGAGTTTTTTTTTACTTAACAATGTCTAAAGCTACCTTCGCCATGTCACCACAGTTCACATGCCACTGAAGCCTAATTCTCGGCTCTACCATGTCACCGCTTCTAGAATAAATTTGCATTGTCACTTCATTGTTCTTGTAATATCTATACAACCCTACTATCCCACAATGATCCCTAATTCTGATCCAATTGCCAAATTGTCCACGGTAAACACTAATTCAACCCCAATTTACCAAAATAAACTCAAATTCCGCCCTAAAGAATACAATCAGGCCTCAATTCAGTCTCATTAAGTAAAATAGATACCAACGAATCCATGATAATATCTGAATTTACCCAATATGAAGAGAGCACGAACACAGTGCTCACCAGCAAGATGCAAGCATGATTACGGCGATAGGAAGATGGCTCGACAGAGAAAGCTCGGTGCATGCTCTCACCCAAAAAGAACCAAGACACGACAGATGGAGAATTAGGGCGTCGCCTCGCCAGGGTAGAGAGAGAGAGAGAGAGAGAGAGAGAGTTAGGCGAACATCAAAGAGATGACGGGAGAAGTGTTTTCCGTCAGGGTTCCGTGAGAGAGTGATGGATTTGAGCAGCCTTTAAGTCTGAGTTAATATCAGCCTTTCATCAAGATAAACCGACGGCTCAGATTAGGGAGTCCAATATGAGAGTCCAAATTGGATGTCAAGGGATCCTCCCCCTATATATATATACTTGACTGGGTAAAAGAATGATATTGTGCATGATGAAAAAGTATACTCAAGACGATTAATAAAGAGTAATTTTACGCAACATGCTCTCGCAACATGATTTACAACAGAATGATGAGATATAGGATGTTGATTAAATTAAGTTAAACTAATCTTATAATGTGAATACAATATCCAACGTAGGATCAATATCTTGCTGCGAGAACATGTTCCGAGCAGGACCGGCCTTGATGTAAAACAAAAAAAAACAATGGCTTTAGGCCCTCACATTTTGAAGACCCTAAATATAAAACATTATTTAATTTGGATGGTTTTAATTTGTACTAAATACAAAAAGGCTTGTAATATTTTTTGTATGTCACTTCAAAAAATTCTCTAGATGATAGAAATGGAACAAATCAATTAATGACATGGCTCTATTTCAAAAGTTCTCTACAAAGAAAAATATACTTGCTCTCAAGATTTGTCTTTTTTTGTTTATTACTTCATTTTTCAGGTAATTAACACTTTCTCTCAAAATTATCACTTAGATATTATATGAAAATACTATGCTGGAAAATTATAATTTCTATAACTAAAATCAACTATATGCTATATTATGATATATTATATTATACGATATTATTTGATTATTTAATATATTAATTATTTATCTTTTTTCTTACCATATAAATATTTTTTAATTTTGTATTTCGAAAAATATATTGGTTGGATATATATTAACTTATTTGAAGGTTTAAGAAATCGTTTTGGGTCTTTGAAAGTGTAGGGCTGGTCCTGGTTGCGAGAGCATGTTGTGTAGAATTATTCATTAGTAAAAGAGTAAAGTTTTACTTACTTCGTTCATTAAAAATAAATTAAAGGTCTATCTTTTGATTTGATTGAATGCAACGCCAAAATATTAAATTGAACGAAATTCAAACATTGATTTACTTTTCTAAATAAATTTGGACGATTCAAACTTCATCATCTGTGTAGCTAATGCTCATCCACTCACCTAAATGATTTTTCCATATTTTGGATAAACTCAAATTAATAATAGCACTAAGCGTCCCTCTTCAAATAATTGCAACTAAAGAATATTTTCCTGTTTTATTTTAAGTACTGGAATTTCGTAATTTCACCTATTGTTAGTTTACAATGATAAAATAAATGCTTGTACTATTTAAAAGGACCAATACTTTTTGATGATTTTGATTTTTTAAGGATAAACTCCACATGAAAAATCTGTCAAATTATTGGTCTCAAATCTAAATTGGAGGCTGAGATAATATTCTCTGGATAAAACCAAATGGTAATGTGTGTTGCTGTTGAATTAAAAGTTAATTGACTTCAATTCAATTGGCTAAAAGAAACTATGGAATCAAAATCAAAATCCAAATCCTAATTTATATCTTATCAAGAAGATAAGATTTATTTGAAGTCCTAGTAGAATGAAGTGATTGTCATCTCAAAGGGGGAAATATTCAAATCTCTATTATTTGAAATATTTTCAAGCAAGTTCATTTAACCTAATTAAGCGTTGTACAATATAATATTGAAGTTTATAACACTGAATCCTGAATTTTTCTAAAAAATGATTTTTAGCCACGGATTTTAACACTAATTCTGAATTTTCTAAGGACATTTAGTATTTTTCATTCATGTAAAGAAAAAGTCTAATTAATTATAAATGCCCAAATTATCTTTACAAAAATTAAGCGTTGTACAATATAATATTGAAGTTTTTAACACTGAATCCTGAATTTTTCTAAAAAATGATTTTTAGCCACGGATTTTAACACTAATTCTGAATTTTCTTAGGACATTTAGTATTTATCATTCATGTAAAGAAAAAATCTAATTAATTATAAATGCCCAAATTATCTTTACAAAAATTATTTTTGCTATAATTTGAACCAATAATTATCACGATTCATTGAAAAGAAATGAATTTGTAAGATTCGTGTATATTACATAAAAATATTAACAAATTTAATGCTATGTGTAAACCAATAATTATCATGATTCATTGAAAAGAAATGAATTTCTAAGATTCATGTATATTTCACAAAACAAAAAATTACAAAATTTAATGATATGTGTGTTTTTAGAATTTTGAAATAATAAAAAAGAGATCATAGAACTTTCCATATTGATTTACAAATACTGGAGCTCATAGTCAAAATGACAAGATTTCCGTAAAACGACAAGCAAAAACATGAGAATTACAAATTGAAATCACAAATTCGAAACATAATTTGGCACCTTTTTGGAAATTGGATGTACTAATCAAACTTTCCCTCCCAATTGAGTGATGTTAATAAAATCTCCATCGTTTTCAATATATTTTAGAAAAACAATTGCTGTTCTTCTACTTGTCGATCGAACAACAATGATGAAGTTTGGGTTCCAAAAGGTCATTATCTTTCAAAAGCAAGGAGGGTCCATGCGAATCTAAAAGATACGATTTACAAGTGATCCATCTACTTTGGTGCACATTACCGTGTCCTAACTGGTCAAAGCTTATCAACACACACATTACTTCAATTACATGTGCCTCCAAATCTATCCCTAATTCATGGCACCCTAAATTATGTTTGCCTTGACAGTTCTCTTCTATCAATTCATTATTAATTATAAAAAAAATGGGTAAAAATGATATTTTTTTATTTTAAGAAGGATACATATGTAAAATCTCCCTTCTATATAAATGTTACAACCTAAGCAAACCAAATACAAACTTGATTTTCAACAATGGTACCAAATAGTGAGGTGAAGCTATTCGGCATGTGGGCGAGTCCCGCAGTGCGACAAGTCGAATGGGCTCTCAAAATGAAGGGAATTGAATACGAGTACATAGAAGAAGATCTCTCTAACAAGAGTTCTTCTCTTCTGGAATATAATCCTATCAATAAGCAAGTGCCCGTTTTGGTTCACCGTGGGAAACCTATAGTCGAATCTCTAGTGATTTTGGAATATATCGATGAAACCTGGAAAGATACGCCGATTTTTCCGGTCGATTCGTACGATCGTGCGAAGGCTCGCTTTTGGGTTACATTTGTAGAATACAAGGTGAGAAATATTATAGAGTTTATGTGTGTATGATTAAATTATGAATTAATGCTAAATTATTGATCGCCCTTTTTACCAATAATATGTTTATGAAGATGCTATACATTTTTTTTTTTTCTAATTTAGTGTCGCGAAGAGGTCAGAAAAGCATTTTTCAATGAAGGAGAAGAGAGAGAGAAGGCAATAGAAAACCTAGAGAGACAACTCAAAGCTATAGACGAAGAGCTCGAAGGAAAGAAATTCTTCGCCGGTAATAACATTGGGTATGCCGATATAGCCATCGGTTGGATGGCTTTTTGGTTAGGTGTGGCCGAGGAAGCTGGCGACTTCAAAGCAGTGACTCCATCGAAGTTCCCATTTTTCACTGCGTGGATGGAAAATTTTCTACAAGATCCTTTGATTAAAAATAACCTCCCGCCTCGTGATAAGACTGTTGAGTTTTTCTGCTCGTTTCGTCAAGCAGGTAGTTGCGCGAAAGTTAATGCTAAGTGATCATTTTCAGAAGATAAATTTGATATTTGTGTGTTTTGGAAGGGTTGTTTGATCAATTTTGGCTTGTAATAGAATAAATTTGATATTGTAGTTCTCAATTAGTAATTTTTATATTTTGAACTTTTGTGAGGATAATTTTTATATTCTTATTTCTTTTACTTCTTCTGAAGGTTATACATGAAACCGTCTGTTGCTCGGGGCCGGCCCTGCCCATGAGCAAAATAGCAAGACGTCGCAGGCCTCGTTAAATCAAATGCCTCTAAATAATTTTATTTCCTTCAATTTATCAAATAATAAGTCAATTCATAATTCGATTTTCAGAAATGCCGAACCTCCAGAATTAAAATTCTGCAGGGTGTTTGCGGGGTTCACTCAGCGTGGTGCGTAATGTTTTTGATATTTTTTATTCAATTTTTGCTTCTTCTTTTCTTTTTCTTTATTAATTAGTCTTAAATATTAGATTTATTTCGATATTTATCGACTTAAATCTCATATTAAATCTTTTCTAATTATTTTTGTGGCGGAATCAATTTAATGAGATATTCAAGGTTATTGCGATACCCTTTCAAATTCAATCAAATCTAAAACAATGCATTTAAATCTAACTGAAATCAATATAAAATCAAATCAATCATTGTATAGACGCTCTTGATTTCAAATTAAATAATTTAGCTTAATTTGATACAATGAATCTAGTGATACGCACCACGCATTCCCTAAATAAATTCTAAAATCAATTAATTATGCATTAATTGCTTTCCATCTGTGCTTGTGCGTGGTATTCGCAGGGTTAATTGTGCGCGTTGTAAATACTTATTGCGATCTAGTTCAAAATCCTTCTGTTGGGACTTTTTATTATGATAATTTGATCCGATGTACTTTATATTTTTTATTATTATTTTTTTAAGGAGTTGGCGAAATGTCATCTCATAAGTCATAATATATTAGGTACTATTCTACTTTTTTTTTTCCCTCACTTCTTTGCCCCCACAAAATCATGACGCCATTATCATTTCCAATAACCTCATTATTAGCAAAGTTAATTAATAATTAATTGGTAGTTATTAAAAATTTAATACGTAATTAAGATCCTTACCAATTAAAAATTAATCTTTAATTGAGAAGGAGTAATTAGTGGATTAATCTTCAAATGTGTCACATCAACAAAGTGAGAAATGGGGGCCATGGTAGAAGGCCTCTTTTATTAGCCATCTACTTTTCCCCCTTGTTTTCTCGAGATTCCCCAAATCATAATTAGCAATCTAATTAATATTATGGATTAACTATTCATACATAATTAGCTATTTTAAATATTTATTATTAATTGTTAATTTGTAGGGATCTTAATTACATATCAAATTTTGTGATTTAGTAAGGAATAAAATACACTAGGAGAATATTCACGTTGTCCGGCAAGCATTGTAATTATATATTTTTTTATTACGAAAAGTAATTTTTATGATGACAATGATAATATAATAATAATTAAAATTATTTTATGTTACATTAATCTCATCTTAAAACATTATTTTATTTTTACGAGGTGGCCAATGTTATTTTTTTTAATATGAAATAATATTTTTTATGACAATTAAAAGATCATCTTAAAATAAAATTGTATCACAATATATTCATTTCATGAGTTTTTTAAGAACAACCATATATATTTCATGATAATTTTAATTTATGCTAGCAAAAAAAATATATGAGATAATAATATATATTAGTATCGCTCTAAAATAATATGTGAGATATAAAACATTTAGAAAAATATATGCAAAAAATACTACATTGTTATTTTAATTCATAATATCCAGAAAATACCAAATGTAGAAATATTAAACACTACAAGTTATGTATGTACTAAACACCGTTGATTATATAATACTAATAAAAAATTTATCCGATTAAAAAATAAAATTTTACACTGTATTGCATAACTTAATATTAAATTATTAATAATTGAATAGAATCAGTTCAACGTAAACCTAGCGAATGACAATATTGTACGATGACACAGCCTTCTAAAAAAACTTAAAACTTATGTGTAATAATTGACACATAAATGTCTACAAAAACATATTTATATAAAATCAATTGTTGATCAATGCCTTAAATTTTGTAACATATCATAATTTAATGGTTAAAATAAATAACGAAGACGTGACACAAGAAAATTGTTTAAAAATATGCGCAAAATGAAAATGTGGGTAAATTAAACTATAGTTGATTGTCACGTATCCACGGAGTAGCAAACAAAACACTCTCGTAAGAGATGAAAAATAAATATAAAAATGGAGAGAAGGGCCTTTCTTCATATGTCACTTCCTTTCCTTCACTTAAAATGGAGCCATGGCAGAGAGTTTTTAATTTTCCTTTTAACAGAAGAGCTCCTATTTTTTTTGCATCCGAGATGAACGTGATTGCCAGGTTAGATACGGAAGTTGCTTAGGAAGAGAAGACCCGTCGATTCCGAGATGAACGTGATTCCCGTATTATTTCGTGATTAGATCATATGTATATATTTAATAAAAATATATAACTTGGCTCGATATAGATATGTTAGATAATGTATTAATTTTTTGTATTCTCTTTTTCACTTAAAAGTAAAATCTTCAAAAATTAATTTAATTTGCGAAAACAATACTTAAAATAATTTTGTTCAAATGTCCTATAATATAACTTGTCAAAGATCTCTAAAAATACAGGGTCGGACCTGTCATTGCTCCTTATTATTATATAATACGTATTTTATTGGAAAAAAATTTCACACATTGTTTTTCGTTCTTATTGTTCTTTCTAAATCGGGGCATAACAAAAAAAAAATGTTGGAATTAAACTTATAAATACACCTATACAAAAACATTAAAAATACACAAAAAAGGGGATCCCAATAACCTAAATCTATATAATTTTCAATGAGGTTTAAATATACAAAAACATTAAAAATACACAAAAAAAGGGGCTCCCAATAACCTATACAAAAACAACTATGAACCCTTAAAAAAAATTCTCAGCCCATCGAAAAATAATATTTAAACCTCATTGAAAATTAACAAAAAGAACTCTATATAATTCTGGTAAATAATGAGCCCATTTACTATGCCCCAAAATTTTTCCATCACAGCGTCTTTATCTCATGTAAGGAACAAAGTTCATGATTAATCTAGCATGCAGGATATATAATACGTGATGTTATCATAACCTATGCATGATGAGAAAAACTATATATTATGTGAGGAACAATTGGTCACAATTATAAACAATAATTATGTGCACACATAATGTTTTAGTTTGTTTATGTGCACACAATTATAAACTATATATTTAGATATCATAGAACATTCACAATATCAAGGATAAAATAAATAAACTACGTGCCGTAATTTGCAAGTCATATATTAATTAATATTAATATTAATATTTCCTAGAAATAAAGAAAAAGAAAATCACTAATTTTGAGACACATCCTCACTAATACGTTTACTCCCCAAATTACTCCTTGATATTTGATTATTAGATGCAGTGTTGCTGCAATTCACCATTTCTCTTCTAATCACACTCCTTGGTTTTCTCGGTATGCATTTCGCCCTGGACGTCTCCAGTTCTCTCTCTTCCACGTCCCCCTTCGAGCTCCTGCCAAAAACATTATTCACACCCCACTTCAGTTCAGACCATATTCATATGTTCTCAAGTGATTTAGACAGCTCCTTAAATCATAAATTAAATAACGTATTTTCGTAGAGGATCTTTCGGTACAAACAGAAGAATTCGATTTTGCACAGAGAGGGATAGTATCTTAAAATCTATTTGCTTCGAAACAGAGAGAAAAAAACAAAATTCTTACTTGTCTCCGATCAGGGAATCTGGTCAGTGGCTTTATCACGAAAAACTTTTTTCAGGGGAAAATGTATCAAATTCGAAGGAAATTATAGCAATTATTGGTGCATTTAAAGAGGAAATAAATTCATGAACAGAAAAGCTTAGATTTTCGAAGCCATTGAAATCAACAACTCTGTTGCGCATTAATACTTTCCTTTCACGTCAAAATTTAATGAAGTAGTTCTGAATATAATGCTTACCGGTCCGCATTGTACGAATTGGATCTTTTCAACCCGTTAAGCCCGTCAGTACTATCCGCCTTCTTTGTTTCTATTAAACTTCCGCTGAAATACTCTCGATCCATCGGATCGAAGTCGACCCGACCCGTTATCTCGTCGGCGTCCTTGCGGTTCACATCTGACCGTGCGTTTTGCACACAACTCAAATCCGAGCGTCCACGTGTCAGTTTCCCGCTGTACTGAACGTCTGTATTGGGTTCTTTCACTTGTATGGAACCACAAGAGATGAGCTGCATGAGAACCGCCGACGCACGGAGTCTCCCTCCGGCGATGCTCCCCACCGTCCGATCTGGATCGGAGTCGTCCAACGGTTCTGATTGTGGTACGTGTGCTTTTTTCGGAATGGACGCTCTTACTTCTGTTTTGATTAAGGTTTCTAGTGTTTCTGGACTTGATGAAGAAGGAGGCGGGGATATCTCGTCGCTGCATAGTTCCGCCAGCGGCGGAGGGAATTCAGGCGACCTCCTGCGTGGAAGACGGCGGTCGTCAGTTTGTGTCGATACATCTGCGCCCTTGCCGACATTTGTAGTAGCTGGATCTGACTTGTACACCTTGTACTCGTTCAAATCGAGCGAGCCACCCCATGAGGTTCTTCTCTGGTTTCTCGGAGGTTCTACAGGTTTCTCGAAGCTCGAAGAAGATGAGGAGTTGATGTCCATCTCAGGGTATAAGACTTCTGATCCTTTGAGCACGTACTCGTTTCCGTGTGCCGGTAAGATCAAATCATCCTCGGTTAAATCATGCCACACATATCCATTCTTGTAGCCCCTAAATTCAAATAAAAATGAACAATCAGATTCATTTTTTGAAATTTAATTTCCAAAGAAGCAGAGAAATTGATAGAATTTTACCTTTTCGATGACCACGAGTACATGCTAGTCATTCCCTTCCCTCTAAGCAGATTCAATCGATCAATTACATCTATAACAAAAAAATACATTCAAATTAACACAAAATCAAAATAAACCAGCTGAAATTAACCAAACTATCAATCTCTCGTATTCCATACCTCTCAGAAATAGACCTTCAGAAGAAGAAATGGAAACCTCCATGAAATGAGGATGCTCCAATTGGCCATTACGACAGAGATAATACACCACGGGAACTCTCCGATTAGAGCTCCTCTGTTTCGGCTCTACCCACACTTTGGTTCTCTCAGGACTCGTCTCCTGAACTCTCCATGGTCTCGGCATTAGCTCCCCTTTCCCTCTAGGCGCCAACGCCATTTCAACAGGCTTTTGCTACAAAGTAACACTTCAAATTATAGTGGAATAGTACGAAGAATCTAGGTACAGAGGAAAGGTAAAAGTGGGTAGCTTTATGGATCTGAGTCAGGTCAGCCTAGAGACAAGAGAGTGGGAGAGACTAGAGAGTGTGAATAGGGAAGGAAGAAGGGTTTATCAGTTATTTATAGATGAAGACATAGTAAAGATGAGTAAGTTTTTCTGTGGCATGAACGTCATATATAATTCTGTAAGGGGCCGTTTGGCAAGCGGAATTAGTAGAGTGGAATTGGATTATAAGGTGGAGGAGAAAAAAGTTCTGGAATTAGTAATTCCACAGTTTGTTTGGATGTCCGAATTATAAGATGCTGGAAAATATAATTCTTCGTTTGGATGATTAGAAAAATTCTGGAATTTCATTATTGAAAATATAGAACAACTGTTTAATTAAAATTAATATAATATAATAGTATTATTATATAATATTAAATTATTATAATATATGTTATTATATTCTTCTTCTTCTTCTTCTTCTTATTATTATTATTATAATAATAATACTTATTATTATTATTATAATAATAATAATTATTATTATTATTATTGTTGTTGTTGTTGTTGCTGTTGTTATGGTATTATAATACTATATTATTATTATTATTATTATTATTATTATTATTATAGTTGTTGTTGTTGTTGTTGTTGTTGTTGCTATTATTATTATATTATATTATTATAATATTATTTTTGTAATCAAATTAGTTTAAATAAATAAATAATATGATTATAATATAAAATTATTAAAATATAAAATCATCATAATATTATTAATTGTAGTTATATTATTGTACTAATTTTAATATTATAATAATAATAATAATATAATATTAATTATAATTATAATATATTATATGACAATATATATTCATAATACTAATATTAATATTAATATTAAAATATTGTAAATAATACTAATATCTATTATAATTATACAAATACTTTATTATTTAATACAATTACTATAACATTAGTAATTATATAATAATAATATCATAATAATATAAAATATAAAATATACTTTTATATTATTATAATATAATATTTTATCTATTAAAGTAACTGTTTAATGTTTTAATATAATTACTATCATATTAACAATTATATACTAATAATATTTAGAACAAATTATTTAGCAACTTAAGTAGCAATGAATGTCATTTACAAATTAATCGGTTTTGTTATAAGAATTATAAATTAGCATTAATATGCATTAATTTTCTACAAACAAGGAACAAGAAATATTAGCTTTGATATGCATTTAATGCAGCATTTAATATTTACCCTCATAGTGGCGCTCTGGAATTTGTTGGAGCCAAAAGGTGCAGCATCTCTAGCTATGGAAAAAATTCGGCAAAGTTAAATTCTACTTCTTAGCCCCAACCAAACAAAGAACTTGAGTTTGCTTCACTACAAAATCAAATTCTTCTTCAAGATTCCACTCCCCAAACAGGCCCTAAGGGGTTATGCCTGTCTTCAAACAAAATGACCCTCTACATAAAAGTGTAAATATAAACAGACTCGGAGAATTCAGCAAGGCCGTGGGAAAGGGACAGAGAGCGCGTTGAGAAAAGAGCGGCGTTTGATTTTGGTTCGATTCATTATTTATTTATTTTCGGTCCATTCCGTACGACATACATCGGGTCTAGCTGAAGACTATACAAATGGGAAATCAAACCATGTGGAACGCTCGCTAACCTTCAAAAGACGACTTTACCCTTCGTTCTTGTTCGTACTGTCAGCGAATGGTAACGGGCTTTTTAGTAATTGACAGGATGTAGACTTAACGAGAGTAGGTAAACCATCAAAATCAAAATCAAAATCCATTTGAAAAATTAAACCGCGACCAATTTGGACTCGAATTCAAAGAACCTAGAGAATCACAGTACGTGAGGACTGGTTAGTCTAGAAGTATTGTTGGAATTTCGAAACCGACCAAGTTACCTTCGTTTTCTTCGAACACAAATTTTAAATGTTTAGATTTGTGTGAACTAATATTTGAATTTTATAGTACAAACTACAAAGAGATGGGAATATTATGGCGTCATGAATCACTACTACTTCACTACAGAGTCAAAGAAAGAGTCATAATTAGAGAATAAATAGTACAATTATCAAAGTTTTTATCTTAGTCAAACACGTCGTCTGTATTTGTTGTTTTCTCTCGTCTCAAACTATGGTCTCTCCGGTTTGGGTTTAAATGGAGAGGAGTTTAAGGATGTGACGTGTAGTGTTTGTCTTTTTGGCACGTGAGAACTGGATGGGTACAAGAGTAAAATGAGGGTTGACATGTTTGACTTTGAACAATAAATGATGAAAATACTGTCGTTGTACATGTTTGATTGATTTGATATCTGACAATATATATTTTATTTAGTGTTTTTTTTTTCTTTGTTGGTTAATGTTTATATTCTAAAGTTAAATGATGTTTTATTATTATTTTCTTAAATTGGTTTGTTTATATCATTTAAAGAAACGTACATACACAAAAATTATAAAATCAACTTAATAAAAAAAAAACAATGTTTTAAATAGCAGTGTTGCAGCGACAGGTGCTCTAGCAATGCTATAAGCACGCTAAAACATGTTTTTGGAGATAAACACGGCATCGTTTCGGATTAAATTTCATATCGTATTGTTTCGCTGTAACTAGGGCTGGCAAAAAAAGTTCGGCTCGAACGTTCGAGTTCGGCTCGAAGATCGTTCGAAAATAGTTCGTTCGAAAATTGACTCGAATTTTTCGAGCCGAGCCGTGCCAGCTCGAGCCGAGTGATGTTCGGCTCGCGAGCCAGCTCGGTTCGAACAAATTTTGCGTATATACTCTCTTCCCAGACCTATCTCGCCTCTCTCTCTCTCTCTCTCTCTCTCTCTCTCTCTCTCGCTCTCGCTACTCTCAGACTCCAAACCTAACCCTAATCCTCTCTCGCTACTCTTAGACTCTCGGCCGCGTCCTCGTCTCTCCTCGCGCTAGTCGTAAGTCTCTAGTCGCTACTCTCAGACCTCTCTCGCTACTCTCAGAGACTCAGACCTCTCTCGCTACTCTCAGACCTCTCTCGCCTCTCGCTCCTCTCTCGCTAGTCGCTACGAGCAACTCCTCTCTCGCTGCGTCGTCACTCCTCTCGCTACTCTCAGAGTCTCGCCTCTCGTCTCTCGCCTCTCGCTGAGTCGCCTGAGTCGATACGAGCAACTTTTCGGTTCTTTCGAGCCGGATTGAGCCGAGCCGAGCTGGCTCGACATTTTTTCGGGCCGATCTCGAGTTGGACTTCCGAGCTCGAATCCCTCCTACGAGTCGAGCCGAGCTGGCTCGAACCAGACTCGAGCCGAGATCGAGCTGGGTTGTGTTCGGCTCGGCTCGGTAAATTGCCAGCCCTAGCTGTAACGCTATAGCGGACTACTATAGTATGAATCGTACAAATATAACGGTTGTAGCGGTGCAATAGCGTAATTATAAAAATAAAAATGAATAATGAAATATTTTTATAATAATAATAATAATAATAATAATAATTAATTTTGTTATTATAATAATAACAACGACGATGACGACGACAACACTTATTATGAGTATTATTATAACAACAATAAAATAATAATAATAATACTAGTATTAAAAATAGTAAATTATTATTATTATATTTATAATAATAATAATGTATTTTCTCAAATATGGATTTTTAATTTCTGTGAATTTCGGAGGTTTGGGTTTGTACAAAGAAACTTTAATCCAATTTTATTAATAATGGAAGAATATTTGTTATTTTAATTCTTGCTAGGCAAACCATTGGATGACGTTTTTAAGTATTATTTTATTTTAAATCATATTTGGCTGTTAAATTATATTTATATGCATATTGTAGTATTATAAAAAAAATAAGATTGATCAAAGTTTGTTGCGGCGGTGAAGCGGCGCTATATCGCCCGTTTTACGTTAACCGCTAAATTAAATGCCAAAATGCTACGCGCTCCTACAGGCTACTTAAAGGATTGAAGAAAACCAAAAGAAATTAGTAGAAGAGAAATGTTTTTGCACTTTATTGAAAACAACGTTTCACGAACTTCGGAGGCATTCACGAATAATCCATTGTCCGTACCGTCTCTTGCATATTTTTTATATTATTGTATACATTTTTTCTATACTATTCGGATAAAATATATGTCGTTATTTATAATTTTTTAGTATTATTTATATATTTATTTATTATTTTAATTTTTTTCTATACATTGTAGATTAAAAATATATTGTTATTTATTATTTTTTTACCAAACTTCTTTTATTATTTATATTTCTTTTAAAAACAATTACTATTATTTATGCATTTTACTATACATGAGATTATAAATTTATTGTTATTTATATTTTTTACTATTATTTATATTTTTCTATACTATGAAAAAAAAATCTATTGTTATTTATATTTTTTTCATTGTAAAAATGTATAAATATGAAAATGAAATGTAATAAAATAACTACCTAAATTTTTGTACATTTTCCTATATTATGGATAAATTATATTGTTATTTTTATATATTTTATTGTAAAAAAGATATACATATAAAATTTAAAGATATAAAATGACTACTTCAATTTGAATGAGGACGATATATCAGATGATGCCAGAATATCAAGCGCTGTCCAAAAAAAAATTGGCGCGCTTTTAATTTTGTGTCCGTGCTTTTTTAAGCATGTGTTTTGCCACATGATAAAAGATAAAGGGTGAGAGTGTAATAAGGAATTGGTAATCCTCTTAATAAAATTAATTATAAACGCATAATTGATCAAGTGTGTATCACATACCAATTAAATAATAGTTTCAACAAGAAAATACTTGTCCCCGTAGTAACTTTTTCCTCTCATAATTTATCTCATATTCATTAGATTAATCCACATCGATAAGTATAACTCGTCTCGTATAGGGATGTCAACGGGGCACGATGGGTTCGGGTAAGTATCTCCCATATATGAAGCCGACTTTTCGGATTAACCCGGACTAAAAATATCCACGGTAAAAAATCATATCCGAATCCGAACCCGTGGATAGCGGGTATTATCCGAAAATCACCAATAAAAAATATAAAAATATATTATACAAATGCATAAAATCACCAACAATTTTGAATAACATAAAACAAGCAATATGTACAAATTACATTAAAAATTCATATATTAAAAATTAATAATCCATAAAATATCAAAAATGTTCATATTATCGGGTATTTTTCGGGTTCGGATAACGAGTATACCCGCGGATAAAAATTTACTCCCGTACCCGATCCGAACTCGGACCGGATATCTTTTTCGAGTATTACCCGACCCGCGGATATATTTTTCGGGTACTATCCGCCCCGTTCGAGACATGTACCCGCGAATTCGGATTCTAACTGATCCATGACATCCCTAATCTCGTATCTAGATACTCTTCCAAATATAGAATATGAACCATGCATTTATGACGCTCCCCCCCCCCCCCCCCCCCCCCCCCCCCCCCCCCCCCCCCCCCCCCCCCCCGGTGGAGTT